>OX421961.1:68385727-69635727 GCA_949128115.1 Anaspis maculata | reverse complement strand
TGTCGACTCTGAATGGGCCGCCGTCAAGATGACTTAGATTTGCGGCCGCCCCGTGCTCTTTTGGTGTCTACATGACGGTAACACAGCTCTGCGTCCCCCTAGTCGCACTTCCACATATGACCAGGTCAGTTTTCCAAGATTTGAATATCAATTTGATAAGAAATATAACTTCACTTCCAGAGAAGTCAGTTTCACACCAGGTGAAAAGGCGGCAAGCCTACAATGCTAAAGTAAAAAATTTGCCCAGCCAACTAGAGTCACAGTACAAGTAAACCTACTATACTATTTTCACGCAAACCAAATTTGGTACTATTGATAGACTATCAATCAGCTTTCATTTAGGGTTTACCATTACTTTGTTGAAAAACCTGTGGTGTAGATATTAGGGTTACCCACCAATTAACCCCGGTTATTTGCACGCCACTGAGATAAAATCAATCTTTGATAACATTTTCTGATTCCCCGGACAGGTCTAAGTAGTACAGGAAAAATGGTAAAAAAATCAGCAAAACCTCGGAATAAAAATATGGACGTCCTGAAAATTTGATACTCTGTTCAAAATTGAATGCTCTACTACATATCCAAAATCGCCAAAAATCGCACCTGGGGGTTTTGAGTTATTGGAGGGGGGGGGGGAATTGCAACCTTAATGCCCGGTTGCACGAACGTGGTATCTAATTTTGCGACGTAGCAAATTGAATCGGGTTGCAGGAACAGGGTATCAAACGAGGTAGCAAACAGGCTGTGGCTAAGGTTATCACGCATTTGAACTACTTGCATCTTTTTATGCGTATGCACGTACCTAAAAGCGCTAAAAGGTCTGATTCGACACTTTATTTTGAATTTTCCAACGTCTCCGATTTTCATTCTTCAGAAGAAGAACAAGAAGTAGAAGATGCAGTTCGTTGTGTCATTGCCGATCAAAAAAACCGGCTCGTAGATAAGATGTACCTACCTCGCGTCGCGAGCTGTCAAAGTCAAAGAAGCGTCAGCAATTTCAGAGGTTAACAGCATTATTTATTTCTTCGAGTTTTGAAGAATAATATACAAATCATTGCACCGAATTAAGGCATAAATCCATGCACAGGCTGTCGATCAGGTGAATATGACAAACTGCCTCCGTAAATGCTATTATGTCGATCAACAATTCCAGGTTCAGGCGATGGGAGTTACCGATTGAAATTGCGAACACTTGCTGGGTGCCTCCACGAGCCCTGTACCTGTACGGCGGAAACAAAGCTGTTGTTTACACCAAGAACGCGGAGCTCTTTATTGCAAAGTATTGCTCAGTCAAAGTATGAGTGCTTCGGTGACAACGATGAGTTACAGGAGTACTGGGACTGTGATCCCGTGACGAAACTTGAACAATTTTGGGCCGCTAGTGACACTGTATCAAGCATGTGTCAAGGTGATATCCAGTGCCGATTCAGTAGCTCCAGAACAGCTTTTGACGACAGGAAATACTGCAGGAGTCGTTGGCATGAGCAACAGCAAAGAAATTGAGAGAAAGGAATGAAACTGAATTCTGGATTTGTCAAGTTTTTCTTTGGTACAAAAATAGACCTCACACACTGAAAATGGCTGCCTCTTTTCTCTTGCCTTATTGTCTCTTGCCCTAACCCTTAGATGTGCACATTTAGGTAGTTTAGGTCCCTTGCCCATCAGGTCCCAACACGACCCACGACTCGGCAACTGCAATAAAGAGTTAACCGGATCGAAACGTGTGGTGGACGGTTTGTTGTTGACCGGGCCGTCACAATATGTCACGCTGTATGCGTATCTAAAATGTCTGACTCGGCGCTTTCTGAATTTTCGGAAGTCTCCGAATTTTCCTCTTCTGAAGAAGAGCTAGACGTTGCAGGTGCAGTTCGTCGTGTAAATGCTGAGCGGAAAAACCTCTTCGAGTTTTACAACGACAAGGAATTTAAGGAGCGATATAGGTTCACGAAAGACAATGTGTTGTGGATCGTGGATCTCATCGGAGTTGAAGACCTAGAGCTATCTTCTTCGGTGTATTTCTTTCCGCGCACCATTTCCACTCTTCAAATTTGCTTGACTCTTGACAGCTAGACTTCAACTGTTTCAAATGTCCTCATACAAACAAACCTGTATAACTGATTGCCTGCACCCATCAACCAAAATTCTCTATTTATGAGCACAAAATGTAAACCCAAACGTATACTCGGTTTGAATTAGGCACACCAGTGCTTTTCTCACTCACAATAATATCAGCTCAGCTTTCCATTCCCATATTTTATTCAATTTTTTGTTCGACACATTATGTCAGTCGTCACTCTAGACACTCCTTTTTTTACGCCTACAAATAGCCTACCATTTGATACCGAGTTTGGTACCGAAGCTAATTTGCGACGGAGCAAATTTTAGTTTCTTGCAACCGGGGGTAAATGGAGGGAATGAGACCTGTCAATCCACTGGATGCAAATACATCGTAATTCGACGAATTATATCCTGTTTACATCATTTCGGTGCAAAAAGTGTCGATCAATGTTGAAAGGGGCTCGTGGGGATGCGAAGCTCGGCTAGGGGGCTCTTTTTTCTTCCTGCGCCATATTGAACCGATCACGACAAGTTTGGCATCTTTTCCGACTAAACTCAATCTCCTAAACTCGAATCCGTTGTGCAAATTTGGATGAAAACAAGTTTGAACAAGTTAACTTGAGAAAACTTGTTTTTTCTTTGACAATTTTGCCGATTTTTTTTTTACTGTTTAAGGTGTTCATCTTTGGAAAATTTTCAGAGGCCATTGAATTGAAGTGTATTTTTCAGGAAAATCGTCCACTCGATGTATGATTGAGTTTCTCGAGTTGAAAAAAATCGATTTGAACCTGAGCCAGCGCGGGCGTCGTCTACTACTGACCAGAACACTACAGCATGCACCTTTCAATGAAAATAGTTTAAATTATTGGAAAAATAACAACTGATCTTTGAGAATCTGTGCAGAATTGAATTTCCTATAACATGAACAAAATCGTCATGAATCGCACTGTAGGGTTTTGACTTATTTGAGAGGAGAGGCAACAGTTCATAGAGTATGAATCTTTCCAAAATGTTATCCTCCTCCTCGAATAACTCAAAATCCTGCAGTGCGACTCATGGCGATTTTGTTTATGCTATAGGGAATTCAGTTCTGCACAAATCCTCGAATTTTCAAACATTTGTTATTATTTTTTCAATAGTTTCAGCTACTTCAATTTAAAGGGGCATGTTGTAGTGTTCTGGTCAGTTGTAGACGACGCGCCGCGCCGGCTCAGGTTCACATCGATTTTTCAAACTCGAGAAACAAAATCATACATCGAGTGGATGATTTTCCTGAAGAATACACTTCAATTCAATAGCCTCTGAAAATTTTTCAAAGATGAACGCCTCTAACAGTAATAAAAAAATTCGTCCCAAATTCAATAATTCAAAACCCCCGGGTGCGATTTTTGGCGATTTTGGATATGTTGTAGAGCACTCAATTCTGAGCAGGATATCAAATTTTCAGGACGTCCATATTTTTTCCGAGGTTGAAATCTATCTTTCTTGTACTAAAGCAAAAAAGGTACACTTTGTCCGAAGCTCTAAAGTCAACCATTTGCAACCCGTATCGTTTGGGCGTAATAAATAAATAACATCAACTAGTTCTGACGTCACAGCGAGTCACTGCCTATGATGCCTGTGTAAATGACGTCAGAAATAGGCAGAATATAGGAATTTCGTTCATTTATTGCGTAAAAAATGTTACTCTTACTTTTCGACTTATTTTTTTGAGAGGAATCACCTCCCGAAATTTTATGCGAGGTCACTGAAACACCCTGTGTATATCAAACCTAGAGGTGTATTCGTCAATAGACAATTGACCGAAAAACACTGGAAAATCTTCCTGAAAAAGTGAAAAATTGAATGTTAAGGTTGGTCATTCTGGAGGGGTGTTTTCACTAATGACCTAGGTGGTAATACACTTATGCGGCCTACTATTTAAAGGAGGTAGGTGAATTGTCGTATGTAATACACCGATAGGTGAGGTGTATTATCGCTACATCGAGGATTTTCACGAGGGGATCCGAGTGTACCTAAATCGAGATGTAAGCGATAATATATCGAACCTAGAGGTGTATTTGTTAAGACAATTAACCGAACAACACTGAAAATCTTCATAAAAAAGTGAAAACTATTTGAATGTTTGAGGTTGGTCATTCTGGAGGGGTGTTTTCAATAATGACCTTGGTGGTAATACACTTGAACGGCCTACTGTTTCAAGGAGTGAGGTGAATTGTCAGATGTGTACCGCTTGCACGATAAGGGTACATCGTAACATTCAAGATGATTTAGCACTGGAGAATGAAATGGGAATGAATAAAGAACCACAAATAACAAACACTTGAATAGTACCTATCATAGTAATGATAAATCTTATTTTAATTTTTTTTATGACACTGTCACTGACACCCTTCCTTGTATTGACAGGAGAAAATCTGGTGCATTTTGGTTTGGGACTCAATCCCCCCCAGAAGACACCTCCACTTCAATATTTCGTCAAAAAATGGCACACAAATTACTTCTTTGGTGGAATCGTGCTGTGTTTTAAATCATTTTCGATTCCAGCGACATCTGTCTGCCAAAGCCTTAAGCGCTATCGCTGTGCTTGTGTTGTATTTCAATGCATTTCGTAGAGCTCTGTTGGCCGTTGGCGACTAGCAGAAGCAGAGGCGCACGCCCCCGTAGGAAAATATGTATCTTCCCAGTCAACGCTGATATATAATAATTGCACTATTTTATAATTTATAAAAGTAGGAGGCCTACCTCAGATCAGATCAGCATTTAGTACAATCTGATCTGTACTCATTCCCATTTTCCAAATTTATCCGTTTCTCAATAACGACCTCGTGAACCAACATTAGTTATTAGGTACTCGGTAGGTAATGAGATCGAGATCTATTTCTTGCTTCGTTTTCTTACCGGTAAAGAAGCCACCCCATACGCTATCTCGTACAGCAAATTGTGACATCTGCAGTTGGAACAGGAAGCTCCAACGAAAACTGTAATGTGGGCTATTTTAAAATGACAACAATAGGTCGCATTGGTGCCTCTATCGATCAGAAGAGGGCAGCAGTAGTGATGATATTCCTGAAGGAGAAAATAATCTAATTGCAAAACCATACAGTCGCTAAGGTTGAGCGTGCTACACTTTGATCTAGAATGGATTGATTTTCGACATGATTTCGACACCAAAGCATGAAGGTGGACCCTATCTCGAAACGGTTTTCGATTTTTTAAGTTACTCTTTCCATTTGCAGGATGATCTCTAAATAAATCTTTGGTCCTAAAGTGATAACTTTTTAGCGCACTTCTCCAAACGAGAAGGCGCTTATATCCTGGCTTTGTCCGTCCGTCCGTCAGAGCACTAGTCCTAGACGAAAAGATTTTTGCGAACAATTCCATCTCCAATAGGTAGCTCATGACCGTGGAATCTGAACCAAGAAAAATCTTGACGAAATAATGACAAACAAGTACAATAATAACAATTTCGGCGTTTATCCATTTACGACGGTAACAATTCTTTTTTCACGCTCGGCAGTTTAGTGCAGTAAAGATAGTCAAAAAAGACCCCAAACCTTGAAAAAATTAATTCATGAAATTTTATAGCAGATATCGATTCAGAATTTCATCCTCCACAACATACTCAAAATCCCCGAAAATCCCAGTTGAGCATTCTTCTTGCGGCGCTGTCAAAGTATATCATGTTTGCTGCAACTGGTCCTAAAATTGTTTTCTCGTTTTTGTCTCACTAGAGCTACATTGTTGGCTCAGAGCTGTTGATATACACTGCAGGGCATGACCAGACCTTCGTTTGAACTTCTAACTTGTATTTTCCGAAAAAAAAAACTCGTAAGTCGCTTTAATTCCCAATTAACAGTGTTGATTAAAGATAATCCGAGGGTTAATGACCAAGTTAATTAAAATCTGTTTGATTTGTGATAGAGGCATGAAATTTGGTATGAGTGATCTTCATGGTCTTCTTTTTAAATGTAAACACGACGACTCACCATATTTTGGTTAGGGGGGCCCAAGGACCCCCTTAAAAATTTGAAGTTGCAGGAACTCCCACAAACCATCGGTAAATATCGTCACACATTTCAAAAAGTAATCATTTGACTCTACACTAAATCTTGACAAGAGACACAACAGTTGTCGACATGTACGCATTGTTCTTCGAGTTAAAAAAAAATTTCTTCGGAGTGTCAAAAAAACACAGTTTTTAATGATTTTTCCATCTAAAAAAATGTGAATTGATCTGCTGTGTACCATTATTCAATAATTTTGAATAATTGAAAAAATGTTTTTTACGTCGCCCACCATCATAAAATTTGTGCCCCTAGGGTGTGTTGAGAATATTTTTATACCGTGTATTAACTCGATCTCAAAGCTCTGAAGTATTTCACGCCTCAATCTTAATTCTTTGTGCCTTCTACTTGACAACTGCAGATCGTATTGACGTTTGTCTATACTCATTAGTCTGTATTTGCTGTTGTTTCGCCAAAGTAGCATGAAATTTGGTGCAATTTTAACAGTGACAAGTGGCGGTTGAAAAATTTTCTTTCGGGGCTTTCGCGCCTCACTTATCAGTTAGTTATACTCATTAAAATTATGAAACAGTTGAAGCTATCCACGCAATAATGAATTGTCATCATATTGATTGGTAAAATTGGGAAAAACGCTGCTAAACTGAGCACTTGAATTGGCTGGTTTCATCTCGAATTGTTGTTTCTAAGATGTCAATATCAAGAAATTGATTTCATCAACGGCTTCGGCAGATACGAATTAGTGGATAATAATATGTGGAAGATGAATTTACTCTTCTATTACATGAAAAAATTATAAAAATCTGATTTTTTTTTGACATTCCGAAGAATTTTATTTTCACTATGAAGAACAGTGCGTACATGGCGACAACTGGTCTGCCTCTTATTGAGATTCAACGTAGAGTCAAATGATTACTTTTTGAGATGCGTGACGATTATTAATGGTGGTTTGAATGAGTATCTGCAAGTTCAATTTTCAAGGGGGCCCCTGAGCCCCCCTAACCAAAATATGGCAAGGCGTCATGCCTACATTTGAAAAGGGGACCATGAAGACCACTCATACCAAATTTTATGCCTTTATCACAAAAATAACAGATTTTATTAAATTTGGTCACTAATCCCCGAACTACACTTCGTTACCACTGGTAATTGCAGATTAAAGCAAGTTACGTGTTTTTTTTGCGGGAAATAGGATGTCGACGGTTCAGATGATGTTCTGGTCATGCCCTGGAGTATATACCAACAGCTCTGAGCTAACAATATAGCTATAATGTGACAAAAGCAAGGATACAATTTTTGGACTTGCTGCAGCAAACATGATATACTTTGACAGCGGCGCAAGAAAAATGCTCGAGTGGGATTTTCGGGGATTTTGAGTACATGGTAGAGGATGAAATTCTGAATAGATAACAGCTTCAAAATTTCATGAAATAATTATTTCAACCTCAAAACCTATCTTTACTGCACTAGTTGCCTTCTTTTGTTTCAGCCGTGGTTCGCCCCTGATTATAGATTCAGCTTCGGTGTCGACACGTAGGTAGTTGCTTTTTTTTTAATTCTTCGATAATCTGGCACAAGCCACTCAAGCCAGTGCAGTGGTAGGTTCGAGTGGTACCGCCCTTCGGGAAAACTTGATAAGGTATGTTTGTTTACACATATTTTTTTTAAATTTTAGTCATTTTCGAATCATGAATCGGTGGTAGGGACAGAAATTATATACTTGACGCGATCCATGTACTGTGTGATCCAAACAATGGCCAAAGGGGTGTTCCACGGATTTAGGGAAAAAATGAATTCAAATACTAGAGCCTTCGTAGCTCACATGTTTTTTATTTGATTTTTTGCGTTCATTTTTGCCCAAGAAAAAACAAATTTCGCGTTACTAGAAATAAGTAAGTGAAAGGTATACCTACTTATTCGTTTACACCGGATAAAATTCCTTTAGGCCAGTATCAACGTGATTTGGTCCAAGAAAACTGATTTATCAAGACTCAAATCCTGCTGGGATGTCCACAGAAAAATTCAGGAATGCCGCAAGAAGCTCTCATTGGTCTGCGGCGCTAACCTAGCCCGAGTAGTCTGTTATGTTTGCCCTTCCTCAAAACCACTCGAAGGACGTTTTTTCAAAAATGTTTCATTTCATTTCATACTTTATTGCCATATTGCCATACATGATTACAGGAATATACAATAATAACAATAGCAGGGCAAGCAGCAAGTTTAGGGTGGCAGCTTTGTATACATAAAAGCTCAATACAAAAACAGAGAATATGTAAAAGTGGAAACTTTGCAAAACTTAACAGTATGTAGAGATAAAATCATAAATAAATTAATTAATTAATAAATAAATGAAATAGTATAGATAAAAAGACGGATGTACAACAGGAAAAGATAAATGACAAACATTTTTAAATGACATATTAAAATATTCTTGTAGAGAATATGGACATCCATGAATAAGGAGCGACCTGAGTTCTCTTTTAAGCTTGTAGACATTCTCGCAATGTTTTAGAGAGGTTGGAAGGCAATTGAACACCTTGAGTCCTACATGAGGTGGAGTGGTGGTCACCAAAGTCATCTTATGGAAAGGGACGTGAAAATCATCTTTGAATCTCGTGTTAAAGGAGTGAATGTTTTTGTTTCTACAGAAAAAGTCTTTATGTTTGAAGATGTAAAGACACAGCTCATAAATGTAAATGCCGGTGAGCGTTAGAATTCCGAATTTTTTAAAAATTGGCCTGCACGATTGTCTCGGTGATAAACTAGCCAACCATCTCACAATCCTCTTCTGACATATAAAAACGTCCCGAGACAACGTCGAATCTCCCCACAGACACACGCAGTAGGAGAGTCTCGAGACAACCTGGGCGTGATACATACTCAACAGTTGTTGGTCAGTCAAAATACTTTTCAGAGTTCTGAAAAAGTACGCTAGTGAATTCAGTTTTGGAATCAGATGCGTGCAATGCGGCTTCCAGTTCAAATGGGAATCTACATACAGACCGAGGAATTTCAGCGAGTCGACACCAACGAGTTTCGCCCCACCCAAACTTAGATCCAAGGAAGAGCATTTTTTTTGTCGCGGATGAAACCTTACAAATTGAGTTTTCTCCAAATTAAAGCATAAATCGCTGCATGCGAAACCACTCTGATAATTTCACAAGCAAATCATTGCACTTAAGTACCAGGCTTTTATCCTTCCTATCCGAGACAACACACGTTATGTCATCTGCGTAAGCGGTGCAAGATGCATCTGAAAATAATTTGAAAATATCGTTTATATACAAAATAAACAAAATTGGCCCAAGGATAGATCCTTGGGGGACGCCTATAGATGTTGCAATGTGTTCAGAATTGCAACTTTGCTGAAAACCATCTTTGCTGTGTTTCACACATATGAATTGACACCTATCACTCATGAAAGAAGCCAGCCATTCCTGCGACCTACCCCTAATTCCGTAGTGTTGAAGCCTAGACAGCAGCATCTTGTGGTTGATACAGTCGAATGCACGTCTCAGGTCGCAAAAAATGCCGATGGGACATTCTCCTCTTGCAATTAATTTAATTATTTTCTCGCAAAAAAAAACTAGTAGCGGTATTCACTGACTTTTTCGATCTGAAGCCATGTTGATAATCGGACAGAACATTGTGTTTGTTTAAAAAGCTCGGCAGTCGTTCAAGATAGCAGTATTCAAAAATTTTCGAAAAGCTTGAAAGGACAGCAACAGGTCTGTAATTTTATAGAAGTTGAGGATTACCTTTTTTGTATATGAGCACAATTTTGCTCACTTTCATGTTAGTCGGGAACGTGCCGCTCTGGAAACTCAAGTTGACAAGGTAGCAGAGTGGAGTGGACATGGCGTGTAATGATTTTTTCACAATACTGACGGGTATGCCGTCCGGGCCCGATGACCACTTCGAAGTTAGCTTTGAACGCAGCATTGCCGATAATTCTTCCGGCACAAATGGATTTAGAAACATAGTTGAATTTATGGGATCGGCATTCTTTATACTTTTGTTTTTATATTTTGTTGGAATACTATAAATACTTTTACAGGGAGCGTTTTTGAAAAAATTGTTGAACATAGAGGCAATGCGGTCGGGGCATTGAACATTTGTTCCATTCTCTATTATGTGTTCTCGCTAGTGCAGTTGTTTCTAATTCAGACAACAAATGTCATGTGATTTGAAGTTTTGAATTGCACTTCAAAATTGACATAACGTGATTCAAACTTGAAGACGCTAAAATGTCGGCAAAGTAGGTCACGATTGGTCTTCGGGCAAGGTTGACCGAGTGACGTCATAAGTTTATAAGAATTTTTTTTCTACCAAATTAGGAGAATTAGCGTGCGTGTTACATGAAATGGTTATGTATTTAGATCAGAAACAATCGGAATACACAATAAAAATAACTACATTGTTTTCACTAGGTATAATAGCTGTATTACACTATACACAATTTCTTGTACAATTTCTTGTACAATTTCTTGAACAATCTGCCAAAATAGAGTCAAAAACAATGAACTTGATTGTTGATTTGACAGATTTTTCAAGAAATTGTACAAGCAATTGTGTAGTATAATACAGCTATAACACCCCATTCCAAATTAGGAACGGTTTTGAAAACAAAAGTCAGTGTCTTCGCTTGATTCTTGAACTATACTGAACATTGTCGAGAATGACAGGCATTGCATGATTAAAATTTGATTATCTTAATTTTTTATGATTGAAAGGAACTATGTTATCGATTTTAATTACCTTGAAGGTGTACAGGTATACCTTGATGTGAATAATGTGTCTGTTCAACAGTGTTCCTATATTGGACGATGGTAAGCCATGTAACCAGGATCTGGAATCTTTCCGTAAAACTGCTGACAAACGGACTTGGTCCCTCACGTCATCGTCAGTGGCGATTTCAGTAAGATGTTTTTGGCCAAATTGATGGTGGGATCGTCCCAATCACGTTGTTTTGCAGAAGTTGAAAAAGTGGAGCTATTATCTGTTGTCAAATGATTATGGCTTCCGCTCTTCCATGTAAATCAATTTGTAAAATGTTATAGATGATAGAATGTGAAAAGGGTCTTTACAAAATGTTGTGTAAAATACACATTCTGTATTAGATGGTTTTATGTTCAGAATCTCACTGACTGCGTAACGTTGTAAGTCGTCAAATTTTAAAAGAGAATTGTGTTTGTAAGTATACAAGGTGTCCCGTTTTTCAACGCTCACTATTGGTATCTCGGAAACGGTAAGAGATACGAAGTCGGTTAAATTACAAAAAAGTTGCGCAATTTTATGGTCATTCAAAAAATGTCAAAATATCCAAGATATCTTCGGTCATTTTTGAAATATCCCCAAAAAACTGAAAAATGCCGAATTCCAAAAATTTGAATAACTTTTTTTATTATGACAGCTATCAATTTGAAAATTGAGATCCTGACATTTTTTAAGGTCCTTGATCGACTGACGTCAATAATTTTCTCCTGCATTTACTAGTTTTTGAGATATGACAGTTAACTTCATTTTTTCTTATGGACACCATATCATTTATTCACCCCATAAAACTCATCTTTTCTTTCTCTTTACAAAAATATAAAACACTTGTAGCATTTTTGTCAAAATAACCTGTAAAAATTGGAAAAACCATTTCTGGGCGAATAAATCTACACACATCAAAAGAATCTAGGGGACAAGCAAATTCAGACGATTCCTAAAATCATCATAACTTCTGATTTCCGTAAGCGATTTCATATCGGTTTTCAGTGTTCGATAGCCCAATCTTTCGTTTTCATGCCTTGATCACGTCAAATACGAACAGTGTTTCATAAGGTTGCTACAGGGTGACCAATAAAACAGTGTAAATATGCCAAAAGTTCAGTACGAGCGCGATTTTACAAAAAAAATATCTCATGCATTCCAATAGCGCAGTTATGAATATCGGTGTTTCAGCTTCAGTAACGTTTTTGAATTTTGAAATTCGAAGGTGAATTGCCAAAGTTATTGATCATTCTGTGCCACCATGTTGAACTTCCAAGAAATAAGGAAGGGATCCGATTTCATTGAAACTTGGAACACACTCATGTCTGGTTCCAGTATTTGGAATTTCAAGGTCAAATGTCACTTTCGAGCCGCTATATTGAATTTTTTACATGAATAATTCAATTTGAATGAAACTTGAAACACACTAGAATCGAATCATTTACATAAAAGTTGAATGTGGCGGCTTGAAAGTGACCAAGAAAGACATTCGACCTTGGAATTCCAATTACTGAAGCCAGATATGAGTGTAATCCAAGTTTCAATGAAATCGGATCACTTTCTTGGGAGTTCAACATGGCGGCAAAAAATGATCAATATCTTTGGCAATTTACCTTCGATTTTCAAAATTCAAAAAACTACTGAAGCTGAAATACAAGTCTTCATAACTGTGCAATTGAAATGCATAAAAAAAATTTCTTGGGAAATCGCGCTCGTACTGAACTTTCGGCAATTTTACACTGTTCCATTGATCACCCTGTAGAAACATTATAAAACATTAATAGTATTCGACGTGATCAAGACATGAAAACGAAGGATTGGGCTATCGAACACTGGAAACAGATATGAAATCGCTGACGGCAATTAAAAGTTATGATGATTTTAGAAATCGTCTGAATTTGCTTGTCCCCTAGATTCTTTTGATGTGTGTAGTTACCGGGTCGGTTGCCATGCTCTCGTGGCATAATAACAATGGCATTTGGTTGCCATGGTCGGTTGATTTTGGAAAAAGTTGAGTTACATTCCGTTTTCATGTATTTGATAATGATAATGAATAACAATAAAACAAATACAAAACCAAGTATAACACAAAATAACATCGCAATAGCAATAAACATTTATAATTTACAATTATGCCCGCGGCACACGGTGCATGTTTGCATGCAGGTTTTCCAGGCAGGTTTTCTAGGCAGGATTCCAGGCAGGTTTTGTTGCATGTTTTCGTGCAGGTTTTGGCATCACACGAGGCAGGAAGCTGTGCTGGATTTTTGACGAATGCTGTCAGACTGATATTAGATGTCATCTTATAGTTTGGAAACAGCTCAACTTGTTTATTAGATCAGTTTGGTGCGTGCTATGAAGTCAAGTGCAAGGTATTATTCAAATAGTGGTACACGTGTAAAATTGTGCAGTTCAGGATGATTATTCAAGACTCATTGACTTTGACACCTAACCTAAACTGAATTTCCTGCCTGGAAAACAAGCAGGGGATTTGGACCGCTTCACACGGTGCATTTTTGCATGCAATTTTTGGTGCTGGATTTCCAGGCAGGAAGCCAGGCAGGCTGGTGTCATGGAAACCCGAGCTCTCTCTTTCTAGTTTTTTAAATTTTCTAGTCGGCTTTCAGGCAGGATCTGTTCCTATTTTCCGTGCATTTTTGCATGCAAATTTTATTATTTTTGAATCCTTTCAAGTTCAGTCTCTGATGTGAGTCTTCTTAAAACCCTCCTTGTTCGTTGGAATGTTCTTGACTTGCAGTCGCGTGATCTTTCGCTAGCCGTGGTCGTCTAATGCCAGCATCAATATCGTCTTGTAAGGTGAGGAGCCTTGTTTGGGCTCCGGAAGTCTTTGATCAATGTCTTTTTCTTAAACGAGTGCGCCAGAGTTGTCTTTTGTGATCAAATACCCATATGACCCTCGCAAGTGTTTGAATGTCTTTTTTTCGTTTAGTTCAGTGACCAGTGTCGTCTTGTACCTAAGGTGTAAACTGTAGCGCCATATCAAGCTCTCGGAAGTCGTTAGGTGTCATTTTTGTTAGGTGAGGGTACCAGAGTCGCCTTATGTGATAAGGAGTCTTCTTTGGCCTGCAGGAATCTTCGAGTCTCTTTTGTTTATAACAATAGTAATAAAAGAACAGGAATGGAAAGAGTTTTCTTGTAAAACGGAATAACAAGCAAAAGAGGGAAATGGACGCCTGCACCCACTTTTTATTCTGTGAACCGGTTCAGACCATTTCTTTTTTTTAAACAACAGGCAATTGGTTTTTACGGTATTTGATTATGGTCAGCGGTCACCAGGACGGACGGGGACGGGGACGGTCACGACCATCCTTGCCGCCTTTCATGCTGTGGAGCCCTGTTTGGCTCATGGAAGACTGTGATAAGGAACCCATGTATTACGTGATAAGGAGACCATATTATGGCCTTCGGAAGACTCTCCAAAGTGTATGTGTTTTTCTGCTTGGAAAGGGTACTCACTAGTGCCATTTTATACCTCAGATGTTCAGCTCTATTTGACCCCCTGAAATCTTTAAAGGTCATTTCTTTCAGTCAGGGCATCAGTACCTACTGTTTTGTTTCGTCTGGAACCCTGTTTGGTTCTCAGGAGTCTTCTGGTAACATTTGTTTTTGATAGAGTCTTAATAGTTATCTCAGGAGCGCTAGTCTTTAGCCACCAAGTGCCCCCAGGAATCTTTTACGAATAGAAGTTCAATGAGGTTTCAGTCACCACAACTACCTGGAACGTTTTGTTGGGGACGGTCTTTCTGGAAACCAAATTGGAATTTTTTTCCACTTGCGGTATTTCATCATTGTCTGAAGAATTAGTAAATATTAATTTCACTTTGAAGGTGTTCCTAATTTTTGCTTGGTCAGAACGTTATTTATATTTTATATGGATAAAGTTGATACGAACTTCGCAATGATAACGATTTTGGAAAATATCCATTGGCGTAGAGAATGCGATATGAAAAAAATCGAGAGAAGACATTATTTCGACAAAAATTAATAGTGATTTTCGATTCAACATGGATTTATAAGTGAACAGTCCGTAATGACAGCCTGTGACCTATCGGCTGGGCAAAAGTGAAAGCAGCATCACTCAACAGAAAGGAAGAAGTACTCCTAGCATGCTCTGATATTTGGAAAGTATTCTACATTGTTGATCACGAGATCTTTTTACAAAAATTGGAGTAGGTACTATAAATACAGATCTAGAAACAAGCGAATACGCCTCATGGGCATGAGGCTCAGTAGCGCACTTCCTTTTTGGAGGATTAGTGAACGCAAGATGTTAAGTAATTAGGGTTCTACCGTCTTGGGCAAAAAATCCCAATATGGCAGCCAAAATATCGACAGAATCATGAAATTCGGCTTGAAAATCAAAATGATTGTACTAGACAAGGGTAAGTTCCAAGTTTCATGAAAATCGTTCCACTAATAAGAGATTTCAATATGGCGGCCAAGATGGCGGCAGAATTATGAAACTCAGCTTGAAAATAGGAATGATCGTACGAGACAAGCGTAACTCTCAAGTTTCATGAAAATCCTCCCACTTATAAGAGATTTCAATATGGCGGCCAAGATGGTGGGGCAATCATGAAATTTGGCTTGAAAATAAGAATGATCGTACTAGACAAGGGTAAGTTTCAAGTTTCATGACAATCGTTCCACTAATAAGAAATTTCAATATGGCAGCCAAGATGGCGGCCGAATTATGAAAGCCATTCTGCCTATTTAGTCCTTGAGAACCTAAGCTATCCACCGGATAAAGTTCAATCTTCAAGGGCTGTAGCTTTAGTTCCCGAGAAGAAGTTCAACTTTATCGAAGAGCACAGGAGATCTCTGTTTTTTGAGAATAATGATAACGTATAATGTTTGGGGAAGTGCGCTAACAATTATTTCAGAAAATTCTCATCATTTCATCAATAAACTAAACAAATACTTATTTGAAATAGATTAACAAAAAAAAATCGTTTTTAAACCAAGGCCGCAAAAAAGAACTAAGGCACAGTATTTCAGTTGAAGTTGAACTTTCGTTCAGTGAAACTTGGTTTAGTTACTGCGGAGACAATTATTGTTGCAACACCGGAATCAATGGCAACCAAACAGCTGAGGACAGCCGCCATTTTTATAGGCGGGGGGGGGGTAATGTCGGAAATTACAATTTTAAGTTAGGGTTCACCCAGTATGTCTCGGTATAACCGACTGCACCCGATACAGTGAATATAAGTACGTTGCACCTCTTGCATCGCAATGATCCGGGAACGCAAAGTTGCAATTTTTGCAAAGATGAGCAGAATCATCACATCCGCGACAGTCAAAGTACACCGTCCACCGACCTCCATGGAAAAATCCAAAGGAGGGGTGAAAAAGAACCGAGGTGATAAAACCTTTGGAGACAAAGAGGAAGGCCTCTTTTGATCCGAGCCGATCGCGAGGTAGTTGTGCCGGGACTACCAGGGGCAGACTAGAAAAGGTTCATTGCGGTGCACGGGGTCGACGTGGTGTACACTATAATGTAAGTACTGTATTCTAGTCATTTAATTATTATACTCCGTTTATTTTCGATAATCTTTAATGTTCAATAAACGTCTAAAACGTCCCCCTTTCTGGGCTATTCAACTTGCGCCACTTATTGATAACCGGAAGGTACTGAAAAAGCCAAGCGAGTCCCCTCCTATACGTCACCCAGTTGAAAGCAACGATCGTCCAGTATTCGGGCATATCAGAATGTCCCGAATAGAAGCCAGAAAAGGTAAGACGACGGTGACCTTTGACAATATCTCGAAAACGGTTAGCAATGTTCTAAAATGGTCTGTTGTACCTCAACAACCATGAAATTGTGCATCATATGACATGCCCTGCAATACTCTACCTTTGTCCGTTCAAAAGATGCAATTTTTTTTTAATTTTTTTCTTCACCATGTATACAGGATCTCAACTAAAATTTCATTTGCGGCGACGGACAAAATTGTTTAGACAGGTGCTAAGAACATGTGTGCCAAAAGACATTGCATTACTCAAAAATGCAGCGTATAATACTGTACCGACCCCACTATCCGTCTTATTACTATGAGCTACTACTGAGGGCTGACATTTCCTGCAATTGAACACTGTGAACAATATTGACTATTTCTAGGGGAATGGATATTCACACATTGAATATGGGCACAGTATGGGTATATCGGGGATTGGAAAAACGCGAGAAAAACTGTCTCCCACAAAACGTCTTTGGGACGTCTTAACACGTTCACTGCCACGCCTGCTAGGGAACCAAACGACCTGGCTAGGCACAATATAGTTCAAAATTGCTTCGAAACAGAAGAACGCGGCAATGGCGGTCGTAGTAGGGCCCCGAACAACACAAGAATACCTACATAGAAGAGCTCACTACAGTTCCAAACACTACAAGAATAATATACAAGGGGGCCAAATATGTTGCCAAATGACATTATGAAGATACAAAGGATCTCACTATGGTTTCAGACACTGACGTGTTTCAGAGGATACAACAAGGCATAAGGGGGCCTGCTATAGGAAACCTAACGATACAGCAAAGCACAGGGAAGAGCACGAAAATACACAAGGGTGCTAATCAGAACTCCAAATGACACATAAGTAACCAAACGATACAGTAAGCCGTAGGGAAGAACACAAAAATACACAAGGCTACTAATTAGGGTTCCAAATGAAACGAGAGGAACCAATTATACAGCAAGGAGAAGGAAAGCTCGCGAGGCGCCCCGCGCGGGGCTTCGAGGTAGAAGAGAATAGCGATTGGGGCTCTGTAGGGCTTCGAACAACACAAGAATACACAATGGAGCACCAAAGAAAATTATATATAAAGACAAAAACAAAAACAAAAAATGACGTCGCACCGTGGGGCCGTATTGGGTGGTTTCTAAATTAATTTTGTTCAAATTTTAAATTTTCCAAACATTGAAATCAAGGAAGGAGATAAGACATTCAGTTGATAAAATTTTTATTCCAAATTTATTCGTAAAAGTAAAAAAGCTACCTAACGATAACAAGAAGCGCTGTTAACATTTCTTCATCACTGGCTTGGTTTTATGGTTATTTATGTCCGATGAATTATACCGGGTGAATCTTAATAATTGTCTGGTTCGGGAAGCACCCTTTAGAATAAACGGCTTGTGGGCTCAAAATTCATTCTCATATCGTGTAAATTGTTGTTTCGTGTCGTAGTGAGGGAGAAAAAAAAAAAACTTTTTGCGGGCTTTAGTAACTAAAAGAGGAGTTGCATTTTTCTGTCGTGTTCGAATAAGAAAAGGACAGCAACAGTTTTTTGACATTTAGAAAAGCTGTGAAAACTACTTTGATCTATCGCCACACAAAAAAAAAAAAAAACCTACCGCTCCCATTTATTATTTACCCTCGCTTTACCGTCTACTGTATATAAGTTTTTTGTTTTTTGTAGTTGTGCTTGTTGCTATTTTTGCATTACCGTTGTATTGAGCACTTGATAGCATTTTTTTCTCGTGTTTGAAATTTTTAGAGTTTGGTATCACAATTTGTAGATATACTTGAGAGTTGGGATTAGATATTTCTCTGTACCTTGAGAGAATTAAGGAATTGTGTATAACCGTGCGAGCGTTTACGCGACAAAATACGATTGTATTTGACTTTGAGTCTTGAGCCTGTGTGTTTGAAGATTGGTGTGTATTGGTATTAGAGTAATTATTTCTTGAGCTGCCTTGGTTTTTTGATTTTGAAACTGTCATTGGTCTGTACGGGTGTATACATGATGGAGCCGATGCAACCTAATTACTTGTTGGCCAGCGAGCTGGAATATGAGTTGCGAATCAGAGGGAAGGAGACTACTCGCCCAGTGGATGACAAACGGAAAGCTTTAAGGCGTTTATTAGAGAAGGATCGTCCTAATGTCGTGTGGGAGGACCCTCGTTATAATCTAGAAACCGAAAAAGAAGATATAAAGAAAACCACTGAAGATCTCGAGAGCTTGGTAAAAGATTTCAACGGAGTAGAAACGGATTCAGTAGCGCTTCGTATCAAGACTAGACTCAAGCATGTGAGTGATAGAATTAACCGAATAAAAATTCCAGCAGAAAATCCCGAGCTGGTTACTTCAATGAAAAATGAATGGGCCATGACCTGCACCATTATTGAAGCTGACTTGTATGACAAGATCGCCGGGCAGAAAGCTGTCGTTCCTCCTAACACTCCAACATTGCTTAATACTTCCAGCCAAAGTATTACCACTCCAATTACCTCGGCAACAACGACCACAGCGGCACCATATCGAAAAAATATTCCAATATATAAATGGGGCATAAAGTTTGATGGAGAATCACGTGGTCATGGTTTGAATTCCTTTTTAACAAGAGTCGAAGAACTGGCCGAAGCCAGACAAGCTGATAAGGCCGCACTTTTTGAGTCAGCGATTGATTTATTTTCGGGGAAGGCGCTGGTTTGGTTCAAATCAGTGAAAAGCAGAGTTGATGAATGGGATTCACTGGTAGAGTTCGATAGCGATAACGATGCGAGCCACACGTTTTTAACGGCCGCTCCGCACAAATGCAGGCAAGTGAAAGTAAAGAAAAGAGAAAACGACTAGACGATTCCGACCCCCTCATTCAGGAAGAACTGGAGAACTTCAGCAAGAACAGAAAAATAACTAGTAGTCCCGTCAAGGCCATGGGAAAGAACGAAAAAGACGACGATGAGCTGAAAAGTATGGTCAGGAGGCTGCTAATTGAATCAGCTGATATCAAGAAGCAAGTCGAACACATACCAAAGTTGGAGGAGGGAATAGAGGAACTGAAACATGCATATCAAATGATGAAAGAAACATATGAGATAAAGGAGAAAAGATGGGAGGAGGAACGAACCAAAATGCAGAATCAAGTGACGGAATTGGCAAGAAGACTGGAAACAATGGAGAAGAGGGAGAAAAGAAAAAATATAATTATTACTGGATTGGACCCGAAGAAAGTGGAACAGGGGAACATGCTGGATCTTGTGCGAGTTTTTTTCAATGAAAAGTTCGGCGTACAACCTGAGATTTCGCAAGCATACACTGTTGGAAAAAACAAACAAGGTCAAGCGATAACACTGGTGAGCTTCGCCAACACTAACGAAAAAGAAAACATTATGCGGAAAAGAGCATCATTGAAGGGATCCCAGGTGTACCTGAACAACGATCTAACGAAGAACGAGAGAACAATACAACAAAGAATTTCCCGGCAAGCCAATGAATACAGAAAAGAAGGTAAAATATGCAAGATATTCCACCGGCGAATCCAGGTAGACGGAAGGATGATGGAATGGGACGATGCCCGGCAATCGCTTGTCCCAAAAAACGAAGAAGGAAAAGAAGAACAGTAAAGCGCAAGAACAGGCATTCACCGACACGTTCTCGACTGGCAAAACTCTTCTGCTGGAATATGCAGGGGTGGAACAACATCCACCGCCTTGAAAAAGACCAAATGAATGAACTAGCGGAGAACGATGTTTTGTGTTTGTGTGAAACTTTCTTAACGAGTGACTTAAAAATTGAAATGTGCCCAATTTACCTCAAGAAACACATTGTCGTTTCCCAAAACGCTGTAAAAGAAAAAGAAAAAGGAAGAGGAAGCGGTGGACTTGCTGTGATTATAAACAGGGAATGTGTTGCCAAAGAGAACGGTGTGGAAATGTTTAAAGTTTTGGAAAGTAGTAGTAGTTGGATTTTTGTAAGATTTAAAAATAGCATGAATAATTTGTTTTATATTGTAGGGATAGTTTACTTAAAGCCCAGTTTGAACTTTAAGATAGCTCTGGAAATGCTAAGCGATTCCTTATTTGATATACGGGGTGCACACCCAGGAGACACTGTACTTATTTGTGGGGATTTTAATTGCAGGATAGGGGAACGAAACCAGGTGGATGAGCTGTTGGTCTCTGCTAATCCAAATTTGTTTCATGTCAGAACCACACTTGACACGGTACTAAAACCTGAGGGAGCAGCACTGGCGGACATGATGGAGGAGCACGGCCTTTTAGCTTTAAACGGCAGAACCACAGGTGATGTTCCCGCACAGTTCACGTACGTAAGTAAGTTGGGAAATTCGGTCATAGATTTTATTTGGGTGAGTGTTGAGGATGTTGCAATTGTGGAGTCTCTTAAGGTGGGAAATTATCTGGTATCCGATCATCATCCGTGTCAGGTTTGTTATGTGCTTATCAATCCCGTCCACCTACTGAATAGTTCGAATTCTTGCAAGTCTCCGTGCCGCACAAAAAATGTTTTGATTATATCTGAAGAAAGAACGCGGGCTTTTTCTAATATTATGAAAGAATCATGCAGACTAGGTTTTAGAGACAAAAATAATGATAACGCTGACGCTTTTTACGAAAACTTTTTATCGGCGGTAAAAGAATGCGCTGGGTTTTTGAATTTATATAAACAAATTAAAATACATTCTGATAATTCTACTCCCAGAAATCAACAGTGGTTCGACGAAGAATGCCAAAAACAGAAAAAGCTGGTCGGTCGCTTATTTCATGAATTCAAGAGGCATAATTTTGATCATGACGCTAGAGTAAAATACCTAAATGAAAAAAATAAATACAAACAAATTATTATTGCAAAGAAAAAGGAACACCAGGACAAAAAAGAACGTAAATTTAATAATTTGCATAATCCTCAGCAATTCTGGGCCGCCTATAGAAATTCGACGAGAGTGGGTAGGAGACAGACCGATTTGGGCTTGACATTGTTGGATTTACAAATATTTTACACTGACTTCTACAAAACAGGTCCTACAGTCATAGAGCCAAGTTTTTCAGACGTTAGACACCCTTATCTTGATAAGGAAATTTCCAAGTCAGAAATGAACAGGGCTTTAGCTCAAGCAAAAATGAGAAAAGCTTCGGGCAGTGACGGTCTTGGAAACGTAGTCTACAAATCTCTACCAATCGATTGGATTGAATATCTCAGGCTAATGTTCAATAAAATTCTGCAAACAGAAAAATTTCCAAGGAAATGGGGAAATGTAAAATTGCAGCATTTATACAAAAAGGGTGATCCACAGCACGTGGAAAATTATAGACCAATTGCACTTCTCAATAATATCTGTAAAATATTCACTTGTATATTGAACAACCGAATTATGACGTATGCCGAAAGCGCTAGAATATTACCGGAAAGCCAAAATGGATTTAGAAAAGATAGGTCTTGTCAAGATAATATATTCGTGTTGGATGCGGTTATAAAAAACCATTTGCGTTTGCAGGGCAGGAAGGTGTACGCTGTGTTTATTGATTTTAGAAGGGCCTTTGACACAGTCAATCATGAGCTTCTTTGGGAAGAACTATTCAAACATGGAATTAGCTCAAAAATTATCAGAACAATTAAAAGCCTTTATACCAACGCAACTATACTACTGGAGGCCGATTCAAACAGTACAGTCAGGATCAATATTTCAAGGGGTGTACTGCAGGGGGACTGTCTGAGCCCCAGCCTTTATATATTGTTTACTGGTCAACTTGAAAAATATCTACTGAGTAGGGGTGCGAGAGGGGTGTCTTTGGACGGAGGCGGTGACATTTTGACGTTGCAGTACGCGGATGACATCGTAATACTCGCGGATTCTCCTTCAGCTCTACAAAAAAACCTGGACATTCTTAGTGATTACTGTAGCGAAATGAAACTTAATTTAAACCCCGAGAAATCAAAAATTATGATTTTTAGAAGAGGAGCAAAATCAAAACAATATACTTTTACATTTGAAAGCAAGATCATTGAAGTTGTAAACAGATATCAATACTTGGGAGTAACTTTTAATTTTAACGGCTCATTTAACGAACATGTGAAATCAATAATTACCAAGAGCAATATCACAGGAGGAACTATCAGAAGAATTATCGTCAAAAATAACATTACGGATTGGAGATGCATCAATAAACTATATCGCAGTATTTTGGTTCCCACCTTTACGTATTGCGTCACCACCTGGGGTTTAGCACACGCGTCGGAACTTGAAAGACTGCAGCTCGGTTTCTTCAAGAAGCTTTTTTATCTGAAGCAAAACACAGCCAGTAGCATTGTTAGGGTGGAAATCGATGTGCATAGAGTAATAGTTGTCTTGATAAAGGAAATATTGTCATATATACAAAAAGTTTCCAAAATGCCTGAGACAAGATTACCCTTGAGAGCGCTGCATAGACTTTCTTGGCTTCACAATGCGAAAGCAGACGAAAAATTCAATTGGCTTAGCCGGGTTTTAGGTATTTTGAAGTCTTTGGGAATAGAACAAGAATGTCGGGGATTGCTCGGTCTCAGCGACGAGGAACTTTCTTCTGTCCTGTCAAGGGTAGAGACGGCCACAAGAGACGCAGACTGGAATAATATACTGATGTCAATAAACAACCCAAGCTATAAGTACATTGACTTTATAAACAAACCATTTAATTTATATGAGGAGAATATCCCCTTCCACCTTAAGAGACTTTACATGCAGCTTAGAACTTCTCTTGATTCAAACATGAAATTGTTCTTTGGAGGAATTACGTACGGTATTGAAGCGGGAACGATATGCACCTTGTGCAACAAGAACTGCAGGGAAACTCTGGAACATATCCTGTTTGTCTGTCCATTATACAGGGAGTTCAGACATGAATTTTCTGGATGGCAGAGGGATGTGATTCAGGTTATGACAACCACCGACTTGAGGGTGGTAAAGGCCGTGTACCAATATCTGTCTCGTTGTCTGCGACTCAGGTCCTTTGTTCTTAGTGAGTGGTGACCTTTCAGCTCTTCTCATCTGGGATTTTCAGAATAATTGGGCGTGGGGAAAGAGTTACTTAATATTTTGAATTATTTACTTTATTAGTGGTGTTGTATTTGGTTTGGTCTGTTTTCTTTTTTATTTTTTTTCGAGCTTCTTGCTCAAAAACTTGTAATTAAGTTGAAAGAGCAATAAATTACTATTATTATTATTATAATTCATTCTCATATCGTGTAAATTGTTGTTTCGTGTCGTAGTGAGGGAGAAAAAAAAAAAACTTTTTGCGGGCTTTAGTAACTAAAAGAGGAGTTGCATTTTTCTGTCGTGTTCGAATAAGAAAAGGACAGCAACAGTTTTTTGACATTTAGAAAAGCTGTGAAAACTACTTTGATCTATCGCCACACAAAAAAAAAAAAAAACCTACCGCTCCCATTTATTATTTACCCTCGCTTTACCGTCTACTGTATATAAGTTTTTTGTTTTTTGTAGTTGTGCTTGTTGCTATTTTTGCATTACCGTTGTATTGAGCACTTGATAGCATTTTTTTCTCGTGTTTGAAATTTTTAGAGTTTGGTATCACAATTTGTAGATATACTTGAGAGTTGGGATTAGATATTTCTCTGTACCTTGAGAGAATTAAGGAATTGTGTATAACCGTGCGAGCGTTTACGCGACAAAATACGATTGTATTTGACTTTGAGTCTTGAGCCTGTGTGTTTGAAGATTGGTGTGTATTGGTATTAGAGTAATTATTTCTTGAGCTGCCTTGGTTTTTTGATTTTGAAACTGTCATTGGTCTGTACGGGTGTATACATGATGGAGCCGATGCAACCTAATTACTTGTTGGCCAGCGAGCTGGAATATGAGTTGCGAATCAGAGGGAAGGAGACTACTCGCCCAGTGGATGACAAACGGAAAGCTTTAAGGCGTTTATTAGAGAAGGATCGTCCTAATGTCGTGTGGGAGGACCCTCGTTATAATCTAGAAACCGAAAAAGAAGATATAAAGAAAACCACTGAAGATCTCGAGAGCTTGGTAAAAGATTTCAACGGAGTAGAAACGGATTCAGTAGCGCTTCGTATCAAGACTAGACTCAAGCATGTGAGTGATAGAATTAACCGAATAAAAATTCCAGCAGAAAATCCCGAGCTGGTTACTTCAATGAAAAATGAATGGGCCATGACCTGCACCATTATTGAAGCTGACTTGTATGACAAGATCGCCGGGCAGAAAGCTGTCGTTCCTCCTAACACTCCAACATTGCTTAATACTTCCAGCCAAAGTATTACCACTCCAATTACCTCGGCAACAACGACCACAGCGGCACCATATCGAAAAAATATTCCAATATATAAATGGGGCATAAAGTTTGATGGAGAATCACGTGGTCATGGTTTGAATTCCTTTTTAACAAGAGTCGAAGAACTGGCCGAAGCCAGACAAGCTGATAAGGCCGCACTTTTTGAGTCAGCGATTGATTTATTTTCGGGGAAGGCGCTGGTTTGGTTCAAATCAGTGAAAAGCAGAGTTGATGAATGGGATTCACTGGTAGAGTTCGATAGCGATAACGATGCGAGCCACACGTTTTTAACGGCCGCTCCGCACAAATGCAGGCAAGTGAAAGTAAAGAAAAGAGAAAACGACTAGACGATTCCGACCCCCTCATTCAGGAAGAACTGGAGAACTTCAGCAAGAACAGAAAAATAACTAGTAGTCCCGTCAAGGCCATGGGAAAGAACGAAAAAGACGACGATGAGCTGAAAAGTATGGTCAGGAGGCTGCTAATTGAATCAGCTGATATCAAGAAGCAAGTCGAACACATACCAAAGTTGGAGGAGGGAATAGAGGAACTGAAACATGCATATCAAATGATGAAAGAAACATATGAGATAAAGGAGAAAAGATGGGAGGAGGAACGAAGGCAACTGGCCGAAGCCAGACAAGCTGATAAGGCCGCACTTTTTGAGTCAGCGATTGATTTATTTTCGGGGAAGGCGCTGGTTTGGTTCAAATCAGTGAAAAGCAGAGTTGATGAATGGGATTCACTGGTACAGCTTCTTCGGAGGGATTTTCTACCACAAGACTATGACGATCAGCTGTGGGACGAAATCAAGGATCGCCGCCAGGGAAGGAATGAACAAGTAACTATTTTTATTGCCGTGATGGAAACATTGTTCAGTCGACTCAGCCGAAAACCTTGTGAGAACACTAGAATTAAACATATACGCTTAAACCTATTACCTCAATATTCCTCGCAGTTGACGCTCATGGAAGTCAGTACGGTGGATGAGCTATCAGCTTTTTGTAGAAAATTAGAGGAGGCAAACTGGAACAGACAAAAGCCGAGACTACCTCAAAGGCCCACGTCCAGCTTGTTGGAACCAGAATTGGCGTATGTGACACCAAATTCCTCGGATGAACGGAATTCTTCTAGAACCGGAGGTGCTGGATTCAACAACAATTGGAGAGGCAACGGAGAACGCCACCAGAGATCTTTTAGAAGAGAGAGCAATAGTTCAAGATACCGGACTGACAATAAATTCCGCCAACAGAACAGAAACAGAGGAAATAATACCAGTCCATCTGCAGAAGCATCTTGTGAGGTTGGGGAACTAAAGTGCTGGAACTGCCAAAAACCCAATCATCAGTTTTCTCAGTGCCGGGAAGAGAGAACCAAATTTTGCTACAGGTGTGGTCAGCGGAACGTGACAGTGAGAAATTGCTCTAGATGTTCGGGAAATGGAGGAGCCGACGAAAATACTGGGCGTCGCCGGTGAAGTCCTCAGCCCCAGTCGAACAGTGCAATAGTGGTGTGATGAGTTTGAATGATAATGATTTGAGTGCAGTGTGGATCCGTAGGCCGGGAGATTGCCGACCTTACATTGAAATTGACATTGTTGGTAAAAGGATCGTCGCCTTGTTGGACACCGGAGCCAGTCACAGCGTACTTGGCGGAGAGGGAATCAAACTATTGGAGATTTTGGACTTGAAGTGGAACAAAAGCGGCATACTGAGACTTAGTACAGCGGATGGGAGAGCACAGAATGTACTCGGTTTTGTGGACCTGCCCATATGTATGGAAGGAATTTTTCATCTTCTCCGAGTGTTAGTTGTTCCGAGTTTGAAACACTGTCTAATATTGGGAAGTGATTTTTGTCGCGATATCGGTTTAGGAGTGGATTTTGCTACGAATACATTCCGAATAGGTTCTAAACAGCTACAAATCTGCACTGTTGATGGAATAGAGAAGCAAGACGCGGGACTTACCTCGGAATTAACGCCAAAACAAGAGCAAGAGCTACGGGAAGTGAAGAAATTATATAACAATATTTCCTGGAAAGAAGGAACCCGATTAGGAAGAACAAATGTCATCACTCACAAGATTGACACCGGTGATGCCGAGCCAATCAGACAGAGAACTCATCAGATGTCACCTTATCGATTGAAATTATTCCATGAAGAGATCGACAGGCTTCTTCAGCTTGGAGTAATCCGACCTTCCGAGAGTCCGTGGGCATCTCCTGTTTTTATACTGGGCCCCGATAAAAAGAGCAGATTCGTATTCGACGGTAGAAAGCTTAATAGCGTGACTAAAAGAAGTGCGTATCCATTGCCACGAGTGGACGAGATCTTGAGCAAGTTAGGTGGTGCCAAATACCTCAGTTCGATTGATCTGAAGGCAGCATTTTGGCAAACTCCTCTAGAAAGCGCATTCTGTGAGAAAACTGCTTTTGTAGTGCCCCTAAGAGGACTTTTTGAATTTTCTGTCATGCCGTTTGGATTGGTGAATGCCTCTCAGACTCAACAAATGTTGATGAACAAAGTTCTTGGGTACGACATGGATAACTATTGCTTCTGTTACCTGGATGATATAGTGGTGGCCACGCCTACTTTTGAAAAGCACATGCAGGTCTTGCAAGAAGTGTACCGTAGACTCGAGAGGGCGGGACTCACCATAAATGTTGAAAAATGTCAATTTGTCAGAACTTCCATAAAATATTTGGGCTATCTGATTGATCGTGATGGACTCCGAACGGATCCTGACAAGGTGTCAGCCATACTAAACATGCCTCGTCCAACCACGGTGACCGATGTAAAAAGATTTGTGGGACTTGTGGGATGGTATAGAAGATTCATCTCGAATTGTTCTTCACTTACAGCACCCATTACTGAACTCATAAAAAATCGGAAGAAACACCAAACTGTAACCTGGACAACTGAAGCGGAGAAATCTTTTAGGAGAATCAAGGAAGTACTAACGTCAGCGCCGATTCTCGCCAGTCCTGATTTTACACGCATGTTTACAATACACTGCGATGCCAGCATAGTTGGGTTGGGTTGTGTCCTTACACAGTTGGATGACGAAAATCGTGAGGTACCAATAGCTTTTGTCAGCAGAACTCTTACCGATGCAGAAAGAAGATTCACTGTGACTGAAATTGAGTGTCTGGCGGTTCTGTTTGGTTTAGACAAATTCAGGTGCTACGTGGATGGTACCAGATGTCGCGTCATAACTGATCACGCTAGTTTATTGTGGCTAAACAACCTCCATGATCCGTCAGGAAGACTCACCAGATGGGCTGTCAAGCTGCAGCAGTATGACGTGATATTCGAGCATCGGAAAGGTTCCAGCAATGTCGTACCGGATGTTTTGTCGCGAGCACCGATTACAGCGGAACTGGCCGTGATAGAACTGGATCAACAGGATGGTGAACAAGATGAATGGTACAGGAAAATGCTGAAGAATGTGGAGACCTCGAAAGAATCATACTCGGATTGGAAAATCGAAGATCGTTTATTATACAAATATCGGTCCATCAAGCACCTTCACATGACTTTAATTGACAAATACGATCGGTTCTTGCTCCTTAAAGATGTTGACAGCTCCTCAACCTCCCGCTATTCTCCGTTTGACCCCAGTATTAGAACACTGTCACTTACAAACACTTACAGTGGCTATTTGACTTTGAGAATTCCGATTCGCTTTGTAAGGGTATTAGCTCAGATTCGCCTTTGTAACAAAAAAAATTTCAGTCTCTACTTTAATGGTACTTCATACCGGATTGACACCACTGAACTGTGCACTGTCTGTAATCTTCAAAAGATTGAGTCTTTGAGCCACATGCTGTTTGAGTGTCCCATGTATGTGCCGTTACGTGTTGGTCTGCCTGGTTCTGTTGGGGGCATTGATGAGTTGTGCACGGCAATCTGTAGCATTGGAGCTGTGGATGCTAAAAAGTTCTTTGATTTTTTGGGGAGTGTTTTTAGATTGAGGGCTTTTCTGATGGATGAATAATTTTTGTTGGCATTGACTGTATTTTTATTTATTGTTATTATTTATTGTTATTTGTTTATAGTACAATGCAAGTACTGAAGGAACAATAAATATTATTTATTTATTTTTTTTATTTTTTTATTATACAAATATGTTCCGGTTTACCTTGACGTTAATATTAACTTTCCTGAATGGAAATTGGTAATACCGAGTTCTCGCAGAAACGAAGTACTGAGGCTCAGTCACGATGATCCAACCTCAGCACACTTGGGATACGCGAAGACTCTGGCAAAAGTCAAGGAATTGTATTACTGGCCAAGAATGAAAAGAACTGTGAGAGAGTACATCCGAAATTGTGAAACTTGTGGAGCACAGAAGAAGTCGAACGTGGCTAGGCCGGGAATGATGGGCAAGCAAAAACGAGTGGCGTTTCCATGGCAGATTATATCCACTGATATAATAGGACCTTTACCGAGAACTGCCAAAGGATTCGTATATATTCTGGTGGTATCTGATTATTTCTCAAAATTTGTGCTATTGAAACCCTTGCGTGTCGCCAACGCGAAAAGTGTGAGTGAATTTCTGGAAGATCAAGTGTTTCTCATGTTCGGAGCGCCGGAAGTACTTTGCTGTGATAATGCTACAATTTTCGAAAGCACCTTGTTCAAGGATTTGTGTAAAAAGTATGGTGTTTCAATCTGGTATAATGCGCTTTATCACGCGCAAATTAACCAAACGGAAAGAGTTAACCAGGTGGTGGAGACAGCCATAAGAGCATATCTGAAGCCAGATAATCATCGAAGTTGGGACCAACATTTACCATCAATAGCCTATGCGTTGCGAACAGCGGTACACGAAAGTACTGGCTACAGCCCTGCTTATTTAAATTTTGGGAGATATGTGCCAGTGGATGGAAAATTCTACAACAATTCTGAGAGACTCTCACTCAATATCGAGCCATTTGATAGAGAAAAGTACATAGCGGAAGTGGATAAACTGCCTGACGTATTTCGAGAAGTACCTACAGGAGAATCTCAAGAGAGCTTATGACAAGCACAGCAGAGCCTACAATCTTAGAAAAAGACCAGCAGATGCTTACAGAAGGGGAGAAAAAGTTTGGAAGCGAAACTACGTTTTGTCAAATGCTGGGAATTATTTTTCTGCCAAATTAGCCCCGAAATTTGTGCTGTGTCAGGTCAAGAGAAAGATTTCCCCGCTTGTTTACGAATTATTGGACAAGAAGAATAAGAACATTGGAAAATGGCATGTTAAAGACCTGAAGAAATGGACAGGGGGAGAATCAGACATTGACGGTAGCGGTGACGAGGAAATGGAATGAACGATGAAAGGATGAGTAGTATGAGTGATCTCGTGAATGTAGTGTGAGTGAAGGAGAGAATGAAGAAAATGTTCAGTCGCTAAAACTCGGAATAAAAAAAACTATTTGTCAGGTATCCCACCTGTGTCACCGATATTTCATGCATACGTAAATGATGAGCCTTATGCTCAATAAATATCCCGAATTTGACAACATTAGTACTAATGAAGCATTGCTTTAGCATTTAACTTACCGATTGTGAAACCCATGAAATTAATTAACGTTAACTAACATACCGGACTTGACTTATTAGTAATTGATTGTGAATCAAAATGAAACTGGAAGATTGGAGATATTGATTACTTCATTCTATCTAGATTGTGAATATTTGTAGGATTGTAGGTAACCTTTTGTACATAGTGTAAATACTTAAATATTTGAATAGGATTGAATGTGGAAGAATGAGTGATGTGATGATGGATGCAGAAGGGTTGAAGGAGAAATAGGGAAAATAAAATCAGGAATGGGAAGAAGAATGCAGTGTAATAGTCACTAGTAAAATGCTTCAAAGCTAGAGATTTGGCGTCAGGGAGAAAATGGCGATGGGTCGGAGTGAGTTGACTTCATGACGAAGAAGGGGAAGAAGGCGAAAGTTTTCTTTTTCTCTCTTTTTTTTGTACTTGAGGGGGTGCGTGACGAGCCACCTTGTAAATAACTCAATCTGAATTCCGAAAGTATAAATATAAAAACTTCTTATCGCATCAACTTATGGGTGGCAAGAAGAGAGTGTAACGAAAAGATTAGCAGAATGAATTTTGAGCTGCCAGAGGACTGATGGGGTCCAACTAAAATTACTAAAGCCACAAGTAAATTGTACCAGGAGCGAACCCTTTGAACATTGGAAGGTAAAGGCAAACTTTAGTTTTTTTAAATTTCGTTTATTGAGCCAGAACTTTCCAACAGGGTTTTTTTTATTCGCATACCGTTACCGCAAGCTCCTGAAATGGTGTTTCCTGTACTTGCACGCTGCGCTTGGAATAGAAATTGGCCTTCAAGGGACCAGCACTAAGCTGCTAAGGATCAAGTTAATTAGCCCATTTCAAGCCCAACCACCGGACCAATGAAAAAGATGGAATGTTGAAGCTAGTGCCTTGTTGTTCCACGGAAGGGTTGTGCACCTAAGCCAACGATCGCAAACACCTGCTGATCAGCACTGGATCCTTGAAAGTGAAGGTCCTCCAGGCTTGAAGTCAAGCAAGCAAGGCAATCCTCTCGTGGGCTCAACTTTAATTCATCAATAAGGCCAGAACTCAAAATTTATTAATTAACATCTGACTATTCAATCATTCTTATATATTCAATTATTATTCATGCTTATTAGCGCGCTACTATTTTAGAAAGTTATCGTTATTCAAGAACAATCAAATTTCTAGTATTAAATTCTTCAATCTATTGTAAAAAGAACTTAGAGAAAACTCTAGCTACCCTCATTTTCGGGAGTGCACTCACGTAAAGTATACAGAGGTACTGGTTCGTTTCCCCAATTCTTTATTTTGATTATACTTACCTAGAGTGTATATTTCGTCCACATCTACTTTCCCTGTGCATTATTCTTTCATTATCATCATCTCTTTCATAATTTAAACTTGTTAAATTACAATTATTTCCAATTATTAAATATTAATGGCCATTACTGAACTCTTTCTCTACCTCCTTCTTTGATTCATAACAAAAGTAGTTATTTAGTGATTTTGAAACTACTCTAAGCTACTAAAGACAAGAAATCACTTGGCGCCCTGAAACCACGCCCGTAAGCTCTCCGAAAATCACCATGAGCGGCTGAGTGTGATCAGAACCGACAGGGGACGGTCACAAGTGGCCACTCCGAGATCAAGGAACACTGGAAGACAAAGATTGCAGTATTGATATTGTCGTGTGCCATCAACTGCAACCGTAGTCTTCACTCTTCAGTGTCTTTTTGAGCCACAACATAGATCATAGAACAGAGAACTGATGGCGCTGAATAGGACAGCACATGAAGATGGAAAACAACTGTTGAGGACCTAGATCAGATAATCAGATCACGAGGCGACTTTGGCGCATTGATAGTCTATGTGCTCTGTGATCTGCGTAGACAAACGAATTCATAGATAATATGTAGTTGTTTTGTTGCATTTATTTTAGGAAGAAAAATTATGAGAAGCCTTTATGAGTACCTACCTGCCTATACCTACTTGGTTCAAAGAAACATGCGAAAAACGTCGGCGGCTGATACCTGCTCTTTGCTGGAGCTGAAGATCATGATACTGGAAGCTGACGATACCCCTCGGAACCCTACGGGACATCAATTGCACACTTCCTTTCAAACTTCGATAATCTGACACAATTTTATCATTGATTGTCAGGATGACATAAACATGCATGGAAAACCTGCACGAAAAAATAAGAACAATTTCCAGCCTGAAATCCAGCACGGAAAACATGCCGCAAACCCAAAATGACACAGTTTCCATGACATCCAACCTGCCTAGAAATCCAGCAGCAAAACCTGCATGCAAAAATGCACCGTGTGCCGCGGGCATTTTACTCGAAATGGGGTCCATTTTGCGGGGAACGCTCAAAGATCGAATTTGTGGTTTATGACAGAACATCCCAAAGCAACCAAGAGCTGAAAGCAAGGAGATGATGAGGTGTTTCAGTCAATTAATAACCCGCATGATATGAGCGCAGTTGTTGAAAACATGACTAAAAGGCACACAACTCTGCATAGAGCAGAATGGACTCCAATTCGAGCAATTGTAAATTATAATTGTTTATTGCTATTGCTATGTTTTTTTGTGTTATACTTGGTTCTGTATTTGTTTTATTGTTATTTATTATCATTATCAAATACACGAAAACGGAATGTGGCTTAACTTTTTCCAAAATCAACAGACCATAGCAACCAAATGCCATTATTTATATGCCACAAGAGCATGGCAACCGAAGCGGTAACTCGATTTTTTCGCCTCAAAAACTGTTTTTCCAATTTCTACAGGTTATTTTGACAAAAATGCTACAAGTGTTTTATATCTTTGTAAAGCGAAAGAAAAGGTGAGTTTTATGGGATGGATAAATGATATGGTGTCCATAAGAAAACATGAAGTTAACTCTCATATCTCAGAAACTAGTGAGCGCAGGAAAAAATTATCAACGTCAGTCGATCAAGGACCTTCAAAAATGTCAGGATACCAATTTTGTCAATTTCAAATTGATAGCTGTCACAGTAAAGAAATGATTTGAAATTTTCGAATTCGGCATTTTTCAATTTTTTTGGGATATTTCAGAAATGACTGAAGATATCTTGGATATCTTGACATATTTGAGAAAGTCATAAAATTGCGCAACTTTCTTGTGATTTAACCGACTTTGTATCTCTCACCGTTTCCGAGATACCAATAGTGAGCGTTGAAAAACGGGACCCCCTGTATAGAGTTCGTGAGAGATATTGGAGGCGTGGTACGGTAAGGTGACCAGACGTTCCGATTTGATCGGAACTGTACCGTTTTCGGGAGACACTTTCCGATTGGACTTTCTGTTCCGTAAATGTTCCTATTTGAGTAACTGTTCCGTAAATGCTCCGATTTCCGATTTGAGCAACGAACATTTCAAATTTTTTTCACCCATTCTATATTTTCGGTAAATTTGGTTGAAATTCATGTAGATTGTAGTTTATTCACAATATTGAATTTATTTCGATTGGCACCCACGCTATATGCAAGTGGGTCTCGACCGCGGTCTCGACTGTCTCTGTCTTACTCAAGGGAGGCTGTGGCCTGACCAAAATCAGCCTCGTTTTCCCCCCAATGACCAGGCGCAGCCTTCCTTGAGTAAGAAAGCTTTTGATCATACGGTACATGTTGTTTCAAAAAAGCATATTTTTATTATCAACATTATTTCATTATTATTGGGATTATTATGAAGACTGTTGGTTGAGAAGGGGGTAAATAAGGGACAGCACTTACCCGCCCTCCTGCTGTTTTTTTTTTTTTCCTTTTTTTGAGAATAATGATCAGAAAAACAAAGTTTCAGGCTCAGTTTCAGAAAATATCCCCAAATATCGGTCTATCCAACAAGGAACAGACGCGAAAAAATGAGGAACAGATGGTATATCCCATTCACTTTCTATTTTCAGTAGAATGACTTTTTGGAGCTGAAATAAAGTGACAAGCTGGAACGCTGGGAGAATACGGCCGATGCCCGCTGATAGTTTCGCTCCCAAACTTAGTAGGTTCCATCAGCCGTAGTCGTAGCGCCCCAGCTTGTCGTTTTATTTTTGCTCCAAAAAGAAATTATACTGAAAATAGAAAGTGTATGGGATATAGGTAGGTGCCTGGAAGTTCTAAAGCAGCAAATGGAAGGTACGCCCCTTTAAAAAAAAAAGAAGGTCTCCCCATGTTCCGATTTTGTCACTGAGAAATCTGGTCACCTTAGGTACGGCAATGCAGTTTCTCAAAAGGAAGAATGCTTGGTGTGGTTCGAATAACGATAAACGCTCACGCAAAATTTCAAAGGAATCTAGCTTCTTCTGTAAAATAATATTTTCAGTATCAGGGCCAAGTGGAGCTCCTAGTACATAATTTCAGATTGTTCTTGAAGGTGACTTTGGATCCAGTAAATTTGGAGGTGAAATTTTCCGATTCTGTTGATTCAGAAATAGGGCATAGCTCACATTTTTCTTTGTTCAAGAATAAACCGTATTTTGGGCCCTCACAATCAATAATTTTTTGATAGTCTGTCGCAACTATTTTATGCGAATCTAGAGGAGTCCCATCATCTAAATACCATAAATTCAATTTGGACTTGAGCTTTTTGAATGAAGACTCACAACGCACTCAGAATAAAAATGGGATCGCCGTGTTGAACTCCTTCTTGAGACTCAAATACTACTCGTAGCATACGCCGAAGATTGGTGCCTTATATAGCTCCGACTATTAATCTCGAATATTCCATCGGTCCTCCAGCAAATTTCACAGTGACCCGGCATACGGTTTCTAGGCGACTCCCGAACAGGCTACACATTTCGCGGGCATTACCAACGTGCTGTAAATCCGGCACTCCACCAAATGGACAGATGTGTGCTACTCGGCTGTTGAAGTCACCACGTAAATTTCATCCGCTAAGCCATCGCGTATATTCCAGAAATGTCCAGAGCTTCGCACTTGTACACTGCGTTCTAATGGGAAGAGTCTAGAAAGATCAGGTGTGCTCCAAAATGCACGGGAATCGCCGCTCGTAACACTATGTTACACCGGGTTGTTAACGGAGACATCCGCTGACGCTGAGTTCTGGTTTGGTAGATCTGCAGCGGTTCTTTTGTCCATCAACAATACTTCACATCACTTGCGAAAGAAGCTTTTTACATTTTTATACATCTTGTAAAAGAAATTGTTGCAAAAATTGTGCCGTTTCTTGTGTATACAAGAAACTCCAAGTTATGTACCCAGTCGTGGTCCAGAGTGGTGATACTGGTGATAGTTTATAATTAAACTCAAACCAAAAACCGTTAAGGACCTACCTACTCTGCATCCCATAGTACCTATAGCTGAAGCGATTTCCATAAACTTTTTGTAATCCAAAAATCGTCAGGTCGCCTCTCTCTCCGTCCCGACCAAAAGAAAATACAAAAGACCCTACACATACACACAGAGAGAGAGACACTGATTAAGAAAACACTCGCGGAAAGTTAAGCAAGGCGCAATTAAGATGTTATCATGGCCGCCACGATGCGGCTAGCTGTCAACAATTAACGTAATTTATTATGAGGCAACAATGGTAATGTTGTGATATTGTGATTGGGTGGTCTTATAACCGAAGCTAGTCATCGTCATTAGTTACTTATTGAAAAGTACAGTCCGCACAGGCTCACATTCGTACCTTACCCTTTTTTTATGATTATTATTTGGGGCCATCATCATCGGAGAAGCACGGGCGAGGAATTCTAGACATTCGACTGTCACAGGGCACGTATCATTATTCTTCATCCCATTAACAAAGCTACCTTTAACTTCAAAAAACGATATTGTCCATGCAAGCGTTATGTTGGGGTGTCGTATTTTCATTGGTAGGTATAATGTGAATTTCTTCATTCAAGTGTTCGTATTTTTGAGAATATCAAGATTTGATTAAAGTGATTCACGCTTATACCCTCCACACATTCGAATACATATCAATTTATCAGCTAATATAAATACATGTCTCATTAAATGATCGTGTGGAGCAAGGTCCACTTCCCGCTGAGAGGCGGTAAGAGATCCCCTGACGGTCGACAACTTTGTTATAACTCTGAAGTCGCGGGATAGGGGAAGGTAACGTATTTGGCTCAAATCAATCAGCACATTGGAATTCGTGAAAAGTCGTGACGTTGATGAGTCCTTATCGCTACTTCAACCATTTGATGATATTTCCGAAATTTTTGCGTAACTCAAAAAAAATTGAATTAGGTATAAAATGTATAGCTGTGTTATTTTGTACTTAACAGTTGAATAATCTGTCTTTTATATAACGACATGTTGATAGAATTATAATAATGATTTTCAGAAATTCAAGTGTTCCATAATAAGTCACCTTCCCCTATGTAGTTTTATAAGTTGAATTAAACAAGCTCGGTTTGTTTCTGTCCACAATTTAACCTATTATTAACTGTGAACATCTAGGACCGTGTTATACCGAATTATGTGATGTTAATACTTATCATGTGTTTATTACACGTAATATTTTATCAGGAAACGTGTCTAGGGCTAGGGATACCGACAATACCACGACTAGTCTTGGTTATTATGCAACAAGCTTCGCTCTGCTAGCGCGCACGTACTTACACAAAACTGAAGAAATTTTATTGGTACATTCTTCTCAACTGTTCTGCAGACTCATACTGATATCAAGACTACGGAACTCTTGAAAATTTCGGTCCTAATGGAGTGTTATACTTTTGAAAAAATATTTTGTTTTCGATTGAAACAGAAACTATATGGAAAAATAACTGACCCGTATTTTTTTATTTAGCCAAAAATCGTATTGTTTGGCCGCAATAAATAAACGAAATTCCTATATTCTGCCTATTTCTGACGTCATTTACACAGGCAGTATAGGCGGTGACTCGCTGTGACGTCAGAACTAGTTGATGTTATTTATTTATTACGCCAAAACGATACAGTTTTTGACGGAATAAAAAAACACGGGTCAAATATTTTTCAATGTAGTTTCCATTTCAATCAAAAAATTTTTTCAGTATAATACTCTATTATGTCAACATCCCTTTGTTGCTGTTGTGACAGCTTTACCATTTGGTCGTTTTCTTCCCAGTTTCGTTTCCACGGCAACTTCCATAATATAAGGAGAAACTCAAATGAACAAAAACCACATCGTTGCACTGAAAGCATGTGAAAATGTTCGCCTACGCAACCTCAAAAGTACTTGCAAGAGTTGCAAGCAGACTTAAAATGCAATCCGTGATAATAGTGTATTACATACCGAGGTGGGAAGCGTCTCATTACAGCCAATAAGGGATTCAATATAATACCAAGGGATGGCCCAGGTGAGATAGAATCCCGTAGGCTGTAATGACGGTTCACTCGGCCGTAGCCGTAGCCAGAGTACGATTTCAGGAGGGGCTTGCGAAATTTTTGGGGTGGCTCTAAGTAAATTGTCATAATAAAAGTATCGCTATTAGGCGCGTTTTGATATTCGTCCATTCATTCATTCATTCATATTCATCATTTTGTGAATTTATATACAGAGGGGTGCACGAAAAACGCCCACCGCTGTAGGATTCTTAATTAATTACCGATTTCCAAAATTCAAAACCAACATTAAATAGTTTAATGTCCACGATAATCTCATGTCAAAAAAATATATTTTTTTGAGATGCTTCTGAGCAACGATATTCAACTTTTTTTTCCAAATGGAACCATATCTTTTTCAATTTATTTTTGGATTCTACTTTTTTTTCTGAATGTAGTCATGTAAAAATATCGCATTTCGCATTGACCGTTGAAAAAAAAATAGTGAAATGTTGTGGCTTTGCTGTTGTGGCAACAAGGGGTGTTGGCTTTGCTTGTTGACAAATATCACTTTGTTCCATAGAGCTTGTTTACGCGAGGCTTAGCAGAGATTTCAACAGTGGTGAGTTAGGAGTGTTTACGCGCGCCGACCAAAATGACAGCCGACAGCCCTTTAACCTAGGCCGCTATTCTTGAATCGTGTGAGAAAAGTCCCTGGCAGTAAAATACATTCCGCAGTACACTTCTGTAGTGAAAGTTGCCTAAAAACCACGATTTTAGGCAACATTCGCTACATCAGTGTACTGCGGATGGGCATGGGCGTTTTCGTGCGATTGCCAACACTTGTTTGCTTACTAAATGCAATTTAAAATCACATTTAGCTAAGCTTAACAGCTGTTGCGAAACTTGCGTTTAGAGGTGTTTATGCGGACGATAACATTGATGTTACGGACCTTAACACCATTTTTAAACCTCGCGTAAACAAGGCCACAGATTACTCAGCTGACATTGATATTTGACATTATTTATCAAAATCTCGCGTTCCATAGCTCACTTAGTTGAATTTCATAGGCGATTTGATGCCGCTTTAACAAAGTCATTTTTATCACATTTCACTGTTTTTTTTTTTAGACGGTCAATGCGAAATGCGATATTTTCACATGACTACATTCAGAAAAAAAAAATAGAATCCGAAAAAAAAAAGGTTCCATTTGAAAAAAAAAGTTGAATATCGTTGCTCAGTAGCATCTCAATAAAAAATATATTTTTTTGACATCAGATTATAGTGACCATGAAACTATTTAATGTGGTTCTTGAATTTTGAAAATCGGTTAATAATTAGGAATCTTTCAGCGGTGGGCGTTTTTCGTGCACCCCTCTGTATGAGGGCAGAATGTGGAGATTAAAAATGGATTTATTTTTTACATTGTAGGTAGGTGAGTAAGTACCTACTCGTATTTTTTAATAAAAAAAATGAATTTTGCCAGGGGAGGCTCGGATCTTTTCAGGGGAGGCTGAGCCTCCCCTTGCCACCCCCTGGCTACGGCCCTGGATCACTAACTCATTGTGAATAAAACTTATTTAAATCGCGAATGCGATCTGCGATATGATTGTCGAGCAAAGATATTTGTGCGATACGCAGATGAATTACATGGACACCGACACTCTACACCCTCGAATAATAACCGCGGAAAAGAAAGTCCTAAAAAACGGGAAAGCTCACATGGGTCGAAGGGGACTTTCGATATTATGCTATAGCCGAGACCGTTAGGGTCGGTTTTGCATACTTTCAGCCAGTCATCATCAACAATTTCAATCATTCTCGCTATAAATTTAAAATGGTGGGGCTATGTTCCAATAAATTGTCTTTTACTCGTTTACAGGACATCATCTGGGAAGTATAGGTATTAAGTACCTATTTATCGTGTTGGCATATATATTATGCAGATTTTATTGAAATTATTCATCATACTGGTGAATGGAGCTGCTGATGGTCATTTGCATCATCGCGGTTGTCTTAGGGCCTTATAGTTCGGCGAAAAAAATCGAAACAAAAGATGATCAATCACCGTGGCAGGTCAGCGATGCGACAGCGAGCGCCAGGCCTAATGAACGTCGGCGTGTCACAAAGGAACGAAAAACGACGAATCATAAATTTCATTTGTTTTGAATAAATCAAATTCGTTAGACAAACAATGCTCCTCTTACCTGATTAATTACGTCTAATGCGAGTCTCTGTCGGGCTTGGTGTGCATTTCGCGAAACAGTACTAGCAACAATAGCCCACGGCGGGCTTTTTTTTCGGGGCCATTATTGATGAGGAGCAGTATACACCTGTAATGTTGGCTTCAAATGTTCGGAGCTTTTATTGCATTGTATTTTGTGTTTGTTATTTTTAGTGCACTTTCGCACAGGTAATGGTGCTCTTAGCTGCACTTTGTCCGTTCGTCTGTCCGTCCGTCCGTCCGTCCGTCATGCGAACTACTCCTCAGGGAGAAAACCTATGGATCTGGTACAAATGCTACGTTAGCCCATCGTTTTCGCATGTGAAGTTGATGAAAATCTTGCCTACATAACAATGAACAACTACAATAATTATTACAGTTACAGTAATTGTTGTTGTTCCCGTCCATTTAATATGTATAATATTACAGTGAATTTTTTGGGGTATATTCAGGACTTGGAATAAATTAGGCCAAAATTAAAGTAGACCACCTCGAAAATTTGCCTTGGTAAAAGCGGGGATATCTCTAGAAAAAATTGTCCGATTCTGTAAATCTTTGTGGTGCTCGATAGAATATAGATAATATTTTCTATTCCAAAAAAAAACTGTTAAAACAATTGCTCTAGAGACATTGAAATATTCCGTTTTAATTTTGAAACATCACTTATACACTAACTATACTAGATAAAAATTTTTGTATCTACCTACCTACGGGAATTCAGTGTTTCATCTACTAAATATTTTTATACAATATCTACATAAACACACAATATTAATTTACTTTTCAAGTTTGTAATGTTCTTTATTGTTAAGTATTCCTTGTATTTACAGACCATTTATTATAATGGTAGGACGTTATTGTTTACAATAAATATATATTGACTACAAGATATTATCATATTCAATCACCTGATTGTTGACCATACAAGTAAAAAAGAGACCTGACTTTGGCAAGATCCCATTTTAAGAAAACAAGTCGCAGAATCTTGTAGGCAAAGGTGGGCACCGTTAACGAAAAAGTTAACTTCGTTAAACGTTAAAAAAAGTTAACATCGTTAATCAGTTCATTGACTTAAAAAGTAACGGAAGCTAACGTTGAACCGTTAACGTGAACTTTTCATTTTGTGAAGTCCAAAACCACCCGAACACCACCTTGAAACTGTAATACCTACACCACCTATAACTAAACTGGGCCAAAATTGGAGTGGATCACCTCAAAATTTTGGTTCGATCAAAATGAGGATATTTCGAGATAAAAATTGCCCGATTCTGAAAATGTTTGTGGTGCATGAATCTTTTACAGGTTTTACAGTTGAAAACTTCACTCAATTTTGTTAGACTTTGTCTACTTATTTCGAGTAAAGACAAATATGGCTTTGCAAGTTAACGTTAACGGACTTGAGTTAACGGAAGTTACTTAGTCCGTTAATGATTTTTCAAGTTAACTTAAAAGTTAAATCGTTGATGAAAAAGTTAACTTCGTTAATTAACGATTAACGGATTAACGATTTGGTGCCCAGATTTGCTTGTAGGTCACATTTTTGGGAAGCATTATATCAATATCTCGAACCGGTTTTGCACTTATTACTGTATTTTGTTTTTTCACAGAGTTATTGTTTGTTTTGTGATTTATGGAGTGAAAATTGAGAAGTAAAACAAGCACCCATGATAGGACAAACTGGTGAGTATGACAATCTTATGCAACGGATACTTGCCATTGATGCATTTTGAACCATCAATCTGGGCCATTCAACATGTAATGCAATGTAGCATTCTTGATTTGGTATGATCCTAAAAGGGGTCTAGGTCTTCACCACTTCTGTGGAAACGAAAAGAGTCATATCTTATTCTAAATTATTTAAGAGACCAAGGGAATATTTTATAGGCATTAAAGAACAAAACTGGATTTTTTTAGATTGAAGACTCACCCTGTATCGTTAACATAAATTCATTGTTCACCCACTAGCTGATGATTTTTACTGATTTGATCAGTCTAGAGCACAAACAGTTCCCAAAATCAGTTTACTAAAAAACGGAAATAGTGAGGGGTGTAGAAGTCCCAACTTTTGACGCCCATGCAATAGGTATCTTTAAAAATAAACGTCATTATATTTGTTCTCGTGTTCTTGAGTGGATTCCATATGCCGCTTTGGACTCGGAACGAGAAACTCCTGAGACGCCCTGTATAATATTCACATACCATTTGTAAGATTTTTGTATAATACTCGTATCTACGTATAAGTAATATTTATTTTAATACAGAAATGCATTAAGAAAAGATATGCGAAGGTAAAGGTAAGACAATGAATAAATAAATTCGCATGTTTATCAATAAATCTGTTATTTTATTTGCGATGTGAATGTAAAGTTGCCTTTGGAACTCTTACGTATGCACAATTGCAGATATATATTTATTAGCCCATATCGACTACTGAGCATTCTCGCTATAAAGCGATTTGTGGTTCTTGTAACAATAGAACACTTTAAATGTTTGGGATTTTATTGTTTCAACGGTTGCTTATTCGAGATTATACCGTGAAAAAGTATGCATGCTGTTGCCAGAATTCCAAATAACACAAAAAAGATCACTGCATGCATGTCTTAATAGTCGGTGCTATTCCAGTTGTCCCCGCACGCTTCTACGTTTTGCGCTTCAGCTTGGTATAAGTAATTTCATTCGTTGTGGCTATTGCTTGATTTTTTCTTTTTAAATTTTCAAGCACAAAAGAACCTGACCAGTCATTTCCCTTCCTTTTTGTCTTTCTTCAAAATGTGAATATGATATTGTCAAAGTTGTTCATTCGGAGACTTGTGATACCTTAATTTGGAAAACCATTTTTGTTAGTTGGTAGGCAGTACTGATGGGAAAGTAATGGTGCAAGATTTCAGGCATCACTGCACTGGAAGTGATTAGCACTTTGCAATACTAATCGTATTAGCAAAGGCGAGAAAAAGCAAATACCGACCGGTATTTATCAAAACCAAATCAAAGTTACTAATTTAATTATACGTTACCGCCATTAAAGTTGAATTAGTGGATCGGAGGAAGCGCTAAGTAAGTTTGCAATAAGAGGAGTTATACGTTGTTTTTAATTCTCTGCCGGTCATATATTAACATTGCTAAGAGCCGCTTTGTTTTTATGGTTATTATCTTGTTTCCATTATTGGATGTGTAGGTTACCTAAATCTAGGTAGGTTACGATATGCTTCTGCCTTACCTGGGCCGAATCTGACCATCTTTAGGTCATCAGGACTATTCCAAACAGTTCATCGGATCATTGCCTGCCATTAATTATAGCAAGAATTCATACCTACCATCATTATACCGACATACCAACAACAATGCCAACAGTCAAAGTACCTAGGGTTTTGAAGAAAATAAAATATACAATATACAATATACATACCTACAAGAGTAACAAAAATTTAATAATAGGTACCTACATTTTTTCTTATGCAACCATCCCCGGAGGAATGGGTCTCGAGGTAGAGGTAGGAGTTGATATTCGATGGACTGACTGACGGTCTTCTCGCATCAGTTAAGGCTGCCATGATCATATATCATAATAAACGTGATCATTTAAAAAATCTATTTTAACAAATTGGGGTCGCTTCGGACGGGACCGCATCGAGGAAAAAATCGTTCGAGTATACCTTGTCAAGTGGTACAGGTCAAGTCTTTTCAAATCAATTTGTTCGGGTCCTCAACATTCCTAGTTCAAAAAGCAACCGATTTAATGGCCCTTGAAATTTCATATCTTTTTGGAGGTATATAACAGGTGTTAATAAGGGTATCCTTGTCAAGTGTGGGAAAGTCTAAGCTTTATAGTAATAAAATTCATAAAAATCATGCGCAGCCAGGCTAATAATAACAATTGTTTGAATTTGTACGCGCGAGAAAAGTTTTGATTCGGCTTTGAATATGCTCGCCTTCAATATTTACTTCCATGTGTGTTCGGTTCGTCCTGGTGGTCAGATGATTTTATTAAGACATCAGTACACGACCGAAACATATTTACATTATAACAGGCTAAACACGACCTGCGAGGATATAAACATGCATTCATATTCTTTTATCTTAAAGGTAACTTAATATAAAGATCCGATAAATATGTCTGTTTTCGGTAGTGGTGGCGCGGTCGTTTATCCTCGCTGTGATTTATTCCGGTATTGTTCTTCTACGATATTCCTTCACTATGTGGATCGCAACACGGTCTTAACCCAGTCATTTCAAATAAAGTACACTTCTACCACCAATAGTTTCTTGGGTGATGTAAAAAAATTGGAATTGGACAACTTTACTCCAGAACTATTACGGATAGGGGTGGTATTTCTTCGAGGATGGAGCTCGACTTTTTGACACATTTTCGTTGAATTCGCTGCCGGACCATAGTAGAATAACTATTGTTATTAGTCTTAATCGAAACAATGATTCTTTATGTAGGTTTTTATTGTTCAGTTCTCATCTTTCCCGAATTCACTACTTAAAAATTCTATGAATTATAGACCCTGCCGCCACATTTTCGTTGGTCCTACCAATAAAACCACAGCCTATATTTTGAGTTCATCTTGGAGCGATACTGTTTCTGTGCGTCTCGACTCTTGGTTTCTCACGTTTTACTCGAATTTAAAAGATTTTTTAGAAGAAAATAGAGTATTTCATGGTTTGGCATTTCTGTAGAATGAAGCAAGCACCGACTTTAACCTTTGGAACGTTGTATGTCGGACTGACGCTGACTAGTTGCTAACTGCGAACTTCTCTTTGATGCTATATTCGTGATTAGGCCAGTCAAAATAAAAAAGCTAGAGGGAAAAAGTTGTCGGAGTTTTGGAAATTTGAGAGGAATGTTCGCTGAAGTGTACTGATAAACATATTAAAAGTCCCCAACTCTGTTTGTTGTGCTTGAGCCGCCATCTTAGAAAAATGGTCCTTCGATCCAATTTTTTGTTTATATAGCGCTAACCATCAAGAGATATTTGATGAAGTTTCATAAAAATCAAGCTCATAAAATTGTCTACAAAAATGTCTCATAGTGATTTTTCTCTTATATCTGTTGATATTAATTTTTTTTTTTTTATTGAAACGACTGTATTTTGAGACATTTTAAGGTATTTCTCATTAACAAAGTTGAGAAATGGTGAAGAATAAAAACAAAAAGTTATAACAATAAAAATTAATAATAATGACGGTCAATTTTTTTTGTCAAGTCAATTAATAAAAGAGAGTTTTATGAATTTGACAGAGATGTTCGCTGAGGTATTCGCGATTTTAACTACCGATGGTGCGCTGTCGTCGCGGGAAACAAAATGGAGGACTACAAGTAACTTTTGTCGGTGTCAGTGTCGTCAGTGACAGTGCTGTCTCATCAGAATTCAGATATCTGTCACCGACCTCGCACTCCGTAATATCCTTTGTAATTGAGGTCTCCAATTTTCCGTTGTCTCTCTTTACTGTGACGTCATGCGTATAAGATACGGTTAATCGAGGTCATTGGGCGCTTCCCAATAAGGCGTATAAGGACACAATTGGACACATATGGACACAATTCGACACAGCTAGCGTTCCAATAGCAGTAATAGCACCACATGTCGACACAATCGAAACATTGGCGAGGCTGAGTTTAGAATTGAGCTGGCAAGTGCACTTTGACATTGTGTATCCGTCTTGTCGCAGTTATTGGAAAGCGCCCTATGTTTCTTGAGATATGACATTTCGTTTCTGACAATGGGAAATTTTTCGAATCTGACAAGCGCTCTGTCGTGTATTTATTTGATTTCAGCATGGATTTCATTATTTCACTTGAGAAAACTGCGAAGATACTTACAGAAATGGTTCAAGGGTGTTGTGTCGCTCTATGCGAGTCGAGAATAAGACGAATACACCCAGCATAACCATGCACCGGTTCACGAAAGACCCAAACTTGATGGAAGTGTGGCTGCACAAGTATGTGGGCTGCACCAGCACCAGCAGGAATCACGCTGCACCAGACACGTGCATCTTACTACGAAAAAACTTTATTACTTCGTCCATTAAAAACTCCCTTATGTGTGTAACAATGAAATAATTGTTTCCTGGCTGGAAACTAGCTTAAAAGGATCTGTGTAGCTTAGGTTTTGACATACTAGTTTCCCCCCTTTCGGAAATGTCGGCGTCCTGTCGCCATCATCAACAAGAAGTGCACCAGCGTGATTTTTGCCGAATATCTTAACTTTGGGTCATCTGACAGCAAAAGATGTAGGGAGTCATTTTGAAGCCTATGAAATTCCCTACAGTTTGGTTTTTCAATCAATTCTCTGCAGCCTATGGTCTTTGAGACAAAGCGAGAGTCATTGTCGTGAAAGCTCCATGGCCACTTGACTCGAAAAACTAAAATGTCGATATGACAGAAAAAATTTCAAAATGAGATTACTCGAGAATTCTTCATGCTATAGTTGCGGTGATGGTCTTAAACTCTTCCACTTGAACCGTAGATTACGAATATTGAAAAGTCAAAAACGTCACATTGTACATATACAGGGTGTACTACGGGAATCAAATCAGAACAGAAAAATTTGACATATTTCTTCGATATAGCCTATGCGAAACTCTGAGCACTTATCACGAGTCCAATATCAATATGCATTGCTCTGTAAGCTTCACTTGATACACTTAAGAAGTGGTCAGCTCACAGCCTTCCTGTAAAATGTTTTGAAGGCCCTCTGAAATCATCAAAATTTACAGTAGCAAGAAATGTATGTAACAGTATATTATATACCAAGGAACCAAAGTGAATTTTTGATCCCTTGGGTGAAGTTTGTTGCTCGAGGGCCCTTTGGGCCCAAATCCCCATATCGAAAATTCACTTTGGTACCTTGGTCTATAATATACTGTTATATACATTCCTTGGTACTGAATTTTTAATATTTTGATGATTTCAGAGGGCCTTAAAAACATTTTACAGTAAAGCTGTGACCTGACCACTTCTTTAGTGTATTAAGTGAAGCTTATAGAGCAAATCCATATTGATATTGGACTCGTGTTAGGTGCTTAGAGTGTCGCATATAGGCTAAATCGAAGAAATATGTAAAATTTCTCTGATCTGATTTGATTCCCTCAGTACACCCTGTATATGTACAATGTGACGTTTTTGACTTTCCTATATTCGTAATCAACGGTTCAAGAGAAAGAGTTGAAGACCATCACCGCAACTGTAGCATGAAGGATTCTCGAGAAATCTCATTTTGAAAATTCTTTGTCACATCAACATTTTAGTTTTTTGAGTCAAGTGGCCATGGAGCTTTTACGACAATGCCTCTTGCGTCCAGAAGCTCTATCTCAAAAACCATAGGTCGCAGAAAGGTCATTTAAAAACTATTCCATAGGGAATTTCATTGGTTTCAAAATGACTTCTTACATCTTTTGCTGTCAGATGGCCTGAAATCAAGATATTCGGCAAAAACCACGCTGGTGCACTTCTTGTTGATGATGGCGACATGAAGCCGACATTTCCGAAAGGGGGGAAATTAGTATGTCAAAACCTAAGCCACACAGATCGTTTTAAGCTAGTTTCCAGCCAGGAAACAATTATTTCCTTATTGAGCTGATTTTTGCTCCCTGGCGCCTGGACTATTATTGTTTTCAGTCCGATGAATCCTCATCACCATACGGGAATCATCCCTCTGTTTAAATAAAGTCGGAAAGTCCAGCGCGGGATTTGCAAAATTTAAATAATATTTTTGTAGTGGCCATCAAAAACACATAATATAAATCGGTTGAGCCAGAGGCGCAACTAAACTGGCCATTTCTATTCCATAATTTTATTTTGTGTTTCTCAAATTTCCAGCCATCAAACATTCACCGCCCATCATCATCAGTCCTTGTATTGGCACACCTGAATTTGAGCAAACAGACAAACACCGGAGCTAAAGCGATTTAAAATGTTAATTTCTGCCGAGATTCGGTAGCTCTTTGTAACATTATATTTAGGGGATGGTATATAAGTGGTGCTCATCCCCTCTTGACAGTCGGGGGTGATGTTCAAACAATACAACGACCCTTAATCTCTTTACATTTAAAGTTTACCGCTGTTTGTTTTTCAATTATGTGTGGTGCGCGGTGTTTCTCTGTGGATGTAGGGCTGCATGGGGGAGAGAGACGCAGGAAATATCGAAGCTGGGGCTCTTATACATTGGCAATGGAATTGGCATATAACTCTGTGTATAACAATAATAAACCCCTTATATCCGGGCGAGCTCGAACAATTTCTGAGTCAATGGACCATCAATTGCGCCACTTGGTGACAGATCGGGGCCGTTTCCTACGAAATCGAATTGTATTAAAATTTAAATGAAGACATTTTGTAATCAGCATTCGCCAATAGATTTCCGGAGTTCGATAGCATCTTCGGGGAGATTGGCAATCACTTATACGTCACATCCTCCATGCAAATAAAATGGGGTTGCGATTTACATCTTAGGAACTTAGAACGTGATTTACGGCCGTTGGGATCTCCTCTGGACCGGTTACAGTCTCCTTGCTGAGCTAAGCTAAACGTTTAAAATGTGTTTATTTGAATTTTCTCGCTTGCTGAATTCTGCCTCGAATGGTAGATGGAGGGGGAGTAGGGAAACGAGCCGAATTGGATCTGCCTCGGAGAAAGTCCCTAATACTGGGAATGGCCGAATCGTGAGCCTCTGTTATATGAAGATATATATTTATGCAACAAAAGAACTTTTGATCATTTTTATTTTCACGTTTTTTGCAATGGAGTACTTGCCAATGGAATAGATTTAGCTGGAAATACTTTTCTGAAAACGAATCAAGAAACTCCTGCCAAAAGCTTCGCGTCAGAGCAGGAATTTTGAGTGGTGTTGGTTTGACTTTGGTCTAGACCTGGTTTTGACTGTTGTTGAACGCAACGGCCTAATGTTCTAATGACTGATAGAGTCGAAAGAAGTTTCGAAGAAACTAGCTCGGGAAACCTCTCATAATATCTACTGTCTCAATCAAGATAATTTATTTCCAGGGAAAAATTTTAATAATCAGCACAAAAATTAAAGAAATCTTCCATGACCGTGTGATCATTCCACACGTTTTCAATCAATTACTTCATTGAAGTAGTGCCCCATCGGAAACATAAAGAGCTTTTCCTTTACAGGTGACATGGTGGAGGTAAAAATCAATTTCCCTCTTTTATCCGGGAATGTGGATATACGTTTGTGGGATACCTTTTCACTGAGTAGAAGAAACCGGCCGCTTCACGAGAACACCCACTGTTTTTACATTTAACCTCTAATTGTAACATAAGAGCTCGACGAAAAAGTTCACCTGTGTTGTTTATATGGGAGGCTTTGTTGCTCCTCCAAGTGCACCGGTTGCCTGACTTGTAAGCTTTTCATTTTCTTATTCGCATGATTGATAAAAAGGAAAACAGGTATACCCTGTTCCAATCTGATCAGATTTTATGAGGCTTATGGTTTATCAGTTCAGTACACGAACCATCCTAATGGGGGGAGGTGGGCATTTTAAACCGTAAACGGCAAAACTCTACGTTAAATATCCCCCGAGGATCCCGCAACAACTGGGGACTGAAGGAGTCAAGAATGTCCAAAATTGAAGTGTTACTTCGATTTTTTGAGGAAATCGAAAATCCTCACTAATAGTTCCAAGATTTGTAGCACAAAAGTTTGTCAATTTGACACCGATTGTCTCACAGCAGTGGCTCTAAATAAGTTTTTCCACATGCACCGTAGATGATACATTCTGTCTAAAATGATCAACTACATAATTATATTCCATACTTGAACAAGATGTATACGTGTGGTCGGGCTCACTCTGTATATTGAGTGTGATGAAGAACATGATCACCCAGTGAACATGAATATTTGACGTATGTAACAGAGTGATTTTTGGCAAGATATTCCAGTATTTGACATGTTTGGTAACTTCAGATTACTTCTCGATACATCTTTTCGACTTATGGTATCAGCGGAGATGGTTCTAACTATTGGTTGTGCGGTATGGAGTGCACAACAATAAGCCATATTATGACAATTCTTCAAAAAAGTATAGCTATTACCTGGGAAACACCCTGTATAGAATCGAGCAATTTTCCGAATAGAGCGGATAACGGCGTAACGACCGTTTTCATGCGACGAACAATTCCTGCTAGTATAAACTCTCGACTCGTCTGGCTCTTTTCTTGAAATGTTTAACGGCCACCTTCTGTAATATTAGAATTCAAATAAGGCGACCTCCGGCACCGACTTTGAATAAAAAACTACTTATGCAGTGCCGAAGTGGGCGTGTGAATACATTTCCATTGCTCGACGGTGGCAATTTTCCCCACTTTTCCGGCAAACGTTTCCAGATGAGAGGAGGCAGTCGGCGGCGTTATGCCCCCTCATATAAGAGAGGCTACTCTATTCCGACGAGTTTGTAGAGAGCAGAAATGAAATTGCCAGAATATTGGATTACCCAAATTTAAATATAAAGTGGAACTGGCAATAAAATGGTGGCTCAGGCGTCGACGCTTGCCGTCTCTCTATTCACATCCACCCAAGAAATTCAAATGGAAGTGTACGAGTGTGCATTCCCCAAGGCTTACGAGCCGCATCATGTAATAAACCCGCCGGTTTGCTTTGCGCTCATAGCAATGGAACTGGCATAAATGACATTAACACTAATAAGACTCGCAGTTTCAGACATTGCTGATGCATAATTTTCAATTCTATTCAGTTGACTTTGAAAATTGAGTATCGCTGTCCTGATCCGTACAGCATCCGTGCTCTACCTTATTCGCGTTTCAAAGTGAAAAATATAAATCAATCTGTTATAGGTGTGCTGTGCTGCACATACGACTCGGATAATATTTCAAATGAGAGATTTACACAAGGAAATGAACAAAATTTCCATTTTAATACACAAAGTAGAACAAACACTTGGGAAAATCGGCCAAATGGAAATGTGCTCATCACATGTACGTATGTATGGCTGTAACAGAACAAAGCCCAACGTCGCTGAGCCCGCCCTGATTACCGCAACTGATAAAAGAAACGGCATGTAAATATTACGGCGATGATACAACAGATTGTCAGCGGAACAAAGATCGGTCCGATCTTTGAATTTATACGCTTTGTGTCCAAAGTCAATCATCTGGCTGCTATCTTTTTTGATTTATTTTCTGGATTGACTTACTGCATGTATGTATGGCTAGTTTAAATTGATGGGTTCACGTCGGCGGTTTTGAATTGTTTTAGAAATTAATCTATTGGCCTGCACTCCGTTTTATAACAATTATCGTTCTTATACACTAGATATGACCCTTGAGTGAAAATACAGAGAGACGTCATCGTAACCTCTTGGTATCGGCCGGTAGATGTCTTCACATTACAAGCAACTTGGTACACCAGCTTTGCAGTAAACTGGTCTCTAATATTATTGTGTGAATTACTCGAAGGACTTCGTTCTGATGTCAGTTTGCTCTTCAATACATCAGTCTTCTGAATAAACCGCAGTTCTCAACTCACTATGTGGGTCCGAGTGTGGGTCACAGCAAGCGAATACTTTATCAAATCAGAACCATTATTATTGTCGGACATGTCGCCGGTGGCAGCTCTTCATGAATTTTCATTCAGCAAAACAACACAAAATGTCTTGTTTCTTGAATTTTGATCTTCCCTGGATATTCCAAGTCTTAACGTGCCAGGCCAAGTGCAGAGCAGTCTTGTAGGTTTCTCGTCATTCCTCATTATTTTAGTCCATGCCTTGTGAAATTTGGGTCCATTATCACTCATTACATGTTCAAGTATTTTCAACTTCAATGCGTGTTCTCAGTTATCTCCTAATTTTCTTTTAACGCTTGGAAAGACACTCGAGGTTTCTGGATGCCACTGAAAAAGTGGATTAAAAGAAATCACTTTTGGTACTTACCTGGTTAGACCGTTTCCTGTAGCGTCGGCTCTTGGATTGAGGGCAGGTTGGGAAACTATTCACACATTAATTTAAGGGTTCATTGAAGTCTTTTTCAGAGGGATTACAAAAAGTTCTTGTTTTCTAGCTCGTTCTGTTTTTCTTCTGACATTTTGGTAATCTTTGTCGATGAATGTACGGTTAACTTTGCTGCACATCTTTTTTAAATGCATTGAATGATTGTAAAATGTGAACCGCGGGTAGGCCCCAAGGCGAACAGTTTCCGCTCAAGAATTCAAACAGTCAGACTAGGCAATCACTAATTCCATAATCATTGGAACCCTCACGCGTCATAGCTCCATTAACAACCTGCGAAAGGAACTAATATTTCACCCAAGAAAAAAGTCGAAATAAAATCACACATTATGGATCACACCGCAGCTGTAAGTACCTATATACGTTTAAATTCCCATTAAGGGTGAAGAGGTGATGGAAAGCACTTTCTCATTTGAATTATTATTGTCATCGGGTTGCTTTCAAGATCTAATAAACACCATTAGGAGTCAATGATTCCCGCCACTTGAAAATTACTCTAGTCTCTTAACGCCACCCTCAAATTATACCATCAGGGCGGCGTTTTTTTTCTTTTCGTCGTCGAGGTGCTTAGATTTTGCTTCTAGAGTAATTAAAGACTAAAGTGCTTAAGTGGCGTCAAGATATGACATGTGTTAAGTTGGTGCACCTGTATTTACCGACGCGTTTGTTTGAAGACGCCGGAAACATGATAATCGCTGCGCAAACAAAGTGTGAGATTTGCTCTGCCGGCGGCGTTGGGGGTGGTGCCCACTTCTTCGTTCAGTATTGTTGTAATGAATTGTATAATTTGATTTTTTTTTATGAAATATAAAATCATCAAAATACTTCTACTAACTATACTTCTTATAATTCCCCTACTGCAAATAGGCTCATCTTTCTTCTGAAATCTGAAATAATAACGTATGGTCCGAAAGTTTTGGGAAATTTTTCAAAAGCTTATAACTTTTTTGGGATAGTTTTAGTTTTTTAACTTAATATTGCAAAAAATAACATCATCTATAACAATACCAAATTCATATTTAACATAATTGAAGATTGATGCACTATCATTGATGGCTCTCAGTTTTCTTCTGCAATGTTTGATCATTCTCTGGACAACAGCAGGATCAATTTCTCTAAGCTCCTGCCTCCCAGTGTACCGCAAGCTCGATCAATATAAGATTTTTGGTGAGGATTGAGCAGAATAGTATACGACCAGGGATGGGAATCTGCAAATGAAGACCAATTACGGCGTCGCATTCTTCAATAACATTAGAGAATTTCGCATTATTGGAGAAATTGATACAGAGAATTATGGAACATGGCAGAAGAAAATTGAGATCCATCGAAGATAATGGTCCATTATCAATATGTTGAATATGAATTTGTTATTGTTATATATGATGTTGATTTTTACAATATCAAGTTGAAAAATGAAGACTATTCAGAAAAAGTTATTAGCTTTCAACTATTTTCCAAAACTTTCGGACCATACGTTATCAAGTATTAATTTAAAATTGCCTTCTACAGAGCGTTCCACCAATAAGTCGACATAGCTTGATGGTAAACACCCCATATGAGAAAGTTGATTCATAATTTAATTTAATTTAATTTAATTCATTCTAAGTATTAGTTCTCTACAAAAACATTGTTGGAAATGTGCATGGACTCGACTATGCTGAACATGTCGACTGCGAAGTTTCACAGGTTCTGTCTACTTAATGTCTACTACGAAATTCTTTCAGTTATTAATATCTCTTTCTTTTTGATGTTTCGATCAAATTCGATACAACAAAATACCTGTCGATTTCTCACTCCTGACAGGTATTGCTTGTAGCTGCTGTTTTTTTTCGACATCGGAGGGTTCAGGTATAGCACGGGCTCGCTTCTCAGGTACGTCGATTACCCCAGCACAGGCGTGAGATGATTTCTTGTTTTAGGCATCTTCTTTAAACGCACTTTCAATTTCCATTCGCTTTTCTTTTTTGTCTCTACTTCCCTCAACTCTGAAGATCCAGCTCTGCTGCTCTTTTTTTCTCTCCTTTTTTCTCTTTGATAACCATGCACACTTTTCCTTTTTTGCTTTCAGGTATCTTCCCTTAGCTCACCCTGTTCTTCTGTAACTCTTGATGATCTTCAGAGCCGGGCGATTTCAGTATGCTATGTAACTTCTCGTTACCACTATTTCTTATCCATATTTTACGCAGCTGAAAAAGTTGAATAAAATAATCTGAAAATTCCTACAAATAAATCATCATTTCTCATAATCGGTTTCTCGGCCGAATTGCAGGAAGACGGGGGAAAATTGAGTCACCTGATGCCACGCGGAATTTACGGCATACGTTATTTCGGGAACGTAAGTATTCCACTTTTTATGGTTTTCGCCACAATACTGTCCGATCGCGGTTTTTAAAACCCGATTGGCCCACTCCACGGCGTTGGCTTGTGGGATATAAGCTGGAATAGACCTCTTGCTAACCTAGAATTCTGTAAGTAGCTGACCGGGGTAGACCAAACAAAGGTGTGCACCGTTAACGAAAAAGTTAACTCCGTTAATCGTTGATCAGTTAATTGTAACGGAAGTTAACGTTAAACCGTTAACGTCAACTTTTCATTTCGTAAACCAAAATAATCATCTCCAAAACCACCCGAACACCACCCTGAAACCGACGAAACCATACCTTATACTTACACCAGCATCATATACCACCCTAACCAAACTGGGCCAAAATTCAAGTGGACCACCCCAACATTTTGCCTAGGTTAAAATGAGGATATCTCGAGACAAAATTTCCCAATTCTGAAAATGTTTGTGGTGTTCGATAGAGTAATCTTTTACTGGTTTAACAGTTGAAAACTTCACTCCACTCTTTCAGATTTTTTCTTTTTCGGATTTAAAAGACAAATATGGGTATTATACAAGTTATAACGTTAACGGACTTGAGTTAACGGAAGTTGAATGTAACGGAAGTTACTAAGTCCGTTAATGACTTTTCAAGTTAACTCAAAAGTTAAATCGTCAACGAAAAAGTTACCTTCGTTAATTGACGAATAACGGATTAACGATTTGGTGCCCAGCTTTGAGACCAAACCGCAGAAAAACCCGAGTCTTGAGTACTTGACAGATAAGATAAGATGAAGATAATTTTATTGTGTCATCAAATCATACATGACAAAGTCTTCGGTGTAAGCATTGTACGGGGTGTTTATAAAAGACTGTGATCGCGGCAGGCTTGGGTCAGGCCGAAAAACGTAGTAACAGGCGCAATTGTAGTGATCGAGAGCGGATTCCAAAGGCGATGCGATCACAGACGTTTATAAACACCCGGTATAAAGGTACATATAGATTACAATCATAGTATTGTATAACACATTAAAAACAAGGACAATTTCAATTACAGTCAAGTTAGACAAATTTACATTTTGAAAGGCACATTTAGGAATTCCTCGTGAGAATAGAAAGCGTGTTCCACAAGGGAGCTCTTCACAATCTTCTTAAACATTTGGAGATTAATCTGCTGAACAGGAACGGGCAAGTTTTTATAAAACTTTATGGCAATGTGTTTTGACTGTTTTGTTGCGTTATTGTTGTTGTCAGCCTGTGGCGCTCTGTACGCAGGGTGTCCTTTGTACATGTGTAGTGTGTAGTACTCGTGATTGTTCCCATTTTTGATGAACTCAGTGTGGGGCTGGTACCCATTATAAGCTTTCCGAAATAAAAACACTGGAGATGGTGAGTATCCTCAAGTTCTTGAAGGTAGCTCTCGCAGATTCGTGCTGTTTTAGGCAGCATAAAATCCTCACCGCCTTCTTCTGCATGACCAGAACGTTCCGGGCCTCCGGAGATGCTCCCCTCAAAAGAACGCCATAGGATGCAGCAAAGTGAAAACTGCCATAATACGTCATGATAGTCCGGTGGTTAAGCGTTCTAACTATGCATTTTGAGCTTAAGCAATGCGCTTTTGGGGTTTGATTGGGGGTCCCTCAACTTTAATTTCAAGAGTTGGAGACATCGGTGCACTCGATGCGGAGGGGGTCTGGGGGGCCCTTGAAAGTTGAAGGTGCGAGGCTTCCCACAAAATCACCATACCACCACGTAATTCCTACTGGGAGGCCATCAAACGACTCTAACCTGTACATTGACAACATTTGTTACCATGTCCAAATAGTTCTTCACACTAAAAAAAATTAATTTTTATGACAGATCGGAAAAAACAGTTTTTCTCAATTCTTCATCCCCACAACGAATAAACTGCCAAGTGTGGTGTCATTTTGGAGTAAACGGCATCCTCTGATTCCATTCACCAAGTCAAAATGTTTGTGAGACCACCGTGCAAAGAATGGCACGCCAAGAAGTGAGCATTTTCAAGCACCTCATTTAACAGTAGTTTCTTGGGTGATACCAATCGATATGATTGATAATTTTGTCATGGATCAATAACTTGAACTCTTTTGTAACGGTAATGCATGTGAATGAAACTCGACACGACCGTGAAGGCCTAGGAAAATTTTTTTTCTCCAGCGGTCGAATTTTTTCTCACGCCTACTGAGCGTCAGTCCGCAGGGCTCAGGTAGGGAGCGTTTGGATAGTTTTGGAAGCAAAATTTCCATATCTATCTGAAAATTTGAGCAGTTTGATTCTGGAAATTGATTTATGAATCATCAATGATTGTTTTGCCGGTCAGTACCCACATGGGGGTTAACTGCAGAAGTGATGGCTAACGGCGGAGGGAATTCAACGCCCAAGATCTTATTCTCTGCCACTCTGACAGTCATTTTTACGGTTGTTTTGTAAAATTATTTCTTCTCCAAACATAAGAAAACTTACACGTACAAAATGATAACAACCTTGAAGGTTGGTAGAGTATAAAAAGAAAATAACACTTTAAAAGTTGAATGCCCTCCGTCGCCAGCCATGATCTCTGTGCAGTTAATCCCCATGGGGGTACCTAGTGACTGTCAAAATAGTCTTTGATGATTCTCAGATCAGTTTCCAGAATTATGCTACTCAGCTTCATAGACAGATATGAAAATTTTGTCTCCAAATCTATCCAAACGCTGCCTGCCTGAGCCCAACAAACTAACGCTCAGTAAGCGTGAAATAAATTCGACCGCTGGAAAAAAATATTTTTTCCAGGCCTCCGCGCTCGTGTCGAGTTTCATTCACATGCATTACCGTTACAAAAGAGTTCAAGTTATTGATTCATGACAAAATTATTAATCATATCAGCCAAGAAACCACTGTTAAATGAGGTGCTCAAAAATTCTCACTTCTTGGCGTGCCATTCTTTGCACGGTGGTCTCACAAACATTTTGACTCGCTGAATGAAATCAGAGGATGCCGTTTACTTTAAAACGACACCAAACTTGGCAGTTCATTCGTTGTGGGGATGAAGAATTGAGAAAAACAGTTTTTTCCGATCTGTCATAAGAAGTAATTTTTTTCAGTGTGAAGAACTGTTGGGACATGGTAACAAATGTTGTCAATGTGTAGGTTAGAGTCGTTTGATGACATCCAAGTAGGAATTACGTGGTGGTATGGTGATTTGGTGGGAAACCTCGCACCTTCAACTTTCAAGGGCCCCCCAGACCCCCTCCGCATCGAGTGCACCGATGTCTCCAACTCTTGAAATTAAGGTTTGGGTATCCCCAATCGAACCCCAAAAGCGCATTGCTTAAGCTCAAAATGCATAGTTCGAGCTTTTTTTGGCGCTTAACCACCGTACTATGAGGACCGCCTGGTGAGAAGATAATAATATGGAACTCATTCTTCTGATCGCGTAAGCGACACTGACAGCCTCTTGCATAAGTGCTGTATGTGATATGTGACTGGCTTACCTCAATCTGCCGTCTATCGTTAGGCCCAGAAACTTGACCGATTGTTGGGGACTTCCATCCCGTATATGTCTGAAAACAAGGACGATGTGCTGGAGCTCGCTAGTATTGTTCATGAGTTGATTGCTGTTGAACCACTGCTCCAGTTTGGTGGTCGATATCCTGGCATCCTCTTCCAGTTATGAGGGGTTGGTATTTTTCAGCAAAATTGTAGTGTCGTCAGCATACAAGGTGACTTGCGATGATGGTACATTAGAGGGTAGGTCGTTGATGTATATTATAAATAATATAGGTCCCAGTATCAAACCCTGGGGAACGCCCAACTTCACCTTTTTCGATGACGAGAGGTGGGTTCCCCAGGACACGATATGTTCCCTTTCCTCCAGGTATGACCGCAGGAGAGCGAGAGATAAACCTCTCACGCCGTAGTAGTTCAACTTCTCGAGCAAATTTTCATGGTATCAAAGGCCTTGATGAGGTCAAACAAGGACATGTGTAGATTTTCATTGTTATCAAATGCCTCGATAATTTTTTCCATGACTGTTTTGGCTGCTGTGATCGTTGATCTCTTCCTTCTAAAACCATGTCAACTATTCGAGAAGAGGCCGTTGCTCTCGAGAAAGTTTACATGTCTCGTCTTCAATACACCTTCAAAAACCTTCGAGACGACAGGCAGGAGTGAGATTGGCCTGAAGCTGTCACAACTATCTTCCTTTTCACCCTTATGGACTGGTATGACCTTGGCCATCTTGAGCTCCTTCCGAGGACATCTGTTTATCAGCACGGTTATAGGTCCAGTTATTTCGTTCTTCACATTTTTAGTCAAGTCTGCAGTGAGTCCATAATATATATCCTTAGTAGATTTGATTTAGCTTTGAGCTGTTGTATGGTATGCAGGACCTCCTCTTCAGTTGCCGGATACTGACGGTGAACTTCTTATTCTCGGTCGCTGAGCGCGCGTCTGGCATAGGCTATTACTTTTTCTTTCCCCTCGACCTTTTGGCACAAGCAGGCTCTTAGGCCGAAGTCAGAAGAATCAGTTTGTACATGAAATGTCAGGGAGAAATCGGGGCAAAACTAAGATGGGGGCTTCTAGTAAGGGAGACGGACGCGGTTTTAGTACCCCGATCGAGTTACGTGTAGAGACTATCATCTATGTATCGAGAAAATATGTGCAACCATGGAATGGCAATCCTGCCTAATAGACCAAGAGCTAGCAACGTTTTATTTACCTCATAAGCAAAATGCGGTTTGACTTCTGGGGCATGTAGAGATTATGATGGGCTTCCATAAAATCTTTGTCTTATGAAAAACACCCCTTGCTTTCTCACAAGACAAGCGAAGAAATGTGCCATTTGACAGCCAGTATTCAACAGCGGATTTTCTGGGGTTCTTAATCGATATAAATATCAATTTTATCAGGAATGTATATATAGGTTGAACTATCTTTCAGCTAAATTGAATAGGACCGAATCTTGTCATGTAGGTATTAGAAACTACCAAAAACCAGACTTTCTCAACTGGCATGCTCAAGCTAGTAGGCTAGGCCGAGCTGTTTGGATCGCATTTGATGGCCGATTCTCGAATCACGCCTACTAGAAAAACCGATGCCAACTTCTTTCCGCTTGGAAATCTGGTTTTTGGTAGTTTCAAATACATTTCGGTGTTCTTTTTCATTCAATTTAGTTGAAAGATAGTTCAACCTATCCATTCCTGATAAAATTGATATTTATATCGATTAAGAACCCCAGAAAATCCGCTGTTGAATACTGCTGTCAAATGGCACATTTCTTTGCTTGTCTTGTGAGAAAGCAAGGGGTGTTTTTCATAAGATAAAGATTTTATGGAAGCCCATCATAATCTCTACATGCCCCAGAAGTCAAACCGCATTTTGCTTATAAGGTAAATAAAACGTTGCTAGCTCTTGGTCTATAAGTAAATCCTGCCGGAAATGCAATTAATTGAATGGGTAGTAGTAATAAAAAATAAGCATAAGCATTTACTTGGATTTCATAGGCGTTGCTAGGGAAAGTCTGCTTAGCAACTCCTCAAAAATCTAAGCAAATGCTTATGCTTATTTTTTATTAATACTACCCAATAACTCAAAAATTGTAAAATACAACCTTTAAAATTTTTGTCAACTAATGTCAGTAACATTGTTGATGGCATACAACAAACACCCCCTTCACGCGCTCCTGTCAGAAACTCATCTAGTTCTGCGTATGCGTAACGATAGTTGCTTAGCAGCACCATGTAAGTTCTTAAGCCTCAACTACCAGCCAAGTCCTGGACAGCGATGTATTGGTGCTTTTGGTCTGTTCCTGAATGCACCCACAGCACTTTTAGCCCTGCAAGTTTCTGCACGCAATAGACAGCAAGAACTAGAACATCGGTGTCTACTGAACGGATGAGGATCTTGATGGAGCCCTGCTCCACGGCATATGCGGCTTGTAGACATCAAGCGCGTATCCGCCTCTCCATGGTTACAGGGAGATAAGCGATTTTCTAGGTCTCGCTTAGTTTTCGACAAAACTTCAACTCCAACTGTTGCATACATATCTTTTCCTTCCGTTGTCAACTCGTTTACTTGGAAGGAGATGAAATGGGACAACTCAGTCTTGTTGGTTGATTCATACAAGAAAGAAGCCCAGTTTTTTAGTATTTTTGTAGCGTGGGTCACTCGAGGGGTCACTTTGGTTCTAATGCCTTCCCCACGCTTATTTATATCTTGTGAAGTTTGAAGCTGTCTGGGTCATACCTGTCTCATGCCAGATCGATTCGTGAAGTTGATTCCAGCTCTCTTTTCATGAACGGGGAAACAACGTTCTCAACATAATCTTTGAAATTCTTTGACTGTCCAGGGTTGAGCATACGCTGAATTGCCGTTCCATCAAGGATTTTGTCATGCACATGCACAGTTGGACCCGTGTTGAAAAAACTTTCTGGGCATGTTTCGTGCCGGCACTTGACAAGATCGGTCTTAACGTGAGACCTGATCTCGCCAGCCACGGAGAGCGAAGTAGTGCGCCGGTTAACGACCATTTTCCAGAGAAACCTTGCGTTTTGTGATAAAAGCATGAAATTTGGCATATACGCTCTACAGACTCTCCTTTACTATTTACGAGGCGGACCCACGATGGAACCGCCGTGCAGCTGTCCACGGTATAACGTATTTAGTTTTGCGTGACATATCATTATGATATGTAGAAGGAGCATGTGTGAACAAGTGGAAACTGTCAACTATATCTAATTCTTTGACCGCATCAGATACCTCGTACGCTTGTACATGCTGGTCAAAGCCCAATATTTGTAGCTCTTGAAATACAAAGTGAGCGCAGGCTGGTTTGGAAGAGGAACCTATAATGTAATCTACCAGGCCAAACTTCATTTCCAAATCGTCATTATCGATAGTTATTACACTATTCTTTGAATATCGCGTCCCATTTATGTTTACCCATGCCGATCTAAAACAATTTTCATTTCCCTTCAAAAATTCACCAACCTTGGTCGAGACTGACATGCGATTTTTCAACGATTTTCTTTGATTTTCCAAATATGAATTTATCACAAAGCGACATCTTCTGCAACAAAGCAAACGAAAAACCCAGCTGATGTCTTTTGGCCAACGATAAGGCAATGTTTTTTCGGCAAGTAGTTGAAGTGGCTATAGCTTTCAAGCTTTTGTGTTTTGCCTCGAATCTCATACAAGACAAACGATCTAGCGGTCCCGACATTTCAAAAATCTCGGGGTAGTGGGTAAGCATATGAGCTTTAAAGCTATGATTAGCTTTACTGATTTTCAAGAATAATGTGTTGTGTTCATGAACAAGATCTCTTATAGTTGGCGAACAACCATTTTGCAAATTTCTCGTGCAACAAATTTTTACCAATTTATTCAAACACAAGTATAAGCTCCAGACTGAATTTCCTCGAGGCACCATATCACCCATAATCACTCCAAAATAACGTACCAGAAATAACATTTCAGATGCTGCAAACTAATCTTACCGTGCAAAATATCATCTAGAAAAAGTTTCGGAGGAACGTTTGTTTTACTGTCGTTGGTGGAAAATAATTGAATACGGTGATTCAGTGTATCGATTGGAAAAGTTCTCGTCTCAACAGTTAGGTATTTCAATAAAATTACAAAATGATTTTTGCAAACACCCTCTAGAAGATCATGCATCACGTCACATGTGAAATTTTTTGTCACGTGGAAACCAGGCAATTGGTTAAACACACATTCTTCTTTGATTCCAGTCCGCGATGGATCTTCTAACAGGACGTCTGCATTATAACTCTCCATGTCCCTAACTAGAACATCCAAGTCCGAACAAAGCTTTTGTCTATTTTGTTTTGGTTCTTTGCATATCCTACAACAAAAATTTCCTGAAAACGATTCAATATACCACAGATCCTCGAACTTTCAAAGATGAGTTATAATTTTTCAGATAGTTTGGGCTATTTTCATCCAAAGATGCATGGTGTAGTGTTCTGGTCAGTAGTAGACGCCGGGTCTTGCCGACTAAAGTTCAAATCGATTTTTTCTAGCTCGAAAAACAAAGGTACAGATCGAATCGATGATTTTCGTGTAGAATACATTTCAATCTAATGGCCTTTGAAATATTTTCAGAGATGAATACATCTATCAGTGAAAAAAAGTTTTGTGAAAATTGTCAAAGAAAAAACAGGTTTTCTCAAGTTAACTTGTTCGAACTTGTTCTTATCCAAATTTACACATCGGATTCAAGTTCAGGACGTTGAATTTTGTCGGAAAAGACACCAATCTTGTCGTGATCGATTCTTCATGGCCCAGGAAGAAAAAGAGCCACCCAGCCGAGCTTCGCCCTTCCCCGCGACCCCCCTTCAACAACGATCGACACTTTTTGAGCCAAAATCGTATCAACGGAATGTCATGCGTCGAACTACGACCTATTGGCATCCATTGGATTGACGGGTTCCATCGGGTTCCATACCCTGAATTTTGAGTTGCAATTTTTTACCTCCCCTTCAATAACTCGAAGCTTTGGGGTGCAATTTTTGGCGAGTTTGGATATGTGATAGGGCACTCAATTCTGAACAAAATATCAAATTTTCAGGACGTCCATATTTTTGCCGAGGTTTTGGCAGTTTTTTCACTAACTTTCCTGAACTGAAACAAAATTAGCCTTAAAATGTATAAAAACAACGTGTAAAGGCAGCATTTGATACCTAACTTGTGGTAATGTACTCTTGACTCATTTCTATATGTAGTTTCAACTGAACAGAACTAGAAAATACCGACTGCGGTACCAGAGACCGGCCAAAAATCATGTTTGCAGAATTTACCCCTAGCAGGTATATCAACCGCAATACAGTGCCTCTGGTGCGGAATCTTGCGTGGCGCCACATCTGGAATTGCAAAGGAAGGTCTTCTGAACACGTATGCCAAATTTCATGCTTTGATCACAAAATGCACAGATCATTCCATTTTTTCGTAAACCCCGCCCTTGACCCCGCCACTATTAGGCCAGGCGGTAGGTCATTCTGGATAGAAAAAATTCCGACCAAAGCTTTTATGGTGTCAAACTCTTCGTGAGGTCAATAGGTATCTCACTGAGTTTCCGCCCAAAAACGAGTTGTGCTGATTCCTCCACATCTGCCCAAAGGTAAAGGATGTCTTGAAGGTGCAAAAAGACCTGTTAAACCCCCGTACTTTTTTATTTCATTTGCCTCAATGCAAACGTACAATTCTAACGCAAACATTGGAAGCATTTGTCGTCATCTCTGTGCCAGTCTTACTGTTGAAAAAAAAGATTTCTTTGTGCGGGTCAGAAAAATCACATTTAATTATTTTTCCACACAAGAAAACGATGGCGCAACATGTATCTTGGATGTTTTCTGATAACTTGTACTTACTGAACCTATTCATGGCGTTAAAATTTCAATAACAGCATTTTTGAAGATGTTGCCCGCTAAGAAGTGAATAATTTTCACCCGCCTGTTCAGCAGCAGTTTTTTCAATTTTACCAAATACCGTTCTCGAAAATTTTATAGGGAATGACAAGCTGGAACTGTTTTCTGATGATATTATATCTGGTTTAACCGCGGCACGCTTTTTAAAAGTGTAGGAAACTGATTTCCTTTAGAGCGGTTCTATTTTACCCGTGTGTGGCCGTGCCTACTTGACATAGACCGGACTGATTACACAAGCTTGGAAATGTACTCTTTTCCAGCTTTAAAACACGACCATTGATGATAAAATAATATATAATTTCTTCATAAATCAATGTACAAAGTCTTAATAATAACGGTCGCGTTTTAAAGCTGGAAAAGAGTACATTTCCAAGCTTGTGTAATCAGTCCGGTCTATGTCAAGTAGGCACGGCCGCACGCAGGTGAAGCAGGACCTCTCGAAAAGAAATCAGTTTTTTAGACTTTCAAGTGCGTGCCGCGGTTAAGCCAGGCACGATATCGTCGGAGAAGAGTTTGAGCTTCCCATTCCTTATGAAATTTTCGCAAACGGTGTTTGGTAAAATTGAAAAAATTGCTGCTGAACAGGCGGGTAAAAATTATTCACTTTTTTGCTGGCAACATCTTCAAAAATGCTGTTATTGAAATTTTAATGCCATAAATGGGTTCAATGGATACGAGTCATTAGAAAACATACAAAATACATGTTGCTTCATCGTTTTCTTGTGTGGAAAAACGATTAAATGTAATTTATCTGACCTGCACAAAGACATCTTTTTTTTCAACAGTAAGACTGGCACAGAGATGATGACAGATGCTTCCAATGTTTGCGTAAGAGTTGTACGTTTGCATTTAGGCAAATATAGCAAAAAAGTACGAAGGTTTAACAGGTATTTTTGCACTTTTGAGGCATCCTTCACCTTCGCGCAGATGTGGAGGAATCAGCACAACTCGTTTTTGGGCGGAAACTCAGTGGTAGATAACTACTGACCTTACGAAGAGTTTGACACCATGAAAGCTTTGGTCGGAGTTTTTTCCAGATTGTAGTGATTTTACCGACATACCGCCTGGCCTATAGCTGATTCTGACCTAATAGTCGGAGAGCTGGCAACAAAAAAAAAGTGCAACAGTTTCCTAAAGGCTGAAGCTCTGGAATATGTTAGATTACTCAATTACATCCAAGAAATAAACAGTCAGACACCGGTCCATTAGAACCTGCTCAATCGGCAGCCAAAAAAAGTCCGAAATGCCCCAACGGACAGTTCTGACAACGCACAGCTTTGTTATCTGACGCACAGCTTTGTTGTCTGACCCACAGCTGTCAGCTGTTGTCTGAGTTACGGCTATGACCACACCTAGGTACTTACCTCTATTCATTAGATGGTTCCATTACGCTATAGTCCGGCTGTTAAGAGGAACCACCTTGCATTTCAGAGACAAGCGACGAAATTTGGCACACTTGTTCGCTAGACCCTACTTTTCGATTTAAGAAATGTTGCCACCATCTGCGGTCGTGTAGACACTTTATACAGGGTTCAGTAGAAAAAATTTGTTGAAAAATCGTAAATCGTGAACCATAACCGGTGGACGTATGTAAATCAAGATATTGATGACTGATTCCATGCCCATGGAGATGCTGCAAACAGTTTTGAAATATCTTGAGGTGTTTCCGAAATACTTTGGAAGAAGTGAAATTTCTTCAACTTTTTCTTTTTTCAATAAATCAATTGTTTTTGGAGATATTGAGCTGCAACTTGATATTTCGGCAAACAAATATGTTTTCAATGAGACGCGATGTGGAGCCATCGACAAAGCCTGCTAGATTCGAAACTGAGATCTTCAATTTTTTCTCCATCATGAGCGCCATCTTTCAAGTGCCCTTCGTGAAATTGTTGAAAAAACAACAGGTAACGACTTTATTGGACACACACGATGTTTCATCATGAAAAACCAGGTATTCAATTGTGGCAATGACCTCTTCGCCCAAGAAACGTTATCAAGTTCGTTTTTCTTGTTTTTCCTCAACTTACGTGACAGTCATGACCAAATAAAACTTTGGATCAAATAAATGTTTGCGATATTTTAATCAACATTGTTTTGCAACGTCAGTCACCAAATTTCATCATCATCAGTCGAGTGGTGTTCTTTTGGCAAACAGTTGAACAAAAAGTTTCTCAAATATTTGTAAAAAGGGCAAAAAATGCAGGGTCACCTTCTGCCCTCAAACCTGATTGAAGAAAATATGTACCCAAAAGTGCTACCAACTGATACTGAAATGATTCGGAGGAATGTGCAAGCCAAGCTCAAACTGATTGTTACATTTTAGTTCGCAGGAGGGACGTGAAAAGCGTTGCTACAGCTTATATTTGAAGCGTTTCCGGCAATATTCAACAAAAAACGCTTCAAATATTAAGCTGTAGCAACACTTTCGACGTCCCTCCTGCAGAAGTAGGATGAAAAAATCCATTTCGGTTCAACTTGAAACTACAGCAGACATTCCTCCGAACTCTTTCAGTATCAATTGGTAGCATTTTTGGTAAAAGATTTTCAGCAATCTGGTTTGAAGGGACGACGTGACCCTGCCGTTTTCGTTTTTTTCACTGAAGTCGAAGCAAACTTTTTGTTCAACTGTTTGCCAAAAGAACACCACTTGGTTGATGATGATGAAATTCAGTGACTGGCTGCACAAAATAATGTGGATTATAATGTGGTCAACATCTTATCGATCCAAAGTTCCATTTGGTGATGGTTATCACCTAAGTTGAGAGAAATCAAGAAAAACTAACTTGATAACGTTTCTTGGCCGAAGAGGTCATTGCTGCAATTCAGGACCTGGTTTTTCATGATAAAATGAACGCGTGTGTCCAATAAAGTCGTTACCTGTTGTTTTTTCAACAATTTCACGAAGGGCAATTTAAAGATGGCGCTCACGATGGAAAAAAAGTTGAAGATCTTAGTTTCGAATCTAGCAGGCTTTGTCGATGGCTCCACATCGCGTTTCATTATAAACGTATTTGTTTGCCGGAATATCAAGTTGCAGCTCAATATCTCCAAAAACAACTGATTTATTGAAAAAATAAGAAAGTTGAAGAAATTTCACTTCTTCCAACGTATTTCGGAAACGCCTCAAGATATTTCAAAACTGTTTGCAGTACCATCATGGGCATGGAATCAGTCATCAATATCCTGATTTACATACGTCCACCGGTTATGGTTCACGATTTACGATTTTTCAACAAATTTTTTCTACTGAACCCTGTATAAAGTGTCTGCGCGATTTCCGCAGATGGTGGCAACATTTCTCAAATCGAAGAGTAGGGTCTAGTGAACAGGTGTGCCAAATTTCGTCGCTTGTCTCGAAAATGCAAGGTGGGTCCCATTCATGTCGCTTAACGTCCGGACTACTAGGCTTCTCTGATTTTTCCCCCAAATCTGTATGTCGCTACGGGCGATTCATTTGAACCGTAACTCGGGCAACAGATGCAACTGCTGATATATTTGCATCAGACAACAGAGCTGTGCGTCAGACAACAGAGCTGTGCGTCAGACAACAATGCTGTGCGTTGTCAGAATTGTCCGTTCGAGCATTTCGGACTTCTTTTGGCTGCCGATTGAGCAGGTTCTAATGAACCGGTGTCTGACTATTTATTTCATGGATGTAATTGAGTAATCTAATATATTCCAGAGCTTCAGCCTTTAGAAAACTGTTGCATCTTTTTTTTTTTGTTGCCAGCTCTCCGACTATTATACCGGGTGTTTATAAACGTCTGTGATCGCATCGCCTTTGGAATCCCCTCTCGATCACTACAATTGCGCCTGTTACTACGTTTTTCGGCCTGACCCAAGCCTGCCGCGATCACAGTCTCTTATAAACACCCCGTAGTACAGGAAAAATAGTAAAAAAATCGGCAAAACCTCGGAATAAATATGGACGTCATGAAAATTTGATATTCTGTTCAGAATTGAGTGCTCTACAACATATCCAAAATCGCCAAAAATCGCACCCGGGGGTTTTGAGTTATTGAGGGGGGGTAAAAAATTGCAGGTAAAAATGGAGGGGATGGAACCCGTCAATCCATTGGATGCAAATACATTATAGTTCGACGTATCATATCCCCTTGATACCATTTTGGCACAAAAAGTTTCCATCGTTGTTGCAGGGGAGTAGTGGGGGGGCGAAGCTCTGCTAGGTGGTCCATTTTGTTTTTCTGGCCATGTAGAACCGATCACGACAAGTTTGGTATCTTTTCCGACTAAATTCAATCTCCTGAACTCGTATCCGATATGTAAGTTTGAATGAAAACAAGTTTGAACAAGTTAACTTGAGAAAACTTGTTTTTTCTTTGACAATTTTGATGATTTTTTTTTCACTGTTGGAGGTGTTCATTTTTAGAAAATTTTCAGGGACCATTTAATTGAAGTGTATTCTCCACAAAAATCATCCACTCGATGTATAATTTTGTTTCTCGAGTTTAAAAAATCGATTTGAACTTGAGCCGGCACGGCGCGTCGTCTACTACTGACCAGAACACTACAGCATGCACCTTTAAATGAAAACATCTCAAACTATCGAAGAAATAACAACTCATCTTTGAAAATTTGAGGATTTGTGCAGAACTAAATTCCCTATAACATGAACTAAATCGCCATGAATCGCAATGCAGGATTTTGAGTTATTCGAGGAGGAGGATAACACTTTGACAAGATTCACACTAGATGAACTGTTACCTCTCCACTTGAATAACTCAAAACCCTGCAGTGCAATTCATAGCGATTTTGTTTATGTAATAGGAAATTCAATTCTCCACAGATCCTTCAATTTTCAAAGATGAGTTGTTATTTCTTCAATAGTTTGAGATGTTTTCATTTAAAGGTGCATGCTGTAGTGTTCTGGTCAGTAGTAGACGACGCGCCGCGCCGGCTCAAGTTCAAATCGATTTTTTAAACTTGAGAAACAAAATTATACATCAGGTGGATGATTTTTGTGAAGAATACACTTCAATTTAATGGTCCCTGGAAATTTTCTAAAAATGAACGCCTCCAACAGTAAAACAAAAATTCGTCAAAATTGTCAAAGAAAAAACAAATTTTCTCAACATAACTTGTTCAAACTTGTTTTCATCCAAATTTACACATCGAATATGAGTTCAGGAAATTGAATTTAGTCGGAAAAGATACCAAACTTGTCGTGATCGGTTCTACATGGCCATAAAAACAAAATGGACCACCTAGCAGAGCTTCGCCCTCCCACTACTCCCCTTCAACAATGATGGACAGTTTTTGTGCCAAAATAGTATCAATGGGATATGATACGTCGAACTATAATGTATTCGCATCCAATGGATTGACGGGTTCCATCCCCTTCATTTTTACCTGCAATTTTTTACCCCCCCTCCAATAACTCAAAACCCCCGGGTGCGATTTTTGGCGATTTTGGATATGTTGTAGAGCACTCAATTCTGAACAAAATATCAAATTTTCAGGACGTCCATATTTTTTCCGAGGTTGAAATCTATCTTTCTTGTACTATTAGGTCAGAATCAGCTATTGGGGTATATTGAATCGTTTTCAGGAAATTTTTGTTGTAGGATATGCAAAGAACCAAAACAAAATAGACAAAAGCTTTGTTCGGACTTGAATGTTCTAGTTCCATATTAAATAAATGAAAGGTGAAGCCCCTCAGGAAGACTTCAGAAAATAATGAAGGTTCGGAAGTCTTCTCACTTACATGAAAAAAGCTATTTAGTAGGTACTTAAACCTACAAACTTCAACTTTATAACACCTGTGACTCATCCTGCGGCTTTGATCAAATAAATATCAAATAAATGTATCATTTTGAAATGACCAGATTCTTGCTTTGGAGTTCATGGTTCAGGGGCCTATTACACGAAAATACTCTGCAGCTTATTCTCACTTTGCACTTGGCAAAATTCAGAGGAGTTAAGAAAATACTGCCTGGCAACTCCTCAGGTTTTTGCAAAGTGCACGATGAAAAGTTCCAAATTATTTTCGTGCAGTAGGCCCCAGGACTTCTCAACTATTATTAGACTGTACCAGTACCGCTGCACTTTCCTCAAACTAAACTAAGCCCGATTTCAACCTAATAGGTACATGCTGATACCCATATAACTGCAGAAAGGTGTGCTGCAGTGCCGTGCACTAAGTAAATAATATATTTCCACTCACCTTTTTTGATATCCCAGATGAGGAATAATCGAGGAATCGAGGAAAACACACAGTTTCACTTTCACACGAAAAGAGGGCCAGTACTAGCAATAATGTTGTCGCCTGCTTGCTCTTGCTGCTCTTCCGTTGCAAGTTGAAGGGGCTTGTTGTTGCATCATTTAGCGGGAAACTCGGCGGGAAACGAAGAAAGCTGTGATTGGCTTAGTAATAAGTGGGGGGGCGCAAGGTTCAACTGAAACTTGGAATCGTGGAATTGACAGTCACTCAAATTCAAATTCAAATTTGGTCCATGGATCATGCAATTGTTGAATTTTTGAAAAGCGATCTGACTACAACTTTCATTTTCCTGCAAATTATTTTCAATATTTTTGTAGTGCCAGTTTCTGGTCCTGGTCAATGATATCAGGAATCAGGATTGGGATGGCACTGCTTGCAGGAAAAAGGGAGGAAGGAGACAGCACAGCAACAGCTTCTGGGTTCGTCCCATCCCCGCTCCAATTGACTGTTAACTTTTTCTCGATCCTGCAGAATCTGACCTTGAGGCTGCTTCCTCGACAATCCTGATTTTTCTCTCTTTTGGGCATGGATGCTTTTGGGTGTTATACGCGTACTCTGTAGGTACAATTTCGATAGAAACAATTCCTAATGGATGTTTAGAACCCCACATCGTTTTTTTAACGAGCATCATATCATGAGCAACGTATGAAAAAAGGGATTTGAAGAGTCAAGAAAAAAATCAATTTTTGTAAAATATGCTCAAAAAACAACCTGAAATGTTCCAGTTAGGGATGGGTTACGAGCACAAGGGAACGAGCCAACCAAATGAAAAGGAACATACTTGTTAAACTAGGAAATTTTCGATTTTCGTTTGGTTTTAGCTTCCTTGATTCGTATAAAACACGACCTGAGCTGACGTCACGTCTGCTGATTATTAACCTAACATCATAGAGGCCATATACGCACAGGGCACTTTTTCAAAGTGAGGGTGGAGGTGTCAGATTTCCGAGGCAAAAACATGAAAAACCAAAAGGCATTTGCATTTTTTCTTGTTTTCATTAGGTGCTTTCTTTTTACAATAGATACCTAAGCTAAGTATTCTGACCTAAGTTGTTAGTGCGGTATCTCACTTTCGTGCATGCGATTTCTTGCCTTTTCTCTCTCTAGCTTAGATCAGATCAGTGAGTTTTGTGGTAAAAGGAAAGCACCTATTGATTTGACAGGAATCGTAAAAAAAATTTGATACCAAAACTGCCGGAAAATCTGACCTGATGCCCACAAAAATACGAAACACTATTTCCTTCTAACTTCGTTCAAAATAAATCAAGAAAAATTTGAACACTGATGAGAATTCCGACGATTTCCGATGCCTTATTGAGACTATAATGCAGGTAACAGATAGTGTAAATTCCAGAAAAAAAAGTTTTCAAAAAAGCATAATTATTATCTCAAAAACGTTGGGCTTCGACCGATTTTTTTTCTGAATGCACTTTCATTTCCAAGTCGCACAAGAGATCATTTTATTCTATCGATTTTAGAAAATTTACAACATAAGAATTTGGGCACGCCCGCTGAAAAGCTCCCGGACCAATTTTTTGATATTTGGACACTGTAGCTTATTCCAGTTGACAAACAACGACTGAATATCGTCGACAGGGCCGTTTCTGTAATGTTTTAAAAAAACGCAAATTTTTCGGTCCCGATATTGGCGTTAGAAAACTTTGTCTCTGTATTATTATTATTATTATTATTATTATTATTAAACTTTATTGTTCTCAAGAAATACATTCTTCTAACAAAGAGTTTACCCATACTATGAAATTTACACCAATTTTAACAGAGATAACTTAATTTCAAAATAGATATATTTACAAAAGACTGTTACCTGTCTGTTACATGTCACAAAAAAAAAGACAAGGTTTGAGAAAGAAAAAAGAAAAAGAAAGGAAAATATACTTGGCATTTACGTCTGCATGCTTGCCTACAAAAAATGAATTAGGACCAGAGAAGGCATAGGATGAAAGTCACTCGTTCAGCGCAAAAGTTCTTAGCTTAATGGCACCAACTAGGAAGTAATAAACTAATTTAATTTTTTGAATGGAGTTAGAGTTCTAAGTATCAATTATGTCATCCAGCGTCTTTTCATTGGACAAAAATGTTTGACGAACACTTTCATAAAAAGGACATTGGAAAAAGATATGTAGGAGAGTTTCTTTTTGATATTTGTTACATATTGTACACAATTCTTCGCCGTTAATGAAATGAGAAGACCCTCGGTATGTGAAGTAGGTGTGTGAGGCACCAGACAAACGAATTTGAGCAATGGTTCTTGTGATTTGCATAGATAATTTGTATGAAACTTTGTCTCTGTATATATTGAGTTCCTACAGCTACATTTTTAGCGCATTTTCGTGAGAAAATGACGCTTATATGGCCGGTTTATCTGTCTGTCCGTCCGTCTGTCCGTCTGTCTAGCTGTCTGTTCGTGTAGAAATTAAGAAGTTGTACTCCTCCTCGAGGAATAAAGCTAGAGCCGAGGCTAGAGCCTTAGAACTTTTTTTGATAGATAGCTGATGTCCCCAAGGGTGGCCAATGGGCATTATTTTTTCAATACATTCATAGTTATCATTATTATTATCACAAAACAAAGATTTTCTGTGCACTTCTAAGAAGTTGAACTTCTCCTCGGGGAATGAATCTACAGCCCGGGAACTTTCTCCAATGGTAGCTCAGGCCCTCGTGGGTGGCCAGTGGGCAGATTGGATTTCATGGTTGCGCCGCCATCTTGGCCGCCATATTGAAATTTCCTACTAGTGGAACGATTTTCATGAAACTCGAAAAGTACATTTGTCTTGTATGATCATTCTCATTTTCAAGCTGAATTCTATGATTCCGCCGTCATCTTGGCCGCCATATTGAAATTCCTTATTAGTGAAACGATTTTCATGAAACTTGAAAAGTACATTTGTCTTGTATGATCATTCTCATTTTCAAGCTGAATTCCATGATTCCGCCGCCATCTTGGCCGCCATATTGAAATTCCTTATTGGTGAAACGATTTCCATGAAACTTGAAAGTTACCCTTGTCTTGCATGATCATTCTTATTTTTAAGCTAAATTTCATGATTTCGCCGCCATCTTGAAATATCTTATTAGTGGAACGATTTTCATGAAACTTGGAAGTTACCCTTATCTTGTATGATCATTCTTATTTTCAAGCTAAATTTCATGATTCCGCCGCCATCTTGGCCGCCATATTGAAATATCTTATTAGTGTAAGGATTTTCATGAAACTTGGAAGTTACCCTTGTCACGTATGATCATTTTTATTTTCAAGCAAACTTCTTTTAACAAAGAGTTGGGTAAAAAAAAATGAAAAAGTACAATTCGCGCGCTAAGAATAATATAAATAAAAATAATAACCCGAATATGATCACAAAAAAAAATAATAAAAGGAGCAAAAGAAAACAATGTAAGGTATTGATCTGTAAAATTGAAAGAAAATGTGAATAAAATAAAACATGAACCGCAGGCTGAAGCGGCTGGCTGAAGCCAATACAACTGAAATTTACATTTATTCGTTTCTGGCAAAGGCACGCAATCTGAGAACGCTTGATACAAAATTGGACAGCAACTTTAACGAATTCAGACTAATTGAGTCAACGAAGGAAACTAAACTCTCGCGATCACTCAGCCTCACAGGCTTCTTTGTTAGAAGAATGCATTATTCTTATGAACAATAAATTAATTGAATTGAATTTTCAAGCTAAATTTCATGATTCCGCCGCCATCTTGGCCGCCATGTTGAAATCTTTTATCAGTGAAGGGATTGTCATGAAACTTCGAACTTACTCTTATCTTGTATGAACATTTTTACTTTCAAGGTGAATTTCATGATTCCGCTGCCATCTTGGTCGCCATATGGAAATCTCTCATTAATGGAGGGATTGTCATAGAACTTGGAACTCACTCTTGTCTTGTATAAACATTCTTATTTTGAAGCTGAATTTCATGATTTGGCCGCCATATTGAAATTTTTTAGCCAACTTAGCGCAACTTAAAATGCATGGAAGCTCAGAGGTTGGAAAACTCCAAATAATCCATACCTTTTGGACTCACCTTGACCACTTAAGCCGGTTTTCAAAAAAACTCCAAAAATAAAAAATAAAATAAAAAAACGTTATAACTCGAGAACGGGCCGTGCCATCGAAATTTACCTCTGAGCACTTTCTGTTTGAAGTACGCTCAACCGACTGCCTTCATGGACTTCCAGATATCTTCAATCCCGATTACCTACCTCAGCAGAGGGCGCTCGCTCGCAATTTTCACATTCGGGCGCCCCGCGACGAACCGTGACGAAATATCGCCGACTTGGTCGTTTTCCATTTTTTTGGCAAAAAACCGAATTTTTTTGGTTCAGGTTGACCGTCGAAACCATTTTGGGTATAACTTATAAGTATTCAGGTCATTTTTTTCTTCAACTTGTGTCGGAAAAAATGCACGGTGACACGAAGGCCGGAAAATTGTCACTAATTCGAGCATTTCGACCACATACTGACGATGACGCCAACTGTGGCAATTTTTCGGAAAAAAAACACAAAAAACCGGTATAACTCGAGAACGGGGCATGTCATCAAAGTTTACTTCGGTCTTAGACCACCTCGGGGCTTTTTCTGTTTGAAATCGGACGATCAACCGCCGACTCGCCTCATCGGTTTCTGAATATCTTCAATCCCGATTACCTCAGAGGGCGTGGCGACGCTCTTTTTCACATTTGGGCGCCCCATCGGGTCCAAATTCAACGAACCGTGACGAAATATCGCTGAGTTGCTTTTTACAAAAAACCGCATTTATTTTGGTCCAAGTTGACCGTCGAAACCACTTTTGGGCAACTTATAAGTTCAGATCATTTTTTCCTTGAACTTGTGTCGGAAAAAAAGCACGGTGACACGAAGGCCGGAAAGTTTTTACGAATTCGTGCACCTCGGTCACACTGACGCCAACTATGGCAATTTTTCGGAAAAAATCAAGAAAATAAAAAGAAAGCTAAAAAAATCATGACTCGAAAACGGGACGTGCCATCGAAATTTACCTTGGCACAGTTTCTGTTCGAAATCGGACGATTAACCATCTGCCTTCATCGGTTTCTAAATATAATAATCCTGATTACCTCAGAAGGTGTCGCGACGCTTTTTTCACACCCGGCGCTCCATTGGGTTCGAATTCGACGAACCGTGACGGAATAGGTATCGCCGACTTGGCTATTTTCCACGATTTTTGGAAAATAATTGATAATTATCCGTAATTATTGTATCTTCTATAGGCTTTATGCTACTATGTAGGTACCTTGAACCGTAGAATTTCCTACGACACCTAAGTATTAGGTTATATTTCGATTTTTGAAAATTCAAAAACCAGATAGCATCGACAATGTATCTTTCCTCAAGAAAGTCGCATGCCAAATTTGAACTTTCTATTTTCAAAAAAAAGTACCAAAGATGATTTCTCGCAGACATGAAAAAGTGAATTAGTAGAAATCATTTTTTGTCACTTTTTTTTTAAATAGAAACTTCAAATTTGGCATGCGACTTTCTTGAGGAAAGATATATTGTCGATGCTATCCAGTTTTTGAATTTTCAAAAATCAAAATAAAGAATTTCTACAATTTTTTGGAAATTTTTAAAATTTGATAGCAATGCCCGTACATTTTCTTTTTGGAGAAGTTTCTTCTTGACGAAAAAAATAAAACAAAACCGATTCCCGTCAACAACTTTTTTAGTCGCATCAGAAACCCCTAATGTATTTTTTACCGTTCAATCCACCGTGTGGTAGGAAATTTGGAGTTATATCCTGTTCACTTTTTATTTTACGTATGACTTTTTGGATCAAAAGTAGAGTGACAAACTGGGGGACTACGACTACAGTTGATGGCACCTGAAACTATCAGTGGCCATCAACCGTATCCTCCCAGCGCTCCAGCTTATTGCACTTTATTTTTGCTCGATCCAAAAAGTTATTCTACTTACTTAATTTAAAACATGAGCGACATATACAGGGTTATTCACCACCAAATGGACATAGCCCAAGAGTAGGTCCAGTTTTTCAAGGCAAACCAGGATCTGCATGGCTTTGAAATTTTTCTAACGCTGTTCGTTTTGGAGTTGCAGGGTGATATTCATGTATTTCGTAGATTTTTTGAACAAGCCGTATCTTTAGAACGATCCAATGTATCCGAATGAAATTTCGTGGATTAATTCTTCTATTAGCTGACACAACGCCTCATCAAGCAGTTTGAAATTTCCAGGGCCGGCCTTGATGAAAAAACTTCAAAGCTTTTTTCAAAACAAGACATTCTGTATGCATATTTTTTATAATCCATTTCCAAATTCAAAATCCAAATAAAACATGCCATTAATATCGCAAAAATTGCTTGGCACCATTTGAGCTGTCAAGAAAATTTTGATAATCCTGAAAATTTTTGAGGTAAGGATTTTTTGTAAATTAATAATTTCATTTATTTGAAAAATTATGATCTATTATGGCTTTGGACTTCGGCCGTTTTCTTAGAAGCAATAATAAAAAGTTCATCAAAACTTTCGAAAAATTTATGCCACGTCCCTCAATTTAAGTTCAATGTGGGATAAGAGTGAAGTTGAGGGACGTAACAAAAATTTTTTGAAAAATCTGGAAATTTTTTGTAACTAACGTTAGTAACTACTGAGAAAACGTGATTTATTTTTAGCGCATTTTAATAAGAAAATGACGCTTATATGGCCGGTTTGTCTGTCTGTCCGTCTCTCTGTCTGTCCGTGTAGAAATTAAGAAGTTGTACTCCTCCTCGGGGAATGAAGTTAGAGCCTTGGAACTTTTTTTGATGGATAGCTGATTTCCCCAAGGGTGGCCAATGGGCAATTTTTTTTTATCCATGCATAGTTATCATTTTTATTATCAAAAAATGAAGATTTACTGTTCACTTCTAAGAAGTTGAACTCCTCCTCGGGGAATGAAGCTAGAGCCTTGGAACTTCGTCCGATGGACAGCTGATGTTCCCGAGGGTGGCCAATGGGCATTATTTTTTTTTATACATACATAGTTATCACTATTATTATAAAAAAACAAAGATTTCTTGTCCACTTCTAAGAAGTTGAACTTCTCGGGGAATGAATCTAGAGCCCTGGAACTTTCTCCAATGGGTACCTCAGATCCTCGTGGGTGGTCAGTGGGCAGATTGGATTACATGGTTGCACCGCCATCTTGGCCGCCATAATTAAATTTCTTATTAGTGGAACGAATTTCATGAAAGTTACTCTTGTCTAGTATGATCATTCTTATTTTTAAGCTAAATTTCATGATTTCGCCGCCATCTTGGCCGCCATATTGAAATTTTTTGCTAGTAGAACGATTTTCATGGAACTTGAAACTTACCCTTGTCACATATGATCATTCTTATTTTCAAACTAAATCTCATGATTCCGCCGCCATCTTGGCCGCCATATTGAAATCTGTTATCAGTGGAGGGATTGTCATGAAACTTGGAACTCACTCTTGTCTTGTATAAACACTCTTATTTTCAAGGTGGAATTCGAGGTGGAATTCATGATTCCGCCGCCATCTTGGTCGCCATATTGAAATCAGTTATTAATGGAGGGATTCTCATGGAACTTGGAAATTACTCTTGTCTTGTATAAACATTCTTATTTTTGAGCTGAATTTCATGATTTTTTATTTTCTTTACGAAACAGCTGAAATTTAAGGTCATAATAGATCATTTGAAATTATTTTGGATTATCAATTTATAACAAAATCCCAACCTCAAAAATCTGCAGGATTGTCAAAATTTTATTGACAGCTCAATGGTGTCAAACAATTTTTTTCTGACTATGAAAATGAATTTGGAAAAATATGCATACAAAATGTCTTTTTTTGGAAAAAGGTTTGACATTTTTTGTAAAGGCCGGCCCTGGAAATTTTGAACTGTTTGATAGGACGATATACGTGTCAGCTATCAATAGAAGAATTAACCCAGGAAATTTTAATCTAATCCATTTGATCGTTCTGAAGATACAGCTTGTCGAAAAATTCTACGAAATACATAAATCACCCTGTAGCTTCGAAACGAACAGCTTTAGAAAAATTTCAAGACCAGATCCTGGTTTGCCTGGAAAAACTGGACCTACCCTTAAGCTATGTCCATTTGGTGGTGAATCACTCTGTAGTTATTAGATATACCTATTTCGACATGTGTTCAGACGAATATAGACAGGTAGCTATTCATAAAACGAAGATTATGTTTTTTGTGACAGAATAACCGTGGAAGTCTTTGACGAATCAACTCGACAGTGCATGGTCACCATAAAACCCATGTCCTACTACTGACTACCATTAACCCCTCTTTTTTTTCGAATCTGGAGAGAAAAATGTCTATAGGTTGCATAGGATTTGTCGACGAGGATGTGTGGCGGCTCTTATATGGGCATGTGGCGGAGAAAAAGTGTCTTACCTCGAGCGGGAATCGAACCCGCGTCTATCATTTGCCGGATGGGGTACTCTACCACTAAGCTACCGAGGAGACAACAGTTTCTCCGCCACATGCCCATATGAGAGCCGCTACCTGTAGCAGCACCATGCGCGCACCATCAGCGCGCGCACCCCACCAGGGCGGTAGGCCATAAAAGCGCCAACGCACAACCGATGTATAATTTTCTCTAATCTGTCGGGGGCCTGCAGAAGTCAGCTGATATAAAATCACCATGCAATACATGCATACAGTTTGGTATGCAGGAGCCAATAAAACTTCCCCTATGAGCTTCCATAGTCAGTGTCTGAACCGTTCCATCAATTTGTTATCGCATGGTTAGCCATCGAACGATAAAATATCGAACCAATAAGTCATCGTAAACAGCCTGTCAAGTATTAGTATCAGTGGTCGAGGAAGCCGTCATTAACGCACATGCGTAACAATTATTATTATCATTACTTATTGACGCAAGTAAATTTTGTGAAAATTGTCCAGTGCATGGTACAGATACAAGGGGAGTTGTTTCACTATTCCCGCCCAATCCTGTAATTGTGATTGCAGAAAATAAATTTTCCACCTATCTATCAATCTATCTATCTTCTACACCACCGGAAATTTTTCCGAAATGAAACTTTTCCTCAATTTCCCGCAGGGGTGGATGGTCCCAGGGGATAAAAGTTTTGAAAAGAAGAATTTGGACCGGGAAAATTAAGTTTCCAACGCAGTGCACTCAATGGTGCCTCAAGCAATCCAACTCAATAAGTTTTTTTTTTCAAATTTTGATTTTGGCATGAGGCGTTAGCCCGTACTGCCACGTCATTGCGTTTTGCCCTGGTCATAAGACCAATTAAACAGTGTATTTTTTTTTCTCAGCATTTCCCTGACTGTGTGGGTTTGTCGATTGTATGTTGAATGTTACTGGTTTAGTAAAAAACCACACTAGATTAATAAGTTATTGTCCATCTAATAAAGTATCTTTTCTTAACCTCACAGGCGCCACTCGACAGTGGGCATTTTCATTCCATTCTCTACAGTACTGCTGTGCTTCACCGCTTGACCATCATTTTCTTCAGTGATCACTCCTTGCTTACCTAGCCCAGCACTATCAATCAGCGAGAAGCTGCCAACCATAGTGGAGATGATGTCTCTTATCGACCATGCACGGCACTAATTTTCACTCTGGATGGGGCTCAAATCAATGTACTTGAAATGAAGAACTGTGCACAGTCTGCAATTTGAATGAAGACCATTATGTGCCAGAAAGCCTCTGCCACATAATGTTCGATTGTCCTATTTACGGGCCGAACAGATGCTTACTCCCAACTTCAATCAGGTTGTATGGCGATTTGGTGCTCGCTGTTTGCATTTGAGGGACGTTGACATAAAATCCATGAAGAGGATAGGCAACTTACTCATAAGTAGGGTGGCCAGATTTTTTTGAATCATATATATGAGACACCTGAGAAATATATATGAGATTAGCAAAAGATATATGAGGTCAATTTTTTTATTATGACTATCCACGTCACAATTAACATTTTGTAAAAAAAACAAATGAAAAAAAACATTTTGATAATCTGATGAAATTTAATAAAGCTCTAATTAGATAGTTGCTAATGCCTAGGTATAGCCATTCTCATTGACCTGGGTCCTCGCCGTCGTCAACCCCAATCCCAATCAGCCCGATCGATAAAGCGCTCCCGGTTGAACAGCCAATTGAACCAGTAAGCTTGTATGCTTGAAGACCTGCGCACGAGCTGCGAGCAAAAGGGAACCGCCTATATGAGAAGTTCCATACTAACTACCTACCTCTATTTATAACAAATCGCTCATCTTCAAAAAAGTAGGTAGGTAATCTAAATGAATTCAACAATGAAATACTCTTTTAATCAAGTTAAGAAAAAAAACTTCGTTGAGGGAGGTATATGGTTGAGGGCAATAATTCCGACCCTTCCATGTAATTTTGAGAAAATAAACCTTGAAATAAACACAAAACTAAGTACAGACATATTCAAAAATATTTTGCAGCTGCAGTTGCCGACTTTCAGTAGCTTTCTTGCTGATGCCTTGTCCTGGACATCAGTCCATTAGTTTCCCATGATGAAAAAATTCTTTCAACTTGAGAAAGAATATACCTAACATTCCAGTTGAGGAATGTTATACTTAAATTGCAGCGCAAAAATTGAAGAAATATGATGAAAATTAACAAAATTATGTCTGAAACAGCTGAAAGCTCAAAATATATGAGATTTGCTCATATACCGGGTGATCATTTGAAAACTATCCACCTGCAATAACTCCCGATTCCTAGTGAATATTTTTTCGAGCAAAAACAGATCGATTTTTATATCGAGGGGGACATCCAAAACATACATTGGCAAATTTCTATATTCACCCCCCTCGCCCCCACTCACCCCAACTTTGAAATTTCAAATGACACTACCTACCTTGCGATACATCAAATTAAAGGAAATTAAATTTTCTTTCTGAAAAAAATATTTTCAAAATTTTCAACCCCACCCCCTTTTCTCTAAAATATCTCTTACTGTCCCATTTTATATTCTGGACCCCTCAATTTTTTCTCAATTTAGTTGGCGTCATCCTAGATAGCATCGAAGAAAAAAAAATTCGGTGGAAAAAGTGCTACCTAAATTCACCCCTTTGCTCTCCCCCACCTCAACTCCCGAATTTAACAAAACACCACCTACTTTGTGACACATCAAATTGAAGGGAATTGAATTCTCTTTCCGAAAATTTTTTTTTTGAAATTTTCTACTCCTCCTCCAATAAATTGGCTATTTGGAGTATTCTAGGGGGGCAATGGGGGGCTTTAAAAATTGTGAAAAAATCTTTTTCAGGGAGAGAATTCAATTTCCTTCAGTTTGATGTATTACAAAGTGGGTATTGACATTTTAAAATTTTGAGGTCAGGTGGGGAGCGAAGGGGTAAATTTGGGTGGCACTTTTTTTATAGAAAATTTTCTCTTTCGATGCTGTGCAGGATGACGTTTACTGTATTGAAGGGAAATGGAGGTCAAGAATATTAACTTGGACACTCAGAGAATTTCAGGAAGAACAGGGGGTGGGGTTGAAGAATTTCAAAATATTTTTTTTAGAAAGAGAATTAAATTCTTTTTAATTTAAGTAAAAGTAAAAATCCAGTTTTCCAACACTACTATGAGTTGAAATTTAATTTGATGATAGAACTTATGAGCTTGGTGAACCAAGCTTGGGGGGATTCCAGCTGCATATTATGTAGGTATGGATTTGGAAACTGCCAACATAATAATCAGTTCTCCTAGCTGACCCTGAAGTTTGTCACCCTTGTTCCGGGGATACCTACCTGTATATCAGAATAAAATCGCAAATCGACGTTTTTTCTTTTAATTTCACATTCACTTTATTACAAAGCTTGTATTACCTACATGCAGTAACCTGCACTGGTAAGTGAAAATACAGTTGATTAGTTCAACTGCAAATTTTCTTCGGACAGCAGGTATTGATCTCCGGAGGCTAAATATTTCGAGACTTCTGCTGTTTGACTTCGTGTGGTTGATTTTGCAAAAGAAACTCCTTTCCACGCTGTGATTTTTGCCATCATAGATTGTACCTCGGTGTTGGTCAGCTCAAGTTCCTGTATTGAATGTTCATATGAACAGGGTGGCCTCGTCCTGCTGTTTGCGATTCTACAAACACATGAAATTATGGTTGATTTGATTTTTCCGTAGCGCTCAATCATACCTTTTCTATCTGCAAGAGATTGTGATGATTATTCGATGGTTTTGGTTCCTTGGCCCTGGATATTTTCGGTTGGTTACGCCCCTTCAGGCGTTGGTAGCTGATCCGCGTTGTGCCTGATGTGTTGCTGCTGTAGTAGAAAAGAGATTGCACTTGGATGTCGTGCAGTCAGCCTGTTTATGTATTGACCTTTTTCCACAATTTGGGCAATTTTCAATTTATAAAATATTCATAACAATATTGGGACATAACGACATAACGTCAAAATTTTGACGAGAGACAGTGACGCCAACTGAAATGCAAACGAAAGAAAAGCACTGACAGAGCAATGGGAACATGCGGCGTTGCCGGATGCTCTTCAAAAAATAAATCTCTCAGTGTGTGCCACCGCGTGTGAGTGATTAATTTTTCCCATGCTGAGAGATTTATTTTTTTATGAGTTAGTTAGGGTTAGAGTGAAAATTTGTGCGTAACTTATAGAGTAAGTTCTAAAGTTCCTATAAATAACAAGGCAAATGTATAAATAAGTCCAATCATTTTAATAAGAGCAGATCGAAATTAATATATGGCAGGGGTTTTTATATTGTCCACAACGGCGCGCAGGCACTATGAATATTTGATGAAAACGTTTTAGTGGAGCATTTATATAGGTTTTGCGCCGAGTTTTCTCTAACTACCTCTGTTTCTGTCAATAAGTGCAGAATAATTTTAAATAAGCACAACATTTGTATATAAATCTGTAAATTTTATAAATAAGTTGCGTGATTTTCATGAAAGTGTGCAAAAATTAAATCTCTCGGAGAATTTCTTTTATGTCCACGACGGCGTTCCATATTGTATAATGACATATATTTAAAAAATAAGTCTGCTGGGTATGATATACCGGATGTAGTTGTATCACTTAAAACTACAGTATTATTGTCAATACGACTACGATATTGTATAATGACATATTTTAAAAATAAGTCTGTTGGATATGATATATACCGGCTGTAGTTGTATCACTTACAACTACAATATTATTGTCAATACTACTGTCGATATTGTTTTTAAATATATGTCATGATACAATATCGTAGTAGTATTTGATACAAAACGGTAAAGCAACTACAGTAGTTATATTGTCAAAGTATCAAGTCGTATTTTATATAAAAGACAGCATAGTACATATTATAATAATTATTGTATGGCATACAAGATACTTCATACAACGACGCATCTGTTGAATGGATTTGCTCCAGTTTTTTCAGTGTGGTTTTCCGTTCGTATGCTAAAATTAGTAAATGTTACCGAAGATTTGTCATACCAACCGCTAATCTAAAATCGCTACGCTTTTTTGCCGGCCTAGGCCTGTATTCATGGAGTTTCCAGACGATTTTGAGATGTAGAAACTCGTCAATGTCGGACGGAGGTAGGTAGATAATAAACTAAATTCCAGGCTTTGCTTTGTTGAAAATAACAGCTGGATGGATAGTATTGCTATTGGGCTTCCCATTATATTTGGACACGAACGTTGCTCGCAGGTATTTTATAAACAAATTGTAAAAATACCCGTCTTTTGTAGCAACGACCATTTAATTGAGCGCCGTGCAAAAATGCAAACTTTTTAATCAATAAAAGGTGTGATAGAGGTTTATATTGTGAGTAAACGCGAGGGACGGAAGCCCGGGGGTGCTGGCATAATAACAATCCGGCGAACTCTCCCGCGCGTTGCCATGGATACCAGACGAAGGGGAAAAGGAATTATTATTTTTTGATGGTTATGAGATTTTTAGAAGAAAAATCCGCGACTTCAAGTGTTGAAATTTACCGTTTAACTTGGAACCTCTCCTGGGCATACATAAACATGAGATTTTATAACTCGCGGCCTCCGTGCTCCTCTCTAAATAAAAATTATTCGCTGCTCGCGGATTTTTTCGCACCACCACCACTACGTCTATACCAGAGAGTTCCATACCATAGCACCACCACCGATGAATAAATTGCACCACCCCTTTCTGCTTGGGAGCACTATATTACGATTTTTACGGAGGACGCTCGTATAGTAGATGATACGGCGTTTTCAGATAACGGCGATAACTGGAAAATTATTGATGCTTTTCACTTCAGTGTACAATAAGTTGACGTACGATATTGGGTTGAAATTACCGCACCGATCGCATATATAGTCAGAATGATAAATTTAGTGTCAAAAAGATAATAGAACAGTTGAACGTCTTTGTTGGGGCTAAATGAGTGTTCTTAAATCAAACTCCAATATGGCGGTTAGTGTGCGACGCTAATCGAGCGGAAACTTGAGATTAGAGACTCAACTTCCGTTCGTTCCGCGGGGTTCTCCTTAACTCCGTTAAAGCGACACCATACACACACACATACATACACTCTCGCACACACGGTCTCTATTGAAACACGCTTCTCATCCTCATCACCCAGCAGCCAGCAGGCTGCAGAAAGCCTAACCCTAATCTTTATCCTTTCCCCATTATTACCAATATACCAGCGGAATATTAATATCATCCGAAGAGATTGGAGGGTGCGTAATCATAATTGAGTCTGCTAATAAGTACTCGTCGTATTCCGCTTCAAAGGGTGAACTGTCCCAATGCCAGGAGTTATTCTAAATGAGTTCTTACATTACTTGAATGGGTCATTTGTAAAAAGGGACATCTCTAGTTTTCCTAATTTTACAGAAGCGGTGAAAAATCGTCTCAGCTGATCAGTTTTTGAAAAGAATATGTCAAACTGTGTGTCAACAGAGCAAGAGATCAAATATTAAAATTCAGCGTATTCTTTCCTTTTAGTTTTAAAGCGTGTCATTCAAAAAAAATTAAATAGCGAGGAGATGCCCTGTTTTCAAAATAAGCAGTTATTTATTTATGATAAACAAAAAGTCTGAGAAGAAGATGGCGAAATAAGAGCTACAGATAAAGCAGCACCACAGTTCATTTTGAAAATTTTCAAAATCTACGCCAATCTACGACCAGACTTTCTATTTCTAGGAGAATGTTATATGATTCGTTTTCATAGGGAATAGGTAAGTTGACACCTGTAAATTGCAAATTCATCATCAAAAGTGGGATTTGTGAAAGAAATTGAATTTGTCCGCTTTTCGCCTTTTCCAAATGACCCATTTACTTGTATAAGTGTTTCAGGTTTTATTGTTGATAAATCATTAAACATGTCAAACTGTCAATTTAATCGCGAAGAAAAAGTGACGTATTCGCTGACAGGCACATGGGAAGAACACGTCAAAGAAACCCCTGCGTATCGCCTGGTTGATTGCTGAAAAATCCCTTCCCAAATGATCTGAACAAAAGTCAAGTATGAATGAGCTATTATGAAATGACAGAGAAGTCATCCCAGTAATGCATTTTTCAAGTCAGCGTGAACTGGTGCTCAAACCTCTTTGAAACGTTTGCTTAGTTCACAAGTTATTTGCGTAACAACAAAAGGAAACTCACTCGCTTACGCTTTGGACGCTGGCAATTTATTTTACACCTTACAAACAACAGGAGTCAAATTAGTAGATGAGTAAACAGTGACGAAATGATCGGTAAACAAGTGAATAAATAAACAAGAAACAAATGAGAGCTAAATAAGCAGAGAAGTCAACAAGAAACAAATGATTAGTGAACAAGTAAGTAGATAAGTCAGCAAGGAACAGATGATTGGTCAACAAGTAAAATCGAGTTTGGTCATCCTTTTGATAAGCAATCGGAAGGAAGAAGTATCTATAGCGCATTCGCCCGAAATGTCCCAGCGGTTTCACATCCCATCTGCCACAGATACATACATACAAAACGGAAGAAGAATTAGTAAACAGTATAGGCAAATGTGCGACTAGGTCCGACTCAGCGGTCCTCTTTTGTCGTCTTATTTGAAACTGAAACCCCACAACGTGAATCGAAGAGGTAAATTTGGAGTCAGATGTACTTTCGTGAAATCCTGATGGGATCGACAAGGAATTCTCAAGAAGGCTATTTTCGATGAAGCCTCACGTGAGATCAACCCACTCAGGTGCTTGCCGGTGAGAATGCCGACAAGACCGTCCAAGCTACTGACCAGAGCGGGGTAAAAGCAAAAAAAGTGAGACCAAATAATAGGAAAACACTCCTTCAAAATTGAGTGTGTCTACATTCGTTCCCGAAGGTAAACACTGATTTTCGTTGAATACATGATAAGTGACATTTCCAGTTGAGATTGTGAATGGACATTGTCGGTGTTAACGAGAATTGCAACCACAATCATTGAGCACTCACATCACTTTCATACTTCATTCGAGCTCCAACATTCAACGTACGCATTCTTGGTGGGGAGATTCCGTGATACTACCGAATATGTTTATAAATAAATATGCCCGTCAAAACAAGGCAGTAAAACAAAACAAACGCGAGTCTGAAGCAGCGGCAAAAGGATTGGAAACTAATGTTGTGATTCTCCAGAAAAACAACACTCTAGAAATGCTTCATTACTCTAGGCAAACCAAAAGCCAAACGGATTTATTTAAATAAGAGAGTGTCTACAGAATACTACCTTTTACAGAACTGCACCATAAGTAGCAGAAGCAAGGGATCACGTTGAACATTATGAAAAAGTGATTGAATAATTTCCCCCCCAAGTAAGAAAATGTTAGTGAGTTCCAACAGTGTTGTTCTCTACTTAGCGGCTGATTTGGCGTAGCAGAGTTTCTTCTTGTGGTCTTCTATTTGTTACATAGCTTGAATACGTGCACAACGAAGCTTGAAGACTTTGCTAGCCCACAATTGCAATGTTGTATGCTCAATTCGAACAGTTTTTGATTTTCGGCTGTCATAAGATTAAATGAAAATGACTCATTATCACCTTTGGTGGTAATTCCATCAACACCGAAGGCAACGTTTTTGTAATACATCAGTGGTCCATGGGATAGCCGCCTTGTCGCAGCGTGGGAAATAATGAAACCTCGAAATACGCACGAACAACAAAATGTAATTCCGGGACAGCATCATAAGTGCGCAAAATGCACACCCACTAGATTACGGCCTTTGTCATCAATATTGAGATCATTTGAGAGTAGATAAATCACAAAAAATTCAAAGCATCTTGATTTCAAAGGGGGAAAACTGCGAGTTACGTAAGCCCGTAGAGAACAAAGAGAACAAAGAATTTCGTGTTATGTACAATAATTATGCGGACAAAATATGTATCGAAATACCATGCAAGATTTGGTGTATAGGTGGGAGCCAAAATTACTATACAATAATTAGTGAAAAACCAACCTTGAATTCGTAAAAAACGACGCACACTTTAGCGCACCAAAGTTCACGTGTCCATCACAACAGCTGACTTGCTGTCTGTCCGCCGTCGCGCGCTCCGGGCGCCCACTCTCTCCTCCGTTGGCAAGCGCTACCGAGTTTTCTTCAACGACAGTATACCCACTTCGGGCGTGCCAACGTACAAACAAAACAACGGGAGAATACTACATAAACTGGTCTGAGAAAAGCGGTTATTGCCTTGGCCCTGAGTAGATGGCGGGCATGGTAAACCAAACAGATCAACACATGAAATGGCCTACTCCGAAATTTCGCCTCACTTCAAATGGGTATATCTCAAAACTTTTATAACCGAAAAAGGTACCGAAGTATTAGACTATACTAACCGCCATAAAGGAATTTGACCTCTCCGACCCCTAGGTACATCCTAAATGGGGTACATTCGACGTTGGACGTGGTTAGGTTTACCATGATTCACTGCACAAGTTTATATCAGTACAGAGTAGCCCAAATAGAGCATCAGTAACCATTAGTTGTATCGTGAGTCCCATATCAGCGTTATTCCGCTGATTTCTGTATTAGCGATCCATTTAAAAGGACCTAGGTGATTATCTCGTTAACAAATTCGGAATTCTAGCCGGGAACGCATTCCGGATCGTTACATTACCCCCTTTGGCTTTGTCAACCAAACTACTTCACCAATCTATCAAAGACGAAACCGAAACAAAAATAAACGAATACACCATAATTAGTCGACCGGGGACAAGTCCACGGCAGTCGGCCATTTGATTGGACGATAGAGTTGTGTCGTCATGCAGAGTTTCTGAAGACAATGTTGGATTGCTTGAACAAGGCAGGTGGTGGTATCACTTGACAAATGTCATCTGTGCCGATCCGAGCTGAAGTACCTATATACCTTGGATTGGTCATCTCATCACTACAATCGACAAAGTGCAGGAGGTAGTTGGGGTTGCGCCCTCGACTTGTGTGAAGGAGGTCCAGAGCTCCCTCAGTATGGCCTTCTGGTTCGTTAATTCGTGATTTTGCCAGCGTGGCAGCCTCTTTGACCGCTTACGCATAAGGGACGTGCCTTTGAGTGGACTTCTCAATGAGACGCCGCCTTTCGTGAGTTATTGAAAGAGCGACTCATCTCCCCGCCGATTCTGAAGAACCAATTCTGACAAAACCAGACTTGGCTTGTAATCAACCCTCCAAGTAGATGCCTCCGATTACGGCCTGGGTGGTGTTCTTACTAAGAATTTTCCTGGGAGAGAACGAGTTGTTTGTTTAGTTTCACTCTAACAACCGCGATGGAAAGGAAGTACTCCGCCACCGAACGGGATTGTTGAGCGGTTATTTGGTCAGTCGAGAAGCTACGCCCATTGCCATTGGTATCTAGAAGAACGACGTTTTAGTGTGATCACGAATCATTATGCACAAGTCGGGTTTGGCTCCATAAGGTGAAAGATCCCTAGAGGCGGTTAGCACGCTCGCTTTGCGACTGCTACTGCCCTATGTGATTGTTTAACCTATGTGAAGGTTCCAATGCGGCTTCTAGCTTTATAGCTTCTTTGTCAGACTAATGGTATCTAATAAACAGTTTCGGGGCCTCACTTGGTCGTGTGAAACAGATCTCCTTCTCACAGGATCGTAGAAAAACGCAACATAAGTTAGGAACGTTCCGGTTCTTTTTTTTCACTTATTCAGCTAACAATGCGTTGCTTTGCGTCAAGTCTAATGGCATTATTTCAAGAAGTTAACTGTGAAGCTTCCTGTGCACAGGATGGAAAACTCGTAAAGTACAGGCAGTTATCTGGCTGGACTTTGTGTTTCCAATAGCGTAGAGAAAAAAAGGAGTTCACCGTGATAAATATCTGGTAAGGTAATGTCCATTTAGCTTATTATTCCGATATCTTCATTCAATGTAAAGTGGTCTCGGTCGCCACGCCGTACTAACAAGACAGTACGAGGTGGCGGTGTCACTCAGCTGGTAACGAACAGGCGGCTCTACCGCCCAGCCAGCCTCCGCCATTGTCGTACTTCAGCACTGTAGCACAATGTGCCATTAAACCAGCCAGCAGTGAATTTGAAATTTCGAAACGGCATCGTGAAAAACGTATTGGCGAGGTGTCCTTTTTTCCATACTCGTATACATATTATATACTTCTCTATGGGTAAGGTATATGGTATAACCTGTACTCGGGCGTTGCTGCTCACGGCCCCGGCCGTGATGCGGTGGTGGTGATGTTTGTTTTAAGAAGAAAGACAAACGCACAACAATTGAATGGGCGAGCAATAAAATCATATTCATGTAGCATTCTCGGCTCGGATATTGAGTTACACCCTCCGAACAATATAATAAATAAATCTGTAATCTAATATGCACCCCCGAGGCATGGGAACGCCGCTCCAGTCATTGGATTATGTGGTTTACATGGATTAGCCCCGGCTTTTTACCGTTGGCATATTGAATGTGTAAAAGATATTAAACGGCTTGATTTATGCTACGCGTGCCCACCATTAAAAATGTTTGTGATGATGAAATCACGCTGTTTAACTTTCACACAATAATTATATTCGGTTATTAATGGGTTTTGCACTTGGGGGCATTATTGGATTTTTTTTCGGAAGCTTTTGCAGAAGTGTAAATAATAGGTTTGTTCTATTCCCACATATTCAAGCTTTCTTTTACCTTCATTCCTTCTGCTATTTCTGTGTCAAGCAAGCAATATCGTGAGAAGGTATCATCCAGTGAAGTTCAGGAAGTGTAAAATCCCAAACTTTAACTAAATTTTTGATTCCTAGTTATCTTTACCGACATGAAGTTTAGTGCAATAAAAGGCCAATCCATTTTGATAATTCCAAACGTAGGAAGAGACAGATATCCAGTCCATAAACAGTCCAATAAGGTTCTGAGAAAAAAAATTTGCGGGTCATCCACTAGTTTTCAAGGAAAAAATCATTGAAGTTACAGAACCACGCAGTGAATTTTTGGCGGTGGACTCGATTTGAAAAATTTGAAAAGTAGAAATGGGCTAAAAACAGTGTCCAAGAAGGTTATGTGAAAAAAATCTCTGTACTAGTGCTACCACTTCAGTGTAATTCTAAAGATATGTTAAACGACCCTTGTATAGGTGATATCGACGTGACGACACGACGGCCATATCAGTGGCGGACTAAGGGAATTGTGGGCCCTGGGCGAAATTGTGAGATGGGGCCCCTAAAGAGTGAAAGTTGAGAATATATTTCTTGGAGGTTCCGTGATACAGACACCTATTGCCTGTGTGTAGGCTCCCCAATCCTGTTGTCATCGGGCCTGCCAAGCCAACTTTAAATTGAAAAAAAAAACAATGTTACTCACCTAAGTAATGCAAAAAAAATGACCGTTGAGGAAAAAAATTCAAATTTTTTAACTTTAGCAAAAAATTTTTACAGTATTTTTTTCAAACAAGAGGAATGGGGGGCCCCATTAGATGATTGAGGCTCGAGGCCCGGGGCGGACCCTCCCTTAGTCCGCCACTGGGCCACATTGGGGGTAAGTGGCATGGGTGCTGTGATTTTTGATCCGTGTGGTGTTGTGTTTACCGTTTACGTCAAAACGAGCGTCAGATCGTGTAGTAGCTGCGTTCGGTAATTACATGTGAGAGGCGATGCAGATGCGTCTGATATGTGTTGGTTGTTAGTCACGTGACCAAAATATGATTTGACAAAACCGAACGATGCAGATGAAATAATGACAGATGACAGGTAAAACAATAAGTGAAGTTGACAGCAGTTGACAGCTGACGGCGTGCGCTCCCGCTTAGTCGAATTACTCGAATTTGTTTACCATGAATCAAATAGTTCAACAAAACAGGGTGATTTTGCACATGCTGGCGTTTGGTTGGGGAATGATGTTTAGGGAAGACGAGGAGGAGGAAATTTGCCTGCTGGAGAAAATTGAAAATTTTGCTGAGGAAACAGTTCCGCGATTCACAGCGCACCAGTTCAAAAGGAACTTTCGAATGACCCCAGACACGTTTGACGATTTTTTACAATAGCTGCATACCGTAGAGGGTTCATAAAGGGCACCCTCAACTTCCCCTAGATAAACAAGCACTTATTATGGTATGGTGTCTGGCAAACATAGAATGTTTTGACTTTCGCTCCTTCTGCCATTTTTACGCCAAATAACCAGCCCCAGCCAGCAGTGTCACACTTGTTGCTCACTCAAATGCGGAAATATGCCTAATCCCTAACCTCAAACGAGCAACGCGGAATGAAAAGTTGACATACGTCAAAAAAAGATCTGGGACCTCGGCCAAAAACCTCCGAGCAAACGGATGTACATCTGACGCGTCTGGCAGGGAATATCCGAACGCTTCAGATCTGCGTCGATTTGCTTGAGATGCAATAACCGAACGATGTAGATGTAAATCGGGCATCTGACGTAATAACCGAACGCAGCTAGTGTCGAATCATTTTCAAGCATACCTAGGGAGTAATTATCTCTGGTAGTAATGGTTGAGATTTGCTCAGTAGTGCTGTAGATAAATATCGAAAATCTCAAAAATATCGATAATAGGTATGTAAAATCTCGAAAAAATTCATTAGTTTTCAATTTGTAATGATTCAATAATTTTTCGTAATTTTGGGCTACATTTGAGGGTGCGTGGGCCAGCTCCTGGTTTAGTGCATCACAGGGTGGGCCACGCTCACCTGGCCACACCTTCTCCTACGCCCATAAGTAATAAGTACCATCGATAACAAAATAAACTCATACAGCTCTTAAATCCAATCGCCTAAGCCCTCTTCCAGATTTGAGATAATTCTGGTTTTTTATTGATATTCGAGGATGATATGTAGTGATGGGCAAATTTCAGAAACTTATACAGGGTGATTCACCACCAAATGGACATAGCCGAAGGGTCCAGTTTTACCAGGCGAACCAGGATCTGGCTTTGAAATTTTTCTAACAGTGTTTGTTTCGAAGTTACATTCATGTATTTTGTCGAATTTTTTGACAAGCTGTATCTTCGGAACGACCGAATAGATTGGATTGAAATAACGCGAAAAAAATTGCTTGGCACCATTGAGCTGTCAAGAAAATTTTGACAATCGTAATGATTTTTGAGGTTAGGATTTTTTCTAAATCAATATTTTCAAATATTTGCAAATGATCTATTATGGCCCTGAATTTCAGCCGTTTCGTCAGAAAAATGAAAATGACATTTTTCTCGTTTTCTCAGAAATAACAAAAAATGTTATCAGAATTTTCAATTTTTTTTTGATACATTCCGCAATTTCAGCTCAAATTGGGATAGAAGTGAAGCTGAGGGACGTGACAATAATTTTTTGAAAATTCAGCTGAAACTTTTTGTTACTACTGAGAAAACGAGAAAAATGTCATTTTTACTTTTATGACGAAACGGCTGAAATTTGGGGTCATAATGAATCATTTGTGAATATTTGAAAATATTCATTTACAAAAAATCCTAACCTCAAAAATCATCAAGATCATCAATTTTCTTTTGACAGCTTGATGGTGCCAAGCAATTTTTTTTGTGATATTGATAGCATGTTTCATGTAGTTTTTGAATATGAAAATGAATTTTGAATAATATTGAATTTTGAATGTTATTGAATAATAACAGAGTGTCTTTTTTCAAAAAAGCTTTGAATTTTTTTTTTCAAGGCCGGCCCTGGAAATTTTCAACTCTTTGATAAAGTGATGTGTCAGATATCAATAGAAGAATAAACCCATAAAATTTCAAACCAATCTGTTGAGTTGTTCTAAAGTTATGGCTTGTCAAAAAATTCTACGAAATACATGAATCACCCTGTAGGTTCGAAACGAACAGCGTTAGAAAAATTTCAAAACCAGATCCAGGTTCGCCTGGAAAAACTGGACCTATCGTTAAGCTATGTCCATTTGGTGGTGAATCACCCTGTATATGATTGCTGAAAGTTAAAATGAAAATTTCATGAAGTTTATGGAAATTTATGAAACATTGTAAAATTAATGTCGTTTATCGTAAAAGTTGAGAGATTCTCCTAATGTGTTTTCTCTTGTAAAGTATGAGAATGTATAGGTATGACTAATTTGAGTATTTGAGACATTAATGGATTGTTTAAATTGTGATATTGTTTTTATTGCACATGAACAAGACACAAATAAAGTTATTGAACTTTAAAAAAGTAACAGAACTATACAAAACAGGTATCGTACCAGTACCAACTACATACATGTATACCTAGTTGAGTAACAAAAATTAATTTTTAAAACTAAAACAAAATCCTAAACAAAAAACATCATTGTCATTTAAAGTCACTGGGCCGTATTCATACCTCGCTTTTAAGCTAAAAGCGCTATTAGAGCGATGCGCATTTAGGGGCATTTCTCATATTTCAGTGTTCAAAAATACAAATTAACTCGCAAATTAATTGCGATTAGGTACATACAATCGCTCCCAATCGCAATAATGTATTTTTGAACACTGAAATATGAGAAATGCCCCTAAATGCGCATCGCTCTAATAGCGCTTTTAGCTTAAAAGCGAGGTATGAATACGGCCCACTGAATTCAGGCACAGCATTTCGGTGAAAATGTTCCACCCAACAAAATTGAAAACGTGCATGAGTAGTGTAAAGGAGGGAAGACCTATATAAAATTTAAGTATAAGATAACGGGTGTTTTTTTTAATCTGGCGTCAAGCATGTTGTGACCCGGTCGAATGAGGCTCTTTTTGGCTGGAGCATAGCATACTTGGACGCCAGATTTAAAAAAACACCTGTCACGTCAAAGATATCTTGGTCCAACAAAACCTTACCTATTTAACTGTGAGCGGATCAGACTAACTTCACCTTTTGAAGCTAGTCCGCACGAGCCTCGGCATGGGCGATATATCGCTGAAATTCAATCCCAAAAATGCCGAACTCTAATTTTTCTTTTACTTTTTTGTACCTTTCCCTTAATGTAAGTTTGAAGTTCCACAGTGGAGACCTTTTCTCAACTTCCTCAATTAGTTGTTTTTCAAAGCAGTGAGGCTGAGAGCAGGGTTCACTGTCCACACCGTGGACGCTATGATCATCACTGTCGTCATCGTCGTAGGTGTGATTGTGATTCTCATTAGTGGGCTCGAGCTGCTCATTTCCGTAGTTGATGACTTCAAAATGCTCACATAAATCATTGAAAGACACTTGTCGCCAGCATGTATTGCAAAAAATATTTTCCTACTCAAAAAAGACAACGTATAATAAGAATTTTGCCATTTTAATTATTACAATAACATCAGGTAGATACTAACATCGCCTTTTGGAGAACACCCGTCTTTTGAAGATCACCCAGACATCGCAATTCGCGCGACAAACGACTGACAACCGGATCTGACGCTTTTGGCAATAGACGTAAAACCAGAGGACACTAATGGCGGCTTTACAGAACTTCGTATGTCGCTGGCCAATAGGATTCGATCTCCCTGTGCTCCCCTACCCCCCTCCATATCATTCCTGCGACACGAGTTACTGTCGTCGTGTCGTTCAAATTATTCAACTACAGTGGAGTGGGGGACTGTCGCCGGCGACATACGAAGTTCTGTAAAGCCGAAGTAAGTAAGTAAGTCGAAGGATTATTGCCAAGACTGATGGAAGGAGCTCAATCTGGATGGGTGTTCTCAAACAGCTTAGCTGGTTTACCTACCTGCAAAACATGAAACAATAAACACAGTGCGCCTTAAGTACCGTATGATCAAAAACTTTCCTCCTCTAGGCAGGCTGTGGCCTGGCCAAAATCAGCCAATGATCAGACCACAGCCCTAGCCACAGTCATGTGCCCCAGAAAAAAATACTAATCGTGTAAGAAATGTTCAATACACTTTGATGTCTCTTGTCAGCTTTCCGTTTTTTGTCAAATTTCCTTCCGATGCCGATGCGGGAAAGCCATATAGGGCTTGCCGTTCAGTGGATAACTCCTTCGTACAAATCGGAATCGGTACGTCGTACGTCGCACCACATACAGGTACTGAGAAAACCACGATCTGACGCTCGATTTGACGTAAACGGTGATGAACTCAACACCACGGACGGATCAAAAATCACAACACCCATGCCATTTACCCACAATATGGCCGCCGTGACGTTCTCGTCGATATCACCTATTGTCACCAGTGACGCAATGTCTATCGTTATGGTTACTTCACATTGTAAAGATTTTACGCCAGTAATTTGTGACGTCATACAATCACCATGCTGTTTCTCGGCGTTTCGGTGCGAATTCAGAACGTTAAAGGTGATGTGAGAAAAAACTGTATTTAGGAAAAATCTTACTATGGAACATACCAAGTAACACCCTAGGGCTTGATTTTAAATAATAATAAAAAAAACATGCAAGGACCCTATTTTCCTTCTGTCGTGACCCTCCGCTAAACCTGTCTGCCGAAAAAAGTGAAAAAAAAATAGAGGCCAACTGAAATGGTTCTGGTAACATACCTAATGAATATTTCAAAACTTCAATTTTAGAAAAATGCAAGTTTTTTTTTTGCATAATGTGATTTTTTGGGTATAGGACAAGACTAGGTATAAAAACTTTACTTGATGATCGACGTTTCGAGTTTATTTTAACTCTTCCTCAAGATCATAAAGTGCATAAAATTGAAAAGTTTTGGAAGTTTTTGACATAATTGTAAAAATTGAATAAGTCACATATTTATAATATTAGTTTTAAGAACTGTTTATTTATGTAGTAAAGGTAAATATAGTACAATAAATAAATGTTAAAACATGTAAAAAATTTCTTCAATGCCATCTGTCTTCTCCACTGTGCCCAGAACACTAGCAGCGTTGCCTCGCTGAATGGCAATGCTGATGTGCTGTTGCAGGTACTTTTTGGCTTGAGGCACTCCGGATTTGTCCTTTATTAATTTCCCCAGTTCGTTCAAAAGTGATTTGGCATCTGATCCCCATGTTCCGAAAGTTTCAAAAGCAATAGGTAAAAATTCATAATTTGTCATAATTTCTTTGTACTTTGAATTTTTTAAGCGCTCAGCTGTAGCAGCAGCAGATCCAGGATGTAAACAACTATTTTTGATGTGTGTTGCGGCAACGGTATCTACGCAGGTGACATCCCATACCAAAGATCGCCCTTTTTTCCAGGGTATCAAGGTTACACCATCAGGACGTTTACCATCATTTCTAAACATGCCGCCCGGTTCTAGGATGCAGGGAATGTCCACTGATGTGAATGCTCTTTTTAAAATGTTGTTGATGGCGCTGTGGCGTGAATATCTTCCGGAGCTTTTCTGACATGATAGCCCATGATGTCCCAAACGGTCCACTAGTGCTCCGCAAATGCAGTTGTGAGGTTGGCAAATCTCGCAACCAATTCTCAAAGATACCGAAATTTGTAGAATGTGTTTGTCCAGAAGGGTCCCTATTATTATATTTTGATTACATTTTTTTTCAAATCGAAAAACTACCATTATATTCTTGTCAGCTCTCAACAGAGTGCCTGTAATTTATTCCGTTTTTTTTTCTTCGGCAGATAGGTTTAGCCAAAGGCACAACACAAAAGTCTCTCTGTCTCTCACACTGCCGGTAGTCCGCAGTCTGTAGTTGTGGTGGAAATGACTGTCCTGAGTTTAAACCCTACGCCCCGCCCTTCGTAGTTATTTAAAAATTAATCTTGAAGGGTTTCTGATGTAACTAAGAACGTTGTTGACGGGAATCGGTTTATTTTTATTTTTTTCTCCACGTAGAATCTTCTCCAAAGAGAAAATGTACGGGCGTGTCTATCAAATTTTCAAAATTTCCAAAAAAAATTGAAAAATTTTCATTTGAATTTTTGAAAATCCGTAAACTAGATAACATCGCACATGCATCTATCTTCAAGTAAGTCGCGTGCCAAATTTGAATTTTCTATTTTCAAAAAAAAAGGTACCAAAAATGATTTCTCGTGTCATGTCATGTCATGAAAAAGTGAATTAGTAGAAATCATTTTTGGTACCTTTTTTTTAAAAAATATATATATATATATATATAATCAAAAAACCTTACAATAATACCCGTAGGTGTAAAGGTTACAAAAAATTGCAAAAAATAAAATACAAAAACTAAATATCTCAAGTAGCTCATTCCTTATTATGTACAAATTCGGCCCATTCTTCTTTGTTCCTCGCCAGTTTTTTCCCTTCATTCCATGTTTTTCCCCGTTCTCTCAAGTTTTCGACCATCACTTCATCCCAAGTTTTTTTCGGCCTTCCTCTTGTCCTTCGTTGTTGCATTTTTGCCTGCCATATCCTTTTCGTCGGTCTTGCATCATCCATCCTCATTACATGTCCAAACCATTTCAGCTGTTGACGTTCTATATCTTTTATTATAGGTTCTACTTCTAATTCTTCTCTTACTATGTCATTTCTGATTTTATCTCTTCTTGTTATTCCCTTGACGCTGCGCAGATATCTCATTTCCATGGCCTGTATTTTACTTTTCATTTGTTTTGTCCGGACCCAGCTTTCGCTTCCGTACGTCAAGATAGGTTTAAAAACAGTCTTGTATACAGTAAGTTTTGTTTTCCTTGAAATTTCCTTGTTTCTGATAAATGTATTACACATCGAACAGTATACTTTGGCTGCATTCTCCAGTCTGTCATTCAATTCTGCATCGTTTTTTCCGTTCCTGTGTATTTTTACTCCCAAGTATTTAAATGTTTCTACTTGTAATGTAATGTACAATGTTTCATTTGTAATGAAAAATGATTTCTCGTGTCATGTCATGTCATGAAAAAGTGAATTAGTAGAAATCATTTTTGGTACCTTTTTTTTTAAAAATAGAAAGTTTAAATTTGGCATGCGACTTTCTTGAAGATGGATGTATGTGCGATGCTATCTAGTTTTTGGATTTTCAAAAATCAAAATAAAATTTTTTTTAATTTTTGGAAATTTTTATTGCATTGCCCCAACATTATTTTCTCTTTGGAGTTCCTCCTACCTGAAGAAAAAAATGAAACTAAACCTATTCCGTCAACTTTTTTTCAGTCAACGCATCAGTAACCCCTTAAATGGATTTAAACTTGATGATTCGTACTCTGTTTCTGCGCAAACCATACCTAACCATGGAATTTGTCTTGAGTGATTAACATAAAATGTTTGCGAATAATCTAAAAGGACCGTGCTAAATGCGAGAACGCTACAGAGCTAATTATTCTCTGTTGAAGTGAACGTCTAAATTACTGGCCTATTTGTTTCATGAGCGAACGTAATTTTGCATTGGTAATGTCATTTGCGACCACTATGACAAAATAAGCGACGCACACACAATATGGGAACCTACATACATACATATAAGCACCTCCAACATAACGCGCAATATAATTACACCCTAGCTGTTGTAGTGCTAGTAGCCATAATAATGACCCGATTTGCATAGAAACTATACACGGGATTATGGTTATAGTCTTATTATTATTTTCATAGAGCACGATGATCGATTACCGGCAACGGTCACGTGTTATTGTAATATAACTGGTTACGCCCACTGCGACTCAATTCTTTCACCCTGTATCGCACGTTGCTTATTATATTGCTTTGCCCTTCGAATTTTATTTAGTACCCACCGTCTAATTTGCGTATTTATTACGTTACGTTGCCATGCTATCATCATCATGGCACCGAATCGACAATTAACAACAAATTATTGTTCGTGTTTGCTCGTGGAATTATCGCCAGAAATTTTCATTGGTCCACTAAAATCCATTTCCAATTCATTAGCGGCCAAAATTTCGTTCGTAAACGACTCGTGTCTAGGAGTAAGCCAACCGTAGGTGATAATTGGGTAGAAGTGTAAATGTTTGGTAACGCGTGTTCCAAATGTTTGCTCGAAAGGCACGAGAACGTTTGTTATGGACAATTAGGATAATTTCGGTGCGGCTGATTATATTGTTTTTTTTTCTGGTGCAATTAGAAGGTCGACGTTAAAGCGAGCCAGAGTGATAATTTAATTATTTTACGTAATTTCGGCGTTAATGGTTGTCGTAATTGTGAAGTGGAATTGGCAAATATTTTTCAAAGTTATTACTGAGGCGTAATTATCGTGGAGATGGAATTTTTACGATCCTCCTTTTGATTCGTGATGATAACAATGGGCGTTGGTGGTGGCGGTGACGGCGGTGGGTGGCTGGGAAATGCGAGGTCGCCGAGGGTGGAAAGCGCTGGAGGGCTGGGGGCTGGGCCCGAAAGCGGAGTCGCGGTATAATTCAGATTTGATATTAAAGACGTAATAACAAGAAATGCGGCAATAAAGAACCGCCGGTTAGAATATGAAATTGTCGCGCGCTGCGTTTCGCCAACTTTAATTTCTTTTGCTATAATTCAGCGACATTAAAATATCTGGCGACATTTTTACGACGCGGAAGAATTATTGGAGTAAATTACATTTCACATTTGAAATATTTAAATTTGAATTGCTGAATTATGTCCTTTTCTAGCGGCAAGATTCGCAATTTCAGATATTGCAATGGAAAGCTTGAAGGAAGCGCTATATACTTCCAGCCCAGCCACCCTTTATTTGGTATACCTTCTCATGCCGGGTTTTGTACACCCCTCCTTATGGGATGACGCTGTTCGAAATTCAAATTGAAACAATGTTGTTCCCTTTATTGTCTGTCAATTTCAAATGAAGCGATGAAGTAGAAAAATTTCAACAGTAGGTGCTTCCATTTCTAATCACCTTCCCCTGGAAATTGGAATGCTTAAGACTGAGGGCGGCTCACCATACGAAGCGTAGCAGATGCGTATGGTGGTTTTGTGGAGATCACCATGAAGGTTTTGTGGAAGTCCCAGATCCATGTGGAGGTTTTGTGGAAATCCGTGAAGGTTGATATCGTTCCATCAATGCCTCCACCGAGTTTTTGACCGAAGACGGCTTGCTCTGTTTGGAGTAATGGGTTATTACTCTATAGTTGCTCTCCGCAACTACTGATAACCCACTGCATCTCCAACCGCCCGTCAAAAGGCTTGGCAGAATTTCCATCCTCCGTTAAAAATCCCCACGCAGTACCTCTCTCTGTGTGGGTTAGATCTGCTGAAGCCAAAAGTCAAAAACGGCCTGAAACCAAAGGAAGTCCAATCATCCCTATACCGTGTAGTACCCGCTGACGGTTATTCGCGAAAGTCAAAGCTTTATATTCGACTGATGCTGTCCAACTTTCTTATTCCAAAAATCCCTGACTCGTTTGTATCCTGTCCACTCAAAATGGTATACGATGTCCCGCTATTCAAGTCAAGAGTCAATGCATTATTATACCGTCTACCCTTCCGGCCTAGGACCAGACCAGAAGAGCAGTTTCTCTCAGCGCAGCTGAGAAAGGGCTATGCCGACGCTCAGGGCAAACGCCGACATGGCAGAGAACCCTATAAAATAAAACCAGTGTCGTCGTTCGCGTCTTCCTCGAAGGCAGCGCTGCGGATGCGGGCGGTAGAGCGAGTCAAACAAAACTTTTTTCAGGTAGATCGGGGTATATTCAAGCTGCCTATGATACAAGCTAATGCTAGGCCAGCAACCCAGCTACAATCGTGACGGCAGAAGGCCCTTGAAAACTACATAGATACTAAAATGAAATATAAAACTAATGTTTACGTCACCGAGGTCCTCTTCAAGTTATAATCGGCCTCGGTTTGGCTTCTGTGTCCTTCCAGGATCGTTGGCGGCCGGGTCCCCACTCCTGCCTTAGCGATGCGGCATCCAGGTGACCCAGAATGATGTTCCCGACTAGCTCACTCTTATGCCGTCTTGGCGCCACCGCTGAAAAGGCTTGCGTCGTACCTGGTGCGTCGATGCAGTGCAGCGGACACTGAAGTGAAGGAGGAGCCAGGAGGGGCCTCCCTGACCGACGTCCTGAAACAAAACAAAACACCGGCAGATTATTAGGCCTCGACAAAATGTAAAAGAAGAAGAACAATAGATTGACGACGGGGTCAACGACCTAAGATCAGCTGTTCGCACACAGGCGTAGATTAATTTTAGTGGCAGGCATTACTACGGTGAAATGCTGAAGGCACAAGAATACAAAACATAAGTTGACCGGATGCTGAGGGCTATTTGGCCAGAATCAAAACTCAACAACGGGGATTTACGATTTTAGCGAAGTAATTGAATTACGAAAATGACGACGAAGGCTAGGCTGATAGCGACACGCTAAACACACTTGGGCAATGTAAACACTCAGCTTTGGCACGGCGTCTCCGGAGGAAGTGAGAACTCGCTACTGCCGAAGGCCTTGACGACTGCACCTTGACGTAGGGGAGCAGGGGTGGTGTCTGTCTCTGTCGTGCACGGCTGTTGGCGCACGGTAGCGCGTTGTACGAGGAGGCCAGCCGAAACTCGGGCCGGAAAACAGGCGACGCTCAAGGGATGCAGACGGTGATAGTCGGTGTAAAGTCGAGCAGGAGCCCTCGATATACTATACCCTGTTGAATGCAAGATATCTGAAACTGTTTTCTATAATGATGATGACGACAACGACAAGGCTGATAACTACAATACAAGTGGCTGTTCTTGGAAGTGATCATTATCAGGACTCCGCTGTGATAAGAAAGACAATCCGGCCGGAACATAAGTACTTATCTTACCAGGGAATCACTGTGAAATTGACATCGACAATGAAATACTTTATTGATTAGGTACAATAATTTCTGTAACATTACCTACCTACCTAACACATGGCATGTACCGTATGATCAAGAACTATCCTTCCCTAGGTAGGCTGTGGTCTGGCCATTGGCAGGCAAACGAAGCTGATTTTGGCCAGGCCACAGCTTGCCTAGAGGAGGAAAGTTTTTGATCATACGGTATTAATGAAATTGATGGTTACATGATGTGAATTTTTGATAGAAATTGATGGGAAGGTTTCTTTAGAAATTTCAACATTCAAGTTGTTATTCACAGTCGTGGTCTCGGTCGTGGTAGAAGAAGTAGAATGGTAGTCAAAAGTATTGATAGAAGTAGATGTTGATGCAGATGTAGAAGTGGATGAAGAAGTAGAGTTGAAGCCAGGATTGGGCTTGATTTGGGCCAAAATCTTTCTTGCTGCCTCCATTTTATTTGTTCTAGAGTCTGCAAGGTATCCCTTCCGCCACTTTTGCTGATCGCCATCCACCCATGGCGTTTGAGAGCTGTCATTGTTGCTCCTCCATCAGCGTACAGTGTTGCAGACGATCTTCGCATAAATGCCCAGTGTACCGGTCTGGGTTTGTAATCCCCAGAAATTTGGCGCCTTCTCTACCCATTGCTCCGAATTTATTGATGCCAATAACTTGCCTAGTGCATTTTCCGTTCTGGAAATTAAGAAAAAGGGAATTGGATGGGGCATTTGGTGGGTGAAGATCTGCGTACTTCTTGACAATTTGATAAAAAGTATATAGAATACAAGAATAAATACCTCGTATTCTTGAGACACCTGGGATACCTGTTGCAGCAATCACACACGACACAAACCAGCAGGATGCAGGCATCAACGGAATAACTCGGACTTCGGCTTTAGACAAAACGGCGTGACGCGAGTCGTGACATATTCGACAGGGCTAGGGCTCGGCACGGCCCTCTGCGACACGGTTTTTTAGCGCACTTTCCCAAAAAAATGGGAAAAAGGCGCTTTTAGCTTCACTTTGTCCGTCCATCCGTCCGTCCGTTCGTCTGTCCGTCCGTCCGTCTGTACCCGGGATAACTCCTCGGGGAAGAAAGATATCGTTGTGGTGTAAACGCTGATCAATGGTACATATGTCCAGGATGTCAAGTTGACTTTTAGTTTTTTGTTATTCTGCCGCCATCTTTGATCCGCCATTTTGAATTTCTCTGAAAGTGATCCGATTCAAATGAAATTTGCAGGCAATGTGGACCACATCAAGATCTATCCAATTTTCGACAATTGATGTCCCGCCGCCATTTTGTATACGCCACATTGAACATGTTTAGAAGTGATAGAACTAGAAGAATTATGCCTCAACGAAAAGAGATATCAATGTGGTGCAAACGACAATCGAATGCCTACGTGACCACCATATAAAGTTGACCAATGACTTTTGTCACTTGGCCGCCATCTTTGATCCGTCATTTTGAATTTCTCTGAAAGTGATCTGAATCGAGTGAAATTTGCAGGCGATGTGAACTTCAATCAGATACATCCAATTTTCGACAATTGATGCCCCGCCGCCATCTTGTATTCTCCACATTGAACATGTTTCAAAGTGACAGAACTAGGAGAATTATGCCTCAACGAAAAGAGATATCGATGTGGTGCAAACGCCAATCGAATGCGTACGTGACCACCATATAAAGTTGACCAAAGATTTTTGTCACTTGGCCGCCATCTTTGATCCGCCATTTCGAATTTCTCTGAAAGTTGTCTGATTCGAGTGAAATTCGCAGGCGATGTGAATTTCAATTAGATACTACATCCAATTTTCGACAATTGATGCCCCGCCGCCATCTTGTATTCTCCACATTGAACATGTTTCAAAGTGACAGAACTAGGAGAATTATGCCTCAACGAAAAGAGATATCGATGTGGTGCAAACGCCAATCGAATGCGTACGTGACCACCATATAAAGTTGACCAAAGATTTTTGTCACTTGGCCGCCATCTTTGATCCGCCATTTCGAATTTCTCTGAAAGTTGTCTGATTCGAGTGAAATTCGCAGGCGATGTGAACTTCAATTAGATACTACATCCAATTCTCGACAATTGATGCCCCGCCGCCATCTTGTATTCTCCATATTGAACATGTTTCAAAGTGATAGAACTAGGAGAATTATGCCTCAACGAAAAGAGATATCGATGTGGTGCAAACGCCAATCGAATGCGTACGTGAGCACCATATAAAGTTGACCAATGATTTTTGTCACTTGGTCGCCATCTTTGATTCGCCATTTTGAATTTCTCTGAAAGTGGTCCGATTTGAGTGAAATTCACAGGCGATGTAAACTTCATCAAAATACATCCGATTTTGGACAAATGATGCTCTGCTGCCATCTTGGCCGCCATATTGAAATTTTTTATCACGTAACGATTTTCATGGAGCTTGGGACTCACCTTTGTTTCGTATGATCATTCTTCTTCTCCAGCCAAATTCCAACATTCTGCCGCCATATTAAAATCTCTTATAAGTGGAACGATTTTCATGAAACTTGGAACTCATACTTGTCTATGGTACGATCATTTTGATTTTTACGCCAAATTTCATGAATCTGACGTTATTTTGGCCGCCATATTGAAATTTCTGCCCTGATAACGGTAGAACCCTAATTAACATCTTGCGTTCACTAATCCTTCAAAAGGGAAGTGCGCTACTGAGCCTCATGCCCATGAGGCATATTTGCTTGTTTCAATCTGACCATAAAAAATGTAATTATTTCAACCAAAATTATAGTCGCAACACTGGCAAAATATCATTGGCTTGTGCGAGGCGGGCTTTATGATATTTACCATTTACCATAACAATTATGTCATATTCAACCATAATTATAGTTGAATAACACCAACTAGAAGGAAAATGGGCGGAACAACCATTTTTATTAGTAAACGATGCAGAAAACTATAAATTTATCATTAGTACGTATAACCATTTATTTCTTGGCCAAAACTGAATAGTCTGGACAAACACCAATTTTTCTAACCATGTAGTCACTTCAACCAGTATTATAATTATATTTACCAAAACTTCTTCAACCAAATTTTATGGTAACTTCATTTTTTAGTGTGCAGGTACTCTGATTGCCCTGTGGGGCCAAGGTGGACCCATCGTAGGATATCCATTGGGTTGACTTTCGGATTCGGACTAGTTATTCATGGCCCATATTGTACTATCGGTCAATCTTCGGCAATATTCCATATGAATACTATTCGGATGCTTCAGAGGACACTCGCCGAGGCTCATGTCGGCAAACTTCATCCTTTTGAATAACAGCATTCATTACACGGCTCATTGAATACTAGACTATTCATAGATTTTATTATTATTTCATATTGGTGTCTAATGTAGCAAACCAACAGGACCAATTAATCGTATGATAAACATGTATATATATGCGTAATGGTAAATTATGTTTTTGCGACCAGCAAAAAAGCCCCGTTCCGCCAATCTTGTGCCCCGTAATAGTCCTTAACAGGTTCCTGTTGACGCCGGTTTACCTGGCAGGGGGCATCTTGACACTGGCGCGTTCTCGGTGATCTTCAGGCCGCTGCTGGAGTCATGTTGACTTATGGTAGGTTTTAATTTGAGGCAGTGTGATAGCTTATTAATGCAATCGTTTTGGCCAGACGGGCATAATTCATTTCGAAAACGAGTGGCTCGTGTAGCGCAAGACTACCCACTGCGGATATATCAAATAATGAGCGCAATTTATAAGATTCCGAATGAATGAGTTGTTACAAGGTTTAATTTTTCATCAGGTCGTTTGTTATCCGGTTCAAAATGCCGATTAACTTGTTCGCGTCATTCGAGAATCGAGAAAGCCATCGCTCATCCAATATTAAAATGTGTTCGTACGTGATTCCTCGACATCCGATATTTATAAACGACAATAATTCAGTCGACAGTCCCAGGGACCGTCCAAAATCAACCGCCTCTTATCAACCATATGAAAAGCTATATTATAGCCGATTAGGGTCTCATTTAATGATGCGAGGACAATAAGACCGTGGGGAGCCGGCAGGAGCCCAGCAGCAGGAGCAGCAGTCAACGGCAGATATATTCCCGAGTCGACGAACCCCCATAACTGGCGATAACGAGCCGGAACTGATAGCGCCTCAACTCGATTACTCACCTTTCATTTTCGATTTTTGCCCCTGCACATGAAATATGCCGCTATATTCATACATACGCATTCATCACAATACAATCATATAAATAATGACCCGATTTCGGATAGACGCGCGTGCAAACCCAAAAGTTTATTATTTAGACAAAAAGCTCTGGGATTCATTGTGAACGATGATGGCGGAGTTTGGCATCAGTTGGCATTTTGTCCTCATCTTCGCTCTTGGGGAAAAATCAAAAGGCAATTTCCTGACGACGGCAATGGCGGCGTCACTCTGCAAACTACGAATGGCCGGAACGCAGTTAGTTCCGCTATCTACCCCCCGAAATGGGGATTGATAGGATGATTATAGAGACGTTCCAGGTCAAATTTAGCTGGATCATGATACTGTAAAAGTCCTTTGCTAATTCTTTTCACCATCGAATCGCCATCAACAAAACACCATTTTATCTGGGAGATTGAATTCTCCGCCCTATTGCGGACCGAAATGTACATGCCGGTATATTGCTCTGAATTTCTTTCGAGCTTTTATCTCCAGTGTTACTTGACGCTTGGCGTCCTTTTCATAGTTCTGTAGCTCAGTCGATAACCTTGACTAATGACTTGGTACGTTTTCAAATGTTTGATAAGTACCTAATTCGCGATTTCAATTACCGATGGGGGCGCTGTAAATAAGATGGAGGATTGTAAGTTTTTCTGTCACCTGTCATCGTGCGTTGTATAACGGTTGTAATTGTGGTATTTGGGCTATTAATTATTGATCGCTTTTTAACTAAAGTTCATTTTCTTGAATAACTCATACGAGTATTTTGTTAATTCGCTCGATCATCGATCGCTATCTGACAGAAGTGACAAAACAGAAATGACGTAAAAACTTACAAACCAGGTTCGCCAATTCAGCCGCCAGGGGTCGTCTAGATTTTTGAAATCGCGAATATAAAGTGACTTTGAAATTGATCAAAGATTGAAGCAATTCAGTGAAGAGGAAAATCTGACAATCAAAATCTTGTGGACAGCATGGACGGCTTGACTCGCCCTGATCTTGAGGGACAATCCGGGATCAGAATACCTCTGGCCAGCTCGTTAGGATAACTCTTCAATATGATATCATGATATCAACTCTTCAATATGATGTCAATGATTCGCACTATGTACATCATTACGATCTACATTCCCCCATCTACTGCTTCCATCATTATGTCGCCATTTTTGATTGTGTTACGTCTTTGCCCTTTCTTTGCGGCACTGAGGATTTGGTCATCTTGGGTGATTTCAACATTCCCGAATACTCGGAGGAGACTCCGTCTTCGAAGCGTGTCGCGTTCGACAATCTTGGTAATTTTTTTTTTAACTTTGAACAGTACAACACCATGCGAAATAGATCGTATCGGCGTGACGTCACGCTCCTCAAAATCGGCCATTTTGTAGAAGCTAATCAAACTAATATTTGTTACATTAACTAGAGTGTCATGTCACATTAACTAGAGTGTCACAAAGTTAATGTTTTCAATGACTCAGAAGATGGTAGTTTGCGTTGTTTGCTGTGTATATGGCTGTTCGGCCACCTACTCCCGCATGGGAGCATCGGTTTTCACTGTTTTGGACTACCCTGGAGTGATGAAATCCCGTGGAGGTCGAGCGCAGGAATGATCCGAACAGCGGAAATCCTGATGGCTTTATCGAACAAGTCAATGAAATTATCTCAACAGAAAGTTCACAAGAGACTTGAAAGCTTGCAGAGAACACTTCTTGCGTGCGGTAGGTTGTGTGCTTCTTCTGCTTCATGGGCTATGAGTTGCTTGACTGAGAACGTTTCTGTTCTCAACACAAGTAGTCTACGAGATCCTCCCGCGTTGTGTTTTTGCACCATATCCAAATTGTAGTCGAGATTTTGATTCACCACCTCAAATGGGTCACACTACAAACACAGCACTGCAACTTTCTACTCGCAGCTGGGCAAATCATCGTCAGCAATCGTCTTGCTGTAACTGTAATTGCTTGACAACTTCGCCATGTCAGTGTTGATGTATGTGACAGATCTCAGTCAGCTGTTTTTGATTAGCTGCTACAAAATGGCCGCCTCGACGATACCACCTATAGGTCGTATCGGCGTGACGTCACGCTCCTGAAAATCAGCCATTTTGTAGAAGCTAATCAAACTGACTTTTGTCACTTCAACTAGAGTGTCACTAAGTTCGTGTTTTCAGTAACTCGAAAGATGATAGGTTGCGCAATGCATGGCTGTTCGGCCACCTACTCCCGCATGAGAGCATCGGTTTCATTGTTTTGGACTACCCTGGAGTGATGAGATCTCGTTGGGATCGAGCACAGGAATGATCTGAACAGCGAACATCCTGATGGCTTTGTCAGACAAATTGAAGAAATGATCTCAACAGAAAGTTTACAAGAGACTTGAAAGCTTGCAGAGAACACTTCCTGCTTGCGGTAGGTTGTGTGCTTCTTCTGATTTATGGGCTACTTTTGAGCGAAAACGTTTCTGTTCCCAACACAAGTAGTCTACGAGGTCCTCTCGCGTTGTGTTTTTGCACCATATCCAAATTATGGCTGAGATTTTGATTCACCACCTCAAATGGGTCACACAAAAAACACAGCACTGCAACTTCCTACTCGCGGCTGGGCAAATCATCGTCAGCAAGCGCCTTGCTGTAATTGCTTAATAACTTCGCATGTCAGTCTGACGTATGTAACAGCATGTCGATCAGCTGTTTTTGATTAGCTTCTACAAAATGGCCACCTCGCCGATATCACCTATTGCATGGATAGAACGCTAGACTTGGTTTTTTTCAAATAATATGTTATTGCGGGTTTCTAGGTCTGCAATTGCTGTTTTGCCTCAGAATGACCATCATCCGGGGCTATGGATGTGCTGTTCTCCGTGAGTGCTGTGAGGAGTGAGAGTCCGATCAGCGTGGACAGAGGTGAGTTCAACACAGTTCAACATCAGAAGGGGTAACTACGCTGGGCTTTCTTTACTCCGATCTCTCCTCGGTCGACTGGACTTTTTTGGTCCGACTGGAGAACGTTGACGCTGCTGTTGAGGCTTTCTATTCCGAACTGTATACCTTATTTGATAGGCACATCAAATTACCTTTGATAAAGACACCTCTGAAGAAACAACCAACCGGCAAATATGCACCTTGGTTCAATGACAGGATAATCTCCTACATTAGGCAGAAGACAGAGTGTGAAGGAAGTATGAGAGGAGTGGGAGTGATACTGACCTGGTCCGCTATAGGGAGTTGCGTTGGCTTATCAAACGGGAGATCGACACCAGCTATAAGAGCTAGCTCATTCATGTCGAGAGTAACATAGTCCATAATCCATCAGCCTTCGGGAAAAACAGTTACTGCTTCAATCTGATATTGAAGTGGTCTATATTCCTGGAAACCTGAAAACGTACACGTATCTGTCTGGTTTATAAAAATGGTAATGAAAACGAAATTTCAACGTATAGACCTATCTATACTATAGACTATCTATACTATAGACTATCTTCTATAGTATCTTCATGTCGAGAGTAACATAGTCCATAATCCATCAGCCTTCGGGAAAAACAGTTACTGCTTCAATCTGATATTGAAGTGGTCTATATTCCTGGAAACCTGAAAACGTACACGTATCTGTCTGGTTTATAAAAATGGTAATGAAAACGAAATTTCAACGTATAGACCTATCTATACTATGGACTATCTATACTATAGACTATCTTCCTCCTGAGTAACTTCGGTACGGTCAGTATAAGGTTTAGGACTGTGCTACATTCTATTCTTTATAATCATACCTCCAGGTTGATATTTCTCAATCAGCATGGTCTTGCTCGAGGTCGCTCAACCGCATCCAATCTCATGTGTGTTCATGGGCGTTGTGCTTGATTCTGGTGGTCAGGTGGATATTATCTACACCAATTTTTTAAAAGCTTTTGATACTCTGGACCACGATGCTTTACCGCATAAATTATCGGCCTTCGGCCTGTCTCCTTCAATGGTTGAGCTGTTGAGGTCATATTTATACGACAGGCACCTATTTGTTCAGCACAACGGTAGTAAGTCTGGTGACTTCCTTCAGCCATCGGGTGTGTCACAGAATTCTAATCTTGGTTATTGTCAGTTACTTCAAGCAAACATAGACATGGTTGATAAGTGGTGTAGGGCTAATTTTTTATTACTTGATGCCTCGAAGTGCTACGTGCAGTCCTACACTCGAAAGCGGAGCCCAATTCTATATGACGTCATGGTCGTCAGAGGACAAGTCAAGACTAGATTTGATTTTGAAGTAGCTAGGATGGATTGCTCCAACTTCACAAAACTCTCTCATATCTGGGATTTTTCTGCGATCGTTGGGCCAGTAAAGTTGGCTCGCAGGGTGCAATTTGGTTTCGGATTATTTTCTGTCATTGCTAGGCAAGTTGCTTTCTTTTCCTTTAGAGTTTGGTATAAGTGATTTTGATCCCCACCATGTTATAGATATTTAGCGTTGAAATTGAAATTGCCTGCACTGACAAATCTGCTTCCCAGTGACGAGAATTTCGTGTACTGATCTTTTTTTTCCAGAAAATTTGAAAAATTGATGGCAACGCCTATACATCTTTATCTAAGAAAGCCGCATACCAAATTTGAACTTTCTATTTTTCAAAAAAGGTACCAAAAATGATTTCCCGTAAACATGAAAAATGAATCAGTAGAAATTTGATTTGAGCTTTAAGTCTTTCCACAAGGTTTTTTTATATTTTATTTTTCTTGAATGTTGCCGACCGGTATCGCCAATCTGGTTGGCATCAACGGGGCTTGTACCATGCGATCAACAAAATTCGGAATTGCCCTGTGCCCTGGCCGAAAGCAGCTTGACTTCGTGAAATTTGACCAGGTCACAGCCTACCCCAATTCCGAATTTTGTTGATCACATGGTACAAGGAACGGTACAATAAAATAATATATAATCAAATTCTGAATGGTTAAAAAGGGGAAAAACTTACTATAAAAATTGTAAAAATCTGGATGTCAAAATTGACAAAATCAGCAACAAAGGTATAAGCAAGGTAACAATTCAGAATTTTCACAGGTTTTCGTAGGTAATAATAGTGGTTTCTAGATATTGTGTTTTTCGGAAAAAATCTTCTGCTTTCGAGGATAATTTTGATAGTCTGTGTACCTAATAAGTCGTTTGTTTGTTCGTTTAAGCAAATTGAGTTTGGATTTGATTTCAATCTCAAAGTTTCAAGAGTTTCGAAAAGTATTCTTTTATGGTAGAAATTTTCAAAATGTAGGAAACTTGTATCAATATCTGGATCAAAATTGTGTTTTAAAAAAATTATGTGGCCTGAAAAATGAGATTTTGCACTAAAAGGACCAATTTTTTGTGATCTCAAAATTTCTCTTTAAGCTTTAAGCTCAAATCAAATTTATACAACAACTATTCCACTTCAAGTTGATGGAGACCTTCTATACTGGTCACAATTTGAAGTGGGTCACCCAAAAAATTGCTCGGTTTTGATTCTCTGTCAGTCACTCGAGAATCATCAGATTTTGAAATAACTTACACCAACTCCAAGATAAATCTCCCTACTTTCACCATCTGCAAATGCTTGTTAGCTTGTGACAGCTATGGGCTTAATACAGGGTGGTAAAGGATACCTTGCAATTTTGTACTTTTTTGAAATGTTGCAGGAACTTTTGTGGCCATCCTATAATTTTGAGATTTGTTGTATGAGGTAGTCAATAGTATGTGGAACACATATTTTCTTAGTTTGATGCTCTACGTTGCTTAGTAACGAAAATATGTTTTTTTTCTTATTTAGTTACTTTATCACGTTAATTTATACGAACATTCTTTTTATTATATTTAAATTATGAGCAATGCAAATGAACGGGGCAAAATATTTCATACAAAGCTGGACCTGGTCTGGACCGCACTATTTTTTGGTAGGATCTAAACATACCTTTGAACAGGTTATTGATAGTTACCACAGGGATTTCTCTCCACTTCGCGGTTAGAGCATCCAGTAAGTTCTTGTCTTGTAGTGAGTTGTACTGGTAGTGCTGACAGTCTTCTTTTTTATTATTAGGTATTGTTATTGTTACAGTTTCCAAAGTCATTTTTGCTAAACTCAAAAAAATGTTTATAGCAACGATTATTACATACAACGCCCTTGATTATTAGACCTACAAGGATAATATTCACTTATCTAAATCCCACTGTCAATAGCAACGGAATAAAATTCATGTAAACAACAAAATCTGACAACTGTCACTTCGGACTTCTTTTATGTAATAATCTTCAAAATATCACTCGTGCTCGAGATTTTCCCAGATAATTTTGGCCAGGCATTTCCCTCGGGCTGATTGTCCCTGGATAAATGCCCTCCTCCTACGGAGTCGGGCATTTATCGCTACAATCAGCACTCGCGATCGCCTGACCAAAATTATCGTGAAAATCTAAGCACTTGTGATATTACTGTTGAATATAGCATTCATCGAATCAACTTGAATACCTACTTGATTAAATATTTGAAGTCACCTGTGAAAATTAGAAGCAGTGCAGCGCGAAAAATATGCAACCTGGAGCATCAAGCTAAGAAACAATGAATTTTTCATACTACTGGTTACCAAATACAGCAAAATCCAAAATTACAGGGTGGCCACAAAAGTTCCTGTACCATTGCAAAAAAGTACAAAATTACAAGGCATTTTTCATCACCCTGTGTTAAACATATCGCTGTCACGAGCCAACAATCACTTGCAGATGGTGAAAGTAGAAGGATTTATCTTGAAGTTGGTGTGAGTTATTTCAAAATCCGATGATTTTCAAGAGATTGGCAGAGATTAAAAACCGAACAATTTTTTGGGTGACCCCACTTCAAATTGTGACCAGTATACATTGAATAAGTAGAAATCATTTTTGGTACCTTTTTTTTGAAAATAGAAGTTCAAATTCGCTATGCGGCTTCCTTAAATAAAGGTGTATGGGCGTTGCTATCTAATTTACAAATTTTCAGGAAACAAAATCAAAAATTTTCGAAAATTTTTAGAAACTTTGAAGATTTATTGGCATTGCCCGTACATTTCTCTTTGAAGAAGTTTCTACCTGAAAAGAAAAATGAACAAAAACCGATTCCCATCAACAACTTTTTTCGACTTTTTCAGTCGCATCAGAAACTCCTTAATAATCTTATTCAGGCATCTGTTTCTTGAAAGCCTGCCGGCACTTTTCAAGCAAGACAGTCCCATTTTTCTTTTAATTTTTTGAGAAGTCCTGAAAAGCAATGTATCATAACTTGTTGCCGCTTTAGTATTGGAGAGCATTGATTCTCAAGTTTCATAAAGGTGCGTAACGTATGGTCCGAAAGTTTTGTGAAAAAATTAGAGAATGTCAACTCTCATAGAAAGAGTTTAATATTTATATCAAATTGCATCAATATCAATATTGCCCCAAAATCTTATTACATAATTGGGAGAGCCTGAGGTAAGTTGAGGGGATTGTCTACTTTCGGTATAAAGTTGATGTTGGTGGCCTCAAACCAGTCCTTTATGATTCTCGAATAATGGCATGAAGCAAGATCTGGCCGAAACATAATTTTATGATGCGCATGTTGTCTGTTCAAAAATTGTGTTCAACAACTGATGCAGTTTAGAAAGACATCTCTTGATACATAGTCCGTAGGTTAGTGCCATGATCCTTGCACTTGGTAACAAAAGCATGAAAATTGGTAGGATGGCACAAACGACCGTGCTTTTTTAATTGTGAAGAAGCGCCACGCAAATTTTTTCTCGGGGGGTCCCCAGGGGGCCCTTGGAATTTGACAGGGGTGGAGCCCCTATGGAACCACTTTTCAATATCACTATTACTCAATGAAAAGGTATAACGTATGACTCGCTTTTGTCCTTCACTGTTTTAAAAAAATAGAGTCTTCGGCTAGTACAGATAATTTGTTTCCATTTTTCACCTACAAGAACATGAAAAATTGGCGCGTTTGATGTCTTTTCTTACGTTTCCGCATCAGCTCATTCCATTTAAAAAGTCAAAAAATGCGAGAGACCTATATTCGGGAGAATGCCAAGCAAAGAAGTGAGCAATTTCCACTGCCCAGTTCAACAGCGTTTTTTAATCATTCCCAATCGATATTACTGATACCATTACTAGGGAAAAATAGGCTGGACCATCCTCTATAACATGCACTATGACAAAACTTTAAATGCGGAGCCACACCTAAAAATCCTGTTGAAATTTTTGTATCAAGAGCGGTAAAAACGTTTTCAGCTCTCAATTGTATACCTATTTCGGGCAAAATTAAGCAGGTAGCTGCAAAAGTTTTCTGCACAACTGGTTTTCACAGCAAGCAGTGTTATTATTGTTTTGGACCGGCATCCTACTTTCCAACTTTACTCGAGTAGACCCTTTTATGAGGTCCTGGACCTTCATAATGAGTGTTTGAGCCGCACATCCTGAGCAAAATACTTTTTTACACGACCGGGTGTAAAGTGAGCCTTTTTACCCTCATTTTCAGGCGTAAAGTGGCTCATTTAGCCCGAGGGCGTAAAATTTTTTACTTTTTGCCCTCGGGCCTTGGTTTTTTAAGCGTCAAAAAACAAATGCCTGTAATTATTATTAAATGTCACAAACTAATAAATTTGTTGAAATGCACAGCTCAGAGGCATTCGGGACACCCCCAAAGGCGGGGAAGGGTGTATGGTTTCACTTATTAAGCTTCTCGTTGAATTGTTTGCTTTGAAAATACACATATTCGAAACTCCAAAAGTGAGATTATGTGCGTTGACGGCTCTGGCCGGATTCCTATTTCTCAGAGTTCCGTGCTCAGTTTTCTTGAGGGGGCAGGCGAATACTAAGTTTGAATAGCCGTTTTCGTTACAAGAGCGCGATTTCAGGCCCGAAGCCGTGGTTGCCATCATAAAACGTGTAGCCGAATGAATATTTTAGTTTGTTGTAGGTATCCGTCTGCCTGTCTCTTCACGTAGGCTGTAACATTGCGGTATTTTCCAAAATCCGTGTCGTCCTTAACTGAAAGGGCTGTCTTCAGCATGGAAAACACGGACCACAAAGTAGAAGGCTTCACCACCTTGGATTTTTCAGCTAAGTATAGGTATACCTACGTTCTCATGTATTTTTTTTTTTGGACTTCTCCGGCAGAAGATCAAGTGTTACTCGAGAAGCCATCGCCATTGGCGGGAGGAGTGCAGCGCCCCAAGAACGAAAATTCTTGCTGGGTGCTTTTCAATAAAAAAGACACTGACACTAGTGATAATTATTAAATGACAAGTATAAACAAAATCATAGGTGCCCATAATGTCATTGCTAACTACAGTATGTTCATTAAAAAATTCAATAATGGGAGGCCGTGGACCGATGATAACCTGGCCGTTTTCGGATCGAATGGCCTGCGTCACAGCCTCCCTTTATTGAAGTTTTTAATGAACATACGGTAGATTGATCTACAATCGCTTTTTAGTTTTTCGGCTCTTATGGTTCAAAATCAAATCCAAAAAAAGAATGGGTCGTGTAAAAAACGTTGTATGCAGCTCAAGCGTAAAGCCTGTTTTAGGCCCTCTGTCTGAATGTGCCCTCGCTATGCTCGGGCACAACTTACATACGTCGGGCCTAAAACAGTCGCTTTACGCTCCTACTACATAAATAACTATTTTGCGTCCCTATCACATACTCGCACAGTGCTAGGAGCATTTTACCGCCCTCAATTGAAATTTGTCTACGGCATTTTTGCGTGCGGTTCCGTATTCAAAGTCTTGAAGTATTGTTAGAGGACAGTTTAACCTTTTTTTTTCCTAGTAATGGTATCAGTAATATCGATTGGGAATATTGCAAAAACAGCTGTTAAACTGGGCAGTGAACATTGCTCACTTCTTTGCTTGGCATTCTCTCGAAAATAGGTTTCTCGCATTTTCGACTTCATACATGGAATAAGCTGATGCGGAAATGTGGGAAAAGACATCAAACGCGCCAATTTTTCATGTTCTTGTAGGTGAAAAAAAAATGGAAACAAATTTTTTGCACTAGCCGAAGACTTACTTTTTTTTAATAGCGAAGAACGATAGCGACATGGTGACTGATGCTGTTGAGGTTTATGGTAGAGTCATACGATTCCTTTTCACTGGGTATAGCGATATTTAAAAGTGGTTCCGTATAGGGGCTCCACCCTTTTCGAATTTCAAGAGCCTCCTATAGGCGATTGACCTTATTGGGGAAAATGGCCGTTTCGTCGAGGAAGTTTTAGGGAATTGATTTTTAGAACTGGTGTAAGTTGCCGTCCGGCAACGGCGGTGGTTACGTCAATTGGTGGCATGTCAAAACTGTCACTTTGCTGTCTTGTGCAGTACGCTACAAGCAAACTTTCGTTCCTGTGAACCCTTGGGACCCCATAGGCTCGTTATTGGGCCCCATGTTGATGACCAGCGTCGTCGCAGACCTTTCTCTAAATCATCCATAGCTTCCGCCCAAGGAAGAGCAACAGACTCTGTCACACCCGCACGGGGGGAAACACACAAGCCCGTCGACCAGCCTGCCAGCCAAGAAAAAATCTCCTCGGGCTGGCCGTGCAGAGTCAACCACCACCTACCTTTTTTCCTCGCTTTTTTCTAAAGATTTCCTGCTTCGACTTCAGCTGGAGATCCGCATTTTTCATTCTAACAAGCTCGCCGTAGCTACCTCTGTGTTCGCGACGTAAACGTTGTCTTTTTTTATCGCAATAATGTAGTGCATTGCTGGGGGCGTAGTCTTTCAGCTGCGCACCTCTGGAGCTAGATCTACAAACCTGCTAAATACGCTAACCATAACATGAAATAAGAGACACAAATGCAAACCCCTTTTTCAGATTATTTCTACTTGTCAAATTTCTATGTCAATATGTGGGTATTACAGGTATCCACTAGTGCTCACCTAGGCTACTAGACGTCGGAGTATGTTTTCCTCGCAAAAACGTCCTCGACGATCAAGTACCGAGCTCTACCCCAGGTGGCGTTTTTTAAATGTAAATCGCCTATAGGCGATAGAAAATAAGGACTACGCACCCTGGTGTGAGATCTGTGAACCAACTCAAACCCGCTCGGCCCCTGCTCGGCCCGGCGCCCGGAGCGCACTGTCACGATGGCTGTGGCGCGAAATTGATATTTGACATAAGTAGGTACGTCAAAAGTTGAAAAAAGTTCTGAAGTTTTCCATACTCCGGAACATCGCTTTCCAGTTATTTCCTGAGATGACTACACAGTGAAGAAATTGTCACTGGCACACGGAAATGTAATCAAGAGGATTTTGAAATGGAAGCAAGTGCTAGTGATCCGCCCCAAAATTCGAATTGTGTTGAGAAATGTGCGGATACACCTCGGGGTACACCCTCTTGAAACATTCATCCGAGAAAGAGAAGCCGTTATAAATTGAAAAATTTATTATTGTAGTTCACACTTTTGTATTTTAACATTGTAATAACATCCATGTACCATGTAGATGCTCTAAAGAAGCCCTAATAAATTGGGGCGAAATATATCAGCCGGTTGAGGGAAGGACGTTTTTCATTCCGATGAGAACGAAGGGGGGAAACCAGAAGGAAACAGGGAAAATTTCGGGGAGCCACTTGGGAACAGGATACGGGCTACAACGCTCTCTGAACCCGGAAATTCTCCCTAAAAACTGAAAGCAAAACAAGATTAAAACATAACCTCACACCTTGGGTTCCTTTTACCATCACCATCGACAAGCACACAGCACCCTTGTGAGTGGCAAAGGCTTTTATTTTCATGCCATTTTCGGGGAGGATGCTGCTTCGATGGACATCCGCTAGCTAAGGACGACGTCCTAGACAAGAAATCCATCAAATCCAAGAGGTATTTTCCAACGGCCCGGTCGTTTCAGCGCCCACATTATTATTGACACCGACACCGTGAGAGTCCTGGGACGTCCGTATCAGCTGTTGGATCCTTTAGGCAGAATCTCCTCGAGAACAGGAATTCTTGTTGGTATTTTATCACGATGAAAACGAAGCGCGAGTTTTAAACTTGAAAAGTGTCAGTCGAGGTGACAGTCATTTGAAATATAAATTCGAACTTTCAAGTTCAAGGTCAAATTGTCATCTGTAAAGTTGTTTCGGACAGTTCCGTAATTGGCCACCTGGCGCTGGGATCTTAAATTCAATCGCCTATAGCAACTTCTCGAAAAAAAAATCTGCGTGGCGGTCTTTCTCAATCGAAAGAGCACGGTCTTGTGGGCTATCCTACCAATTTTCGTACTTTTGTAACCAAATGCAAGGTTCTCACTTGATTTTTGGTCACTAACCTCCGAACTAATATAACGCGTTGCATTTAAGGCTTCGCCCCGAACAACGCCAGTGATGTAGGGCTGCGAGATGAAACCAGTCTCAGAAATTGCACACCATCCCAAAATTTTGTCCTCAAACTTTTTTTTGCTTCTTGATCTCACATCATCAGAAGCATTCTCGTAAGCGTCATCTCGAAGAAAACACCTGCTACTGACGTCGACGCCGCGATTTCTCTGCTCTGTGTCTGTGGTATATGGATGTCTGATTTCTACATGATTCTAGTGGGCTTCGATTCAGGCCGCGATCGGCCGATGGCGACCAGAAACATAGCTCACTCGAATCATGTAGGAATCAGACAGCCTATATTATAGTCAGTAATAATTATTAATAGTAGCACTTAGTAGTCTTCACAACTTCCGGCGGCGTGTCATGCCGAGATTTTCATATTCTTCGAAACCCGCGTCGCACATGTGAGAAATCTTCCTATAGATGTACTGTACTCGTTATGCAAAGCATAACTTTTCACGCTTATATTGCAAATAAATATTTCATACACTCCGTCCTAATTACTTCTGTGTAATTTAATAGGGTGCGGTGTTAAACCGCAATAATTCGGTTGTAAAACCCTCTGTTGCTTAGATATGACTGATTATACAGCGCAGGGGGTTGGTACAAGCACCAGGAGTTGTTACTCGAAAGCTTTATCCCGCACATCACCAGAGCTTTTAAACGTGAATGTGTGACCGCCGCCGTAGCATATGAACATTCGTGTTTATGTGCTTTGTGTGCAGACTCCGGTGTTCCGGGCACGTCATAATCCTTCATTTGTTCGTGCGGCTTTCAAAATACCAGTCACACATGTCGTCAGCGAATTGAGACGTCGTCTTGCTCCGGCTGTGGAATGGCTGTGTGGTTCTCCAAAGGCATATTATAGAGGGTCGGTGGAGGAAAAGACTCTGAAAAGAGCAATATGGCGGTCTTCGGCGTGCAGGCGTCCGCTCTGGTTGAATAAAATAAAATATGCGACTGCGTCAAAGACACGGCCGAGACATAACTCCTCGCCGGTCGCCCAGAGACAACAGAATGGATCTCGGCCACGACGATGCTATAACAACCTGGAGCAACAATGATGGAGTGCACGTTGTCCGGCGATCCTGGGAAATAATTGAGCGCATACGTTGAGTTATTGGCCGTACTCATAAACCTGCCGATGGACAGGCATGAGTGGCGGTGGATGATGTATTCATCTCCTCAAGAAAGGCGATTGTCGAATTTGTTTGCTTTTCAATTTCGAAATTATACCCGTGGCTTGTGCCGATTAGTCATTTTCCAATTGAACGCCTCGCGATCATCACAAATGGAATACTGTTACGAATTTGCGTTGAGTATACTTCGATAATTAAGAGACAAACGTTTGAACACACACCATTTATTGCTGCCTAGGTACTGTTAATTCACAAATCACATAAATCGTCGCACTTATAGATATCGCCCGATATTCAACTTCGCTGATCTGATGCTACTGTAGCTGCGAATTCAAATCTGCCTGAGTTTTCCGGCAAATCCCAGCATTGGCCGCCAGCTCTGGAAAAGTATACCGGGCCCGCGTATGTTCTGACAAACTCTCGAAGCACGGCACCTCCGCTTTATCCGCGCGTCGTGGTTTCCAGCGAGTTCTAAACAATACGGTTGCTTGAGCTACTAAGGTTGTGAAGATTCTCAAGAAGAATTAACTTCGAATTACTAGGCTTCCTATTAGTCCGGATATACGTAATACTAGACCGAGTTGTTTACATCCGTGCATGCGGCCAAGACCTGAATCCAGTAAGGCCGACGTCAGGAAAATAACAATATGTATATCAACTGAGGTGAACCCGCTTAATGAATGCAGGGCCAATGTGTGGATTTTTACTCCAAATCGTCAAGATATTTAATTCTGTACTATTTCTTGGAAAGATTTTCCATGTCTGATTGAAAATTAAGAAGTAAAGTAGGAGTAGAGGTAGAGAGTAGGGATTAAATTCCAAGTGATCACACCTCGTATTGTAGCACCTTGTTGTGGGTCGCGCGCTGCGGTCAGCTGATCGCGTTGCATGCTGTCACACGTCTTACCTTAGCCAGCCCATTTCTTTGTTGCTTATTATTATTTGTCGTTTCGTTCGATATTTTGCTTATTTCGCGAGGTAATAATGGTGCAGCAGTGCCAGGTGTGCAAAGCTTCGGCATACCGGGAGCATACATTGACGTTATTTTTGACCTTCATTTGTTTTGCCCCCTCAACATGAAGAAAACGCTGCAAGCACGCCTGTGTGTCGTCCGGATAACAAACTCCCGCGCCTCCTCACTTTCCCCTGGTCCTAGCGATTCTCGCGCGTCAACACAGTGTGTAATGGGGATACGAAAGCTCTGTCTAGTATTATACGCCAGTGGTCCGGATGTTAGTGACCTATGAACCTTGCACTTGTTGACAAAAGCACAAAAATTGGTAGGATGACACAAAAGACCGTGCTCTTTCGATTGAGAAGGAGCACCAGGCAGATTTTTTCTCAGGGGGAGGGGCAGGGGGCCTTTGAAATTTGAAAGGGCTGGAGCTCCTCCACTTTTTAATATCGCTATACCCAATGGAAGGGAAACGTATGACTCTACCATAAACCTTAACAGCATCAGTCACCATGTCGCTATCGTTCTTCACTGTTAAAAAAATTAAGTCTTCGGCTGGTACGAAAAATTTCTTTTAATTTTTTTTGCACCTACAAGAACATGAAAAATTGGCGCGGTTGATGTCTTTTCCATTTATGGAGTTGAAAATGCGTGAGACTTATTTTCGGGAAAATGCCAAGCAATAAAGTGAGCAATTTTCAGTGCCTAGCTTAAGCGCTTTTCGTTTTGATATTATTCCCAATCAATATTACTGAAACCATTACTGGGGGAAAATAGGTTTGACTGTCGTCTAAAAAAATTTCAAAACTTTAAATGCGTAACCACACGTAAAAATCCTGTGGATTTTTTTATCAAGAGCGGTAAGAAAGTTTTCAGCTCTCAGTTGTACCCATTCCGGGCAAAATGAAGCAGGTAGTTGCGAAAATTTTTTGCACAACCGGTTTCCACGGCAGGCCATGCTATTATTATTTTGGACCGGCATCCTACTTTTCAACTTCATTCGAGTAGACCCTTCTATGAAGTCCTGGTCCTTGACATTGACGAGATCGTACGTCCTGAGCAAAGTACTTTTGGCAGTCCCTATTACGTACTCGGACAGTGCTAGAAGCATTTCACCGCCCTTGGCTTGGTTTGGTTTTGGCTTGTTTTTTTTCCCCGGAAATTCCGTACCTCCCAATAAAATTCGCCCTCAATAAAAATTAGTCTACGGGATTCTCACGTGCGGTTCCGCATCTGAAATATTGTTAGAAGATAGTCCAACCTATTTTTTCCTAATAATGGGTTCAGTAATATTGATTGAGAATATTAACTTAAAAACGCTGTAAAACTGGGCAGTGAAAATTGGTCACTTCTTTGTTTGGCATTCTTCCGAAAATAGGTCTCTCACATTTTTGACTTCATAAATGGAATAAGCTGATGCAAAAATGTGGGAAAAGACATCAAACGCGAAAAATTTTAATGTTCTTGTAGGTGAAAAAAAATGAAATTTTTTTTCGCACTAGCTGCAGACTTTATTTTTTTTAACGGTGAAGAACGATAGCGATATGGTGACTGATGCTGTAAGGGTTCATGGTAGATTGGTAGAGTCATACGTTCCCTTTTCATTGGGTATAGCGATGATGAAAAGTGGTTCTGTAGGGGTTCCCGCCATTTGAAATTTCAAGGGCCCCCTAGGCCCCTACTGAGAAAAAAACTGCGTGGCGCTCCTTCTTAATGGAAAGAGCACGGTCTTTTGTGCCATCCTACCAATTTTCGTGCTTTTGTCAAAAAGTGCAAGGTTCACTTGATTTTTTGTCACTATATAACCTCCGGACTATACATATACAGGGTGTTCACGTTAATGTTGACGTTAAGACTGACCCCCTCCCCACGAGCTGCCTTATCCCTTGGACAATTTCAAAAAAGAAAACTGATTCTTGAAGGAGTTTAGAGGAGTTTAGAGTTTAGTTTAGAGGATTTTTTTGAATTTGCATACAAAAGGATACATGTATACAAAAGGATAGTGAACTGTTCTACTCCCGCTGCAGCCTCCTCCATGTTTCCTGCGTCAAAGGCCAAAAAAGTGCTCGTAAACTCAGGATACCGTTCCCAGACTCTCCCAGGCGGTTTGATTTCCCGATACCGTGGAATTGCGAGACTTGATCACAACCTTGAATAAAACGAAGAGGATATAGATTTATCTTTATATATGTAAACAAAAAGTATGACAAAAACGAAACCTGTGAATGCCTAAAAGACGGGAAGGGCTTTAGACCTGGAAGGACCAAGAGACGCTGCAATCTGGTGTGCCGGGATGATAGTGCATTGTTTCTCCGTGTCAGTGGCGACCCACAGTTCCCTCACGTTCAAGTCTTGCACTACTGACACTGCGATGACCAGCATGTCGGTGTCAACTGTACGGATCAAAATTCTTCTGTACCCTGGATGAACCGCGTCGGCTGTGTGCAGCATGGGGCGAGCGTCTGCCTCCTCCTGAGTACAGGGGCATAGGGCACTCTGGTCTTTCCTGGCTGGGTTGCACGTTGCACAGTATATCTGTTCCGTAAGTGCAATATACTTTTTGACCTCGTGATATTATTCTTACTCCGCGGATGCCCTACTGGGCAAGCAGCTGGGAGAGTGCAGTTTCGTTTTCATCAACTTTCAAAAAAATTTGCCAATCAGCTGGTGATCTAGTGCTGGCTGAAACTGGGTTGATTTTGCACCCTTCTCCTCGCTGTTTTCTTGCACTTGCTTGAGAGAGTCCGAGCGGCATGTGTCCAACACCATATCCTAGACTACACTAGACCATATCGAGTCTAGCAGTTTCAGCTCCTTGTAGTAAGTGAAGGTAAGGAATGGAGACTGATTCAATCCAGTCGCCTACAGTCGTACTTGCACGGCTCTTGACACAACATGTGCACAATCGCCGATCCGTCGAACAAGTTACCGTCCACGTAAAGTTTTTACCATGTCGATATCGCTTGCAGTTTCGAAGATGTGCCGTGAACCTTAGGGATAAATGACGGCTCCGGTACAGCAAAATGTGACTTATCACCATCTCCAGTTTTGTTTGGGGTACTAGGATGTAGTGGACGTGGTAAGAGAAAACAAGTTGCAAATGATGATAAAGGCAAACCACTTGGCAGGATCGTAACTAAGACTTAAATAAACGATTTGACCCGCAGTGCTTTCATTTTCGTCCCTTAAGATTTGAATGGCGCCCCTTTTTCAAAATGGCGGATTTTATCTAGGGGCAGAAGGTATTAAATAGCCTGGTGATGTCCAGCTTCGTTAAAATATATGGAGCTATGTCTCGATCGATTTCTGGGACATCAAACACTTTTTAAAAAAATGATGGAACATTGACATCTGTCGCAGGCAAATTTGGTGGAGGCGCCAAAATTAATTTTGTACGGTCATAAGAAAATTGCCGTAACATTTTTATTTTTCAACCGATTTTAACATAAGGTATCTCATTTTGTGAAAAAGTAAATTCTTCTTGTTATCTTATACCTTTCATTAAAAATGACATCGAAGAATGTTGAAGAAAAAAATTAAAAATAATTTGAAAAAAAAAAGAATTTTTTAATTTTTCTATTTTCATGAAAATGCCATATTTGTAGATTTTGTTGTGCCCTTTCTAAATTTGCACCTTTTCGATTTATATCTTTGCAGTGCGCACCGCCATGTTGAAAAAATGAAATCTGAAGAGAAGTTTTTGACAATATCTAAATTTTAGTCCATGCGAGATTGAAATGTTTATATAGGTATGAAAGTACATTCAATTCTCCATGATTTGACACTTGAACCATTTCTGTGCGACCCGGGGTTCTTGAGCTAGAGCTTCCGGAAGTATCAATTTTCGGTGTTAAATAGTGACCGTGCCTACCGAATTTTACCACTGGATCACCACCATGTCTTAATCAAGTCACCCATCAATAACGCGTCGTCATTTATCTCAAATCATGAACACTGGTGGACCTGGCACAGCCCCAAGAGGTGATTTTTATTTCTTTCGGAACCAAAAATTGATACTTCCAGAAGGTCTAGCTCAAGAACCGTGAATCGCACAGAGCTGGTTAGGATGTCAAACTGTGGAGGATTGAATGTGCTTTCATATGTATATATGTAAGCAATGTATATAAACATGTCAATGTCACATATACAAAAATTCAGGTATTGACAAAAACTTCTTTTCAGACATCATTTTTTCAATATGGCGGCGCGTACTGCAAAGATATAAATCGGAAAAGTGCAAAATTGAGAAAGGGCACATCAAAGTCTACAAATAGGGCAAATTGCATAAAAATAAAAAAAATGTAAAAAATCTTTTTTTTTCAAATAATTTTTTATTTTTTTTTCAACATTCCTCAACGTATTTTTTCAATGAAAGATATAAGGTAACATGAAGAATTCACTTTTTCACAAAATAAATTGTCTTGTCTTAGAGTCCGTTGAAAAATAAAAATGTTACAGCAATTTTCTTATGACAGTACTAAATTCCTTTTGACGCCTCCACCAAATTTGCCTGCGGTAGATGTCAAGGTTCCACCATTTTTTTAATTAGTGTTTGATGTCCCAGAAACCGATTGAGACATAGCCCCCTATATTTCTACTAAGCTAGACATCACCAGGCTATACGATACCTTCTGCCCCTAGATAATATCCACCATTTTGAAAAAGGGGCGCTATTCAAATCCTAAGGGACGAAAAGAAAAGCACTGCGGGTCAAATCGTTTATTTAGGTCTCAGTTGTAACCCTGCCAAGTGGTTTGCCTTTATCATCATTTGCAACTTATATTCCCTATTTCGGTTGTATCACGTCCACTAATGAGTGCATTAACAAAAGCTTCCGCTAGTTTCACAAAGGACAAGACAGGTATGTGTATTTTAGCTCTTAGCTCCCGAAATATAGTAGCACTAAACTATTTTTTAATTTGGTTTAGCTCCTAAAAGTTGGGCAACCGGTGAATGGGAAGTTAAGATAACTTCGTATAACCTTTATCCGTCACCTGGAAGCTCTTACAATCAGGAAGAACTTTTCAGAATGTCGATATCACTTGCCGTTTCGAAAATATGCCGTAGGGCTCCAGAGACAATTTGGCGGGACCGGTACGGCTCTTGGAGGAAATATTGTATCAGTATCACAAAGCGCAAAGTATATGCACGTATATCAGCCCATAACGCTCAAATGAAATAGCCCCCACTGACAGATTTCTTTTACCCCTGAAAGGTAGGCAACTGGTGAACGAGAGGTTCAGATAAATTCATACAATCTGTGTCCATCACCTGCGAATAACTTCAGTCAAAAGCAAGTTTGAAGTATGTCGATATCACTTGCCGTTTCGAAGATAGACCTCAGGGTCTCCAGGGACAACATAGAGGCTCTGGATCCAGGGACAAAATAGAGGCTCCGGTACAGCCCTCCTGGGAAAAATTTGGCTGGGCACCATCCCCAGTTTTGATCGGAGTACTTTGAAGAGTAAGTGTGCCAAATTTTGTGCTTGTTTAAAATTTGCAAGGTGGTTCCCCTTACTTTCCGCACTATTGCATTGATAATATCCACTACGCTTCCCAAACTCTGCCTGTGACAAAGTTGCTGGTAAAGGTTTTGTGGTAATTGGTATAACTCCTCTGTCGCCTTGCACTTTAATTGCACAAGGACGTTTGTGTCACTTTTCTGGGCGGCCTTTGCCTTCAGTTTTGCAGTCGAGGCGAGGTACCTTCATGGAGCCTTATTCTTGATGTGGCGTTTCTACTACATAAAACGCACACAGGCTCGTTTCCGACTCTTTGAAGTGGCGTTGAAATCCGTTTGGATGGTATGGGTGAGGGGGTGGCTGGAATCCGTGGAAGATTATTCTCATCGCCTACAGAAACCTTCAACCTTCAATCGTGCTAGTTTGCTATTAGATAACTTCAGGTAGCAGCTTGGGTGCCAAACAACCTTGTTGGAATACAAATTGGTCTTAATTCTATCAGAGGCTCGAACCTGTCTGTCTGTCTGTCTATGTTGCATGACAACTTTCCTAACAGCTGGAGTTCGGACAAATTTTTTCCAAGTAAACTGCTCAACAACTGGAATGACGGTATCGAAAATTTTGCCGTTTCAAAATGACGTTACTCTGGATTAACACAACCGATTTTGAATTTGTTTTCACAGTTTTTTAGATCCATCTTTTAGTAATCCATTTCATTGACGAGATTTGGTTTTTAATTTGAATTACTTTTTTTACAGGGTGGATTGTAAAACGTTGCAAAATTGTGCTAAGTTCCGGAGTAAACGGATGAAAAAGCGCACTTTATGGTCTTCATCACAAATAACATTTGTTCTTTTGAGTTGTCTATCGCACCTTACTGCTTCCTGAAGGAATTCGTCATATTGTTGCCTAGACCACATATCCATTCTTTTCTTCAGTAAACGCCTAATATCAGCCCCAGAACGTATCATTTTCTACTTTCTACTTTTGAAAAACCGTTGCACATATAGCCCAGACAATGAAAGCATAATTTGGGAGAATAGCGAAAATGAATAGTGTAGTTCTGAAAATTGGTAGAGATGTTCTCGAAAACTTGCTGATCACTGTGTAGAAAGTCCCCATCGGTAGGGGGTGTGGAATCGCCGCCATTTTAGATTATTGGTACATTTGGAGCATTTTTTGCTATTATCTCGATTTAAGGCGATCCCATCAAAAAACGGCTTGGTTGAAATCAAAGGCCATCAAATTGTCTACAAAAAAGTTGCGCATCACTTTCACGTTTCTGTCGTAACTTTGGAAAAATTGGCCTGTGAGCGACAGGTGTGAGTCGTGGAGGATATGTTTCATTTCTCACGGTGTTTTTGAAGAATCACAAAAAACTACAATGCAGTGCTGTTTTAGTTGATCTTCGTTAATGAATAACAAAATAATAAAAGAAATTTGGCCTTCACTTCAAAAAATATGGGGGGGGGGTCAAAGGGAAAAAGTTGAAACTTTAATAAAGTGCTCAAACACTTGGTATCAAGTGACGGTATCGAAAATCTGGCCCCTCTTCGAAATGACGTAACTTTGGATTGACACAATCTATACTGCCTTCCAAAAAAATGCAACAGTCTGAAGCCGTTGGCCGATTTTGATGAAATTTCCACAGAATGTGTAGTTCAACTGTATAAACAAGTGATTCAAATTTGGAAACGGTAACTTTTTTTTCACAAAAATTAATAATGGGTTGCGCTTCCGAGATTTTCTAAACATTCAATAACTCTACGAGGTATGCTTTTAATCAGATGATCAGTACCCTGCTACGGTAGGTTACCCCATGCCTATTAAACCCCTAAATGAAGTTCCCTTGACGGGGATGGGGAAATTACCCTACCCTTCTCCCCACAGTGTCCCATACATGTTCTATGGGTGATAAGTCTAGAGAACAAGCAGGCCATGGGAGCTGGTCAACGTCAGCATTCTCGAAGAACTCTATTGAAGCCCTTGCGTATGAGGGCGTGCGTTGTCTTGTTGGAAAAGGGGGGCTTCAAGGTCCTGAAGGTATGGGAGAAGAATGAGCTCTAGAACATTGGCGACGTCGGAGGCAGCTGTCAATGTGCCCTTGAGGAATACCAAAGGTGACCTGCTTCCATGACATATCGCTCCCCAAACCATCAAGCCATGAGCCGTAACTCGCTGCACTTAAACCGACAGATATCGCTATCAGTAGTCAGGCAAAAGCCAATCACAATGGTGCTTGCCTAGCTACCGATAGCGATATCTGTCAGTTCGAGTGCATAGTGAGTTAGAGAATACGGCTCCAGGGGTGCTGGCCGTATGACGTTCAACAAAAGAATCGGGATCCCGCCGTTCTTCATGGAAGCGGCTCACACTCTTGCGGCCGTCGTGAGCTGACAAACAAAATGGTGCTAGATATGTGGTCTAGGCAACAATATGACGAATTCCTTCAGGAAGCAGTAAGGTGCGATAGGCAACTCGAAAGAACAAATGTTATTTGTAGTCTGGGGGCATAGGGTCAAAAAAGGCTTGGCCGTGTGCAGCTTCGTAAAGATATATGGGGATATGTCCTAATCGATTCCTGGGCGATCAAGGACCATGGAAAATTATGGTGGAATATTGACATCTGCTGCAGGCGAATATGGTGGAGGCGCCAAAATGGGCTTCATCTGATGATAAGAAACTGGCTGTAGCTCGTTTGTTTTTCAACGGATTTCAACATCTGGAACATCATTTTGTAGACAAAAAAATTCTCTTCTTATTTCATGTCTAAATTTATAAACGTCATTTCGGGAAACTGTCAAAATTGTCTCCATAAGATATGCTAAATTCCGGCCTTTTTACGAGGTTATCTGATATTTTTGAAACTTGGCAGTATTATAGATCTTGAGGTGCCCTTTCCGAATTTCCACTTTTCCACTTCGTATATTTGCCGTTTTGGCCGCCATATTGGAAAGATGGCGCCAAAAAAACAGTTTTTTGTCAATATCTATATTTCAGTCAATGTGAGGTGGAAGCGTTTGTATGCGAATGGAAGCTTATTCAATTATCTACAATTTGACACCTTACCCGTGTACGTGCTATTTCCGGTTCTTGGATTATGACTTCCAGAGCTCCCTGAAGCATCAACTTTTGTCATCCAATCAGCATGTCAAGTTGAGCCTAGCTCCACGTGGCAGTCAAATTAACCATAAATAATGATAAATTGTCAATCTAAGACCATTAATATTCAGAAAATCCATCATGGTAACGGTTGCTATGCAACTACAGGGTGAACTCTAAGAGAAAATTGACTTTGAGAAGGTGTAGCTTGAGAACCGTAAGTCGCACATGAGTGATCCAGATGTCAAATTATAGAGAATTTAATAGACCTTCACTCTTGATATGAATTCTGAAATTTTATGACGAATTAAAAAAAAAATCGAAGATATGGTTTTTTGGGCGCCATTTTTTCAAAATTATGGCCAGAACAGCAAAGATACGAAGTGGATATTCTGAATGATGACCGCAAATTTCATTATAATAATGAGTTTCGAATGTATCTGCTATCCTTCAAATGCTATATTACCTTTATTTCTTTCTAAAGTCAGTTTGCTTCCACAGTTCACCCTGTAATTACACAAATAACATCACCATGATCGATTTTCTAAATTTTTATTATCTATGGTTAATGGCCAAGAGCTATTGATGGGTTATTTGCCTACTACATGACGGTGGTATCAATTTAACATGCTGATTGAATGCCGAAAGTTGATGCTTCCGGAAGTTCTGAAAGCTCTAACTCAAGAATCGTAAATCGCACATGAATGACTGATATGTCAAATTGTAGAGATTGGAATGGGCTTTCCTCCCCATACACACATTCCAATCTTCAGTCAGTTGAATTCAAGATATTGACAAAAAACTGTTTTTTGGGCGCCATCTTTTCAATATGGCGGCCAAAACGGCAAAGATACGAAGTGGAAAAGTGGAAATTCGGGAAGGACACCTCAAGATCTATAATACTGCCAAGTTTCAAAAATATCGGTTAACCTTCAAAAAAGGGCGGAATTTAGCATGTCTTATCAAAACAGTTTTGACAGTTTCACGAAATGACGTTTGTAAATTTAGGTATGAAATAAGAAGAGAATTTTTTTGTCTACAAAATGACGTTCCAGATGTTGAAATCCGTTGAAAAACAAACGAGCTACAGCCAAATTCTTATTACTAGATGAAGCCCATTTTGGCGCATCCACCATATTTGCCTGCAGTAGATACGAATATTCCACCATAATTTTTCATGGTCCTTGATCCCCCAGGAATCGACTAAGACATAACTCTATATATCTTCACGAAGCTGCACACGGCACGACCTATGCCCCCGTCCTATGGGGATAAAGACCATAAAGTGCGTTTTTTCATCCGTTTAATCTTGCAAGAGAAACTTCATGACGCGTATCGTGAATAACTGATCGATCTGGTGGTGGGATACTTCAACCAAAATGATACAGTACCTGACGGATGAACAATGCTTGGAGTACTTGAAAGCAAGCATCCGGTGCAGTCGTTTCCCAATCTCTATAGTTTTACCGACTGTGACGATCTTCCTCTGATGATAGACGTAAACATTTCAGCAGGACATATTGAAAAAAATGCTCTCAGTTTGAGAGGAAGTGCTGGTCCCAGCGGCACTGACTCTGGCCAATGGAGAAGCATGCTGGTTAACTCAATATACATATTGCAAATAATATTGTAGAGTCGAACAGCATTAGATGCATGGAGTCATTAGGCTGCAACTTGACTATATTTCCAATCTGAAGACTTTTTCCTTCCATCCGGTGACAAAAATGAGAGTATACGTGATCCTCAATATTAAAATTCGCTGGTGGAACTGTCTGTTAGCACCGTAGCATAGTACCTCCCCACATGGTCCGTATACCCCGAAAGGTGCTGTCGGGGTATACCCCCGATGGCTGCGTCGGCGATCTCTTCAAGGATTCTCATACGATGCTCCGCAATCGTCAGTCCTTGATTGAGTCTTACATAGTTTAGGATGTTAGGCATTCTGTTCTGCAAGCGCCGTTTGACTTCGTTTTTTAAATGGCTCCACACCAATTCGATGGGATTAAGAAGGTATGTATATGGAGCAAGCCGTATAACTTCCACGTCTTCTCCCGGTCTCACCACTGCTCCAAGATTAGCATGTACTTGTACAATATCTACATAAATATATGATTATTGTTGAGCGGAGAACACCAATTTCATTGCACCTTCCAATATGGCGACGCAGTCAATTTTTTGCATTCCTCGGCCTTGTAGGATCCTCTCCTGTGCTCAAAAGAAATTATCTGGGTCGCAGATATTGCCCCTATGCAGTGCAAATTATTGCCTTTACTGCAGGAAATAATCACATGGGCTCGGTGTCCAGTTTTTAATAGGCCTTCTTTTCTGCGGCAATATTAGCGTTCTCCCGTTGGCCCTGCTATCCAGTAGCTTCCTTTGACAGTCTTCTTTGAAGTAAACGTCGTTGCTTCGGTATTGCTCAGTAGGTTGTTAGCGAGGATCCGTAGAGTGGTCTGCTGGCGCTCAGATCCTGGTCGATTGGGACCAAAATGTGGCTGCGCTCCGGCTTGGTGTTCAGGGAAGGACCAGGAGCCTTAGTTGGCTCCAGAAAAAAAATGGACCTCTCTTTTAAACTTTCTTGTCTTGTGATTTCATTTTTATTCATAAAAAACCATTGTCTCTAGGGGGCTTCTTGAGTAAAACTCCAATATAGGTCAGAACAGATTTATTTCGTAAAGATTTATGTGAATGTTTTTGAGGAACGGATTCTTGTTGACAATTTTTCGTTGGTATTTTTCTATGACAATTAAACGATTCACAGGTGTAAGCAGAGGGAGTAAGGTAGAGAACGCTGACTCTCATGCTCTCGCCTTTGTGCATAGGATTGCTAGATTATCGACAGCTTTGGCTGTACAAGGGTTACGCAATCATCCGTTGCTAAGGGCCGATGGGAGGGGCTAAAATTCAGCTATGTGTCAAAATTTATCATCAGCGGAGAAAAACGGAAATTTGCGGTCCGGTGCTGTTAGTCCAGTCAAATTAAGCAAAAATCGGGCCAAACCGGAAATAAATTCGGAAGTTGACAAAATTTGGTGGATCGATGCAGAATTTAACGTAAAATAACATACTGAAATTCGCGAAAATTCGAAGGCTTGGATTTTTTTTTAGGACCAATAAAAGAGCACCATCCTTGAAAGTTTTCGATTTTTTCTGAATAACTTGTAAACTATTACCTTTAGAACACTAATACTCGCGAGGCAAATGTAGCCCGTTGAATTTCCAAGAGATCAGTACTAAACTCATTACTTTCTGATCAATAGCCTTTGAGATACAGCGTCTGCCGGAACGCAGTGAAAATTGCTCAAAAATTATTTCCGGATTTTACGTAACAATTTGCATAGTGTCAGTTCACGGGTTGTAACGTGGACAGCAAATGTGCGGATTTCAATCTGTTTTACGTGTTTGGAAAGCCAATTCAACATTCGGTATTACACTTTTGTCTAGAAGGCGCCAACTTCAAAATGGTACTTTTCCTCGACCTTTGAAATCGATACTTGATGTCCCGAAGAATCCCCAAAAATCGATTTTTTTCATACCATGCCATTTGCCTAATTTTCTAAGTAGGGCAAAACCATCCAGGGAATATATGAAGAATTGAATACCAAAAAAATAACATGTAACGGGATCTTTTTCCCAGTGATGGTTCCTGAGTAATATGGATTGAAATATTCTTCATATATTCCCTGGATGGTTTTGCTCTTCTTGAAAAATTGGGCAAATGGCATGCTATGAAAAAAATCGACTTTTGGGGATTCTTCGGGTAATCAAGTATCAATTTCAGAGGTCGAGGAAAAGTACCATTTTGGAGTTGGCGACTTCTAGACAAAAGTGTGATACCAAAGGTTGAATTGGCTTTCCAAAAATGTAAAACACAATAAAATCCGCACATCTGCTGTCCACGTTACAGCCCCTGAACTGACATTATGCAAATTGTTACGTAAAATCCGGAAATAAATTTTGAGTAATTTTCACTGCGTCTTAGCAGACGCTGTATCTCAGAGGCTATTGACCATAGAGTAATAAATTTAGTACTGATCTCTTGACAATTTAACGGGCTACATTTGCTTCGCTGGTTTTTGTGTTCTAAAAGTGATAGTTTACAAGTTATTCAGAAAAAAACGAAAATTTCCAAGGATTTATTGGCCCTAGAAAAAAAGCCAAGCCTTGGAATTTTCGGGAATTTCAGTATGTTATTCCACGTTAAATTCCGCATCGATCCACTAAATCTTGTCAACTTCCGAATTTATTTCCGGTTAAAACCTATTTTGACTGGACTATGTTGCTTAATGTCCGCAACCGAACAAACACGAAAATTTCATTTCATATAGCGGCATAAAAGACGTGTTTTGAAACTCATCGGGCAAAACATATCCACCCCTCACACGAATTTGTACACCTAAATCCAAAATAAACACGCTCTTGACAGCTAGAGCCTGTTGGGACAGACGCCTATGGCCTATGGCCTTCCGTGAGGCCGACAGCTGTCAGTCCCTAACTCCGTGAGGCCGTCTAGTAAACAAACGGTCGCCGGTCGGCCAGAATGCAGTACCCTTACGCCGGCCGGCCGGTCGCGTGATAATAAAGGTTCCCTATTTGTGCAAAGTTGTTAGCGCCATCTAGCGGACTCGCACTTAAAATTGCCTAGCTCTTGCTGCAGATTCCTGTAATTTTTTATTGGCATTTACCCGCGCAAATTCAATTTTATTGCGGTTTGCAAGGCGCTTGTACACTACCAGAATTTTCCACAAATTTTTATCTAATGTGACACTGAAAGGCCAAAATTCAAAGACATGAAATTTTGGTTTAACAATTTCACATAAGACGAAAATAACATGAAAAATTCTCATAGTAGATGGGCTCCGCTAAAACGCTAACAACTTAGTTCAAACATTCTCTAAGGCAATAATCAAAAATCTTACATGAAAATTATTAAATCAAACATAGTATTATAGCAAGGCTGGTCGACGTTATGTTGTACTATAGGTTGCCTCATCCAGTTTATGAGTGACGTCACAAGATACCCTCCGGGAACTTGATTTTGGCTGCAACTGATGTCGCTTTTTTCGTTTGACATTTCGGATCTTATTTCGACGGAAATCCACCAAATTTCTGAACTGGACGAGAAATGGTTGATGCACATTCAACGATTGGTGGTTTTCAGATGAATCGGGCATGCTTTTATCCACCAAAACACAATTTGAACCGCCGAACTGTCAAGACCAAGAACAAGGCTTAACGTTATCACGAGGTGAAGCGAAGGGCGCATCTGTCACCGGGTAGCTCATTGGTAAAGAACCTGACTTTCAACAGGCAGGTGGTGGGATCGATCCGCAGCCGTGCCGAACTTTTTTTTCTTCAAAAACACCCAAATTGCGATTTTAAAAATTAGAAAGAGAAAACAAAATTCAAATTAGTGTTGCCCAACTCATATTTAATTTTAAAAATCACAATTTGGGTGTTTTTGAAGAAAAAAGAGTTCGGCACGGCTGCGGTTCGATCCCACTACCTTCTTGTTGAAAGTCAGGTTCTTTACCAATGAGCTACCCGGTGACAGATGTGCGGTTCGCTTCACCTCGTGATAATGTTATCGCCTTGTTTTTGGTCTTGACAGTTCGGCGGTTCAAATTGTGTTTTGGTGGATAAAAGCATGCCCGATTCATCTAAAAACCACCAATCGTTGAATGTGCATCAACCATTTCTCGTCCAGTTCAGAAATTTGGTGGATTTCCGTCGAAATAAGATCCGAAATGTCAAACGAAAAAAGCGACATCAGTTGCAGCCAAAATCAAGTTCCCGGAGGGTATCTTGTGACGTCGCTCATAAACTGGATGAGGCAACCTATAGTACAACATAACGTCGACCAGCCTTGGTATTATAGAACCAAAATGCAGGTTTATTATCAAAGGAGACTAACAGCACAACAAAATATTTGAGTTATATCTAATATAATAGTTCCGATATAAGTAAAATGTGTTTACTTATACGAAAAAGAAAGGAAACAATAATATCAAGCAAAAATTTTCATTCGCTCACAGTCAGTGGGCTAATTAGTATTTCCAAATAATATCAAAACTAAGGAATCACTAATTTATATCCAATGAAACAGTATAAACGGCCCTCACTACAGCTTTCATAATTGTAACTAATTGCGCAGTAGGAGTTGTTCCTTCGCGCAAAGAGAGACAAACAGGCTGTTTCCACTATTTGCGAATTCCTTTTGCAATAAAAACGAGAGCGTGGTCGGCAAATGCAACCTCTCTAGCGGTTAGCGGACCCAACGTAGTCTACAAAACTCTCCAAAACATCTGCCCTTTGATTATATTGCTGACCAAGGTCCAAAGATATTTCGTCAAACATTAACACGCAGTTCCTATTTGACGGCTCAATCGGTCTTTCTAAGATGTTTGAAAATACTCTGGTTCAAACCAGGTCGAAACGGGATCTTGTTCAGCAGTGCTGTCAATAAATGAAAGGACAAATATTCATAATTTTTATATATACAGCTGTTATAGTGTGGGCACTGGGTGAATGAACCTTGCGAATGGTGATGAAAGCATGAAATTCGGTACACATACTCAGAATGAGCACCTCTCCCAAATAAGAGGTGGAGCCACGCCGAATTTTCACCGGAAGGGGGCTCGGGGGGCTCCTGAAAGAAAGTTCAAGGTGCTAGGACTCCCACCAAACCGCTCATCAGTTTGTTTTATCAATTGAAAAGGAAACTTATGAATATATCGTAAACATTGACGACGTTTATCGCCTTGTCCCGGGAATTTTTCATTATGAAAAAATAAGTTCTTCGGCAGATCACACAAATTGGTTTTATTTTATTTTCACCTACAAAGAATTAATAAGGAGATGTGGAACACGTTGATTCCCACAAATTCGTATCCTCTGAATTCGTTTGTGGAGTCAAAATTTTGATGGTGTATCTTCTTGAAGAGGGGCATTCCAAAGAGTGAGCTATTTTTAACACCAAGTTCAAACAGAATTTTTCCAATGTTCTGAATCGAAATTACTGAATTCCTCCCAGCAAAACATACTAGTCCAGGCAATGGGTAGGTTCTACCTTGCAAAAAAATTCTGTTTGAACTTAGTGTTGAAAATAGCTCACTCTTTGGAATGCCCCTCTTCAAGAAGATACACCATCAAAATTTTGACTCCACGAACGAATTCAGATGATACGAATTTGTGGGAATCAACGTGTTGCACATCTCCTCATTAATTTTTTGTAGGTGAAAATAAAATAAAATCAATTTTTGTGACCTGCCGAAGAACTTTTTTTTTTCATGATGAAAAATTCCCGGGACAAGGCGATAAACGCCGTCAATGTTTACAATATATTCATATGTTTTCTTTTTAATGATTGAAACGAACCTATAAGCGGTTTGGTGAGAGTCCTAGCACCTTGAACTTTCAGGAGCCCCCCGAGCCCCCTTCCGGTGAAAATTCGGCATGGCTCCACTTCTTATCTGGAAGAGGTGCTCAGTCTGAGTATGTGTACCGAATTTCATGCTTTCATCACCATTTGCAAGGCTCATCCCGATTTTGGCTCTTAGAGCCCGCACTATTATAGCTGTATTACACTACACAATTTCTTGTACAACTTCGTGTACAATCTGTCCGTTAATTAATCAAGTTCATTATTTTTTGACACAGTTTTGGCAGATTGTACAAGAAATTGTGTAGTGTAATAGGTCGCGGGAACAAAAATGGCATGCTAAAGATGGGTATATGGTATGATGTTATTTTCACTAGTACGTACTTGTTGATACAATTTTCTTCAGTTGTAAAGTTGTAATAAATATGTAGATAATTTATTGAACAATGGGGCCTTGCACTGCCACTTTTACACACCGAGGGCGCCACGACCGTTGGGGGCAAATTCGACGATTTTGACGGCGTTGACGCTTCAGCGACCGACGTCCGTCATTTTATGTCTTGATTTGAAATTTGGATAACCTCGGTTTCTTGCTTGACGTCTCCAGTTACTGTCAGTTACTGGTCAAACTACTCAAACTCCCCTGTTTTTCGCGTCGTTACGGCCGCTTTATCGAAGTAGGCGCCCCCTACAGTAGTGGCGACCTCACGTTGAGTTTTTCAATTGCAAGGCTCCATTGTCGCTTTATCATAAAAATCAATGTGCTGAACTCAAGATTCAACTGAGTACATAATGTCAAAAACAAGCGAATCTCTACAGCGGTACTTTGGCACCCCCTCAGGTGCAAACGCGGGCAAGAAGCTGGCAAGAGGCGCTTCGTTCTCGGCTTCGTTGTACCGGCGTGCCTGCAACGTTGCCGTAGCGGCTGCCAGGATGACGGTGATGTTCCCGCGGCCTATACAGCTATAAGTTAAATCTGCGACCTCTTGGCTTATGCTTCTGCGTACGTTGCTGACATGTGAAAAAATTGGCCGTCGTAGGATTGATGTTGCGCACCGCGTGTTCCATCAGTTTCTCGTAACTGGTGAGGAACTTGTGTTGCTGTTTGGCAGACACTTGTGCAGGTGCACGCTTCGATCTTCCAGTCAGCTTTTGTAGTTTACATGCATGCTGGTAAAAAGCCTCATTCGACCTGGGTGTACGTGTAAGTTGACTTTGTCGAGTTGCCCCGCCAATCTGAAGAACCTTCTCACGCTTATGTCGCTTCTTGGGGTGGTTCAGGGAACAGCCGAGGAGTCAGCAGCCAATATCTTCTTCAAAATGTCTATGAAAAAACAACATGAGATTGCTATCGACAATGGTAGTTTCTTGATAAAAACCTCTTAATTTTTCTGGAGTATCAAATCGATAAGACTTCGTTGATTCAGGTTGGAGCTAGCAATTCTCTTCTGTTGATGGTTCACTAAACCCTGAAAGTGATTTGCACTATTTAGTATCTTGGTTTGGTTACAATTCATTATTAAATTGAGCTTCTCACAGCGGGTAAAATATGACTCGCATTGAAAATGAGTGCTTTTTGCCCACATCTTACCCATTTACTTTTTATCAATTTAGCGCAACTACCTAAGTATACCCACCAGGTGAATGTAAAGTTGGTGCATTTCTTTGAAGCCGTCCTGTGGGCTTCAGGCACATATCAGGAAAATGCATCCTGCAAACTGCAAAGCTTTGCACGCTGAACCCAAATTTTGCGAACAGCTTTGTTGACGGTATATAAAGCCTTGAAACCAATCATCATTAGTTCCAACAACAATAACGAAATTCCAAAGTATTTACCTCGGCGATGTGTTATCCGAGCACCCTGGCACAGGCACACGAGTTTTTCCCATAATTAACAAAATAATCACGGAAAGCACAGCACACACAAACAGGCAAGATGCTCCAAAGCGCTAGCCGACCTTTGGCAACGAAGTTTCCAGGTTTTCAGCGGTTTTAAAAGAGCACCTCTTGAAACGCTTGACGTTTGAAACTTCTTGAAAGCACAAAGGAAGTCTGAACGATGGGTGGGGATGGTGGGTGACGGCTGGCAGGAACCGTAGCTGTTAGAATTTTGGCGGTTGGTTTGAATTTCGCGCATCACCGCCATCTAATAGACTCGCACGTAGGCTTAACTTAGATCTTTCGCGGCAATCCCAGTTCCCACCCCCTGGGTGTAAGTCGCAACTAATATGATTATGTAATACTAGCGTTGACTCGCCCGGGCTGAGCCCGGTCTAAGGTGAAACCGTCGTAATGAATGTTATTCATCGGATGAAACGACTGATAATGGACGGGTATACGGGTAACAATGGCATTATGCAAGATGATGATGGCTTTTTTTGTTTGCCATTTTAGGAATAGTATGTTGACATTGTTGAAATTATGTTGGTAACAATGCATAATGTAAGCAAGGTAGAAAGAAGTTCAGCTTGATATTTTGAGCCTGATCTGATCAAAAATGTAGGCGTTCAAGACAATGGGGTACTTGCCTAATATTTTTTATTGGCTTAATCGATAGTATAGTTAAAAATAATGTACCTGTATTTTTTCTTTCTTGAAGGGCTCTTTTTTCTCGTTGGATTGGCAATGATATAACGTCGTCAAGGTGCCGTTTTCAAACAACAACAAAATCTGAGTCTGACTGACAACGTCAAACCGCCGACCGTAATTTCTTCCTGTGCCCTTTTTTTGCCTTTGACTGCTTTGATCGAGGCTTTGATCTACGCGGTAAGTACCTACTCGTTTTGTTCATTTCTTGTTAAATAACTAGTCTCTTTCTTTAGTCTTCAGTGCTGTCCACCTAAAAGCCTTTCGCATGTTTGTCACCCGTGCTCTGACCTGGCTGACCCTCGGCTTCATTTCGGACATCAGTGTTCCTGCTCCCCACATTTTATTTGGAGATTCATCGCGTCCTCCTCACATGGATCTCTTGTAGCTCTAAAGTATTACCTATCCGGAATTGTATGCTAATGATTAACCTATAAAAGCTCACTGTTCATTTTCGGCCTCTTATTTCTGTGCTATTTGGTGATCCTCTAGATTTTCCCCTGGAAATAAATTATCTCGACTGAGACAGTGTTATAAGAGGTTTCTGGAGTCAGTTTCTACGAAACATTGTTCGATTTTATTGTCTAAATGCTCACGATAAGAGAATTCGATAGGAAACCGGTTTTGCGATAGCATGTTCAAAATGACAGTGTCACAGTGACATCCCTGACAATCTTGATTATTCCATTGTCACACAGTCAGACCAACCCCACTCAAAATCCCTGTACTGGCGCGAAGCTTTTAGGAGGATTCTTCAAATTCGTTTTTTTCTGTAGAAAACGACGGGATTTTTGTGAAATTCTCAGTAGAGTCCCCTTATCACTTATACTAGCAATCAAAAGTATTTCCAGCTGAATCTATTCCATTGGCAAGTACCCCATTAAAGTGTATAATTTAATAAGCTTTATCAACAGTCTAACAGCTCATCAGCAGGGTGGATGCATCTTCAGTATTGTACTACCTACTTAACATGGCACTTTATTTGGTACACATTATGTAATATTGAACCCTCGATTGGACCACGGTAGAATGCTTCACGTGGAGGCGTTTTGGGAATAAAATTTGCACGCTAAGATGCATTTTTATTGGTCGAAAAGGGACCGCAATGAAATTATTTAATGTGCCCCATGCCAGTGGGCACTTACTGCCAGTACTTGAGTGTTGTAGATATTTTTCACTATGTGCTAAATTTGAATGTTGTCGCGTTGTCGGCCCGCCAGCCGAAAGTCGAGAAATGCCTCCGGTAAAAGTTAAACTTATTGAAGACTCCTGGCGAAAAGTACCTACGGTTGTGGCGTACGCTTGACTTTCGAGGTAACCATCGAAATCTGAGAAATAAAGGTCTTGTGTTTTGAGCACGGCTACCCCAAAAGCATTTGGCAACATTCTTTGCACCTACTTGCGATCGTTCTGTTTGTGAAAAAATAACATATTACTATACGTAAAAAGATGCACGTCTTGTCCCACACCATTCTTTATTCTTCCGGACTGCCTTTTGCATTCACGTTTTCACAGGTGATGAACCGCTTCAATGTTAAAAATCACCAAATCATCAGCAAGACGCGACTAAGATGTCAACATTTCGAACAAATGTCAGTTGTTGAGTTTTGCCGGTGTCATTTTGAATTTTCAGAAGTAAGAACATGGAAGAGAATTGATTTTGTCATTGAGGGAAGAATTTGGAATGCAGAAGGTGGAAGGGTGGTTTCTCCACCTAAAAGAAACCATTCAGTGATGTTTTACCAATTATCACCAATTTCTTTCAAAATTGCTTTTTCATCAGTTTTCTTATTCATTCGCCTTTTCGCTTCATTTCAGCACTAAGACGTGTGAGCGTTACTTACGTTCTTGGGCTTTTATAATATAGTAGGTTCACTTGTACCGTGATTCTAGTAGGCTGGGCAAATTTCACAGTTTGGCATTGTAGACTTCACGTCCAACTGCCTAGTGTGCGCCTGAGCGTCTGGCTTCGAAAGATAGGTTATGTTGGAGCGTTTTTGTCAAGATAGGATATGTTGATGTGTCGGCTGTTCCTGTCAAGAATGAAAAAATTACCGAAATTAACTTTGCAAATTGCAAGTATGGAGTGTATGTAGTTCACCTTTCACAAGTTGCGCAAATTTCTTGTTCCAGTACGATGTCCTGAGCAGTGAAATCAAGTAATCACGCCGATGAATCCCATCCACACAAAAATTAGAAGAGTGTAGGGTAGCTTCCCAGAGTTCCCAGTCTTCCAGAGTGTGGGTACTTCTTTTAAAAACCAGGAATAGTTCACAATGCTTCCATATTATGCGGTTTTTGAAAATAAATTCACGTCTTCTCCGCAAAGCTGAACGTTATGCCCGGCACCTATACTCCGCCAATTTTCTCCCAGAAGCGAGTTCTTGATGGCACCCTCGAGGGCTTCAAAATGGGCACTGGACGTTATTGTTCAAGACACAAGCTGAGGCGCAAACACAGTTTTCACAGTAATGGGCATAATTCCACCACAATTTCCGTGAAACTCGTGATTTTCAGTCTATTTGACATAAACGGTAATGTTATTGATGTTGTCAAGCTAAAACTTTCAAACATCAATGCAACCAACTGCCAAGTTCTAGGGAGTTTTCAAATATCAGATTTGGAAACTTAGAAACAAAATCTCACAGCCAACTAGAATCACGTACCTACAAGTGAACCTACTATATTTATGCTAGCTACCTGCTGAAGCGACCGTTCATTCTCGGTGACATGGTAATAGTAACAACAATTTGGTGGATTCTAAACACTGTCCTCGTGTTCCACCAAACTTTTATCAACGCGATAACTTTATCACTCTGATAGTAACTAAGCAACTGGCCATCCTATTGGCTGGTGCATAGCAACTATCAGCGTGATAGATTCAATCTGCTCTTAAAATTTTGGTGGAACCCGAGGTGTATCTCACAGACTTTTAACCACAGAATGAGCTGGGTATTGGTCTCTTGGGAAATTACCGGGCTCCATTTGTCCATACCATATGTGTTTTTGTTATAATGGCGCTAGTTTGCAAGTTATTCAGAGAAAACCAGAAACTTTCAAGGAGAACGGCCTTTTGTTGGTCCTCATAAAATTCCAACTCTTGGAATTTTCGGTAATTTTAGTATGTTTAATCTACATTAAATTCTGCATCGATTCATCAAATTTCGTCAACTTCCGAATTTATTTCGAGTTAAAACTTATTTTGACTGGACTAGTAGAGTGGTGTATTGATGGTAATGATAGCCAGCCGCTATACTGAGGTTTTGATGAAGTAGAGAGCGACAGAACCAAAAAGCCGGACTTGGAAAATCGATGTCGTCGGAAGCAAAAAGGCCTCTTTGTGCGACACGTGTTAACATGACAACGCGTCAGTGTCAGATCTCCGGTAGTACAAACATCGGACTGTGCTGCAAAAAAAAGTCCAAAAATATCCCCGCCGCCGCACACGCATGCCGTCGCCTGCTGTAACTGAAACTCATCACTGCTTCGGAAATTACAGCAGCCCAAAACCAAACACCCGACTGCGCTTATCTCGAGCACGACAAAAGATACTCCATTTAACAGGCAATCTGAATCACTAAGTATAAATTACAAAATTCACCCTCACTTATTTGTGTCGCACTATCATGACGGGCCGATCTGCAAACGATATCGCCAGCACGTGCGGATTATGGGCCTTTCGGCTTACGCAACGGCGATGCCGGCCGACCGGGATGGATCGCAGCGTTTTGTTTAAACAAAAATATGATTGATGAGAGGCCACTTCGCATCTTTGTCCCACAGCGGACAGGAAAATTGCGCCGTAATTACACCTTCGTCGACGAAAGGTGGCGATTTGGTGATGGACATCGCAGTTGTTAATACAGATATCTGCCAGCGGTCCAGCACGTGCGCGGTCGACTTAATGCTTAAAATTAGAGGTGGAAGTCGTGGGTGGAACCTGATAATACTTCTGCCTAATTGTATGCATCGGTGTGAATGTTTGGAAAATGAGCATTGGGTTTGGCAGAGGCGTATATTTTTTGGTGATGTTCGAAAAATGAGCAGAGCCTCATAGATAAAATAATTTCATACGTGATGTAGAGCGCAGCACATTGTTGGCTGGCAGTATATCTGGAGCGCTTTATCAGGCGAGAGGGTCGCTTTATCCGACTAGGGTTGTAATTGGTATATTAGTTTTGCGGTCGTTATGAACTGAGCAGGGATAAAGCTGGTTATGGAGGCATGCGCTTTTCGAAATGTCCAGGGACGTACTATTCATTCAGCTTCAGCACAGCTACACATCATTTCCTCAATGTTTCTGAAAGAAAACTACGGTAGAATTGCTTGATAAAGCTCGATGTTGCACAGTATAATATGTACTGATTGAGTTCAATAAGAGATGACAGAGCTGGTAATTGAGCCTCCGAGACGTTACTGGGTGTGTAGATGCCTTGGTCCCATAAAAATGTTCTGATTCTTCTCAAGAACCGATGTGTGAAGTTATTTTATGTTCTTCATCATCGAAAGGATGATGGTACAAGATACAAGTTAAAACAAAGACAAGTTTTGTTCCAGTAGGATTGTAGAACCGATCTGTCTCTTGATTTTGAGCAAAATTTATGGACCTGTACTTAAACTGGACTTACAATATCAATACCGTATATCACCATGACTCCAGTATAGGCGATTGACCTTATTGGGGAAAATGGCTGATTCGTGGAGGACGATGTAGGGAATTAATGGTTAGAAGAGGTGTAAGTTGCTGCCTGGCAACGTCGGCTGTTACTTTAATTGGAGGCACATCAAAACTGTCACTTTGCTGTCTTGTGCGGTCCACCACCAGCAAACTTTTGTTCCTGTAAACCCTTGGGACCCAGCAGGCTCTTTATTGGGCCTTACATCGATGACCAGCGTCGTCGCCGTAGTCGCAGACCTTTCTCTGCATCATCCCTAGCTTTCACCCAAGGAACAGCAACAACGACTGTGGACCGAGTCCTCCGCACACATCAACTGTTGGCACGCCAGAAAAGATCACCGCTTGGGCTGGCTGCGTCGTCAGTCTCCTTTTTCTAAAGATTTTCTGCTTAGACCTTACATGGAGATCCGCATTCTATATTTTACAGTTCGCTACCTTTGTAATTGGGACGCAAATTTGGTTGTGTCCCCGCACTGTCAAGAACCATGTTTAGGCTCGCTTTGTGACCCATTAGGGATTGTGGGATCAATCAGCAGGCACTAAATGGCAGGAATAGCAGGGGCGAGAACTACTAGCAAAGCAGCATACCATGCTTACCTACATCTGCCTGAGGAAGGTGTAATGTAACATAGCAATGCAATGCATAGCTGATGGTAGAGCAATCTTCCAGTCTCTCACCTCTGGAACTAGATTATACTACTAGCCTGCTAAATACGCCAACCACAAGATCAAATCCGGGACACAACAGCAAACCCCCTTTCACATTATTCCTATTTGTCAAATTTCATGTCATTGATGTGGGTATTGCAGGTATCTACTAGTGCCCACCTAGGCTACTAGACGTCCGAGTATGTGTTCCTCTCAAAAAATTCCTCCACGATCAAGTACCGAGCTCTAGAGCGACATAAACTGGGCCATAATTGAAGTGGACCACCCCGAAATTTTGCCTCGATAAAAATGAGGATATCATATTTGTAGCGATGTAGTCGAAAATTTCTTGATAATGATTTGTTGTTTAGTGAATGGTGGTGAGTATATACTATACTATACATACTTTGGCGTAAACGGTTCATTCGGTGTAATGGACCTTTTTCCGCTTCGGTATATAATGCGTGATTTTGATGCCAAGTTTGATAATTTGGTTTTCCAAAAAATGTAAAATTTTTGAAAAATCATGTCGTTTTGCGAAAAAAATTCAAAGATTCCTTTAAGTTGGAAAGCTCAACAGGGGACGAAAGTTGAATAGTAGCAAAACAATTTTGAAAAATACGAAACATTTTTAATGTTATGACATCTGTCTACGAAGCATGCTTTTGTAGATTAGAGGTGGTCGTTTGGTTTCGGAGGATCCTTTCTGCACTGTGACCTATAAGATCTTTTGTGCGTGACCATGCTTCTTAATGTCCCAGGAAATCCACCTCCTCACCGAATCGGATGATTTCCTTGGGAGACATACCTCTGATGTCTGCGGGTGTCAGTTTCACACCTCCCAGCAGCTCAAGTCTTTTCTGTGCCAGTGCTTCGCACTCGCAGAGTAAGTGCACGGTGGTTTCATCTGCCGATGCACAAAGCCTGCAAATAAGTGAGTTTTCCTTACCCATTTTTTGCAGGTGGTATCTCACTTCGCAATGTTCAGTGAGTAGACCCGTGAGTAGTCTTATTTCGTTCTCAGAGAGCGATAGGATGAGCTGCGTCTTTGTTTTGGAGAACGCAATAAGCTGTTTGGCTTGTCGTTGGCCTGGAATGCTCTTCCAGTAGGCATCTATCTGCCTATTCTTCCATTCATCGACTTCTTCCCTTATTAGGGATGACGACATCCCACATGTGGGCTCCGGTCCAATAAATGTTGTTTGAGCTCCTTTTTTCGCGAGGTAATCCGCTTCTTCATTTCCATCGATACCCTGGTGGGCCATCGGTACCCACATTAAGTGAGTTTGTTGCTCTCAGCCAGCTGTATGAGTGATTTTTTGCAGTTCCAGGTGGTTTTTGACTTACAGTCATAGGTCTCCAAGTGCCTTAAAGCCGCCTGGCTGTTTGTAACAATGCAAATTCTTGCTCCTTTGTACTGTCTGGATAGACAAACCTGGGCACACCTCTCCACCGCCAGTAATTCGATTTGTAGAGTGGACAGAAACCTTCCCACAGGCAGTGATTCCCTATAGTCCGGACGTTAAGCTACATACCCGGTGATCATTTGAAAACTATCCACCTGCAATATCTCCTGATTCCTAATGCAAATGTCTTTGAGCAAAAACAGGTCGATTTTTATATCGAGGGGGACATCTAAAACATACATTGACGCCGGGTTGCTCACTTCGAGTTTAACTTTAAACTTGGTTTGGTTGCCATAGATTTAATTGTTGCAACAATTATTTCCATAGTGACCAAACCGGGTTTAAAGTTAAACTCGAAGTGAGCAACCCGGCGTGAAGAATTTATATCTTGAGCCCCCTCGCCCCCACTCACCCCAACTTTGAAATTTCGAATGACACCACCTACCTTGCGGTACATCAAATTAAAGAAAATTGAATTCTCTTTTAAAAAAAAATTTTGAAATTTTTCAACCCCACCCCCTGTTCTTCCTAAAATTCTCTGAGTGTCCAAGTTAATATTCTTGACCTCCATTTTCCTTCAATACAATAAACGTCATCCTGCACAGCATCGAAAGAGGAAATTTTCTAGGAAAAAAGTGCCACCCAAAATGTACCCTTTCGCTCCCCCCACCTGACTTAAAAAAATTAAAATGTCAATACCCACTTTGTAATACATCAAATTGAAGGAAATTGAATTCTGTTCATGAAAAAGATTTTTTCACATTTTTTTAAGCCCCCCTATCTCCCCCCTAGAATACTCCAAATGGCCAATTTATTGGGGGAGGGGTAGAAAATTTCAAAAAAATTCTTTTCTGAAAGAGAATTCAATTCCCTTCATTTTGATGTGTCACAAAGTAGGTGGTGTTTTGTTAAATTTGGGAGTTGAGGTGGGGGAGAGCAAAGGGGTGAATTTGGGTGGCACTTTTTCCACCAAAAATTTTCTTCTTTGATGCTATCTAGGATGACGCCGACTAAATTGAGAAAAAAATGAGGGGTTCAGAATATAAAGTGGGACAGTCAGAGAATTTTTAGGGATAAGGGGGTGGGGTTAAAAATTTTGCAAAAAAATTTTTCAGGAAGAAAATTTAATTTCCTTCAATTTGATGTATCGCAAGGTAGGTAGTGTCATTTGAAATTTCAAAGTTGAGGTGAGTGGGGGCGAGGGGGATGAATATAGAAATTTGCCAATGTATGTTTTGGATGTCCCCCTTGATATAAAATCGACCTGTTTTTGCTCGAAAAAATATTCACTAGGAATCGGGAGTTATTGCAGGTGGATAGTTTTCAAATGATCACCCGGTATATGGGACCCACCTTGCATTTTAGAGACAAGCGACGAAATTTGGCACACTTGTTCACTAGACCCTACTCTTCGATTTAAGAAATGTTGCCACCATCTGCGGAAAGCGTGCAGACTTTTTATACAGGGTTCAGTAAAAAAAATTGTTGAAAAATCGTAAATCGTTAACCATAACCGGTGGACGTATGTAAATCAGGACATTGATGACGGATTCCATGCCCATGAAGATGCTGCAAACAGTTCTGAAATATCTTGAGGCGTTCCCGAAATACGCTGGAAGAAGTGGAATTTCTTCACCTTTTTTCTTTTTTCAATAAATCAGTTGTTTCTGGAGATATTGAGCTGCAACTTGATGTTCCAGGAAACAAATATGTTTTTCATGGAACGCGATGTAGAGCCATCGACAAAGCCTGCTAGATTCGAAACTAAGATCTTCAACTTTTTTTCCATCGTGAGCGCCATCTTCAAATTGTCCTTCGTGAAATTGTTGAAAAAACAACAGGTAACGACTTAATTGGACACACGCGTTCATTTTATTACGAAAAATCAGTTCCTGCATTGCAGCAATGACCTCTTCGGCCAAGAAACGTTATTAAGTTAGTTTTTCTTGATTTCCCTCAACTTAGGTGATAACCATCACCAAATGGAACTTTGGATCGATTAGATGTTGACGACATTATAATCCACATTATTTTGTGCAGCCAGTCACTGAATTTCATCCTCATCAGCTAAGTGGTGTTCTTTTGGCAAACAGTTGAACAAAAAGTTTGCTTCGATTTTTGTGTAAAAAACAAAAACGGCAGGTCCACGTCGTCCCTTCAAACCAGATTAAAGAAAATCTGTTACCAAAAATGCTACCAATTGATACTGGAAGAGTTCGAAAGAATGTCTGCTGTAGTTTCAAGTTAAACCGAAATGGATTTTCCCATGCTACTTCGGCAGGAGGGACGTCGAAAGTGTTGCCACAGCTTAATATTTGAAACGTTTTTTGTTGAATATTGCCAGAAACGCTTCAAATATGAGCTGTAGCAACACTTTCACGTCCCTCCTGCGAACTAAAATGTAACAATCAGTTTGAGCTTGGCTTTAAACTACGGAGCACATTCCTCCGAATTATTTCAGTATCAGTTGGTAGCACTTTTGGGTACATATTTTCTTTAATCTGGTTTGAGGGCAGAAGGTGACCCTGCATTTTTTGCCCTTTTCACAAATATTCAAGCAAACTTTTTGTTCAACTGTTTGCCAAAAGAACACCACTCAACTGATGATGATGAAATTTGGTGACTGACGTTGAAAAACAATGTTGATTGAAATATCGCAAACATTCATTTGATCCAAAGTTTGATTTGGTCATGACTGTCACGTAAGTTGAGGAAAAACAGGAAAAATGAACTTGATAACGTTTCTTGGGCGGAGAGGTCATTGCCACAATTGAGTACCTGGTTTTTCATGATGAAACATCGTGTGTGTCCAATAAAGTCGTGACCTGTTGTTTTTTCAACAATTTCACGAACGGCAATTTGGAGATGGCGCTCATGATGGAAAAAAAAGTTGAAGATCTTAGTTTCGAATCTAGCAGGCTTTGTCGATGGCTCCACATCGCGTTTCATTTAAAACATATTTATTTGCCGGAATATCAAGTTGCAGCTCAATATCTCCAAAAACAACTGATTTATTGAGAAAAGAAAAAGTTGAAGAAATTTTACTTTTTCCAAAGTATTTCGGAAACGTCTCAAGATATTTTAAATCTGTTTGCAGCATCTCCATGGGCATAGAATCAGTCATCAATATTCTGATTTACATACGTCCACCGGTTATGGTTCACGATTTACGATTTTTCAACAAATTTTTTCTACTGAATCCTGTATAAAGTGTCTACACGACCGCAGATGGTGGCAACATTTCTTGAATCGAAAAGTAGGGTCTAGCGAACAAGTGTGCCAAATTTCGTCGCTTGTCTCTAAAATGCAAGGTGGTTCCTCTTAACAGCCGGACTACTATACTTCGGGCCATATATGCCCTTCCCGGCTCCTTCCTCTCTTACGGATCCGTCTGTGTACCAGATCATGTTGTTTTTCTGCAGCCGGACCACCCTCCGAGCGCTTTCCTGGCGGTCATTAACGACCACTTCATAAGTAGCCCCGAAGTCATACTGAACTGGCATGAAATCTTTTGGGCTCGTGAGGAACTGCTCCCTTATTGAGTCCAATACTTTTAAGTCTTAGGTTTTTGGGTCCTATTCTGAGAGCACTCACTAGTCCTTCTTTTTCTACTTGTTTGTGCAGTGAAAGTAGGTCGAGTAAAACCTCCATCGCTGCTGTAGGAGTGGTGAACATAGCTCTAGCTCCCGTGATACCTACCCTGTCGAAAAGTCCCCATGGGCACTAAAATGGAAAGTCCCCATGGTCATATCCCCATGTACTCATAAGGATATGACCATGGGGACATGAGGATATGACCATGGGGACGTGCCCATGGGTGGCCGAAATCTGCCCATGGGGATATGACCGTGGAGACGTCTCCATGTGTGTATGCCTATGGGGACGTGCCCATGGGTGGCCGAGATCTGCCTATGAATACCAGACCAGGTTGCCATGGGATGACTATGAAGATGTGCCCATCAGGATCCAAAAATCTGCCCATAGGATACCTGAAATCTGCAAGTACACACTTTGTGCTTAGGTAATCAAAAATGTTATTCTAGATATAGGTAAATATAGCATAGGTACCTATATTGTATAGTATATGTACTTAGTAAAATCATTATTGTAATCAATCTTTTGAGATTTATTTGCTTCTCATATCTGCTAATTTTAATTGTTAATTTAATTTTTGATTAGGTTTTTCACTACTTACCCAAATAAAAGAATATCAATCTCATTTTTTTTTTTATAAAATTTGAATTTTTAGGTCCTTGCAATCGGTGTTTTTGACATGGTTTCCGTTAACTCAAATCCAGCTAGCTCAAAAAAAAAGCTTCAAATCCCAAGAACAACTTTTTTGTCGAGGTTCTAAAAAGGATTCCAAACATGTCGTGATCGGTTTTGCAAAATCTTTAGTGTCGTAGAAGATATAGGGCGTAAAAAAGGACCCCCCCCCTAACTTCTACGCCACTGAGCCCGTTTGGTCAAATGTACGTGACATTTTCATTGATTGGAAACTTAATTTTGTGAACTCTGGTCAAAAATTGGGTTAAATCGCTCGAACGACTCAAAAGTTATGGCGGAAGAAACGATTTTTATCTTTCAACTTTGAAGGGCTACCGGCAAATCTCCATTACTATTTACTTTTAAATTATACATGTTGTCTCAAAGTAATTACTTTTTTTATACTCTATGGATTTTCGAAGTATCGGGATTTAAACGAGACATCCCTTATACCTATAGACTCCCAGCCAGACTACATTACAAAATAAATTCATAACTACATAGGTACCTACCGCGCCCTATGAAACCATATAATTATGTGCATTATGAATAATTATGGTCACCTACACTGAGAAAACAGAATTGTCTTCAATATCAAGAAAATCGTATTATTTACAACAACTTGTTTGTAATATAGGCGCCAGCAACAACGTTTTGTAGTTATTACAACAACCGGTGGTAATTATGCATCCAGTTATAAATACCACGAACATTGTAGTGCATAATAACATGGTGTCGGTTAGTAATACCATCCAGTTGATGTAAATATGACAACAACTGCTGCGGTAGCTGATACATTACCAAAACGTATATTTTAATGATCCATAGCAGTGAACTATACAAATAAGATGTGAAACTATTACAATCTAGGTATTATATATAATATACATAAAAAATGTATATGATACCATATTGACCATAGGTATGAGTAAAAGAATTTTGACTTATATCACTTACCGCATTGTTATAATATTCTATAAAATCTGCTCGGTATTATACAGCGTGAGTCGAAAATGGAGCACCAACGTATCACTACGTTGTTCGAGTCTCAGCAGTGCCAGAAAAATGTTGAAAAAATTATTAATTTTATTTATCAAGATATGGATGGGGGCTAAAAGCTGATTGGGGCTTCTACGTCTTTTATCGTCGTTAGCCCCCATATCTTGGAAAATTATTTCAATTAATTTTTTTAACATTTTTCCTAGCACTGTTGAGACACTCTCGAACAACGCGGTGATAGTTCTTGCACCATTTCTGATCACCCTGTATACATAAGAAAAAGTTTATTAAATTATTATAATTGAATAAATTATGGGCTTCATAGGGGGTGATATAAAATAAGTAAAATCAAGTAGTATTGAATTTTGTTTGATTTCAATGATTAAACAAAACTACAAACAAATACATAAACACAAATAAATACAAATACATTGTCTTTTAACTTCACTTTCATTCACTTTTAACTTTTAACACTGTCAACAATGCAACGGTTCAACGAACACTGGGTAAATGAAATGGCAGTTTGGCAAATTTGTTGGGGTGGGAATAAAAATAATTTGGCGGTAGCCGTTTTAATTGGTCCGATTAGTCACGTGCCCATATTTGTGGTGGGTGCATCCCAATGCACTAGTAGGTAATACAGTTAGTTGTTGTAAACGATACAACACGGTAATGTACCCAAGAGCACACCAATAGGTACCGTTGGGTACACAACCATTAATGTGCACCTACCCATGGTCACACAACCACTGATGTGCACCTACCCATGGTCACACTGTTAGTCCCCTTGGGTGCTTCACCAGGGGAACCAGGGCAGGTGAACATAGGCATGGTAACGTGCACAAGATTATATGGGGATATGCCCAATGTGACCATGGGTACCTTTGGGGACTTTTCGACCAGGGTAGACAGGCAAGTTTCTGAAGCTTCTGTAGCTTCTGTTGACTTGTCTTTTGTCTAGTTTTATCCCACTAAACGAGTGAGGCGTACGTACGAGGCATGCTTTAGAGAACATTGTTAATGATTTCCACTCGAAGTTTCGCCCATTCCTCTTGAGGACGGCATTTCCTAGTGTTTTTTCTTTGAACGTGAGTTTCATGAAAACCAGTGGAGTAGGAGAATTGAAAAAAAGAAGGGTTATCTAAAATCAGGTATGAAAATGTAGTTATAAGTATTTTAAAATTCGAAAAACTCGATTTTTTTTTTCAAAGACCCTTATTCTCTTGTCAGTACAGATTTGAATAACTCATTTTTTTATAACATTTTTAGCTGCACAGATCTGGCAGAAACTCAAGCCACAAGAATCTATCTGTTTCTCTTTTGCTTTGCAGCTAATCCGCAGTCTGTTTCAGCTATTTTTTATGCTAGGAAATGCCGTCCTTGAATAGACTGCCCTTGTTGTTGAAATGTTTTGTATTTTCCTACATTTTTTCTCTTGCCCTCTGGTAAAGAGCTTTCCATTTTAATATTCACACGAGGCATTTAGAAAACAATTATTCAATGACACATGTCACAACCAATTTTTTTTATTTTCAAATGCATTCCGAAATTTTTCATTGCAAAACGACATGATTTTTCAAATATTCATTTTTCTGGATACAATTGAGTTAAGTAGCCAATCCAAAAAACGCTACATAGCCAAGATATGGGACTGAATAATGACATATGAATGAACTATACAAGATGTACCATTCATCTGGTGTGCAACCACACCACTGATCTTTTATTTAGTGTGAAAAACAAAATAAAATCCGTGGTTTGATTGAGAAGATATTAAGCCAATCATTAAGATATCAAAGTCAATCAATTTCTTAGGTGGCCCATTTCAAGTGATGATCAGTTTATTTCATTGCGTAGCTTGAATGAAAGAAAAATTGTTTTCGGGACGAAAACTCGACCCGCCACTAGTAGGGATCGAACCCACGATCCTTGGCAGGGCAGTCGGATGCGCGCCAACCAGCATACCACAAGCTCCTTAACCTCGCATACGGTCGCGATCACGAAGTTTTCTTGTGAGATTCTGGGAATATAAAGTTTATACTAAGATAAAGCGCAACTATTCTGAGGTATTTATATGCTTATTACTCGTATAACGAAGCTGAAGAAGTTAGCGAGCCAGCAAGGTATGTCGAAGCCGGTCGTGGGGGTGTAACGAGCAATCCTTCTCATCAGTCTGGTTCCCAGTCGAGGCATCTTAATTAAGTCCTTACTTACCGATGATGGCTCGCAAGCAGCAACCATACCAAGAACAGAGAACACTGATATATTAATAAATTCACGTCCGTTGCCATCATAAGGTCGGCACAATAAAGTAAATGGGACACAGCAAAGGCACTCGAATATGTTCGGTTATTTGTCAATGACATTCGGTATTTATTAAAGACAACACAAAGTTAAAGATCTCCGTGCCAGACTTAGAATGTGAGGAATTTGTGAAGCTGTCCGGCCGTTCCGCGCTTCGACATGTTATTCCCTCACAGTATAATCCCTGAAATTCACGGTATGCATCCGAGATGAATCTATTAAGGTATTTTTATTTATATTTAACTGTGGATATGGTGTACATCTTGTAAATATTTTTCTGATTTGTTACCGAAATATTTCTCCCCTACTGCAATAAATTCAGCCAGGACGAAATTCCTGCTCGTCGTCAGTCGGTAGAGGATTCATTTAAATTATTTGTTTTATTGGAATTTTAACCAAATAGGCGGTTCGATATGGTGCCGCGCGTTTATTTTATGATAATATTGCCACGCTATCGCCGACAACATCTTTAGGATTAATTCGGGACCAATCGACAATGTGCCTGGAGTGATCCGTCATTCTGTCGTCGATTTCATATTTCCATACAGCCACGAGGTTATAGGTAACCTACACAATCATTATCTAGCATCTGTAAGAAGTTAAACGGTTTGAAATTCTAAGAATTTTCATTTGGTCGAAGCTTGAGCTGTGTACTTTGAATTGGTAATTAGTCTCCTAGGTATACACGCATGGGTCTTCAAAAATCGACTCCCTCGGAACTAGAGTGTACTTTTCAAAAAGGAAAAAGGGAATTCCAAATTCTTGCCACATATGTATGCGAACGAATTTGACCCTTTTTTGCAAGAAATACCTTCTGTACAAACATCTTTCAACTTGGAACAGCTGGATATTTCTATCCCTATATCAGTAAAAGATTCAAAATGAAATGGAACAGAGCAGAACTGATCACAAGAAACTATGAAAGAAAGGCGACGAAACACACTTCCTTCGTTTCAGTTGTACTATTAGTCTAGGAGCTAGCGACGGATTTTTCATATCATTTCAACAAAGCTACAATGTTGATTTAAACATCCCCCTACACCTCCTGATGACCAGAATGAATAACCTTTGCTCCGGCTGGAAGCCGGGGCCTTTGGACGTTATAGCTCTTGAAAAAAAAAATTTATGTGTCCTTTATTACGGGTTATTTTGAGACGTCAAACGATTACCCTGATAGCTCGATCAAAAAACTGCGAGCGAAGTTTCCGCAGCAGCTAGAATGGGCGCAAACTCCAACGAGCCATGTCCAAAACGGACCCGGGTTTGAGTCCCACCAAGTCCAATTTTTTTTCTAAAGAAAATCGTTCCTTTCTATTTTTAAAGAGATTTAAATTCAAAATACTGATTGGATTCTTGACTTTTTCCGAAAATTCAGTAACGCCTTTTCGAATCTTTCTTGTTACTTTTCACACGGACTAGGACTAGGTACTTAACAAGCGAATGCTATACTGAATTATCGGAAAAAAGTCGAGAATCCAGTGAGGAATCAGTATTTTGAGTTTAAATTGCTTTAAAAATGGAAAGGAACGATTTTCATTGGAAAAAAATCGGGCTTAGTGGGACTCGAACCCGTTTTGGACATGGCTCGTTGGAGCTCGCGCCCATTCTAGCTGATGCGGATATTTCGCTCGCAATTTTTTAACCGAGCTATCAGGGTAATCGTTTGACGTTTCAAAATAACCCGTTATAAAGGACACATACAATTTTTTTTTCTCTAAATAGCTATAACGTCCAAAGGCCCCGGCTACCAGCCGGGAAAGGTTCGTTCTGGTCATCAGGAGGTGTAGGGGGATGTTTAAATCAACATTATAGCTTTGTCGAAATGATTTGAAAAATCCGTCGCTAGCTCCCCGTCTGTATTGTCCTAGGAACTGTCCAAAGTAGTGCGGCGGTTAGTGAGAACCACCTTGCATTTTGTGATAAAAGCATGAAATTTGGCATATACGCTCTACAGACTGTCCTTTACGACACGAGGCGGACCCACGATGGATCCGCCGCACAGTGGGTTGAGAGTGGACATTTTGTGGCGGAAACTCTCAAACTTACAGAACTAGTCCAGAATGAGCTTGTGATTTTAGGAAAAATAATGAAAAAATTCCCATCTGAAATTGGGGTGGTTTTCAGGGGGTGAAATTTAATTCACTGAATAAAAATCTAAAACTTTAAATTTTCACAGCAATTGACCTCTAGATTAAGGGAAAAATGAAGAATATCATCTTGTTTGAAAATTGGGGTTGTTCATAGGGGGTGGAAATTGAACTTGATGAATAAAAATCTGAAATTTTTGATTTTGATAGCACTTGACCTCTTAAATGGATGAATGAATAGAATAAATGATAAAAAAAATTATGAAAAAAACTTTTCTGGAAATTGGGGTTGTTTTTAGGGGGTGGAGAGTTGACTTACGGAATAAAAATCTGAAACTTCCGATTTTAATAGCATTTGACCTCTTGATTGATGAAAAAAAAAATGAAAAAATCTCATCTCAAAAACGGACTGGTTTTCAGGGGGGAGAACTGAACTTGTAATTTCGTGAAGCAATTTCGATGCATCTATTTGTCCTGATGCTCTCAAACTCATCTGGGTGGCGTAACTCAAGACAACAACAGATGTGAATTCTTCGAATCTTCGAGCCACCACCACCGCAAATATTCTGTTCATTATTTTAGAGGTCAAATGCTATGAAAATTGGAAATTTTTATTCCGTTAGTTCAATTTCCACCCCCCTGAAAAGAGCCCCAATTTTCAGATGAGTTTTTTTTCATAATTTCCCTATCATTTATTCTTTTAATTTATTCATTCAAGAGGTCAAGTGCTATGAAAATCAGAAGTTTCAGATTTTTCAGAACCCCAATTTTCAAATGAGATCTTTTCCAACATTTTTACATAATTCAGGAGATCAAATGCTTTAAAAATTGAAAGTTTCAGATTTTTTCAGATTGTTCGATTTGCATCCCCTGAACCCACCCCCAATTTTCAGATGAGTTTTTTCATGGTTTTTTTATAATTCATTCTATTCATTCATTAATTTGGGAGATCAAGTGCTATGGAAATCAAAAGTTTCAGATTTTTATTCATCAAGTTCAATTTCCACCCCCTGTGAACAACCCCAATTTTCAAATGAGATTTTTTTCTTTATTTTTCCTAAAATCACAAGCTCATTCTGGACTAGTTCTGTAAGTTTGAGAGTTTCCACAAAATGTCCATTCTCAACCCACTGTGCGCCGTGCAGCTGTCAGAATTGTCATTTGCCTACCTTTCAGGGCAAAAACTGAAACCGGTTATCGGGTTGATTCAAAAGTGACGTCTTTCAACGCAGTAGACCTTCACAGTGAAACTTCACCACAACAAATGTCAATATTGCAAAAGGAGGGGGAATGGGAGGGGATAGTTCCAGCCGCGGCACAGATTTTCAATTTTTTTAATTTCGGACCAAATTGACAAGTTTGGTGTCGTTTCCGACTAAAGTCCATCTTCTAATTTCAAATTGAATGTTGTGATTGCAGTTTGAGAAAAAAAAATTGTTTTGTAAAAAAAAATAACTATTTCAAAAAAAAACTTGGGCTTTTCTCATTTTGACTTTAATCCTAATTCAAGGCATTCGAAGTGAAAATCCTTATTTAGTTCACTTCTTCAAAGCTTCTTGCACATGAAAACCATATACCAGACCTAATTTTTACTTTGACAAGATCGTGAGCTCCATTTGTTCCTAAAGTCGTGAAAGTGATATCTAATAATTCTATTAATTTTCATGTACGAATGGAGGTGTTCGTGCAAAGTCTTGCAGTTTGTGATAAAAGCCTGAAACTTGACATACATGGTCTATGGACTTTCCTTTACGATATAAGAGGTGCACCCATGACGGAACCGCCGTGCAGCTGTCAGAAACGCCGCGATACCTTTGCACGCACAACTCCATTCGTACAAGAAAATTATTGCATATAACTGTTACAACTTTTGGAACAAATGAGGCTCAAGATCTTATCAAAATGATAATCAGGTCTCGAAATCGCCGAAATCCGGGCTAAAAATGCCAAAACGAAAAAGGTGCACCGTGAAGCAGTACAAGAGTCGGGAAGATGTGAGGTTTTCCTTGCCGAAGAAACCATCAGGTATAGAATCTTGCAAAATTGATGGACTTCTATTATTGTACTTTTTGGGTTTTCCAGCTGTTCGGGGCCAGTACCTACTGAAATACATAATATACCTACTGCGCCTACGGCAATTACAAATCTATCTTCACGATGGGGTCACCACGTCGACGGTTACTGCATTCAACGATCAACGGAATTTGCGTTCGACGGAATGAGTTGGATGATGAAACCTACGTTCGACGAAATGCCAGCAGTACTTGAAATACGGTGATCGAAAGCATCTGCTATTGTATGGAACACAATATACATGACTAGATCAGTTTTTAAGAGTTTCTGTTAAATTTAGTGAAAAAATCTGTGTTGAAAGATGAAACAGTCGACTTAACCTAAACAAAAATATTGACAGCTCATGTCATGCATTTTGACTGTGACGCAGGGTGGTTTAGTAACAAGCAATGGCACCACACCCTGACGTGCAAATACCCTAGTGCTCTAGCTTTCTCTCTCTCTATACCCTCTCGCTCAATGACTTGGCTTTCGTCACTCTCTGGGTGACCAGATCCAGGTCTCTCTATGGACACACTAGAAAGCTTATAATGATCATTAACGGATAGTCATTTAGTTAGGGAAAAAAATGACGTTTCCTGATAGTCAATGATCATTAAGCATGAAACGTGATGCATGAAACGTAATTACGTTTCCCTTGCTGTCACCAAGACAACAAGGAAAGTTAGATGACGATCTATCGTTGATGATCATTAAGCTTTTTAGTGTGTTCAAGGTATAAGATGAATTCACCTTTTGGTGACGCCTTTTGAAAGACAAAAATTTCAAGTCCTGCCTTGCATCAAATTTCGAATTGGTCGACGGTGCGGTGATTCAAGTGTCAGTACTAGAACATATCTGCCAAATTCCAGTTCATCATACCTCGGCCTCTACCTAGCAGTTACATCAAATCAACCATGAAAAAGAAAACTAGAACACGGAACAAAACGGAAATAAACTGGCTGCTGTTGCTGCAGCCCACGCTCGCCGTTGCGGTGCCCGTGGATTCTGCGATCGGGCTAATATCCTCGTCGTCATCAATCATCATCAGAAGTTCCAGTGGCAACCTCATGTGCATCATCAGCTTCATCTTCAAAGTCTGAAGAAGAAGAATCAGCCAATTCTGCATCTGATGAGTCGGATTCTGCCAAACTTATTATACCTATTTGATGGAATGTCCTTCTGCTGTTAAAATTCCCCATGTCTCTGTCCTAGTCTCTATGAATCAGTTTTTCGCAGTGAGAGATATTTTTTTTGCCACAATTCTGCTGAAAAACGAGTGCCTCTTGCCAAAAGTTTGCAACACGATTTTTATCTTCAGTTTCGACCCTAATAAATTTGTTGTAGTACGTCTTACAGTATCCCCATGCTTGCTCAATCGGATTGTATTCAAAATGATAGGGTGGCAGCCGCAATACATCGATCCCATGTTGATGCAAAATTGTGTCAATTTCATACCGGATAGGTGCATTTTCAACTATTGGCGCTATCAACTCCCACAATTGTTTCTTCATGCACTTATCACAGAAATTTACTTTATGGTTTTGGAGGTAAGTTTGCATCGTTGATTTGAACGATTAGGGTGTTTTTCAAGTCTTGTATGGAGTGGTACGGGGCATTGTCCATGGTTACCACAACTTCTTCATTTTCAATTGATGATAGAGAAGGAATGTGGTTCCATTCATTGTGTTATGGTAATCGCGGTCGTTGTTGTTGGTATCGAGGAGTAAGCTACAGCCTCCAAGAAAGCCTGAACAGCAGCCGGCATGAAGCACTGTAAACCGTTTACCTTCTGTTTTTGGGATCTTTCAACTCGCTTTTCAAAAAATTCCGCGTTTTTCTCGGCATTCTTGTCAAAGCGGCTTTTCGAGTTTTGAATGGGCGCTTTCCATTTAGCGACACTAGTCGACTTGTGTCGACACAAACCGACACAAATGCTTTCCATTTGATTTGTGTTTGTTTGTGTCATCGACACAAGCTAACACAAGCCGACTCGCACGGCGGGGCTATTACCAACCAACTTTTTTGGGGATTTTTACTTGGTGCATTTTTGTCTTGACAGTTTGACATAAAGTTTGACAGTGTCAGCGTCAGCCATCTTAGAGCCGGTTCGACGTATTGGAATGGGTAAGAATGGCAATCCTACCTAAGTAAATCCTGCCGGAAATGCAATTAATTGAATAATTTAAAAATTGTAGATTACAACATTCAAAATTTTTGTCAACAAATGTCAGTCACATTGTTGATGGCACACAACAATCACCCCTTTCACGCTCCACTGCCAGAACTTGAATGGTGCTGCTAAGCAACTATCGTTACGCATACGCAAAACTAGATGAGTTTCTAGCAGTGGCCCAATTCTCTTGAGAGAATATATCAACCGAGATGCCTACTTCAGCTCTTGCGAGAGGAGCAATCTCCAAAAAAATAAAAAACCTAAGAGGCAGTGCTTCAAAGGTAGCGAAAACCAAGCTTGAGTTGGAGAGGCAGTGGATTCAACACCTGCAGCATCTTCAGGAAATTTCTAACAAACGCAAACATCACGACGAAATTCAAGAGACCAGGAAGGCAGAAGAGTTAGAATTAAAAAAAATGAAAGTGGAATTTAGGAGGAAGAAGCTTCTTTTTGAGGAAATGAAGTTGCAGAAGAAGATGGAGAGGCACAGAGAGAAGATGGCAGTGGAAAAAAAGAAGTGCGAATTGCTGAAAGACATCATGAATCAGATTTTTTTTTCCAGTAGAATTGTGTATGGTTATGATTCAGAAATTATTTAATTTTTTATTTATTGTTTATTTTCAAATAGGTCTAGGTATGTATTGTTGTGATTAATTTCGTGATCATTTAATTCTTTATTAATTATATATTTTCAAATAAGTTTATGTATTATTGAAATTCATTTAATAAATCATTTATTTCTTTATACAAATACATCTTAATTAAATCAATAATTGAAGCAATGGGCCACAAAAAAGTTCATTAAGGCCGAATTACAGCTGGCAATTTATTAATAGATCTGTGAATTCTATTTCAACGAGGTACTGCATCCCGCATCCCGGTCCTGCATCATGTATCTGGAGGATACATGTCTGTGAATAATCGGGCTCTGCGGTCTTCAAATTGTCTCTGACGTTGGTCATTCCTGTTCCTGTTGTTGTCTACATCCTCATCCTCTGACGAGGAATCCCATTCTCTTGCAGCAGCGTCATTGTAGAGGTCATCACCATTATCTCCATTATCCAAACATATATTGTGCAGTATACAGCATGCAGTTATGATAAGAACCATCAAATTAACATCTCTTAGCTACATCTTTTGTATTCGACGAAAACGACCTTTCAATATACCAAAAGCTCTTTCCACAACCACACGAGTTACTGAAAATCTGGTATTGAAACCATCCTGGTCAGCGGTAACTCTCTACCATTATCTCTGAATAGGCAGACAATCCACTTCTTTCCAACTCCATTGTAACCTTTGTCGCCCAACAGAAAGGTCTTATCAGGAAAAATACGTTGTCGGTTTCGTTCAGCTGACTGGAAAGGTTTAGATATTCTCAACATACGTATGTCATGGAATGACCCTGGGTCACCACAGTATACACTGGTAAATTTCATGTCGCAATCAGCAACAGCTTGCAACAGGATGGAATAACTTTGCTTTCTATTGAAGTATTGTCTACCTCCAACTTCTGGCTGGTTTATATAAATATGAGAGCCATCTATTGCTCCAATGCAACGTGGAATTCCGGCAGCTTCCTCAAACTTGCGTGATAATCTTATAATGTCATTTCCTTCGGGCCACTTGATGAATTCAGGCACTAAAGTTACCAACCAATTGATTGTTCCTTGTTTGCAAGAAACCATAACGTCAAAAGCAGGCACAACTCTGCAGGCTTCTTTTCCTTACCAAATCCGTGTGTTGGGATCAGACCACTGGCTTCCAGAGATTCTGAAATAAATTCAGAGCAAAATGAAAACAAAATTGGACAGTGAATGAGAAGACGCATACTAAATACAAACACCTACCTAATAATATTGTATATGCAACACGCCGTTCCAATCTGAAATCTTCCCTAAATTCCTCATTACTTTTGGCACGAGCAACTTCTATGAAATTCTGCACACGAGTACGTGGTCGACCTTCCATCAAGATGTGAAGAAGAGGGAAAAGTACATCTTCCTCGTAAATTCGTTCTTCTTGAAGTGGGTTATCGCTGTCACTGCCATCATCTGAACTACTGCTGCTGCTGCTCCTGGTACTGGTGGCTCCATTGCAAGTACGTGTATCTGGTTCAAGTCCATTTCGATGCTCTGAACCAAAACTGAAAATAGAAACGACACATCAAGTAAAAAAGATTGCATTATTGTGGAACAAATTTTAAAATCGAGTTTAAAACTTACTTTCTTGCGATATCAATTTTGTAGGTTAACGGAACAGAAGATTCGTAAACACTTCCACACCCAAGCGTCTTGTAACTCTATTGACAGATGACAACTGTTTCTCCGCACGACCGGGTCAAAAATATGACGTTCGTAACACAAGCGTACGAAACGTGTTCCATTTACGTCCCTGGCAGAGCCGACTTGCGTTGACACAAACCGACACAAAGTGTTTTAAATGGAAAGCGCCCAATTTGAAATACCTGACGGGCATGACATATCTGACTTTTTTCATGACGCATCACGTTAACATAACAACATTGGGCGCGTTCAGCAGGCTCTCTGGTGAGTGCTACCGGTGGATAACGCATGCGCGTTATCGAGTGGTAGCAGCTGCCAGTCGCCATTTTTTCCACGACAATTTATTTGCGGTAGCTCCGGTAGCAGTGGAATGGTGAGCTGTTTATGACAGTTTATGTCAGTTTTTCGGTGGAAATAAGTGGTGAAATGGAGGGCGATTCGACAAGCCGTTCAGCAGCTCACATATCTACCGGTAGTGTGTCAGTAGCCTGCTGATCGTACCCATTAATCGTGCAACAGGAATTTTTTTCTTCTACCAACTAAAAGCAACAGGTGGTGGTTTTTTGATTAAAAAACGTACTGTACCTGAAAACTAATGTAACCTACGTTACAAATGACAAAGCTGGTAATTATTGAATCGAGAAAAATCCAACAACGTTACGTATATTAAATTACCAGCTTTGTTGTTTGTAACGTAGGTTACATTAGTTTTCAGGTAAGAGGGACAGTGATTTTTTTCTGAAAACATGCAGCCATATATTAGTTCCTCCGTCAAAAAATCTTCTTCTATACAGAAAGAGGTATATCTTCAAATGATCATATTGAATTGTTCACTTCAAAGCAAATTGATTTCCGACGAGTTCCATGTCCGAATCTGATTTCGGGGGTTATTCAAATCTGCGTCACTTTTGATGCAGACTCTCAATTTCAAGTTTTTTTCTTCATCAATTTTGGAGACCCATTCTTGTGCTCTGGAGCTTTAGCTCTAACATGAGCTAAAGATTATGAAAATCGTTCAACAAGGAAAAAAGCTATGATCAAAAAAACAAAAAGTTGTTTTTTTCCAATCACCCTGTAATTAAGAAAGATGATCAAAAAATTGAAAAACTGTTTCGAGATATGGGTATACCAACCTCCCTGGATCAGTTGAAAATATTCAAAAACATGTATTTTGGAATTGGGAATTACTCAAACTTTTTAGTTTTTGCAGCGTTTTACGCGACGCCCTGTGTAACCAACAAGGAAGATTTGAACTAAATTCTATATCCGCCATGTGATAGATAAAGAGCGCAGGTAATTGGTGAAAGACAAGCTTTCAAATTAGTCCTATTTTATCAGAAGCCTGGGGTACTTTGAACTTCATTGAAAATTTTGGGTGGACCACTTCAATTGTTGAGTACTTAGGTGTGTATTTATGTTATAACTATTTCCCAAAATCTCAATCCGTATCTAATAATTGAAGCAAAGTATGCACGGTATATAGTGACTAAGGTTTCAATATTTAAGCTATGTCTTAGTTTTCTAAGAGCAAATATAGCTGAACCAATCCGTGATTTTAAGCAGTCAATATGTTCAACCCCATGTTAACTTACTATCTAGAGTTATTCCCAAAAATTTGCATTGTTCTGAAATTTTAAAATGTTCATCTTCAGAATATTTAATAAATTCCTTAGGACGTTATTGAATGGTTTTAATAAAGTTTCATCAGCGTAAACAGCAGACTTTATGTGTCCATTTACACGACTCGATCTTTTGGTTCATGAGTGTAGGACGAGAAATTACTGTAGGTCAGGAAATGCCGGAAGGGCATCTAGTTACTTGGAACGAAAAGTGAGAACAATGATTAAATTCAACGTCTGGTTTCATTAACAATCAACTTCACAAATCAGTGAAACAATCCAACAATTTGAAGCAAGTGGAAGGCGGCGGTTTGGTCATGATTGGTCTGGTTCTGAAAAAATAAAAACGGGTGTGAGCATAACGCTACTTTCATAAATTGAACTGAGGTCAATTCAGTGTTGAATTCAACTTCAACTCAGTCTTGAATCAATATGACTCTAAAACAATCACACCCAGCTTCACTAAATACGCGACTTAGCCCAGCCAGAGTCAGTTAACACCGTGATAATGAAAAGTGCAATGTACCCCCAATAGTGCAATGGTACTATTGATAATAAAATTAACTCATACAGCTATAGGCGATTGACCTTATTGGGGAAAATTGCTGATTCGTAGAGGACGATTTAGGGAGTTAACTGTTAAAAAAAGTGTAAGTTGCCGCCCGGCAACGTCGGCAGTTACGTCAATTGGAGGCACGTCAAAACTGTCACTTTGCTGTCTTGTCAATGCACTGCTGCAATTTTTTTTTGTTCCTGTGAACCCTTGGGGCTCCGCAAGCTCCTTTATTGGGCCTTACATCGATGACCAGCGTCGTCGCCGTCGTCGCAGACAGACCTTTCTCTGCATCATCCCTAGCTTTCACCCAAGGAACAGCAACAACGACTGTGGATCGAGTCCTCCGCACACACCAACTGTTGGCACGCCAGAAAAGGTCACCGCTTGGGCTGGCTGCGTTGTCAGTCTCCTTTTTCTCAAGATTTTCTGCTTGAACATCACATGGAGATCCGCATTCTATATTTTACAGTTCGCTACCATTGTAATTGGGACGCAAACGTGTGTTGTGTCCCCGCACCACTGACATCAAGGTTTAGGCTCGCTTTGTGACCCATTCGAGATTGGGGGATCAATCAGCAGGCAATAAATGGCAGGAATGGCACTAATCGCAGTGGCGAGAGCTACTGCGCTACTGGCAAAGCAGCATACCATGCTTGCATCTGCCTGCGGAAGGTGTGAATGTAACAGCCACCAGTCGCAATTTTTCCACCGCACCTGCCATGTAATGCATTGCTGATAGCGCAATCTTCCAGCCTATCACCTCTGGAACTAGATCTACTACTAGCCTGCTAAATACGCCAACCACAAGATCAAATACGGGACACAACAACAAACCCCCTTTTACATCATTCCTACTTGTCAAATTTCATGTTATTGATGTGTGTATTGCAGGTATCTACTATTACCTGCAAAGCTACTAGACGTAAGAGTATGTGTTTCTCCCAAAAACGTCCTCTACGATCAAGTACCGAGCTCTACACCAGGTGGCGTTTTTTAAATGTAAATCGCCTATACAGGGTGATTCATGAGTGACCTTACATAGGCTTATGGGAGATAGAGGACTTCGAGGCGAGTCAGGATCCACCGAGGAAATTTTGTTTTATCCATTGGTTACGAAGATACAGGGTGTTTTGTGTGTTTCGTGTGAAACTTTGATCAGCGATATTTCTGAAACGGCTGAAGATATTGTGTTGAAATTTACCAGTAATATTTCTCTGCTGGAAGTCATACCGGGTGAGTCAAAATCCAGGGCCGGAATTGAAAAAATGTGCCCTTTTTTTATTTGTTCAAAAAGTACATTTTCTGACCGCTTTTCTAAAAAACTGTTATCGGATTCGAAAAGCTAAGGAAAAATGCTTCAAGAATCACTCTTCAATTTAGATGGCACACCTAGACCGTTTCGACAAAAAAATTAAAAGTAATATTTGTGGGTAGGTTTCCATTTTTGACCGGACATAATCGACTCATTGTTTGATTGAATTCATTAAAATTCATTTTTTAGCTTGTCTCTGTGGAACAGAAGGGCTTGGTAGTAAGAAAAATTCCATAGCCGGAAATTTTTTTTTGACGATCAAATCGAGTCTAATTTTGGTTTCGCTCTCGATTTTGTCATTAAAAAAATTGTCAGCTCTGAATTTTTTTTTCCAACCAAGCCCTTCTATTCAACAGAGACAAGCCAAAAAATGAATTTTAATGAATTCGATCAAACAATGAGTCGATTATGTCTGGTCGAAAATGGGAACTCACCCACAAATTTTACTTTTAATTTTATTGTCGAAACGGTTTAGGCGTGCCATCTAAATTGAAGAGTGATTCTTAAAGCATTTTTCCTTAGCTTTTTGAATCCGATAGCAGTTTTTTAGAAAAGCGGTCAGAAAATGTACTTTTTGATGAAACAAAAAAGGGGCACCATTTTTCTAGCCCGGCCCTGGATTTTGACTTACCCGGTATGGCTTCGGGATGAGTTCCAACAGAAAAATATTACTGGTGAATTTCAACAAAATACCTTTGGCCGTTTCAGAAATATCGCTTATCAAAGTTTCATACGAATCATACAAAACACCCTGTATCTTCGTAATCATCGGAGAAAATAACATTTCTTCAGTGGATCCTGACTCGCCTCGAAGTTCTCTATCTCCCATTAGCCTATGTAAGGTCACTCATGAATCACCCTGTATTTTGGCTGCGTGAATTGAACACTTCTGTCAATGCCAAGGTGACAAAGCTCAATCAAGCTGATTTTCGTCAATCTTGCATTAATCATAAACAAAAAAACAGAATTGTTATACAGCTGGAAGAAGGTCTTTCTATAAGGCAAGTTGCTTTAATGTTTGGTGTCGTCAAAATGACTGTACTGGCAGTGAAGAAGCAATGGGCGGAACACGGGAACTTTGCTAGAAGAGGTAGTAGTGCGGGAAGGCCAAGAATTTCCATGGTAGACCAAGACCAAGCGCTGCTCGATCATCTATGACATGATCCCTTCAGTACGGCACGAAAAGCGATAAACGGAACTGCCCTTCCAGGCTGCCCAATACAAAGTTCGATAAAGAATTCTTGAGGAAAACGAATATCCATGGGCAATTTTCCGTTAATGTTTGGGGGTGGATAAGTTTCCATGGTATAGGTGTCTTCTGAAGGATCCAAGGCAGATTGATTTCACAGAACTACACCAGCATTTTCAAATTTCAACATGACTTTGATGGACAGATCTTTCAGACATTACGACTTTGGGAGGCATGACGACGAAATCGTCAAGAAGTCAAATCCACCCCAACCAAATGATAAATAATCACGGCGACTGGATTCAGACGCTGATGTATGGGTTCATTTTGTTACCAATAGCAATTTCAAAAACCAAATCACGTGTATCAAGCGTGATTATAATTCATTCTTGATTTGTCTAGTCGGGTGATCACCTCCGTTACAAATAACCTGACCCTGTGCCGATTCGTGCAATCAAGCCAGGGGATACTCGCACAAGGCCCCTGTAGCGTATCAGTTCAGACAAAACCTCAACCGTCTACCCTGTATAAGCAATGCTGAGATTCTCATGTTGAATTATTTACAGAAATATAATCAATTACAATAAATAAGTAGGTATATGACCTGTGAGAAGACTCAACTGTTTGGATGTTGACAGCTTCGTAATTTTGTCACAAAGAGAAATGCACCTTGTCGTCAGTAACTATGCAATAATTTTACACACAGAGGTAAACAAAACACAACCAACTGTTGTGGCCAATTATTATAAAGAAAATAGGTGTCTTAGATACATGAGTTACATCTTTTATCTTTCCGTTATTTGTTTTCAACTTCACCTGTAAACAGAGCCTGCACGGATGCCGCTGATGTCTACACTCTTGAATCGAAAGATTATGGACCATACAATAAATATGCCAAATGGCATGTTTTAACTATAAAATGCGGGGTGTTTTCCGGGAGAATCCGGACCTGTTTTCGAGTAATGTTCACTGTGTTTTGCAGACGCTGTATCTCAGAGGCTAATGGCCACAAAGTAATGAGTTAAGTACTGATCGAGGTACTGATCTCTTGGAGGTTTACGGACTAGGACATTTGCTTTCTGGTATATGTATTCTAAAGGTAATAGTTCACAAGTTATTGAGAAAAAAAAAACAAAATTCTCTAGGATGGCTCTTTTATTGGTTCTTTAAAAAACCAAGACATGGAATTTTAGGAAATTTCAGTATGTTATTCTACGTTAAATTCTGCACCGATCCACCAAAATTCGTCAATTTATTCACTTCCGGTTTGGCCCGATTTTGCTCAATTTGACTGGACTGACTGATAAGCACGAGTATTATTATACTTGACTGTGAAACTCTGTAGAAGGCCAAAGAGCGACGAGCGGTAAATTTGGGAAACGATCCGAAACGTACATTGCTAATAAACGACGGCGAAAGCGTCGAGTAGGTACGCATCTCGGAGGCGAGAGAACGGAGAAGAGAAGTTGGTCCAAATAAGCAGTCTCTATGATTTTTATTGGAGGATAATAAAGGATCAAGCGCAGTTTGACGGCAGTGGTTATTTGGTCTACGCAGTGGGATTACATGACAGTGCCATATTGGTCCCATTTCGGCTGCTTTTTCATTCGCAACACCACCCTGCGGCGAAGGCAGCCGCCGAGATTTCCGGCCGAAACTGGGGGCCCCGCCGCACACTCGGATATTGAGAATGTGATATTTATTAGATTTTTAGGAGCGCGAATTTCCTCCCCCGTCGAGATTTGTGTCTTTTCTATGAATTTATTTCACCAGCACTTCCATTCAATTCGGCTTGTTAGCCGGGTTACATGTATTAAGGGTTTTATTCCAGCCGTATAGGGCACAGGCGAGAGCGCTTAAATGAAAAGGCGGTTCTGTGATACAGGCGTCAAAAAGGGGGCGATAAGGCCAATAATTGAACGTTTGCAACCCTCACTTAGGGGACGATCATGTTTAGATCGCACATTTAGATCAATTTTGTTTGTTGTTGCTCCTCGACAATTGCCGGCATTATAATCCCTGCTTTTATGCTCTCGACGGGCAGCATTAGATAAGAATTATTTTTCATTGTTGTTATAGCGAAAGTCCTTACCCATTATTTTCGAGTATCGATCAGTCCTTGCGATGCGGAGTCTGAATTAATTGCCAAGTTGGCTTATATGGGCATCAGAGTAGAGAAAAATGACCGAATGAGGAATAAAGTCAACAAAGAGAAGGACCGTAATTGGTTTGTTTTAATTTACGTGATGGTAGGGAAAACAATTAACCTGGCCCTTTATAGTTTTAATTACTTCATTTTCGTGGCTATATCCCTGCTCTGCGCAAAATGCAGTCAGGTTCACGCAAGCCCAATTTTCGGCATCATTGGATGATGATGGTGGGCTGTACACTGGGCAAAGCACGAGCACATACATAAGATTTTTTCCATCAAAACGCGTTTAGCATTATTTTGCTAAAAGTATTGTTGATTACGCTAATCACCTAAATTATTAACATAAGCAAATTCCTCGGCAAATTCAACACCAGTAGTGAAAAATATAACCAAAAAAATTCTGATATGATTAGAGGTGTTGGTCTAAATAGTACGGTTCGTAATCGTTTCAACCTTGCACTTCGTGATAGGTGCCACTTTGCACGCTAGTTCCCTAAACCCTAAAAAGGATGATTCAAGAGTTGGCGCGACATCTAATCAGTCCGACAATATCAGTCCCTCGATGGAAGGGGACGGGCGGGTGAGAGCCTTTCTTAGTGGAAAACAATAACAAAAACTCCTATATCAGGATTCATTACGGATTTGTGAAATCCATCAAATTTGATATGAACCGTCTCCATGCTTTTTCTTTCCAAATGTAGACATGGCACCACGTCAAATTTTAACAAGGGGGCTCCTTGAAAGTTAAATCTGCTGGAACTCTCCTAATCGTGTGGTCAAATGAATTAAAGCTGGTGGGAGTGCTGCAGCTATCGCCGAAGAAAAAAAAAGGTGAAGTACTCTCAGCTGGCAGATCGCTTTATTATTTGTCCATTTAGTGTCGAGACATTTGGCTCTTGGGGTCCTTCAGCCAAGTCTTTCATTGCGGAGGTTGGTCGAAAATTTTTTGAAAAATCGAAAGAAACTCGATCAACAGAATTTTTAAAACAAAGAATCAGTCTTGAAATTCAGAGGGGTAATGCTATATCTGTGCTGGCAACTTTACCTCTTCAAAAGTCTTGATGAGATCGTAATATTACTCTGTAGTGGACGTGGTAGGAAAAAACAAGTTGCAAATGATGATAAAGGCAAACCACTTTGCAGGATCGTAACTAAGACCTAAATGAACGATTCTAACTGCAGTGCTTTTTCTTTCGTCGCTTAGGATTTGAATAGCGCCCCTTCTTCAAAATGGCGGATTTTATCTAGGGGTGGAAGGTATCGAATAGCCTGGTGATGTCCAGCTTTGTTAAAATATATGGAGCTATGTCTCGATCGGTTTCTGGGACATCAAACACTATTTAAAAAAATGGTGTAACATTGACATCTGTCGCAGGCACATTTGGTGGAGGCGCCAAAGTGAATTTAGTACGGTCATAAGCAAATCGCTGTAATATTTTTATTTTTCGACCGATTTCAACACAAGACATCTAATTTTGTAGAAAAGTAAGTTCTTCTTGTTATCTTATCCCTTCCATGGAAAAGAAAAACTTGAGAAACGTTGAAAAAAAAAATTGAAAAATAATTTGAAAAAAAAGATTTTTTTTATTTTTTATTTTCTTGAAAATTGCCTTATTTGTAGATTTTGATGTGTCCTTTGTAAATTTGCACTTTTCCGATTTATATCTTTGCAGTGCGCACCGCCATCTTGAAAAAATGGTATCTGAAAAGAAGTTTTTGACAATATCTAAATTAGGGTCCTTGCAAGATTGAAATGTTTGTATACGTTTGAAAGTACATTCAATTCTCCACGATTTGACACCTGAACCATCCCTGTGCAACTCGAGGCTCTTGAGCTAGAGCTTCCCGAAGTATCAATTTTCGGTGTTAAATAGAGACCGCGCCTACCGGATTTGACCACTGGATCACCACCATGTCCTAATCAAGTTACCCATCAATAACGCGTCGTCATTCATCATAAAGCATGAACATTGGTGGACCTGGCACAGCCCCAAGAGGTGATTTTTAATTATTTTGGAACCGAAAATTGATACTTCCAGAAGGTCTAGCTCAAGAACCGCGGGTCGCACAGAGCTGGTTCAGATGTCAAACTGTGGAGGATTGAATGTGCTTTCATATGTACATAAACATTTTAATGTCACAAGGGCCAAAATCCAGATATTGTCAAAAACTTCTTTTCAGACATAATTTTTTCAATATGGCGGCGCGTGCGGCAAAGATAGAGATCGAAAAAGTGCAGATTTAGAAAGGGCACATCAAAATATACAAATGAAGCAATTTTCATGAAAATAAAAAAATTAAAAAAATCTTTTTTTTTTCAAATCATTTTTTAATTTTTTTTTTCAATATTCCTCAATGTCTTTTTTCATGGAAGGTACAACGTAACAAAAAAAAATCACTTTTCTACATAATGAGGTGTCTTGTGTTAAAATCGGTTGAAAAATAAAAATGTTACAGCAATTTTCTTATGACAGTACTAAATTCCTTCTGGCGCCTCCACCAAATTTGCCTGCGGTAGATGGCAATGTTCCACCATTTTTTTAAATAGTGTTTGATGTCCCAGAAACCGATTGAGACATAGCCCCATATATTTCTACTGAGCTGGACATCACTAGGCTATTCGATACCTTCTGTCCCTATAGATAATATCCGCCATTTTGAAAATGGGGCGCTATTCAAATCCTAAGGGACGAAAAGAAAAGCACTGCGGGTCAAATAGTTTATTTAGGTCTCAGTTGTGACCCTGCAAAGTGGTTTGCCTTTATCATCATTTGCAACTTATATTCCCTATTTCGGTTGTACCACGTCCACTACTGACACAAGTGGACAACAAGTGGCGTCCCAGATCAGCTGACGGCCATTTTTCCATGGCCCGTAGGTAAGTCCGTCAGGGCGTTTCCCGTCACTCCTTGACACACCTGAAGGCTCAAGGAGCGACGGAACGCCTGCAGACTTTAGGGCCCGTCGGATTGTTTCGTTTAGTGCTGCGTGTCTACTAAGCCGGTCTTGGTGCAAGCTAAACCATGATATCCAAATTCGTTTGCTATAGCATCAAGCAAGCGGTTTCCAGATTCATTTGAGGCGGCGGTAAGATCCTTCAGGTGTTGAGGCCGCAGACCATCCCAGGCTCCAGCAGAACCATTTGGAAAAGACTTTATTGCCGATAAGACTTCCTCTCTTGAGACAATATGAGGGATTGCAGGATGGATAGAAATGGACGATGGATCTCGATAGGTTGTATTTTCTGGGACAGTGGGATGTTTTGACCGTAAAATTTCCAAGGTGTCATAATTATTAGGAGCAATTGAATCTTCTGATGGCAACAACCGAACGGCGCCTCTCACATCTCCGTCTGCTAATTTAGCTTCAACTCGTCTTCGTATTGTGTCAGTATCATTAGACACTTTGGATGTTGAAAGTCTGGGTGAACTTGACTGTGTCGATGGTATCAATTCTTCAAACTTCTGCAAACCTCTTCTCACCAACGATGTCAACGACTCTTTGCGATCAGATTTACTGGGTAAACCAAAAACTATGGAAGGGAACAGGAACAGTCGATCCCAGGCTGTCACATCATTTTTTCTTACACAATTCTCCAACACACCCGCAAGTGTCCCAGCAACCTGTTCCCTCGCACTCTTTGGAACCCTACGCATAACATGTACAATAACCTGGGGGCCAATTTTCTACTCTTCGCAACTTTAAAAAACGTTCGCAAGTTTGCGATTTCTGTAAATTCCAATTTTTTAGCCATCGTTTCTTTACGTATGCGCATCGATGCGCACGTTTTCATACGTTTTGCTGCGAGCGGACCTGGACTGGCGCAAGTCACTTTGCGTATACGCTTTCATGATGAAGTGAGGTTAGGTAGTAATGTTTTCATTGTTATCAATAAAACAAACAGCATTGCTGAAGGTATGTGGCGATCATGGTGCCGAGTCAGGTGGCTAATGAGATACAGCACGGAATAACTTCACGAATGCGTCCTAAATAAAGAATTACTCACTCTTCTGTCATTCTTTTCAATCATCAGCTTCAGGGACACTGTTTAAAACTTGTCACGATGATGTTTAATTTTTTTCTTTGCATCGTCTGCAGTCTGCAGTGAAGCTTTGCATTTGCTCCTCACTAACGAGATCCAGGTTTCTGGAAATAGGTAATAATGTTCAGTTGTCTTCAACTGAACAACAAATTCAACTGTGAGTAGATAGATCTTGTCAAAATATTACGAAAACTCATAAACCGCTTTGTAGAGTTCGGCCTATTGTCAAAGATACAGCCCTTTATAGTTAATTTTTTTTGGATTTCAAAAATTTGTAACTCAGGAACATTTCGACAAAATTAGCCTAAATTTAGCGTTGACTGGTTTTATTGGATACTACACCAATTTTTATGATGGTACAGGGTGTTCACGTATAAATTGGAGGCTTCCGCTCAAACATAGTTTCAAAAATTTAAGACCACTTTTTTTTCGCAGGTTTCGAAGGCACTAAAATTTTCTGTCGTCTATCGCGAGTCATTAAGAATTTTTCTCAAATTAGACACGTGTATGTAATTATAGGAATTGATTCAGCTTTCCATCCTGATTATAAATATATACGTATATCATATATCCCACTCGATAGGTTAGTTAGGAAAACTACCAAGCAATACAGGGTGTCCGTTTTTCGAGGCTAAGCATGGGTATCTCGCTTATCTTTAGAGATACAGAGTCGGTTGAATTAGAAAAAAGTTGCGAATTTTCATGACAATCAATGATCTAAAAAGATATTTGACTTGTCAGTTTTAGTTTTCGAGATATCGAGAAAAAACTGAAATTTGTAATTTTTGTTTTAGTTTTTTATTTGAAAAACGGTTAAAGATAGCCTTTTCTAACTAAGACATTGTGGAGGCACTTTTCCAGGGGGAATTCAATGTTGCCAAAATCTTCATTCTAGCTTTCAAAACAACCGAGATATGACATTCAACTTTTTTTTCTCTCATAGGCGCCATATTGGATTTTGACATTTTTAAATACAATATTTTTCTCTGGTTTCAACGATGTGTCACATGCCACTGTTGAATTCATGCTTTTGAGCAAAAAACTTTTTTGAATTAGAGTGCTTTGAAAACAAAATCAGCACCGACAATAAAAAAAAGTAAATGTTGAACATTTATTCAACAGTGACATGTGGCACATCGTTGTAACCAGAAAAGAATACCGTATTAAAAAATATCAAAATCCAATATGGCGCTCATTAGAGAAAAAAGTTGAATGTCGTATCTCGGTTGCTTTGAAAGCTAGGATAAAGATTTTGGCAGCTTTGAATTCCCCTTGAAAAAGTGCCCTGACAATGTCTAGATTAGAAAAAGCCACCTTCAACCGTTTTTTGAATAAATAATGAAAACCAAAATTCAAATTCTTGGTTTTTTACGATATCTCAAAAACTAAAATCGATACGTCAAATTTGTTTTTGGAGCATTGATCGTCATGAAAATGCGCAACTTTTTCCTAATTCAACCGACTCTGTATCTCTCAAGATAAGCGAGATACCCATGCTTAGCCTCGAAAAACGGACACCTGTATTTCATTTACAAAAGTTTGATTTTGTAAAGTCAAGTTAGGTTCAGTAAAAGTTTCAAACTATAGTGAAATCAATTTAAGTACCGACTAAAATGATAGAAAATTTACTGAGTTACTTTAAAACAAAAAATAACTTTTCGATCATTTTAAAACTTCATCACTTTTTTCACATGCATTTGTGTTTTGTTGATTAACCTATCAAGTGTGACGCATATTTATAATCAGGATAAAAATCGGAATCAATTACCATATCAGAATAGGGCGTCGAATGTAAGAAAAATTTTCTATGTTGCACCCTGTAAGTGATATCCACAGACATTTTTCGTCGACAGATTCAAAGCCTACGGAAAAAATTATGTTGTAATCGTTTTTCATTTCCTGAATTATGTTCAAGGGGAAGTCTCCAGACGTATTCTTTGTTGTTAAATATAGAGGTTATGAAAATTTATTAATCTGAATGAAAACACGAACATCAGAAACTGACGTTTGAAAGCTTTGGTAGGCTTGGCGTGGCTTGAGTAGATGAAATGCACCGATATTTGCAACGTTGTCGCGTCTACCATGCGTTTATTTACGAAGACCCAATTCGAACGTTTTTCGTTTTGCGAACACTGCTCAAAAATTGGCAAACGGAAACGTATACCTAAATCTTCGTACGCAAATTTGCGCATACGTAACTTTACGTATATTTTCAAAAATTGGCCCCCTGCTCTGAAGATTTGTCATCATCTAGTATAGATTTGGGTCCAACAGTAAATTTAGGTGTTTTTCCTAGAAGTCTTGCAGCTGTGTTCCTTTTGCATTTATTACTATTTTGATGGGTTCCAAATCCCCGTGACGTTTTGAAAATCTGCCCGCAACTCAAACATTCTGGTGTTTCAAATATTAACGATTTCTTTTTTGGACTCTGGACATTGTTTTGAACTGGAATGGGGCTCACATCTGTACATGGAATTTGGCTGCAAGGGCTGGAACTTAGATCTTCTTTCCGTTTGACATTTGACGAAATTTCTTTTTTGTAGACGATGGACGGTCCTGCATCATCTTTTCGTAATTTGTCGTCATCTGTGATTCTCCATGCTGCTGTTTGTACTTTGAAAAGCCCGCTATCAGGGTATTTCGTAGGCAAATAACCATCCGAATCGGAGCCGGAGCCGGAGTCAGACGTTGACAGTGGCATGACACAAAAAAAAAGAAATATCGCACATGCGCGGTTTTGGATGAAACGGTCCATTAGCGTGATGAGTTGCGCACTTCAAATACGTTGGAAGCGTCGCCTTTAAACATGAAGGAGGTCGCAATCGCAAATTAACACCAAGGCAGACCAAATATATTCACATGACCGCGCGTACTCCCTCTTATATTGAAATGTCGTCTTCGATAAATTTTCACCCCACAACGTTCACGCCTGAAGTGTTAGCTTCAATATGAGCCAAATATGTTCACAGTCTGATAACTGTGACAGAAGTTGTCACCGAAAGCCTAACATATCACTTTTTTGAGATCACCCTGTAATTCACAAAGGTAGACGAAAACTCAAGAAACCCTTTGTGAGTGTGAAGAGAGTGAAAAGTACCTCACTATGATACCCTGTATAAATAATTTGAAAAACTTGTTACAAGAGAGAATTATACTACGCTGTATCACGCTACAGCAAAATGTTGAGTAGTGTCTACCACCTTTTAATTCGTCTCTCAAAATATGAAATGTGTAATGGGTCGTTTCAATTTCGTTTCAGAGTTCCAAGTTGAAGTAAGCAATACGTCTCCGCAGCCGGTATATAGAACTTGAAAACATCTTGTGAGGAACAACAGGACAACAAACAGGTGAGTGAGCTGCTGCAAAGCTTATTTGAAACAGAAAATCTGTTGTTGCACCACTATACTTCCCTGACTAGTGTCCAGGAACCTATGAAAATTTTTGTTCGAGACGTCCGTTCATGCCTTTGCGACCCTATACTGAACAAATAAAATGAATCATCATGTTAGTCCTGACAGTATAAGCAAAATTTCATAAAAATGGCTCTAATTGTGACAAAAGTGTGAAATTTGGTGTGTGGACTCCTCAAAAGCATTTGAAAAGTTTTTAGAAAAGGAGCCAAGAAAAATTTTGATTATCATTTTTCAATTTTTTGTGACGTCATTCTTTTTCTTTTTGAAAATATTTGAGATTTTTGACTTTTGTCTTTGTACTATGGTAGAGCTCGCAAACTTACCGGCCGGCCGGGGCTCCCTGTCTGTATAGATTCACCGCACAAAAATAACGATAGCTTCTTTGGGAATAAAACAATCAAAATAATTTCTTCACTAAAATTTTACCTATTTTTTTTTATATCTATAACGTACAGCTGCGATCGCATAAATGGGAACACTTTGACACTAACACTGTTTTTCTCTTTCAATTTGAGCTGATATTATTTGATTTTTTACCCGATCTTCGCACGACAGCTCAAAATAGACGTTCTTTTCTGTGGCTAGCCATGTTCCCATGAGAAGATTACTTTACAATCGGTCAGAATATGGAAAATATTAGTGACAAGTGATGTCAAGTGTTTCCATTTATGCGATCGTAACTGTACCTCGATTGTAAACACTGCAGTTTTAAATACGCACTCGTTTAACATCAACCGACAAAGCCCAATATGTTTCAGCAATAATGAATTCAGAATGATTCTTCAACTAAAAAACTGTGTTCTGGCAGGCACAGCATGGAAATCTAATAATCTTCACAAAGTATAAGAATGTCGTTTGGAAAACTCGATCAGGTATTAATTTTAATTGAAATAACAAAAACAAAACCACAATAATTTAACAAAAACAAAACAAAAATAACATAAACAAATCAACAAAGCGCAAAAATTAACAAGAGAACAGCTCGGAACTTTGCTTCGATTCGATTCGAAAATGTAACGGTAATCGTCTGCACATGTGAACATGAATTGTCATGAAGCAGACAAATGACAGAAAAGAAAAATGACGGCGAATGAGAGCGCCACGCAATGTTCACAATGATAACTTTTAGCCAAGTCGAGAACCATTCCTGTCGGGTCACCAGCACAACACCCTCTGCGCAGAACCAAGTAGAGGAGTCCAGTGTCGGCGACAGGTTGGCGATACGCATTACGAAAATAAATTAATCATTTTCGGTTGTAATTGACACTTCCCTTGAGTTAGAATTCATCGATAAAATTAAATTTTAGTTTATGATGGAAGCTGTTGTCCTTAAAACACAATGCAAGCGGTAAAAGAATACTAACTGTAAAGAATAGAATCGAACGCGGCAACAGCTTACTACCATTTTCTCGGACGAGACACTGGTCACCCCAAGGGCCTGACACTACGTTACACCTCCGCGTTACTCACCCTCGTTACATGTACCGCGAATTCACTCCCATGTGTGGTTCTGCGTTAGTTGTGTGTTGTGATCTAGGCGCGAGAATAGAAGTTTCACTTCAAAAATTGCTCAATCTCTTTCTTCACATTTCACTCGCTGGATGTATCCATGTATCTGTAGCGGTTCGTCTGGTCCAAGGTTCCACACGAGTTTCAAGTGAACCGTTTGCACGCCTAGAAAACTAGCTTACACCCCCCGACGTGCATTTGAGTGCGTGTAGGTATATTTTTAATAGGAGATATAGGTACAGGGATGAGCGAAATTTAATTGGAGCGGTGTGAAGCAGCCTCGTTATCTCCCAGGCAATTTACCATTTCTGTATTCTGATTATGCCTCTATATAATGACTACACCATTGTTAGGGGGGCGGCCATTTTAATTTCTAGTAAAAACAACATGGCGCCCTCGCGAGGCAATTAAAACAGATGATAGGCGATAATGGCGTTAATTAATTCAGCCTTTCTCTGTCGGCAGCTAATGTGCAAATTAAACTGTTACACAGGCCAGGGCCCGTTCACAATTACTCCGCTTATGGGATCGCAGCTTGTTCGCTCCACTGACTCCGGGTAACTGCGTCTATTAGTCGGGGTGCGATCACTTTATCAAGAGCACCACCTCCCTTATACATTTACTCCTCTTCGAATGGTTACACCTTCCATTCTTGAACAACATGAATAATTTAATTGAAAGCCCGGCCCGGCCCGGCGGCGGTGTGGTGTGAGCCGAGCTTTAGGCGGCGAACCCACCATCAGTAATTATCCCTGTAATTGCTAGATGGCGTTAGGCGTAGATTACCTATTGTTTTACAATTCCCCAGGGAAGATAAATGAAGGTGCAATTGTTGCTCGTTTGTTTCCTTAGATAGGACCGACTTATGGTGGCGTTTTATCCTTTGCCGTTTGGAGACGGCGCAATTATTTATTCTAATTAATATAAATTGCCTTCCCTCGGTCCTAAGAAATGACTGTGCCTCGTTGCTCATTTGCGCAAAGTGAGACTGAAAATACGTTTTTTATGCGTTTCGCTTAATAACAAACATCGGTCGTAAATTACGCCGCATATCTGCCTATCTTCCGACCTGTCATTTTTATAATTTGAAACACCGGGTTGTGTATGTATTTTCGTGCTTGCTACTCGAATTAGTGCGTTGTCTTCGGTTAATAGCGAGGAACTGGCGGTCGTGTCACGCTTCTTGAGATAATTTCAAAAGGGTCGATTCATCGACACCCGACGCAAATTTGGGGTATGATCCTAAATTAACGAACTGCGTTTATACAGTCTCCATGCACACTCCACCTGTCTTTTACCTTTTGGGAAATTCACAAATACAATCTGTTCTTGAGTTAATAAAGGCGTATTGTTAGCTGAAGCTGACTTGATCACCGCACAATGGAAAGGTGTTCAGACGAAACGATCGCTTTAGAATTATTGAGAATGTGCGTTTGTTCAAATTCCATTGTGAGATCCAACAGCAAGCACACTCTTCTCATTTACACGGATTCACATCAGAAGGACGAACGGAGGATAATATACGGTATGGTGTAACCCTCTCCATCACAATTTGTTGAGGTCCGCCGGCCACTTGAAAATTTTTGGTGACCGAAAGTTCCACGACGACGCGAGCAATAAAAATAATGAGTAATAAAGATGCCAACGCACGGAACATCTGAATACATTAAAAATAATGGTCTGTATTATGACATTGATTAGAAATTTGATAACTTTTAATTAACGCTTGAGATTTTTACTAATTCAGATCAAGATAAGGAGCACAGTAGCTACCAGTGTTGCGTTCTACACAAGCCAGACTGGTTTCAAAATAACAAATGCCAGAATTTACATAAGGCTGGACCGTGTGTGTGTGTATAAAAGCGTCCGGCGCGTACGTCTTCCTCAGCCTTTCACGTATAAATATATATGAAATACTATTAAGAGAACAAAATATTGTCAAATTAAAATCGTCAGCAGCTGCCAAAATTACTCTGAGTGAACCGCCGGCTGTAAACTTGCTAATAAAGAGATGAATGGATTAACGAATAATCTCTCTTTTATCTTTCGATGAATGCCGAAGAATATTAAACTTGAAATCTGCAGCAGTTTCGCAGAAAAAGCTTTGACCTTCCCCAGATTCAGAACAGTCAGAAACACTATAACCATATTACAAAGACTATATAACGCATAGGTAACTAGACTGTGTTTCAGCCAATGAGATCCACGGATTCGGGGTACCAAGAGGATATCGCAGCGATGATAAAAAACAATTGAATTTATCACCGAATTCGGCTTGTTTACCTCCTGTCAGATTGATTTCAGTTTGGGGTTAAATTTTATTTTGAATGTAAACTGTTGAAAATACATGAAAATACTAATGAGATACTAATGAAAGAGTTTAAAACGTGATTACTTACCCCAAAAGGAGGTTCTTGTACAAAATATATACAGATACAGCATTCGTCTGTGGTGTTGATGTGGACACAGGCATTCAGATCAGAGAAATGTCACATTGGGTGGATTTAAACGGGATCTGCTCGTAACATGGAAAATCATGTCCATGCAATATGCTTCACTAGCGATGGACGAATCTTTGAATTGCTATTTTGCAATGCATATAGACACTAAATAGGTAAACCTTAGATTTGCCTTGAAATGTCTGATGTACTTAAGTATGCAATTCAATTTTTTCAATTTTTTATATACTCTTGCTAAATTTAACTCGTGGTATGATTAATAATCGATGATAATTTCGGTGCTAGGACAATTCGTCCCGCGGACAATTCGTAGCGGACAATTCGTCGCGGACAATTCGTCCCGCGGACAGTTCGTCCCGCGGACAATTCGTCCCGCGGACAATTCGTCTCACGGACAATTCGTCCCGCGGACAATTCGTCGCAAGTGATGGCTTCGGAAGGTAAGGGGGTTATATTACACATGAAGACACAAGGGGGCTCAATAAAAGGATCTGAAAATCATAAGCAAATGCAAGGGGTTCCGACAGAGATCCGAACGCCACGAAAAAATGCAACGGGGCTCAGCAAGGCTTCAAACGATATTGAAAACACAAGGGGGCCTTATGGAGCTTCGAGAGGACTCCGAATATCACATAGAGGCATAAGGTGCTCACTACTGCTTCGAAAGCCACGGAAAGATGTAAGGGGGCTCAACATGCAGGGCTTCAAAAGACGTTGAAGAAACAAGGGGGCTCACGGCAGCTACAGATGACATAAGAAGGCAACAGGAGGCTCACTGGAATTCTGATAGTCGCATTGAAGAACATGAGAGGGCTCACTGGGGCTCCAAGCTACACTCATGGAAACGAGGGGGCTCACTAGGGTTCCAAGCTACACGTATGAACACAAGGGGGCTCTCTAGGGCTCCAAACTACTCTTGCGGGCACAAGAGGGCCCGATAGCGCTCCGTATATCACATGAAGGCACAAGGGACTTACACTATAGGGCTTCCAGCAATGTAAAAGCGCACAAGATGGCTTACTGGAATTCTGAAAGCCACGAAAACACATAATGGGGCTCATTAGGGCTCTTAACGACACATAGGGCACAAGGGGCCTAACAAAAATCCGGAAATCACGGGAAAATGCAAGGAGGCTCCGTAGATATTCATATAATTTTGGTTACATAAGGGGGCCCAGGGGGCTCTTCACAACAAGAAAAGGCAAAAGGGGGCTTACTGTATGATACTCTAAAAGCCAACACAAGTGGACTGGTTGGGGCTCCAAACTATACATAAGGGTACAAAGGGGACCCGATAGAGCTCCAAAAGCCATGAAAATACAACAAGGGGGCCCAATGGAGCTCTGTATAATCAAAAAAGGCAAAAGGGGGGTGACTGGGTTTCTGGAAGCCATAAAAAGCAAAAGAGGCACACTAGGACTCTAAACTACACTAACCGGCACAAGGGGGTCCGATAGGGCTCCGCATATCACAGAAAAGCACAAGGGAGCCCAAGGAGCTTTATATAACAACAGAAGGCAAAAGGGGCTCACTGGAATTCCGGAAGCTACGAAAAAACACAATGCGGCTCATCAGGGCTCTATACTACACTTGAAGACACAAGGGGGCTCGATAGGGCTCTGAATATCACATGAAGACACAAGGTGCTCACTGCTGCTCCGGAAGCCACGGAAAGATGTAAGGGGGCTCAGCACGGCTTCAAAAGACGTATTGAAGAAACAAGGGGGCCCACTGACGCTCTGGATGACATAAGACGGCAACAAGGGGCTCACTGGACTTCTGATAGTCATGGAAAAACACAAGGGGGCTCACTAGGGCTCCAAGCTATACTTATGGACACAAGGGGGCTCACTAGGCCTCCAAGCTATACTTATGGACCCAAGGGGGCTCACTAGGGCTCCAAACTACACTTGCGGACACAAGAGGGTCCGATAGGGCTCCGTATATTACATTGAGGCACAAGGGACTTACACTAGGGCTTCCAGAAATGCAAAAGCGCACAAGATGGCTTACTGGAATTCTGAAAGCCACGAAAACACATGAGGGGACTCGTTAGGGCTCCAGTGGACACATAGGGCAGAAGGGGCCTATGAAAAATCCAGAAATCACGGGAAAGTGCAAGGAAGCTCCGTAGAACTTCATCTGATATTGGTGACACAAGGGGCTCTTTATAACGAGAAAAGGCAAAAGGGGATCGACTCACTGCATAGTACTGAAATCAAATAAAAACAAAAATGGACTGATTAGGGCTCCAAACTACACAAACTACACAAGGGGACCCGATAGAGCTCCGAAAGCCACGAAAATACGACAAGGGGGCCCAATGAAGCTCTTTATAATCAAGCTTACCTGCTTGCACAATGGAGCCCGATAGGGCTCCGAATATTTCCTGAAGGCAGAAGGTGCTTGCTACTGCTCCGAAAGTCGCGGAAAGATGTAAGGAGGCTCAGCAGGGCTTCAAAAGACGTTGAGGAAACAAGGGGGCCCAATGGGGCTTCGAATAACACAAGAAGGCAACAAGGGGCTTACTGGAATTCTGATAGCCAGACCAAAAACAAAAGGGCTCACTAGGCGCCAAACTATACACTTGCGGACACAAGGGGGTCCGATAGGGCTCCGTATATCACATGAAGGCACAAGGGACTTACACTAGGGCTTCCAGCAATGCAAGAACGCACAAGCCACAAAAACACACAAGGGAGCTCTTTAGGGCTCCAAATGACGCAGGGCTCAATAAAAATCAGAAAGTCACGGAAAAATGCAAGGGGGCTTAGTAGAGCTTCAAATGATATTAGTGACACAGGGGGGCTCAAGGGGCTCTAAGGGGGTTCATCAGGGCTCCAAATTATATTTGAAGAAACAAGGGATAAGGGGTCGAATATAACATAAAGGCACAAGGGACTTACTACTGCTCCAAAAGCCTGTAGGAAAAATGCAAGGGGGCCCAACAGAACTTCAAACGGTATTGAAGAGACAAGGGGGCCCCATGGAGCTCTGTATAACAAAATAACGCGAAATGGGGCTTACTGGTACCTACTCCGAAAGTCATGAAAAAACATAAGGAGGCTCAACGGGCCTCCAACTACACCTGAAGGGGCCCGATAGGGCTTCAACATGCCATGACAGCATAACGCTGCTTGCTGCTCCGGAATTCATGGAAAATTCAAGGGGGCTCAGCAGGGCTTCAAGTTACGTTGAATATAGAATAAGGGGGCCCAGTGAAGTTCTTGATAACACAAGACTGCAAAAAAGTGCCTTATGGAAATCTGAAAGCAATGAAAAACATAAGAGGACTCATTAGAGCTCAAAAATTACACTAGAGAAGATGAGGGGCTCGATAGGGGCCAAATATCTCATGAAAGTATAAGGGGGCTTACTGGTGCTCCCAAAGCTTGGTGTACTAGCAAAAATTCTCAGAATGATGCAAGGGGAGTAAGCAGAGCTCCAAAGACATGAAGAAACCAGGTTGCGCAGTAGGGCTCCAAATACTACAAAAAGGAATAAGGGGGCTTACTAAAGTTCGAAAAGCAACAAGGAAAGACAAAGGGACTTGTTAAATTTAAGACAAAGGGCAAAACATTATTTTGAGACGAATTATCCGTGAGACGAATTGTTCGCGGGACGAATTGTCCGCGGGACGAATTGTCCGCGGGACGAATTGTCCGCGGGACGAATTGTCCGCGGGACGAATTGTCCGCGGGACGAATTGTCCGCGGGACGAATTGTCCGCGACGAATTGTCCGCTACGAATTGTCCGCGGGACGAATTGTCCGGTCACGATAATTTCGAATGGAATCGTGTCTGCAGATTCAACGACTGCGAAGCACTGCGGAGTTTATTCCGCGTATCGACCTGTTCGATTTTTTGCAAAGGTTTCCGAAAGGAAAAAAGTACATCAAGTCAACCATCCACAAACGATGCTGCAATTGAAACAAGAAATTCAATACGTTATCGGCGGAGTCCAAATTGTGCCCAAAAGTGATGAAAATTCCGCTCGCAAAGTTGATGTCAGTTGCCAGCAAAATCGTGGTGGACATTTAGCATATGTGATATCTTACGTGTAATTTAAAAGTTTGTGCTTCATTTCAAGGTACCTAATTGTATGGATGTCTTCTGGAAATCAAATGAAATTTTTTACTGGAAAACCCTTTACTTACCTATAGACAGATAAGCAAGAATATAAAAGGGGATTTGCCGCGAGGCACCGTTGAACCGCAGCGGTTCTAACAACGGTCCTATCTCCATCTCTTGTATACAATTGCGTTCTCTTTCCATATCCTTCAAGCGCGAAAAAGCATCGGTCCTAACCGTGGTGAGGTGTCAGGTGACCGCGGTTTCAGTTTGAAGTTTAAATGTTATCTTGACCTCACAATCGACACAATCATCAACATAGCAACAAACCTCTGAGCTGGGTATCCGTATCCAAATGAAATAAATCCAGTTCCGTTCCAGCTAAACCCACCAATTTTCCCGAGCTCCCGTCCCGCTAGGTTAGATCTGACAATTCTGACATATGATAGATGAACCGCCACACTGAACCGGCCACTCCACCCGGTCCCTAATATTGCGAACCGTTGAAGTACACTCCAAGTAAAAAGTTTGAACCGGTTAGGTCGCGGCAACGCAGCGGTCATGCAGAATCGTGCACCGTTGACTCAACGGTGCCTCGCGGCAAAATGCCTAAAGCACAGACTCCTAAAGTATCGCGAAAAATTGCTACTTGTGTGATATTGACCTTTTATTATTTATTATACATATCTGATAATTACTAATCAAGCACCGCTAATTGTAAATCGTATTCAATCACGCCGCGCGACTTCAAGGACGCTTGTTTGTAGGTGCACTTCAATGTTGACCACTCGACCAGCCGCTTTATTCGTGGGGTAACTCCCAATTCAAAAATTGATTGGAGTTGATTGGTGCCATGCATTTGTAAAGCACAACGTGGAGGTTGCTACCACTGTTGGTAGATTCACATAAGGGCCTGTTCCGTTCAAATAATATTCGTACCAAAATCAAAACATGGCGGATGACATTACTTGCCAATTTTGAAAGTTGGTCCTGAGTTTTGAATGACACGAATCACGAAACGATCCTAGAAGACATCAAACAACTCTGAAACCTTGTCCTTTTCATCCATTTATGATTTTCTGCGATACGGTTTGCCCTTGGAGTTAGGTACAGGCAGGGGCGGCGACTTATAGGGTGCATCGGGGCACATGCACCCATGTAAAGTGATTATACGGGTGCATTGCACCCATGCATGCAAGCTTAAGAAATTGAAATATACGTTCTTCAAGCCTTAATTTTCAGTGTTATACTATAAAATTTCCAGGCGGTTTATTTCATTAACCTACTTTGTTTATTTTGCACCGTACGGTACGCGGTACGCTCATATAATCAATTCAATAATTGCAATATAATAATGAATAAGTTTGTGACAGAAATTCCATGATGTCCTTCTATACCTCAGCTTCTACTGGCCTTGCTGCCATGAACAATGTTGTCAATAACTCGAGCAATAATCTCCAGAAAAAAAATCACGCTGGCAAGCAGACTCGAATTCGTCTACAGGTTGGATTTTTATAAATACTAATTGACCAAATAAGACCTAAATAATTAGTAATAAAACCCATAGTAGGTAATCACCTTGTCTTTGTTCAATTTCTAATGGTTTTATATCCATAGAATTGTTGACCACGCCCCTTTTCTAGAAAAATTTCCGCCTGCGGCGCTGTTGCTCGCTTCGCTCGCTGTCTTCATTGCTTTCTCTGTAGGTTGATTTTATCTTTTGCACCCATGCAAGATTACAAAACCCGCCGCCCCTGGGTACAGGCATATACAGGGTACCTACCTAGTACCTACAGAGAAAGAAACAGCTATACATTAGCTTGCCGCTAAGCAGCGTGTTCTGCAGTCTACAGCCAGTCAGACACACTTCACAAGCTTGCTCGGTTCATGTCTTCTTTAAAATGGTTCAGCCTGGAGCCTGAACGCCAGGTATGTCTTAAACAGTTCGAACTTAGACTTCTATGTAACCACATGTCGCAAAATGATCAACTGCTGGAAGCTTGTGAAAGTATGATTTCAAGACAGCCTCTCTTCCTTGAACCCTTCGCCATTTTTTGCTCTGCCTATACAACATAGAAGCTTGGAAGGGCGAGTGCAACAACTACAGGTTACTTATGGATGTGGGCCGCCATCCACCTAATAATAGCAAATGCAGCCATATTTGTTCGTTCTTCCATCACTACGTTTAACAACTTCACATTGACGGAACATTGACCGCAGTCAGAAAAAGAGATGTTAGATTTTACTTTTCCGACTGAGTGAGAGGAGACAGGACGGACAGGCGTTTCCGACAAATGACGGCCGTCAATCTACCAGCTGAGGTGGCGCCTTCAACGGACAAAAGTGGCAGTGCATGCCCCATTTGCATGAACAAATGTTCACCAATGCCCGAAATTTATTATCAGTTACTTTGTGCGCTGTTTTCAACATTAAATTGCTGATGTCAAATTTTCTCGTGATATTTGAAAGTTTTATTGATTCGTTAAGGTTATGTTCACACCACTGGTTGACTTGATTTGCGTTTTCATATAAGTGGTACCTTGAAGGCTGATCAGAATATCTGAGTTTGTGCCACATCTGTGGCGGCGCTTTGTGCAAGAAGAAATCCATGAAGTGCTGGGCCCTTTCACCCACAGTGCGTGGGCCATCTCACCCAGATCCGATGGGATAGATGGCCCATGCACCCTTGAAATTTTTTGAATATTTTTTCTTTAGGAAAATATCACAAAATTCATTTTTGTTGTCACATTTCTATGTTCTAGATTTATGCCTGTTTCAGAAGTTAAAAAAATCAACTTTATATTGTTATAAATCTAGCTTAACCACTTAAAAAAAAAAGGTGGGACATCTGACCTGGACTTACCGTACGTGTCTGGGGTATCATTTCTACATCTGGAATTTTGCAAAATCATCGCCAGTAGCAAACCTCTTTCACTTCTACAACAGCCCTGCCGCGTCTACGTTTGACTTGTTGGCGCCAGTAGCAAGCCTTCCATCAGAGAACCATTTTTCCCAGTACAAGTGCCTTGCAACTTTTTATGGATAATGGGCGCGAGAATTCTCAGCATCAAGCCTTCTGGACAGGGAGCTGGTGCCTCAAAGCTTACATCATAAGGTACATGATTTTAACCCTGTAGGTCTAATGTGCGTTGATAAGGTTGTTGAAAATTTCTTTGTCTTACATGTCAGACCGGGGGCTTTGTATAGGCTTGTCAATTTTCGAAAAATGTCAAAAATTCATGTCATAAGGTACATGAATGAAACCAACGGGCTTTTGTGTGGAAACATCCCCTCAATCAAAAATGGGGTCACAAGACCAAATTTTTGGGGGCTCTCGGTCCATAAGACAAGTTTGAAATTTTCAAAAAAGGCCAAAATTTACCTCTTCCTGGAGACTTCTTCTTTGGCATAATTTTAGGAATGAAAAACGATTCTCACATGATTCTTTACGCGGGTTTCGAATCTGTCCACAAATTTTTTTAATGGTCGTACATCGCTTACAGGGTGCAACATCGAAATTTTTTTCTCGGATCGTACCTAGACTTTGTATTTTAACATGGAAATCGATTCCGTTTTTCATCCTGATTACAAATATATATCACACTTGGTGGGTTAGTCAACAAAACGCCTGTGAAAAAATTGATACATTTTGGTCCTTTTTTGAAAATTTCAAACTTGTCTTATGGACCGAAAACCCCCAAAAATTTTGTCTTACGAGCAGATTTTAGATCAAGGGGATGTCCCCACACAAAATCAGTTGGTTTCATTCATGTACCTTATGACGTAAATTTTTGGCCATTTTTTCGAAAATTGACAGGCTCATACCAGCCTAAAGCCCCCGGTCTGACATGTAAGACAAAGCAATTTTCAACAACCTGATCAACGCACATTATAGTCCAGGAGCATATGTAAATAAAAATCATTCCGTAGGATTTTGAATGAAAGAGCATAGCGACCATGTGGAATACATTCCTTGAATGGGCAGCAATCACACCTCACCGGGTGTTTTGCTTGAATTTCTTGCAGGGGATTTATACAGGATGAAACAGGAGAAAAAAAAGAACAAAATTATATTCCGTGAACTATAGAAGGTGGAGCGGTACAAATCACCAGGTGGATGCCCGACTTGATGCTTTTGAAGGTTTTGCTTGAAAAATCGACATTCGTGGTGAATAGAGTGAAAAACAAGAAAACTTGAAAATTAAATTTATAATTTTGAAAAAATCATCGGCGGAAAAGCGAAACTGTGTCGGATTTGAAAATGGACCTACACGACGCCCAATGCAATCTACTTCAGATATCAGTTGAAATTTTTTGAAAAAAGTCAATCCCCCACCAGGAAAGGACAGATGAGTTGAGTCCTGCACCAAACGAGCGACCGTCTCCGGTGGTAACGGCCAGGAGAAAATTTAAAACCTCGTAACGTCCAACTGGGAATTGGTGGAAAGCTGCAACTGCGGGCTTGATTTGATGATTTTGTTTTGTTGCTTCCTTCCAAATTTGGCTTCAATCCATCGGATAGATATTGAATAATTGAATGGCAAAGTTTTTTAGATAAGATTACGAACCTGTGTATGTCTGTGTCTGTAATCTTCCACAATAACAGCCGCAACGTTAATTTGATCGACTTGAAATTCGGTATGCGGACATGATTTTGCCGTCGAATTAGTCTGTTACATTTTGGTTGTCATCTGTCAAACGGGAATGTCACCATCAAAAATGACAGAAAGCATATGTCACAAAACTTGATTCGCAATATGTCTTTTGAAAGCCCTTGAAAAACTGTATTCAAAATTGTTGAAAGTATTGCTCCGCATGGCATCTGTCAAATATTAAAAAATCTCAAAGTTCAAAGCTTTGTCATTCAATTCTTCAAAATTTATCCGATGGATTGGGACCAAATTCGGCAGAAATCAACACAACAACAGAATCAAATCACGTATGCAGTTCAAGCTTTCCATCCTTTCTCAGTCTAGAGCTACGAATTTTTATTCATTTTTTCTGTTTCACCCTGTATAAATTTCCTGCAAGAAATGCAAGCAAAACACCCGGTGAGGTGTGATTGCTGGCCATCTAAAGAATGTGTTCCACATAGTCACTATGCTCTTTCATTTAAAATCCCACGGGATTACTTAAGTTCCTGGACTATTAGGCCTACAGAGTTAAAATCATTCACCTTATGACGTACCCAAGTTTTGTGTCACCAGCTCCCTGTCCATTCTTCGAGAAGCAGTTTCCTTACCTCGTCTTCAAGCTTGTAACGCCTTCCTGAGTCAAGCAACAAGCACAAGACCACAAGAGTACCTATTCGGCAGATGTTTTCCGTTATATTAAGTACCTACAAGCTTTATTTTCATTTTACTTTTTGTTCTCAGCCTATCCTGGAGCTTTAGAACAATAGTATATTATAATACAAGTTTTATAAGACATCGTATTGTCACACGCGTCATTTTGAAACACGAGGAGCGAAGTTATTTTTTCATAAGGGACCTCTATTTTTTCTCATTCCTTCAATTTTGGTCTCTTCTGTTGTTGGAAGAGAAGAACAGCTATTGTTTTCTGTCTACACTTCGACGATTTTTTTTATTTGTTACACTATTAATATGAAGGTGGCGAATTTGCATGACGGGAAGACTAATGACTAATAAATTGCTATTATTGGGTTGTTCTCGAGCTAATCTAGTAGTTCCTATGTTCAGTTTTACAAACCACGTGTGAAAAATGCATTTTTAATGCTTTTCCTGTAGACTGTTTTCAGGTGTGTATTATGTGCCACTCTTTATACCTATTATAGCTACCTATCAGCATTATAGTTATTCCCAGTAATAGCATTAAAATGGCAATAATAGTCGGCTCGATTAATATGGCTGAAGCTGATTTGTAAACAATAAATCATAGTTGTACATTAATTGCAGTTTATTATCCATTGTTCGTACTTTATTAGCCATAAAATTTGTAGTGTTCGTATCATTGCAAGAAATGCATGCATATAATTTTTGCATCAGTTCAAATTTGGCTATGGATAGTAGTAATTTTACTATAGCAGCAAAACTGAGTATTGCCTGTGTTCAGTTCGCTTGCAGTTACTGACCTGTAGTTTATTTTTATTATTCCATTCCTGAAAATATTTGCGGCAACAGAAAATTTGAAAGCTACCTGATGTAACTTATTGGGTATCAAAGTAGAATCTTACAGAAAAATGTTGATAGACCTATATTAGAAGTTCGACTCGATAGAAAGCAAACACCTATATGTAGTTTGTCTCTCTAGAACGTTTTCTTTCCCACTTCGATTCCCTTCCTGAGTGTTCCATTGTCATCCATTAAATAATGAGTTTGTTTATTCAAGAATACATCGGCGGCGTCTCTAATGCACACAACACGCAGGAATGTACATTCACGACGATTAACTATTGAATATGAGCTGTCAAATCAAAGTGAAATTGATATGTAGCCGCTATTGATCACACAAATTTCGCTCAATAGATTTGATTAGATGGCTACACGACACTGGCGTGTTCTTATGTAAATGTGGTGTCTTAATATGACACATATCTTAATGTTATTTATTAACAGGCTTATTCATTACTTCTATTTCGTCCCATAATTGATCCAATTAATTTATCAATAACATTAATTTGCAATCGCGCTGTTAAATTAATTACGCGCGCCTCACGTGGACGTAGCTCTTATTTAATTACTTATAACAATATAAAGGACCAAAACCATCGTCGCCTCCAGTAGATAATTAATATTTTAATTTATGACGACATAAAATCTCAGTGCTAAATTTCCACGAAAAGGCGCTCATATAATAAAAATAATTTCTTTCCTTTAATCATGTTTACGTGGGGCCCGGCCGCTGTAGCGGGGGTCCTGCGTTCCCCGCAGGGGTCCAATTAAGACCCCATTCTATGCCTCAAGGGAAACGAGCTTTGCCAGCTGGCCGTTTTTACAGTCTCAATCTCGGCCGTGCTCAATAATACCCCATTATTACCCACTTAACACTCTTGGCGCTTTGCCGAATAGGTTTTGCATGAATTTGTTGTTGATACATTATTTCTGAGGATGTGATTTAATAAAACAAAAGCGTGTTCAACTCGATTATTTTATTTTTCCGTCTAGTATGTCGCAATAAGTATTATTTTTGCACTAAATGTGAAACCAAAACGTAGTTAAACCTAACAGGATAGGTACTAAGTTTTGTGCACAATACAATCATACAACCTTATTTTATTCAATATATTAAAATTACGTCTAAACAATTTACATCGTCTTATGTAACACTATATACAAAAATTTGTACAAATACTATTTACAGAATACATTAAATGCAATTATCATTTAACGGTTAGTTTGTTTTTATCTCTCTCGTGGTTGTGACCCTTTTTTGATAATCTTCCAGTAATTTATGTGCGCGATAAGGTAAATTAATTTGCTCAAAATTTGTTTGGCATTACTTCATGCTCTAAAATTACCATGGCGCTATTTATTCAATTAAAAAAATTCAAAAACGATAAAAAACAACTAGGAGTGAATTCTACAACAGCTTCAGACGTCAGATCCAAAAATGCTGATCGTCGAAGCTATTTATTTGGCTGTCAACACAAAGAGGAATGTTTTTTAACAGCATCACAATAAATTAATATAGGCTCACTCAAAAAGAGTGTCAAATATTAATTATGAGTTTAAAGATCAGCTAAATTCAGATTATGGTATCAAAGAGGTCGTTCCCTTATCACATGTGATATATTCTTGGTGTACAATAATAAGAGAGATTGTTACAAACCGATGTTGAACAAACAACATAATTGAATGGACTCCTACTATTTTGGCACAAAAAATATCATTAAATTAGGGACAGCGTCATTGCCGATTTTTAATTAGCAATAACCCTTAGTGTTTATTGACTTTCATTATCGAAGCAAAAAAAAAAAACTTTCTTGGATAACTCTTGCTTCGACTTGTACTCGATCTCTGCATCTCGGCAAACGCGCGCGTGTTCAATAAATAAATGTTTTTAAAATCACAATATCCAAAATGGGAGAGACTTTGGTTCCGATATTGCAAAGCCCTCACGTTCTTATTAGGACATGTGAGGGCTGGGAGATCGCATCGCACCTTGCGGCGAAGTCATATGGGGAGGTGGCTGCGGAATGAGAGCGAGGGGTGCCATGGGGGGTCTGGCCCCCAGCAAGGATGCCAGAGGGTGTGCTCCTGGAGTAAAATATCCTTGTAAGGCCGGATGCGGGTAGAGGGGGTGGGGGTGGCGCGACAACGACGCCATCTTCAGCTTTTCCAATTCGGCTTCCTGCAGACGTTTCGCCTTTGCCCGCCGGTTTTGGAACCAGATTTTCACCTGCAACAAAGATAATTTCATAATTAAGCACTCTTCGATATACGTTTATATAGTTATTTATGTTTATGTTCTTATCCTTGATTTGTCTTTACTTCCATTTTATACGTTCTTTGTGGTGCAAGTGTTTATTACTACTTTTTCTATATTCTTTTGTCCTCAGCTGTCTCCAAGTATAATAATAATATGTATAATCGGCACTCGAGTTCTTTAGAGTTTACATCTTTTTAACGTCAATCAGGCGATGCCAAATAAAAACGTAGGGCGTGCATCCGTTTTGAAATTGGCTACCTTACAATATCAGTGACAGGTACCGTACGTTTCCATTTTCATGAATATAGAACATGAAACGAATCGCAACCACAGTCTAATTATTCTCAAATTCACAAGATGATCAATGGCTCACACCTGACTCAAGTCAAGATTCTATTTACACATATATCGCCTTTTATTGGGACTTGGAGCATCATCAGCGCAGGAGCACTCAGAGCCAGATGTCGAACGACGACGGAGACATAATAAATAATATAAATGCATACTGAGAGCAGTTAACATGCGAGATTTCTGTGTGGTGCCATCTATCCGTAGAAACTGGTACCTAGTACTACGTGGTCAATTAAAATGGTTATTCATCGTCGGGCAACATCAAATTCGGTATATTCCTCTGAATACCGGTGTCACGATAATTTTTTAATATTTATTTATAACTGGTTGACATTTTGGACCCTCGCTTGTTTGCAATGGTGACGAACTAACGAATACAGAATACAAATGGAAGTTGTTTCAAGCTAAGCAATGCGCCATGTGTCAAAAAGATGACATTTATAGTGACAGATCCATTATACTATAGATCCAGATCCATTTGAATTCAAACTATCGGAAGTGGAAGCGGGCTCTTGGCATGCTTGCTTGTGAAAAATAAAGCGAAAACTTTGTATTTTTTGGTGCGCGCAGTGCCCCACTGTTCGTGTCTGCAGTGTTCGGCAAAGAAAACAGCAGGCCGACCGTCTGTTGATTTCCGAAAAGCGGGAAAATAACTTGTGAGAAACGAAACAACAGGACAACAAGCAAGCGACCGAGTCGCTGTAAAGCGTACTCGGTTATTTGACCACACTGAGGAGCCCCCAATAATCCCGAGCATCAGATAATCAAATACTAATGAGCTAGTTATCATCCAACAGTGACCAAAATGATCATCTAGTAGGCACTAGGCAACGGTGGAATTCGTTTGAAACTTAATCAAAAGCGTCGTCAAGAAGTTCAACGAGTGTATATTGGCTACTTTATCATTTGATAAGCTCTAGATGGGTTTTGAGAAGGATATTGCATGAAACGCTAAATCAATGAACAAACGTCCCCTTTATATCAGATTTCACATTCATTTTTAGGTTACGCATCTTAGCAGCGAATTTATTACACTGACAGGTTTTTGACAGGCACGGCAACTTGATAGCAAACGACACTAACTGGCTCATGAGCGGACAACAAAACGATGCGATAAAACACTACAAGATGGTATTACATCGTAACGATCTCCCATCTCATCATTATGGATTTATGAAATTGATTTCATAGGTGTAAATCTTCGGTGCAAATGGCGGTATTTGATTGGCTGCATTACAATGCCTTAATGCCTATGTTGTATTGAATCGTCGCATCTCGCCTTTCCGGTTCCCCTCCCTAGCATATATAAAACAGATAGAGTATAATATTCTGTTTTGATGCATATAATAAGTTCTACTGTTTTTTTTTTCATTAGAGTAAGCAACAACAAAAATTTGTGGTGTTTGTTGGTTCTAATTTGACATCTTGGGCGGCTGTGAAATTTGACAATTTTTGTACAGGGTGTTTGCAAACTTGTGGTAAAAAATTGAACCGTAATTTGGGAAATGCTCCAAAAGTGCCAGGAAAATGTTGAAAAATCTAAAGATTTTTTTTTGTAAATATGGAGGGTCAAGAGGTGGTCCTTCGACCCCTCTTATTTTCGTTATTTTGAAAGATTTTTGGAAACTCTTTCCATGCCAATTTTTTGAACCTTTGAATGTACCTATCTTGTAATTGAATGAATCGTAAAAATCTATTTTTCCTCGAAACTGCTCGTGAAAGGCTCTAGAGGTTATAAAACTGATGTGGAGCAACAAATAACATAGATAGTTCTCATATGAAATTTTCTGCATGCATTTTTGAAGAAAACTTGATTTGAAGGATTTACGACTCACCCTGTAGGTATAGTAAATAAAATTACAAAACACATTCAAAGGTTCAAAAACGTTGATTTTTGGTCTGTTGAAAATAGTTCATTAAAATCTTCCAAAATAATGGAAGTAAAGGGGTCGAAGGACCAATTAGTTTTATAGTTTTATTTGGTAAGTTGATGATAAGTTTACATTATGAACTCGAGTTGACTTAGAAAACGCATTATTTCAAGCGCATGTCACATCTCACAGCCGCCTGAGATATCAAACTATCTGAATTAGAATATACATACTAAGCTGTAACGTCGCTCTAGCCAGTTGTGTATATATGGTTAGTAATGTGCAGAAGTTTTGTCTCGTCTCGTGCAGTTCAACTCCTTAAATTGATGTCCTTCTAATCAAGTTTTCTCAATCTGACTGGCGCCACTGGGCAGTGGGCATTTTCTATCCATTTTCTTCAGTATTGTCGGCTTAGTTATATCCAGTGGCCGCGACTAATCGGCACAAACCAAGAGCCACTAGCCAGTCAGGCTATAATTATGAGCCGCAAAAAATTTCAATCCAAGGGAACTCACGTTTCCCCATTATCGCCACAAAAACTCGAAAATTCCAACTTACGCGTGCATCACATTGTAGTGATGAGTGACAGCTTTCACATGACTTCTGCACATAACACGCGGCTGCTTCGTACCAACAAAACTGAATTTTTCCATGGCTTACTCAAATGAAAAAAAATCCATTGAACTGATTTCATCTTTTTAACCTTCATTCCTTGAACCTATGAAATGTTTTTACAGGATGATGCATATAATTAGCCCAAACTAATGAAATATCGTGTCAAGGGAGAAGGCAGATGAGTAAGAAACTGATGCTTGATGCTTCATGCTTCATTTTCTTAAAAAAAATTGATTTTTTTTTTCAATTTTTCCTCATTTTTTTTTGCTTCTACTATTAATTTTTGTTGCTCAAAACGTCCCATTAGTACCATTTGTGACCTGTATTCCTGGATTATGAAATAAAGAAGCAAAAGAGTGTCAAAATTTTCCCCAGGGTCGAAAGACCATATGCATAGCTTCTGTACATCCACGAGAAAAAAAAAAGAATTTCAATGCCGTACTCACACAGTCTTTCTAGATACAGGACTCAGTTCTTTGGGTCTGACTTTGAATCACCCTGTATAACTGGTTCTTCCAAGATTTGATTTTTTTCACTAAGAAGTGTTCCTTTTCGATAACTTTTCCTAATTTGAAATCTTGCAGTGTCTTGTTCCTAACATATTTTTCCTTCCTTTCAAGTGATTTGTAAACTGCGTCTATTTTGTTATTGTTATTTATCTCCTATTTCCTTACATTTATTTATCTATTTACCGTTTCCTTAAGTAGATCCTCGATGCCTTCCTAGCTAGCCCATTATTCAACCTCATTTCAGTCTCTCCGCTCTTCTCAGTACGGATTCACCAAAGTGACACATTGCCGGTTTTTTTTCGGATCTTCCTGATTTGTTAAGTTCAACACCTGTTGTCAGGTGAAATTCAAATTAGACTAATCTAAAAGTCGCAGTAGGCCAAAACATTTTTGTTGCAAGAATGTTGACGAGATGCATCTCGACTTGGCCATCAGGTTGTTATGGCATGGAATATCATCGTGCATAGTATTATCTCAACAGACAACAGAAATGTTAAGTTTCCGTCTAATTTGACATAAGAAGGATTAGCACAATTATTCTGGGAATGATATCGTCACTGTGTAGTGTGATTGAATGATCCATGGTTAGGTGAGTAATTTACCTGCGTTTCAGTTAGTCGCAAGGAACTGGAAAACTCTGCCCTTTCAGCTATGCTGAGATACTGCTTGTCCCGGAATTTCTTTTCCAACGCCAAGAGTTGCTGGGTGGTGAAGGGCGTTCTTGGCTTCCTATTTGGTTTGTGTTTCCGTAAGTTGCACTTCAGTTTAGGTGGTTCTCCGTTAGAGTCTACTGGAAAGAAGATATTCATAACTTTAGACAGGTGTAAAAAAAGTCAAAATAAAATCACTAAGTACAGGGAGGGCCAAAATAAAGGACCCGATTTTAAGTGTTGTGCCATCATGTCAGTCAAGATAGTTTTCATTCGGTGAACATCCAGGCGTTGCCCATAAATTTGAACAAGCGGTCTGATCTTCAGCCCATGGTACAGGGTGTATACGCGAGACGGATACTCCCCTCCCTTGTAAAAAACTTCCCCTTCACGATAATTAAAAAAAAAACTTTCTTGGAACAATTTTTTCCGTAGTTTCTGAATATGTCAAGTATAATTTTCCATTCCGTACCACATACAGGTGTCGCAATTTTTTCTGCATTCTTTCCAAACACCATTATCTTGACATATTTAGATACTACGGAAAAAATTGTTTCGCGAAAGTAGTTTCTTTTTTGAATTATCGTGAAGGGGAAGTTTTTATGAGGGGGGTATCCGTCTTGCGTAAACACCCTGTACATTGGTCGCCATGGAAATCGAGTCATGTCTTGGAAAGGATTTCAGCAATATTCCAGATGTGTGAAGCGGGCTCTGCGCCAGTTAACGAAGTAAAAATGACAGCCACTTAAAATCGAGTCCTTTATTTTGGCCCTCCCTGTACAACTTAATTGGTAGGAAGCATATTATCATGAGCATAAAATTTAGAAGGAGGTGGAGAAGTTCAAAGGCTGATTACTTTTGCATACTTATGTTGACACATTCGTTGTTTCTGTTATGTTTTTCTAAATCAGGACGCGGAACTTTAACCTAAAGTAAATAAACTTGAAATCAGCAACATCCTGTATATCTCTTTATTGCTTAAAAAAAACTTGGCGAACGTTATTAAAGTTGAACGAGCAAGCAATTACCAAGCAAGTTGAACATTTTTGTGAACCGCAATGGCACTAATTAATGACTAATTAAAAACTAATTAGTCGAAATGAAACAATACACGATGAGTGTTTATACACATAGTAACGCATCCGTTTCTTGTATGCGCTCTATGGAGCAGAGGATGGAGAAGGATGGCCGCATAATCTTATTCAAATTAGTAATAAAGCTACATTTGTCGTAATTAATTTCGAGCGCCTTCATTACCACACGAAATAATGTAATATGGATGGTGTGTTTTCATTATCTGAAATATAAAATTTAACTTAATTACAACTTTGTGAAACGAAACTTATCGAGTGGCGGCAGCTCATGAATTTTCATCAGGCAGAGCACCATATACATCATCATATTTTGGCCAAAGTGCGGATAATTATTTCTTCTTAATTGGTAAGTAATTGCTGCACTAGCATCGAGTATGACTGACTACCTCATGCGATGGTTGTATTAAGAGCAGCAGCCAGCCAGCAGCGGCGTGCTGATGCTGAAAAGCGACTTCCAACAATGATGGCGGAAACGTCTGCATGGAAAATTGATTTTTTGCCTCACGTCTTTAGATGGTAGCGCATAGTCAACATGCTCGTAATCAATTAAGCGTAATAGCTTTCGAGAAAACTGCTTGAAATTGAGCTCTTCTCGGTATATCGTGATAGCGCAGCTCTATTGATTAATAACTGTAAAATACGGCGTTGGTAGTAGTAACAGAAATTATACGGCATTTTTGCGCCCAAGACGGGCGCGTAATGGTCGCTTCTTGTCTGCCATTTCGAAATTGCCGCAATTTCAAATGGATTTAAATTAATTTCATCCATAAGGAGACGAGAGTTTATGTGTTAAGCGCATTAGTGGCTGATTGCACAAAAACTTTGTCGTATAGCATTTATACAGGGAGTTCTAATCGAATGACATAACAACCCATAGCTTTGGCTTCTACAGGCAACGCAGTTCGACGGAAGAAGCAAATCAGTTCCAATACAGCAGCTTAATTTTTCACAAGAATCGACCTCCAATGACTCTAAATAAATTGGCGAAAGGTACAAAAAAACATTAATGATTGAAACGTCGAAATGGTAAATTCGACTCGGGGATATTAACTATAGTCGAAGTTCAAAATAGTTGAGGATGACTAACACCTAACGACTAAGACTGAACTAATGACTTCAAATAAAATTTACACACATTTCTACATCTTTGTCCCTTTTTTCATGACCCGCCTATCATTTTCCTTCCCCTTCCCACTCCCCCCAGGGCCCCTTGGTTGAAAATTGGGGCTTAGTAAACATACCAGAAACTGTAAAAATCACACAAATAAAAAAATAATGGATTGGGCTTCTCTCATGAAGAACAAGTGAATCACCCCACCAGCTCAAAAAAAAATCGTGAGGAGCCGGAGTGCCTCCCACCCTCAAAAATTTTAATTTTTATAGTAGAACACGAAAATTGCTGGTGTCTGCCTTTTACACGAAATGCACAATAATTGTTCAAGCAAATTAATTTTTTAGCTCAAAAATGATACCGATTTTCCAAGAAATCAATTGTGTGTGGTTCTGAAAGCAGAAGGCGCATCAAGTGCATGATTTTTATGTTTCAAATACTTGAAACTAATGATCCTCGAGAGGATTTTGATCGCTGAAGCCTTGAGCCCAAATCAAAGCATGTCAAAAAAGTGGACCTAAAAAACATATTTTTCCTTATACATAACTATGTCAAACCTGCTCATGTTGTAATTTCAACGCCAGATTTGGATTCGGAAGGCGGAATTTAGTAAGAAACGATATCAAGCACGTTAATATACGTCCTAATTCAGCAGAACATGAAAATCCTGGAAACAACTCTAAATAGTCCCCCCAAGGCCTCCCGGTTGAAAATGAGGGGTGAATAAACATCTTTTTTATTTCAGCATCATCACAATAGAGGTACTTCCCTTTCCATTGGTAATTGGCCGGAAAAGTTAAACTTGACAGTAGTTGTGGGGACACCCTGTATGCATGCTGAAAAATTGGTGTGAAGTATTATTTGCATATAGGGTTCAGGGATAGAGGAAATTAACAGGATGGAATGCATTTTAAACCGCATGGCGTTTATGGACCATCATACAGAGAGATTGAATATTATACTGATTTAATATTCAATCCAATTTGGTATTCATAATGTGCCCGAAACAGAGTTAATTAAATAAATAAGGGAACGGTTCGTTGGATAAGCCCGTTTACGACAAATTAATAATAAAGGCATAAACATCAATTTAACGTCAAAACTGATGGTTTGTGTTGATATAATTAGAGTAAGCCGAACTAATTGTATGTTATTAACATTGGCAATTAAAGCAGAGATTAATCAACTTCCGATGGGAGGAAAGATGGCCGCCAAAGCTTGGCATAAGGCCGATTATGCTTTCTCCGTCGCCGCATCAGCAGTCGTCGTCGTCGTCGTCGTCGTCATCGTGAATGCTTGGCTGTGTGACAGTTCTTGTAATGATGCGTTTTTACGCACATTTTGAGACACAGGATATTGCTGTATGGGAACAATTAGTTGGATATGAGCCGTACATATTGCCCATTTGCTCGTTCCTCGTAAGAGTTGATGATGCTATGCGGCAAAAGCTCATTCTACCAGACGAAATGGCGATTGCTTGGTGAATGGCCGTAAGGATAATAAAAAAGGACCTTCGTTAGAAAAATTTGTAAACACCGAAAATTTTTATCTGTGCATGTAGTAATCCGTACTATCTTTCTCTAAATAGTGGACGTTTCAAGGTTATGTTAATAATCGCATTGAACATGTCATATAACACTCACTTAACTACGCTGTATTATCACCAATACACCTAGAATAATGATAACCTTATTCAAAGACTACGTAGACGTAAGTATAGCGTAAAGAATTATTATTTATCACTTTCTAGAAATGATAGTTGAATTAACGCGCGCGCACGTGTCTTGAAATGTGCGAGTTGTTCCAATAAGTCAGAACCGCACTGAGAGGGCGCTCTACTTCTATCTCGCCGCTTCGGTCGAGACCAGTTCATGTAAATATGAAAACATAACCTATCATTAAACTTGAAGCAGCCGACGCTACCTGCATGCTAAATAATTTGGGTTCAGGCTGGATGCTGTCTTTTCCTCTTTTCATTTTCACAGTGAGTTGAGTGAGCTGCTTGAAATTCCTGTTCCAGGCATCGGAGTTCTGGAGATCGCCGCGTTTAACGTTTGTTGAAAATGACGTTTGCAAGGCGTTTAACTAACAAGTCGTTTTGGTGATGCTCAGTTCAGTTCAACATTCACACAGTCGCTCAATCTTTTATCGTGTTTGAGCTAACCGTGACGTGAAAAGTTGACTGAAACTTTAGAACAAGAGACTTAAGACTGTTCAATCAACGTTCAGTTCCATATTTACTCTGGTGCCTCTAACACGTTCGATTTTGCGTTTCGAAGAGGTTTCATTTGATGCCTTAGAAACGCTGAAACCCGAAGGTAACGTCTACATGTGATGAACGTTTCGAACACAATAATTATTGGTTTGATGTATTAAAGACGTATGGAAAACGTTGAAGTTGACGTGTCTGGCGATCCGCCATTTTAAACAGGGTCCTTGCATGCATTTTGTTTCAAGACGGTTACCGCATAATATCATATAAAAAACGTTGTTAACATTGAGGTCCGACCAGAAAGACTGTTTAAAGAAAATTGACCATTGTGTTAATGAAGATCAACGTTTGAAATTGATTCCTTGCACCAAAAACACGCCCACTCATTTTTCAATAGTTTCATATTGATATTATTATTGTTACAAGGGATTTGTGGCCCCCTGAACCCTACAAGCCTGTGTCTTTTGCACACTTTGGAGATCCTATCATTACGCCACTGAGATTATACGACTGTTTTTTACGCAGGGCATTCATCATCATTGGGGTCGACATCAAACCACTCGAGGCCCAAGTGCATGGAAGCTGTCTCCCCTACTTTTTTCAGTTTTAGATTTACAAAATTAGATCCATATTCAGATTTGCGGGAAACTACCCAGTCTATCATGCTTCTTATTAATTACTATATCATCATTTGAGACAAGAAAAAATCATGCAATGACCCTATTATTCAAACGAGCGTTTCATGGAACGTTCAAATCCTAGCAGACAAAAATAACGTTGAAACGCGCAACATCCAGTCGTTTATTTAGCGTTATTTCTCAAACGTTTCTGACGTTTGGTTTCCTACCTGGTTCAAACGTTTTATTGACGATATTGTGCCTGATGGGAGGATCCAGTACCAGTAGACAACAATACGTCATATTGGAAAATAAATCAAGGTCACTAGCCGATCCACCAGCAGTTAAAATATTTAGTCGTTGAGAACTTTTTTGAAAAAAAGCGACAGGACAAAAAATGGGATGTCTCTGATGAATATCTGATGATCTTTGATCTGATGATGATCGCGGATATCTTATGTCACATTTTGAGTACATCAGCCACCTATATTCAGGATTCCATTATTAGCCCAGGCATTTTAGGTCTAAAATCGACAAAACCTAGAAATAATTCGCCCAAGGCTGAATTTTTGCACATTGACAGCTTGGACCTAGTACAACAACATATCAAAATACCCAAACTTTCCCGTGTCCGCGTCCTTGATTTTTAGGTCCTCAAGCTCTTGAAGTTGCATCGCTGAGCTGCAACTCATGCCGTGATATTAATCTTGAACCGATCAAGCTCAGACTGGGCTTGAATTGAAGAGAATAGATCAAACAATGATTTTCTGGAGCGAGTGGCCCACATCCGGTACGCGGCGAACCGGCAAACCCGCGAAATTTGAAATTAACGCTGTTATTCGCGACGACTCTTTACAAAATTTTCGCTTTGTATCGTGCATCAAAAATTAACAGTAGCAAACCATAGGTCAATGCATTCGGAGATTTTTCAGCTTTCGAAGCCTATATCTATGGTGCCTCCTGTGGAAGCACCGATCGCAAATACACAGCCCCCAGACTAAACGCAAGTTAGGGTGAGGCGAGCTCTGAGTTGCACTATACCTAATTTTGCGAGCGCCATAATTGTGATCGTGGGTGACTACTAGGTGTCCACATCAATATTACTGTGATTATGAGCTATCTTGGGGCTACATATTATAAAGCTTAATATGGGATTATACCGCAGTGACAGTATCACAAGCAGAATTTTTGAGCAATGTCCACAATAAGGTTCGTCTCATAAGAATGCTGAAAACACAATTTCGAAGAGCCCAGCGTTGCCGTACATCAAGCCTTTGACGATGCAGACTTCCTCATTGTCACTATTGCAGTGGAGGAACTAATATGTGGGCAGTAGGTTGTCGTCATCGAAAACGACTCTGACGTATTAGAGATGATGATAGCCCGGATATAGAAAGCCAGCAGTGCGTAGATACAGGTTGCACCCAGTACTAGCAAGAATTCTGGCAAGTTCTACGATATTTAGGGGATTGATGAAGAAGAGCTATGTGATCTTGAAGATGCCTTGTTGTTTGCTCACACTGTGACCAGTGGGGGGGGGGGGAGAAAACTTACGCGATGTTTGGAAAAAGCAAAAAGAACGCCTAAGTAAAAATTGCCCCGAAAAGACGAACCACCTCGGTTTGGCGTCGTGAGTGTTTTCAATTCTGCATCTTCCACACACAAGTAAATTTCGAGTAGGTACTGAAGAAAAGTTTGTATGCACACTCTATTCAAGCCAAAGAGTTGAAAATATTGACGATGTACGCCTTCATTTGTACAACCAAGCGATTGACGCAGACTGTGACATCATTTTTTTACCTGTTGACGCTTCCGCCAACTAAAGCTGCCCTTCATCAGCACTCTGGGAACTTATCTCCAGGTTAGCTCTAGTTATGACTTCACTGTGCAGTGATTATTTCAAGTCAGTATTTTGATCGTACTGCGACATTTCTGATCTGCAGTCTGCACCGTCCACGTTTCCCATGTCCAAGAATAGATGGGAAACGATCTCCCTCCAACAAATGGGATGGCAACGCGTGGAGGACATACTGATGCCAGCACCCACAGATATTCCTGCAGCACCTGATTTCTTAATGCATCTAATACCGTGTGACTGCAGGGGAGGTTGTGGAACTCGATGCACTTGCAAACAATAAGCTGGGCAAATCTGCTCAGACATGATGTGCTCGAACTGAAAAGATACGAATTGTTCCAATCGCTTTATTTTTTGGGGTCAGTGCTGACAACCTGATCATGTTGATGACAACGATGACAACCATGTAACACTAAATAAAATGTATAGGACCACCTAGAATAGTATCACAACTAATCACCAGCTAGAACAATCAAAACCTTCAGTCATGATGCGAAAAAAGCATTGTGGTACCTACCACCTATATCAGTCTTGAGTCGTTTTCAGAGACGCCATCCGAAATTTATGAAACGTAGCAGCTACCTATACTTGCTTCATATCATGATTAAAGGGCTATGAGCTAAACATTTTCAGTGAGCTAAATTGCATCCCAATTTTCCATTACATTTTCATGGTCTACTTCAACTAAGTACATTTTGAATAACCACAATATTGCAATTAAGTACATAAATGACATGAACATTCATGGCGTGGACTTCTTAATAATATGAATATGTGCTCGAATATGTAGTTGTCCCATTTGATGTGCGAGTATGTATTCAATTTGCCAATAACTCAAAATGAAAAAAATCAGGCTCATAAAAAACAATAAAGTCAATACAGACAGAGATCGCGTTACCCTGACTCGAGTTTAGTCTGGGTGCTGCGTATTTGAGATCGGTGCTTTCACAGACACCATAGATACATACTTGGGAAGCTGAAGAATCGCTAAATGCATTAAGCTTTGGTTCACCTTTCTTTTTGTTTTGATGAACGATACAAAGCAAGAGCTCTGTGAAAAGTCGTCGTGGATAAGTGTTAATTTTGAATTTAGTGGGTTTGTCGGATTGCTGCGGACGGATGTGGACCGTTCGCACCAGAAATCATTGTTCGATTTTTCTCCTTCCATTCAAGTTCAGTCTAGCTTGATCGGTTCAAGATCAATTCTACGGCATGAGTTGCAGCTCAGCGATGCAACTCCAAGAACCTGAGGACCTGAAACCAAAGACGCAGACCCCTGTCTGAAAGTTTGGGTATTTTGATATGTTGTTGTACTAAGTCCAACCTGTCAATAAGCAAAAAATCAGCTTTAGGCGAATCATTTCTATTGGTTTTGTTGATTTTTGACCCAAATTGCCGAGCTATAACTCATTTTTTTCACTACTAGCCGTGAAGTACATCATTATTAACCTGTTCCTCAACTGGGATGGCGATTTTCAAGTAGTAAAAAAAATTCTATATAAACCACGGTCGAGAAAATTATTATAGCTTCAGCGCCTTATATCCCTCAGCTGCGCTTCGGGATCTAAACTGGCGCTTCAGCTATAATAATACTTTCTCAACCTTGGTATATAATATACTAATATTGTTAAATGAAAAAAGCAACATACCTTTTAGACATACAACTGAATATATAACCCTAAGATAGCTCATAATAATCACAACAGTGATATTAATGTGGACACCCAGTAGTCACCAAGGATTACAATCGTGCTCACATATCGCAAAACAGAGCTCATGTCACCCTGACTAGCGTCTAGTCTAGGGGCTGTATACAGGGTGATTCATGAGTGACCTTACATAGGCTAATGGGAGATAGAGGACTTCGAGGCGAGTCAGGATCCACTGAAGAAATTTTGTTTTCTCCATTGGTTACGAAGATACAGGGTGTTTTGTGTGTTTCGTGTGAAACTTTGATCAGCGATATTTCTGAAACGGCTGAAGATATTGTGTTGAAATTTACCAGTTATATTTCTCTGCTGGAACTTATCCAGAAGTCATACCGGGTGAGTCAAAATCCAGGGCCGGAATTGAAAAAATGTGCCCCTTTTTTTATTTGATCAAAAAATACATTTTCTGACCGCTTTTTTAAAAAACTGTTACCGGATTCGAAAAGCTAAGGAAAAATGCTTCAAGAATCACTTTTCAATTTAGATGGCACACCTAGACCGTTTCGACAAAAAAATTAAAAGTAATATTCGTGGGTAAGTTTCCATTTTTGACCGGACATAATCGACTCATTGTTTGATTGAATTCATTAAAATTCATTTTTTATTTTGTCTCTGAGGAACAGAAGGGCTTGGTAGTAAGAAAAATTCCATAGCCGAAGATTTTTTTTTGACGATCAAATCGAGTCTAATTTTGGTTTCGCTCTCGATTTTGTCATAAAAAAAAAATTGTCAGCTCTGAAATTTTTCTTTCAACCAAGCCCTTCTATTCAACAGAGACAAGCCAAAAAATGAATTTTAATGAATTCAATCAAACAATGAGTCGATTATGTCCGGTCGAAAATGGGAACTCACCCACAAATTTTACTTTTAATTTTATTGTCGAAACGGTTTAGGTGTGCCATCTAAATTGAACAGTGATTCTTAAAGCATTTTTCCTTAGCTTTTTGAATCCGATAGCCGTTTTTTAGAGAAACGGTCAGAAAATGTACTTTTTGATGATACAAAAAAGGGGCACCTTTTTTCTAGCCCGGCTCTGGATTTTGACTACCCGGTATGGCTTCGGGATGAGTTCCAACAGAGAAATATTACTGGTGAATTTCAACAAAATACATTTGGCCGTTTCAGGAATATCGCTTATCAAAGTTTCATACGATACACACAAAACACCCTGTATCTTCGTAATCATTGGAGAAAATAAAATTTCTTTAGTGGATCCTGACTCGCCTCAAAGTCCTCTATCTCTCATTAGCCTATGTAAGGTCACTCATGAATCACCCTGTATTTGTAATTGGTGCTTCCACAGACACCATAGATACATATTTGGGAAACTGAAGAATCACTAAATGCATTGAGCAATAGTTCACGGTTGTTATTTTTTTGATAAACGAAACAAAGCGAGAGTTCCGTGAGAAGACGTCGCGAATAACAGCGCTACTTTTGAATTTCGCGGGTCTACCGGCTTGCAGCGCACCGGATGTGGGAAACGCGCACCGGAAAATCATTTTTTGATCTTTTCTCTTCAATTCAAGATCAGTCTGAGTTTGATCGGTTCAAGATTAATACTTCGGCATGAGTTGCAGCTCAGCAATGCAGATTCAAGAACTTGAGGACCTGAAAATCGAAGACGCGGACATGGGAAAGTTTGGGTATTTTGATATGTTGTTATACTAGGTCCAAACTATCAATGTGCAAAAATTCAGCCTTGGGCGAATTATTTCTAGGTCAAAACCTAATTTGACTGGGCTATATTAATCAGACGTGGTACCTTGATATGTCCTGAATAATTATTGTGAATCACTGAATCACCCTGTAGCCCAGCCCTACACAAACATATCCAGATCATATAGTGATTTATTGGGACAGGCCTGTGCCAGCATAATTCGCTGTTATTATGACAACTAATGACTTATATTTTGACTTTTACATACAGTAAATAAGCAGCAAATCACAGGAAATGTTTGTTTATTCGCGGGGCACACAAAAAAGAGAGGGGTCGCAGGGGGGACCACGGCTGTCGCATGGCAGACCGCGATTTCTAAATATATAACAGGTGAAACTGCCATACATTTCGGCTAGAATACGAGAACGAAACTATCTAGCATGCGACGGCGACACCGCGCGGCATTTGTTTCGGCCTAAAGGACCCTTCATCGAATGAATAATGAGCCGCCTTCTCTTCGAATACCTCGCCGGTTTTTCGGTCGGGCGTTTTGGACTATTTTCGAATTATTATTAACCTTTAGGTATACCCGATCTTATCTCCATCGAATATTTCACTCTAATACTGAACATTCTTCAACAGAGCGGAGCGCACAGACCCAAAATTTGGGGTCGAAATTCTTCGAGATGTCTCATTATATCGGTGGTGAAAAAATAATTTTCAGGACCTCAAGTCGGCGCTACTAATGTGGTGCGGAGGTCATTTTTGAAACGCTACACCTAGTATGCCTACCCATACGTGTTTGTAAGCTTTCAACACTGTTTCTTTTCAAACACCATATCCAGTGATATGAATAATGTATAAATAAAATTAATTATATACGGCCCGAAATCAACATAACAATAATTAATACAAATTTGTATGCGTCAGTTTATTTAAATTAGCGCGTCTGAAAACTGTTTCAGTTACAAATGATGTTTATATACCCTTCCATTGTATACTTTTAATTAGAATCACAGAGTGTGTGTGTTTAATTAAAATTGCAAATTGCAATGCTGATAATTAATAAATTCAATTTTAATAACTATTTTATTCAATAAAGCGCTAGTTTCTGGTGAGGTATTGGTCCATTCGATTAGCATTTTAAATTAAATTTTCCTTTTTTTTTCTGTTAATGTCAAACTCGCTTTTTTCCCCTAATGCTGTCCCTGTTTAACATTTTAAATTACTGAATATACTTACATATAAAAATTACGTAATTGTTTCCGTTTCCGGCACGCTGAAAATTTCTTTTGTATACCTAATCCACTCAGGTACAATAAAGATTAGAAGCAGCGTTATTGATTAGGCGTATTATAAATGTATCAGATTAGTTCGTAATAATCACACAATTAGGCCGTATATAGAAGTCTACCTGCTCGTTATCTCGCTCAGGTAACAAAAATGTAATTGATCTAAAATGTTAATCGGCGTTTAGGTTTTTCATCCGCACGTCAAGTCCGCCGCTGGATCTCGCATCGCGCGGGACGTCTCGCTGAAGTCTGAGCTTTTTCTAAAATTAAAATTTTACAAAGACTATTATTTGGAAATTAGTGTCACGTTTTGGTCTTGTCTGTCCTGTCCTGGTCCACTTGAATTACTGAATGTGTTGTATCAGTTTACTTCTTAGTAACAAAAGTGCGATTGTATCAGGTAAGTGCTGATAGAACTGAAACGCATCATTTAAAATGAATCATTCTCGTATAGGTAATATAAGAAATAAGCGGGATGATTATCATTGGAAGATAATTTCGAATAGAATATCGTGTCTGCAGATTCAACGACGCGGAGCAGGAGCTGAATGTGCAGCATCGATTCCATGGGAAAATATCATCGATGATCAATCGTAACACGAGTAAAACTTAACGGTGGCGTTGTTGAGCCTGCAACGATCAAGTATTTTTTGGTGCAGCTTTCTTCCAAATTATACCGGAACATTATTACGTTGCGATTGTTACAGCACGTTATTACATTGAGGGACTTCTTAGTCGACAGATGCATCTATGCATCAAATGAACTTTAGCCCTTGTGTCGCTGACCTACCGAGATGGGTGGCTTTTGTTAGTGAACCTGGTTCTGATGACCTGACCGACTGTTCTTATGTGTGGTTTGTACTAATCGTTATGTGATGTAACTTACATTTTTCTATATTGACAAATCCGATACAGGGTGGCCCGACGAAAACACAACAAGGGAGTTTTTGAACATTTCACTCCATTTTTTGTAATAGCTCAAACAGGTCGGTTTTTATATTAAGGGAGACATCTGACACATACATTGGCAAATTTCTTTCTTCTGCATCCTCACCCCGACCCACCTCAACTTTAAAATTTCAAATGACACCATATTTTTTGGGATGTACATCAAATCATAAAGAATCAAATTTCCTTTCTGAAAAAAATATTTTAAAAATTTATAACTCCACCCCCTTTTCCTAAAATTATTCGACTGCCCCATTTTATGTTCTCGACCCCTATCCACCCTTTTGCTCCCCCCCCATAACATCAAAATTTAATGAGACATCACCTACTTTGTGATACAAATTATCAAAACTTATGTTAATATTTAAATTATTTGGTTTAATAATATTTATTCATATCGAATAAAAGAAAATTGAATTCTCTTCCTGGAAACAATTTTTTCTATATTTTCAACCTCTCCCCCAATTAACTGAACATTTGGAGTATTTGAGGGTGGAAAGGGGGTATTTTTAAAAATTTTGAAAGTATTTTATTCAGGAAGATTATTCAATTTCCTTCAATTTGATGTATCACAAAGTAGGTAGTATGTCATTTTAGATTTTGAAGTTGAGAAGGGGGAGTGAAGGGATGAATTTGGGTGACACTTTTCACCCAGAAAATTTTCTCCCTCGATGCTGTGCAGGATGACGTTGACTATACTGAGGAGAAATGATAAGAGGTCAAGAATAAAATTGGGAACTCAGAGAATTTTAGGAACAGGGGGGGGGGGGTGGTAATTATAGAGATATTTTTTTAGGAATAGAATTCAATTCTCTTTAATTTGATGTCAAGATAATGTCATTTCTCTTTTGAAATTTCGAAGTTGGGATGGGTTGGGATGAGGGGGGTAAAGATAGACATTTGCCTATGTATGTTTCAGATGTCTCCCTCGATATAAAAATCGACCTGTCCGAGCTGTTTTCAAAAAAAAAAATGAGGTGAAATGACCAAAAATCTCTCTGATGTGTTTTCGTTGCGCCACCCTGTACGTATACTACCATGTAGTCAAAAAAAGGAAATAATATCAATAATAGTATATTATATACCAAAGTTGTGGAGAAGCTTGTGAAAGTCAATAATGGCCTACTTCACAGCTGGTAGTAAAAAATTATTCAACCGGATCAAAAAGTTGATCGCTGTATAGTATACGTTCAACCCTTTTGTGTTGGCTAAAAATTTTGCCACTCCACGTATTTGGAAAGGTGGAATTCGGAAAATCATAGCTTACTGGAATCACACTAGGATTGAACGTATACTATGTATATCTGCAGAAGCTTGTTTTTATCGCTTGTGATAATGGGGTGTTCCACGGGTTTTGGGAAAAAATGAATTCAAATACTGGAGCCTTCGTAGAGCTCACTTTTTTTTGGGTCCATTTAGGCCCCGAAAAAAAAAGTTTCGCGCGACGTCACGCATCCTGAGACCAAGGTACGTTAACAGATGGCGCCAGGTAAAGCTGGATTCCCGGATGCGAATATTCGGACAGAAAATGCGATTTTGTATGTCAGATTTTGAATTCGAGGGCTCTGATTGGCCAGTATGAGAACTTTGTCATAAAATTTCGCATTTTCTGTCTGAATATTCACATCTGGGAATCCAGCTTTACCTGGCGCCATCTTTTAGTTAACGTACCTTGGTCTCAGGATGCGTGACGTCACGAGAAATTTTCTATTTTTTTTTTCGGGGCCTAAATGAACGTAAATAAGAAAAGACATCTGACTCCACGATTTGTTTTATCATAAGTCTTGAGTTTTACATAGAAATTAGAAAAGGTGGATTACTGAAGTATGGTACCGAATGGCGAGCAAAATTTTGATCTATGGCATCAGTCACAGGACAGTGGACTGAGTCGCAACCGCAAACAAATTAACGTTAAATGTAACTATTGAAACTTTTTTTTTTTCTTCGTAGAATGCTGAAACGTGGAATACCATGCAGATTCTCAAAAAGAAATTTAACCCGATTACCATGTCTCAGTTCCTCAATCTTCGCCAAGAGGGATAAAGCAGAGACAAAAGCATTTCATGTGACCAATCGGTTCATATAAAAACGAAATTAGTCAAGCAAATTACGCGAGTTTTCCGAATTAATTCCTTTCGGTTGCACAATGGTTGAGAGCGGTTTGAAGAAATCGTTGGGTTGTTGGGTTGACCGTATGCATGCGTATATACTGGTCGCCGCCGACTCAATTATCTGTAAGGTAGCTGTCCAGGTGCTTGTTTTCGGAATTAAACGATAATTTATTCGCACCAAATTGGTATAATTGGTGTCTCCGAGAGGTCGAAACGGCAACTGGAATGTCTAAAACCGGGAGCTCGTTCGCTTTAATTGAACTAATCTCCTGGACCATTCAGCATACATTAATTAACACATCGGAATTTGAATAAAATGCTCGTTATACGATTGGAAAATGGTGTTTTTAAATTCGAAATTAAATTGGTCTTTTTTGTCGTCGATCCCCAGGCCCGGAGAGCCTCTATCGTTTTATATGGCTTTCATTGATAAAAGTTGTGAAATCTATTTTGTCTCTCTCGTGTTTTTATTGACTTCCCTCGTAAAAGCCATTATTAATTATCCGCTCCGTTAATTCCAAGCTAATTTAACTATTTGTTAATAAGCTTTTTTCTCGCGGTCTGCGATGGGGCATAACCACGCACATCACGAAAGACTACTTAGTTACGTAAAAATCCAACAAGCCGGGCCTTTATTACCTCCATATCCACTTCTCTTGATAGTATAGCAGCGAAAATTTGTTTATGCATCATTAATTTTAATTAATCAGATGCAAACTACCGAATTAAAGACGCGGCTCTCTGGGACATTCCGTGAGCTGTTTGAAAATGCTATGGATTCGATTACAAATTAACTACTCCAGAGGAAGGTATAAATCAGGCGAAGGCTGCTACCGAAATAACACAATTATCCACTTTTGACCGGTAAAATACAGATAAAGGTTTTTTGTGCAAGATTTAGATTTAGTCGTGATCATCTTGTGTAGGTAGCATTACCCTGTTCATAGGCTTTTGCAAGCTAACGCTCTCTCAGTTTACTATCCGACTGTCCAAAGTGTATTGCTGTTTCATGAACCGTACGGTAAAAACTTGACAGATGTGGATTATATTATGACAAATAGTAGACTTCTATGTCAAATATCTGCCGCAGATCTCAAGCTGGAGTCTAGTGATTTCTGACCGTTGTGTCAGCATTGCATCAGGGGGTATTGTTGTATTTGTCCATGAAACAAAAGCTATACTTGAGGAGTTGAGGTCCACTTTTTTTTCCATGCAAGTGATACTTGAGGTGTACCATGGACAGCGCCAATGGACACGGACATTAGAGCCGCGACGGCGCGGTCTCTGAAGCTGTGAACGGAATTAGTCTGATTTATAGTTGCACAGGGCCGAAAAGTTTTGCGTCAGTTTCTGTCGCCAAGTCGGTCCGGAATAAACACACATTAGAAACCGAAACATTAATGAAATTATTTCATTTGATGTTTGACAGTAATAAAAGCTCTCCTCTTATAAAACATTATATAAACCGCGCGCGACATTATTCATTCGACACCCTGTACATGTTCAGGGAACTTAAACGGGAGCCCAACAACATCTGTCCGATACGGGAGGACAAACGGCGGAAGAAAAACCAAAAAAACCGACGTCTCGTGTGATATTTCTCGGCAAGCTTTAGATGACAATTTATAAACAGGCAGGCACCACGACACAAAGACTGAAAACGATCCACAAATATCTCGACAGCAACGACACATATCTGTGTCGGAAGTTAAAGAGCCAACTAAACGATCATTACCAAATATTTATTGCCCTCGGCATTTACTCGAATTAATAACCATCTATCACGGCCCCGACATCCCGTACATCCCTGCTATTTAACATTCCGCGTCATAAAAAAGACGACTTTATGTACACAGGCGCAGGCAGACATCGGCCGTAATGTCCGCAGCCGCACTGGAAATCTCCGTATATCGGACAGTAAAAAGTTGACAGTGAAAAGTCGGCGACAAAAAATTTTATGTGTTGAAATTAAATTACGGTCGCAAAACAGAGTGCAGTACTGTTGTTGTGGTAATTACTTCCATCAGAGTCAAATGAGGAGCTTGTTATGTTAAGAGAGCGCACAGACTCGGAGACTGTAATTATGGTGAAATTGGTGAAACTTCTACTTTGTCAAGTCTATTAGTTGTCAAGCTGTTGCTGGGCGACGTCCACATTTTCAACTGCACACCCGCACATTAGCGATCCTAGCGGCAAACTCTACGAAGTGGTATAGCATAGCCTTAATATTCTTGACGAGGATGCTATTTTGTGGACGTCGCGTAGATACAGGATGCCCCAACTTCAATTCTTCCAACTGTAGTGTGGGCATATAGCCGAAATGTAAAATATAACATCTTGCGAATACGTCATCGCGCAAACGGAGCTTATTCTGAAAGATTTTTTCTATATAATGTGTTGGAAAATCCATTTGAGGTCCTTGAATTCTAAACTAGTTGCCTTTTTTACAGTGTTTTACGCATATTTTATAATTCATCCAACCCTGTGCGCTTTTCGCTCGTTCGTAACATAGTTTTCTGCCATCATAATAACTCAAATTTGTCAAAAACGCGAAACACCCTGTAGCACGCCAACACAAATGAAACGTGAGCCCGCCTCGTTCCCAGTCGAACCGCAACGGGGCGCTTCATCAAAATTCAACAATTACCGAATAATAAGGCTTTATCTGCAGGAAATCCATCAAATGCTAAAAACAATGGAACAACGACATGCAAGCCTGACGGATTCGAATTCGATTCGAAGATTTGAGTGAAGTAAGCTTTGACAGAAGTTTCTTTTGTTCCACTGATTCACGACAAGTCTCTAGATTTATGGTAACAATCTCTCGCAGTATACCTACCTTATACCGGTATGAATATATTTGGCCTGGCCGGAGTAATTTCGCTATATCGTCGCATCATTCATGCGTGGTGTCAATTTTTGAAGCACCGCAGAAATCGATAGATCGTCGTCGTATAAAATGACGTGTGGGCATCAGCCTGGCAATCTGTCGGGCGATGCGGGTGCCATGCCGGTGCGTAAAAGAAAATTTAATAAAGTTATTAACGAGATAATAATAGAGCGCCGGGCCATCGGCCAAATAAAATCCAATTAAAATAAATTTACCACCTGAAAATTATGCATCACGACCCACCTCGAGGCATTATAAAATGCCTCCTTAATATTACAAATGGCCGGGAATTAATTGAAAGACGGACAATGTACCGGTCGCCTTCTACCTCGAGACCGCCGACAGAGATGGAAGATGTGTTGAGGTCGAAATTAATTACGGTGCTTTAATGCTGATAGGATTAAGAGTTTCGTGACAAAAACCAGTAAAACGCCGCCATGGGTCGGACCTTATTAAGGGAGCAAGGAGAAACACGCGCAAATTTCTGGCTCCCGCTTTGATACACAAACAGAAAATTATTTAGTTCGATATTTCTATAAACATTATTGCCTGCAGCCATGGAAGCGTATAAATCCTGGCAAAACTGGGGATATTTATAACTAAATTTCACAAGCACGCTTTGTCTACCGGAACTGATTTTGGTGGGAATTCAATTAGGTACAAAGACCTCATCGATCGCAAGTTTTTGAGCAGAGAAAGCTAAAAACCTACCTCAACGTAAGTATAGTTGCAAGCAAAACATTTCTAACGCTGAAATTTTTGACAAAAAAAAATGTCTTTACTGTAATGGGGTACTTGCCCATTTTTTTTTGTTGGCTCAATTGATAGTGTGGTTGAAAATATTGTACCCGTATTTTTTTTCTTTTTCCTAAATTCCCAAAAGTGCGGTTGTGATGCGTGTTTTAAAATAGTATATTATTATACGAGTTTAATAAGACGAATTTTGTCGCACGACTGTTTTTGGGGCCCGACGAACGCAGTGAGGAGGGTCCCAAAGGAAGGAGTGTGACGAAACGTCTTATTAAACGAGTGCAATATACTATTTTATCTATTTTGCCTTAAATATTTAAAAGAAATTGAAAAATTCTAGAGGTAGCAATGCTTTTCAGTGTCATAAAAGTCAAGCGCTAGTACGATACGCGTTTGCGTGTCGAAAAGTGGCCAGTACGATACGGGAGTAGATAATAGTATATTATGATACGAGTTTAATAAGACGAAGTTTGTCGCACGACTGTTTTTGGGGCCCGACGAACGCAGTGAGGAGGGTCCCAAAGGAAGGAGTGCGACGAAACGTCTTATTAAACGAGTTCAATATACTATTTCATCTATTTTGCCTAAAATATTTGAAAAAAATTGGAAAATTCATAGGGGTAGCAACGCCGTTCAGTGTCATAATAGTCGAGCGCCAGTACGACACGCATTTGCGTGTCGAAAAGTGGCCAGTACGATACGGGAGTAGATAAATATATTTGTGACGTCACAAATATACTGAAAAGTAAACAAACAGCACTGTTGGATTGGAAACTCAAAAAACTGTTAGAGTGACATTACAATATTTGAAAAATACAGATATGAAAATCCCACTGACATTTCCCTACTGTTACCAACCTTTTGAATAATAAAAAATTGAAAAAAATCTTTTTAACCAATGGATATATTTTTCGGAAATTTTCAGGAAATACTCTTTATTACTCTTGTTGACGATAAAAAGTATTTTCAGTCAAATCTGTTTCATTGGCATGTACCCCAATTATAATAATTATAACCTGATGGAACAAGCTAGATGCTTGAACACATACTTGCTTGAGGCAGGAAACGTTAAATAAGAGCAGGCCATAAATTCACTATCTCTTGTTTTTATGAGAATAAACTTCACTCTTGCAAAAAAGTTTGTTACCTATGTAATTTTCTCAAGTCTACAAAAAAACATTTAATTTAGTTTTGGCCAGAAATTTTGAAATCGCACCCACTGTGCGACTGCGAGCTCATTATAAAGAAAAATGCGGATCTCCAGCTGAAGTCCAAGCAGAAAATCTTTAGAAAAAAGGCAAGTGATGGTTGATTCTGCACGGCCAGCCCGAGGTGACTTTTTCTTGGCTGGCAAGCTGGCTGTTGTGTGTTTCCCTCCATGCGGATGTGACAGTCTGTTGCTCTTCCTTGGGCGGAAGCTATGGATAATTTTGAGAAAGGTCTGCGACGACGCTGGTCATCAACATGGGGCCCAATAAAGAGCCTACGGGGTCCCAAGGATTCACAGGAACAAAAGTTTGCTTGTATAGTGGACTGCACAAGACAGCAAAGTGACAGTTTTGACGTTCCACCAACTGAGGTAACAGCCGACGTTGCCTGCGGCAACTTGGACCTCCTCAAATAATTAATTTCCTAAAACTTCCTCCACGAAGGGGCCATTTTCCCCAATAAGGTCAGTCGCCTATAGTAGGTTCACTCCTACCGTAATTCTAGTCGGCTGTGAGATTTTCTTTCTAAGTTTCCAAATATGAAATTTGTAGAACTTGGCAGTTGCAGTTGCACTGATGTTTGAAAGTTCAAGCTTGACAACATCAACATTGCCGTTAATGTCAAATAGACTGAAAATCACGAGTTTCACGGAAATTGTGGTGGAATTACGCCCATTACTGTAAAAACTGTGTTTGTGTCTCGGCTTGCGTCTTGAACGATAACGTCCAGTGCTCAGTTTGAAGCTTTCGAGGGTTCCATTAAGATTTCGCTTCTGGGAGAAAATGAGCGGAGTATGAAGCATGAACTCCCTTATCGTTCAGCTTTGGAGAGAAGACGTAGATTTATTTTAGAAAACCACATAATATGGAGGCACTGTGAACTATACTCAGTTTTCAAAAAAAGTGCCCACACTTTGAAAGACTGGAAAGCTACACCCTTCCAATTTTTGTGTGGATGGATTCATGCAGCATGAGCAGAGATCGTTCAAGTGCATCACTCCCTTTCAGGTTTCACATTCACACAGATTACGTGAAAAACCTTGGAATCAAGAGTTACAGACTACAAAAACAACGGGTGGAATTGATTATGCCAGACCTCTTAGGACATCTTACTGGAACACAAAATTTGCGAAAATTGTGAAGGGTGAACTACATCCACTCCGTACTTGCAGTTTGCAAAGTTAATTCTTTTTCGTTTTTGACAGCAACACACCAACATAACCTATCTTTCGAAGCCAGACGTATAGACAATACAAATAGAGAAGACCATATGTTATCACCACCGTCGTCACGGATATTGGGGCATCAAAAATCAGCCAACCTTTTTTTGAATGATGGACTCACCTGGTTCCTACGCAACCGTAAAAATCCGTGACGACATGTGTCTTTTCTATTTGTGTTGTCTATTTATACACACTAAATAGTTCGATGTCAAGTTTACAATGCCAAACTGTAAAATTTGTCCAGCCTACTAGAATCACGGTACAAGTGAACCTACTAAACTGGGCAAAAATTGAAGTGGGTCACCCCAAAATTCTGCCTCGGTTAAAATGAGGATATCTGGAGAAAAAAAATTGCCCGATTTTAGAAATTTTTTTGATGCTCGACATAGTAGTTCTTTGACTACAATAGGTACACTATCTTAGATCGCTTGATTGTCAACGTCAACCTTATTTACAATATACAGGGTGGCAATTGAAGGAGTGCAAAAATGACCCAACTTCAGCAAGGTCCATCTCAAGAAAACAAGTCGCAGAATTTTTCTCGTCATATATTCAAAAAGCGTACATCAATATCTCGAAAATATTTTTGGACTTTTGATCGTATTTTGTTTTTCCAAAAAGTTATATTTTTTGCGATTTTTGGATTTTTTGGTATGACTGTGCCAGAGCTGTTGCTCATCCTTGAAATTTGATAGGAACGTACATAATAGCTGTATCAAATGTACCATGAAACAATTTGATCCCACCGGCCCTCAGAAGTGGGTGAGGGAGGACCTAGACCTCTTGTAGGACCATGGCAAATCAAGCATGCTGTGACATTGGATCACATGTTAAAGGCCCAGAATGGTTCAAAATTCATCAATGGCAAGTATCCGTTGCATTAAGACTGCCATAGTCACCAGTTTGTATCATCATGGGTGCCTGTTTACTGCTCAATAATTCTCACTCCATGAATCACAAAACAAACAATAACTCTATGAAAAAACAAATTACGATCAAAAGTGCAAAACCGTTTCGAGATTGCACAATGCCGACATATGCTTTCCAAAAATGTGACCTACAAGATTCTGCGACTTGCTTTCTTAAAACGGATCTTGCTAAAGTCAGGTCTCTTTTGCACTTCTTTCACTGTCATCCTGTCCTGTATATATATATCCTACATAAGGTGAACAACCAGGTGATTGAAGATGGTATCTGGTAGTCAAAAGATTGCTCTATCGAATCACAAAAATTTTCATATCCTCATTTTTACAGAGGCAGCCAATCCTAGCCTTATCTTCCAGTTATTGATGCCTGCGATTCCAAAGCCAACTCCAAGTGGATATTTTTCGATTGCGTGTTGTAACAGTGTTACATGGCAAGTGTGGACCCGGCTTTGTGTGCAGCACAACATAACAAGAATTAGTTCATGGTATAGATACCGGTTGTGTTGAGACCTACCTCCAGTATTTTTTCTACGGATTATGATTCCCGTATTTAATTTGTGGCCTAGCAATCAACGGCGGCATATTATGAAAGTATCACAGACGCAGCGCTCTGACGGGGCCCACTAGATGATGATAAATTACGGAAATCCTCTGCGGCATATTAAATTATATTGCCTATTAGCATTGTTATTTTAATGTTATTTTCATTAGGTGTTAAATTCGGAGGAATTATAGGTAAGCTGTATTTATGAAGATTTATTGGGGATTAAAGTCGGCTTATTTTTTGTTACATTACGGTGGCCTTTTTCTTTGCTGATGGTTGTCGTGTAATCGCGGTGTCCAGCTGAAGATATTTATTGGTTCTTTTTTTTTCATCAAGCCCCATAAAAATTCTAGCTGTCAACAATCGTATTTTAGTGGTCAATAGCGGAATCGTTAATTTGAACATTATTGTTACGGAATAAAAAATAACGCGTGCGGCTACAACATACCAGGTGATCATTTGAAAACTATCCACCTGCAATAACTCCCGATTCCTAGTGAAAATGTCTTCGAGTAAAAACAGGTCGATTTTTATATCGAGGGGGACATCTAAAACATACATTAGCGATTTTCTATCTTCAGCCCCCTCGCCTCCACCTACCCCAACTTTGAAATTTCAAATGACACTACCTATTTTGCTATACATCAAATTTAACAAAATCAAATTCTCTTTCTGAAGAAATATTTCTAAAATGCTTAACCCCACCCCTCTTCCCCCCTAAATTCTCTGAGTGTCCAATTAAATATTCTTGACCTCTCGATTTTCTTCAATGCAGTCAACGTTATCCCGCACAGCATCGAAAGAGGAAATTTTCTATGGAAAAAGTGTCACCCAAATACACCCCTTCGCTCCCCCCTCCTCACCTTGAAAATCTAAAATGACAATACCTACTTTGTGATACATAAAATTAAAGGGAATTGAATTCTCACCCTGAACACAATTTTTTATAAATTTTTAAAACCCCCGTTTCCATACTGAAATACTCCAAATGTCCAGTTAAATGAGGGATGGGTTGAAAATTTCAAAAAAATTGTTTTTAGAAAGATAATTTAATTTCCTTTAATTTGATGTATCACAAAGTGGGTGGTATTTTGTTGAATTTCAATGTTGAGGTGGGGGGAGAGCAATGGGGTCAATTTGGATGGCACTCTTTCCACCGAAGATTCTTTTCTTTGAAGCTATTCAGGATGATGCTGACTAAACTGAAGAGAATTGAGGGGTCCAGAATATTGAAAGGGACACTCAGAGAATTTTTAGGAAGAAGGGGATAGAGTTGAAATTTTTTAAAATATCTTTTTCAAAAAGAGAATTCAATTTTCTTCAATTTGATGTATCGCAAGGTAGATAGTGTCATTTGAAATTTTAATTTTGGGATGGGTGGGGGCGAGGGGGCTGAAGATAAAAATTTGCCAATGTATGTTTTAGATGTCCCCCTCGATATAAAAATCAACCTGTTTTTGCCCGAAGAAATATTGACTAGGAATCGGGAGTTATTGCAGGTGGATAGTTTTCAAATGATCACCCGGTATATACAGAAGGGAACAACCGTATACAACAATCAGTCAAGCGCGTGCTCTTAAGCGCATTTATATAGCGGCACTTTATTGATATAGCTGTCCGTCCGTCAGTCCATCTCATCATTAAACGCCGCCTAAACCAGCAAGCAGCAAACGGAATTTGAGTACATAAATACCACTTAGGTACCTGAAAAAAGAAGAATTGAAGAAAAAAGTTCAGCAGCAAAATAATTTGTTATCAACCAACTGTTAAGGATAGGTCGCGGGAGCATAACCGTCACCTTGGCACCCGCTATGGCAACTTTGCAAGTATGCCTGGCGTGGCAACAGCGCATTGCGCATTTCCGCGCTTCTTAGCCGCTTTCGTTTTATTCCGACAGGAGCTGCTCCGGGTAGATCACTGGATAGAGAAAGTAGACACATACGCCAATCACGGCCCAGCTGGATCTACTTTCTTTATCTAGTGATCTACCCTGAGCAGCTCCTGCCAGCACATTAGCACATCAATTTTTTTGATAAAGCGACAATTGTTCAATAAATTATCTATACCTATTTTTTACAACTTTACAACACAAGTAGGTACTAGTGAAAATAACATTATACATACCATATATCAATCTTTTTGACGCCATTTTTGCTCCCGCGACCTATAGATAGATACCTACTTGCATAGTTCTAACTTGAATGTGAATGTGAATGTGAATGTGAATGTGCAGGAAGAAATGCGGTAATGCGGAACTAAGCGAGTACTTGATTTATTTTTTGTTCGTTCATTCAAGATCGGCCTATTTCCGCAACGAGGCCCAACACCGACGCCGGTGAATGCTTTCCTCCACTATTATAGGGCAAGGTAGGGCACCAGATTTCGACTCACAGTATAATAGCGTTCCGTAACTGGACTTTTATGAAGAAAAAACTTCCGCCTCCTTCCGCAATTTTTTTCCTGATTTTACTTTCCCGATCCACCGTCACCCAACGAAGAAGGGAAGTATTGTGAACACGCTAAAAAAAATTTTAGACGACCAACACAAAAAGCTTTCTTTACGTTCTTTTTGACGTCCCAAAAGTGTCTTTTTTGTACGCTTATGTCAATATTTCCATTTTCGGCCGCTGAACCTCATTTGTTTTACTTTGTTGGGAGGTTAATGTCATTCTGCTTTTTTCTCGTTACATGATTTTAGACCTATTTAGCTGTTGAATATTTACATCACGAAGTAGTCGGCGGTATACCTGAATAATCAAGAGCAAATAATCATCTGACGATAACCCAAAATCAGATCTAATAATTACATAAATTTGAAATATACAGTCATTTTCTCTGTAAGGTTGGTGCTCACTGCCGTAATTTCAGTTGCATGATTGCTACGCTACTACATCATTGGTCAATTCAGTGCTACAATGTCAATGTGAATGCTGTCAAAGGTAATTTCATTATTTTGTTTTGTTGGTTATGGTAGTAAAAATTTTAGAAATCAGACCCAAGGTTTTCGAGCTTTCCTCTCTGAAAAAACGGCAAATTTTCCAACTTATAATCCCGTGAACAGATTTTCACCAATTTTTTTCAAACAGGAGGTAACTGGTTCCTAAACATTTCCAACAGTTTTTTTTTAATATCCCGAGAATTTCCCTGTTAAAAATGTAAAAGCGGCCTGAGTTATCGAGACCGGACTCAAATTATGGAGCACAAAATAAAGCACTTTTCAGGGAAATTTCTCAGTTCTTCAATCTTTTTCTCAAAGTCCAACTTCCTACCCGAAGGGACGTCTCATACAATAATTTCCATCCGTTCCCTTCGCTACTCGTCGGGGAAGTTTTGGGGTGACACAACCGATATTTATTTTCCATCCTTGCAGACTGTACTTATTGTGTGAATCGACAACAGCTGTAGGGTTTATATTTTATGACCTTTTTCTCTAGATTTTGCGCAATATGTCAAAGAAATGCTTAAGGGCAGAACTGTCGTGCTTCTTGATTACAATTTTCTCTGTGAATATCTCCATCATAAAAAACATGAATCTTCAAAGTGTGCGATTTACTTTACCATCACTGCACGCTGTGCGATTTACTTTACCAGCACACGTCACGCTGTGCGTAAAGACTCAATTACTAATGGTGCGATTCTCTAAAAAATTACATTCCATAGAGGCTCTGTTACGCTGTTATTACCTAGGCAACAGTCAATGGCCGCCAGGGATTTTTACATAACAGAGCGTTATTTATGGAATGTTATTTTTTACAGAATAGCACCATTAGGTTCCTAATTATGCAGTATTCATCACTTACGGTAGTGGTCGTAGGTAAAAATAATAATTAGACCTAAATATTATACTATCTGATTTCTTCTTTTTCAGAAATAGTTCTTTTGTGATGTGAAGGATCTTATGATGGTGCAACATTTCCTCATCACCCTGATATGATTGCCTCATGACTTCAATATATTGTAAGTACCTATTGTATTATGTAACCTCCACCGAACAAAACCTTGAATACGGGGTAACTTTATGAAACAGAGCTATACTTGTACGCATGCTTAGAGCAGTATTAGAGCGAGTGGGACGCCGAAGAGTACATTTTGATCAAAAGTTGTTACCTACATATGCGTGTTCGCCAAAAAATGTGAGAAAAATTACAGACATCAGTGAGATCTCAGTTTCAAGTCCGACTTTCCAGTGAAGCAAAGGTGGCCCCGTCAAATGTCAAAAAAATGTCCAACTTTCACGTCCATTATTGCAGGGCCGTTTCTCTGCTTTAAACTTGAAAAAGATCCATGATGGCAAAGAGAGGAGGAAAGTAGGAGCATCGCTGCATTTCGTTGAGAGGTGGCGCTTAGGTACGGATAATGTAATAAATCAAAATCGAAATTTAACGTTTTGACATTTTGACAGCTTCATAATTTGCAACGGTTGCAAGTCGGACTTGAACTTGAACTATAGCTGATGGCGGACGAGTTCATCCTAGTCATGTTGTTTCCATTATGATTTTTTATCCCGGAAATATTTCCGAAACTCAATTTTGGACATTATATTATTCGTACCGATGTTCTTTCACTTATTTCAGTTTGACGGTATTGCGTTTGTTTCGATAGCACCCTGATTCCTTATTTTCAGCTTTTTTTTCACTTGGGCTCAGCGCACTGGATTAACGCGCGCTTCAGTCTACTGTATACTGTCAGTCTCTGGGTGTCTTGGTTCGATTCCCAAGTAGACGGGAAAATATGAGCTCCTTGATTTAAATAACTAAATGATGTATGTCTCGTATCACGTAAAATTTGAACGATGGGTGCCGACCAAATGGATGAGAAGGAAATCAGTCACTGGCGTCGATGTTAGGCCCTGGCAGTGGACATAGGCCGTCGTTGGATAATATAAAGAGAGAAAAGCTTTTATAGGTCATGAACTCATGAGGCCACAAACTTGATCCACGCGCCTCAAAACTTCCTTCCAATTTCTGTTATTTATGATTTATAATTTATAATTTTGGAACTTGATGCCTAGGGGCTCACAAATTCTTACTGGTAGAGGATGGCTCTATATCCTTGCCATGTCAAAATTTCTCTGCGATTGGTTGCCCGTTTCCTTAAGGATGGTTCCTCTAAAAACTCTTTCTTAACCAATCGCAGTGGAATGTGGAATTATGACATGCTATAAGAATAATGATCCTTTCTATAGCAGTATGAGGATTTGTGAAACCATAGTTCCTTGAGTTGAAAAATTTTATATAACCATAAATCACCAAAAATAGAAGAAAGTTTTTTTTGGCGGCGGGCGGGTATCCGTGTAGGCACTGGCAGAACCTTATTAGCGCCGCCTCAGCAGTCTAAGATCGCTGTTTTTGGTGTTCTTCTCTCGTTTCGCCATTTTTTCCTTGACGTGACTGCACGGTAGTACACGTCAAGGTAATAGAGCATGAAAATTTTCACCTGGCCCCAGCCGGATTCGAACCCACAATCCCTAGAATTGCTCCCAAAGACGGAGTCCTCCTCACTACCGGCGGGGTTAGAAGAAAGTTTTGAGGTGCAAGGATCCCAACCGTAATCATTGTGTTTTACACCTTCTCAGTATTATTATATTCAGGTAAATACATACAATTGAATGTCATTCGCAACAATAATCGATAGACACTTGAAAGATATAATTTTTATAGGTACCTACATAATTATTACGTAGTTATTCACTCGTCATGAACGTCGTAGGGCTATCACCGAACGGTAGCGTCACAACCGGCAGTCGCAACGTTTCTGATCGCGATCGGTCGCCAGACCCTGTTATTAATGTTATTATTCCGAAGTTCAGCTTCAAACTTGTTCCCTAGCTCTTTCAAGGCCATATAGACGCTGGAAAAAAGAAAGAGTCCAAGAAGAAAAAAGTTTCTATGTCAAGAATCGATCCCGGTACCGGTACCACCGACTTGGTGAGGCGTAGCGCCCGCGCGGCAAAACGCTAATCTGTATAAAATACGACTTCTTTTGCTGAAAGACATTACCTACGAACTTCGTCCGCAATCACGTATGAATGACGTTTTATATACGTCTACCGGTTATATGTAGGTATTCTGTTGGCTACGGGTACCGGCTGGCTAATGATTTAGTTTTCAAATTCATACATTACATACCTACATAATTATAATAACGATCTAAAAATCTGCAAACGAGGTGGGCACATATAGCAAAGCTGATGATGATGCTTGATGCATGCGTTAATTTGACAAACACTGATATGAGAAGAAACTTGCATTGTTGTTTTTCATTTGAGCTGTCAACTGTCAAGATCAATTCCACACTTCTTGATATCCCAGAGGATTGAAAAAGTGTGGCTCTGTTAAATTCTTTGAAGCCGCACCATGCCAAATGCACCGCCTCGCCTGGATTGCCTCGACTCATACTGGGTATGGCATTTTACTGGATGCATCACTGGCTAAATACCTAATCATTCATTTACAATACAATATTACCTTTTCATCTAAGTATATAATTGACTGGCGACGTACCTACTTAATTGACATTTTACGTTGCAGTTACACTCACAATGCGTTTTGAGCATGCAATTGGAAAATATTGTATTTTTTCATTGATGAATTTCAATGTTTAGAATAGGTATAGGTATTTTGCAACATTGCAATAATTGAAGAAGCAAATAATTAGTTGCTTGCATGGATGCGTGAATCTTCTGTTCTGTCTATAAAAGGTGACTTTGTTTTATCTAGAGTAAGTATAAGACTATAGGTAGTATCTATCCAGTGCTGATGGTAGTTTTGAAGTCATTACAAGCCACAACATCATCTGGAGCTGTTGACTGCGATACTGCGAAGAATGTGTTCATCACAGTAGTAATAATTATGTTTGGTATCTGGTGGAAGTTGAGTGTCAGTTCCCCGGTAGGGACACGCTAGAATTTATTTACTGTCCCGCCGCCATTAAACCCAACAATTTTTCCACGCGGTAGATATGTAATTAATAGCAATCAACGATGATGAAGTAATCTGCCCGTGTGACTCGAGAGGAAATCCAATTATCCTCGAATGGGTCTATAAATCAAACAAGCTCGGGGTGCCCCAAAACGGCCGCACCGCCGGTAATAGGATGGCGAAATTAGAAGCTGTCAAAACGGACATCCTAACCTATGATTACCTACCTGCATTCATGTTGGGTAGGCCGAACGGCGCTGAACCCTGGAACATCGGCCCTGGACTTCCAAAAGGATTCACGAGCCCCTGGTGCGACCAGTTTGGATGCGCCGCTTGATACACCGCCGCCGCCAAGGCGGAAAACGGCGTCGGCCTGATCGGCCCCTGCTGACTGATCATGGCCTCTTGGCGGTCGACCTGGTGGAAGTGGTCATTGTCCTTGGAGGGACTGTCGTCAGACTTGCTACTGTCCAAATTCAAATCCTCGACGTCGACGATCGAGTCTTCCTGGTTCGAGTCGTACTCCTCGTCGGTGGAGTGATGCAGCGGGCTGGTGGAGGCCGCCGGCGGAAGGGTGGGCGACCTGGTGGGCCTCGTGTCCGCCAGCAGCGAGGCCACGCTAAAGCTGATGTGTCCGTTTTTGCTGGTCAATTGCTGATGCGGAGGCGACGATGCATCGTTCGGCTTATCACCAAGATTCTGCATAGTTTCACCGTTTCTAGCGTCCAAGCTGTCCAGGTTTTGGATAGTCATACTTTGAGCACTTTCCGACTGTTTCTTGAGCATGAAGTTGGTTGATGCGCGTGCGGAAAATTACCACTTGACACCGGAACACGCGTCCATCCCGAGCACACACCAATTAACCAAAAAAATATATCGCCTCAACTCTTTCAAGGTATATACTGCCAACTTCAATCGCCCAAGCTGAACTGACCAAACAACAGACCGTCATTAAGTCGCCCCGGCGGGCCGCGGGAGGTGGGCCACCCGTGGGGGCGCCGCCGCTCGCGACCCCGCCCCCCTTTTAAGCACCTCGATGCCGAGCACCAATCGGCTGGGCTCCGGCTCCGACGACCCGCGGAGGCCCATGCAGCTAGTGCTGGGGACCGGGCTGCATCCCACTGCTGACGTACACACGACTCATTTGGTCCGCTGGCCTCACCTTTATTTCCTTTTCCACACTTTTGTTATTACTATAACTGCAGTTTTAAGAGCCTGCACTTGTTTATGGATGCTCTAAACCAGCCTTTCAAATTGTTATAACTTAATTACGAAGTCGAAAGATGGTCTCGGCTATTTCGTATAATCGGCACTGTTAATTTTTTACGAGCGCGCGCGCTGATTTGCGATGAGAAATTGCGCGCTCTCCCGTCACTGTCCTGCGGCGGTTTCTGTACTTTTATGTGTTTGTCCTGCGAGCTGGACGACGGCAGGACCGTAAAATTCCGCAGGCGATGGTGCACACTTACAAATTGCTCGGCGCCCATTCGCATCAAACGTGCAAGGGTTATGGTCCAGTTTGCAGTTGAGATAAGTACGTATTCCGCAATTCGAAATCGATGAAGGTTTATCGGAATTGTAATTATTATCATTTTCCCAGAACACCATACTTTATGCATCAACTTATTGATGCTTACTGATCTTGATACTGATGTGGTGTAGATACTAGATACAGCTCAATTTGTATTTGAAGGCGTAAGTTTACCTCCATAACTTACCAAATATGTATGACAATAATGATTTGTTGATGGAAAATGTTATGCGCTGTGACCACAGTGGTTTTCTCACTGACGGCGGTCTGAACTCTGAACTGCATCTCTAGCCTTAACTTTTTCTCTCTGGGCCGTTGATTTCAGATCTCGTTTCCACATTTTAATCTAGCACCTCCACCATTCATTTCAGGGTTCATCACTTGAACAAAAATGCTCAACTCTTTCATTTTTTTTTCAAATCTCAGACCTTAACTTGACATTTATTTCAATCTTGTTCCCAGGACATTTCATTCAATCTATGGGAAGTTTGCACCTCCACCATTTATGCAGGTTCGTCGCTTGACCAAACGCTCAATTTCTTTATTTGCTTGTACTCGTATCTCCAACCTCAACTTTTTCTCTATTTTTTTGGCGCTCATTCCAGATCTCGTTCCCACATCATTGACCGCGTTTCTATCGCAACTTTCGATTCGCTTGAGTTTCGATCGGATCCAGACTCCCAGAGTGGCTTCAGTCAAGCGCGTTTTTATCGTCGCACGTTCGATCCGCTTCACTCAATCCTGTTCCACTTTTCTAGAGTTAGGTTAGAATTGACGGGAGACAACATGGTTTAAAACGCATCAAACTGCGCCAAACCGAAAAAGATATAATTTTGAATTTTCTTGGTGTATTTTATTTACAATTACTGGACGGCATTCCTTGATTTCGTGAAAATTACGGTTTGTTTACAAGTTGGTCATCTGTCACTTCGATCCGATCCTGTTTACATCGGGCAAAATCCGCAAAATACGAGCGGATGCAAGCCTCGATCCGCTCGCCTCAAGTCAAGCCGGCCAAAGCTCCGGATCGACTTGAACTGTTCGATCCGATTTAAATCCCAATCCCGACAGTTTATATCGGCACTTTCAAGCGAATCGACCCGATCGGATAGAGTTTCGATCGGATCCAAAGCTACGATAGAAACGCAGTCATTTATTCAAGTCAAGGTATGTGAAACTCAGCGCCTCCACCATTTATGCAGGTTCGTCACTTGACCGATCGTTCAACGCTTTTACCTATTTGCATCTGCTGCAAAAAAGCAACAACTACGATGGTCAACCCAATAGTCATGCATCAGTAGAATTCATTTGTTTGACATAAACGCTTGTATACGCTTGTTTGGTAGTCCTCGTCTGATGATATCCCAGGCTATGTGCCTGTATAGAACGATTTTTTGAGTCTTTCGCTAATCAGTCTAATCTATCACTTCGCTAATAATCTAATTAGTTATCGGTTCCGAAATAAAAATTTCATCACATCACATTCTTCAAGAATTCCGACATTAAACTATTTGTTTTTTCTTCATGATTTCACATATCTACTTGAACTTATGCTCTTACGAAGTTATGGTACGCTGCAGTATTGAACGTAGTAGTCACCTTCGTACTCGTACCATTTTTTACGTAATTGACCAGATCAGATCTCCTTCCCCACATTTCAATCTAGCACCTCCACCATTTATTAGGGTTCATCACTTGAACAAAAATGCTCAACTCTTTCATTGTTATGCCTACGATCTTATTGACGTTTTCTCGTTCTCAGGACATTTCATTCTATAACTATATAACAAGTTTCGCACCTCCACCATTCATGCAGCATCGTCGCTTGACCGAACGCTCAATTTTTTTATCTGTTTGTACTCTCATCTCCAACCTCAACTTCAACTTTCTCTCTTTTTCTCGGCGCTAATTCCAGATCTCGTTCCCACTCTCGTTCCCGCATCATTTATTCAAGTCAAACTATGTGAAACTCAGCGCCTCCACCATTTATACAGTTTCGTCACTTGACCAATCGTTCAACTCTTCTACCTATTTGCATCTGCTACAAACAAGCAACAGCGATGGTCAACCCAATAGTCAGTAGAATTTAATTTATTTGTTTGAGATAAACGCTTGTATGCAGTATGCTTGTTGTTGATAGCCCTTGGTTGGTTTTTTCTTCATCATGATTTCACATATCTACTTAAACTTGTGCTTTTAAAAGTTATAGTATACGCTGCAGTATTGAACGTAGTAGTCACCTTCGTACCAGTATCATTTTTTACGTAATTGACCAGATGCAGATCTCGTTCCCCACATTTGAATCTAGTACCTCCACCATTCATTAGGGTTCATCACTTGAAACTTGAACAAAAATGCTCAACTCTTTCATTTTTACCTCTGACCTTGACGTTTATTTCAGTCTCGCTCCCGGGACATTTCATTCTAGCTATATGTGAAGTTTCGCACCTCCACCATTTATGCGGGTTCGTCGCTTGGCCGAACGCTTAATTTTTTTATCTGCTTGTACTTTTCATCTCGAACCTCTCTTTCTCAATTTAAATCAATTTGAGGAATTTATCCGCCATTCTCGCAGTGGGCGATGATAGTAAATTGAAATTGGTCGTAGCCTCCTCAGTTCCCACAAGTGTATTTTTTATATAAATTGTCTGACCGGTCTCGGGAACCTCTTGTTTTCCGTCGCCAGAGTCTGTCAGAGTGAATATTAATTAAGAAGGAATATAAAGCAAATAATTACATACCTTAAAATTAGCGCAAAATTATAATTTTGTGCAAAGTTTAAAGAATATTGAGTGAAGGCGACCTATTTGCATCTGCTGCAAACAAGCAACAACGATGGTCAACCCAATAGTCCAGTCCAGCCCAGTAGAATTTATTCGTTTCAGATAAACGCTTGTACGTTTGTTGTTGATAGTCCTCTCTGATGATGTCCCGGGCTATGTGCCTGTATATAGAACGATTTTTTGAGTTTAACCTCATATCATTGTCTTTCTACGTATATACTTCACTAGAAATGCTACTGTTATCGGCATTTTGATGTCCGTCTGTCCACCGGCGGTCTAACTGTTTGTTTTATCATTTAATTGCTCCTGAACGAGAAGACTCAGCGAAAAGTCGAAAACCGACTTCTTGTGTGCAACATGAATGGAAATAAGAGGAAAAAAATTCTCAAGCCGTCGCAATCTTGATCCGCAATGTCAAATTTTTCCAAAAGTGATGCGATTTTCATGAAACTTGGAATACACTCATAGTGCAAGCGGTACACACCTAAAAACACATCGATACTGCATTTTGGAGTGCAGTAACGAGATTTGGTATGGGCATACTTTATACCAAGACAAGCGATTTGACCCGCAGCACTCGATATTTTGTCCCTAAGGGGGCCAATGGGGGCCCTCCAAATTTTCAAGATGCAAGAACTTCCACATGACGATCATTGAGTATCGTCATGTATGTCATAAGTGAAGCTTACGGGTCTATTGAAAATATGTTCATCAATTGTCGTTGTGTCCGATTCATTCTTCACACTTGAAAAAAAAATTCTTTGGCAGAGGTCAAAAAAACTGTTTTTATTTTTTCTTCTATGCAAGGAGACGATAAATTCATATGTTCTGTTGCGTTCCCAACTAAATCGCATTCCCTGAACCTAATTATAAAGAAATTTTTCTTGTAATGGTATTTTTCAAAGAAGTGGTGATCTCTTCTTTCTAAGGAGCATTTCTTTCTATGTCCCCACTGGATATTACTCGTAATTTTGCAGGAATGGAGATCTCAAACTCTTTTCTTGGGCGGTTGCGAAGCAACATGACTCTAAAACGCCCAAGGGAGCCCAAAAAATTTTTTTTCTGCTTGGCCGTCCAACTTACGATATTTTGATTTTATAGTAGGAGAGACGCGGACCAGTATTCAATCCAGGCTGCAGGCACAGGCGATTTGGTTTCAACAGAAAATATTCTTCCATCATGACGTGTTTTATTGCAGTACAACAAAACGCAGAGTCGTTAGGTGTAAGTATTAGGTATATTTTCCGGTAGAAGTTATTCGCCTAGACTAGATCTTTAGTTGCAGCGGTACGCTTTTTGATTCTGCATTTTGTGATACTGCAATGAAATTTGGCATATGCAAACTACATAAAATTTCAAGTGATTTGACCCGCAGCACTCAAAAATTTGTCCATTAGGGGGCGACTGGGGGCCCCTCAAAATTTCAAGAAGTCTGAATTTTTCCCATGTGCCATTCAGTACCGCCCTATCTACCGTACAGAACCTAAACAACTTTGTTCTTGACCATCATAACATTTTTCGTCTTGTCAAATCCATTCTTCTTATAGAAAAAAAATAATTTCTTTGCCTGGTCAACAAATTGAAAAATAATTTTTTTTTGGACCACTTATAGATTGTTGAGTAGTTTTTGTGCGGTCATCGATGAATCCGCATCCCCTTGATTCATTTATGAAAAGAAAACTTTTGCCGTGCTATTTTTCAACACAGGAGTGACTTCAACTTACCATTATTTTCAACATTACCTTTTTCAATGTTTTACCTCGGTAAGTATGATTATTGTTATACTAATATACAGCTTGAAGTTCTCTTCAACGATGTGGATGATGAAACTGCCTCAGATTCCACCTGGAAGCCGTACATAATAATTTTTCTGCAAGGCCGTCAAATTTGGCATTTTTGATTTTCTAGCGGGAGCGGCCAAAATGTCAATACACACCACTCCGCCCAAGAGCACCGGTTTGCTCTAGCGGAAAACGACATTCACGCCTAACAATTTTGCATTTTGTGATAGTGAAATGAGAGTTGGTGCGAAAATACCGCAACCGGTGCTCTTGGGCGGAGTGGTGTGTATTGACATTTTGGCCGCTCCCGGTAGAAAATAAAAAATGACAAATTTGACGGCCTTGCAGAAAAATTAATATGCACGGCTTCCAGGTGGAATCTGAGGCCGTTTTATCATCCAAACCGTTGGAGGAAACTTCAAGCTATATATTAGTACAATAATAATCATATTTTTAGGGATAAAACATTGAAATAGGTAATGTTGAAAATAATGATAAGTTGAGGTCACCCCTTCGTTGAAGAATAGAACAGCAAAACTTTTGTTTTCATAAATGAATCAAGGGGATGCGGATTTATCGATGATCACACAAAAACGACTCAACAATCTCTTTGTGGTCCAAAAAAAAAATATATTTCTCGACTTGTTGACCAGACAAAGAAATAATTTTTTTGTGTAAGAAGAATGGAATTGACATGACGAAAAATGTTATGATGGTCAAGAACAAAGATGTTTAGGTCCTGTACGGTAGATAGGGCGGTACTGAATGGTGCATGGTAAAAACACTGACATCTTGAAATTTGGAGAGGCCCCCAGTGGCCCCCTAATGGACGAATTTTTGAGTGCTGCGGGTCAAATCACTTGAAATTCTACGTAGTTGGCATATGCCAAATTTCATTGCAGTATCACAAAATGCAGAATCAGGGTCATTTTGCTAGCGTACCGCTGCAACTACTTATTTATTTGCGCGTTTCCCCTACTACAAAATCAACATGCCAAAAATTTGACGGCCCAGCAGAAAAATAAAGTTTTAGGGCTCTCTTGTATGTTTTGAAGCCATGTTGCATAGAAATTACTAAGAAAAGAGTTCAATCTTCTCATATCAGCGAAAATTGACAGTCTTATCCACTAGGAACATTGAAAAAAATGCTGTTGAAAAAAGTGTACTGAAGAGGTCACCTCTTCTTGGGAAAATGATATTGCGAAAAAATTGTCTTCATATTTGGGCTTACGGAACGCGATTTAGCTGGGAACGCAACAAAACATATGAATTTATCGTTTCCTTGCACAGCAGAAAAAATAAAAACAGTTTTTTTGACCTCTGCGAAAGAATTTTTTTTTCAAATGTGATGAATGAATCGAACACGACGACATTTGATGAAAACATTTTCAATAAACCCGTAAGCTTCACTTATGACATACATGACGATACTCAATGATCATTTTGTGAAAGTTCTTGCATCGTGATAATTTGGAGGGCCCCCATTGGCCCCCTAAGGGACGAAATATCGAGTGCTGCGGGTCAAATCGCCTGTCTTGGTATAAAGTACGCCCATGCAAAATCTCGTTACTGCACTCCAAAATGCGGTATGCTTTTGCGTACCGCTCCCACTATCATGTTTTATATGTAAAAGTAAGATTTTATTGCTTTCTTTTTGCTCCGCCGTCATTTCGCTCCTGATGTTGAAGGTTGTTAAAATATTCCGATTTTGATGAAATTTGAAACCTACTAGTGTCTTCTCTATGTATTGATGGTTTTTCTATGTTAGTTTCACGATTTGCGCCATATTGACGCGCCACATGGAAATCAATCTCCGCAGCTCTCACAGAAAATCAATTTGTCCAAATATTTTCTGAAAAGGGAGCTTCTGATGTGACTAAAAAACCGGAAATCGGTTTTTGTTACATTTTTTCTTCAAACAGAAACTCTTCAAAAAAAAACACACGGGCAATGCTATTGAATTTTTTGAATTTTACTAAATTTTTTGAAAATTTCAATTTTGTTCTTTCATTTTGTTTTTTGAAAATTTGAGAACTAGATAGCAACGCCAATACATTTTTATTCAAAAAAGTCGTATTTGAACTTTCTATTTAAAAAAAAAGGTACCAATAATGGATTTCCAGTAAACATGTAAAAGTGAATCGGTAGAAACCCTTTTATTGCTATCTAATTTTCAGGATTTCAAAAAACAAAATCAAAAATTCCCAAAAATTATTGGAAATTTTGAAAATTCAATAGCATTTCTCGTACATTTCTATTTAAAGGAGTGTCTACTTTAAACGACTAGTAAACTCTACTGACATCAGAAACCCCTTGTTCAGAAATTATTTGAATAAATTGATTTTGTGACAGCTGGAGATTAACTTCCATGTGACGCGTCAATATGGTGCAAATCGTGAAACTAACATAGAAACCATCAATGGATACACAAGATACACAAGGTTCTAAATTTCATCAAAATCGGACCATTTTTAACAAATTTCAACATGGCGGTGGATCAAAAAGAACGCATTCAAATCATACTTTTACATATAATCATATAAAACATAAGTGTATTCCAAGTTTCGTGAGAATCGGATCACTTTTGAGAAAATTTGACATTGCGGATCAAGATGACGACAGTTTGGGATTTGTTTTTCTTATTTGAAGTGTGTTCATACTTTGTCATTGTCACAAATAAAGGTCTTAGTGCGGTCGGTAGAACACAAAAATGGGACATATGCTGCACTTTTGGTTCATGCAATGAAACTTGGCACACAGTTGCTTGAGACCATTTTAAGTAATTTCATCCGATGAGCCAGAAAAAAAACGATGGGGGGCGCCGTACAGCCCCCTTTTTTCAAAATGGCGCCCGAATTTTGAAAAAATCACCAAATCAGTCGCACAGTTGCCCGGAAAACATCATTTCAATGTATTTCAAGGATGCTGAATCGATTGACAGCAACATTGACTTAACCAGACCAACGTGGAGGTCGTAGAACGGTTATTTTTGACTAAAATGGTGAAAAAGTGTTTCGATTAAATCTCAAGCCAAACCAATTTATTTTCCGGGCATTTCGGGGGCGTCTTATTGTTTGGTAGTGCTCCGAAATCGATGAGGGTGACAAAAGAGTCATCACCGAATATGAATTTGTGGAATTGTTTTTCCAAGAGCCTCACCAGAGCCACCACATTGTCCCTGGAGCCCCACATCCCACCTCAAAAACGGCAAAAAATATCGAATTGTTTTTTTTTTCATTGAAATCAGCTCTCATAGTGTATGGTGGAAAGAAGTATAATTTACTTATTTTCAAGGATATAAGATCAACTGGCAGTAATTTCAACTCAATTGGATCACCAAAAAGCCTTAACGCACCGTTCTCCTTTGTTTAAGTTGTGTAAAAGAAGAGTTTCGGTCAAATCTTGACCGAAATCGAATGTACTATTTTTTCCAAGCATTTTGAGGGTACCTTGTCGCTTGGTAGCTATATTGATTGGTACAAGGGTATTTTTCAACCGACCGGAACTAGAAACTAGCGCTCTTCTTGAAGTTTAGTGGTGGTGATAGATGTATATCTTTTTTCGTAGCACGAGCATAGGTACACAGTGTAAGTTTATGTAAATAATGTGAATTCGAGTGTGAACTTTATAAAAAAAGATGGAGGTTATACCTAATAACAGAATTTTCATTATATTGAACTAGAAGTATCTAGTCATCATTATATATTAGTCCTCGATAATATCATATTTCACGCATTTCTTTGTCTTCGACGACCACACTGGAATTAAGTAAAACTTCGTTAGTAAAAATCGGAAGTCACCAGACGAGGGAAAAATTGCCGAAATAATATTAAACTGACCGTGGTTGGCTTGAATTGCAGCAGTTTCATTTGCACCCAGCACAACATTGTGTGCAAGGTATATTTGCTCCTCTACAAGAGCACCTGCTACTTGCTTTGCAGCCTGATGTACATGAGCACTTGATAAATTCTTTGATAGACTCCCATATGGGTGGTAAATCTGTCCATGTCGGTGTCCACACTGCTGTCGTCTGCTCCCAACCCCACTTGGAGGGAGATGGGATATCGGGGCTCACGTCACCGGCTTGCCCCCAGATTTGACCAGCCTGAAACGCTGCCCGCAAAATGTGCTGTCGCAATGCCGACTGAGTCGGTGGTAATTTGTCAAGGGTTTTTGTTTTTGTCATAAACAAATTCTTTCGTGCCTCGTTCAAGTCTCTGTTTTCATTCGCCCCGTATAGGATGGCCACAAACTTTTCTAGGACACTGAATGTAGCATGGTTAATAGAAGAGGTAGGTCTAGAAATGGCTAAAAAGGCGGCAGTACTATCTGGAAAGCTCTTCCACACTTTCACTGCCGACTTCTTTCCCTTTCCCATGAAAGATGACACGGTGTCACAACCGGTAAATGCATGAAATCCTCGTAATGCAGTGGCCTTTTCTTCACCGAAAGTGTCATGGCAGGCAATCAGGTGTATACTGGTATATACCGCTTTGTACGGCCTGTGCCAAATAGAATCCAAAGCTCACGCAGTCCAAAAGTTTTAAGTTCAAAAAAGTAGGAAACTGAAAGGACCACAACATCGGAGTCAACAGTACAAATGAGAATCGACTGAGCGCCATGGATAGTCATATCCTTTGCGTGAGCCATAATCCTACCATCAGCCTCCTCTGTCGCAGCACATGACAACCCCGTAAGAGATGTTCGAAAGTTCCCAGCTGATCTGATGGTCTAGAATGAAAAGGTGTTGAAGTTCTGCAGTTCGATTGATTTTGAAGTTACAAAGAAGCGTCGCAAATAATTGTATAATGGAAAAGGGAATACCTGATCCAAATTAGTCACGATATGTATATCATGGAATTCTGTGAGAACGTAGGTACTCAGCATATGGAAGAGTTCCTGTTTATTTCCCGAGTTTCTTAAGAAATCCGACCAGTTGTTGGGTAGCCTCAAGGCAGCTGCCACCTATTGAATATTGGATTTTTAAAGTGACGTGAACTCAAGGAGAAGGAATGAATGAGGAGGTTTTTTTTTCAAAAACTTTCATTGTAGGTAATATACCTGTCGACGTATGCCACATCCTCTGCTTTCTCTGGTTGAAGTTTTTAGATTATCGACCTTATAAAGGTCCCATACAAAGTCCACCCTGCTTGCTTTAACTTTTTCAATGTCTTGAACAACGTGACGCCGAAACTCTGTGCTCATATACTCCTCAAACTTGAAGGACAATCTTGGCGGAGTAGCATGTATCAAGGTGGCACCATCGTAGATTATGCAGTCAGAACATGAAGGCAAACATCTGGTATCTCCCAAGAGCTCCTCTAGAATGGGAACTATGTCGGCTTTGTTATGTGGCCTATTCAGCTCTCCTTCCTTAGACAACGATGGCCTTTTGACAAAAACATATACATTGAAATAAGCGTATAAGAACCTGTTTCAGAGTCTGCATTGTCTGCAAATTTAACAGATTCACTTCTTGTTGTCCACGTCGATTCCGAATTACTACCAAACAGTAAAAGAGGCTCGAAATGCCTGGGAAAAAATTAATTTGATTTCTGATGATACTTACCTGACCAAAGCGCGTTTTTAGACAATTTGGATCCAAAATAACGGTTCTCCGACTACCACGTTGGTCCAATCAAGTCAATATTGCTGCCAATCGATCCAGCAACCTCGAAATATATGGAAATGATACTTGTCCGGAAATTGGGCGACCAATTTGGTGATTTTCCCAAATTTGGCAGCCATTTTGAAAAAAGGGGGCTGTACAGCGCCCCCCATCGATTTTTTTTTCTGGCTCATCGGATGAAATTACTTGAAATGGTCTCACAAAACTCTATGCCAAGTTTCATGCCATGAACCAAAAGTGCAGTATCATTCAGCGTACCGACCGCACTATCTGTGTATATAGTCCGGATGGTTAGCGCCATATTCGGGTCCAACCTTGCAAATCGTGATGCCGGGATGCCACTTGGCAGAAATGTTGTACATATCCTATGGTTCATTTTAAGAAATGGAGCCCACCTGCCACCCCTGGCAGATCCATGATATTGGTGGTCAAAGGTCCAAGAAGTTACCATTTTTGGAATCTTCGCTTTTTTTGTACTTTTTTCGTTCGACTATACATTTTCAAGGTGGAGGAGCACAATGCAATAAGTTTCCAGAAAGTGTAATGCACCAGTTGCGTACCAGACTGCTGCGGGGGAGCCGGGGTACGATTTTCAACAAAGTCCTATATTGAACCGTGATTAACACCTTTTTTAACATGTTTGGCATCATTCCTAACCGAGTGGCACATTCTGATTCCAAAAAAGTGTGAAATGTCGATAGAGACGTGTTTGACCCGGTTCTTTGGACAAAAACTCGATTTTTTCACCCTCAAGTTTGATGTTTTGTAATTCTAGTTCCATCGTGACCCAAAGTATTTGTAACTATGATTTTGACTTAACAGTTAGCTTGGGCTATTCCACACACAAATGTCAGTTGATGAGACTTCTTCCCGTTTTCATGAAGTCACAGAGAAATCTTGTTACTTGAGATATCTCATGTCAACAACTTGATGAGACAAAGCGTGCTATTCAAAGGAAGAACTATGCTAGAGTTACAATGTACCTTTCATTTGGTAGTTTATCCATTTGATTGCATGAGAATAGTTTCCTCTATTGAATAAAACGAAGATAACTAAAATCGGAGCCGTATTTTTGTCTTGACATCTTCTTTCTTCTGGCAATGCGGAATAAATTTCGTGAGAAAACGCGAAGTTTCGAGCTATGCATTAGTAGTTTCCATCATGATCCAAAACACTGACGATCACAATTTTGAAATAGATTGCTCAACTGAACTGTTTTATGGAAGAATTTCATGCTCTAGAAGTTTCTATCGCTGCTATAGAGTCACACAATAGTTTTGTTCCAAAAGGTGCATCATGAAGAAATTCTATTTCAAAAATTTGCATTTTCGGAAGAAAAATGCTGTCATGACTAAAATACGGCTCTGATTTCAGTTTTCTTTCCTTTGTTTGATAGGAAAAACTATTCTCGTGCATTAAAATGGATAAAGTACCAAATCAAAGCCACATTCTAACCCTAGCATTTTTTTTCTGTGGAATAGCACTTTTCATCGAATCAAGCTTCGACATGATAAACATTTTCTCAAAAAACAAGATTACTCCGTGACTTTATTGAAACGGGAAAAAAACTTCAGCAAATGATATTTGTGTCTGAAATAACCCAAACCAACTGTCCAAGTCAAAATCATAGTTATTATCATAGTCACACATTGGACAATGATGCAAATTTAAAGATAAAAAAAATCATGTTTTTGTCACATAAAACCGGTTGGATAAAACACGTCTCTATCAACATTCCACATTAATTTTTGGAATTAAAATGTACGATTTGGTTAAAAATGATGCCAAACATGTCACAAAATCTGTTAGTCACGGTTTAATATGTAAGACTTTGTGGAAAATCGCACCTCGGCTACTTCCTCGGCTACTTGCAAACCGTCCGGTACGCAACTGGTGCATTACATTTTCTGGAAACTTATTGCATTGTGTTTCTCAACCTTGATAAAATATACTTAATGTGTACTTAGGGATCGAATTCTGAAGCGATCCTCAAATTTTCAGTTCTTCTCAATTAGCATTCTAGGTTGGATTAAAATTTTGCTATTTCTATCCTGGGCTATGTACAAGGCAACAGCAAGCTACCGATGTCAGATCAAGGTGAAATATTTTACCCAATTCCGTTGTAAAGCCTACTTTGATGATCAGAAATGAAATTGAAAAAGCCATTATTCATAATCCGAGATTCCGGATTTCTTCTCCTCTGAAAGATAGGCAGCCTGCAAAACTTCACATTGGGTTGTCATGACATAGTGGACATCACGTGTAATCATGATTCAAACCTACCTACCAAAAATCAGCTCGATTTTCGATCGAATAACCAAGAAAACGTAGATTTTATAAATCTGCCCCTGGGAGATATGTAACCCACAATATCAAGGATCTGCCGGGGGTGGCAGGTGGGCTCCATTTCTTGAAATAAATCATAGGGTATGCACAACATTTTTGCCAAGTGGCATCCCGGCATCAGGATTTGCAAGGTTGGAGCCATCAACGTCCGGACTAATAGAGTCACAGTCCAAACTCACTCATTCGTTGAACCCCAGAAACAATATAGGCGAAATTGCTAGCTCTCTAGCTTACTTTGCCGGATATACCTAGGTACTTACTTGAGATAAATCCGCAAGTGCGTTATAGGAACAGTCAGTAACTATGGTATGGTTAAATTTAAATTACAAAGAAATAAAGAACACCATGTTATTTTAAATGGCAATTAAGATGCTGTGGTGCATAGCGGAACAAAAATAAAAAGGACATCGAAAAGTGATGCTCCATTTATAGACGCCTGGCATACGTATAACATCGCAACAATTTTAATTAATCGACCTACGACGCAACGCATACAACAACCCACAAATTATTCGCCATGCCTTTCGCAACAATTTGTTTTGACTTTTCATTTGTCTGCATGGGTCGGTAATGTATTATATTATGTTACGTCTTGTTCTTGTCATAAAATCACAACAAAATGCTATAATAAATTTACCTCGTAATAAATGCAACTGACGTATTCCAACCTGCAATCTTGCAAACCTAAACCTCAATTAGGTACGAAAATACTGCGTGCGCCTCCATAAAGAGGCATATCTGCAAATCACGTCGCAAAACAATTCAAGTCTCTCTTAACTAACACTTAAGTGTGATCGAAATAAGGCATAAGTGGCAAAGCTTCTATTAGAGCAAACTTCAATACCAAATAATTGGATCGTTCGAAGGATTGATGATAGCAACGGCTAATTAAATACGAGATACGACTAATTTTAAAGCGTCGTGCGTAAAGCTCATAAGTAGGTATATGTAATGAATAACAGATCTCACAGTGAAGTGATTAGGCAGATTGAGCACTTGCTTCATTAGGTATTATCCTGGCGAGGTAAAAACTGGAAAGGGCGGCTGATTTTATTCAGCAAGAGGATATTCTCTCGATCATATTTTGCTCTGAGGTTGCTTTCAGTTTTCGTTGACATGCTACCTGTCGTATCTATCTAATGCTATTTGTTAGTAGAGGTCGTTGCTGAAAATGACAATGCCATTAATCATGCTAACACTTCATAATCTACCTTCATGATTATACAATGAAAGATGGGAGTCGCTTGTAAGTGGCGTTTTTCACTAAAAATACAATCATAGCCCGAATATGTCAAAAGTTATTAGACGCATGAGATTTGACAAATACAGAATACAGATTCTACTCCAAACAACCGGTGATCGACTGAGAATATATAGTTACTTGTATGTTAGTCTAGTACCAAATAACTATATGTATATATGGTGTTGTCTCGAGAAGGTGTAAGAACAAATGCGAATACATCTACATACTCATCATCATCATCATCATCATCATCATCATCATCACAAAATTCTCAGTCGGATAATGAGCCTGGTTGGATGCGTAGTTTCATTCCTTCCTGTCCTGCCCTAACCTGCGCATTTCCCAAAAGGTCTCACATCCTACATCCCGTGCAAAAACCCATTATCAAGAAAGATTGATTTGAATTGGAATCCCCGAGACTGAGGCTGGTCCATGATCGGAATTTGTGAGAAGTTATTGTTGATATAGTGATTCTTTAGTGGAAAAAGGAATGAATCAATGCAAAGAGACCGAAGATCATTTTGCTTTTCCATCTTCTGCTTCTCAGTGGTTTTCGGTATTGCTATAATAATTAGATTTGATTTGGAAATGTGAATTCTCATCTGACGGAGGCCTTGCTGATGGCTGAAGAGCATCCCAGAAAAACAGTGGAGGAAACCTCATGGTCTGTTTGAGAATTAACTTCTGCCCGCTCGTTTTTGCTTTTCCCGTCGATTAATACAAATCAAAGTTCGAAACAGTTTGAAGAAAGCAAAGACGAAGTAGCAAGGAAGGACCCACCAATGGTGAGTATTCTCTGCTCCCGTCAAGCTCGACTTTCTTGCCCTTTGTTGTAATCAATTAATTATATTTATAATAATGGCAATGTTGGAGAATGACAATTCAAATCCACTCCTAGCAGCTTGCAAATGGGATTCTCCAGAGTACGGCAACACTGCCCAAATTGATAGACGGCTCTCTTGGATTATGTAGGGAATGACCTGTGGTGGAGAAACCCCATCGCCTATAGTTCACTGCTTGAATTTCAACAGACGTTTCGGGAACAAATTCGTCATCCACTCGGAACTGCAAGAGATGGTCTTTGACGCTATAGAGCGTCTCAAAGCTGCAGACGTATGTAGAAGCTGAGGATTGTTATCCTCTTCGCCTTATAAGTTAGACCGCTGAGTTCAGGTTAGCTATGGGTAGCTATAGGATCGGGGTGTTACAGTATCAAATTTCAACAGAATCGAATAAACGATTTCAAAGTCACTGTAGTAGATTACACTCAGCCATCACTTTAGAAGTGGTCTCTCAATCGGTCCTCATATCCATCGTCATCCGTTTTTTTCTGCACGATCACAATACTTTTCCTTTTAGGTTGGTGGGGGAGGGGTGAGGAATGTGGGCGAAATCTCTTCTACTTAGCTACTTAGCATCAGAATGTATGCGATCTAGCTCAGTCACAATGATAGAGTAAGTATATCCCATATACACTTTCTATTTTCAGTAGAATGACTTTTTGGAGCAAAAATAGAGTGACAAGCTGGAAGGCTACAGCTACGGCTGATGGCACCTGCAAAGTTTTGGAGCGAAACTATCAGCTGCCATCATGTCACTTTATTTTTGCTCCAAAAAGTCATTCTACTGAAAATAGAAAGTGTATGGGATATACATACAGGGTTATACATACGACGGCCCCGTGCCGCAGGTGGTTGTGTGGCTGCCTGTGGCCACAGGAGCCCCGGGTTCGATTCCCGGACGAAGTCTGGATGTTTGTGTTGTCTAATTTGCAATTTTTCACTGTTGTAGAGGGTAATAAATACAGGCAAAAACTCTTATGGCCAATGTGGGCCGATAAAGAGGAGAACAATTGAAAAAAATAATTTAAATACAGGGTTATCCAAAAGTTCGAAATAAAATTAATAATTTTTGACCATATTTTTTCCGGAAAAACGCTCAAACAGGTCGATTTCTGTAAAAGACAAGCCGTTTTTTCATGACACGTGTCTTGTTCTACCGTCAACCCCTTGGCCCCCTAGCCACCCTCAGTATTTTTTTGAAATGGCACTCTGGCTTGTGGGGGCTTGTTGGAAAGCTTGTCAAAACTGCATTCAGATCTACCATTGAAGGCTAGATCGAACGCGTCACCATGAAGTTTCGAGAAACCCCAGGGTTACTCAAAAGTCCGGAACAAAATTCATAATTCATTACCATATTTTTTCCAAAAAAAAAGCTCGAACAGGTCGATTTTCAAAAACGCTTGATCGTTTCTCCATGATACGTGTCATGATCTACCGTCAACCCCCTAACCCCCAGCCACCCTTAGTATTTTTTTGAATCGCATCCTATGGTTTGTGGAGGTTCGTTGGAAAGCTTGTCAAAAACTGTGTTCAGATCTACCTTTAAAAATGGTTGGACGCTTAAGGGGTTGAGAGTCAAGGGCTTGAGGGTTAAGGGGTTGACGATAGATCATGACACGTATAATGCAAAAATGACTTACCGCTTTTAAAAATCGACCTGTTCGAGCGTTTTTTTCAGAAAAAAATATGGTAAGAAATTATGAATTTTGTTCCGGACTTTTGAGTAACCCTAGGGTTACTCAAAACTTCATGGTGAAGCGTTCGATATAATTTTCAATGGTAGATCTGAATACAGTTTTTGACAAGCTTTCCAACGAGCCCCCCTAAGCCATGGGATGCCAATAAAAAAAAATATTAAGGATGGCTAGGGGTCAAGGGGTTGAGGGTATATCATCATATCATGACACGTGTCATGGAAGAACGGCTTGCCTTTTTCAGAAATCGACCTGTTCGAGCGTTTTTCCCGAAAAAAATACGGGCAAAAATTATGAATTTTATGCCGAACTATTGAATAACCCTGTATGTATTTATAAAGGCAAATAGACATTATAACTGGTGCCAAGATGGCTTTCTGGAAATTACCTCGTTGTGTGCTTGAGTGGTAATACAAAAAAAATGAGACTCAAAAACGCAAACCATCGAAGCTCATATCAGTCGTTTTTTTTGATTTTTTTTTGCGGTGGGCGGGTATCCGTGTAGTCACTGGCAGTATCTCCTTAGCGCCGTCTTAGTAGGCTAAGAGCGACGCCGGGTGATTCCCACACCACCCACCATATTATGGACGCATCAACAGCGAGGTTATTAGCACCCTTTTTTCGGTGTCCTTCTCTTTTCACAATTTTTCCCTTGACGTGACTGCACGGTGGTACACGCCAAGGTACTAAAGAGAGCATGAAAATTTCCACCTGGCCCAGCCGGATTCGAACCCACGATCCCTGGCATTGCTTCCAAAGACGGAGTCTGCCGCGCTACCGGCCGGGTTCATATCAGTCGTACTTCCATTGGTTCAAAGATTACTGAAACAACCAGTGGGTTTGACTGAGTAAGTATTTAGGATATCTATACTGCTACCCGTTTTCATTACCTATACCTAAGCTAATTAAAAAACTTTATTGCAAACTAATAACACATATTATACGGTTCTTGGTATTAACGTAGATTGAGTGATCGCGCGTGAACAGAGATTCAGATCCTCATGAGTGTTTACCGGTAAAAGCTTGCGAGCAAACCTTTTTGCTAGATTTATGGATACCAGTAAGCAATTACGTCCCTGTTAAATATAATTGTTATTCTGTAATTTAATTTACCTGGTGTCTGCCGTTCCAATTAATTAGGTAGAAAGCTCTCCAAGGCGGACAGCTCCGAGAAAATTAATTTCCTGAATTTTCATTCCGACGACATAAACTCGAAGCAATAAAACTAAATTTAAACGTCAAAAACGGACTTAATTCCCTTTCCGAGAACATAAACACCGTAACATTTGTAGATAATTGGTATATGTTGCTCCGGTAATTGTTAACAAAAATGTTAACGAAGCTTAATATTGGACGACGCTGAGTTATACCTGAAATAGTAGGTAGCATCGGAGGAGACGATTATGTGTGTGTGTGTGTGTAGGTATAGCAGGGCCCCCATCTACATACAGAGATACAATCAGAGGACTACGTAATTATTATTATGTACAAGTTAAGCTGGGCTTAAAAACTACGGTAATTGGCTCCGTAATTAAAAGGACTCGCAATTCGGATGTTTTAATTAAGGGGCTCTCGGGCTAGACGGGTCGAGCCACACTAGTCGTCGTAAAGACTGCGATGCAAATAAACAAATTTGTTCATCAGTTTCCTGAGCCCCCATCAACGCTCATAAGAACCTCGTGTTGCCATCAATTATCAAAAGGAGAAATTTAATATATAATTAGCACATGCATACAATGAGGATCGCATTACGGAATTTAAAAGCTTGTAACATGTGGTGCAAATTACGGGAGACTGCAGCGCGAGCAAATAAAATGAACAAATTTCTATAATCATTTCTGCCACTGCGACCAGAAAAAGCCACAGTGTTTTCACTGACTAATTGGGTGAATCACCAGGAATCGAAACTATCCCATACCAGCTGCCATACCGTAATTTCTGCAATTTGCGATAATAATCTATAACGCAATAGTCAGGTATGACAGACAGTTCCGAGGATGCTATATAGGAATTTGAATTGAGAATTTCGCGCGCCTGATGTCTACAGGGTGGTCTCTACTTGAGGTTTGATACACCACCTGATGGAGGCTTTCTATTTGTTGCGATGTGATGGTTTCAATCGGTATTTTAGATTTTTCAAAATCACTTTTCGTCCTTTGAGTGAAATCGGTTGAAAAGAGTTATTCAGTATATTAGGGGTTGATATTGAACAGTTTCAGTTGGGTCTGTCAGTCCGAGACCTATTTTGTTGACCGATAGGGGAAAATCACCGGTTTTTCGTCTGTGACCTGACTGTCAAGTACCTATTTCCCTCATATTCCGTCAACCAATCAAGTATCGCAGTGCCGCATCTAGGCTTTTTTTTTTGGGGTGCAGAATCCAATTTTGCCGCCCCCCATCGATACGCAAAAACCAAAGGGGGCTCTACAGACCGAAGCTCCCCCCCCCCCCGTAGCGCCGCAGATGGAAATTTTTCAATTTTAAGGAGGCCGTTTGAGCAAAATACCCCGCTTTCCCTAAACATTTTTACAGTGTGGAACCATACAAATTGCTCAAGTACTGCAGAACATTTCTTGTAACCTACCCCTTTTCCAAGTCCTAGAGCGTATCTCAAACAGTCCACTATAAACTAGCGCAAATTGCACAATAGGTATAGACTAGCGTATCTCCATATTACCCAGTATAGTTGCGGGGTTAACGGCCAAAAATTGAATGATCTGTGCATTTTGTGATCAAAGCATGAAACTTGGCATACGTGTTCAGAAGACCCTCCTTTGCAATTCCAGATGTGGCGCCACGCAAGATTTCGCACCAGAGCCACTGTATTGCGGTTAATATACCTGCTAGGGGTAAATTCTGAAAAAATGGTTCCTGGCCGGTCTCTGGTACCGGAGTCGGTATTTTTTAGTTCTGTTTAGCTGAAACTACATGTAGAAATGAGTGAGGAGTGCATTTTCACGAGCAAAGTTCCAAATGCTGCCTTTATACGTTGTTTATTTACATTTTAAGGCCAACTTTGTTTTAGTACAGGAAACATGGTAAAAAAATTGCCAAAACCTCGGCAAAGATATGAACGTCCTGAAAATTTGACATTCTGTTCAGAATTAAGTGCCCTACTACATATCTAAAATTTCTAAATCGCACCCCGAGGCTTCGAGTTATTGGAGAGGGGGTAAAAAATTGCAACTCAAAATGAAAGGTATAGAACCCGATGGAACCCGTCAATCCAATGGATGCAAATACGTCATAGTTCGACGCATCACATCCCGTTGATACAATTTTGGCACAAAAAGTGTCGATCATTGTTGAAGGGGGGTCGCGGAGGAGGGCGAAACTCGGCTGGGTGGCTCTTTTTCTTCCTGGGCCATGAAGAATCGATCACGACAAGATTGGTATCTTTTCCGACTAAATTAAATGTCCTGAACGTGAATCCGATGTATAAATTTGGACAAAAACAAGTTCAAACAAGTTAACTTGAGAAAACCTGTTTTTTCCTTAACAATTTTCACAAAACTTTTTTTACTGTTTGAGGCATTCATCTTTGAAAATATTTCAGAGGCCATTGGATTGAACTGTATTCTTCACGAAAATCATCCATCCGATCTGTAACTTTGTTTTTCGAGATAAAAAAAATCGATTTGAACTTTAGTCGGCACAGCTTGTCGTCTACTACTGACCAGAACACTACACCATGCATCTTTAAATGGAAATAGCCCTAATTATCTGAAAAATTATAACTGATCTTTGAAAGTTCGAGGATCTGTGCAGAACTGAATTCCCTATAACATAATCAAAATCGTCATAAATCGCAATGCAGAGTATTGAGTTATCACTTGAAGGTGCATGCTGTAGTGTTCCGGTCATTAGTAGACGCCGGGCAGTGCCGACTAAAGTTCAAATCGATTTTTTCTACCTCGAAAAACAAAGTTACAGATCGAATGGATGATTTTTGTGAAGAATACAGTTTAGTCTAATGGCCTCTGAGATATTTTCAAAGATAAATACCTATTAGAGTAAATAAAAGTTTTGTGAAAATTGTCAAAGAAAAACAGGTTTTCTCAAGTCAACTTGTTCGAACTTGTTTTTATCCAAATTTACACATCAGATTCAAGTTCAGGACATTGAATTCAGTCGGAAAAGATACCAATCTTGTCGTGATCGATTCTTCATGGCCCAGGAAGAATAAGAGCCACCCAGCCGAGTTTTGCCCCCCCCCCCCCCCCACGACTCCCCTTCAACGATGATCGACACTTTTTGTGCCAAAATTGTATCAACTGGTTGTGATGCGTCAAACTACGACGTATTTGCATCCATTGGATAGACGGGTTCCATCATTTTCTATATCTTCCATTTTGAGTTGCAGTTTTTTACCCCCTCTCCAATAACTCGAAGCCTCGGGGTGCGATTTTTGGAAATTTTAGATATGTAGTAGGGCACATAATTCTGGACAGAATATTAAATTTTCAGGACGTTCATATCTTTGCCGAAGTTTTGGCAATTTTTTTACCATGTTTTCTCTACTAAAACAAAGTTGGCCTTAAAATGTATTAAAACAACGTATAAAGGCAGCATTTGGAACTTTGCTTGTGGAAATGTACTCCTCACTTATTTCTACAGGTAGTTTTAACTAAACAGAACTAAAAAATACCGACTGCGGTACCAGAGACCAGCCAGGAACCATTTTTGCAGAATTTACTCCTAGCAGGTATATTAACCGCAATACAGTGTCTCTGGCGCAAAATCTCGCGTGGCGCCACATCTGGAATTACGAAGGAGGGTTTTCTGAACAAGTATGCCAAATTTCATGCTTTGATCACAAAATGCACAGACCATTCCGCTAACCCCCCCCACTAGTATATAAACTGGCGTATCTAGGTTTTCAATGATTTTCTGAAAAGTATAGCGCAAAAGGTTCTATTAATAGGAAGCATCAAACTGTTTGTGATTTTCAATTGTTGATTGTTTACTTGGGCATTGAACCTCAAAGCAACATTCATCATTGATCCCATCAGGTGATGCCCCAATAATTGGGCATCTAGGATCCAGGAACAATCCACACTTATCAACAGTCATGTCCATTCGAGCCGCCACAATAATTTCCAAGACCACAAGACCTTGCCTTCCAATTCTTTCCTCCTCTTTACAGCAGCTGAATGGAGTGGTGGCGCAGCCCCCATTATTTTTTCAACCAAAACCTCATCATAAGTGGTACACTTGGAGGCTTCGTGAGCAACAGAGGCTGTGATTGTGCCGTACCGCAGCTCAGCCCAGAGAGATGAGTCCGCTCGTGACCTGGATTGGATCTATGCTCCAACACAACACTCGTCGGTTAACTGCTGTGTACAAAACTGTACGGAAGCTTAGGAGTTATGTGTGTGTAACCCCTCCATATAGGTTAGCGACAGCTGATGCAGTGATGTTTTTTGTACTAAACTGCTCAACAATTGAAGTAGTCCACTCAAAAATGTCGGCCGATTTCAAATACAAATATCTCAGAAAAAAATCGACCGATTCTCAAAAGTACAGTGTTTTTGGATAGCTTAGATAGATAGATAGATAGATAGATAGATAGATAGATAATATTTATTTGTTCAGTACAAAAAAAAATACATGTTTTGCCTGTAAGGCGTAGAACTCGTCATGACTACTAAAAAATAAAGATAATGAAATATAAAACCTGTAGCACCTTATTCTTTTCACTATAAGGTGCTACAATAGACCAAACAATTGTAAGGTGCTACAATAGACCAAACAATTGATAACATAATGCATGATATACAGGAGGACAATGAAAGGAGTTTCAAAATGTTTCATATTAAAGGCGCAGGCAAGATGGCGACGAATGAAGACGTCGTTCATCATGCTCCGTGTAGGAAATGTAAGAAAGCAGTTGTAAACTCCGTAAGTGCAGTCAAGTGTGCAAGGTGTAAGAGTGTGTTTCACTCAAGTTGTTCTAAACTGTGCAAGCCGGTGAAAATCATCGATACCAGCTCAATAATTTGCTGCCCGGAGACCGATGCAGTCCTTGGCGACGTTGAATCCGATTTTTTTGATGCTATCGACGAGCCTGGTAAGGAGATGGACAGCCGCATTTTCGCCTACATCCTCAAGCAGAAAGACCTACTCATAAAAGAATTGTATGAGAAAATTGACTTGCTTAACGAAAAAGTTCGATTTTCGCATAAAAATAACGACCCTGGAAAAAAGGTGATTATCGACTCGACAAAACCTCAGCAAAAAACCAAAACAACAACTGCGAACGTTCAAAGCGTTGTACTACCAACCGATAAGAAGACAAGCAACGTGGCCGTGGGATCCTCTCAGCAAGTGAAGCAGAGCACATCGAAGGCACCAGCATCGGCACAGACTAACCAGACTGAGCCATTAGTTGCTTGGACTGAAGTCATCAAAAAAAAAACCAAAAGTGCAAGAAAATCGAAATCACCACAGCTTATCGGTAGTAAACAGTGCGGCGATTCTGCCAAGCTCAAGGTTTTGCCGTACAAGGCCTATCTGTTTGTGTCCAGGTTTTCTCCGGACACTCTGGCGAAGGATGTGCAAGATTTCTTAACGCCCATGTTTCCCGAGGTTGAGTGCGTGGCCCTGGACTCGAGGTTCTCGTCTCAGCGGGCCTCTTTTAAGGTCACTGTGAATTTGAGCAGTCTGGACAGAATCATGGATCCTGCTGTGTGGCCGAGCGGGGTGAAAGTCTCTAGGTTTTTTCACCCGCGAGTGGAACCGACTCGGGGGAAGTAACAGTTGGATCTTCTGTTACAGCGCGAACCGAAGATAGTTCCGCAGCTTCAGTTTTCGACATAAATACGACGAGTGTACAATTAAATAAGGCTGTTTTTATCAAAAAGTTTACCAATGCTGGGTTAGGTATTTTTCACCTGAACGTTCAATGTCTATCTAATAAAATAGAAGAGCTTGCAGCGTTTTTGTCATGTAACACATTTGATATTGTTTGTTTGTCAGAGCATTGGCTGAGCAGGGAGAATCTGGAGACCGTCAACATTACTAAATATGACTTGGTTTCTAAATATTGCAGAGAAAAAGGCAGACATGGTGGGGTGGCCATCTTCGCTAAAAATGATATCAAGGTCTCTTGTAGGTGTGTGGATCTGGACAGGTATAGCTGTGAGTTTGTGGCGGAGTTTTGCGGACTTGAAGTTGCAAACGTTTTGATAATTGCATTATATAGGTCATGTTCTGGAAATGTCAACCAGTTTCTAGATTTATTGGAATCTTTGTTGATTGACGTACATAACAGGTACAAACAAGTAATAATAACGGGAGATTTTAACATTGACTTTAATTTAAAATCGCAGGCCCGTACTGATCTGACTAATATTATAATTTCTTTTGGTTTAAGGGCAACAATTTCAGAAAACACGAGAGTTACTCAAGGCACGGCTACGTGTATTGACAATATCTTGACTAACATTGCGGAGGAGAGCTGCGGGGCTGGCGTTCTTGAGCCTTGCTTGTCGGATCACAAGGGGCAGTTCATAGTGACGGAGGAGGTCCTTGATAAGCAGCATCCTGAAAAGCGAAAAGTTAGAAAAATCACCAGTGCGGGGCTGGGCGGCCTGAGGGAGTCCTTAACTGATTTTGACTGGGAAGTCTATCGAGGTGGTAACCATGATGCTGATCATCTATCATTTTTGCTTGCTGAGACATTTTTGGCCAACATAAAAAAGCATTTTCCCGTGGTTGAAGTGGGTTCAGCGGAAATTTCTGTGAAATGGTACGGTGAAAAGCTAAAATTGTTAAAAGACAAAATGACATGCCTAAAGCTTGTCAGTGAGGTTACAAAAAGTACAAATGATGTTAATGCATACAAGTCAATTCGCAAATTGTATAAAAAAGAGACTCTCATAGCTAAGAAAAATAAATTCGATGATTTCATCCTCAAATCAGCAAATAAAATGAAAGCAACTTGGAAATTGATAAATAGTGAAATTAACAATTGCAAAAAACCAAAACCAAATCCATCAATCACAGCAGATGATTTTAATGCTTTTTTTCTGAACATAGCAAAGAGTACCATTGACACCATCCCTTCATCAGGTGTGTCTTTGTCTGATATTAACCGTAACATCAAGTCGCCCTCAGGTTCATTTTTTCTTGCTCCTTTTGAGGAAGGAGAGGTGCTCCGCGAGATCTCAATGTTGAAAGACTCAAAGTGTCCCGATGTTTATGGCATTACTGCGGAAATTCTGAAAAATACTGCAGACATTATAGTAACACCTTTGACATCCCTCTATAATCGTTGCATTGAGGAAGGTATATTTCCTAATTCTCTCAAAATAAGCAAAGTTTTGCCAATATATAAAAAAGGCAGTTATTCACAACCAGAGAACTATCGGCCCATTGCAATTGTTCCAATATTCGGGAAGGTGTTCGAAAAATTGTTGAAAAATAGAGTTATTGACTACCTCGATAGATTTCCCTTAAGTTCCAGTCAGTATGGTTTCCAAAAAGGAAAATCAACTGAGAAGGCAGTCCGGAGATTGCTGGAGGCGATTGTTGATGGAATTGAGAGTGGGGACTTCGTCGGGCTGACCCAGTGTGATCTGTCGCGTGCGTTCGACTGTGTGTCCCATGAAATTTTACTGGAAAAGATGTCAAAATACGGGTTTCGTGGTAAGGTACTGAAGCTATTCAGATCATACTTGTCTGACAGAAAGCAGATGGTCTACGTCGAGGGAAAGCTTTCCTCCCCCGGTTTGGTATCTTTTGGTGTTCCACAGGGGTCGGTCTTGGGACCACTCCTTTTTTTAATTTATATTGATGATCTGTCTCGATTTATGGAACCAAGCCGTTGTGTTTTATTTGCCGACGACACTACACTAATCGCTACGGCGCCTGGGACAAGTGAATTGCTTCTTAAACGACGGGCAATTGAAGAGAGGGCGGGAGATTGGTTCTCGGCAAATACACTAAAACTCAATCAGTCTAAAACGCATAGACTCACGGTGGGAACGGGCGGCGCGGTGTCCGGGGAGGGGGGCAGCCTCGTGGTGCTGGGTGTCGTCTTCGATGCTGGGCTGACGTGGGCGTCCCATGTAGATAAACTGGCTCGGGAGCTCTCCTCTGCACTCTTTTCACTTCGGAGATTAAACGGAAAACTCAGCTCACATGTTTTATTGTCACTATACCATGCGCATTTCCACTCGCGTATTTCTTACGGAGTAACCCTGTGGGGAGCTTCGAGTCATGCCAACAGGATATTTGTTATGCAAAAAAAAGCGATCCGTATATTGACTAATTCCCACTTTCGGGCACACTGCAAACCGTTGTTTTCTGAAATGAAGATAATGTCCTTGCCATCATTGTTTGTCTATAAATCACTTGTTGAGATCCATGGCCGCAAGCATGACTACCTTACACACGGTGAGGTCCACAGCCACGACACTAGATCAAAAGCACTAATGGTACCGCCCCGCCACCGTCTTGCCCGGACTAAAAAGAATTCTATCAATCTGCAGTTGTACAATCGTTTGCCGCTGGAAGTACAGAACTATCCGATGGATAAGTTCAAAAAGACTGTCTCCAGGTTCATGCTTGACCAGTGTTTCTATAGGGTTGACGAATTTTTCGCCTTCAAGTATAGCCTTAACGCCAAAGGTTCAATAATATCTTCGTCCCTTTAAAGGAAATTTATCTATATGTATTATGTATATACAGACTTATATGTTCCTGAGTGTATGTTCCATTTGTGTTAAAATTCATTATTTATTTTTAAATTGACGTTGCTCGATTCTACAGTACCACTGTAATGTAGTTAAGATGGCTGAATAAAGTATCTATCTATCTATCTATCTATCTAAAGCACGTCCCACTTTTGCAAAAAAATTCGCCGAGTCTTTTTGATTACATTTTTATGAAGTGCACATCCATGGCTCAAAACGATTTTACAAATTTCCGCCTATCTTCTTTTAGTCCGGGAGCCCACTGCAAAATTCTGGGTCGATCGCTTTTATGAAGAATTTCTGTTTCAATCGATAGTGGGCAATACGATGAATCCTCCGATACTCGACAGCCACCTTCCATCCCCTGCTATAAGGGTCGCCACCGGTTTAAAGATGCCCATTTTGAATCATTTTTTACACCTCTTGCTTATATAAAAAAATGTCACAATGATTGACAGAAGGCGAGATGGTCGAGTGGTCTAGATAAAAGTAAACGAATTCAAAGGTCAGAGGTTCTAATCTCCGCGAATACCTTTTTTTTTTATTCTTTTTTTTCGCATTTTAAAAGCTTGACAGATACATATCACTGTTTAATACAAAGATACCATTTTCAGTAGTTGAGGATGTTATTTCCTAGCATAAAAAACGGCTGAAACAGACTGCGGATCAGCTGCAGAGCGGAAGAGAAACAACAGATAGATTCTTTTGGCGTGAGTTACTGCCAAATCTGAGCAGCTGAAAACGTAACAGAAAAATTATTTATTTAAATCTGAGCTGGCAAGAGAATGAGGGTCTTTTTTCAAAAAATATATGAAAATTTTGAAAAAAAATCGAGTTTTTCGGATTTTGAAAGTTTGAAATACATACTTATACATTTTCACACCTGATTTTAGGAAACCCTTATTTTTTTCAATTCTCCACACTCCACTGGTTTTCATGGCACTCACGTTTGAAGAAAGAGCACTATACTAGGAAATGCCGTATTTTTTGTGTGGAAAAAACGGCAGCATTAATAAATTTAGCGACGAAAGCTACTCCAAATTGAGAAACGTCGTTCAATTCCGCAATTTCAAAAAGTTCAAGTAAGTCAAGCTTTTTAAATGGGAAAAAAAAAGAATAAAAAAAAAGGTATTCGCGGAGATTAGAACCTCTGACCTTTGAATTCGTTTACTTCTATCTAGACCACTCGACCATCTCGCCTTCTGTCAATCATTGTGACATTTTTTTATATAAGCAAGAGGTGTAAAAAATGATTCAAAATGGGCATCTTTAAATCCGGCGGCGACCCTTATAGCAGGGGATGGAAGGTAGCTGTCGGGTATCGGAAGATTCATCGTATTGCCCACTATCGATTGAAACAGAAATTCTTCATAAAAGCGATCGACCCAGAATTTTGCAGTGGGCTCCCGCACTATTTGGTTACAGGGTGATGTAAAAAAACAACTTTTTGTTTTTGTAGTGGTAACTTTTTTGTTTGTTAACCGATTTTCACAATTTGGAGCTTATGTCGAAGCGAAGACCTCAGGTAAGAAGAATCCAGCAACAGAACTGAATTAACACATGATTTCAAAAAGGGGGGTTGCATCAAATGTGACCTGAGCATGAAATAAGGCCGGAATCCGATTTGGGGGCATTTTTCAGGAAGAATCAACTTTTCGTTAAATAAACCACTCATTGCGAACATTTCAAGATCAGTCTCGCTTATTTGGGGCAACAATTAACGACGGAAAACCCAAATTAGGACTGCATGTTTTCACATGAGGACCGATGCCCTTGCTTACCTGAAAATACACGTAACCTATGTTACGAGAATCACTGATTGAGTTTCCTTCACGATTTGGACAGTCAACAGAGGGTCGACAGAAACAGTCAAAAGTAACAATGAGTACGTATGTTTTCAGGTGAGCAAAGGTATCAGTTCTCCTGTGAAAACTTGTAGTCCTAATTTGGGTTTTCCGTCGTTAATTGTGGCCCCATATAAGCGAGACTGATCTTAAAATATTCGCAATGAGTGGTTCTTCCAACGACAAGTTGATTCTTGTTAAAAAATTTCCCCAAATCGGATCTTGGCCTTATTTCATGCTTAGGTCACATTTGATGCAACTCCCCTTTTTAAAATCATGTGTTAATTCAATTTTGTTAATCGATTCCTCTTAACTGAGGTCTTCGCTTCAACACAAGCTCCAAATTGTGAAAATCGGTTAACAAACAAAAAAGTTACCACTACAAAAACAAAAAGGTGTTTCATTTTACATCACCCTGTAACCAAAGAAGATAGGCAGGAATTTTGCAAGAATGTGCTATTCAAAAACACTGCACTTTTCAGAATCGGTCAATTTTTTCTGAGATATCCGTATTTGAAATCGGGCGAAATTTTCGAGTGGACCACTTCAAATGTTGAGCAGTTTAGATGGCAAATGGCTCTCAAAAAACATGCCTATAGCCTTATGTTTAACCCCTTGTTGCAAAAGAGCCTCTCTAAATTCCCCAGTTGTATCTGGTGAATCGTCATTTTTCTCTCAACCAAATCAGATATTCTGACAAAAGTCTTCCCTCTTCCAGCTCTTGCTAATTTCGATGATTTCCAGTAACACTCTGTAGATGTTGTGGCAGGCTCTACACTTCTACGGTGCAACCAAAATAAAAAGGCTGTTGGATGCTTGTATCCACCTTCAAAATTAATGTAATTATCATTATGACTAGTAGGGAACGCTCTCTTTCTTGATTTATAGTTTTTTTTTTCTGTTCTAATTTTCCAGATGCCACAACCATGTCTACGTTCGTTCGTAGGAAAGTACCTGGAGCTGCCACACAGTCCGTGCATGTTGAAGAAATAATCTCTTCTTGTCTTGGTCCTCATCAATCTCCACACAAAGGTGGTAGTCTTTTTGATGAATTTTGTGCTCAGGGGTGATACGGCATCTAACTTCACACCTGCCTTGGTCTCTTTTTACCCGAACGAATCCAATGGCTTCGTCCCCGTAGCGTTCTCGCCCAGCCCTACAAAATCAAAGAAATACACTTTCTCATTTATAGAAAAGTGAATAACTACTAGTACAAGAAAGATATATTTCAACCTCGGACAAAATATGGACGTCCTGAAAATTCGATATTCTGTTCAGAACTGACTGCTCTACAACATATCCAAAATCGTCAAAAAAATGTTGTGTGCTTCTGTACTGATGATTTCGCCAAAGCAACCGACCACAAATATTCCAAGGTGTACTGGACTGGACAGCGATAGATGTTTTCAAGCTCAGATACTAAATTTATAGGTCTCTTCCGATGATATTCACGTTTTTGTTGTCGACATGAATCGCAGAATTGATAGCATATCTTGTGTTTTCTAGTTTCTCTTGATCTTTGTAATTTTGAATTTGAGATATGTACTGCCATTTCCAAAACAAAAATTCCAAGTGGTTCAGTAATTTTGATTATAATGCCAGGTTTGTTGTGGTTGAGTTTCTTTTCCGTGAGGACTTTGTCTCCGGCATCAGTCTTAATCGTTCTTCTTTTTGACATGTATTCGGAATGTTTCGTAGCTGTCCCAAATTGAAAATTTTGCTGCGTTTCTCCTGGACCGTCTGAGGATTTCAAGATTGTTTTCAATACCCAGTGAACTACAAAATCGTGTCTCGACATGATCGCTCTTGTTGGGCAAACACTTGCAACGTGATACGCATTTTCGTCAGAGTTGCCGCCTTTAGTACCTACATTTGCGTTTTGTTTGTGGATTTGCACCTAAGCCATGCAAGTAGTTTTTCTTTGGCTGTAGCGTTCAATATACTAAGGCACCAGCTGTCCATGTTTGGTGATTGGTCTGTCATAGGCAGCGGGATTTATGCGTAAAAAGTTTCATAATCCAATTAAAAAAAAAATAAAAATGAAAAAAAAGCAGTCGCTCAAAGTTGCGTATTATTCCGAAATTGATGTATCTTCAATTTGCCATTAGCATTCGTTTTGGGACTCGCATGAGACGAGTCTCTGTCGGCCCTCCCTGGCCGCCCGCCGGCGCTGTCAAGAAGACAGAAATCGAAGGAGGCCCTTGCGGTTTTGGTGTCTAATATTTTGGCTCTTTCCGTCCCAAAATAATTTTTAGAAAAAAAAAATCAATTGTGACGAATTATGCTGAGAGACTTGTTTTGTTGTAGACCAGGCAAGTTTAATTTTTATTTTGATCATTTTTATTGACATAAGAGACTACATTTGGAGTCAATGGACAAAAACCCGGTGGAAAATTATTACAAGGAGAGAATTAGTTTAGGAAATTTTATTGAAGTTGATGCTTGTGGAAATATTTCAATAATAAAAATTAGCAAGTGTATGAACAAATAAGAAACATAAATGACTATAAAAATTAAACATGAAACTCAAAAAAACAATTTCTGGTGAAGCACAACGGTACTTTGCACTTAGTGCATCCTACCCTGGCATATCGCAAACATCTCCTACACCTGTTCTCCGGTGTAATGTGCTGTGGCCAATGGTCAAAATGGTCACGTCTAGCGTCTGCAACTGGGGTTGGAATGGATGGGTTCCTACCTTGCGCAGGTTCTTGGATGATAGCAGGACGAGGTACTTCGATGAAACGTTTTTCGACCAGTGACCATCTCTTCACACTGTCTTCTGGATCAATTCCTTTGTAGGTAGAGGTAACATGAACTGCCTTGTTGTCGTACAATTTGACTGCACAGATATCCGTATCAGTTACCGTCTTGTAGTCATATGAACCGCGACCTTTCTTTTTCAGTTACGCATCACTTTGCAAGTCGCAACCTGGCATTCTAGGAATTCTCACAATTCCTGTCGCCAATACACCAACTTCCTTCAATTTGCAAAGAATATGAAGGAAGTGAACCAGTTGTCCGTAAAATTTTCATAATTTTCGTTTTTAGGGATAGTTTCTGCAAGCCGCATGACGATGTCTCCACTGATTCCCAATTCTGTGATGTCCACAGTTCCCTTTCCGATGTATAATTCGAAATCATATACGATTCCGCTGGAGCCAGCTATAAGTCAAGTCAGAATAGGTTTTAACCGGAAATAAATTCGGAAGTTGACGAAACTTGGTGGATCGATGCAGAATTTATCGTGGAATAATATACTGAAATTCCCGAAAATTCCAAGGTTTGGCTTTTTTTCTAGGACTAATAAAAGAGCGCCATTTTTGGTCATTTTCAATTTTTTCTGAATAATTTGTGAACTATCACCTTTTAAACAGAAAAAACAGCAAAGAAAATGTAGCCTGTTGAATTCTCAAGAGATCTGTTCTGAATCATTACTTTGAGGCCAATATTCTCTGAGATACAGCGTCTGCTAGAACGCAGTGAAAATTACTCAAAATTTATCTCCGGATTTTACGTAACAATTTGCATAGTGTCAGTTCAGAGGCTGTAACGTGGACAGCACGGATTTCGATATGTTTTACATTTTTGGAGAGCCAATTCAACATTCGGTGTCACACTTTTGTCTAGAAGTCGCCAACTTCAAAATGGTACTTTTCCTCGACTTTTGAAATCGATACTTGGTGTCCCGAAGAATTCCCAAAAATCGATTATTTTCATATCATGCCATTTGCGGAACTTTCCAAGTAGAGCAAAACCGTCCATGGAATATTATAAAGAATCGGATATCAAAAAAATTATAAAAATCGGTCAACAAGGAAGCAAGCTATGACCAAAAAACCAAGAAGTTGTTTTTCTTGAATCACGCTGTAGTGGAGAAAGATAATCGGAAAATTAAAAAACCAGCCTGTTTCACACCAGGTAAAGAGGCAGCAAGCTCTTACAATACTAAACTAGAAAATTTTCCTGCCCAACTAGATTCACACTTAAGGTAAACGTGGGCGACAGTGTCATAAAGGGGACCTGAAGCCGCACATTTCACAGTAACGATTTAACCACCATCCTCTTATTCCTTATGCAATTTTGACTCGATGTAGGTACGGAAGAATGCGATTTACTTACGTCAACTATTCCATTTCCGCACCTGAACATCGCCCATTTCCCTCACTTCTCGCTGTTCTTAAGCTGTATTGTTGGTTGCCTATCAAATACCTATTTTTCGCGACTTTCTTCCCCTTTTCTGTGTTTTATTCCTTCTTTCCTGCAATGAGCAATGTCGGAATGTCACATGTAGCAGTCGGCTAGCTGTCAAATGTTGACAGTTGTGGATGAATCGTCAGTGGGCGATGTTCAAGTGCGAAGATGGAATAGTTAACGTAAGTCGCATTCTTCCGTATCTACATCGACTCAAAATAAGGAAAAGAATGGTCGTGGTACCGTTACTGTGAAATGTGCGGCTTCGGGTCCCCTTCATGACCCGGTCACCGTAAACGTACTATATCATTCATTATTATCATTATTGAGATAAGATAAAATAAGGAACTGTAAGTAAAATGACAAAGATTAGATTTTCTTGGAGGTAATTGAGGTTGTAATCCTCGGTAGTATAGTGGTCAGTATCCCCGCCTGTCACGCGGGAGACCGGGGTTCGATTCCCCGCCGGGGAGGATTTTTTTCAACCAAAGTGAGTTTTTTGTTTACTTCTAAATTCAGTATATTTTGAATTTCTGTTGTTGTTATAGATATCCAGCTTACGGCCATATGATCAAGTCGTTATAAATGGGCTGCCATTTTCTCAAAATAATGTCCTGATTTAATTTGAAGGCATAACTATGCTTTGTATTTTTGAGAAATGTCCTAGTAAATAAGAGATATTGTTAGACACGTATTCATTATATTTACATATTTTAATTCAATTCTTGAGTACATGAATAAAAAGTACCGATCTAAGAATAATTTCTTCAAAAAAAAGTGAAGAAAAAAATCCTCCCCGGCGGGGAATCGAACCCCGGTCTCCCGCGTGACAGGCGGGGATACTGACCACTATACTACCGAGGATTATAACCTCAAATCTTCACGAAAATGTTTTGAACGCCAAGCTCTTTTCCAAGGTTTATTTGTTTGATTGAAGACAAATCATTTCGAACTGGCCCGGAACGGGTGCTTGGGTCATAAAGGGCCACGGAAACCGTATATTTTACAGTGATCATTCCACCACTGTTCTCTTCCTTAGGCAATTGTGAGTCGCTTGAAGTACGGAAACATGCGATTCACTTGTATGTAAATTACATTGAATATTCCATTTCGGCACTTCTGCAACTTTACCCCTTTTTCACGTAGGATACATACTCGTCGCCATGGCTGCCACCTTCTTTCTAACCCTGTGTGCTTTTCACCTTCTTTTTCTTTAGTTCTTTTGTTGGGTTGCATACTATGCATACCTGCCAAAGGACCCTCGAGCAACAAACTTCAACCACGAGATTAAAAATTCACTCTGGTTGCTCGGTATATATTATACTATTATATAATACATTAATACGTATAACAGGACATCGGTGGATTGGTTCAAGGGCAGAGACCAAGTTTAGATCTCTTGAGACGGTGTGAACATTCGTGTCTCAATAATTCTCACCACAGAGTTGGTTTTATATCTAACTTCTTCATTTTTTCTTGTAATCTGTAGTTCTGTACCTAAGTGTGCTACAGCAATTTCCAATAAATAAATAAATTCCATCTGGGTTAGTTGTTTTGATCATAATGTAACTGGCTTGTTGTGGTACACCTTTTTTTCTGTTAATAATTTATTGTGAAGGTTTTTATGCGCTTTTCGAATTTAGTATTGATCAGTGATTTGCCGAATTATACTTCCCCTCTTCTTCTAATACCTTCTCCCCATATTCCTGCTCCATTCCTTCAATAAATGGGAAGGAAATCTGGAAATCTTGACAGCCCGCTGTATGCGCCGTCGGTATGACGATAGTCCATCAGGAGGTAAGTTTTCTTTTGACGCTGACCAGTAAAAACCCAGCTGCTTCAGGGGTACACTTAGCTTCAAAGTGGTATCTTCTAAGGTTCGAGCATGTTTTGCTGATGGTATTCAGACGTTGTACAGTACTTCGCCCTTGCTGCAGCAGTGGCGACCAGATCTTGAGATGCTGTCAAAACTGGTCCTGTCGTTATCCGACTCGAAGGACCAGAAATGTCGAAGTTGAAGTGGACTGTTATTATTTATTATTGTTCACATGATTACAAGTGTGTGACCAGGTAGGTATGCCTTTGTAGTGTGTAGGTATAAGTACTTGATAAAATAATGAAAGAATTCCTAACATCTTAATTCTTTATCATGGTTCCGCAGGTGACCCAAATCACACATTTGGATTCTTTATTAAGATCTCCAAATGTGCTTATCCCAAAAAAAATGAATTCTAATGGACCTTTTGCAATCATAATAATATGTTGTCTCCCGCTACTAGCCTGTTGGTCTTTGCATTCTCTTGGGCTAATTGATGTCGTCCGTGAAAGCAATGATGTGTTGCTTACTCTTAGCAGCTTTGCAGATGTCGCTGTCTGTTTTGACGTTTTAGAGCAGTCCCGCCGTAGTCAGGCAACTTTATGTAAACGTTTTGTGGGAAGACAACATTTTGTTCATATTTTTACAATTTTTACATACATCCCACTGTGAGCAATGGATAAATTACTAAGAATATTGTTGCTGTTTTCCATTTTGCTAATCCAGATTAATTTTAAAGCCGAAGCCCAAATCTATCGTATTATGCAATCGAACATCCCGTCCTATATACATGCTCCACACAACAAATTCAGCCAAGTACACATTATAATATAAAATGCGTCTTCCTGTCACAGACGCTGCAAAGTATAGTTCCATTATTTACTCACCGGATTTGGCTTCATTATTTGTTACGGCTTCGATTTTCGAATTCTGCGAATTCCGATTTATTGGTGGAATTTTTTGTGGCGGTCGCGGAACCTGTCTATACTCTATAGTACCTATACCGACGACGACGATGGGACAGGATCGAACCGGCGTCGATCGCTGGAGCTGAATAAAGATAGAGATATCACAATGTAGCCTAATGAGCTTTGCAAATTGCTTGTTACGAGTTCAAAAATCGGGACAGACGGGGCTCGGACACAAAAAGACGTCGTTGCTGTGTGTTTTTGAATTGATACTGCCGTTGCAATTAGATATAATGATCACTTAATTGTGAGTTATTGTGCTTGTTAACGGATATCTTGTTGAAATTATGGATGCTGCCGCAGCTGGAAAAGTTGCCATCACGTTTTTTGAAGTTGCGAGCGCGGAGGATCGGTCGCGGACTTGCTGAGGGATGGCGTTAGTGTGTCGACAACAACAAACTGATCGCCTATTGTGAATAGATCCTTCATGATCTTTGTGGATCACAGTCACTTAATTATATGAGTGGTTTCTATTACAAATGTCGAATGATGTTGTTAAGTCTTGAATTAAATCTGGTTTATTTGACAGCTGTCAACTACTGATGGGAGGTGAATATTTCGGAATGAGATTTTAGCGTCTTTATATTCCGCTAATGCAGTGCCACCGAGAGGGTGGTTCAGGAGGTGATAGTCGGGGCCCGGAGTCCCATGGGGGGCCCGTGAGCGCCAGCTAATTTTCTTTTTCTAGCCTCATTAACAAAAAAGTAAAAAAAAATTGAAAAACCCAAAAACAAAATCCTGATTTCTCTACTGCCTGTCTGAAATAGAAAAATTCATTTGCAAAAATGTCACAAATTTAAAGAAAGGCAATTTCGCACACTAGCAGAAGAAGAAAGAAGAAACTTACCAACAATAAGCTACTGCTCTTAGTGGGGGGGTTAGCGGAATGGTCTGTGCATTTTGTGATCAAAGCATCAAATTTGGCATACTTGTTCAGAAGACCCTTCTTCGCAATTCCAGATGTGGCGCCACGCAAAATTTCGCGCCAGAGGCACTGTATTGCGGTTAGTATACCTGCTAGGGGTAAATTCTGCAAAAATTGTTCCTGGCCGGTCTCTGGTACCGCAGCGGTATTTTTTAGTTCTGTTTAGTTAAAACTACATGTAGAAATGAGTGAGGAGTACATTTTCACAAGCAAAGTTCCAAATGCTGCCTTTATACGTTGTTTTAATACATTTTAAGGCCAACTTTGTTTTAGTACAGGAAACATAGTAAAAAAATTGCCAAAACCTCGGCAAAGATATGAACGTCCTGAAAATTTGATATTCTGTCCAGAATTATGTGCCCTACTACATATCTGAAATTGTCAAAAATCGCACACCGAGGCTTCGAGTTATTGGAGGGGGGGTAAAACATTGTAACTCAAAATGAAAGGTATGGAACCCGATGGAACCCGTCAATCCAATGGATGCAAATACGTCGTAGTTCGACGCATCACAACCAGTTGATACAATTTTGGCACAAAAAGTGTCGATCATTGTTGAAGGGGGGTCGTGGGGAAGGGCGGAGCTCGGCTGAGTGGCTCTTTTTCTTCCTGGGCCATGAAGAATCGATCACGACAAGATTGGTATCTTTTCCGACTAAATTCAATGTCCTGAACTTGAATCCGATGTGTAAATTTGGATAAAAACAAGTTCGAACAAGTTAACTTGAGAAAACCTGTTTTTTCTTTGACAATTTTCACAAAACTTTTTTTACTGTGAGAGGTATTCAACTTTGAAAATCACTTAGAGGCCATTAGACTAAACTGTATTCTTCACGAAAATCATCCATTAGATCTGTCACTTTGTTTTTCGAGGTAGGAAAAACCGATTTGAACTTTAGTCGGCACTGCCCGGCGTTTACTAATGACCAGACCACTACAGCATGCATCTTCAAGTAATAACTCAATACCCTGCAGTGCGATTTATGACAATTTTGTTTATGTTATAGGAAATTGAGTTCTGCACAGATCCTCAAACTTTCAAGGATGAGTTATAATTTTTCAGATAGTTTGGGCCATTTTCATTTAAAGATGCATGGTGTAGTGTTCTGGTCAGTAGTAGACGACGGGCTGTGCCGACTGAAGTTCAAATCGATTTTTTCTATGTCGAAAAACAAAGTTACAGATCAAATGGATGATTTTCGTGAAGAATATAGTTCAATCTAATGGCCTCTGAAATATTTTCAAAGATGATGCCTCTAACAGTAAAAAAAAGTTTTGTGAAAATTGTCAAAGAAAAAACAGGTTTTCTCAAGTTAACTTGTTTGAACTTGTTTCTGTCCAAATGTATACATCGGATTCAAGTTCAGGACATTGAATTTAGTCGGAAAAGATACCAATCTTGTCGTGATCGATTCTTCATGGCCCAGGAAGAAAAAGAGTCACCCAGCCGAGTTTCGCCCTCCCCCGCGACCCCCCTTCAACAATGATCGACACTTTTTGTGCCAAAATTGTATCAACGGGATGTGATGCGTCGAACTATGACGTATTTGCATCCATTGGATTGACGGGTTCCATCGGGTTCTATACCTTCAATTTTGAGTTGCAATTTTTTACCCCCCCTCCAATAACTCGAAGCCTCGGGGTGCGATTTGTGGCAATTTTAGATATGTTGTAGGACACTTAATTCTGAACAAAATATCAAATTTTCAGGACGTTCATATCTTTACCGAGGTTTTGGCGATTTTTTTACCATGTTTCCTGTACTAAAACAAAGTTGGCCTTAAAATGTATTGAAACAACGTATAAAGGCAGCATTTGGAAGTTTGCTTGTGAAAATGCACTCCTCACTCATTTCTACATGTAGTTTTAGCTAAACAGAACTAAAAAATACCGACTGCGGTACCAGAGACCGGCCAGGAACCATTTTTGCAGAATTTACCCCTAGCAGGTATATTAACCGCAATACAGTGCCTCTGGTGCGAAATCTTGCGTGGCGCCACATCTGGAATTGCATAGGAGGGTCTTTTGAACACGTATGCCAAATTTCATGCTTTGATCACAAAATGCACAGATCATTCCATTTTTGGCCGTTAACCCCGCCACTATCTGGTAAATAGGACTTCGTACCCGCAAAAGCTAGAGAAGCTTCTGTTCAGAGTTGAGCGAGAAGCTCAATTTTTGTTTGTTTTTGTCGTTGTTCTTGCTCCAATTGAAATGTGATGTGGGAGATTTGTTTGCATAGGGTTATCTCGGGGTTTGTTGAACAGAAAATAGTTAGCGAGCAGCACGGTTTTATAAAGGGAAAGTCAACAGTCACGAACTTGATGGAGAAAACGCAATTTAGATCTGATTGTATGAGCGAGCGTAAGCAAGCCGATGTCATCTACACCGATTTTTCAAAGGCTTTTGATCGCATTAGCCACGACATACTCTTGAGGAAGTTGGAAAATCTGGGGTCTTTCCCCGATCTGGTCAGACTGTTCAGGTCCTATCTGGTCGGTAGAAGGCAGTTTGTGAGGGTTCCAAGTCACAGTTCCGAGAGCTTCGAGGTTGTGTTGGGGGTCCCGCAGGGATCTGTGCTGGGTCCCCTACTTTTCATCATTTTCATAAATGACATTGGGCTGAGCCTCAGGATTTCGTTCCTCCTCTATTCTGACGATTTGAAGATCTTTTTACCTGTGAATTCTTCTGGGGACTGCTCTCGCCTTCAGGAGGACATCGATGCATTGGTGGGATGGTGCACTGCGAACGGTCTTGACTTGAACGTGACGAAGTGCATGGTCATGTCCTTTTCGAAGTCCTCTGGACCCCTGGACTTCCCATACAAGATTGGCGATCACATTCTGGTCAGACCCAGTGTCATCAAAGACCTTGGCGTGTACTTCGACCCAAAGCTTTCTTTCTCAGAGCACATTGGTTACGTGCACAGGGAAGCCTACACTACACTAGGTTTCGTGACACGTGACCATCCTCTTAGTTTTTGACAACACGATCTAGTTGATGTGAAAAACCAGTTTGATTAGCTGTTTTTGATAACATGACATTCTAGTTGATATGAAGAGTCAGTTTGTCGTATCCTTGTCCACGACAGTCTTCGGTCTTGAGACCATTCTCCTCCAATGTCTTTAACAAAAGATCAGCGTTCCTGAATCCTACAAAGTGCTCCTTGATATGAGCCTCTCCGTTTTTCAATTCCACAAATCTTGTTACGAATAACATTAATTTGTTCCGAGTGCCCAACATGTGAAGTTAGTCTGAAATGACAGACAGATAACGTGCTTGTTCAGCTCTTTGCCCCATATTCTCGAGGATTTTATCACCTAAAAGGTTGATCGTCTTATACATTTCTTCCACAGTAATGGTCAGCAGTTTGTTTTTTTCCGGAAATTCGTCTTCGGTGTTTACGCATAACATCATCAAATCGTCCAAATAACTTCACAAAACCCAAGCAATTTCCGTTGTTTTCTGTTAACGATCTGTTGGAAAATGTCTGAAAGTCATGTTATGCCGAGCTAAATACACGATAATCAATATGAGGTGTTCGAGTACTCCTCTCCAGCGATGAACTACTTCATTTAAAAAGTTTCTGATGCTATGCGTCTATTCTTTGATTCAAATGAAGATTGATTTCGCATGTCATCCATTTCCAGAAAGGTTTCAGATGACCTGCCGACTTTTCATGCTATCCTAATCGAACTCTATTATTTTTCCAGTTTCGGAAATCGGAAACCAGTTGTCCCCGGCATTTAGGAAACGTCAGCGCCGACTGTAAAGTAAATCATTTTGCAACAGCAAATACATGCGATCAGTATCTACTACTTGAATCCATGAGCCATCTTTGTCTCAGTTCTTCTTCATTGCCCAGTTTTCTTACTGCAAGGGTGGCTAACTGTCTGTGAGTGAAGGTTGTAAAATCGTAGGTCCAAGAGCTCCAGGAGCTCTTTCACATGAAACTGTAACAGCAACGCTAATGTTAGTACCAGGAGATTCGGTCCCCACAACCTGCCTTAGTTGTGTTCTTGGCTTCATGCATTGAAGGTACAAGTCCAAACTTTTACACTAACCTCAACGTTGCTGTTGCAGTTCTATGTAAGTGGCACTTTAGTGCCCGTCACAACTCCTGGGGTACGATTCTCGAGTTATTTGAATGACTTTTCGTATACGATTCTCCCTGGTTTCATGTGCACTGGAGCTGTCGGAAAGGAGAATTCGTATACGAAAACTTTTCGAACACGTTCGAGAATCGCACCCCTGTCAATGTGTCCCTGAGCCATTTTTTTTCTCTGAAAATTTGTATATTTAAAACCTCTGTAAAAATCAAGAATAGATAAATAACATTATGAAGTTTCAAAATGTGAACGCTGCTCCATCTCCGCATAAAAATTCTTCACCGGATAAGGTTGTATCGACGAGGTGGTCATTTTGTAGAAGCTTATCAAAAACAGCTGACTGAGATTTAGATTTGTCACATACCAACATCAAGACTAACATGGCGAAGTTGTCAAGCAATTACAGCAAGGCGCTTGCTGACGATGATTTACCCAGCCGCGAGAAGAAACTTGCGGTGCTGTGTTTGTAATGTGACCCATTTGAGCTGGTGAATCAAAATCTCGGCTACACATTGGATATGATGCAAAAACAAAACGCGGGAGGCCCTTGTAGGCTACTTGCGTTGGGTACCGAAACGTTCTCAGTCAAGCAACTCATAGCCCATAAAGCAGAAGAAGCACACGACCTACCGCACGCAAGAAGTGTTCTCTGCAAGCTTTCAAGTCTCTTGTGAACTTTCTGTTGAGATAATTTCTTCGACTTGCTCGATAAAGCCATCAAGATTTCGTTGTTCAGATCATCCCTGCGCTCGATCTCCACGGGATATCAACACTCCAGGGTAGTCCAAAACAGTGAAAACCGATGCTCCCATGCGGGAGTAGGTGGCCGAACAGACATATGCACAGCGAACAGAGCAAGCTACCATCTTCCGGGTCATTGAAAACATGAACTTTGTGACACTCTAGTTGATGTGATGAAAGTCAGTTTGATTAGCTTCTACAAAATGGCCGATTTTCAGGAGCGTGACGTCACGTCGATACGACCTATACACCAGGGATCACGCTATACACATACTGCTTGCTCGCAGGGTCGCTATCGTTACTCTTGCTCGTAGCCATGACGTAACCTTTGACATGAGCCGGTCCCATTTAATTGACAAACGTTCTGACATAATTTTCAAAAAACTGTTAAACTGCGGTGCCAGAACTCCATCCACAGATGTGACTAGTAGCCCAGGCATTTTAGATTTTGACCTGGAAAAAAATAACGTAAGTCTGAAAATTGGTGCAACGCTTCCACTTAAACTCCTTAACCACATACTGAAAGTCCTAAAAAATCCTATGTCCGCTTCATCGGTTTTTGGCGGCAAAAAGGTGTAAGTGACATTATTTCAGAAACTATTCAATTAAATACGCATTGAAGTTTCAATACAGCTGAAAACTTCCGAAAATGATCTTCTCGGTCAGTTGAACAACATATTAAAAAACCTAAAAAATCCTTTGTCCGCTTCATTGGTTTTTGGCGGCAAAAAGGTTCAAATGACATTATTTTGGAAACTATTTATTGAAATACGAGTTGGGAGTTTCAGTAAAGCTGAAAATTGCTAAAACTGGTCTCTTTTGTCTGTTGAACAACGTACTAGAAGTCCTCAAAAATCCTATGTCCGTTTCATTGTTTTTTGGCGGCAGAAAGGTATAAGTGACTTTTTTTTGTTACTATTAAATAAAATACGGGTTGAAGTTTTGATACAGGTGAAAATATTGAGTCTCTTCGGTAAATTGAGCAGCATACTGAAAGTCCTAAGAAATTCTATGTCCGCTTCAGTGTTTTTTGGCGGCAAAAAGGTGTAAGTGACATTGTTTTGGAAACTGTTCAATCAAACAGGCGGTCAAGCTTCGATACAGCTTAAAATTGCTGAAAATGGTCTCCTTGATTAGTTGAGCAACATATTGAAAGTCCTAAAAAATCTTCTCCCCGCTTCATTAGTTTCTGGTGGCAGAAAGGTATAAGTGAAATTTTCTTTTGTTACTATTTATTAAAATACGGGTTGAAGTTTCATACAGCTAAAAATTGCTGAAAATGGTCTCCTTGGTCAGTTGAACAACACACTAAAAATACTAGGAAAATCCCTGTTCGCTTCATTGTTTTTTGACGGAAGAAAGGTATAAGTGGCATTGTTTTGGAAACTATTATTTATTGAAATAGGCGTTGAAGTTCCATTTCATCTGGGAATTGCTGGAACTGGTTTCCTCGATCGTGTGAACAACATACTGAACGTCCCAAGAAATTCTATGTTCGCTCCATCGTCTTTTGGCGGCAAAAAGGTATAAGATCATCTCTTGAAACTATTGTTCAAAATATGTGTTGAAGCTGCGATACAGTTGAAAATTGCTGAAATTAGCCTACTCGGACTAGTACGGTCAACTAACAGAGGAGACCATTTTCAGCAATTTTCAGCTGTACTGAAACTTTAACCCATATTTCAAAAAAATTGTTTACAATATAATGTCCCTTATACTTTTTTGCCGCCAAAAAACATGAAGCGGGCATGGGATTTCTCAGGGCTTCTAATATGTTATCCAAGTAACAAAGGATACTATTTTTCAGCAACTTTCGGCTGTGCTGAAACTTCAACTCATGTGTTGATGAATAGTTTCCAAAATAATATCACTTAAACCTTTTTGCTGCCAAAAACCGATGAAGTAGACATAGTATTTTTTAGGACTTCCAATATGTTGTTAAGCTGACCGAGAAGACCATTCTCGGCAATTTTCAGCTGTATTAAAACTTGACCGCGTGTTTAATTGAATAGTTTTGAAAACAATGTCACTTATACCTTTTTGCCGCTGAAAAAAATGTATGAAGCGGACATAGGATTTCTTAGGACTTTCAACATGTTGTTCGACTGGCCGAGGAGACCATTTCTAGCGATTTTCAGCTGTATTGAAACTTCAACGCGTGATTCAATCATTTATTAGTTTGCGAAGCAATGTCACTTATACCTTTTTGCCGCTAAAAAACCAATGAAGCGAATATAGGGTTCTCAAGGACTTTCAATATGTTGTTCAACTGGCCGAGGAGACCAGTTTCAGCAATTTTCAGCTGTATCGAAGCTTCATCGCGTATTCTAATAGATAGTTTCTGAATTATTGTCACTTACACCTTTTTGCCGCCAATAACCGATGAAGCGGACATAGGATTTTTTAGGACTTTCAGTGTGGTTAAGGAGTTTAAGTGGAAGCGTTGCACCAATTTTCAGACTTACGTTATTTTTTTCCAGGTTTTGGTCAATTTTGATCTAAAATGCCTGGGCTATAGTGGAGTGAAGGTGGCATGTCTCAGTTCACAAGCAGTGAGGTATTTCCTTTTCTTTTCCTCATCAGCTGAAGTAAGGACCGAGTGAACTGGACGGCTGCTGTGTGAGGGAGCATCAGTGTCGACGACACGAAGATCGAACAATGCCTCCCTCTGAGCGTCCCAGACGCCTCTGACTGCGAAGTCACCTCTCAAACCAGGGCCATTCTCGTTGATTATGGGTTCCTTTGTCACGTTTCCCCAAGCGATACGACTAAGGTCACACAATAGGTCTGTAATTTCGTTGTGCCGTCGTGTGATTAAACCACCGGTTTTACAGCTTAGAGCATGTTCGGGAGAGAACGTGGCATCTCCGCATCCATCACAAGAATTGGGCATCTAGATTGGATTTCTGTGATATCTTATAGCCAGAGTATCTCGGAATTCGTTTGGAGATAAGTCAAAGTTGTCCTTTCTCGTTGAAATATTAGAAATACGGAATTCAAATCTGATAGAAAAAAATCATAGTAACTGTTCGAAATTATTTCCTTGGACGTCTAAGCAAGTTTGAGCTCTTCTTAGAACATTCCCATGAACCCTTCTCAGCATTTCACTATTCACTGTTTGGGCAGCCACTTGAATTCTCTGAATCAAATCGTCTTGATTTTGAACTGGCGTTTTGTAAACTTCTTCTTTCATATGACCCCAAAAGAAGAAATTTAATGGCGTGAGATCTGGCCATCTTGGCGGCTACCTAATTGGCCCATTACAGCCTATCCAATGATCTTCAAAGTGGGTATTCATTCCTATTCAGCCAAGCACGTACCGCCTCAGTACTGTGGGCTGGGGCACCATCCAGTTGAAACCACATGTCTCTAGTTGCAGCAAACGGCAGATCGTCGATGCTTTCTTGAAGATCATGTTCCAGAAAATGTGAAAAGTTTTCCTCATTGAGGCGGTTAGGGATTATAAAAGGTCCTAACAAGTGATCTCCGAGAATTCTTGCGAACACATTAACACTGAATCTGTGCTGGTGGTGATGTTCAGGCACAACGTGAGGATTGTTTAGGCTGTAGTAATGCCAGGTATCGGCACTAAATTGATCATCCCGACTGAAGTTGACTTCGTCCGGCCACAGGATCCGGGAAACAAAAGTTGGATCGTTGGCACTCATCCCCAGTAACCAGCTACAGTATTCGAATCTCAAGTGAAGGTCTGGTGGGAGTAAACCTTGAACTCTGGTGTAGTTATAAGGATGGTGCCTAACGTGAGTACCGTGACGTATAATCCTGTGAACAGAACTTTGAGTCACTTCCAGTTGTTGGGCGATATCCCTTGTACTGCGGGATGGGATCGACTTCAAGAAGTCTGAATACATTATCTTCGGCCTGAGGAGTTCGCGCATCACGTGGGCGGCCACGATCAACCCCCAGTAGGTCTCCAGCAGCATTCAAGTTACCAGTATCCCTGGCACGTTATTCCAGACGTCTCATAACATTTGCATCAGGGTGTCGTCGATTTGGGAATCTTTCTGCATAAACTCTTGCTTCCTGTGCAATATTGTTATGGAGTTCTCCCATAACAAGTAACATATCGACGTACTCAGCACTGGAATACATGCATGTTAACAAATTTTATAACAAACTGACATCATTTATCAAGCATGCAGTAGGTACTTGATGGCGGCTTTACAGAACTTCGTATGTCGCCGGCGACAATCCCTCACTCCTTCGTTGAAATCTGGCGCACCAACTGTAGTTGAATAATTTGAGCGACACGACAACAGAAACTCGTGTCGCGAAAATGATAATATGGAGGGAGATAGGGGAATACAGCCAGATTAAATCCTATTGGCTGGCGACACTGTCGCCGGCGACATACGAAGTTCTGTAGACCCGCCATAAGTAGGTATACCTACATAAAAACTTTGGAGACCGTGCATTGTTTTAGTAAAAGTGAAACATACTTGCCAAATGTACTTTCACAGTACCTTTGAGGTAAAAAGTGAACTTTGAAATTCAAAAATACGACTCAAATCTTAATTGCAAGAGAAATTTTCTCTCGGGAACTACTAATGACATGTGATTGTGCGCAAGTAACAATGCTTTGCTTCAAAATCATACAAATTGAAAAAGTTGAACTCTCAACTTCACCTTTTAATAATAGTTGCAGCGGTACGCTTCCTGATTCTGCATTTTGTGATACTGCAATGAAATTTGACATATGCAAACTACATAGAATTTCAAGTGATTTGACCCGCAGCACTAAAAAATTTGTCCATCAGGGGGCGACTGCGGGCCCCTCAAAATTTCAAGATGTCAGAACTTTTACCATGCCCCATTCAGTACCGCCCTATCTGCCGTACAGGACCTGAACAACTTTGTTCTTGACCATCATACCATCATAACATTTTTCTTCATGTCAGTTCCATTCTACTTATAGAAAAAAAATAATTTCTTTGCCTGATCAACAAATTGAAAAATAATTATTTTTTTTGGACCACAAATAGATTGTCAAGTATTTTTTGTGTGACCATCGATTAGTCCGCATCCCCTTGATTCATTTATGAAAAAAAAACTTTTGCAGTGCTAGTTTTCAACAAAGGAGTGACTCAACTTACCATTATTTTCAACATTACCTTTTTCAATGTTTTATCCCGGTAAGTATAATTATTGTTATACTAATATATAGCTTGAAGTTTACTTCTACGATGTGGATGATGAAACGGCCTCAGATTCCATCTGGGAGCCGTACATATTAATATTTCTGCAAGGCTGTCAAATTTGGCATTTTTAATTTTCTAGCGGGAGCGGCCAAAATGTCAGAACACACCACTCCGCCCGAGAGCACCGGTTTGCTCTAGCGAGAAACGATATTCACGCCTAACAGTTTTTCTGCATTTTGTGATACTGAAATGAAAGTTGGTGCGAAAATACCGAAACCGGTGCCTCGGGCGGAGTGGTGTATATTGACATTTTGGCCGCTCCCGGTAGAAAATCAAAAATGCCAAATTTGACGGCCTTGCAAGAAAATTAAGATGCACGGCTTCCAGGTGGAATCTGAGGCCGTTTTATCATCCACACCATTGAAGAAAACTTCAAGCTAAATATTAGTACAACAATAACCATATTTATAGGAATAAAACATTGAAAAACGTAATGTTGAAAATAATGGTAAGTTGAGGTCACTCCTAGGTCGAAAAATAGAACAGCAAAAGTTTTGTTTCGATAAATGAATCAAGGGGATGCGGATTTATCGATGATCACACAAAAACGATTCAACCATATTCTATTTGTGGTCCAAATAAAAATTATTTTTCAATTTGTTGACCAAGCAAAGAAATTATTTTTTTCTATAAGAAGAATGGAATTTACATGAAGAAAAATGTTATGATGGTCAAGAACAAAGTTGTTTAGGTCCTGTACGATAGATATGGCTGTACTGAATGGTGCATGGTAAAAGTTCTGACATCTTGAAATTTTGAGGGGCCCCCAGTCGCCCCCTAATGGACAAATTTATGAGTGCTGCGAGTCAAATCACTTGAAATTCTACGTAGTTTGCATATGCCAAATTTCATTGCAGTATCACAAAATGCAGAATCAGGGTCATTTCGCTAGCGTACCGCTGCAACTATAACTGGAAGAATAATAGAATAAAGAAGGCAAATTTTTTTACCATTTTTCTCGTGCTTCAAAATGCGCCATTTTTGGATCACCTGTATTATATACCTTATATTATTTAAAATGTGTTCCTTGTCGTCATCCGATGTCAATGCGTTTGAGCAAGGATCATTGCAGTGCCCGCACATTTCCGTACAGAGTAGATATGCCTGACCTTCTGCACTCACAGCTTTGGCTTACACATCCTTCTTTTCAGTTGCAGCTCACCAAAGAAAAATAGTTGGCTAGCAATATTGAAATATTCTATCTACTTTCGTAGCTATTGGGCCAATATATGACGTTCCATGGCGATAAGATGAATGGCGCAATGGTTTGACGCGTAGATCCTTTCACGATCATTCCCTCAATAAGACAGAAAAAAAAATGCAATGTCAAACAATACCAAATACCTAATTGGAAATAAATGTCTACCAAATGCGAAAGCTCCTCGGGTGCTGCCGAGTGCCGGAATAAAGGTAGGGATAGGAATAAGTGACCCTTGGGAGTAAGACCAGATGAGTGAGACCATCCCCAATCCTTCGGCGGGAGGGGATTTCCCTTGCCATTCTTCATACAACAAGCACTATACGGGGTGGTCCATCCTAGCGTAATTATCCCATAGCGGTCTTACCCTTCAAGATAGAGAAAAAGATGTAAGGAAGAAGTTATATGGTTTGATAAGACCTATATCAACAAAACGTCAATTTTTTTAAATGCAACACCCTATATTTTTTTGCATTTTTGGATTCAGCTTCTTCAACTGTCTTATGCCTGTATTTTTGTTTTTGAATTGTGTGGCAGTGCTACCAACTAAAAATTGAAAACTGAAGAAAATCGCATTTCCACAGTTATCTTGAAAAAATTGTAGCGGCCTTGCTTTTCAAAACTAAGAGATGAAACTTGACATGATGATAGTCAAGTCACAGACCAATATACCAATGTCAAAAATTTGCGATTTCTTGATACAGGGCGTTCACAAAAAAAAATCAAACTTTATAATTTTCAAAGTCTCATAACTCATTTTTTTCAAATAGCATGCCCCTAATTTTATAACGTTATCTGATAGCTTTTTTTATCCTCATTTTTACTAGGAGTACCCTACCCTTAAACTTCATTTTTTCGAGATAATCGGAAATTTTCACAAAATTTGTGATTTTTTTATTTTTTTTTCACAAATTTAGTTGATCGTGATGAATGACAGACAAGCCAAATAGTACGCAACGCTCAATTAGTCAGTCTAAATATTGTCGAACAAAAGAAAATGGCTTCAACGCAGGAAAAAACAAATTGGGATCCTGGATATCTGGATCATTACCAGAATATCATATCAATCATTTCCTCTCGCGTAAAGTTATTTTTCTTTGTTCGACAATATTCAGACTGACTAACTGAGAGTTGCGTACTATTTGGCTTGTCTGTCATTCATCACGGCCAACTCGATTTGTGAAAAAAAATTAAAAAAATCACAAATTTTGTGAAAATTTTCGATTATTTCGAAAAAAATGAAGTTTAAGGGTAGGGTATCCCTAGTAAAAATGGAAGAGGATAAAAAAAGCTATCAGATAACGTTATAAAATTAGGGGCATGCTATTTGAAAAAAATGAGTTATGAGACTTTGAAAATTATAAAGTTTGATTTTTTTTTGTATCAAGAAATCGCAATTTTTTGACATTGGGATATTGCTCTTTGACTTGACTATTACCATGTCAAGTTTCATCACTTAGTTTTGAAAAGCAAGGCCGCTACGATTTTTTCAAGATAACTGTGGAAATGCGATTTTTTCAGTTTTTAATTTTTAGTTGGTAGCACTGCCACACAATTGGAGAACAAAAATACAGGCATAAGACAGTTGAAAAAGCTGAATCCGAAAATGCAAAAAAATATAGGGTGTCCCATTTAAAAAAATTGATGTTTTGTTAATCCCGTCAAAATGGGACATCCTATATAGCTGAAAATAATTTTAGGTTATAGGTCTCATCAAACCATATAACTTCGTCCTGTAAGACCGCTATGGGATAATTACGCTAGAATGGACCACCCTGTATAAGGGTAAGCTAGGTGGGAGGATTTGAACCTGAATAATACTGCTCCCGTACACCAATGGCGCTAGTGTCGAATTTCAGTTGCTAAATCCTAGTGATTTTATGGCTGTGTTGTTGGCCATTGTCGATTTATCGATCGGCATGTTGCGAGCGATCAAGTCACGCGATTGGCCCAAATTCAAATGTATTTAGACAGTCATTTTCAACGTGATTTCCGTTGGATCTTAGATTGTGTTCATTTCCATTCCGCCATTACGCGAAGTATGAAGTGCAATCTGTGCCCATCGTTCGATTTTTGCTTTTATTTCGTTTCGAAAATGGTGAAAAGGAACAAATTAATGCTGTGCGTTGGAGGTTGGAGTTCCGTGATGTGGGAAACGGCGGGGGCGAAGTCTCATCGCCTTCCTCAGGTTCAGGTAGTAGCAAGCTCCAGGAGCTGAGAATTTGCGACGTCCATTTTGTGGCGCATTTTAAAGTTCCCGGTGCCAACCGGGCATGTTCCGAGCAACCTTCGATTTATTCGGCAACTTGATCAATTCAATAAAAATGTACCTAGGTTATTCCATACTCATTTTCAAAAGGATTATAATTTTCTGGGTCCAATAAAGATGTTGTAAAGAATATTTTTCATGTAGTTTTCTCACTATTTCTTCAATATGACCTTTATTTTCACTTTTTATCAAATTCTGTTGTTATTGAAGAAGTTGGATTTTTCCACTCTCCCATAACTACAAAAATTGATAAAATGAAAAACATAACTTTCAATAATATGAAATATTTTGCACAATATCGGCCCATTTGAATTTACCAGTGCCGCGCAATTCTAGTTTTGCTCCCGTCCGCTTGATGGCGCTCGTAACTTGGCTCTACCTAACATGGCCATTACACTTATATGTTGTATGCCATTCTTGTACCTGAAGTTCGTAGGAGGTGCTGGTGCGCAAAATTCTCTGTGGCTTTGCGGAAAGGAATGAAATGTTTAGCAAAGAATATTCATGTATGAAATAGTTAAAAGCAGCAATATACAGGGTCATTAAAAAAAGATGTCCACCCCCATTTTTCTCAAGATCTGTTGAAGTTAGCGAGTTGCGGTCAAGACCGTTGGATTCAGCTGGTTTTTCCGGTCAAATTTGATATGTCAACGAAACTGCATATTGTGCAGTGTAAAGAAAAAAAAGTGCCCAAAATTTTGAGGTGCCTCCGTACTCAGAGTTTTGGTGAAGTAGTTTTATTGACATATCAAATTTGATCAGAAAACCCAGCTGAATCCAATGGTCTTTACCGCATAAAATTCATCAAAAAAAGCACCAACTTTGAAAATGGTATCTTCTTGTGCCTTCGACCCCCTACAGAAAAGATACCAAACCTTGGACAGATGGGGACTTTTAGTATGTTGTTCCCCATCAAATTCTGAAGGGATCCTCAAATTTTCAGATAGTCCTTAATCAATTCCGGGATATTATGCTTTCAGGACACACTAAATTTCACACTTCGGTCACAATTAGAGCCATTTTTTATAAAGTTTGGCTCATACAGCGCCCTCTTTTAAGCATCTCTCGACTTTGAATATTTGCACAATTTTATTTCAGGGCTTTTATTGATTTTTCTCTGGTTTATTTTCGGCCCGCATAATGCGGTGTGCTTCATCACTTTCCAAGCTTTCAGCTGTTTGGTAGGTATCTACACTTACATAAATAGGTATTATAGGTAATAGTTGTTATTATTATTGTGCGATATTACTGATACACGAAAGTATGGGTAATACGTGGGCTGACTGACATCTTATATCTGGCCGAAATCTCTAATTTCTGTAACAATATACTGTGTGATTGGGTAACCGCTGCCCGCAATAACAATCATCCTAATTAATAGCTTCCAGAGGTGGATAGTTTGGTTGCCGACCTATGTCTACCTATGTGAAAATAGAATCGGACGCGGCCCAGAGATTTCGATCTTTGGAACAGACGGCAAACCTTTTCGACAATTATGTTAATAGAACAACGAAATAATGCGACGAAATCACCAGCGACGTCTCCCAATTAAAATTTCGGACGAGCCGCTGCCGAAACGCCCGGACGTTACGAAAATCAATTAGCATCATTTATGGCCGTAAGAGCGGACCGTCACGTTTTAATCCAGTTCCAATTAAAAGGTGAACAGTAGTGCGTTCCAAATTAGTGAATATTAGCGGGGACAGGTTGTTTGCCGATATTATCGCATCCCAGCAGTAGCTCGCGCGTACAAAAGTTTTCAAAAGTTTGATGCTGCTGCCGCGATCTCCGCGGTATAGGTAAATAAACTTTTGATCATTTTAATTAATTCATTAGTTTTTACACAAATTAAAATTAATCGCATAGAATTAAGGTCGAGCATTGGATGTGGACGCGCCGATAACGAGACGACGCCCGACGTCACGTCCTGCAGGACCGCATACTGGGTGTCCCTAGTAGTGTGTGGTTGGACCGAGAAACTCAACAGCGCCACTGCGCCAGGGGGAGGACGTGAGAGCAAAAACGTGCGGGATAGCTCTGGATCGTTTGGTAAACATAAGATAACGATCTGTTAGGTAAATTGGCTCAGTTATTCGCCTGATATTTTTAATGGGATAAATCTTTAAAGCCATTGTGCCTTTCTCGTTAGAGCAGATCGATCCCGAGCCGCAAATAGAAGCGCTGAGGACGAGATCCTACAGTCGAGAATCGTCTGCCCACTTTGATCTCCGATCACACACATGCAAATGTAAGCCGTTTCAAAATAATGAATATTAAAACCATTGATGTTTTTAGCGAGCTTGTTAGATGGACTTTAGACGAATCTTTCGCGATGCATATATAGAGCACATGGGCGCAAAAAAATCTTTGACGAATCAAAGAGCGACGATCGAAATGGAGCTTTTTAATTTCCAAGCGCCCCAAACGAGAGCTGCTTTGTTAACGGCGGGACCGCAAATAAATGTTTACCAAATCGTCATTTAATAGGTCACTCTTCTCGAGGCATGTGCTCGAGTGCCTGTCATTTTCGAATAGTACCTACCACAGCTTCCACAACACCACAATGGTCCAAGTTACAAAGAAGAATCGTCCCATAGAGTTTATCTGTTTAGATACGCCACTATTTACTTTTTGTGTCGGTGAATGGGGGGGCGAGTCACGGGTGGCAACTGCAAGAATTTGCCGGATTGTTATTCAAGTGTGCCTTTTTTGGGTCGGCTTTACAATAAGACCACGGTCAGTATCGATCACTGTTTTTTCTATTTATGAGATTGCGGAGCAAATTTCCTAATTTAGATTTTATTATGCGCATTGTATTGTGCGGTAGAGTGATAATGGTTCAGGTCCAGGTGGTGGGAAGAAATCAGTTGGTGGTCCGTGTTGAAGTGGTTTCGAATGCGACTTTGAGTAGTTTTGCTGTTTTTGTGCAATAATTCACGCTAATTCAGTCAGCGTGGTCGGAAGCAGGTGATACTTACTTACTGGGTACCTATAGGACGAAGACTGAAACTTGCACCTTTTCGTGACTCTTGGTAGAAGGAGATGCCTGCTATTTGAATTTGATAGCAACTTCCTTGAAATGAAACAAAATTTAAATCAAGGTAACCAAAGTGATTGAAGATACAACCATTTTCCCTCAAATGTAATCAAAAACCAATTTCGTCTGCAGAATCACATTCGCAGACCCTGAAAACATTGGAAATAACATATCACACGTCCACTTTGGATACCATTGCCATCCAGTTCAAGAAAGATCCCAAATTCAACATGGGGGTGATACTGGAACTCACTGCGATAGTAGCTTCTTGCAGTGACCAAATCATGATCTAGACATTTGTTTGATTAGGAAACGTCCCCTGGCATAGTTATGTAGCGGCATTTGATGCTTAAAAAAAATGGTTGTCTTTTAGTTGGCCCCCTTGAAATCGGTCGGGTAACAGAATATCCCAGCCAAAAATATCCCGGCTATAATATCCCAGCCAAAAATATTCCCGCGACAGAATATCCTAGGCCAAAAATATCCCAGCCAATAAATCCCAGCCAAAAATATCCCCGCGACAAAATATCCCAGGCCAAAAATATCCCAGCCAATAATATTCCAGCCAATAATATTCCAGCCAAAAATATCTCCGCGACAAAATAGTCCAAGACAAAAATATTCCGAGACAAAATATTCCAAGACAAAAATATTCCGAGACAAAAATATCCCCGCCAATATAATTCCAGCCAAAAATATGCCAGCCCAAAATACCCCAGCCAAAAATATCCTTGCCACACGATCTCTCAGGCCAAAAATATATATTTAATGAGTCTAAAAAGAAGAATGCTTGAGTCAAGAAAAGACTATCAATGTATGTAGTAGATATGTCTAAAATTAAGGACGATACTTGAGTAAAAATGAACTTCTCATCTGATGGGTGTAAAAAGAAGGAGGATGCTTGAGTCAAGAATCGGTTCTTTATCTGGTGGGTCTGAAAAAAAGGATGATACTTGAGTCGAAAATTAACTCATTATCTGGTGGGCCTGATGCCTCTTAAATCAAAAATAGATTTTCATCTGGTGGATCTTGAAAGGACGAGAATGCTTGAGTGAAAAATCAGTTCTTTATCTGGTGGGGTCCGAAAAGAAGGATGATACTTGAGACGAAAATAGACTCCTTATCGACGACTATACAATTAAGTCAAAAAATCGGCTTGTAAAATGTCTCGTCGGTTATTCGGTGAGTCGGTGAGTTGGTGAATCATCAAGTCGGTGAAATACCCTGTCGGTGGATTGGTGAGTCCGTGAGTTGACCTGTCGGTAAATTCGCTAGTCGGTGATTTTTGGTTGTCGGTGAAACGTCCACGTTGATTTTGAGTCAGAAAACAGTGTCACGGTCGGATGTTACAAACAGCCCCTTGGGCACCTAACGAAGTCCATGCACACACTTTCGCGTCCGAGAGTTGTTTTCGAGTCAAAAATGTATAGTGTAGCCGGAAATTACCGCTCTTCGAACGTACCTGACTGGGTCCATGTGCACAGGTTTCACGGGGATATTTTTGGCTGGAATATTATTGGCATGGATATTTTTGGCCTGGGATATTTTGTCGCGGGGAAAATTTTGGCTGGGATATTATTGGCGGGGATATTTTTGGCCTGGGATATTATTGGCGAGGATATTTTTGACCTGGGATATTTTGTCGCGGAGATATTTTTGTCTAGGATATTATTGGCGGGGATATTTATTTTTTGACCTGGCGCAAGGATATTTTGGCTGGGATATTATTGCCGGGATATTTTTGGCGGGGATATTTTGTCGCCGCACCTTGAAATCTCGCCCCCCCTGCGGTTAATCGATTAGTGCAGAGGGTCAAATTGTTCATTTTAGCTCAAGGAACAGTTGTGCCAAATCTGTTGCTTTTATCACAATTTGCAGGATTGTTTCGTGAGCCGCTAGCACTACAACACTCAATGTGTCACACTTGAAAACTTTACCCTTTTTTTTTGTTTTTTTTTTGTTTTTTTTTTGTTTTTGGTCATGAACGTTTTTATTTTGGTTTACACTGTCCGGTAGCCTGGTCCTTTGCCTAGGACAATCCACCTATACATAAACTAAGTTCAAGACTTCAAAGAAAGTTCATACAAGGTGTATGATTGTAACTGACCTATAAATAAAGAGTAGATAATTATGTTATTATCCGGATCGCAGACTAGTGCCTCTTCGCAATTTTTACTGAAATTCGGATACAACTTTTTCATAATCAACATTCAAAAATCCCTTTATTCTCTTGTAACATAATAATTAATACAACAATCTCTCATGACAACATTCAATTGTTTCAACGCTAACTTCATTTCATCCCGTTAATAAACCCAAACATCCTCCCCCTCGTGAAGATAGTATAGTCCATCACTCGAGGATCCATCTTCACCCATTTCTAAACAATCTATATATGCTACAAATTTTGACGGCGGGTCTGTGGTACACTCCTGTTCTTATTTTCACGTCTGCAACTCTGATCTTGCCGTCTGCACTAGATATCACCCTGAATTTGACTCCTATTGGCCAATTGTTCCTGGGTAATAATTGAGTGACCATAGTTACAACCAGATCTCTCTCGTTTAGCATTTTACTGTCGCGGTACCATTATCATTTCGTCCGCTTCGTTAGTGTCGGTACGTATTCTTTCATCTGCCTGTTCCAAAAGTTCTCTGTTAGATTTTGCGCTATAATCCACTGCTTTTTTACATTCCATTCCTTCGAACAGATCACATGTGCTCCTAAAATAGGGCCCCTGGGGGTTTTGCGATACTGGATGTTCCAATCAAAGAAATGGTTTGACGTGCTGCTTTCTGGAATCTCCCTCGTCCGATGATACAAATGTAAGTGTGTTCGGCTGTTGGCTGTGTGCTTCATTTTGGTCAAAAGTGTTTGAAGTACTTTCGGCTGCGGGTGTCTTTCTTTTATTGTTAACTTTAAGTCTGTATTGATAGACCGCACCACCCTTTCCTCCCATGTGAAGACATGCTGGTGGTATGATTATTTAATTTTCGGCTGAAATTTCTCGTTTGATCGCTTGTTGATCCAGTCCTTTGACACATTTTCTCAGCTCTTTCTCTGCACAACGGAGATTTGTTCCATTGTCGCTCAAAATTATTTTGGGTTGTCCTCGACGAGCGATAAATCTTCTTATAGCTAGCAGCGTCGAATCCGTGTCCAATGAGTCCGCTAACTCCATATGTACTGCTCTAATTGATAGGCACGTGAAAATGATCTCATACCTTTTCTCTCGTCTTCTTCCAATCGTCACTTCATAGTTCCCAAAATAATCTACACCTACGAGTATACATAAACGCTCGGTGCATAGGTGGCTTCGTTATTCTTAATTTTGTTAGTTGACCCATATTCCTCTTGTAATAAGTACTGTACCAAAAGTTTGGTGGCGAAGTGATAGCCGTCCAGAATGATCGGTTTCTTAGTTTCTTGTGGTAGCTGGTAGCTCCAATGCATTATTACTTCTTTCACCTAGGCATAATAAATTATTCAGTACAATTATGGTGTCAGCTTATATAATTTGCTATTCTTGTCCAACATCTTCCCTTCCTTCAAACGTTTCATTTCCGTTTTGAAGCAATCTTCTTGAATTTTTTCGAACCATAACATTTTTGATGCCTCGATATCCTTCCTTGAGAGTTCCTTTTCTTTCTTTTCTTTTCGACATAACTTTATGACTTGAAAACCATTTCTGTACTCTTCATAAAAAACCAATTTGAAAACTTGACCATGTTAGGAAGAAATTCGACTCTTCGTGAGCGGTAACGAAAATAAACTCTTTGCTCTCGAAATTGTCATTAGTTACGTCATCTTCTTACATTTTGTTTTCTTTTGGCCACTGATTGTGTTGGAGGTATAAAATTCAGGCCCTTGGTACCACCTGGTGAAAATATTCACTTCGATTTCTCCATCATCTCGTGTCAAGTCATCCCCAACATTTTCTTCGTGGGCACCCAGTTCCATTCTCTCGTGTCTTGAATTCCCCCCACCCGATGAGCCACAGAAGTCTTGTAATTTCTGGTTTCGGATCTTAGCCAACAATACACGGCTTTTGAGTCTGTCCAAAAGACAGTCTTTCCGATATCCAATTCATGCATCTGGTTGATATTTTGCGCCATGCGGCTTGCCATGACCGCAGCTTGAAGTTCTAGTCCTGGTGCGAGTATTGAAAGTGGTTTCAATGATGCAACTTGGGTTTTTGACATCATCAAGCAAACTTCAACGTTGTCCATGTTTTCGAATCGAAAGTAACCTACGCATCCGAAAGCTTGTTCGCTTGCATCCGCAAATATGTGTAGTTTTCTTACATTCCTTAACATTCCTAGTTCCTCAAATTTTTTTGCATCCACCGTCTGTAGGTAGGGGTAAATCCATGTGTTTCAATATGTAAAATCCTCGAGTTTGTGTTCTTCATTATTTTCTCCTGTAATAATAAAAAGGACCTTGGTGGATTCGTTTTCTTGTTCAGTCCGTCCATTTGAGACCTAGTCCTACTTTGACTTCTTCCAGTTCCATTTCGTTAGGGAGATCCTCATCAATCATCGAAATTGTGGATGTTTCGTCGAACAGTGCGTACGTCGTTACCTTTCGGTTGCCCTGTCTTATTGTTACAGGTACCACCTTGAGTAGGATTCTGTATCCGTTTTTTGTGTACCTATGTGCAACTACTCAATGGTCCAACGCAGAAGTCCACAATTGTACATGTGATTGAAAATCCGCGAAATCCGCCACAATCTCGACGAAATAAACCCAGATGTCTGATTCAAGGTTTTTTGCCAAAACCCTGTTCACAAACGTTGCATACTGGCAGGCGCAATCGTCAACCCAAAGGGCATGCGAACGAAGTGGAAAATCCATGCACGACCCTGCACAGTGAATGCTGTAAAAGGCGTTGCAAGGTGTTCAAAATCATCTTTTAAATTAAATTCAAGTGATCTGAGATCACCCTGCTTCCTATGCATTCCACATTATCATTTGATAGTGGAAGATAATAATAATTGCATCAACACGATAGGTAATAATGAAAAATATTTCAAAGGTTCCTGTGAGAAACGGAATAAATTGAAGTTCATCATTTTCTTCCAACATAACAAGAGATTTTTCATTTCGTTACTTTTTTTTTGCGGTTTCAGCGTGAAACATCCAAGAAGAAAATCAAAAATGTCGTTTGGAATAGCCGAGGCATAACTCGATCGGAAATTCCTCTCGTACGGTGTACTGAATCATATGAATACATTCCCCTCACGATCATACAAGGCGATTATTGCAAGCCAAGATGGCATTGCATCGCTAATTCACAAGGCAAAAACCTGACAGCGTTATATGAACTATCGCGACAAATACAATAAGTAATAAAGTGCGAACATAGTTAAAAGGCGGTGTAAGTATACTTGTATATAAAAATAATAACCATTCGGCCGATTCATACCAACAACAACGCAAACAAGAACATAACTCAGCGCTCACAATAAATAATCAAGCATCAACCGCAATCTCACTAATTTTCTGCCTATAAATCCACATTTTCACACACAAGCAAAATACGAGCCGCGAGAGAGCGAGGTATAAAACCTGACGACGAAAGATTTTATTCCTCGCAAGATTGTAGTAGGTATCCTTATTCCTTACTCCCCCCCCCCCTCAATCCGTCCCATTAAATTAGCCCGCGAACCGACCGCGCAAGAGCCCTATTCATCACACCACACAAATCTTTTTAATCCGATATTTATTCCGTCATTATAAATAAATTATTCACTCGGCATAAGTGTCGCTCTGTGAGACTATTAGGACCTTATTCGAACACAATTAGAGATGTGTCCGGCCACACGGGCACCAATGGATCCTAATGAACTATAAATATGTCCTGCACAATGCCGTTGTATCACTTATTTATGTGTAGGTATTATATATTAATATGCGGTCTTTGGAGCACTACCTGCAGACCCAAAAATGTTTCTTCCGACGGTGCCCAGTATCCTTTGACCGACCGCTTATTCTAGCGAAAACCTCAGATCTCTATCGATGCGGTCACGATACACGTTTTCCTGCTGTTAACACTTCGACTGGTCATCCCTTGCAACAAATCGAAATGGATCGGAAAGTGCAAGAAACTTTTGACGGTCCCTGTTCTACACTTACACACATCAAGAGCTCGTAATAAATGAATTTAAACATACAATTCAAACCAAATTATAGGGATTCAAGCAGCACCGCCGCGTGCATGCTGGATATGGTCAGGTATATTGTGCGTTCTCTTTCTAAGTACAGGTACAAATACCGTCCGAGCCAGCTTTATCTCCATGTGTTTTCTTTATTGTACTTGGCGTAGGTCGATGTAATGCTGTAACAATCAGTATGGTTGGTGACTATTATTATTGGTTCAATAAATTACAGCAATCTTTCACGCGCTTTCGTTTTTCCCTGCTTGTTGTATCCTACGATATATCTGGAGTTCAGAATCCCGGACTGTTAACGTCGAAGCTCTCAGTGAGAATCTAAATTTTGATGCTGACTATCCTTTTATTGTTGAGTTATGCTGACTGGGATACCTCCACCAGGTGCGTATGTGAATAAAGAGCCACTAATGAATGACCCGTATTGTCCGCTGGCGTGAAATGGGGCCTAATTGCCCCCAAATGCTGTGATATTGAAATGAGAGAGTTATGAATATTTCACCAATGCCAACAAAAAAAAAGCACTGCTGCACCTTGCGACTACCACAAACTTCAAGGGAAAGTTGAGCAGAAAGACTCAGGAACTGATAAGTCGACAAGCTTCTTGACTTTCACAGCGCTCATTGGATGTTTTCTGAATTTGCAAAGTTGAACATTCTATAATCTGTATCTACTAGCTACGGTGGAGCCCTTTTTGTGGTGACATCAGCAGTGTCATCTATCAGCTTGTGATAGTCAGAGAAAAAGTTGAGACGTATTCTTTTCCGTTCACTTGAGACAAACTTTTCGTGCATGCATTTAATTGGCCATATTATCCACTTTCCACCATTTATCTTTCTTACAGTCGTACAAACATGCCCGGTCTACTGTCTCCAGTACCATGCGATCAACAAAATTCGGAATTGAGGTAGGCTGTGACCTGGTCAAATTTCAGCATGTCAAGCTGCTTTCGGCCAGAGCACAGCCTACCCCAATTCCGAATTTTGTTGATCGCATGGTACTTAGCTGTACTGATTCCCAACTGCAAGTAGGGGTGTCCTGGTGTATATAGATATGGGAGCGCTTATGAAACTTAGGTTACTTGTCAAAAAACCAAGTGGAAGAGTGATATCCCTCAAGTTCAAGCTCAAAGCCCCACGACGGGCGCCAATTTGTTGCGAGTCAAGTTCCACCTTGTAGGGAGGGATCTGCAACATTTAGAGAAGAGGTGGAATATAAGTTGGTTTGTCGACTCGTGATGAAATTGTGGTCCCAGTCCAGCAGCAAGTTCCGAAGGTTGCTAACGAACAACCTGGGTTATCTCAGGGGCACTTCGAAATCAGCCTTGAATGTGTTATGAGGACGACACACCACACGACACGACAGAGTGAGGTTACCGGATCCACGCCTCATTTTGTAAACTTCGGTCGTAACATAACATGATCTTGAGTAAGCTAGTTAGTCCTAGACAGAGAAGAAAGGACAACAAACACAGGGAGGGGCTTCTCGCTGTGTGAAGATGCGCGGGATGAAATCACAAGAGCTCAACGTCGATAAATATTTCCAAAAAAGACAAGGAGCTGATCGGAGACAAAGGTGTGTCTCTAGTCGTAAAGTGGCAAGGATTTGGTAGTTTTGAACCCTAGTGGATCCGTTAGAAAAGAGTTCCGCCACACTTCCTAAGTGAGAGACAACAAACGAAAAAAAATCCCATACAAACGGTTCACGATCAGAGTAAGCCCGACAGAAACGGGCAAATTGTGCATGGTTGACATCAGTCCTGCCAATCCGTGACTGACCAGAGGGAGAACTCCCCCATTCGTGACCCGCAAAGTCGCAGCTACGTAGATACCTACAGGGGTAGTTAAGCAAACCTTTGACGGTCGGTCATCAACCCTCAAATGTTGTTGTTTGGGTGTTTGTTTTGGATGTTTAAATTCTCTGCTGATTCTCAGGGGAGGGGCTGGTTAGCCACAAAGCTGATTTGTTATGATAATGAGAAGTTTATTTTTGGGAGAAACAACAAATTGACACTTCGCATCACTCACGACTTGGCCTCTTCTCCGACCCGAAATGCCAGCTCGTGAAGCTATGATAAACAACTCGTTTTGGAGACCTTCTGAGGTGCTTTCGTCTAAAACATCAGTATGATTTCGTATTCACTTACAGTAACGCTTCTCGTCCACTTTCCCTGTTCAACTTGGAGTTGTTTTCTTTTGGCATTTCTTGTTTCGCGTGCCGCTTTGAAGATGAAATCCGTAAACGTATCTACGGTTATATTCCACTTTGGACCAGGCAATTAAGGGTTTGACCCTGAAATAAATATGTTCCTTTTGAAATTTTGCACAAACGGCCTTTGACTAATGCTAAACAACATACTAAAAGCTCCTGCCCGACAAGTATGCGAAGCATAGTTTTTTTGGGCAAGAAAAGAGTAAGTGCCGCCAAATCAGATAAACTCTTGCTGTAGTTCAGAAAAGGGTACTGTAAGGCTCAACGTTGACCAACGTGTCCCTCAAGCAATGCTGATCAAGGTACTAAAAACTTCAGCCTAAAATTGGAAGCAAATACATCGGGGACCTTTTTCCCATAAGGATTGCTCTCCATCATTTTATTTCTAGTATTGAGGTGTATTGGTACAAAGGTCTGGATCACGAGAACCGAGTTCATCAAACCAAGCTCATGGGCTGATGTCATGAATTATGGTGTCATAAATTGAACGGCTGGACGTTGAACTTGGTTTTAACTCGAAAACTCGGTTCACGCGATCCGGACTTTTGTAAAATGCACGCTTACTTAAGCTTTACTTCAATATATCGAAGAATAACCGACCGATGAAAAAAGTGTAAGTGTTTGTGTGTACAAATTCCGGTTTTTCCAAGATATTTTGGAAATGGTTAAAGAATATTTCCCTCATACGTCAAAAACGCGATAATTCGGGCACAAATTTTAAGGATTAATAAGCGATAATCCGAAAGACCATATCGATAATTCAATCGATCTGTCATTGTTCAAACACCTACTGTCAAACAAACATGATGCGTGTCCAGTGTTAACGTTGGACTCTGGACACTGTATGAAGATGCTCATGCTCAAGCGAGTACTCAAAGACCCACAGGAATGTGCAAGGAATTGAAACGATTTGGGATTGCGCAGTCATACTGATTTCACACTTCATACGTCAGCCTCTGGTTCTCTTTTCTGTTCTGCGGCTCAGTACAGTTAAGTGGCTATTCATGTATCATCAATTTTATTGTCGTGTGAAATAAGATGCGAATAATTTGTAGAATGATTCGGGAAATATTCTTCCGAATACCACTCTTGCTTCTTGCAATGAAAATGAACCAGATAATTCTAGAAAATGCGTGTTGCCTGCATCTGAGAGAAAACTGCAACTGAGAAGAAAACAAACTCATGCAGTTCTCAGGCAACATGCATTTTTCAGAATTATCGGTAATTTTTATTGCACTCGTGGTATTATACCCGATAATTCAAAACGTTTTGTCTTGTTGTGGCTCCTTCAGCATCAAATTCGGAATGTGCATATGTACCTGATGATTTAAATTTTTCTCGCACCTACATACTTTGTTTTACGTGATCCGAAGCTTCAAACAGGGTGTCCCACGAAGTAACCGACATAGTTTAAGGGTAGATGTACTTTCTCGAAGCAAATCAGAATCTGCCTTCGAAATTTTCCTGACATCCTCCGTTTCCGATATACAGGGTGATTTATGTGTTCAACAAAAAAGTTTGATTGACCATATCTCAGGAAAACATCAATAGAATCTATTGAAATTTTGCAGGTATATTCTTGAACCAAGAGCCTTTGTAGCACCAAATTCACTTTTAAAATAAATACAGGACCGTACCCAAAATTTTGCTTTTCGAGTTTCTGTTGAAAAAGTCACCCTGTATAGATTTTTTGCAAAATCTGATGTCATATTGAAACTACATAAAAAAATGCTACAAAATGCGATTCCTAAATTGTTTGGCACTAATTTAGCTGATCCGAAAAAAAATTATCAACAGAGATTTTTCATGAATATTTTTGAAAATTTGATTCAAATCACTCAAACGCCATTACAGATGGTCAGACAAAGTCACAATTTCAATTTTGATGTTCTACCAAACTGAGGATAATTTCAGGAGATTTCCTGGAAACCTGAATTTGGGTAGGAATCTGAGGTACCAAATTCATGTTTCCAGAAAACTCGCTTGAAATTATTTTTGGTTGGTTAGACCACCACAATTGAAATAGTGACTTCGTTTGACCGTCTGGAATAGCGTTTCACTGATTTAAATTGAAATTTTTGAAAATATCTATGAAAAATGTCTGATAAGAGTTTTTTTTCGGATCAGCTAAATTAGTGCCAAATAATTTAGGAAACGCATTTTGTAGCATTTTTTATGTAGGTAGTTTCCGAATATGACATCAGATTTTGAAAAAAAATCTATACAGGATGACTTTTTCAACAGAAACTCAAGAAACAAAATTTGTGGTACGGTCCTGTATTTATTTTATAAGTAAATAGGGCCCTACAAAGGCTCTTGGTTCTAGAACATACCTGCAAAATTTCAATAGATCCTTTTGATGTATTCCTGAGATATGGCCAATCAAACTTTTCGGCTGAACACATAAATCACCCTGTATATCGTAAACGGGGAAAGCCAGTAAAATTTCGAAGGCAGACTCTGATTTGCCTCGAGAAAGTATATCTACCCTTGAACTATGTCGGTTACTTCGTGGGACACCTGTATAGGTATTGCACCCTAAGGGGAGTGCAATCAATAAGCCTTGAATTCTTTTGCAATCATTTTCATTTCGGTAACACTCCGCGCGTGTCTGCTTGTTAGGTCATTAGAATCATCCCAGTAATAGATTTCTTCTTCACGAATCAATGAAGCAAAAAGCCCACTTGCTCGGGAAAGGGCGATAATTGGGAAGGATGGATGGGATGGAAGAAAAAGCCAGTGGCGGGTATTATTCCCAGTGGTCCGGATATGGGCATCAACTTTAATGTGGTTGGGCAGGAGGAATTCTAGGCGCGCTGGCTGCCTCATTAGGAGGTATGCAGCGCTAAACTGACATGTGTTTCGGTAATATTAATCATGTTTTTGGATGTAATTAAAACGTGCTTTAATTAGGGGGTGTTTAGTTGTCGCTTCGGGTAACGATGTTGACATTCCTCGGAATTGAATGAATCGTAACACCATCATCGATTCATGTGTTTAAGGTAATCGACAAATGGCTCTTTAACAACATTTTAATTAGCCGTATAGGTAGAATACCTGATGCGAGTGATGCGCTCATGCAATACAGTTTTGGCTCAAGCGCGGAGATTTTGCATTCATCGAGCTATGAGTGCTCGATCGACTGTATAATTTAGTTTAAAAAAAATTATCAGAAATTGGCATGCTTGTGATATCATAGAGCATAAAATTTGACTTTGAATGCTTTAAACGCGTGTAGGTAGAAATAATAGTCGTTTTTCGAAGATAAGCTACGGTCAGTTTTATACCGGGTGTCCGCGCGGATATTTAATAATTTCCATAATTTTTAGCAGCCGTCCGATTGGACCAGGCCGTTTCACCTCCGGCTACCCTAACTTTCTTATTCTGAATGGCACCCCTATTTCTTATTTTTTTTCAACTAGAATGTTGAAAATATTCAGCCAAAATATTTTTTATTTTATTTTTTAAATTAGGCAAAAATTTGGTTTTGGAGTTTGACATTTCCAACAGGGCGGAGTAAAGGTTTCAATCGAACATCAATCAGTTTTAATATTTACATATTGTTAGGCAAGATTTCATCAGTATTGTGCCTTCACGAGCTTCTGGAATGCTCGATATAAATTAAACTAAACGAATAATAGCTAAGTCCAAAAAGTGTTGTCGATTGGTTCTGAAGGACACATTTTGAAACAAGAGACATCAGCAAAGGATATACAGGAGGTCCATAGGTTATTCAACTGTAAATGAGCCCCATATTGATGTGCCTTATCCAAAATAGTAGAAATGAATCAATCAAAATGTTAAAATTTACCCTGTATAGCAAAAAGTAACGATACAAAATGGAAGTATATGCCGATCAGCTTTTAAATTCAGCACTAGAACGGTAATTTTTGCACGCCAAGTTGGCAGTTCTGCGATATTTGGGGATGCTCAAATTTGTAATGTTGGATCAATATTTCCTCAGATGACCTTGAATTCGTATTGTCAATCGAGTACAGCGCTGTTGCAAGATTGTATGAACGCTCAAGACGTCTTGATTTTGGTAGACTTTCTCCAGTTTAAATGGGCGACTGGTGAACAGTTTTTTTTTGAATAAAATAGTGAATCATAATATACCATCATAATATACTAGGTTGAGAAAACTGTTCTAATGTATGGTCAGAAATGAAGGCCTAGTGTCTAAAACCTAGAACGGCTCGGCACTCTGTCACTTACCTGCCATTCTGACAAGATAACAGTCATAACAGCCAAGGCAACACTGTAGCGGAATATGATGCAAGGAGACGCCAGAATTGGCATTTCATGTCAAAATTTCCTAACCTCACTGGACTTCGCCACAAAAGCCCGTTTTCACGTAACTTGGTCTGTCAGCGTCCGTAATAACCTTTGGACCTCCTGTATATTCTTTTGATGATGTCTTTTGTTTCGAAATGTTTTCTTCAGAACCAATCGACAACACTTTTTGGACTTAGCTATTATTCTTTTAGTTTAATTCATATCGAGCATTCCAGAAGCTCGTGAAGGCACAATACTGATGAAATCTTGTCTTGCAATATGTAAATATCAAAACTGATTGATGTTCGATTGAAACCTTTACTCCGCTCTGTTGGAAATGTCAAACTCGAAAACCAAATTTCTGCCTAATTAAAAAAAAAATTATCTCAACTGTCACGTTCAGCTTTGATGTAGACTGCCGACATCTTGACAAATTTTGAAAACAATATCTCTAGCCATAGGCAAAAAATCGCTTTTTTTTTGTTAATTTCATTTAATTAATTTCAACAGATTTGAAAAAATCGGTATGGAACAATTTTTGTAGACAATTTTATAACCTTGATTTTTTATTAAACTTAACTGAATATCTTTGATGATTAGCGGAATATAAGCAGAAAACTGGATCGAAGGACCATTTTTCCAAGATGGCGGCTCGAGCTCAATGGGTAGAGTTGGGGACTTTTAGTATCTTCAACAGTACACCTTACCGGACGTTACTGTCAAATTTCCAAAACTCCAACAGTTTTTCCCTCTAGCTTTCCTTATTTGACTGGCCTACAGATGGAGGGTGTGCCGCTTGTGAATTTTTTTTGAAATCGCTACATGAGAACTATCGCCGGGGCCCCATTTCCATCTTTTTTTCAAATTCATCTTTTCTTTATTTTTTGCATTCGACAGCTCATAACTCGAAGACTATCAATGACATAGCGAAGATTTTTCACCAGTACAATACTTGGATATTACTAATGCGCCCCACAATACTACTCTGTGGTGCATTTCATGATATTTATCTCCCTGGACCATAAGAACACAAGAGGTGCAGAAATACGTCACAACCACTTTGATATGCGGGATGCTGTATCAATTTCTCGAAATAAGTGCACGTATATGTGAAAACATATATAGAGAATACTCCAAAGATGTTTTTGAGAAAAGGGCGTTGCAACAGGACTCTTATTTTTTTGATTATGATTTTTAAAAAATCCGACACTGATTTGCGAGCGGCCACATTGGCGAGAAATGTGGATTATTTTAAATAAGTGGTTGGAAAACATAACAGTATGAGCTACAACAGCGGTCTTTCTCTTGCTTGACCGCCGTTCCCACTATACTGTTCCAAGGAGTCGTCTACTCCACTGCAACTTCTTTGAAAGTGAACTTGTATTTCAGTGATTTTGATGTGGAATTTATATAAACTTCAGTTCCCTCATGTCAGTTACCATCTACTCAAATTTTGATTTTATAGGTAGGCACCGGTAGGCCGGTAGGTAGATATTGGAATAAACCGACATAGATCTTGAACTTCTGTGATCTGTGAAGTGATCTACAAACTAGATCTATTGCATATTGTTTAGTAGTACGCCAGTAAGAGCACAAAAAGGTCGGTGTCGGGCGATTCAACAAAACTCCGACGTCATTTCTTTGTGATGCTCAAGCACATAACTGCGTGAAATGTTATAGCCCAGGCAAAACAGATTTTAACCCGGAATAAATTAAGGAAAATCTGGAAATCTGAAGATCCCTTCAGAATTTCATGAGGAACAACATATTAAAAGTCCCCATCTGTCCGAGGCTTGCCATTTTTTCTGTTGGAGGTCGAAGGTACAAGAAGCTACCATTTTTGAAATCGTTGCTTTTTCCATACGTTTTTCTTTGAACCTTATATTTTCAAGATCGAGGAACCCAATGAAATAAGTTTGCAGAAAGTGTAATGCACCAGTGGCGTACCAGACGACTGCGAAGGGGCCGAGGTGCAATTTTTGACAAAGTCTCATGGTAAACCGTGACTAACACCTTTTTCGACATATTTGGTATCATTTCTAACTAAATCGCATTCTCTGATTCCAAAAATGAGTATAAAATTTTGATAGTGAGACGTGTTTAAACCGGTTTCATACAAAAAACATGATTTTTTTTCTCAAATTTGATGTTTTGTAGCTCCAGTTCTATCAGTGTCCAATGTATTCAAAACCATGATTTTGATTTGGACAGTTAGTTTGGACTATTTCACACTTAAGTATCATTTTTTGATTTCTTTTCCCGTTTTTACAAAGTCACGGAGTTATTTTGTTTCTTGAGATGTACCATGTCAAAGCTTGACTTGATGAAACGTGCTATTTCACAGGAAAAATTAGGCTTCGATCAGAATGTAGCTTTTATTTGGTTCTTTATTTATTTCAAGGCATAAAATAGTTTTTTCTATCGAATAAAATGGAAAAAACTGAAATCGGAGCCGTATTAGTCATGACATCATTTTTCCTCCGACAATGCGAGCTTTCAAAATTGAATTTCTACGTGATGCACGTTTTGGAACAAAATTACCGTGTGATTTTGTAACAGCGGCAGAAACTTCTAGTTGTGGAATTCATCCATTAAATAGTTCTACTGAACAATCTATGTCAAAATTGTGATAATGGGTGTTTTGAACCACGATGGAAATGGAGCTATAAAACGACAAATTTATAATCGAAACTTCGCATTTCTTTGCGAAATTTATTCCGCATTTTCGGAAGAGAAATGATGTCATGACGGAAATACGGCTCCGATTTTCGTTTCCCTTATTTTGTTTGATAGAAAAAACTATGTTCATGCCATAAAATGATTAAAGTATCAATTCAAAGCTACATTCTGATCGTAGCCCAATTTTCCTTGTGAAACAGCACGTTTCGTCAAATCAAACTTTGGCATGATACATCTCAAGAAACAAAATCACGCCGTGACTTTTTAAAAACAGGAAAAAAAAATCAGCGAATGATATTTGTATGTAAAATAGCCCAAACCAACTGTTCAAATCAAAATCATAGAAAGAAAAACATTGGACATTGATGGAATTAGAGCTACAAAGCCTCTAATTTGAGGATAAAAAAATTATGTTTCTTTCTGATATAACTGGTTTGAACACGTCTCTATCAGAATTTCACACCTACTTGTAGAACCGGAATGTTCGATTTGATAAGAAATTATACCAAACATGTCATAAAAGCTGTTAGCGAGGCTGTTAGTCACGGTTTACCATACGACTTTATGAAAAATCGCACCTTGGCCACTTCGTAGCCGTCTGGTACGCCACTGGTGCATTATACTTCCTGGTAACCATTGCATTGGGTTCCTCGACCTTGAAAATATGAAGTCCAATGGAGAAATCCCCCCCAAAAAAAAAAAAAATTTGAAAATGTTAACTTCTTGTACCTTCGACCTCCCACAGAAAAAAGGCGAAGCCTCGGACAGATGGCGACTTTTAGTATGTTGTTCTCCATCAAATTCTGAAGCGATCCTCAGATTTTCAGATTTTCTTTAATTTATTCCGGGTTTCATCAAAATTTTGCATTTCTTTCCTGAGCTATTATCCGTGTATCTGCTTTTGAGTGGTTCGACAAACACGACCCCATTTTATTTGCACCTGAACCAGAAAACTTGATTGTTTTTGTAAGAGTTTTTTTATGTTTTTCTCCTTATCGGCACTTATCGCGGCCATAGGAGTTTATATGCCTTTATTAGTATCAATTATACAGTTGAAAAATCCATTTTACGACACAACAACCAGACTTCCATTACCGGGAATCGAACCCGGAACTCCACTTTGCCGAGCAGGTACGCATCCCACTCGACTAGTGGGCCGTCGTTTTTGTAAGAGTTCTTTCGTTGTACCCATCAGCCAGAATAATTGATTTATTTGTTTTTCATGTCTGCTAACTGTTTTGACGCATTATCCTACTTTATCCATTGGGACAAGAACTTGTTTTTTCTCACGATATAAGGAATAATCTCCAGTTTGGTGTTGACTGACTTCCCTGGATTTCATACACCCGCTTTTCTTTGGTATACCGTAGCAGTATTTGTTCTAGAGAGACTTGCGAATGCAATGAAGCGAATCGTCGTACCGATCAAAAGTTAAGAGGACTTGGCTGAAATCAAGAAACCTTGATATTTTTCCAAGACAGTGTTTACTTGAGTCGTCAAATGTCTGCAACGCTATTGAATACCTACGTGATTTGAGACATTCCAGCCATTCACCAAACACGGTCTGTTGCATGTACTTGTCTCAGACAAAAGCCTGCATGACATGTACAACTTCACTCGCTATTTTGCTTTCCAAAACATGCAACAATTTGGGTTTTGCTGTTGTTCTTTTGGTTTCATCGGGTGAATAGTAACGTTGAGACAGATGTGGCCGGATACCTTGAGACTTTTTTAAAACCGACATCGTTTCGACTTTTTGACAAAGCTAGCGCTCGCTGATAAAAAAGCACTTCGAGGGAGCCAATTTTCTGAACATTTTGTCCACCTTGGCGAATAGTAATTTCCTTATCCATGTCAGCAAACGTTTTCAGACCTGACTTTCTTATAGGTGCATGAAAGCTTTTTCGCTCATCATTTCTCGATTAAAGGCGATCTATTATGAAGCTTTGAAATGTTCTTGACCTATGCGTCTGGTTGTCAAGTACGGCCAGAACTCGGAAAAGGGGCCACCATTTTTAGATCAGAAAGACCGCTGTTGTAGCTTGCACTGTTATGTTTTCCCAAACACTTATTAAAATTCACGTTTCTCGCCAATATGGCCGCTCGCATATATCAGAGTAGTGTCGGATTTTGAAAAAATCATAAGTAATTCAAAAACCAAGGGTCTTGTTGCAACGCCCTTTCCCCAAAAACATCTTTGGAGTATTTTCTACATAATATGTTCTCGCATATATGTGCACTTATTTTGAGAAATTGATATAGCTTCCCGCATGTCAAAGTTGTTGTGACATATTTCTGCACTTCTTATGTTCTTATGGTCCAGGAAAACAAATATCATGAAATGCACCACAAGAGTATTGTGGGGGGCATTAGAAATATCCAAGTATTGTACTGGTGAAAAATCTTCGCTATGTCATTAATAGTCTTTGAGTTACCTATGAGCTATTGAACGAATGCACAAAATGAAGAAAAGATGAACTTGAAAAAATATGGAAATGAGGCCCTGGCGAGAGTTCCCATGGGGCAATTTCGAAACAAATTTGCAAGCGGCATACCCCCATCTAGTATTTACTATAACTAATGAATAACAAAATTGTTGTTGTACTCTCGTGGTCACTCAACCTCTTGAAATGCACGTTTTTCGCTAACGGCCGCTCGCCTATATGCCATTTGTAACAAATGGATTTCTTGCCACAAAAATTCTTTTTTGGCACCCCCTCTATTGTCATCCTGTATGTATCGTGCGTAATGTCAATGACCACCAAACTCGTTATGACGATATGGCTTTGGTAGCCAAAGATATACATTATTTCATCTGGCTCCTTCCTTATTGAAATCGTTTACTCAGTACTTATTTTTCGAGGTAGGTATGCTCGTTTGCATTTGGAAGAAATTCTTGCTAAACCTAGACTTTCGACGAGCAGCCTATAGCTAGTATAATTTGTTAGATTTATTTTTACTAATTCGAGGAGCGGTTTTAAGCAAAGTATGACCTGATTTTTTTTGTAAAATTTCAGTGATTCCATATATGCCATAAATACACTTCACATACGAGTACATGTTTGGTTTTGGTTTTCCATACACCTCAGACAACTTGAAGTTTGTCTGATGCGGTTATATAAAGCAGTGAATATTGGCTTTTACTACACATTATTGAACTCTCTGATCCTTGACACCTAGATATCCTGCAGCACAATCATAATCTCATTTATTAAGTGATTAATCCTTTAGCAAGTCATAAAGGTAGGTAGGTGGGTAATAAGCAAAATGGTTAATCACATCATCTGCGGTGCTTCAATTTGTGGCCGCGTGTATTCGTGACGGGTAATGTGAACAGCCCGATGGTTAATAACTTCATATTACGTGATCTAATTTACAAATTATATGTACGAACGGGTCCGATTTGGGCACATCCACTGTTGTTAAAACGGTTTTCGCACGTACCTTATAATTTGAGTACTGCATGTCTTAACAACATAAATTGATCGGCACTTTTCTCCTTTAGGTGCCGTAGCTCTAAGTTGATTGGTTATTTACGAAGTGATTTCTGAAATACGTGCGCTAGTAATGTTTTATTTGATGGCCATTGCTATATAGTGGAGCGAAATCGGCCTGAAAAGTCGTCGTTTTTTTTTTGAAGGTATAACAGCACCAAACCTTATAGGTTTTATAGAGAATCAAATTCCACGTATGTATGGTGATTTTGGGAATGATCTTGTGGTAGGGACCTTTTTTATGGGCAAAAAACCTCAAAAATTGAAAATGAGCTGTTCAGCATTCACAACGTTATATCTCTGGATCCAGTTGAGCTATTGGTCTGTTCTTTTTTTTAAATAAAAGTACATGGAAAAACCTTCCCAATGGTACATCATTGACTGAAATTTATTGTTCATAAACGTGTTTATTGAACAATAAACATTATATTGACCGAGAATGCAGTCCCTTTTTGACCATGCGAAGAACTTTTTTCCTCGTAGGAATTTCTAGATACAACCTGCGAGAAAAATCAAGCCAAAATATTAAGGAAAATTTTAAAGGAAGTTTCATCCATCTAGGCCGTATAGTTTGTCAGTTATGATTTTTTTTCTGGCGCATTGAGTTGGAACGTCGCTTAGCGTGTGTTCGCATACAGTAAACCGCCGCGGCCGTGCCGCGTTCCCTGTTTGTTATGCGGTGGTTTACTGTATGCAAGCACATGCTAGGCGACGTTCCAACTCAATGCGCCAGAAAAAAATTCATAACTGACAAACTATACGGCCTAGATGGATGAAACTTCCTTTAAAATTTTCCTTAATGTTTTGGCTTGATTTTTCTCGCAGGTTGTATCTAGAAATTCCTACGAGGAAAAAAGTTCTTCGCATGGTCAAAAAGGGACTGCATTCTCGGTCAATATAATGTTTATTGTTCAATAAACACGTTTATGAACAATAAATTTCAGTCAATGATATACCGTTGGGAAGGCTTTTCCATGTACTTTTATTTAAAAAAAAGAACAGACCGATAGCTCAACTGGATCCAGAGATATAACGTTGTGAATGTTGAACAGCTCATTTTAAATTTTTGAGGTTTTTTGTCCATAAAAAAGGTCCCTACCACAAGATCATTCCCAAAATCACCATACATACGTGGAATTTGATTCTCTATAAAACCTATAAGGTTTGGTGCTGTTATACCTTCAAAAAAAAAACGACGACTTTTCAGGCCGATTTCGCTCCACTAATAAAGCTAATCGGTAGAGTATATAAGAAAAATACAAATCGGCCTGCGGAGGCCTACCGTAAATATTATTACCGCAAATCTCAATATACATACTTGCTTCGGTATGTTGCGTAGCTAACAACCGCGGTGTTGTTATTTGTTATTAATTAGTAGCCAGGTATTGGATAACACTTTTTGCGACCAATTGAATGCCGACCGCATATTTTAATTAAGTGTATCTGGCGTATACCGAGCAATTTGTATTAATTATATGTCGGAGACAGCCGAAAAATTTTAATTGGCTTCAAAAACAGAAGCTAGTTGATGAGGTGGCCAGACTGATCGGAGTTTCACCAGGCTCAGGTATAATAAAAAGTACCTACGCGGAGTTTGGTCAATCCATAAAGCGCTTGAACTACGACGAGTTTTAATTATACTCTAACAGCTGGTTCAATTTTGGCCGCATGTCGAAAAAAGTAGGATTCACCAGGTTGAACTCCAGTTATTAAACAATTGAACGGCGCACAGTGGATTAAAAACCCGAAAACGCGAAAAAGCAAGTCGTCTTTTGCGTGAACTACAATAAAACTAACGGCTCCAGTCTTTGTTTTTACCGGGAGGACCGTAGAAGAAACTGGACCGTAGAAGAAACTTGAGCCTTGTACTGTTACAATCAAAAAACCATACAATAATACCGTGGTCTAACATAAAATTGTGAGAATGTATGTTGATGGGTATATTCAGATTATTTTCATGTGCAAAATAATTTCCAAAATATTATCATTTGTTTCCGAAAACGATATGAAACATGACCGTTTTTACAAACTTATTATGCAGTGAAAGACATTCAAAAATACCCCCGCAAGTTTTTATCCCAACAGATCCCCATACTAGTTTCATTTTGATCATTACATCCCACGCCCTTGATTATCAGACCTACGAGGATAATATTCACTTATCTGAATCCCATGCACTATCAATAAAAACGGAATGAAATGGATGTATACAAAAAAATCTGACAGCTGTCACTTTGGACTTTTTTTTGTAATAATCATCAAAATATCACTCGTGCTCGAGATCTTCCCAGATAATTTTGGCCAAGCGCTTCCCTCGGGCTGGTTGTCTCTAGATAAATGCCCTCCTCCTACGGAGTCGGGCATTTATCGCTACAACCAACAATCGTGATCGCCTGGCCAAAATTATCGTGAAAATCTAAGCACTCGAGATACTGTCGATTGTATCCCTGATGGTATTATTGTCATTGAAAATTTAGAGTCTATCGAATATTCAGCTTTTTTGCTCTCGCATGTTTCAAATGGAATTACTATAAATGATTGGCTTAATGGTCAGCTGAAAAAACACCCAACAAAAGCCAAATGTTGGGAGAGTCGAAATGTAAAAATCTGGAATGGATGACTTTATTTCTTTGGGGAAAATGAAACGGTTCTTTTCTGAATTTCAATCACGATCGGTTTAAGGTGGTTAAGATAAAACCTCAGGGTTCAAAGAATAAGGCATTTATTACAGGAAAACCATTGTAACGATAATATTGATAATGATCTTACTTATATCTACCTATCTACGATTTGTATGACTAGTTTGTACCCTACAGGAGGCGAAGAGTGTCTCATCGATGTGCTTCGGTTTCTTGAAAACTTGATGATATGTCCACAAAGTGATCTCAAGCTCATCGATGACACAACTTTCGCCCCCTGTCCCTGTACGTGGTAAACTATAGTCATACAAACTCATTACATTATACTCTTCAGCATTTCCTTTGTGGACGGAAAGCTATATAAAGTATCCATCCAAACTTCAGCGAAGTTCTCCAGAACCTATTTCACTCCTGAAATGTAGGTAGGGTGAGCTTTATCTGTAGGTGATTATACCACCAAATATAAAAGTTAATTTTCATTTTTGCATTCAGGATTAGGCACACTGCAACAATCACAAAAAAAGCAACAAGAAACTTGGTTGCACATTTTATACGAGAGCATACCCCTACGAAGTTTCCCGGCAATTTCACGATATTTTTTCAAGGAAGCCGTCGTCGAAAATTTCAAAATCGACTTCTAATGGATTTAATACTGTCAAGTTGCTGTCGATGCAGTGTATCTGTAAGTATAAGTAGGGAAAAATGCTCGAAATAGTGCCCTTTAATGCATCTACTGTTTGGTGGTAGATTTTCAATGTGCGTGTTTTTGCCGTTAGTCGTAGCGGTACACCAAATTATTCTGCACTTCTAACGATTTCGATTATTTTTGGCACAGATGATCACTGGACCTATTCAAGCGTTTTGACCCGCAGCACCACCAAATTTGCCCCTCAGGAATGGAGGGGTGGGGGTATCTTCAGAATTTGAAGCTCCAGGTCTAGTATGTTCCAATGAAGACCCGAAAAGGCAAGTGAGTAGTCATTTTCGAATGATTTTCATCCGCTGATGTCGATTCTGACGTGAAAAATGAGTTGCGCGATCATTTGACAAAGATAATCGGTAATAATAAGAGATAAAGATGAAATCAAGTGGTCATCTATTGAGCTCTGTGGGAACTTGTTTTTTGTGATGAATACATGAAACTTGGTGTGACTGTTCATTATTACTCACTTCCCAAATATGGAGGGAGCACCACGCGTTCCAACGGATGACGTCGCGACGGAACTCGCGACAGAATATCAAAAAACAGTGGTCGCCATTTCCAGAACAGTCGATAGGAATATTTAAATTTCTTTGATTTCTTCCATCAAGCCATATGCTTTCAAGATTCAATAACATATTTCTGTCGATTTGGGGAAACGGTGGGCTACGCTACCAGTGGTAAACCAGGTGCCTGTAAGGGGAACTGTGAGGTTTCTTCACCCCCAAATTTCCGCGGTCAACATCTTCGGATAAAATCGAGGATAAAACTAACTATTTTGAAGTCTGTGCACACGAATATGTTATCTGGTTAACATTTCTCGTGTTTCGTCCTTCTAGGGACTCCTCAGTATGTTTATACAGATCTAGCGATCAAATGAAAGGCACTCAGAAAGGTACTTTTGATTACTGGAAAAAAGTGCTCTTTAATGTTGTACCATATTAGGTACATACTCGGTTACAGAACTCTTACAAACTAAACTATAAATTATCATAACGATTAATCGCCTGTTAATATCGATGCCACCGTACTGAAAAAAAGAAATCGCTTTGTATGAGACAGTATCAAATGATTGAACCATTATTGTTTGTTTATTTGTTGTTTTTATCCTTATCGGCATTTCTTATGTCATAGGAGTTTGCTGAATTTGATTCCCAAATATCACAAGCTGAGAATCTTTGTTTCTATAGCACAAAGCACTGTGCCGGGAATCGAATTCAAGAATTCAAGTTTTTGATATTGGTGCTTTTTTCAGACGTATTTACTTCATTCATATCCGAGACTTTATTCATACCCTAACACTAGAATCACCGAAATTGTATTTACTCCTTTTTTTACCCATTTCAAACAAAACGGTATTCCAGAATCGGTTACTTTACTAAGTAGTCTGAATGATCTCGCGCGGTTGCGAAATCTATATAAACTATACTGAGGAGTCCTTAGAAGGACGAAACATGGAGAATGTTGACCAGATGACATAATTATTCGTATAGACAAACTTAAAAATAGTTTTATCCGAAGATGTTGACCGTGGAAATTTGGGGGTAAAGAAGCCTTACAACTCCCTCTAGCAGACACCTGACTCACCACTGGTAGCCCACCGTTTCCCCAAGTCGACAGAAATATGTTATTGAATCTCGAAAGCATATGGTTTGATGAAAGAAATCAAATAAACTATGATAATATATCGACTATTTTGGAAATGACGACCACCATGTTTTTTGACATTGCGTCGCGACGTCATGCGTCGGAACGCGTGGTGCCCCCTGCATATTTGGAAAGTGAGTAATAATGAACAGCCCTACCAAGTTTAATGTATTTATCACAAAAAAACAAGTTTCTACAGAGTTCAGTAGATGACCACTTGATTTCATCTTTATCTCTTATTATTACCAATTATCTTTGTCAAATGACTGCGCAACTCATTTTTCACGTGAGAATCGACATCAGCGGATGAAAATCATTCGGAAATGACTACTCACTTGCCTTTGTGGGTCTCCATTGGACTATACCAGACCTGGAGCTTCAAATTCTGAAGATACCCCCACCCCTCCGTTCCTGAGGGGCAAATTTGGTGGTGCTGCGGGTCAAAACGCTTGAATAGGTCCAATGATCATCTGTGCCGAAAATAATCGAAATCGTTAGAAGTGCAGAACTTGGACGATTTTAGGCCCGTACCGCGACGACTACGTGCCTAAACGACCAAAGTCTGAGCTCATCCAGAGTTTTTGGAACTGGATCCTTCGTGCAAAAGTTGTACGAGATATTCCAATATAGAGCTACCAATATAATAGTGTATTTTCGATATCTGTCCAATTATCAGAAACTCTAAAGTTTCTGAGATAAGCAGATGTTGCGAGATGAAGAGCTGTTTTTTTTTTGTCCCAAACGTGCTGGTATACCTATTCACCTTCAGATTAAACATGGAGAGCGGGTAACAGGGAGTATAGATTTTGTCCCAAAGTTAAGACAGAACATGAGTTAGTAAATATCGTGTGGTGTCTTCAACACCAGTGCGGATCCACATTTCGTCTGCTCCCATATTACAAGCCACTACGACATGCGACTATAAGTTTAGGCAATAATTTTGGTTCTTGGGGTGCGATTCTCGAGTTATTCGAATTATTTTTCGTATACGAATCTCCTTGGTTTCGTGTGCACTTGGGCTGTCGGAAAGGAGAAAGGAGTTTATACGAAAACTTTTCGAACACGTTCGAGAATCGCACCCCTGTACTTTTATCTCAACCCACCTTAAACCGGTCGTGAATGGAATTCAGAAAAGAACCGTTTCATTTTGCCCCAAAGAATAAGTCGTCTATTTCAAATTTTTACATTTCGACTTTCCTATCATTTGACTCTCGTTGCGTGTTTTTTCAGCTGACCATTAAGCCAACCCTTTACAGAAATTCCATTTCAAACTGCGAGAACAAAAAAAAAAGAATATTCGATGTTTGAGATGCGCACTTTCACCATTTACGTCATCCATCATCTAAAATTTTGAAACTTTGGCCATGCACCAACACGGTATTTGTAGCGTGCACACAGCTTACTATTACTACTACCAAAAATGTAGAAATTGCTTCAGAAATAAGGATTCGCGGAAGGTTTTTAAACAGTTGATTTACCGTAAATTTGAAAAAAAATTGGCAAGTGGACCTTTCTTTAATTTACTATACATTTTCACAGTGGAATGTGTAAACTAACTAAATCTAGTCCTAAATTGCAAAAGAAAAGCTGAATCCACCATCAGTGTCGTTATTTCCAAACTTTAAGAACCAAAAAAATATCTCATTTTGGAAGACAAAGTTGGAAAAAAATAAAACTCAGTCAATTTTTTTTCGATAGTGAGAAATGTTGAGAGCTGCAATAGGAAGAATGTACAGTTGAAAAAATGACTGAGGAGGTCATAGTTCTAGCGCCGGGGTGTGATTTCGTCGGAAGTGATCCCGTGACCTGAGCTTTTCGCATTCTGTGAGAACTAGGTATGTTAATTCCAAGGTTAATTCACTTTCTGTTCCAGGATCATGATCTGTGGTCCTGGCCGAAAGATAGCGGCTGAGGTCAGTCTGCGTGACCTGCCGGCGACGCATCCCCAGAATGACAATTTGACAACACAGCGTAGCTCAGGCGAAGGTTTCATGTCGTACGGACACAAATTTTAACGTAACCTCTCTTGTATCAAGATGACATTAAACATCAAAATCAAAAATCAGAAACGCCAACAAAACTCGAATTTTTCATGGCAAGCTGTGGGTTTTTTAAGCTTGGAATGGATTATACTTGCAGAGATTAATACAACAAGTGGAAGTCTGATCTTCAATATCTTCAGATAAAATACAACCCATACTACTGCAATGCCGCACTTGCGGAACTACTGAGTAAAAGAAGCATAATGATATTTGGAGAATAAAGAAGTATAGGGCAAACACAACAATCATACTCACTAGGGTGAAACAATATTCGCCTGAATTCTCACGGCGTTTTCTCACGTTATTCTTAAGTTATTACGACGGGTATACTGCTAGATCATCGATTTTTCACAGAAAGAAAATTTAATTGTCTTCAGTTAGATGTGCTATTTGAAATTTTAAAGCAGGGTAGGGTGGGGCCGAAGGGGTTGAAGTTAAAAATTTGGCGATACTTGTCTTATAGCTGTATTACACTACACAATTTCTTGTACAACTTCTTGTACAATCTGTCAGTTAAACAATCAAGTTCATTGTTTTTTGGCACTATTTTGGCAGATTGTACAAGAAATTGCACAAGAAATTGTGTAGTGTAATACAGCTATTAGATGACTTTCTTGAAATCAAAAAATCTTGTTGGCGAGAAATCTGTGGGAGAAAGTTTGAAAATGAAGACTCTGTATAAGCATGCAATTTATAAAATAACCGATCCGATCATATAAATCGATGGATTGAAGTGTCCTCTAATAGGTGGAGCAACAATCCCGATTTAAGCAAAAATGGACATTTATGTAAAAAAACTGATCACTTGATAATATTTATAAGTAATTTCTACCCTGACGCAAAACAATGGACTGCGTGATAAACGATTAGTACTCGTGCATCTTTTCGGAATCTAGGTAATTTAAAATGGTAGCTAATCAAAATCGACTTTTATATAAATAAACTATAAACCATCACACTTTACGAGTACGGTGATTATCATAAAAATGACCTAGTTATAGCATCCACATTTTTGTAAACATAGCCAAAGCTCATCATTCAGTTGAAAAAACAATTTCTTCAGAACTTATTCCCCATTAAAACAACTAGATGATGATAACAATAATACTAATTGATTATTATAATTTTATGGCTTGTGGCAATAAAACAGCAATCGCAATCGCAAAGGCAAAGTTTTTTCTTTGCGATTGCACTTTTATTAGTGTAGCTGGGTATTAGGAAAACAAGGCGTAATTACGTCTCGCGACAATGAGACGTCAATATGGGCAAAGGCGGCCCGAGGGTGTCCTGACTTTAATTGAACCGAGAGACTAAAGCAGAGGATGAAGAGATGAGATGACACAAAAGCCGCGCACTTTGAAGTCATTAGATTTTTAATCGAAACAATTAAAAGTCGTACCTGACGAGCAAATTAAGGAGATGAGAGAAAGGAAAGTGCTGTTCACTAATTAATAAAACATTTTAATTAACATATTGATTAGAGAGCGGTCCAGTTCAATAGCTGAACAAGACAGTTAAACGGCAATATCGAGAGACTTCCAGCCCATAATGAGATAATGAAGTCGATTAATTGTTTGTTCTTAATTAAATTTGAAACGACGTTCTCCAAATAACATCACTGGGGGTGAATACGACCCTCGGGTGTGTTTTATATCAAGTGGCTTGCTATCGGAACTCGAGTATTAGGTGGGGGAGAGAATACGTTTTGGCGGATGCGCCGCATCGGGCAGTTCAGTATTGGATATCAGTGAAACTTGGTTTGTCATTTTGGAATGTATCACGGGTAATTTTGTTTGCAGATTTCCTCTCGTTGTGTCACCTTTATGCGGTAATTAACTCCATTACGGTTTGTTGTAAAAGCAATTCGGCGTGTCCAATTGGGAATTCAACGCAACAGTGTCGGGCAGAGTCGGCGGGTGCTCAAAGCAACCTCTGCTGGATGTCTCATATTGCGGGGTGGAGCACCTGGGCGCCACGACTAGACTCTTCACGGTCTAGGTCAATCCTGGCCCGATGGATGTTTGCAGATAATTATCCGGCAACTAATTTCTCCGACAGTTAAACTTTTGAGAATTAATTAGGCACACAAGTCTCTTCTTTTTCCTGATGCCTATATTGAAACCATTTCCAAGGCATACGGTAGAGTTATTGTAATCTTATCTGAGAGGTGCGGTCAGGACCTTAAGATCACCCTATCGTAAAAGAATAATTAAATAATATTAATTGATTTTATAATTTGAAACTTTACACGCTTGTGACACCCTCTGAAGTCATACAGAGTGATATAGAGACAGCCGGAAGTGCTATGCTACAGTTGAAGGTGAAACAGAGAAATTCGTAACATTATTTTCTATATAGCCTCCGTTATAGGTAAAGTGGTCCAAAATTAATTAATCTCCAAGTTTGACAGGCGAAAATAAATCATCTGCAAAACAGACGTAATTCAATATTTTCCACTCAAAGACAAAGTGATCTTTAGCGCTGTAATTGAGTTAACGCAATTATGTAAGGTCCAACACTGATGAGCTTAGAAAAATTAATGATTTCGATTCTCATTTCTCATTAGTGACGTAACGAAAAAATATTATTAAAAATATTCTTGAATAATGACTTGTTAAACATCTAATTTATCACTAATTTATCACCAGGAATAACCCTTATCGAAATAACGACCACCCATTGGCAGATGTTTACACTCTCCCATGCAGTAATGCGATGTAAATATAATTTGAAATATTTTTAAATTGATGTCGCGAAGAGGTCAATTCAATTTTAGATAATAGTAATTTATTGTGATTGCGCCTATATGCGATGGCATTTCTTATTATTAAGTATTTGTGATAGCGCCAATCAGTAATTGTGTCATTTAAGCTATTAACTTACAACAAAGTGTCAAACTGATAATCGCATTCTTTTTCTTTATTAAATCACATAAACAAAACCACACAATAGTTATAGATGAATGAATGGGTACAGATTGTTGGTGTTGATGTTTTTCTAATCCAAAAATCTGGTTGTGCTGCTAATCTTCGATGTGGAGGAACGTTTGAAAAATAAACGATTAACTGAGACGCACGTGCCTGCGCAAATATAATTGGTCTTTTGTCATAGAACGTCAGGAGTTTTTATTTACAAAAGTCCAGGTATGAAAACAGTGAGCCACGGTTCAGGTATTCATTCACTCAACACGAAATTTGTGCTTATACAGCTTTGTGCAAACAAATCACAAATCTGGTATCTTGATGAGCATCGAACGTCAGAAGTGAAAATTCGATTCAGAAGTTGCACATTTTTTTATCCAAGTCATATCTTCACTTGTTTCATATTTCCTATTTTGTTACATTTCGTTTGTCTACTGTCTCATTCTTATTCTCTTTTTCGAGTGTTACTTTTGTTATCAGGCAGGAAAGGATGGGTATTATAGCTAAGTGCTGCAGCTAAACTTCGCCATTCTCTCGCCAATATATTCTCATCTAAATGCCCTTTTGTACAATAATTCACGAAATAAAGTCAATTATTATCAATATTATATAGGTACCTATTAATTTTTAGTAATTAGATATGTTATAGATACTTCCATATGGATTCCAGGTAAACTGTCATAAATTCTACAACGCGCCTGTAATCTTGTTTCATATCCTTTTGGGGTTTGGAAGATCATGTCACTTAAACGCTTCAGTTGACATGGCACCTCATTTCAAACCACAATGAGCCAATTTTAAACAAGAATGGAAACGTAAAAACATATCTGGGAGGTGTCGAACTATGCGTGTCATTATACATTTACACCAGTACCTATCTTTTACAAATCGTTGTAATTATTATGTGTCACCGATACTTCTTTTGGACCATTTGAAAGCTGAACAAAGCATTTTCCAAGATGAATATTGAGAAAAGATCCTCTTGTGCAGTCTTGGCCAGGAGGTTTTTTTTTCAAGTGCCAATTAAAAGGAAATACCACTGGGATCCTGAGATAACTACTTCAAAGTTTGTTCATAACCATCTAGGCTTTATGTACCTGTATTTGTTTATTTAACCCCAGGGTAATGGCCATCAGACCAGGACCAAAAAGCTCCACTTGCATGCACGAGCTTCGCCTTCTGTTGCAGACTCATCAGTGCAGAGACAATAAGATATCATTTACTGCCTATTATGAGGTATACTTAATTTATCCGAGTGTGTTGGGTGGGTATATGTATATGTAATTTAATTTTCCAATACATATATAAAATTCAAACTGAAGTATCCGCATCTTTGGTCAAAACGTTTCATTATAATTAAGATCGAACAACAGTTCGTATAAGTTCGTTTTATCTTGTAATTTCCGTGCAGCCTCTTTATTGTTTGGAAAACTCGCAGTATAATCATAAGCCATAAATAACTTATTACTCCTTTCCTTTCGGCTGAGTTTAACTGCTGCCATTTATGAGCATGCGATATTACATTATTATATCCATATAGTATAAATATAGATATCTTCTGGGTAATATAAATTTGAAAAGTTTAAGGTATGAGCTGCGAATGCCTGTTTAGATTGGTACTTACGGCATCTTTCCTGTTGAGAGGTGACTTTTTTGCCACAATAAAAAAGTTCCGAGGACGAATTTAAGCATAACCATTTGTATGGCGAATCCTGAGGCATCAACGAAAGGGACCGCTTAAATTCGAAACTAATAAAGTTTCTATGAAGTTGTTCATCATAAAGCTGAAACGTCAAGTCGTCATCGGTGTATTCTCTGTATAAAAAGCGAAAATAGGGGGTGTAAATAATATTACGAGGGAACTCTTTTGAAATGCGATGCTTTTTGTGCAAAAGTGACAACTGAACAAGTATAACAAAACATTTCATTCAATTATTGCATGATACGGGTGGTGCGGAAAATAGTTTTGGCTATCTATATACGTTTTTGTAATGTAAATCAAGAGTTGCACTAATTCCAAGTGCGAATATTAGAGAAATTATGTCTTTCCATTGTATTTTTTCATCTGAAAATTGACGTTATCTTATAGAAAAGATGAACTATTTTCGCTAAAAAATGCAGGAATCGAGCGCCGATTTACTTTTAGTTTGAAAAAATTCCTTATTATTGTTAAAGGAATCTGCGTTGAGTACTTTATTTATTGAGAAACGAACTTTCAAACACAATTTTCCTTCTTCATTATTACTAGTTTACAAGTCACATAAATTTTCGCACTAAGGTATCGCTCTGCTCAGCTTGGCTTCGCTGATGTTGTTAGCACTGTCGATGTCGCTCTGCATGTATCTATATCTGGCCGCTACAGTCTCAAGCGGCTCCATCTATTGACGATTCTGCACTCCAGAATATTCCAGACTTCCTTTTGTAGGACTTCGAAGGTTCTCGTTGCTTCTATTATTACTCTAGCATTCCGGCATATCTTTTTTTATGTTTTAAGTTTTACGACGCACCAACTACTAGTTTATTACTATTAGCGCGACGGGACATTCAGTGGATTTTTGGTACACGTTTCTTGAATTGTCTACTTTTAACTATGTGAAATCCGAAATCCATTTTTTTCCATTGTAACCACTGTAGTCAGACAGATGCAGATAGTGGCATAGTAAGGTTGCTCTGTTGTTACAATATCGGGTGCTTGTCTATTCGCGAGAGTTCTAGAAGTCTATTGACTTCGCCAATATTCCGACAAGCTCTCGATGCATGGCTCCTCCGCCAACTTTGCAGGTATGTGTCGTATTCATGCGTCGTGGTCTCCAGTAAGCTTCGTTATAATAATCATTAGATTCTCGATCATAGATTATTTAATTATGATTATCTACTATTATAGTACCTGCAACCCTGGTGTGATTCGAGTTGGCTGGGAGTCTCTGGAAGAAGAGAGGACAACCAGCTCTTGCTCGAGGACAACTTGAAAATTTTCAGCAGCCCGAAACAACACAAACTGTGTTTTAAATTATTATATCGTTCGTTCTCCCCGAAGTTGAATTAATGATAGCAGCGTATTTATCAGCTCGGTATTTTGTCGAACGCAAATATGCATTGATCGAATGGTGGTCATTTAAGGCTGTCAATATATCAATTTTGCAGGATATTAATATTTCTCCCTCAAAAATAAAGATAAAGAGATATAGAGATTTTGATGGAATTTCAATGAATGTTTGTCCACCTTGTGTCCTTTTGGCTTACCCCACATTTTTTTTTAGAAGCCGAATAGCCCTAAAACACTGGAAAAGGTTCTAAAGGATTGCTGGGATATTTATTGACAAACGAAAAAATTATCAACTGTTTTATAATTATGAGTGATGCAGAAAATTAAGTACATGCCCGTTTTTTGAGAAAAGTTGTCAACAAGAAGGGACAAAAGATGTGCCGAAGAAAGGAAGATAAACTTTTACAATTTTTTACAAGGACGTTTTATTTTTGTTCCAATTGCTTTGGAAACAAGCGGAGTATGGGGTTGTGAGAGTGAGGGCCTTTCTTTGATACAAGAAATTGGGAAGAAGATAACAGACCAAACTGGTGAAAGAAGAGCGACAAGTTATTTAATCCAAATTATTAGTTCAACTTTGCAAAGGGGAAATGCAACCTCGATTATGGGCACACTTCCTGCCGGTAGAGAGCTTGAAGAAATTTTCTTTTTATAGTTAATTTCACAGGGACAAAATATTTTTTCACATAATTGGAGAAACGCTATGTATCAACTTTTTTCATACACTCAGTACACCGTATAAATCGAGTTTTTGTCTTCATTTTTGAGGGAGAAATCTTTTTGATGATAACTTTGCCCTGCTGAGAATACAGCCTCAAATGGCTGGTGAAGTTGTAAATTGTAAATGTATAAGAAAAAACTTATAAGTTCACTCTTTATTCTAAAAGAAGAATTATGTGTATGCTTTATTATGCTATGCTTGGTTTGTTTTTTGAAAGTGAATAATAGTGATGATTCTTACTGTGTCACCTTTTATATTGTATGCTTGAGGATGGAGTTAAATTGGTGGAATTAGGCGTTGAGGAATCAATTTCAGCGGGCTTATTCCTTGGCAGAAATTTTACTATTCAGGTCTCTTTCGAAAATTCAGGGCAAAGTACTCACTATTGTTTGAGCCCGGAAATATTTGCAAAATTTAAAAAAAATCAAATTTTGAAAAATTGGTATCCCCATTTTAGATGCAATTTGGAAAGGCTAGAGCGGGAAGGGCTAGAGTTTCCACTTGGTTGCTTTGTGGAAAGCAACTCGAGAGTTTTCGCTTTCAAAATGGGACGTTTCTACGAATGCGCCAAACAAGACCATTTAACTAAAACTTGGAATTCTTCTCTCTTCCGATCTTTTTTCAAAGAAATAAATTTAATGTTATTGATTTCAAATGAAAGAAACATTCCCGTATAGGCTCATTTCGAAAAATAGAGATGATGGGTGCCCTCCCCAAGCCTTCAGACTCAACTTCCCCAGATTTTTGGCTATTGGGGATACCTTTTTTTTGAGGAGGGGAGATGCGTTACCGCACGGAGTATGGGGATACCTAAGAAGCAAGCTTTACCGCAACTAACCCCAAAATGTTGAACAATCAGACAAGAAATTATCAGCCGAGTTACCGACATTATGCCGTTGGAAATGATAGTGAGGGCTTTTGGCAATGTTAAGCTGGCCAAGACAGAAGGTGTGTGTTCAAAGGCATGCATGCAGGTCAGCTGTTAGACAAATTTTCCGTAACTGGATGAGCCAATAAAATGTTGACTTTCATTTTGCAAAAAAAAATAGCTCTGCAGGAATAATATTCTCGGGCACCGGCCGAGAATGGATTTTTGATATTATATCAACAGGTACTTGATTATCGACCCTAATTTAATGAAAACAACAAATTGTATAGTGTGGAAAAGGAGAATGTTTAATACTTGTTATAATTATTTGCTGGTGGTAATCTGTGAACTTTTCGTAGAGCGATTCGCATTTCTCCTTGGATTTCGAAGGAATTAATTTCAGTTTTTTTTGCCAACTCTGTTATTTTGAACCACGTCTGGAGGTGTACACATCAGTCTGCCTCGTGCAGTTTGCTTCAAACTGTTCGACCTAGGCAAGGACCTTTCTTCGACTGATCGACTCTCCACATCTTCAAAAATGAAGAGTGAGTTGCGAAGAGAAAAATGTGAGTTTGAGACACCTGTATGAAAGTTTTGATTAAAACTAAAAAAAAAAGAAAAAAAGAGGTGAAAATAACAAATAATGGGTGCATAAAGACTGGAGATGTAGTAGGTATAAACACTTAATTAGAGGAGTGGGTAGGTACCTAAAAACTGGATGTTTGCTGTAAAAACAAGTCTCCTGGGAGAAGCAAGACCTCCGACTTTTATTTGAAAATAACTTGGCCTGGACCTGCGACGACCTACCACAGATATATTTACACCAAACTTGTTATAATACCCAGGAGAGTTCGAGGAACAGTTTTGTCAATTTACATGCTACTTATTTCTTCAACTACCAGATCATTTGTCTGTTTGAGCCTCGGTTTGAGCTTATACAGCAGTAGAGGACAGAGGACTCGTTCATCTTACATTTTCTCAGCACATAAAAACTGCTTGAACAATTATTATTGATTTCGTTCAGCCACATACGAGTTGTGTACCTACCTTTATCCATTTTCAGATGTAGTCAATTAAATTCCAGTTAAGTACTTACTCGTACAATAAAATATAATGTACGAGTAGCAACATTGTGTGAAAGCATCACAAGAACTTGATATGGGACATTATGGCGAATCCTTTTGTGCCTCATGACCTGATGGTCCTGATGTAGGTATACAATAAATTTTAAATTTAAATAGGTAATAATGATGACTATAGGTGTCACGGCAAAGTGAGATTGGTCGTGCTCGACAATTAAGCGTATTAAAAATTACAAACGAGGCCCTAAAAGGTTTTTTTTTGCCTCAGCCTGGCTATATCTCTCTAGTTAATCATCTTCTCAACAATGAACGGAGCAGTTGTACCCTCTTGACGTGTATAAATTATCCGTTTCACGCTACGAAATAATACAGTGGAACTCGAGTATATTTAGCAAACGTTTACGAGTCATTATTAGGGGAGATATTCTCAATAAAACCGGCAGATGGCCTGTGATTTCAATTGTTAACCGGTCTTCATGGTTGCTAACCAAACACAACCGGGTTGGACGTCCCATTATTTGAATGCAGCAGGAACGGAGATCTTGGAGTCGGACGTATCCTGAGAGGGTTGCTGCCAGCATTTCGTGTTACACTCCCGGAGCGTTTAATATCAAATTAGCGTATACGTCATTGACTCGCCGTTGGTATCCAATCAAAAGTACTAAAAGCCATCCGTAGGCGACCAATCGTCGACGATTTATTTAATGCTCTTGAAGAGCAATTATTATTGTGTGTAGTTAAAATGGAACATTGAGAATCGGTCGATTTGATGTGAGTCAGCAGCCAGCCATACAGAAAGTTTATAATACAGCAGCAGCATAGCAGTAACAATAACTGCAAAGGATGGCACAAAGGAAATGGGGAGCCTTTTGCAAAATGCAAAACGGCGGCGGCGGTAGCGCTCACCACTAAAAGTGACATTAATTGTACGATAGTGTGAACGTAATAACCTAGGATGCTGTACCGACTTGACGCTGCATGCTGGGATGCTGAGGCGCATTACCAGAAACTATATGGGCCTTAAAATACATAATGCCTCCATGATGCGAGATGTGACATTGGAATGAATCGAAACGCTCCTAAAGTTAAGACAGAGCAATGATTTGGAGCACTTTTACAACTCGATACCAAGTTGAGACTTTGACTGCCGTAAGTGAGGTTACCACTTAGCCACTTACCATAGTAGTGAGAATGCTATTCAATCAAGACTCTTGTATTTGGCAAGTTGATCCGTCCTATCTTTGCGACTACAGCTTGGTATCGAGCCGTTAGACATGCAGAAACAGTATCATAAATAGGTATAAAACGTAATAGTTCCTCTTTATACTCGCTCAGCTTTGTAATGTGTGGACAAAAACTAAGTCATCAACTGACACGTGACTTTTTGGTTTCTAGTCTCAGTCAGAATGGGCTTTCGCCGTTTTCTCTCCCAAAAGTAAATATCTCTGGAACGATGTATACATGACGTGCCATTGACTACTTCCAATTTTCGACAACTGTTTGAAACGCAGTCATCGTACTATTCAATTTGGCGAAACCTAAATCAAATCCCAGACTAATTTAGGCCTTACAAAAATGGACATGTTTTCGAAAAGTTTCTTCCGTCTAGATTATCCATCAGTTGCTGAGGAGTCTACAAATGAAGTTGGCAAAGGAGATGGAAACTAACAACTGAGAGCCAAACCAAAGCAATTGAATTTTTGAACCGTACCTCGGACCTCGGTTTCACCTCTGTGGTTCCACCAAAGCTGTGTTTGTTCAACACACTGATGTTAGTAGAATCTCGTTCGGTCAATTCCAGTAGTTATTTATTCCCTCGATATTTTAGGAAATATCGAGAAGTCGCCTAAGCCAATCGTTAATAAACAAAACTCGCTAAAACTTTTTTTATTTCAGAAGAAAGATGAACAAATTAATAGTATGGCCGTCATTAGCATCCACTGCAGCTTCCAAACGTCATTGCATGCTCCTTATGCAGGGTTTATTCTGACGTGCAGTTGGTGTCAAAATGTGCAGCTGAAAAAAATAATGTACAGTTGAGAATTCAAATTTGTTCAGTACCTACCTCTTTTTGGAGCTTTTATTGAAAAACATCAAAATCAAACTGAACATCCAAAATTTTTTAACAATAGGTGTAATATTTCTCACAATTCAAAACGAAGCACTTTTTTAATTCCTTTTTCTCGGCTCCACGACTTCTTCTATTCGGCTTTTGCTGGCTTGTACGAAAACACCCTGATACCAGGGTTGACTCTTCGCTTTTGACGTTCCTTTAACGCGGCGATCTTTTTTACTCAGCCATTTGTGAACGCTGGGGCTTGGGATTCCACAATTCCAACGACGGCATATTGTAGTGAACATAAAGGTACAGATTTTCTGTTTCCAGAAGTAGTCGATTTCTGTTTGCAGTTTTTAGAACATTGCTGCAATTGATCAACCTTTCGACGTCAGCACTATGAGATTTTGCCGCCAAAACTCGTGCAATTATACTCGTTGTAACATTAGGGAATTGGCTGCTCGATGCTAGAACGGCTAGGAACTTTGTCATTTGATTAAGAGGCACTAGTGTCCAAATCCAGAAGATCATTGTATTCCAAAGCCAGTTCCCTTAGATCAAGATCTTTCCCTGAGATCCCATGGACGTTTTAATGTCAGCATCCGGTTGTAAGTTACAGAATGGTTTAAGTGTGTTTAAAAGGTCAGTTTCGAGACTTATGGTGCGGTTCTCTAAAAAATTACATTCTATGAAGGCTCTGTTACGTTGTTATTACCTAGGCTACAGGCAATAGTCTAGGCCACTTTTCTCAAAAGGCGTCTAGAAACCGGTCCTAGAAGCAAATCATATAACATTTTGGCAACAAGCGGTTTTTGCTAAATGTACCCTGCTGAATCTGAAAATCTATGTTACCATCCCGAAATTTGGACCGTTAGGGCCCCAGGGCCCCATTTTCGACATTTCAGGACATTTTGGTTTCCTCCGGTTTTTTCAGTTCAACAGTTCATATCTCGGAGACCGTAACAAATAGAAAGTGAAATTTCGTTCACTGTTGCCTTCCCTCATGATTACTGGGAGCCTCCTATGCACTTTCCGTTCTTGATTTTTGACAATTACATCTACAGATCATCAAGATCAGAAGAGATGCAAAAACACAACACAAAAACTTCGACCTAGAGAAAGCTTCAAATAAGTTATTGGCAAGGGGGGGGGGGTGAAAAATTGCAAATTGAAATAGAGGGCATGAAACACGTCAACCCCATTGGAAGCAAATACGTTATAATTCGACGCATTGTATCCCGTTGATACCATTTTGGCACAAAAAGTGTCAATCAGTGTTGAAGGGGGGTCGTGCACTGAACGAAACCAATTTGTAGATTTACGTGTGCTATCGATGGATATTTGTGACCATCGATAGAGTACGTACATTCACATCTCTACTGCTTAATTCCTTCGAACAGTAAAATCACATTCTGCATGTATTACCCTCTTTACATATAACATATGTGATTTTACGAGTTACATATGATAGTAAATTCACAATGTAGATTTAGTTTACATTGCAATATCTCAACATAAATGTAATTCTACATTGTAAAATTTTAATGTGGATGTAATTTTACATTGTATTTTTCCACTAGACCAGGATGCGGCATATAAAAATGAGGTTTTTTTTGGCAATGTTTATTATCGATTTGTAATATAACGTGGAACGTAGAATAATATAAAACATAAAAAACATAGGAAAAGTACGTATACATAACATACATAGCTAGATAACACTAAACATAGTAAATTGAAATGAAAACATAAAGAAATGGAGATCATTTTTTGATCTTAGCAAATAAATGATTCATTTTTTGACATAAAAACTCCAAATAAAAAAAGCAGAAACAAAGATATAGAAACAAAAGAAATAGAGAATGGTGACTTTTCATTTTTTGAATTAAACGGACAAATCCATGATCCACGTTTTTAATGAGCGCTCGATTAAAAAAGTGGAAAATAGATATTGAAACATTCAACTCACTAAAAAAAAACAATACCTATGTGGTAATCAGTCAAAAATAAAAAAAAAAAATATGAGAACTCTCCCAATAAAAAAAAAATGTATACTTAAGTAGGTATACCTATTTTAGCATGCATTACTTTTTTATTTTATATCTCTCAACTTATTCATAAGCGCCACGACTTTCTTTTTTGAAGCGCCCATTTTTTTCGATCGTGATCCATCGTCTGGATGTATTTTTAAATAATATCTTTGCAGCATTTCGAGGACACAGGCGACTTCCTTGGGATACGTGCAGTTCAAGTTGAAATATAGTCCAAACGCCATGACCAGCGCATCTAACCATGTGTTGTGTTGAGCGACCACTTCTTTTTCGAACAAGACTAACGTCTTTTGCAGATCAGTTCCTGTAAGTGTTACATAAATAGGTCATTAAAATACGAAACTGCAAACAGAATTTTCACATACCAAGCTCCACAATACATGGCGAATGAACTTTTATCTTGGCTTTCAGGTCATCAGGTATGGAGTCATCAGTCTGGAATATAAACAATATTAGATTATGCCACATTACATTTTGGGCACCTAGATACCTTATGCAATTTGTACCAGAAGAATCCCAGGTCTTCACCAAAATATTTAGCGTAGAATTCGATTGAGTGTTTGACTTTATCATCGCCACATTCCGAAAAGTGACGAAAGCGCTTACTGAAGGCATACATTTTTTCAGCTTTCTGAATAAGGTTGCTTTTCAAGTCCTCCAGATCAGTCCCAGTGAGTTTCTTGAAGTGCCACTTCACGACCAACGGTTCAAATAGAACAGGCCATTCCTGTTGAATCACGGCTACCGTAGGAGGGTTTTCGATGTTGTTCAGAAACAATCTCTGTTCCGGATAAGATCTCTCCAACAAATCCATGAAATCTCCTCTAGTTTCATCGGCATTAAGCAACTGGGTTCTGACGGATTCATCATCATTTACTGCTGGAGACCATGAAGAGCAACCTGCCATCAAATTCTTCTTTTTCTTTTGCAAAGGCACGGACATGGTTCCATTTTCTGGCTCACTTTCATCCCAACTTCTTTTAACATGAGGTCTTCGTTTGTATGAAGCTCGCTCGTACAGTTTCGAGAATAAGCTGGTATACCCATTGCTTATAGGCTTATCGTCATCATCACGGTCTTCAAATGTCTTCGGATATTTCTGAGTCATCTTGAAAGCGACTGTTTTAATGGCCTTTGATGGAATGTGTGGAGTGACCTCTCTCATCTTGTCAACCACAATTCGTACGATATCGGCAATTGCTCTTTTGTCCCTTTGTCCTGTTTCACATTGGATCATATATTCTCTTGGAACTCTGTCCCAAGGAACGTCAAATGTCGTCCACAAGTACTCCAAGTTTCCGCTACGAGAAACCTCATATAGCTGGCATTGATCGAAGATCGATTCACTTGTCTTCTCAATCATAGCTGTAGATATTGGAATAAATTGAATTAGATATCAATAGTTTTCTCCAAATATTAGAAATTGGATGTTTATCTTTTTTTATATCCATATATCTACGTCTCCGATACAAAAAAATAGATCAATAATTTTTATTTAAGTGTAATATACCTAGGTAACTAGATGATTTATCTTATTATTCAAAGTTCTTGCCGGTAATAAACTATACCTAATAGGCAGTGAAGAGTAGCCCAAAATGATCCCCCCTAAGACCAAAGTAATTATCAAATTGCAGGCTGTGCTTATTCAAATCAATAATTTTTTATCAAATTCCGAGATCATTGAACTTCAAGAGTGATATACGTGTCTTGCCTTGAAGAAAGAGTTCAATTTTTTCTGTACCATAATGTAAATATCTACAAAAGGATGATTTTCTCCCCAGTTGAAAATGATTCCTTGGATAAGGCAAAATAATTTCTTTTCATCCGCTAAAAAGATTTCGCAATCGCGACTAAAAGCGTCGGAAAATAATAATGCTCGCGCCTGGCCCTCCAGCGCTTCCGTACTATTCTGACCTCACACCCACAATTCACAAGTTTTGAAAATGTAACATAAATAATAGTGAAAAAGTTTGAGAAGGGCAATTTCAAGGTTAATTATTTTTATTACATTTTTTCAAGGCTCATTCCAGATATATTGATAAGGTTCAGCTAGCTTAATCGCATAAAAGTGGATAGATATTTCCATTTACCTGACTCCATTGTCAAGGTGTCGGTTGCCGAACTTGTTTCTGAAACCACGCGGGGACTCTCTTCTAATAGGAGCTGGGAGCTGACAGCTGACACCACATTGGAACTCCCTTCTGGTGGGAACTGCAAGCCAGTAGCTGATGCTCCTGGTTGCCATGATTCGTTGCCTCCAACAAGAAGAAATACTTCATTACACAACAATTTTGCAACTTCTGCGACATCTATGACTGTTCCATCGCTCTCGAGTACCAGTGACCACGGCTCTGGTTGTGCTCGTAACCGAACTTTTCCATTGCTGCAAGAATAGGAAGTACTTTGTGAATAACTTGTATATTATAGGTAATTGTGTCATATATAGAAAAGTCACAAGTTGAGGATATATAGGGTGTCTCAACAAAAAGTTACAACTTTTCACTTCTTACCATTTTTTGAATCTACAGTGGCCCATACACACGCATGCAAGTGCTAAGACTTACCTGCACAGGTCTAGGCTCGCATGCAAGTATCAGTGTGTATGTGTCAAAACTGACGGCGCGTTCAGTTCTAGGCACGGCTCGAAGCGAATCTGTCAACGACTGATTTTTAGAGCAAGTGCGAAGGTGAGTGTGTGTGTGTATGTTCAGATTTCCCTTCGTGCCAAGCCCAGCTGGACATATTCTGCATATTTTTGTATCACTCAGCGGCAGGATCCTCAAAAATGGCAAGATGGTCCAGAAAGCAAGAAGCCGTCCTGAGGGAGTTGATTGAATTATGTAAATAAAATTATTTTTTGTTCATTTTGACAGCTTTTTAACCTCGTTTTTGACTGAACTGACAAATCTTGACGCACTTGTCTGAATTTCGGCCTGAATAGTGTGTGGTCAAAAACACGTTTCGAACTTGCGCGCGGACTTACCTGAACGTGCTTGCTCGCGTGCTTGCATGCGTAGTGTATGGGCACCTTGGGTATTGGAGGGAACGTTGAGAGGGGTCGAGTTTTGTATCTAGGGCGACCCGTAGACCTCTAGGTCCCCCTTGGAATAAAAATCGACCTATGTCGGTGTCTTCCCCCAATGTTGTGCTTATTCAAAAAAATACAGGTATGACTTTTCGTTTAGACACCCTGTATATATCTATCTTGGTTGTTACCTTTTAAAGTCAATGCTTCTAAATAGTTCTCCTCATCTTCAGACATCATGACAAAACATTTTTTGTCGCGATTTTTGCTCCAAATTTTGTGAAGCACCTTCATTCTAGGCAATAAAAAACAATGTGAAATTAAGTATAATACATAATTATATTAATATAAGAACAAAACAAAAAAATATTGAAAATTGAATTTAAAAAAAAGAAACTAAGAAGAATAATATCTCCCAGAGCTCAAAAATTAGGCAGTCAGAAAACAGAGCAGTGCTTAGTCCAATTAGTCATAGAACAATTTCAAAATATCGGACTAAGAAGTTGAATTAGAGTATTGAGATCTACAGCGAAGTAGAGAAGGCGTGTACACCTGAAATTTTGTCCAAGAAGTACAATATTAGGTTTTTATTCGCGACTTAAGATGAAGATTTTTTTATTCTTGGCTTCAAAAATAGAGAAAAAATATACATTATATACATTTTGAAAATTTACATTTCAACAAGAACTAAAACACTAGAACGTTTGACTCAAGTACACCAACTGTTTTCAAAGGGTTAATTATTCCGTTCAAATGGAGCTGACTTAAAACCAAATGCTACTCGTTCAATTGTTTTATGTTGTAGTACAGATTCTGGTGTCAAAAATTCATCAATATGAACAATCACATCTGTATTTTCCAAATTCGCTTCGATTTCATGATATAAAGCAGTCTCGCCATCGCATGCAATAATAATTTGATTGCCAATAACATAAAGGTTGTCAAAGTCTTCAGTTATAATCATCAATCTTACCCTGCACAAAACATACTCACCAAAGTCGTTTTTTTCAAAGCAAACAAGCATATTTGCCGTGTAATCTATTCCCCTGAATGTTGAGTTTTGAGATGTAAAGCATTTCTTGGATCCCAGTCGCGATTTTACTAGATTGATGACATTTCTTGAGTAGTCAAATTGATTGAACAATTGAGCATCATCAGCCAAAACTTTATTAGCATATAAAGTATCTTGTGACGATCGTACGGCCTGAAGGAGCTGATGTTTCTTTGATAAAGAATATAGAACATTTTTGTAATTGGAAGTATGTTTCACAATGTTTTTGAAGTATTGATGTTTACTCTCGAACCTTAATGTCCACAAATATCTCAAAGGCCCAAATTGCTTAATCAGATATGGATAATGAAGCAGAAAGTGATGCTTTGGTTTCAAACTTTCAGCTGGGAATAATTTCAAGCGTTCGTCAATGTACTCGAATACAAGAGTTCGCAAATACGTCACTGTTCCAAAAGAAATTTTGAAACTTAAAAGATACAAAGTTATCTGTCTCAAATTTAAAATCATTTTCCAAACTTCTGCTTTAATTAAATTTTCGTTATCTTCCACCAGAAAAGGAAGTACAATGAGCAACCACATATTTTGAGTCGCTGTGCCAGGCAATTTATCTTTCTTCCCTATAAGAGGTAAGTGAACTTTGTTATGGAGCACAAACTTGAGATTCTTTATCTTTTGGTTGAGTTCGTCATATGTGATTAATTTAGCTTTCACAAAAAAATTGATTGCAAGCATCAAATCGCACTGCAAGATTCCCTCAAAGATGTCATGTGCCATGCAAGGTGGCAGGCCGGGACTGCACACATGATAATTGGTCAGCGAGTTCAGAACTGAATCAGTTTTGACTCCCCTGTAAGCTTGATTTGTGGTGAGTGCCATATTGACATCAAATGAATGGGACTCTTGATTACGTCTTTCGTATATGTTATTTAAGGAAGTCATATCGTCACCCTCCTTCTTTACATAACAATACCGACAAAAATATCCAGAAAGATGGAAATTTTGGTGACTTCCTAAATTATCACCAACAACAGTCAGAAGTGAACCCTTCAACATTATTGTCTTTTCGGCTACTGTTATTGAAACACCTTCAGATTCCAATTTCTTAATATCATTTATGATGATTTGGAGAACTGCAGAAAAACCATCATGGGTTTTTACGTCCTTATCGTAAACCAATGCCACCAACTGAATTTGGTCCACTTGTGATCTTTGCCACGTTGGCATGTTCGCAAATGTCATATATATCCCGATAATTTTATGTTTTTTTCTGGAAGAGCCTAACGGATTGCAGATTTCAAACGCATCTTGGAACAAGATTATTCGTGCTGCATCTGAATTTTCATTAAAAAAAACATTATTTGTATAAACTTGCCCGTCTGTTACGTCCGAATAGAAATTTTTATCATTTGTTTTATGTTTTTCTGTCATATATTGATTGCAAAATGATCGATTCTTGAACAACATTTTCAATGTTTCTGCTATAGGAACGTAATAAAATTTCTGGTTGTCATTCAATGGCATTTCAATATGATTAACAAAATTGAAATATTTTTCATAGTAAATACGCCTGCAATGTTGACTTCGCAAGCTACCTGTTGTTTTGTTATGAGCTTTTTTGAACAAATTATCTTCGATAACCCGTCTTGCAGTTGGCAAATCATCTATCAAATTGTGTTGCATCAATTGTCCAAGAATATATTCAGTGTTCAAGTTATCAAGATCAGACATACCATTAATGAATGTTTGTAAAGATGCATCTGTCACAAAATATTTAGCTTCCATATTCAAATAAAGTGAGCTCAATATTTTCAAGCTTAGTTCTACGTGATCTTCAGTGTTTTCTCCACTATCTCCATATTCGATGTCGGCGGAGTCACGGTCATCTTGTGAACAGGTTTCGTCAGGAAAATTATTGTCTTGGGCTGGAGCGACTGACCCTTGGCCCGGAAGTGATGATTTGGATGATAATATGTGAATGGGTTGATTCTGGATATTGAAATGTTTCCGGCAAAAATGCTGCCTGATACTACTTACTGTCCGAAACACATCGATAACTTTGCATGAAGCTAAAAAAGGGCATTTCATATGAATACCATGCCTGATGTGATTGTATACATGTTTGTAAAACTCCTTTTTAGCATTGTTTGTGTAACCACAGTTAGGAACACTGCATATTGCAGACTTATTCAAATATTGCGGTGTTCGACTATTGTCAGAGTGATTCTTTAAACAGTGAACTCTATACCTGTTATACGATTTAAAAATCAAACCACAGTTATTCTCCAAGCAGTCAAATGTAGCGCCCGGAGTATTCCGGTGCAATCGCAAATGCAACCGGTACGTCTTTGCGCCTTTCAAATTAAATTTACAAATCTTGCACTGAATCATGATGATGCTTCAACAACACTCAATCATCATTATCAATTTTGAAAGTAAAAAGATAGAAACATTGTGTACTTACCTGATTATTCTTCGTCGACCTCTGCACTAGATCTTATTTGATGGGAAATGGCGTAATCTTGCGATCATCACCAACAAGTCACTGCAAGTGCTGCACTGCTCACGTGACCGCAAACGACGATGCTATTGGTTCATTTTTACATAGCCCAAGTAGATTCGCAGCACTTCATGTAATTTCACATAAATAATGTAAATTTACAATACGTATTGTGAAATCTCATGATTTTTCGTAAAAACACATTGCGATTTTACGTTTCGTTGTATTACTACATCGGGGAAATACTTTGTTCACTGTGAATGCACTTGTAGGATGCATATTCCCAAAAATATGTATTTTCGCCTAATTTTGCATGCAAAAAATGATTTTACATAGAGTCCAAAGTAAACTCACTCGATAAATTCATGTAATCTTCACGTAAAACTACACCCATTTCTTTCAGTGTGGGGGGCAAACCTTTGTTAGGTGGTCCATTTGGTTTTTCTGGCCATGTGGAACCGATCACGACAAGCTTAGTATCTTTTCCGACTAAATTCAATCTCCTGAACTCGAATCTGATGTGTAAATTTGGATAAAAACAAGTTTGAACAACTTGAAAAAACAAGTTTTTTCTTTGACAATTTTGACTTTTTTTTTCTGTTAAAGGTGTGTGTTCATCTTTAAAAAATTTTCAAAGGTCATTAGACTGAAAGGTATTCTTCACCATAATCATCCAGTCGATGTATAATTTTGTTTCTCGAGCTTGAAAAATCGATTTGAACCTGAGCCGGCCCGGCGCGTCGTCTTTAACTGATGACCAGAGCACTACACAGCATGCACCTTTAAATGAAAATAGCTCAAACTATTGAAGAAATAACAACTCATCTTCGTAAATTCGATGATCTGTGCAGAATTGAATTCCCTATGACATAAACAAAACCGCCATGAATCGCACTGCAGGGTTTTGAGTTATTTGAGGAGAGAGGTAACAGTCCATAGAGTACGAATCTTGACAGAATGTTATCTTCCTTCTCGAATAACTCAAAATCCTGCAGTGCGATCCATGGTGATTTTGGTTATGTTATACTTATAAAGGAATTCAATTCTGCACAAATCCTCGAATTTCAAATGATAAGTTATTAGTTTTTCAACAGTTTGAGCTACTTTCATTTAAAGGTGCATGTTGCAGTGTTCTGGTCATTAGTAGAAGCCGCGCCAGGCCGGCTCAGGTTCAAATCGATTTTTTAAACTCGAGAAACAAAATTAAACATCGAGTAGATGATTTTCGTGAAGAATACACTTCAATTTAATGGCCCCTGAAAATTTTCCAAGGATGAACACCTCTAACAGTGAAAAAAAATTTGTCAAAATTGTTGAAGAGAAAACAAGTTTCTCAAGTTGTTCAAACTTGTTTTTATGCAAAAACACATCGGATTCGAGCTCTGGAGATTGAATTTAGTTGGAAAAGATACCAAACTTTTCGTGATCGGTTCTACATGGCCATAAAAACAAAATGGACCACCTAGCAGAGCTTCCCCCCCACGAGACCCCCCTTTGACAGTGATCGACACTTTTTGTGACAAAATGGTATCAACGGGATATGATGCGTCAAATTATAACGTATTTGCTTCCAATGGATTGAAGGCCCTTTTTCATTTCATCCCCTTCATTTCAAATTGCAATTTTGTACTCCCTCTCCAATAATTCAAAACCCCCGAGTGCGATTTTTGTCGATTTTTGATATGTTGTAGATCACTCAATTCTAAACAGAATATCAAATTTTCAGGACGTCTATATTTATTCCGAGGTTGAAATCTATCTTTCTTGTACTACTAAAAGCTGTGTGATGAATCTCTCTGCCTCAGAGATGTAGTCTTCCGTTCTTTAAGCATAGCCCCCATCAAGTTCGAAAGTAACATGCGTGATGCTCGCAAATATTTTCAGGGCTCCTGTCTCCGTAATTGTCGTAATAAATGATGTCACATCACATCTCGTGAATGCGTGCGAAGCAAGTAGATATACTTTGTTTTTTTGTATTTCTTGTTTATTCTTCTTCACTCAAATATTTCAACACTTTTTCTAAACTAGTAAGCAATATCTATTCGCAGTGTGATCAAGTAAGCTCTGTAGATTCGCTACAGCACAATTTTCAGTTACGTGAATCACATCTGGACATGGCTGCAACTTGGTTTTCCGCAAAACTGTGTAGCACGGAAGATATGGAAGGAAATTCCTCATTGTTTCGTATTGATTTTTTGAAAGCCCAGCTTCAACAAACATGCTAAAGCTTTTAGAGGCGATAACTGGTGTGGAGTAGTTTCATCTTCAATTGATTTTGAAAAAGCATTTTTATACTTTGTTGCTCGTTGTAGGCTAAGTTTTTAGGTCTTTCAGTATTTTGAATGCATCTCTTTTTCCTTCCACTTGAAGTTTCACCTGAGTAGCGTATAATAATCCTTGTGACTTGTTACTCTTACGCAGCGTTTCCGTTTTGCGTCTTTTACTTCTTTCGCTGGAGTCATTAAATGTTTTTGATGGACGCCCCACAACCCGTGGTGGTTCAGGGAGGTTGAATGCTTTAGTATTCAGCCACGCATGATTCTTCAACAGAAAAATATCTTTATTGTAGCTTGCTTTTGACTATCGACGTTTAAACTCCGACTTTGATCGAGAAAATGTCTTCTTAATATCTTTGTTGTCACTTTTGGTAAAATCGTCCCTGTTCATGAAAGAATCCTCAAGGAAATTTATCATTGATATCCATTCCATTTTACTCTTACATCAATATAAATACTTCTTGTTTCGTAATTATTAATCTACGGACCTCTGAAATAGAAAAAAATTCAGATTAACAAAATAAGCAGTGTTTGAACATTGAATACGAGTATGACATGAGCGCAGTTGAAGGCCTAATATGTGAAAAATCGGAAGAATCCGGACACGTTTTCAGCCAGGTATTGAAAGCCAAATTATTTCTGTATTCATCTATGAAAGGAAAAGTCGCGGGACTCCTCGGGAAACAACAAAAACAATTTTGAATTTCGAGAATGCTTGAATATATTCGTACTTACCCTTCTCAATATTTTCCATGGTGTCAAGAATATATAACTTTGTTGAATATGCGTAAATCACTTTTACCTAAATAGTACAAGCGGTAGGCAAAACAATCCTGCATTTAATAAAGAAATCAAACCACTTTGCACAGTGACTCTTGGAACCATTTCGAGCGATTTGACCCGCAGCACCCGATAATTTGTCCCTTAGGGGGGCCATGGGGGCCCTCCAAATTTTCAAGATGCAAGAACTTTCATGAAACGATCATTGAGTATCGTCATGTGTGTCATAAAATGAGCTTATGGGTCTATTGAAAATGTTCTCAGCAATTTTCTTTGTGTCCGTTCCATTCTTCACACTTAAAAAAAAAATTCTTCAGCAGAGGTCAAAAAAACCGTTTTTATTTTTTAATCTACGCAAGGAAACGATCAATTCATATGTTTTGTTTAGTTTCCAAACAAATCGCATTCCGTAAGACCAATTATCAAGACAAAATTTTTATAATGGTATTTTCCAAAGAAGTGGTGTCCTCTTCAGTACACCTTTTTCAACAGCATTTTTTTCAATGCTCCCACTGGATAACAGTGTTAATTTTCACAGGTATGAGAAGCTTGAAGTCTTTTCTTAGTAATTTGGATGCAACAAGGCTTCTAAACGCGCAAGGGAGCCCTAAAAAAATTTTTTTTTGCTCGGCCATCAAATATTTGGCATGTTGATTTTGTAGTAGGGGAGAAGTGGACAAAAATTCAATTTCGGTCGCGCGGGCGGCGCACAGTGGGCCGATAGCTCATATTAGCGTGGCGAAATTCCCGGCATTTCTGGGTGTTCGGGGGTCTAGGTTCGAATCCCACTTCGGATAATTTTATTTTATTTTTTTTCTGGAAGATTTTTTTGGAGATATTGTTATTTATTCTTAAAGTACTCATCATAACTGATGCACTCCTTGAATTTCACTCGATTATCATGAGGAATTAGAAAAATGTAGCAAGAATAATGAGTAATGCAACTTTTCTTGAAAAATTCATTTTTCCCAAGACCGCAAATAGATGCAAATGGGAATGGGAACATTAGAAACAAGAACCTCCCTTCTATATAAAGTGGCTGTTCACTTTGTGTTTCTTTTTGTTTTTCATGTGATTTATTTATTTTTCCAAAGTTGTGGTTTTAATCTCAGTCCCTGCAACTTTTTTCTTTTTCTTTTCTTTTGAAGGTAATTGAGGAGTTATTTCAACTTATTCTCACAGTGATCATCAAAGTCCATAAGCTTGCCTAGTTTCACTCGATTATCAATGATAATAAAAAAATACAGCAACTTCAACAAATACAACAATGCATTCAAACACATCTTTGAAAAAATAAATAACTCACATGTAAAACAAAAAGAAACACAAAGTGAACATCCACTTCATATAGAAGAAAGATTGTTCTTCCTTATGATGCCATTCCCATTTGCATCTGCTTGCGGTTTTGACTCATGATTCTATCATGAAGAACTAAAAAATATAGCAAGAATAATGAGTAATGCAGCTTTTCTTGAAAAATTCATTTTCCCAAAACCGCAAGTAGATGCAAATGGAAATAGCATCATTGGAAAGAAGAACCTCCCTTCTATATAAAGTAGCTGTTCACTTAATGTTTCTTTTTCTTTTTCATGTGATTTATTAATTTTTTCAAAGTTGTGTTTGAATGCATTGCTGTATTTGTTCAAGTTGCTGTATTTTTTTATTATCATTAATAATCAAGTGAAACTAGGGAAGCCTATGGACTTTGATGATCACTTTGGGAATAAATTGAAATAACTCCTCAGTTACCTCCAAAAGAAAAGAAAAAGATAAAAGTTGCAGGGACTGAGATTAAAACCACAACTTTGGAAAAATAAATAAATCACATGAAAAACAAAATGAAACACAAAGTGAACAGCCACTTTATATAGAAGGAAGGTTCTTGTTTCTAATGTTGCCATTCCCACTTGCATCTACTTGCGGTCTTGGGAAAAATGAATTTTTCAAGAAAAGTTGCATTACTCATTATTCTTGCTACATTTTTCTGATTCCTCATGATAATCGAGTGAAATTTAAGGAGTGCATCAGTTATGATGAGTACTTTGAGAATAAATAACAATACCTCCAAAAAAATCTTCCAGAAAAAAACTAAAATAAATTTATCCGAAGTGGGATTCGAACCTAGACCCCCAAACACCCAGATATGCCGGGAATTTCGCCACGCTAATCTGAGCTATCGACCCACTGTGCGGCGGCGGCGGTTTCATTCTAGCGGCAATTATATTTACGCACAACGACTCTGTATTCCGTTGTACTGCGGGAAAACTTGGCACAGAAGTAGCTTGTACCAAAGCAAGTGATTTGGCCCGCAGCACCAACATTTTTTACCCAGGGTACTCTGCATCGTGACCATTCTTCAAAACATGACCCATAATGCAACTGTTTCTGTTATAAGAGCTGATGCGTCGACTTGATGGTCATTTCTATGCAATATTTATTGGCAAAATCGAGAGCTGTAGTCTGAAATAGTTGAAAAATTTATTCAGTAGCGTAATTGTCATATTCTTGTTATAATGTTCAACAGAATTCAAGAAATCAATGAAATGTTAAATGTGAGTAGTTACTCGTAACTGGGGCGACTTCCTTAAATTCGAAGAACAAAGCGTAGCTCTTCGATTTGTTAGGATCGAATGCTCTCTGTGATTCATATTGGGCACCAGTTGTCACAAATATGCAGGGAACAATTTTTTCCTCTGCTGATGCGTCAACTTCATTCGTTAAAGTCACCATAGGAGACATGGCAGATGTCGCATAATCTTGCACATCAGGGATTGGTGTCTCACGGAGGAAAGAGTATTGTTTTCCTCACTGTCGTTACGGATGTTGCGGTATTAGGTATATCGTTTTTCTTGTCTCTTCGCTCTCAAGAACTTCCAAAACTGTGGGCACTACTCGGTAGCGGACTGTACAAAAGATTCATCGCTATCCATCGGATTGCAGAAGGTTTGGGCGAAGAGAAATCTTTTGCTCTGGGAGGCTTTCACGCGTTCTCTGGTTGCGATTCCACCTCATTCTTTTCGTCCAAATGCATGGAGGACCTGGAAGAGCATGGAGAAAGCGACTTCCGCATTTCGTGTGTTGACTCTGCTCTCTGACTCTGAAGCTGACTCTCTCGTGGACGTTCTTTCGCCGTCCTCTTGGGGCTGGAAGAAAATCGATGAGAGCTGGTCGCCAGTCTGGACACTGATTGCTGAAGTGTAAGGGGACTGCAGTGAGCTACACAAGTACGTCTTTTTTTTTGTGAACCTATAAGAACTTTTAAATTTCAACAGCTGCAAATGCGAGACTGACTGCAAAACAATAATGTGTACTTGTCGAAAAGCCGGACTTCTATGTACGCTCCAATGCAAAATATGCAAAGGAGAATGCTGCAACAACAGGTGGGTTCTTCGCCACTCCTAGGTTATTTCAGAGCCTTTCTAAAAACAGAGGCGCTATTATTGTCATTCCAATGGGGTACTTATTATTATCATATAATATAAACATCCCTGTATTTCATTTCAGTATGGCGGCATCTGAAAAAGTTTCGGAAGAGGAGGAGGAATTCTTAAGAGGTTGAGAAATACATCTAGCCGGGGAGATGTTACAAGTTTATTTTCAAAATTGCTCGATCATGTTGATGGACCTAGAGTACTTAAGTACCTTGTTCATTTCTACTACTCAAGGCCCACACTGGGCACGGCGCAGAAGCAACACGTCATTTCTTGAATTATGTTGAAGGTTATAACAGAAATACATGTAGAAGACTTGATTTGACAACAAAAATTAGAAATAAGGTATGTCGTGGGGGGGATATCTTATTGCAAGTCGATGATTATTGCACACGGCGCAAAAAAAACTCTTTGCGACATGGACGAAGCGGTTGCTGCATGCCATAACACCGACTTCTGATACCTTGCCTGCATGAGGCATACAGTAAAATTTCTATCGGGTTGAACATATCTGGGGCCAAACTGATATCATAGATTTTCTTCGCTGTCCTCTTGGGGCTCAAAAGGAATTGTGAACTGGTCGCCGGCGGTCTGGATGCATATTGCAGAAGTATGGGTGGACTGCAAATACTGCAATGAGCTGAAACTCACGTACGTATTTTTTTGCTCATACAAACTTCTGAACATCTTTGTATTTGGTCTCAGTATGGCTACATCGGAGACCGGAAAAGTTTCAAAAGAGGAGGAAGAATTCTGAAGAGGTTAGGAAGTACTGGTGGAGACGAGGGTGGAGATGTTTATAGAAATAAATCTTGAATGACTGGAACTCGAGTATTTTGCTCGCTTTTATTATTGAAGGCTGGGCACAGCTCAGAAGCAATACTTCATCAATTTCTTGAATTCTGTTGAACATTATAACAAGAATATGACAATTACGCTACTGAATAATTTTTTTAACTATTTCAGACTACAGCTCTCGATTTTGCCAATAAATATTGCATAGAAATGACCATCAAGTCGACGCATCAGCTCTTATAACAGAAACAGTTGCATTATGGGTCATGTTTTGAAGAATGGTCACGATGCAGAGTACCCTGGGTAAAAAATGTTGGTGCTGCGGGCCAAATCACTTGCTTTGGTACAAGCTACTTCTGTGCCAAGTTTTCCCGCAGTACAACGGAATACAGAGTCGTTGTGCGTAAATATATTTGCCGCTAGAATGAAACCGCCGCCGCCGCCCGCGCGACCGAAATTGAATTTTTGTCCACTTCTCCCCTACTACAAAATCAACATGCCAAATATTTGATGGCCGAGCAAAAAAAAATTTTTTTTGGGCTCTCTTGCGCGTTTAGAAGCCTTGTTGCATCCAAATTACTAAGAAAAGACTTCAAGCTTCTCATACCTGTAAAAATGAACACTGTTATCCAGTGGGAGCATTAAAAAATGCTGTTGAAAAAGGTGTACTGAAGAGGACACCACTTCTTTGGAAAATACCATTATAAAAATTTTGTCTTGATAATTGGTCTTACGGAATGCGATTTGTTTGGAAACTAAACAAAACATATGAATTTATCGTTTCCTTGCGTAGATTAAAAAATAAAAACGGTTTTTTTGACCTCTGATGCTGAAGAATTTTTTTTTCAAGTGTGAAGAATGGAACAGACACAAAGAAAATTGCTGAGAACATTTTCAATAGACCCATAAGCTCGTTTTATGACACACATGACGATACTCAATGATCGTTTTATGAAAGTTCTTGCATCTTGAAAATTTGGAGGGCCCCCATGGCCCCCCTAAGGGACAAATTATCGGGTGCTGCGGGTCAAATCGCTCGAAATGGTTCCAAGAGTCACTGTGCAAAGTGGTTTGATTTCTTTATTAAATGCAGGATTGTTATGAAATAAGCTCCGTACCGCCTGTACTAAAACTTGAGTTTTCAATTTCAGACCGCAGCAATTTTCACTTCAAACAAACGTCAAGTTCAAAGCCTTCTATGACATTACTTCTGCCTCTAAATCACATGACTTGGTAGTTTCGTGTCTCCAAGACTATTTAACTTCATGATAAGATACCTCATTTTCATTGATAATAACTTTTTTGAAATTAACTTTTGGCCAGTTAGATTGGGCAAATATTCCACTGTGCAACGATACTATCCGGTGGATCGCAGGTTAGAAGGAGCGTGTGTTAGAAAATCACGAACGAAGAGATTGATCTCAACATGACAGTGTTTTTAGGTTCTGTAGTCCCAACAAATCGGCCTTCGGGTATTATCGGAATACTTTCAAACTAAGGGCTCGATACCAAGTTGCAGGCGCAAAAGTTAAGACGGCGTAACTTGTCAAATAGAGCGGTCTGATTGGCCGTTGCTATAGTAACCGCACTTACGGCGGTCTCAGCCCCAACTTGGTATCGAGCCGTAACTAAGTAGTGATTTTTCTAACAAAACGACCGTCACCGTTTCTTCCAATGCAGTGGAGCATCCTGATGTTACGTTGTCTGATGGTGACGCTTTTGGTGATGAGTCATTCTAATGGGGATGGGAGTAGTTCTCGAGGTGGTTCTGGAGGTGGTTCTGGAAGTGGTTCTTGTGGACGAGGTTTTTGTAGCCAAGATAGCATTCGGTTTGAACTCGAGTCACCATATACATAACTTCTAAATTATGTTTTGATGGTCTGATGTACCAAGGGTTTCAAGATCGTACTCTGGTATTTTGCTATCACTATATTCTTAAAAGCTCCGCCGAAGATAAGTTAGACTACACAATTTTTTCCAAAACATCCACTCCATTAGATATTTCGCTCACCTGATGCAAGTCTGCGGTCCCTACTCAAAGAAACGCAATAAAGATAAGCCTACCATGGCTATTATATGTTATTTGCACTTCATTATTGCACGTTGAATGTATAATTCTGAACACTTAGCAGAAAGTTAAATGGCCCGTAAGGCATAAAAAACTTCATTCTTTTCCAGCACAAGAGAAAATTAGCGAAATTAATGGGACGAAGTGGCATTACGTTAGAATTCACTTTTTAAAAGCTCGCACGCTCGCCCGTCCAAACTAAAAGTTTAATTAAAAAATTTCATAGAAATTACCATTCTCAACTACCCACCACAGTTTCGAGCTTTCGCTCCACATGGCCCTTCTCCCTGGCGGTGCCAAGGGCGAGAATCGTTCGAAGTCGAAGTTGATCACGACTGTATGCGCCACATTCAAATGATGCAATATAGAAGTGTAATAATGGCTCCCCTGGCTTATCACAGTTTTAATGACAGCGTTTACTGTTATCGCCGTCGAATGACTTTTTCAGATTCTAATTCTCTCAATATTATATTAGCTGCCAGTGAGTGCGGCGCTGCTTTATTTTATCTTTGGCTTTTCGCCACGGCACAAATTGTGCGCGCTGTGATCTGATGGCAAAAGCATTATGATGTCGGATGCCAAACGAAGACGTGTAAATGTTCCGATTTATTGGCCGTAAATTGAACTGGGGTTGCTTCTTGGTTCTTGGCTTTTCGATTTGAAAAATCTAGTCGATGTTGCCCCACACATGCAAACGGTTTCACATCAGTGAGCCAGAAAATATACCCACCTACCTCCCATATATCTTTGTTATTCACAATAAAGTAATTCCAATTAAAACTTGTTGAATAAACTTTTGTGCTAAGGAATAGGAATATTATTATCTCTTATTCAAGAGCCTTTGTTCGTTTGTGCGGTACCCATATGGGAATTGACTTTTAAATCTCGTGGTATATTTGGCCGTGCGGGGACAACATTTTGTTTTACACGTGCCTGTCATCTGTCAAACAATCGCCGAAGGGGCACACGATGTCAGTCATCGGTTATAATCCGGATTTGAGCTTTTAAGTATCGTTTGAGCTAACAGTGTCAATCAGCATGGGGTTGTTAAGTCGCTGGGGTGGTCTCTAATCTTGTTAACGTAGTAAAACAGCGTATTAATGAAACTTTTTAAGGAATTTCTCCCTCGGGAAAAACTATTTTGAGCCCTTTCCAACAATGGTTCATGCCATTTTCTCCCTTTGTCATAGTTAATTGGATTCTGGGCCTGCTATGTTGAACTTTATAATAATGTTTTATCACGCTCTGTTACCTGTTTTCGAAAACATTGAACGCTCTTTTTCTTTTGGCTTATTACGTACGATAACTATTATCCCCTCCCCCCCTAGAAGTTTACCTTGGGCTATGAGATCCCTATAATACCAGTGTCATGTTTATAGTTTCCAATCCATCGATTAAAATTTGACAGGTAGGTAGGTGGATCCCGTACCATAGTGATCGATTTGCCATTTTTAGGAGATTGATATTTTTTTGCTGAACTATTTTTTGAACAAAATCAAAAACCTAGGTGATATAGCCTACTCGTTGCTTTAGCCAAATTAGCTCCAACAACCCCATAGAAGCCGTCTTAAGGCTGTATACGTAGGGTATCAATATTTCTCTCTTAAAAAAAATAAAGACAAAGAGATATAAAAATTTTGATGGGATTTCTTTCAATCTTTGTTCACCTTGCTCCTTTTTGGATTACCTCACATTTTAGGAGCCAATAGGAGCCCAATAGCCCCAATACCCTGAAAAAGTTTATAAAAGATTACTGGGACATTTTTTGACAAACAAAAAAATTATCAACTGTTTTATAATTTTGTGAGACGCAGAAAATTGAGTACAGAGCGGTTTTTTGAAAAAAGTCGTCAACAATAAAGAAAAAAATATTTTCTTTCACATAATTGAAAGAACGCTCTGTACTCAATTTTTTATTTAATACATTCAATACGCCGTCTAAAAGAAATTAGTTTTTATATCCATTTTTGAGGGAGAAATACTCAAAATAGTTTTGGCCTGCTGAGAATACAGCCTTAAAGGGGGACTGTGGGTATAATTTTGTGTCAATTTTAAAATTTATATAGCTGTGAGATGGCTTAAGTTGATTTTTAGTCAAAATCGCATCGAAAAATTCCAAGCCGTTACGAAGTTATCGTAAATTTTGTGGGCTGATCATCAGGGCCGGATTAACTAACTAACTTTAGTCAAAATGAATCATCATCCACCTAGTACTATAGGCGATTTACATTTAAAAAACGCCACCTGGTGTAGAGCTCGGTACTTGATCGTCGAGGACGTTTTTGCGAGGAAAACATACTCCGACGTCTAGTAGCCTTGGTGGGCACTAGTGGATACCTGTAATACCCACATATTGACATGGAAATTTGACAAGTAGAAATAATCTGAAAAAGGGGTTTGCATTTGTGTCTCTTATTTCATGTTATGGTTAGCGTATTTAGCAGGTTTGTAGATCTAGCTCCAGAGGTGCGCAGCTGAAAGACTACGCCCCCAGCAATGCACTACATTATTGCGATAAAAAAAGACAACGTTTACGTCGCGAACACAGAGGTAGCTACGGCGAGCTTGTTAGAATGAAAAATGCGGATCTCCAGCTGAAGTCGAAGCAGGAAATCTTTAGAAAAAAGCGAGGAAAAAAGGTAGGTGGTGGTTGACTCTGCACGGCCAGCCCGAGGTGATTTTTTCTTGGCTGGCAGGCTGGTCGACGGGTTTGTGTGTTTCCCTCCGTGCGGGTGTGACAGAGTCTGTTGCTCTTCCTTGGACGGAAGCTATGGATGATTTAGAGAAAGGTCTGCGACGACGCTGGTCATCAACATGGGGCCCAATAACGAGCCTATGGGGTCCCAAGGGTTCACAGGAACGAAAGTTTGCTTGTAGCGTACTGCACAAGACAGCAAAGTGACAGTTTTGACATGCCACCAATTGACGTAACCACCGCCGTTGCCGGACGGCAACTTACACCAGTTCTAAAAATTAATTCTCTAAAACTTCCTCGACGAAACGGCTATTTTCCCCAATAAGGTCAATCGCCTATTGCGGCCTTTTTAAAGTGGACGACAGTTGACAGATTTTTCAGGATTCTGGTCTAAACGTCGCATGACAGCAAGCCAACTCGTTGACATTGTCGTCCACTTTATTTTGGCCGCAACCGTACTTACCTACTTTGCTAAAAAAAAAATAGTCCTTTACAGAATGCGGAACACGCGGCCCGATTGAAGTTCTCAGGAACTACATAGATAGTTGGAAATTGGATACGGCATCGCATCGGCTCATCGGTACATCGGCAAACGCACGCACGATTCCCCGATAGCTTGGTTTTATGACAATGGGGAACTATAGGCAAAACGGATTGTAGAGGGCGACGTGTTCCATGCACCGATATTGACAGTTAATGTACATAACCTCAAAGACTTGCAAACAAATGTGCGGAATGTGAAAAGTGCTCAAAGAAGAGTTGAGGCGGGGAGGGAGCCCCACTGAGAGGGAATAAAAAAGAGCTAGTGCAAACTGCAAAGGTATGGTCCTTTGGAACTGTTGCAGCCTGATAGGTACACAACACGTCACTATATCAATTTTTTTACCGCGATTTTTGGCTTGTCGGCGTTTCTACTTTTCAACTCACGAAGTACGCAAACCGCTGGTTCCTATGGTGCACGTGAGTGCTGACAAATGAAAATGAAATGACAATTACAAAGTTGAGGTTATGTACGTTTGAAAAGACACTGATGATAGCTGGGGTGCATGGAACACGGGCGCCATTACTTCAGGCGTTTGCCACTATAGGTCCCCATTTTTTCTGAAGAATTGGGTAATGCAGTAGCAATGATATCGGGAATAAGATGTACTTTTGTCACTGGTTCAGTTTAACAATGAGTTTACGTACCTTATCGTCCTTCCTCATGCCTGCCTAATGTTTATTTTCTATACACTTTTTAAAGTACCTATGATCATTGATCAGGTCAGTCGTCATTCTTCAGTCGAAATAAATTCATGAACGTTCCCAGCGGCGCGAAAAAGCGAAAGCTTGCCAAGGAAAAGAATGGAAAATAAGTCAAAGCTTTGGAAAACGTTCCTAAAATTAGCCCGTTTTTCAAAAAAATCTGATGAAAATTTTCGTAGGGGAGGGGGGCTCAAAATGTTGTAGCCTAAGGCCCAAATAAGGCTTAATCCGGCCCTGCTGATTATGACGTCATACTGCGCACCGGAAAGGACAGGTCGGCAGGCCAAGGCACCACGCCAACAATTACTAGACCTTTATAAAATTGAACAAGTTTATCAAATGGTAGACGCAGGTCATTTGACTTTAATTTCTACAGTAGGCACCAAATGTCTACTGAAATTTGGTTCACCGTGCTTTGAAATTAAAGTCAAATGACCTGCGTCTATCGTTTGGTAAACTTGTTTCATTTTATAAAGGTCTAGTAATTGTTGGCGTAGTGCCTTGGCCTGCCGACTGTCCTTTCCGGTGCGCAGTATGACGTCATAATCAGCCCACAAAATTTACGATAACTTCGTAACGGCTTGGAATTTTTCGATGCGATTTTGACTAAAAATCAACTAAAGCCATCCCGCAGCTATATAAATTTTAAAATTGACACAAAATTTTACCCACAGTCCCCCTTTAAGCTTGCTTATTTCTGCCAATGATGGGCCGAAATCTCTCCATCTAATTCAGAATTCAATTTTCGCGATGGTACCTAGCTCGTGCGATGCTTATAATCAAATAAATATATCAAATAGGTTTCGAAATTTTCGTTGGATGCGGACAACTGAAAAACTTTGCAAAATGCTTGCACAGCACAAATCCGCTCTTGACGCGATCACAACTCCATTTTCACCGCAATGACAAGCATATTATAAATCCAAAGCTTCCGAAGTTTGGATGCATTAATAATTTCGGAAATCGGTACCTTCATGCAAGAGTTATACATGATGATGATTTAAAAACTGTCAGCCTGCCGCCCCACACCCTTTACAATAGAATCCTGAAAACTATTTAGTTCTAAACATAATCTTACCTTGAGAGGCAAGCTTCTTAAAGCAAAACTAACCGTCACTGGTTGACATAACTTTCCCTAACCAGTTCGAATCAAAGTATACATCATTAATGAGGGGATTAACGGCCAAGAATTGGATGATCTGTGCATTTTGTGATTTGAGTCATAAAATTTGGCATCCTTGTTCAGGAGACCCTCCTTCGCAATTCTAGATGTGGCGCCACCCAAGATTTCGCGCTAGAAGCACTGTATTGTGGTTAATATACCTGCTAGGGGTAAATTCTGCAAAAATGGTTCCTGACCTGTCGCTATGGTGGTACCGCAGTCGGTATTTTTTAGTTCTGTTTGGTTAAAAATACATAAAGAAATGAGTGAAGAGTACATTTTTGCTGGCAAAGTTTCAAAGGCTGCCTCTACACGTTGTTTTTATACATTACGAGGCCAATTTTATTTCAGTACGGGAAAGATGGTAAAAATATTGATACTATATCTCGCGTACGGGTTCGAATATAATTGAGACGATCGTTTGAAAACGCACACAGCTTATTTCTGCGTACTACAATGAATACACGCCAACAATTATTTACTCAGGAATTATCGCTGTGATTACAACTCGCTTTTAATCGCTCGCTATCACTTCGCATTCCAATTCAATACTGCCCTGAGCTGCCGGCATATGCCTTATATAAGGCCTCCGAATAGTGTTCCCGAACTTTCTGTCTATTTCCAGCAAATTCCATAGTTAGCATATGCGGTTCCTAGACCATTCCTGAATAATCATACACATTACCCGTATAATTCTGCCGAGCTCTGGAACGGCGCCTCCGCCAAAATGGACAGATGTGCCCTGATCAGGCATTGGAGTCTCCATTCAGTTTCACGTACACGAACGCTCTGGAATGCACCAGATCGCTCCATACTTCTACACTGCGATCTAATGGATGGAAGAATCCAGAAAGATTGAGTGTTTACCAGTATGTACGGGATCGCCGCTCGTAACAATATTGCCAAAACATCCGCGAAAATAGGACGTTCTTAAATTTTATATTCTGTTCAGAATTGAGTGCCCTACTACCTATCCAAAATGGTCAAAAATCACACCCCAAGGCTTCGAGTTATTGGAAGGGGGGGGGGAGGGTGTAATGAAGTTGCAACCCAAAATGAAGGGTATGAAACCCGTCAATCCAATGAATACAAATACGTCGTAGTTCGACGCATCACATCCCATTCATACCATTTTGGTACAAAAAATGTCGATCATTGTTGAAGGGGGTCGTGGGGGGGGGGGGGGGGTGAAGCTCGACTGGTGGTTCTTTTTTTCCTGGGCCATAGAGAATCGATCACGACAAGATTGGTATTTTTCACGACTAAATTCAATCTCCTGAACTTGAATCCGATGTGTAAATTTGGATAGAAACAAGTTCACTTGAGTAAACCTGTTTTTTCTTTGACAATTTTCACAAAACTTTTTTTTGCTGTTAGAAGTGTTTCTTCTTTGGAAATATTAGTTGTCTGTTTCAGTTCCAGTTTCATCATCAAATCATCAAGTCCACAGTTTCATCAAACAGAATTCTTGCCGTTGAACAAATTGTATTTTTCACAAGAAAAATCATATCTTCCCAACTACACAAAGCACAACGTAAAGTAAAAGAACAAAACGGTTGTGAGCTACAGATACTACCAGGCGACAAGATCTTCAAGATACATCCACATTCATATAGGTATACAGGATGATGTGAAAATTTCCTGTGCCGTGATAAAAAAAAACGAAGTTGTACGACTGTTTGTATCACCCTGTAAAAGGCATTTCTATGCTTTGAATGATTTTTTGTATGGTTTACGAAAGTTGTTTCAGATTCCAATCATTTTAAAAAAAGTTAGGACATTTCAAAAACCCACTAAAAAAATTGTCAGTTCATTTTGTGCACATTTTATAAAAAAAAGTAAAATAATAACAAAACAAAAAATATTACAGGACAATGCATTTAGGTCATATTAGAGTTTATTGTATAAGAGAATGTTGACAACATTTAGGCAAAATGGACTCTTTACGGAAGTAGAAGTTACCAGCCTCGCGCCTCCGCCAAAACTGGTAGCAAACAAGCTGATGCACCATAATGTAAGAACAGACTATGTTTCTGCTTTCTGCAGAGACTATTTTTGCATTGTGCATTGATTTTTTACCTGGTTTTGATCACGAGCTAAAACCTGATGCCTGCAATAAGACAAAATCTTCACTTCGCAAGACCACTAACAGCGCCTTCGCCAAAATTGACTTCCGTGGATTGCGCATCGACGAATTGACAGGCGCTTCCACCAAAATGCGGCACAATGTGACTCTTTCTCTGAACAAACCTATATCCTATCTTTTTTTTTCTGGCTCACGTCCATATAAATAACAAAACAGAATACCTACTTTTCTGATTTTGGAATAAATGTCTACCTACATTAAAATATACTTAGTCGGTGTGCATGGGTCTGTATTTCAATATACCTACATATTATTAGTTGAGTATAAGTATTGTAAGTAGGTAGGTATACACGATGAATTCTTTTGGATATACCTGCACGTCCAGGAACAAATTAATAATCACGTCTAATTCGCTTAATTGAGTACACGATTAAAAGTGGTAGGGGTTAATTTATTTAATGAGGGGGCACATGTCACTTTTTCCCCTCGTCGGTGCTGGTGCCCCACGTGATTGGCAGTCGAAAGAGTTTCTCCCCGCCTTTGTAACATCCGTCTCCTCCCTCCCGATTGGCTGGTAACCGTGAAGAGGGGGCAATAAAATCAATTTAATGCTATCGTTCACTTGTTTAAGTTGAGCATGAAACGGGCCTAGTTGATGTCTAGTCGCTCAGAGAAAGACGGAGCGAGGGGACTTTTTATGCTCTGTGGAGTTATTCATGCGTGACATATGTACCCACGTACCCACACAAATGCACACACACACTCACAGTCACCAGTGCTGCAAGCATTTATGGCGTTTTGTTGGTCGCGCTTTAGAAAAAAAAAATGAATAAATGTTTTCCATATGAGCCGCACATAAATGTAAATAATGAGAAAATGACATAATTTACGTTTATATCATCCGGTTGATATTGTAATAAATGACAGAAAAACGAATCAATTTTGACAACATAACGACGACGACTGGTTTTATACATGCGGACATTCACGTGATGTTTCAATTTCTGCGTTTGTATGTATATATGTGTTGGTGATGCCTGGTTGGGGATTATGATGTCTAATGTCGATTTGCCGATGATGGATATGGTTAATTATCAATAGCTACTCGGTTTTATCTCCGAATTCTCCGCAGGGTGCAGAGAAAAACTCCCACTGGTCCCGCTATCCCTTATAGGTTCAATAACTACTAGCATGCACAATTTGGCCTGTGAAGCAGAGTGCCCTACAAATATACCTACAACTGAAAGACCTGTAAAAATGTCAAGATATACATATCAATTTTCAAATTGAAATCTGTCATAAAAAGGAGTAATGTGAAATTTTCGACTTGGACATTCTCCAGTTCTTTTCGGGATATACTTCAAAAACGACCAAAGATATTATGATTCAACCTTAGAACGATTCAATCGACTTTGATTAGGATCCAACCGCTTCCGAGATCCCAATAGTGAGCGTTGAAAAACAGAAAACCTATATACAGGGTGTCTCAATGGAGCCAAAAGTATCGCATTCCGTGTCCAGAGCGGTATATGGAACCCACCCAAGAACACGAGAAAAATATTAAAAAGATTAATGACGTTTATTTTCGAAGATATGGGGGGTCAGAGGTTGGGGCTTCGGTTCTCACTTATGTGCGTTATCCCAAGTGATTTTGGGGAACTGTTTGTGATGAACTAATCAGTAAAAATCAACTAGTGGATGTGCAATGAATTTCTGTCAACGATACAGGGTGAGTCATAGATCACAAAAATCCAGTTTGCTTATAATTGCCTACAAAATATTCCATTGGTCCTCTTCGTTCCCAAAGAATTTTTACTAACGTTTTAAAGGAAATGAGTTTTTGAGATTTATGAATCGCCTTGTATAATCTTGTAAATATAATAGAAGTTTAGTGCACACCCAATGGCTGGTAATTTTTACTTATTCGCCTGTTAAAAAACTGTTTCGCAAAATCACTTTGAATAACGAAGATAAAGGGCAGCGATCGAAAATAAAGGGTGATTTATTTGAAGGTACAGGTTTATTTTGGCAAGTAAGTTGTCGAAAAAATAATAAAATAGGTAGTCAAATGATTTTGTTTCGCGGCAAGATGGCTTTGGTTTCTACAATTCACTTGAATAAAAGTTATTCTCGCAGCATTTTGTCCGCAGAATTCAACTCTGCATAGATACATAGTCTAATTCTCTCCTGATACAGGGTGTCGCGTAGTTTGAAATTTTTAATCCATTTGATTACCAATTTTGTGATTTTTTTGACAACTTTTTTCTCAAAATAAATCATAAATGCTATTTATAGTTGTAATCAGAAAGAAAAGCTCCATCAAATGACGTAATAAAATATAGGGCGTTGCATTTGAAATAAAAAAGTTACATGTCACACTCTGTATACGGTACCAATTGCAAAAGTTCAGACGATTGATTCAAGATCCCTGGGAAAAATCGTTAAGAAAAAGTTTTCAGTTTCTCAAAATATCTCAAAGGTGAATCTCCTAGAGGGGGGGTAAATTTTATCGTGAACACCCTGTACTTTTTTAAAAATTGAAAAAAATTGAAAAGGAACATTTTATCGGGTAATCTTTAATATTAAACAGAAGAACTGTTCTTGGCATTTATGTTTTGAAGATTATTTATTTCAAATTTTGGCCGTAACTGCGGCTAACATGGTCCATTCTGGAGTTCCAATTTTCAATGACACGTTTAAGCATTTCGAGTGGTATTTGGCGAATGACGCGAGTAATGTTGGCACTCCAATTCCTCAATCGTAGCCGGCTTATCACATATACTTTGGACTTCACGTATCCCCAAAGAAAGAAGTCTAGAGGTGTGATATCACATGATCTAGGTGGCCAATTCACTGGTCCGAAGCTTGAAATTAAGTGTTCACCGAAATGTTCTCGCAATAATGCCATGGTTCCACGGGCTGTATGGCAAGTAGGGCCGTCTTGTTGGAACAAGATGTCACCGAGATCATGGGCTTCAATTTCAGTCAGCAGATAGTTTGATATCATGGCGCGATAGTGGGCCATTCACAGTAACATTCGACCGCCCTCATTTCTTAAGAAATATGGACCGATGATTCCACCAGCCCATAAACAACACCAAACCGTTGTTTTTTCCGGATGTGTAATGGCAGCTCTTGAACCTCTTCGGGTTGTCCTTCAGCCCAAACACGACAGTTTTGTTTGTTAACGTAGCCATCAAGCCAGAAGTGGGCCTCATAGCTGTACAAAAATTTTGTCGAAAAAAGTGGATTTTCTTCAAGTTTTGTAAGAGTCCAAAAACTGAAACGGTGACGATTTGGAAGATCGGTCGGCTTCAGTTCTTGCACATAATAAGTTGCCAAAGAATACTTGACAACAATACCAAAACAGTTTGGCAGTTTGACAGTTTGATCAGTCTAAAAAAGCCTACTAGAAAAAGTACCTCCAAATGAATCACCCTGTACAAGGCAGCAAAATCCCAAATTTTCAATTTTTTTTGGAAATTTTCAAAATCTCATATAATAGCATTGTCTGTACATTTTTTCTTTGGAGGAGCTTCTACTTGAAGAAAAAAATTAAGTAAAACCGATTCCCATCAACATTTTTTTTAGTCGCATCAGAAACCTCCCTGGTATCTTCGAAAATAAACGTCATTATTTTTTAAATACTTTGAGTGGAATCCATATATCGCTCTGGATGGAATGCGCTACTTCTGAGATACCCTATACAGGGTGTCCGTTTTTCGAGGCTAAGCATGGGTATCTCGCTTATCTTTAGAGATACAGAGTCGGTTAAATTAGAAAAAAGTTGCGAATTTTCATGACGATCAATGATCCAAGAAGATATTTGACCTGTCAGTTTTAGTTTTTGAGATATCGAGAAAAAACAGAAATTTGTAATTTTTGTTTTTATTTTTTATTTGATAAACGGTTGAACGGTAGCCTTTTCTGATTGAGACATTGTGCAGGCACTTTTCTAAGGGGAATTCATTGTTGCCAAAATCTTCATTCTGGCTTTCAAAACAACCGAGATATGGCATTCAACTTTTTTTTCTCTTATGGGCGCCATATTGGATTTTGACATTTTTGAATACAATATTTTTTTCTGGTTACAACGATGTGTCACATGCCACTGTTGATTTGAGCAAAACATTATTTTTTTATTTTTCAAAGAGTGCTTTGGAAACAAAAACAGCACCGACAATGAAAAAAACGTAAATGTTAAACATTTATTCAACAGTGACATGTGGCACATCGTTGTAACCAGAAAAGAATACCGTATTCAAAAATACCAAAATCCAATATGGCGCCCATTAGAGTAAAAAGTTGAATGTCGTATCTCGGTTGTTTTGAAAGCTAGAATAAAGATTTTGGCATCTTTGAATTCCCCTTGAAAATGTGCCCTGACAATGTCTAGATTAGAAAAGGCCACCTTCAACCGTTTTTTGAATGAAAAATAAAAACAAAAATTCAAATTCCTGTTTTCTCACGATATCTCAAAAACTAAAAGCGATACGTCAAATTTCTTTTTGGATCATTGATCGTCATGAAAATGCGCAACTTTTTCCTAATTTAATCGACTTTGTATCTCTCAAGATAAGCGAGATACCCATGCTTAGCCTCGAAAAACGGACACCCTGTATACATATCATTAAAAAAAAGACATCATAAGGAAACGAGCTCCTGCATGGTGGATATTATGAAGCTTCGAATGGTGACCTTATGGACGGTTCCCCGATCAGCGTAGGTGACCAGGGTCGCGGGATCACGTCGTTGTCTTACGCCTTTATGTGCCCCACACCAAAACACTTCCCAAAAATAATTTCTGGGGTGGAGTTGTGATTCAAAAAAGGGAGATTTGAATATTGGCGGAGCGGCGGTGGCCGAGTGGTTTTGGTGTTGCCGCGCCAAGCCAGTCGTGATCTACCGCGCGGGTTCGAATCCCGCCTCGTCCATGGATATTTTGTGTTGTCCAAAAATTGTTCCGACCTTACTATGCCATATCTGCACCTGTCTGACTACAGCGGTTACAGAAAAAATGGATTTCTGACTACAGAGTTGAGTGCTATCGGAGTACTGTGGCCTCACATAGTAACAGTAGGCAATTCAAGTATAATTAAAAACGTGTACCAAAAACCCACTGAATGTCCCGTCGACGCTAATAACCTTGTAGTTGATGCGTCGTAAAACATTCAAAAAAAAAAAAAAAAAAAAAAAAAATATTGGCGTACGCAGACGACATAGTTTTTTGGCCAACGATGTAAAGGAGATGGAGATGATGATGAAACGATTCGAGAAGTATCTAGCAAGGTTGAGAATTTTCATGGGAACTCGGGCTATGAAGAATGAAGAGAAAATCAGAATCATCGGGAAGCGAAAGCGACATTTTAAAAGAAACTCAACGCGAAATCATCAACAAAAACAGAGAAGGGAAAGCAAGATGGATGCGTGAAAGAAAACTCTATCTAGAGAGAAATGGTACGAGCGAGAAATCAATGAAAATGAAAAGACAAGCAGGAGAAGACGTGATTCGCGAATTGGAAGAGACAGACAGAGAAAGACGATGCCAAATCCAAAGAACAGGATAAAAGAAACCCGGCGTAACACAATTTACAAACAGATATCACAACCGAAGTGCCGAAGTACATCTTCGACACAAACTTGAAGGTGGGAATTAGAAGAATGACAAGATATAGATGCAGAAACGAGGCATTGGCGAGTAGTTTATGGAGAATGGAAGAATAGAGAGTATGTAGAATATTCGGAAGAGGGGAAGAGACTCTGCAGCACTTGAGGAGTGAATGCAAAAAAAGTCATGTCATGATATCGAACAGCTTTTGAGGAAGGATGGAAGGGGGTTGGATTGGATGAGAAGAATCGATAGATTGTCAGTCAGATAGAATAATCAATTAAATGGTCATTCATACATTCTCCAATACTTTTGTGAACAAGGATCAAATCTACAGTACTATGTCCCAGAAGAAGATACAAAGTCGGTTAAATTGACAGTTTTTCAGAATTCCATAACTATCTCCACTTATTCCACTTATTTTTTTATGCTCTACCATCTCCTGAAATATTGACAAAAAAAGTTAAACACCCTGTATAGTAAATATGAAGAAAGGAAAACACCATGGCTGATTTGCTGGATCACTGAAGAACTTGTTTTTGAAGTGAAACTTTCAATTGATCGCTCAGATCACAACATAGACAACTAAAAGCAGAATCACAGATGGGAGTAAATTTGCTTGATGCGAGGATGTAACGTTGTGCTGTAATGTAACGTTTTAGTGCTTTTTGGGGTGACCAGTGCCGTCCCAGGGAATGAAAGAAGGGAATGTGTTGTGGCTTTTACGGTTAGTATTCTTTCATCGCTTGCATCGTGTTTCAAGTACTATACAGCTTTCATCATATATTTCAAATACCTATGTATTTTTTATTTTTCCAATCAAAATTTTTACTGGGGCTTTTCAAACGACAAGATATTCAAGCCTGCGATGTAAACGTAGGACTAGGTGTAGAAACGAGCCAATATTTAAACATTTCGACTTGCACATAGAGGTCAATAGATTGATGTTATGGTACCAATTTATACTGTGTCTTATTGTGTTCAAACTCGTAGTCAGACCTGTCTCAACAAGCTCGAGGCCTCTATCCTTGAACAACAAGAAGAAAGGCACAACAGGATGTCGTCCTGATACCTACTGGATGATCATCGGCCAAGCGCCGGTTCCAAAAGCGGGAAACGTGATTTAATTCAAATAAGTTGAATTAAATTGAACTATAATGGGTTGTCTACCCATTCAGGGGTGCAAGAAGATAGCTGGGGTCTTTTCAGTGTCAGGACTCCAAGGTACAAAGGCCAAAGGTTTCAAAAGCTATCCCGACAAACTCATGTTCTTTCTGGATTTTGAATTTTGACTTTTTTTTGTATTTATGTTGCTCTGCTGACTGTGCAGCGTAGCAAACGTACACACAGCTTCCATGTAAGTGTGTTGGGGCGATCAATAATGTAAAATTATAATTTAAAAAATAATGGTCATGAAAAGAGAAAAATTGTTTTGGTTTTTCCAGATATATCAAAAACCAAAAAAAAAAATAATCAAAATCTGTTTGCAGAATAATTGAAATAGCTATGAAATTCAAATTTTTTCCTAATTCAACCGACTTCCTATCTCCTTTAACGAAGTTATAGTCCAGGCGCTCATGTAATCCCGTGGGATTTTGAATGATGGAGCATAGCGACTATGTGGAATACATTCCTTAGATGGCCAGCAATCACACCTCACCGGATGTTTTGCTTGAATTTTCGCAGGGGATTTATACAGGATGAAACAGAAAATAAATAAAAATTCGTAGCTCCAGACTGGGAAAAAGTAGGAAGCTTAAACTGCAGACGTGATTTGATTCTGCTGTTTTATTGCTTCCTGTCGACTCTGGTCGTAATCCATCAGATCAATTTTAAATAATTGATTAACAAACCTTTGAACTTTGACATTTTTAATATTTGACAGGTGACAGGAAAAGAAATACTTTCAACAGTTTTGAATACAGTTTTTCAAAGGACTTCCAAATGACATACTGCAAGTCATAAGTTTTGTGAGATATAATTTCTGTCGTTTTGATGGTGACATTTCTGTTTGACAGATGACAACCAAGATGTAATAGGATCATTACTCACATTTGTATAGGAAGCAATAAAACAAAATAATGAAATTAAGCTAGCAGTTGCAGCTTTTCACCAATTCCCAGTTGGACGTTACGATTTATCAAATTTTCTCCTGGCCGTTACCACCGGAGACAGCCGCTCGCTCGGATTTTGACCAGGACGATCCGTGTTTGATGGCAGGACTTAACTCGGCCGTCCTTTCCTGGTATCTTGGAACGGCCCTCCTTTTTTCGAAAAATTCCAACTGATATCGGAAGTAAATTGCATTGGGGGTCGTGTAGGTCCATTGCCAAATCCGACACGGTTTAGGTTTTTCGACGGTGATTTTTTCAAAATAATAAATTTAATTTTCCCTATGTCATTTTTCCAAGCAAAACCTTCAAAAGCATAAAGTCGAGCATCCTCCTGGAGATTTGTACCGCTCCACCTTCTATAGTTCACGGTATCTATTTTTTTTTTCCTGTTTCATCCTGTATAAATTCCCTGCAAGAAATTCAAGCAAAACACCCGGTGAGGTGTGATTGATGCTGTCCATTCAAGGAATGTATTCCACATGGTCGCTATGCTCCTTGATTCAAAATCCCACGGAACGCTATTTAATTACGCATAAGCTCCTGGAGTATTAGCCACAGTGGAGCCTAGAATCTGAGACACGCTCTCTACGCTCGCCGGGCATGCACAACTTACAATTTCTCTGGGCCAAAGACTGTCACTTCACGCCCTCACTACATAAATAACTATTTCGTTCAAACGAGAGAATACTGAACTTTCGGAAACTTTGAATTGTTTTTTGTTTAAATCACCCTGTGGACATTTTGCATGAATTTTTTTCACGATAACTTCTACAGGGCAGATTGCGGAAAGATTGAGGTGAACAATTCTGAACACAGGGTCGAAATCATTTAAGGCAATCACAAGTTACTGAGTTTTAAAGTTGATTGACTTTTTGTACCTCGACAACTTCAATGTTGCGCAGTTTCCTTTTATGGGCTTTGTAATTATTTACTTTTAATGCTCATCATATCCCTAATATATGAAGTATGAAGACGATCTACCCCATTCCTTTCCATAAAATATTCTAATCATCTGTCCAATCATAACGTTAGATCGTTGATTATTGAAAATTTTCAAACATATGGTATGCGGTGTTTTCCCTGTAATATTGTTAACTGGAATAATTCACCCATTCTGAAGACTATTTGCAAGTGCAATTTTTTAAATAGAATTTTGTCGATTTCACTGGCATATCACAGCAATAAGGCATCCATTTTATTTCTCCCAATCCAACCATACATAGGGGAAAGCAGAACAACATGGTCTTGGGCCTGGAGCACTTTGAAACTTGAAGCATCACGACTAGAAAATGTTTTGAATATTTTGATCCGCAAGAGCGTCAGAGCTTGACGTCCGAAATCACTTATAGTCAAGTCGCATCGCTAATGGAGAGTGAGTACGTGCGTACGTCGTAGATGCATAGCATTATCAGCCCCGATGGATGATAAACCCGGCGCGTCCGCCATATAATACGTTGTCCGTCGGACCGGCCGCCAGCAGCTAGCAGCCCAGCGGCGCACAATCAATTTAAATTAATACAGCAAATAGAGCCGACAAATAATATAATATGCCAAAATCACGCTAGCGTCAGTCAAAGCGAGGAGAATCCTGCGAGGGTCATCAATTTCGAGCTCGATTTGGGTAATAAACAGGGGGAGGAGCTCTGAATGGGATCTCCACGCCCCCTGTTGCATGGTCCCTCACTGCCAGTTTTCAAACTTCAGTCAACTACAGCTACCACAGTAGGCAACACTGTCCCAACGCCACCGGCGCTATAGAAAAAAGCCATATAGACTGCACACAAGAGTTCATTCTTCTTTCCGGTCAACTTTGTCGCGCAGTATACCTACCTGATATAGTAAATGTTGGACGTGCGCCGCGACATATGTTTCAAGTTCGCATAGTTGATGTATCCCCAGACATGGAAGAGACGAAGACCGAAATCAAAGTCCAGTCGAAGATTTCCTTCAGTGTGGAATCGCTGTTGGCAAACAGCTACATCAAGCGGGCCGCGTCCGAAGATCTGGACGATAGATTGGAGGACGACTTGCTAGAGGACCAAAGAATTTCGACGGACAATTGCAGTGACCACTTGGACGATGACGATGAGAACATCACCGTCGACGATGACGATACGGACGGCAGGGAGAGTTTGAGTCCCAATTCCTCGCACACTGTGATCATACCTCAACCGCTGCACCCCTCGATACCCAGAGTCATGGCGGGAGGACACCATCCCCAGTGGCCCTTCTCGTGGGTCGGACCCGGTGGACTGATTCGATCGTCTTCACCTCAAAGTAAGTAGTTTTATGCGCTTCGCAATAGTTAGATATTTATAATATTGAGTAGTATTAATAAAAAATAAGCATAAGCATTTGCTTAGATTTTTAAGGAGTTGCTAAGCAAACTTTCCCTGGCAACGCCTATGAAATCCAAGCAAATCCTTATGCTTATTTTTTATTGATACTACCCATTATTATTTCATAACAATCATGTGCTGAATTTTCACAAAAAGGTACCAACCAATTGTATCTTCATCACGCGTAATGTTCAAAGCCAAATTAGACTTCTATTAGGTGGAAATGACAGGCTTGCACTAAATTCAAAAGCGAATGACTGGGATAAGAAATCTTAATTGGGAGAGATTTTAATCAGGAGTATATATAGAGGTTACTGTACCTAGTGGTTTAAATTGAAATATTTAAATTTAGTTTCAAAATAATACATGTAAGAGGAATGTAGGTACCTATTTTAGATGCCAGCTTGCCACTTCAATTTAAATTTCACTCTTATCATGCATGTCATATTGTATTCCTACCACATCTCTTTACTCAATATATTATATGAATCACAACACTGAAATATGCATCCAATTTTCTACGAAAGGTACACTCCAATAATCATTTTATTCCGATACCTAAGTAAACGTAATAAATTTCGTAAATAAATAGTTTCTTACCATTACAATTGGCTAGAACAAGATAAAGTTGATCTGAAAGATATATCAACAGGATTAACATGAATCAAGGATCCCTTATGACTCTACTCTCAGTATGGATTGTGTATAATACGTCTAAAATTGCGCGGTCAAAAAGTTGCATTAAACTATAACTAGTTCCTTGGACCAGGAGCGTACCCACGGGAAGATGAAGGGGATAAATCCCCCCAATAAAGTTTCGACTAATGGGAAAAAAGCTCTTTTTAATTCGAAAGATGTTGGAAATTTTGTGGACAAAGTTATACCTACAAAAAAAATGACAGCCATCGAATTTGAAACCATCGAATCATTATGAAGAATTTTTGAATGAAGAGAAAAATGAAAATGAATTAATGAGGCTTCTCTTTTGTCTGCCTATTATTGTTAGCATCCTTATTATTATTATGCGAAAAATTTGCGGCTGCGGCGTTATTTTTTGCTTACTTCAATTATGCAGTCTAGACTCCTTAGAATATGCATTAAACCTTCCCTCTGTCCATGAGTCTGGGTACGCCACTGCCATGGACGGTCGTACAACCGCCTGTGGTGCGCAAAGTCCTGATTTCTGATCTAGCTTAGGTGCATCGTCCAATAATTTGCACATCTTTGAAGTTTATAGTATAGAGATAAAATGAAGGACAAACACTCTTGTGACGTAGCCCATAAAAGTGGCAATTCTCTGAAATTTAAACACTCTTTAAAATTTCAAACGGTCCCGCGTGGTCACCTAGACAGCTTAGAAATCGGCCTTATAATTGGCTCAATTTTGTTTATCGGCATTTAAATTTTAACAGGTTCCGTGCAAAATGGGCCCTAGGGAGTGAAATATTTATTTTTGTTATAATTTATTCAGTATTCAAATAATAATTCCACTAGCATCCTCGAAAAAAAAACTAGAAGAGAAACGGCAGGTCCCGCAGATCTAATCAAATATAAGATTTTTCAGGCATTAGGTTAACAGGTACTGACGCTCACCGACTTGCTACTCCTGATGAAATTATCCATAAAACAAGAAACTCGTTTCTAAAAAAATCGTAGTTTTTTGAATTTCATAATGAATATTCATAATTTTCGGTAGGTAGTGTTGTCATCAACATTTATCTCAGTTTCAGCCCCTTTGCTTTTCTACAGATTTAGATAGATTGTGATATACGACGAACTGTGCGCTTGGCGGCCCCATTGGTGGGCCGACTTTCAAGCTACCCGGCAATCACATTGCGGCTCGCGGTGACTCCGGCTGTTCTGAAGAGGTGGTGCAATGGGTCAAAAAGCGATGCTTATGTGCCAGATGAAACAACGTTTCATCGATTTGTTCCATCAACTGTCCCTGTTGAATCCATAATCCATGCATCAGAGTATGAAATTCTAATTCCAGCAATATGCACCTTTTGGGCTGATAGTTTAGGAGACATTCATTTTTAATGTGCAAAAATAGGCTGAAGTTTATCCCGTTTATCAATTTCCTACCTAAGGGTAAATATAGGCTGTCTGATTTCTACATGATTCTAGTGGGCTGCGATTCAGGCCGCGATCGGCCTATGGCGACCAGAAACACAGCCCACTCGAATCATGTAGAAATCAAACAGCCTATACCTAGTTTTTATCGGAAAAGTGGTGCTGGAACAGTTTAAATTTACCGAAACAAAAGGTACCTTCTATGTACATATTTGGTGAAATCAAAATAATACGATCCATCGGTATCTGTAAAAAAGTAAGGGGTGCAACTCGAGAAAATTATGGATGATGTTACTACTTGCAAACGGAGAGGGGTGAAAAATTGAAATTATCGGTAATATTTCTGTATAACAGAAAATCATATTGAGCTGTCCAGAAGTACCATTTTTTGAAAAGGGAAGACTAATCACATGCACATGATTCCAGACTTTACGCGCACACTGTACTTAGGTATACTTGCTCTTGTACAGGATCTTTCAAAAAAAAAAGTAAAAACCCAGTGCGACACTCTGTACCCTGTACACCCTAAACGGCACGATGTGAAAACTGTGTGTAATATTTTTGGAATAACAACGGACAAGATCGGACGGAAAAGCTCTTACAGGTTTTTGAGCAATGTCAAAGCGGAACCCCGATAGATTGGAGCCAACTCTCAAATTTGCTAAATCAGGTTGGAAACCACCGCAACTGGTCTCAACTGGCTGCCTGATTTAGCAACCTGAATTATTTAGACTGATTTGAAAAAATCACCCCTGGCAAGCTTTTTAAACTAAAAGCAAAAATATCTCTCGGATCAAGTTGGTGTGGAAAAATAAAAATTATTTCTAAAGTACGTCCAGCAGAACCGTGATTCGAGTGACTCGGACAGTTTCTTTAGTTTAGCATTGTAGCATTCTTAGCTACTGCAAAATCGGCTCATGCAAAAGATAAGTAGCTATGTTACTTGACAGACTGACGTCAGAATAGCTTTTGAAAAATTGACCGTGTCATGCGTGGAAGTGTGACTCGAGGGCTGCAGAGACGTATTATCGTCGTTCATACACCGAAACCGTACACCGTACGGGGTCGTCGCTTCAAAATTTGCATCATCATTTGGGATTTTTTTTTGACGGCTAGGCAGGCCGAGGCAGCAAATCAGACGAAGTAAAAATAAAAGAGATCTGTGGTACACTCCATATTTGGATGCTACAATTCGCGGGACATATTTCAAGACTAGATACAGGGTGTTTCATTAATGGGTGCCAAGATTTCAAGGTGAGATTCTTACATTACCCATGACATAAATACGACGAATCTCTTGAAAAAATCTGAACAAAAAATGTCTGACCGTATTTCAAATTTCGATTTTTTTTTTGCATGACTTCAAAACATTTTTGACTTTTTTGATTTTGACATGATTTGGTACATGTATATTGGATGTAAAATGGAACACTCGCGAATGCATTGTAAATACCTTATACATACATATAAAGAAATTTATTAACTAACTACATCTTCCCAACATTTTGGGTCGCTGCAAAACAAAGAATACAGAACAACAAGTATAAAACTCCATAATAGTAAAATTAAAATTGAGTAAAAGAAAGAATGGTGGTAAAAAATATCGTTAGCATACCAGTATTCCAAATTTAGGTAAAATCTGTCGAATCGTTCAGAAATTATAGCTAAAAATTATACCTTACTCCAAAATCAAACTTCGAAAAGCTCTTGTCCGAACTCAGAATTTTTTTTTTATTGTTTAAATATCACATTATTTGTGTTATTTTTGCCAGTAGAATTTCATACCTCGAGTTCAAGACTGTCTAATTCAGGTCAAAAGTTCTTAACTTGAGTTAAACCTCAGTTTAGTCAATTTGAATCAGTCAACAATAAATTCCAGAAAGAGGAATCAGAGATTAGTCTAATTGAATTTAAAAACTAATGACACTCTCATCAAGGTGATAGTGTAATGACAAAATTATAATTTTCAAATAACACTGGGTACCTACCAACTATACTTATTAGAATTTCTTACAATGTTTTTTTAATTTTTTGGCATTTTTCGGTAACTAGAGGTGGCTTGTTTCAATCGATATTTTTTAATGGCTCCTAATTTTGGAAATACTACTTTAAATCCATATTTGTTAGGATCGGGCGCAAGAAGATAATATGCAATTGGGAACGCTCACAAAATCTCAAGCTCATTTTTTGTTCACGGTTTTTTTTTAAATTGAATTCTCTCTTTTTTTTAATTCATCAAGAATGTTGAAAACAATGTTGAAAACTCGACTTGTTAGTTTTGAATGCGATACAATCAGTTCGTCTCTCGTCTCCATCCTTTTTTCAGTCAGCTCCTTAATTTCCCCGGGATTCTCAATCCAAAACATGCAGGTACTAAATTGGGTAACTGATTATTATTTGAAGCACAAACATTTTTCTTGCTCCTTGCTTGATTTCTGTTTAATTTAAAAAAGTAGGTATACTCACCTAATATGAGAAAAACTATTCATGTCACCATTGCCAAATTGAGTTCAAGGTTTGTTGAACAATAAAATAGACCTATAATGGCTAATCAAGGTCAATGGCGTATTCCAAATTTTCAAAAATTTTACCAGAAGAGACATGCAAACAATATAATTCAGGAATATTATATGCTTATAGATTGTATACAGAATAAATTTTTAGTAACATACATATGGGTAGGTAACTACTTATCTATACAAGTTGTAATTCTACAAAAACTTAATTTTCTGCTGATGTTTTATTCGCATTAAGAAAAGTATTTTTCAGCTACCAATAGCTTGATTGACTTGATTATGAGAATCCGGTAATCAGCCCACTGTAGTTACCTACCAAAAATAGCACCTATAATTGAAATAAACGAGTTTTCAAAGTTACGAGACGTCATTAGCTTATCCCGTTCGCGGTTATTTTAATAAATATCAAACATAATTTCCTGTTGTCAAAAATTATAGTTCGAAAATCAAATTGAATCTGTCGTGAAGTTAATTTTATGCTGTTAGCGCCCACAGGTTTAATTAAGTTTTGTGACTTCTCATTTTTATAAACCAGCGTCCGGAGAGCTCTCTGCGTTGCATTATTGAAAACTTTCTATAGAATTTCATTTGATTATATAAAACAACGTAAACGTAAACTATACAAAATGTTATGCTCATAACACAGTTTTATCTTTCATTTCAACATGTATCATTGGGTATAGCAGTTACTGTTAGTGGTGCATGCGATGTATAAACTGTAATAGTAGTACCTAATTGTTTCCAATTAGATTTAATTAATATCCTCAAAGAGTTGATGGAAATAACGAATACTTTACAAAGTAGATATAATATAAAACAGCAAATTGCAAACGGTCGGGTGGATATAACACGCATATATTTATGGATATAAATCAATAATAACTATACTCGTACAGTAATGTGTTTCGAAATAAATCAGATTTATTTCCGTTTGTCAAAGTAATGCAGTGATTTTTTCAACGTAGCAGTGCATGACGAGGTCGAAAAAGTAATACAAGCCTAGTATAAATCACACTAATTTGTAGAGTCAATAATGATACACAGTATTGAGCAAAGTAAGTCCAAAATGACCATCATCAAATTAAAAAAAAATATTGTTCTGATTTACCTTATAAGTAGGGTATAAGTAAATGCGTCGCGTGACTTTCTGCCAACTAGAATCATACTAGGGTTGAAAATACTATACTAATTTCACCTTTTAAGCTGAATAAATGAATAGTAGAAGACAAAAAAAAAAGAAAAATTTGGAAAGAAACCATAACCATATATAGATAATTCATACCATCAATTTTTCAGTCCTGTCTTCTCCTTTGATATGATGGAATATTATTTTGGTCTAATTGATAATCACCCCATATAGTCACTTATGTTAAATCATGTAGTGTACCCCAGTAAGTTTAGTGGTATACAAAACTATAGTGTTTTTGATTGATTTGATTAGGTATTGATCGTTTTTGGTGCCACTTTAACCTTATACGAGTCTCACGACCGACCGCAGCGAATAGTATAGATTTTACTCAATCACTTTGGGATACCTATGAGATTGAATGAAAGCCACTTCGAGGCTGCGACAATAAAGCCCTCCATATAAACAGCTCTCGATATTCAAAAGAGCATTTTGTCACAGAAACCCGTGGCCACATTGTGCACCTTTTTGTGGAATTAAATTTATAACTTTGCCATTGACTCTCAACTGTCTTCACGCACTCAAAGATTTCTTTTCTTTTCCAGCCAACCTGCCCAACATGGGCGCCGGCCCAGGAGGACCCCCCATAGTCAGGTGCGCCCTGCGAAAGCACAAGCCCAACAGAAAACCGCGGACGCCCTTCACCACGCAACAGCTTCTGGCCCTCGAGAAGAAATTCCGCGACAAACAGTACCTCAGCATAGCCGAAAGAGCTGAATTCTCCAGTTCGCTGCGGCTCACAGAGACACAAGTCAAAATTTGGTTTCAAAACCGCAGGGCCAAGGCGAAACGACTGCAGGAAGCCGAGCTGGAAAAGCTCCGCTTGTCCGCCAGGCCCCTGCTGCCGCCCAGCTTCGGCCTGTTCCACGGCGGCGGGCCGCCCCTCGTGTCCCCCTTTTTGGCGGCGATGGCCCACCGGCCGCCACACTTCGCCTTTCCCGGCGCACCCACGCACATCCTCAACATCCCGCAATGACAAAGAGGCAACGTGTGAGCCCCAGTGACCCTCAGAAATTGAAATTTCAAACCTCCAAGAGCCCGTCAATACACGAAGAAAAAACTGATGATTGTATCTCTGTGAAAAAAAAGTGTGATTGTGCAATTTGTCATCATCGACGCGCTATCGTAGATTTTCTATGTGTATATAAATAAGACTGATTTGTATTCATACGTTCTGTTTTTTTGTAAATGTGTCATAATTGTTTACGTACAAAGATTTTATTTAATTTGTTGTAATATAGTGTATATAGAAAAATATATGAATATAACTGTTTGTTTTTAAATGATCGTGTATTTTTATATTTCGAGTAGAATACAAAAAAGTGTTTCAAAATTGCTAGAAATTTGAAATTTGATAAAAGAAATAGAAATGACAGTCCGGTCTGCGGTCTCACGATATTAGTGGGTCTTGGTCAGGGATGGATGCTTGAGTGGAAGCACGCTCACGATAACCAAGCCTTTGCTCACTCACAGTCACGCACATGTATATAATGTATGTCAAACAGACTCACGTATACGCTCACGCACGAGATGTGCCCAATCCAGCACACTCAAAGAAATTTACGTGAGTACCTACATCCTAATAATGCTTGTTATTACGCTCTCGTCGTCTCACGGTGTGCCATTAGCAAAATCGTGCCACGCGCCCAACTCTAGTCAGCTCCAGTTTCATAGCCAGTCGCCTGGTTGGGTTGTAGGTATATCAAATCAACAGCTCCGCACCACTAGGGGATGAGCGCATAACATGAGAAGCATGCTTACGTCATATTACTGTAAGAATAAAATGTTGCTCACAATATAGTTACGGAGTTGACCAGTCAGTATGCCCATATTTTGCGAGGCCAATATGAATGGCTTATGGCTTATGAATAGATCTTTCCATGATGATTTTGTGTTTTGGTGGGCATGCGCAAGATTTGACAGTTCGGGTAGGCAAGCACGCGAAGCTCTCTGTGGCAAGGAACGTGAGCATGAGAGCATGCGCTTTAGACCTCATGAAAAGACCTATGTATTGGGGTGGAGAGATGAATCAAAATTCAGAAGAAAGCTCATTGCATACCATTTTTCAACATATGTTTTGGGGGAAATTATCTTTTTTCAATGCACACTGCAACACAATAACAAAGGCTTAAAAAATATCTCATTTTTCAACTTACCCTGCAAATAACTTCGCTTGTTTGGGCTATTTTCGTCCAAATTCATCCCGATTAATTCAAGAATGTTTTGGAAATTTGACAGGTTCAATTTCACATGATGTCCACTTGGTTCACAGACGTTTGATCTCGAGAAATGGTGACATTAATTGAGTGGCGAGATCACCCGATCTCACGCCGCCAGATTTCTTCCGTGAGGTTTCTTGAAAGCTCAAGTCCATGTAAACAAACCCTGCACACTGGAAAACCTCAAAACCAGTATTCGATCCGAAATTACAGCGACCAGTTCTGGACATTTTGGAGCGGAATTTATTGCACTCGACACATGTCACACTAGCACACGAGCTGCACACATGTTTTGCTAGCATGACACGGCGTGACACTAGCAAAATTACGTCAAGCACCCAATCCCATTTCAGTTGCCTTCATTTAACGATGGATAGATCATCTGACATTTTTTTGTGAAAACTGTTTGCCGAGATGATGTCTAAATCCGAAAATTCCCGTAAGTAAGTCATTTGTTATATTTTTCTCCCCCCCCCTTTGATGCGAACATAATATGTCCATATTATGATGAACCCCATGAGCTTGAAAATTTGGAAAAAATTGCCAGAATTCATATCTCTTTGAACTTTGACTTCAGAAATCGTTTTCTGCCATATTTTCCAAACGGTTCAACCGATTTTAACCCAAATGGGAACATTCACTTGTGAAATTACTCAGTGATATTCAGAAAAGAAATTCAGATACTCAGAAATTCTAGTGGGGGGGTTAGCGGAATGGTCTGTGCATTTTGTGATCAAAGCATGAAATTTGGCACACTTGTTCAGAAGACCCTCCTTCGCAATTGCAGATGTGGCGCCACGTGAGATTTTGCGCCAGAGACACTGTATTGCGATTAACATACCTGCTAGGGGTGAATTCTGCAAAAATGATTCCTGGCCAGTCTCTGGTACCGCAGTCGGTATTTTTTAGTTCTGTTTAGTTGAAACTACATGTAGAAATAAGTGAGGAGTACATTTTCACAAGAAAAGTTCCAAATGCTGCCTTTATACGTTGTTTCAATACATTTTAAGGCCAACTTTGTTTTAGCACAGGAAACATGGTAAAAAAATTGCCAATACCTCGGCAAAGATATGAACGTCCTGAAAATTTGATATTCTGTAGACGACGGGCTGTGCCGACTAAAGTTCAAATCGATTTATTCTATCTCGAAAAACCAAGTTACAGATCGAATGAATGATTTTCGTGAAGAATACAGTTCAATCTAATGGCCTCTAAAATATTTTCAAAGATGAATGCCTCTAACAGTAAAAAAAAGTTTTGTGGAAATTGTCAAAGAAAAAACAGGTTTTCTCAAGTTAACTTGTTTGAACTTGTTTTTGTCCAAATTCATACATCGGATTCAAGTTCAGGACATTGAATTTAGTCGGAAAAGATACCAATCTTGTCGTGATCGATTCTTCATGGCCCAGGAAGAAAAAGAGCCACCCAGCAGAGTTTCGCCCTGCTCCGCGACCCCCCTACAACAATGATCGACACTTTTTGTGCCAAAATTGTATCAACAGGATGTGATGCGTCGAACTACGACGTATTTGCATCCATTGGATTGACGGGTTCCATCGGGTTCTATACCTTAAATTTTGAGTTGCAATTTTTTACCCCCCCCCCCCCTCCAATAACTCGAAGTCTCGGGGTGCGATTTTCGGCACTTTTAGATATCAGTGGGGCACTTAATTCTGAACAGAATATCAAATTTTCGGGACGTTTATATCTTTGCCCCGAGGTATTGGCAATTTTTTCACCATGTTTCCTGTACTAAAACAAAGTTGGCCTTAAAATGTATTAAAACAACGTATAGAGGCAGCATTTGGAACTTTGCTTGTGAAAATGCACTCCTCACTCATTTCTACATGTAGTTTTAGCTAAACAGAACTGAAAAATACCGACTACGGTACCAGAGACCGGCCAGAAACCATTTTTGCAGAATTTACCTCTAGCAGGTATATCAACCCCAATGCCTCTGGTGCGAAATCTTGCGTGGCGCCACATCTGGAATTGCAAAGGAGGGTCTTCTGAACACGTATGCCAAATTTCATGCTTTGATCACAAAAGGCACAGATCATTCCATTTTTGGCCGTTAACCCCGCCACTATTCAGTGATATAGCCCTTTCAACGGAGCCGTGATTCGAGTGATCTGGCGCCCCTTGCATTTAGGCGCCTTCGTGCGGGGCACGAAATTGCCACCCCCTAAGCATAGCCCTGTCTGTAACAACTATAACAACGACGATGCAATGTGTTGAGTGGGAGATTTCCACTATGGCTTTTTCGTTTCAACGCTCTTCCCGAGGCATCACCCACGATGCCCCAGTACTTAGGAACGCGTTAATCGGGGAAAAGTCCATCTGGCGCAGTGCGGATTTGAACTCGGGACCTCCACATTTGAAAGCGAAGCCAAGCTCATCGTGCTATACCGACCGGGCTTGGCTACCGTTTGCATGGGCTCCTTATACTTCCTTCAACTTTTATATTTTTGGTTAGGTTTGACTAGAAACCAAACTAAAGGAGGGGCTTAGAACACAATGGTTAGAGTCTCATCTCTGTCGCTTTCTCATTTCGCGGGTTCTTTGTCTGGCGACATACGGTGGCGGCGGCAGAAATTCTTTTGGAATAGATTAAGGGCCAAGATCATGATGGTTTTCGTCTCGACTCTGCCTAACTTACTTAGTTGTTGAGTTTTCCGTGGGAGGCGACACAAGAACCACTTTCATGTGGGTAAATTAGAGGCTAGAAACCCGAGGGCTGTTGTTAAGTGTCAAGATGTGTTGTGATGCCAAATGTTGAGATGGGTCAGTTTCAAAAATTTGAAACATTTTGAACCTTAGGTCAAATCGAAGTACAGCTTCTTTTTAAAGAAACTTCATGGTGTTCTTCAAATGTAATGTATTGGATCTTGTTGTGCGTGTAATTAAATTATGTGCGCATGTATTTCTACAAAAAGGGGTAGTTGACCACATGTCAAAATTTTCAAATTCAGCGAGCGAGCAATACTTCGGCGGAACCACGCCACGTGAGCATTTCCATCAAGTACTGTAGTAGCCCAGGAATTTTAGGTGAAATTTTGGTCAAACCCTGAAATAAATACACTGATCCACAAAATTAACGCACCACTAAAAAATTGCCCTGAGTTTGACGCCCTTTTTTGCCGGAACTACCCATCCGATTTCGATGATCTTTCAGTCAGATTGCAGCCTCATTCTTTAAGAAAGTCACAGCTTTGCTCATCTTTGGTTAGCACTCAGCTTTGACTGTATACTGAGTGTTGCAATAAAGGTGTTTTTTTTACCGCAACTTCGCGGCACCCTGTGGGAATTACCAGCAGCAACAGCAGGCTATATTAAAGACTAAATTCAAGCCTTGACTTTATTCAACACATTTGTTTTGGTTTTGTTTCAATGTCGTAATTTTTAGGAAAGATGAACCATTTTATTGCACAGCCTACTTTTATTGCCTATTTGTTAGGTAGGGCAGGAGGATCTAACCGATTTTGATGGTCTTTATTACAGGATTTAGGTTCAATCTTCTAGAATGTTAGCAATATGCCCGTCTTTGAAAATTAATAAATTTGGCCCGCATACTGGGTGTTTCAATAAAAGAATGTTTTTTTCGAAAATTTGGGACACCCTGTAGAAACCACTAGCACCATCGTCGAGTCATATTGAGGAACAAATTCAAGCCTCGCCTTTTCTCAACACAATCGTTTTGGTTTCGCTTCAGTATCTTGAGTTTTAGGGGAGATACACCATTTTATTGCACACCATGTTTTCTTAGTGACTTTAACGCAGGTAGGGGCCGACGAGTGTGCATTGCCCGAATTTTGTGGAAGTCCAAAATTAATTTATCCAGAAACTATACGCCCGATTTGGATAATCTTTTCAATACGTTGTAGGTGTATTCTTTGCGAATCTTCCTGGTATATCCATTCATGACAACCATTTAGTTTTGCCCTTATACTGGATGTTATAACGAAGGTGTGTTTTCTCAAAAAATGAAGACACTCGGTAGAAATCAATAGCATCTTAAGAAATCAACTTAAGAATGAATCTACAATCTGCAAAAGAAAATCATCGAATTCTGTTCTACATCTCACAGGGAACCAAAAAAGTTGACCTCCAACTTAGTCAATTTTTTGGTGGTACGTTAATTTTGTGGGTCAGTACAAGAAAATCAATTAGTGCAGCAGATATGGAAACGTAACACAAAGAGCAGACTGCATTTTTTCTCAAAAGGAATATGCCTTGGATCTTGGAATATGCTGTTGGTGCTATTGATTTCTACCGAGTGTCTTCATTTTTTGAGAAAACACACCTTCCTTATAACATCCAGTATAAGGGCAAAACTAAATGGTTGTCATGAATTGATATACCAGGAATATTCGCAAAAAATACACCTACAACGTATTGAAAAGATTATCCAAATCGGGCGTATAGTTTCTGAATAAATTAATTTTGAACTTCCACAAAATTCGGGCAATGCACACTCGTCGGCCCCTACCTGCGTTAAAGTCACTAAGAAAACATGGTGTGCAATAAAATGGTGTATCTCCCCTAAAACTCAAGATACTGAAGCGAAACCAAAACGATTGTGTTGAGAAAAGGCGAGGCTTGAATTTGTTTCTCAATATGACTCGACGATGGTGCTAGTGGTTTCTACAGGGTGTCCCAAATTTTCGAAAAAAAACATTCCTTCATTGAAACACCCAGTATGCGGGCCAAATTTAATAATTTTCAAAGACGGGCATATTGCTAACATTCTAGAAGATTGAACCTAAATCCTGTAATAAAGACAATCGGAATCGGTTAGATCCTCCTGTCCTACCTAACAAATATGCAATAAAAGCAGGCTGTGCAATAAAATGGTTCATTTTACCTAAAAATTACGATATTGAAACAAAACCAAAACGAATGTGTTAAAAGAAAGTCAAGGCTTGAATTTAGTCTTTAATATATAGCCTGCTGTTGCTGCTGGTAATTCCTACAGGGTGCCCCGAACTTGTGGTAAAAAAAACACCTTCATTGCAACACCCAGTATACAGTCAAAGCTGAGGGCTAACCAAAGATGAGCTAAGCTGTGACATTCTTGAAGGATAAGGCTACAACCTGAAAGAAATATCATCAAAATCGGATGAGTGGTTCCGGAAAAAAAGGGCGTCAAACTCAGGACAGTTTTTTAGTGGTGCGTTAATTTTGTGGATCAGTGTATGTCTTTTAAAAATTTGCACAAATTACCCTCAAGCAATGCTGAACGACATACTAAAAGCTCCCGTACAGCAAGTGTGCGCATCATGGATGTTTTGAGCAAGAAAGAAATAAGTGCCGTCGAATCTCGTAGCGCCTGATTTAGAGATGATGGAAAACTCTAACTTACTGCAGACTTAATTTGACTCTTTTATTCTGTTACTGTCTGCCAAATTTGGTTCCAATCCATCCAATAGATTTTGAATAATTAAATCGCAAAGTTTTGAATTGGATATTTTTTTAAATTTGACATACAGGGTGATTCATGAGTGCTTACATAGGTTAATGGCAGATAGAGGACTTTGAGGTGAGTCAGGATCCACAGAAGAAATTTTGTTTTCTCTATTGGTTACGAAGATACAGGGTGTTTTGTGTGTTTTGTGTGAAAATTTGACGAGCAATATTTCTAAAACGACTGAAGATATTTTGTTGAAATTCATCAATAATGTTTCTGTATTAGAACTTATCCAGAAGCCAGACCGGATATTTCAAAATCCAGGGCCGGGCTAGAAAAAATGTGCCCCTTTCTTATTTGATGAAAAAGTACATTTTCTGACCGCTTTTCTAGAAAACTGCTGTCGGATTCGAAAAGCTAAGGAAAAATGCTTCAAGAATCACTCTTAAATTTAGATGGCATACCTAAACCGTTTCGACAATAAAATTAAATGTTAAATTTGTGCGTAAGTTTCCATTTTCAATCGGACATAATCGACTCATTGTTTAATTGCATTAATCCAAATTCATTGTTTTGGTTGTCTCTGTTCAATAGAAGGGCTTGGTTGAAAGAAAAATTCCATAGCGGAAGATTATTTTTACGACCAAATCGAGTCCAATTTCGTGCTCCACTCTCGAATTCGTGTGATTCTTTTGATCACACGAATATTCTTTTTTCCTACGACCACCCACGAAAACATTACTTTCTGTACGGTATAGTAGACGCGAAACTTGCCAATTGCAAACACTGTGCGCGAAAGTGAAAATATCGTCACTAGTGCCTTTTGCTTTCGCTTTTCAATGCCAAGCATAGTTCCATGGAAAACGATCTTCCATTATCCAGCATTTAGGAAGCGTCCCTGGGCCACATACTTCCCTGGGCATGCCAGCATGCCACTGATGCTTCTTCGCCCTCAGCAGGTGGTCGTTGTTCAAAGTCGAGAACTTGCAGTACTCAATATTAATAGAAATAAAACAAATCGCGTGAGAATGTTGGCTGAATCCGTGACATTGAAATCAAGAGGGATTGAAATAATTTAGTTTTAGTAACTATAGATAAATCTTAACAAAATATCTAAAAATCCCTAGAACAACTACTGTCAATGTCGAGCAGCGTTGCTGGTTGTTGTGAAATTTCTCAAAAATTGGAGGAAATTCAAACTTTCGATCGTCAATGAGCAGACGTCGGACAGGGAAAATAGGTCGGTCGTAAAAAAAATAGTGTACACAACTCGCAAAAAAGTGTTTTTTCTTGCATCCGTGTGATTACCGCACTCGCTGGCGCTCGTACGCAGTTTTTCACACTCATGCAAAAAGTATCACTTTCGTTGCTTGTTATGTAATATACTATTTCGTGTTGAAAGCTTCTTCACTATATTTCTATTCTCATTTTCAACTTCTGGCTCCAGAGAATCGTTGATGACATCCGAGGTGTTCTTCCTTTCCTTTGTCTGTGTTGAATCATGATGTTTTCTTGAGAAGTGGGTACGCAAGCCTCTTTCACCTATAAAGTCTAAACCTCTTCCTCGACCTCTTCTTAGATGAACAGTGGGGGCAGAACAATAGAGAAACGTTGCTTTTCGTTCTGGGGTCAGCCTGGAACCGTATTCTCTACCTCGCTATGCACTCGAACCGACAGATATCGCTATCGGTAGCTAGGCAAGCATCATTGTGATTGGCTTTTGCCTGACTACCGATAGCGATATCTGGCGGTTCGAGTGCATAGCGAGTTAGAGAATACGGTTCCTGGGTAGCGTTTCCATTTGACTCACTGACGTCGGAATCAGGATCTACCAAAGTTTCCTCTATTGCTGGAGCAGACCGCGCGGACTTTGATGGACCAGCTTCTGAAACTTCTGATCGATCTCTTGACGAAATAGAGAAGTTTTTAATGAATGAAAGGGACTTCTTTCTTGGGAATTTTGGTAAAAACTCTTCTTTTTTTTTCAATTGGGTGTTCATGGGCGCATCGAGTACTAGCTCATTAGCGCCCTTGCGGTGACTTTTTTCCGTTTCACCCTTTCTCCCTTGACGTGACCGCTCGGTTAGTACACGCCAAAGTACTTGAAAGCGCATAGAGAAAAGCCACCTGCCCCAGCGGGATTTGAACTCCGGACCTCTAGGTTTGAAGCCAGAGACGGAGCCCACCGTCATTGCAACCATACAGTTGTTTATTTTTTATTGTTTAAGACAAGATTTTTGTGATTTTGACAAGTGAGGCAAATAAGTTGATAAGGTTCACACCAAATCGATGGCTCTTCCCTTTTCCTGTAACGGACAAACCTGGTAAAATTTTACATTCCTTTCTGCATCTTCTTCAGATACCTACCAATAGCTTTTATAATAGGTACTTGTTATCATTTATGTTTAATTAAACATCGATTAAATTGCCAGCGACGACGGTGTTGAGCCGCGTTGTGCGCTGAGATATTGAAGATCTTTGCGAGCTATTTACATATTATATCGACACTTACTGCACCTTTTAACTGCTGCATGCTCTAAATATGTAATTGCAAAGCGCGATAAAGCTAATTAATTAAATTCTCAGAAGCATTTCCTCTATTTTTATTCACCGTCGTCCAGTCCTGCAACAGCAGCGGCGGCATTCGATATTCGATCGGAACAATGGCTTCTGCGTCCTGCTATTACTTGCTTGCAGGCAGTAGGTAGGTAGGTACCCCAGCACCGGCTATAGCTACTGTAAAGCAACGTATTTCTGTGTCTCTCTGGCGAAAAGGACGACAAGAGATAGAACGGCATCGTGGAACACAAACCAAGTCGAAAAGACCAGCAAGCAGCAGCAGCTAGCAGCAATTCCAAGAAATAATTTCACAAATTGCCGTCGACTCGTTAATTTACGTAAATTGTCTGGACGGCCGTTTCGCATTCCGTCTTTGTTTACAGCATTCGAGTGGGAAACGGACATCCCTCGGTGATAAGCGCCAACGGGTGGAGCGAAGCAGTAGCTGCATGTAATTATTATTCAATATACGACACATCTTTTAATTGGTTGTTATCTTGGATAATTTTCCTTCTCCTTTTATTAACTTGTCTCATTCTATATACCAGTCAACACTCAACAGGGTGAGTTTTTAGTGTTGCCGGTGCGCCGGTTCCGCGCTTTTATTTGCGTAAGCCTAATTAATCACGCCCGTAATTATCTAATTTGTTTAATTATCGACATTCCTTGTGGGGATCCATTGATATTTTAACACATTTGCTAACTCGATGCGGGTATAGACACTGTGAGAAAAATGCATATGGGCTCAACCCGTGTGTAATTACATAGATATGCTTATAGTATACGAGCAAAATAACCACACAAAACGCAATTCTAGATCAGAGTGAAGAACGGAGGAAAAAATACGATTATTACACGAAAAAGTCTCTTATGGGCGACACAATACTTTCCCGGCGATATCCAGCAACATAGCTTATTATCATTATTACTGTTCTTATTCTGATTGACCACAGACCGTCAGTCCTGTAATAGGTCAATACCACTAAATATCTCGAAAAACAATTTTCAGTCTGGAAACCTTATCAATCTTATCATGAAAGATGTCGAACGTTTTCTGGATTTTCTTGTAGCTCAGACAGATTCAGTAAATAGGAGAATCATAATTGAAGGTCGTCCTCGAGGTTTTTATATAAAACATTTCAGTGATGGAATGATTTTGCTTGAAGCATCCTTCGAGAAAAGGGATCTTGATTGAAAAATCGGAATAATAAAAAATGAAACACCTATTATCCATTCCAAGCCTTAAAAAACCACAGTTGCTTATGATATTTTTTCTTCAAGTTGGACAATCTGATAAGTTGATTGATTTATAAAAAGTCAAGATGATTTAATCAAGTTTGTCGAAGTGATGTTTGCTCTGTTGGATTGCCGTTTTAATTCAATTGTTAGGTCAGATTTTGACACTGACACAATATTTTCATTGGTTTTCGTCTTGAAAACGCCGTTAGGCACGTTGTCTCGATAGTGAAAGTATTGAGAAGTGCAATAGTAAGAACTTTATGGCCTCAAAGATATAACAGTTTTGGGACTGATGGTGGGAGCTCGCGGAACTATAACCTCAATATTTCGAGAATTTTGTACAACGTTTGGAATTTCTCCATCTAAATTTTGCAAATCTGTAGCATCAATAACACTTAAAAAATCTATACATATGTTGCGACACCATTTATATAAAATATCTTAGTTTATAGTTTATACATGATATCTATACTTAATTGAGTTTTTATACACATTAATTCGTTAACTTTTCTATGTTTATGTACCTATTTGTATTGTATTCTTTGTTATTCAGCAGCTCAATGTGTTGAGAAGATGTTTTAATAAAAACTATATATATACAGGGTGTTTCAGTTTTAATCGAGCAAACTTTGGGATAAAATTCTCCTCATCCTCCTGATTCAGAAAAATATAACATACATGCCTTTCACTCGTTTCCTAAGAAAGATACAGGGTGTCAAAGTTCATTTTTTTCGGTTTTCAAAATTTTGGAACTTGAGAATCGTTCAACCATAGTGGCTGAAATTTAGCATAGACTGGTTTGTTGGAACCGTCTACCTACCTGCCAAATTTTGAAAGAATCCAACCAGTGGCGTAGAAGCTATGGGAGGTCATTATTTTGGAAGCATCTGTAGAACCTTGATAAATAATGACCCCCCATAACTCCTACGCCACTGATTGGATTCTTTCAAAATTTGGCAGGTAGGTAGACGGTTCCGACAAACTAGCCTATGCTAAATTTCAGCTTATATGGTTGAACAGTTCTCAAGTTACAAAATTTTGAAAACCGAAAAAAATTAACTTTGATACCCTGTATCTTTCTTAGGAAACGAATGAAGGGCATGTATGTTATATTTTTCTGAATCAGGAGGATGAGAAGAATTTTATCCCAAAGTTTGCTCGATTAAAACTGAAACACCCTGTATATACAGTTTAAAAAGTGATCGAGGCAAACCCAGTTCTACCGTCGTAGTGCGATTTCGTCGCAAAGTGATCTCGTGACCTAAGCTCTTCGCGCCCTGTGAGAACCTAGGTACGTTAATTCACCCTCTCTTCCAGGATCATGAACTGTGATCCTGGCCGAAAGAAAGTGGCTGAGATCAGTGGGCAAACCTGAGATCAGTGGGCAAACCTGAGATCAGTGGGCAAACCTGTGACCTGCGGGCGACGCAGTCCCTAGAGTGACAATTTGACAACACAGCGTAGTTCAGGTGAAGGTTTCATGTCAAACGGACACAAATTTGAACGTAACCTCCCTTGTATCAATATGACATTAGACATCAAAAATCAGGGACACCAACAGAACTCGAATTTTTCATGGCCAGCTGTGGTTTTTTTAAGCTTGGGATGTATTATATATACAGGGTGTCCGTTTTTCGAGGCTAAGCATGGGTATCTCGCTTATCTTTAGAGATACAGAGTCGGTTAAATTAGAAAAAAGTTGCAAATTTTTATGACGATCAATGATCCATAAAGATATTTGACTTATCAGTTTTAGTTTTCGAGATATCGAGAAAAAACAGAAATTTGTAATTTTTGTTTTTATTTTTTATTTGAAAAACGGTTCAAGGTAGCCTTTTCTAATTAAGACATTGTGGAAGCACTTTTCCAAGGGGAATTCATTGTTGCCAAAATCTTCATTCTAGCTTTCAAAACAACCGAGATATGACATTCAACTTTTTTTTCTCTTATGGGCGCCATATTGAATTTTGACATTTTTGAATGCAATATTTTTTTCTGGTTACAACGATGTGTCACATGCCACGGTTGAACTCATGCTTTTGAGCAAAAAAAAATTTTTATTTTTCAAAGAGTGCTTTGGAAACAAAATCAGCACCGACAATAAAAAAAACGTAAGTGTTGAACATTTATTCAACAGTGACATGTGGCACATCGTTGTAACCAGAAAAGATTACCGTATTCAAAAATATCAAAATCCAATATGGCGCCCATTAGAGCAAAAAGTTGAATGTTGTATCTCGGTTGTTTTGAAAGCTAGAATAAAAATTCTGGCAGCTTTGAATTTCCCTTGGAAAAGTGCCCCGACAATGTCTAGATTAGAAAAGGCCACCTTCAACCGTTTTTTTAATAAAAAATAAAAACAAAAATTCAAATTCCTATTTTGTCACGATATCTCAAAAACTAAAATCGATACGTCAAATTTCTTCTTGGATCATTGATTTTCATGAAAATGCGCAATTTTTTCCTAATTAAACCGACTTTGTATCTCTCAAGATAAGCGAGAAACCCATGCTTAGCCTCGAAAAACGGACACCTGTATATATATATATATATATATATATATTTTTTTATACCCATCAGGCTGAGCGAGCATCTTAGAAAATTGAATTTGCGTATTCGCCATTTAAATTAATTTTTCCCGCCACAAGATACAAGATGGCTGCCGAATGCGGATTGAAATGAGTAGTGACAACCGAACTGCCAATGACGTCAAAGTGACCTAATGGGGGTATACTCCTTTTTTTAATTGCGCAACTTGAAGCTGAACACTCCTTAATGAATATATGGTAGTACTAGCTAGTGTTGGGCAGTAACCACCTCGGAAAGTTTCAGCTTCAAAAAGTAGGAACTTTTCAGAAGCCTTCATACAAAAGACTTCACAGTTTTTCACTTTGCAAGACTTCAGTCTTCGGTCACATTCGGCTCGATATGTATCTCAAGTGCTTATTGAGATATCGACTCCCATTATACCTACCTATGAAGGAATACATTGGCTGTAATGAAGAAACACAGTTTGAAAACTTCCGTGAACACAACTTTTCTTGTGAATTGCTGTTCGTTCTGTAGCAGCTGCCTTAAACTGCCATGTACAGTGGAAACTGGAAACACGATGGTTTTTATCCGGTACCTTTTTCGGTTGCTTCGTTTTCTACGGGGGCGGCGTATGAGGGCGGCGTCACTTGAAACCGCTTTTCCTGTAATGGCAAAGCGGCAGGAAACACGATTGGTTTTGTCCGGTGTCTGTAACTTCTGTAGTTCTGTTTTTTCGTCGGGGATGGCGTATGGGGGGCGGCGCGGCGGCGGCTGAAACTATTTTTCCTGCGATGTCGAATGGACACGGAATACGATAGTTCTTGTCCGGTGCTCCGTGACTTCTGTGGTTCTGTTTTTTTCTTGGGGGCGGCATATGGGAGGCGGCGGCTGAAACTATTTTTCCTGCGATGTCGAATAAACAGGAAACGTGAAAGTTTTTGCCCGGTGTCTGTAACTTCTGTGGCTCTGTTTTTTTTGTCAGGGGCGGCGTATGGGGGGCGGCAGCGGCTGAAACCATTGTTCCTTTGGGGGGGGGGGGGGGGCGAACAGGGCTGGGCAAAATACTTCGAAAAATGTATTTAAATACAAAATACAAAATACACGATCCAAGATAGTCGAAATACAAAATACAAACTACTTCTTGAAATGTCTTTGAAATACAAAATACGTATTTTGGAAAACTAAGAAATTCCAAAATACAAAATACAACCTAGAGTATTCCAAATACAGAATACAAAATACATTCCTATTGCGTATTTTAACCATTTTATTGGAAAATCCGTAGAATGCAAGTATTTCAATGGGAACACTTCATTGATTCAGTCGCAACAATAAGTAAGTTATTATGAACTATGAAAAGACAAATAAAATAAACATAAAGTGAAGAAAACTTCATATTTAAACCTATTTCTTACTTCATTCATCAATTCTTCAAGATAACATATGTTGATTTCCTCTGGGGACAACCAGCTTTTCGAAAATATTGTCCGACATCCGACATGGAACCTCTCGTGGCTGACAGTAGGATGCACTTACCAGTAAAACGCAAAACGTAAAAGATGCAATCGAACTCATTATCGATCCCAGATAGTGTGCAAAAGCAAGAGATGTCAATGGGGTGAAAATAGTATTACCAGAACAATTTCGGCCCGAACAGACTAAAGAGCAGGGGAAACAAATGTATTTTGTATTTTATATTTTGAAAATCAAAATACTTTTCCGAAAAATGTATTTAAAATACAAAATACAAAATACAAAATACAAATACTTCTTAATCAAATGTATTTAAATACAAAATACAAAATACTTGACTGTATTTCAAATACGTATTTCAAATACTTGTATTTGAAATACCGCCCAGCCCTGGAGGCGAAGAATGTTTTTTACGCACACCCCGGCTTGGAGGCACCGCGGGGTAGTGTGGGACTCGGCAAGCGTCTTTCGCTAAATCACTACCCACTAAACTACGCCTCAGACCTGGTGGTTAACCCGCTCCCTGGAACCGTGTGAGCATATCATCGGGGAGCGGCTGGTCTTGATTGAAGTCTCTCAAGTTTCTTTATCAATTATGACGCTTTCCTGCCTCATATTCGCTGTTTTTTCTCATCAGTACAGCTTTGCACCAGTTCTTCACCACGTTCCACTTATCTCCATCCTCCAGCATTGTTTCCGCTTTGCTTTCTGGTGTCATTTTCTGTTTTAAGCACATTTCCGCTCCATTTCTTTCCTCTTCCCATCTTTTGCATTCAAAGAACATGTGCCTCACTGTGTCGATGGCTTCGCAGTATGTACACTTAGGTGACGTCCTTCTCTTCATCCTGTGTAGATATTCATTGAAGCAGCCGTGTCCTGTTAGAAACTGTGTAGTGAAGTAATTGACGTCTCCTTCTTTTCGGTTCATCTATAATGTTACGTCCAGGATCATCATATGTGTCCATCTGCCCTTGCTACTTGTGTCCCACTCCAGCTGCCACAGTTCCATCATTTCCGTCCTTGCTGAAACCATTGTTCCTGCGATGTCGAATGGACAGGAAACACGATAGTTTTTATCCGGTGTCTGTAACTTCTGTGGTTTTGTTTTTTCGTTGGGGGCGGCGTATGGGGAACGGCGGCGGCTAAAACTATTCTTTCTGCGATGTCGAATAAACAGGAAACCCGATAGTTTTTGTCCGGTGTTTGTAACTTTTGTTGTTCTGTTCTTTTGTTGGGGGCGGTGGCGGCCAAAACTACTTTTTCTGCGATGTCAAATGGACAGGAAACACGATAGTTCTTGTCCGGTGTTTGTAACTTTTGTGGTTCTGTTTTTTTTTGTCGGGGGCAGCGTATGGGGGCGGCGGCGGCTGAAACTGTTCTTCATACTATATATGTCGAATGGACAGGAAACACGATAGTTTTTGTCCGGTGTCTGTCACTTGCTTGCTTCCCGTTTGGCGTCGCGGCGGCAGCTGTGTTTCGGAGGCTCACCTTATTTTTGGGTTGCCGAATTACTTCAGAACACTTCAGTTTCAAAACTAGGTAGGAGTTATCAACTAGAAGATGTTCATCTTAATCTTATAAGTTATCAATAAAGCAATACATTATATTGAAATGTTTCAAAAATCAACAATTTTAGTGACATCTAAATAGTATCTAGTGTACTGGAAAACAGCATTTCGCTTTCGCTTCATGCTCATTTCTTTCGCCAATCTCATTGTGGCTGCGGCCACAACCCAGTTGGATTTTGCTATCCGATCAAGGCACGCTTCATGTTCTTTTGCGATTCCCACGAATTGTGTCTCTTTCACCCACCTTTTTCCTCTTAGTCGGAGTAGGGGTTGTCTTTGACGAACAGTAAAGATAACAGTCATTACTTTTTTTTGTCCTGCATCAACTACTAGGTTATTAGTAGGTTTTTCAGTAGTGGTTTTTTCAGTAACTAACGATAAATAACAGTGACGACGATAACACAACGAAGACATGTTTGAATCAGTGAGGAATTATCAGTGGGGTTTTGTTTCGATAGCTTTCTCGTTTCATCCCTTTTCCCAGGGCATCACCGCACGATAGCACGATTTATTATTTTTTATATGAAACTGTTTTGAATTTATTCGATAGGAATAATTGTTGATTTATTTATTTATTTATCTTTTTGTTTTGGTTAGTCCCTGCGTGGAGTTGAGTGGAAGAACAGAGGGCAAGGTTTATTCAAATTTTGTCCACCTGAACTACGCCCCACCGGTGCACTTCTTTTTTTGAATAAAGACATTTTATTATTATTATTATTATTATTATATGAGATGCCGCAGTACTAAGGAACGCGTGAAAAAGTCCATCTGCCCAGTGCAGATTTGAACCCGGGACCTTCGCCTTCGAAAGCGTGGCCGAGCTCACCGTGCTACCGACTGGGTTAAATACTTTATCAACTGTGACATTCTTGAAATTCTTGCTACGTACATAACTGATGGCAGTACATAGTTGGTACGGTTGTTTCCGAATACTGTTCGTTATGAGGTGGCGGCAGTTCCTCCATATTGGCGACAAAATTGTTTATGTCTGTGAGCTGAAAAATTGATTTTTGAGTGACCTTATACTGACCTAATTTTCGATACTGCTCACTTTGCTTACTGCTGTGAAATTATCGAACTGCTCAGTTGGAATTTGTGGCTCATGTTCCTCTAAAACCTTCCTCTGGTATGTCTGGCGCCCCCATAATGACTATTGGCGAGATAAATGCCAAGTGTCTCTCCTCAATAAATTTGAGGTCCTTATGTTTCCTCGGATCCCCACCTGTCCCGCATTGACGTCTTGAGCCAGTCCACGAGCCTTCTTCCTAACTTGCTCTTTGAACTGAGCAAACGACTACAATCAATTAAAGAAATATTATCAAACATTCTTACTCCAAAATGCCAAAAAAATTCTTACTTCTTTCCAGTCCCGAACTTGCTTTTGAGCGCCTCCCATTCTGCTGAGAGTTTCCGCCAACTCAAGGTTGATGGGGCTGGGTTTGGAGAAAATCAAAGTTTTGTTTTTTTCAACAAACGCCACAAGATGCTTCTTTTTGGTTTTTTGTCATCCGAGCGGCTCTTTCCGGTCTATCGGCCATCACTCTTCACGATAGATTTGTTTACTGCACAAGGTATGAACACTGACTCTCACAAAGGGCAGCCGGTAGACTTAAACGCGAGCGCAAAAAGAATCTTACTTCTGGCGAACGTCTCTGATGAAATTAAAATTTTTATTTAGTTTGAAACTTTGTAACAGACTTGAAACAGGAGTTTTGATTTGAAAGAAGTAATTGTGTATTATTATTTGTTATGGAAAGCGGTTATGAAGAAGGGAACTCCAGCAATGTGCCCGATGTTAACTACGACATGATTGATATACGTTATACGTGGTTGCGAAGGTACTACCACTTAAAAAGGGTTCAGTTATTTCGGAACCATAGGTAATTAGGTATCAGAACTAGTATCTACCACTTTGTCTTGATTTTCTTCAATTAATTCTGATCTTGAATGGAAAACACCCAATTTCATGTTTCATGTTCCGATATCTTATTCATGAGGGTAGTTTTTTCTGTAATCACTGTAGTTTTCCCGTACGAACAATTTTGCGCCAGAAATACAGGGTGATACAAATCAATTTTGTTATCACTATTGTTGTCTTATTATTTTGTTGAAAAAATTCTTTAGTTTAATTTTGAAGTTATGGAGGGACAAAATTTGGTCCTTCTATCGTTTCAAATGATATTCGCAAACTGTGTCGAGAAATAATGACTACAAAAAATCAATCTTTGAATATGTATTGAATTTCTGTTTTCTATCCAGGGTGAGTTATGACTTCCAAAAATTTAGTTTTCCTAAAAAAAAAAACAGAAGCAGAAGAATTCTACTGAAATGAATTCTGCTTTATTGTGCTGTACATAGGTTATGGGACCACTGTGACCGCAGGCACTGAGGCACTTCAAGAAAATAATATTTTCAGAATTCATGACTCACCCTTTATACAATACAGAAATTCATTACAGATTCAAAGGTTGATTTTTTGTACTCATTGCTTTTCCATAAATAGTTTACTAAAATATTTTGAAACAACGAAAATAGAAGCGATCCAAGGACCAACTTTTGTCCCTCCATAACTTCAAAATAAAAAGACATAACATTTTTTCAACATTTTATCAGCACTCTACTAAACCTCCATATTATGCACCGTCAAGATGGTCCGGCACTTTCAAATCACTCTTTTGGTTTGATTATTTTTAAATCCAAAACAATCTTAATTTGGAATTAGTACAAGAAAGATAGATTTCAACCTCGGAAAAAATATGGACGTCATGAAAATTTGATATTTAGTTCAGAATTAAGTGCTCTACAACATATCCAAAATCGCCAAAAATCGCACCCGGGGGTTTTGAGTTATTGGAGGGGGGGTAAAAAATTGCATGTAAAAATGGAGGGGATGGAACCCGTCAATCCATTGGATGCGAATACATTATAGCTCGACGTATCATATCCCATTGATACTATTTTGGCACAAAAAGTGTCCATCATTGTTGGAGGGGAGTAGTGGGGGGGCCAAGCTCTGCTAGGTGGTCCATTTTGTTTTTTTGGCCATGTAGAACCGATCACGACAAGTTTGGTATCTTTTCCGACTAAATTTAATCTCCTGAACTCATATTCGATGTGTAAATTTGGATGAAAACAAGTTTGAACAAGTTAACTTGAGAAAACTTGTTTTTTCTTTGACAATTTTGACGAATTTTAGTTTTACTGTTGGAGGCGTTCATTTTTAGAAAATTTTCAGGGGCCATTAAATTGAAGTGTATTCTCCACAAGAATCATCCACTCGATGTATAATTTTGTTTCTCGAGTTTAAAAAATCGATTTGAACTTGAGCCGGCACGGCGCGTCGTCTACTACTGACCAGAACACTACAGCATGCACCTTTAAATGAAAACACCTCAAACTATTGAAGAAATAACAACTCACCATTGAAAATTGGAGGATTTGTGCAGAACTGAACTCCCTATAACATGAACAAAATCGCCATGAATCGCAATGCAGATTTTGAGTTATTCGAGGAGGAGGATAACACTTTGACAGGATTCATACTCTATGAACTGTTACCTCTCCACTTGAATAACTCCAAACCCTGCAGTGCGATTAATGGCGATTTTGTTCATGTTATAGGAAATTCAATTCTCCTCAGATCTTCCAATTTTCAAAGATGAGTTGTTATTTCTTCAATAGTTTGAGGTGTTTTCATTTAAAGGTGCATGCTGTAGTATTCTGGTCAGTAGTAGACGACGCGCCGTGCCGGCTCAAGTTCAAATCAATTTTTTAAACTCTAGAAACAAAATTATACATCCAGTGGATGATTTATGTGGAGAACACACTTCAATTCAATGATCCCTGAAAATTTTCTGAAAATGAACACCTCCAACAGTAACAAAAAAATTCGTCAAAATTGTCAAAGAAAAAACAAGTTTTCTCAAGTTAACTTGTTCCAACTTGTTTTCATTCGAATTTACACATCGGATACGAGTTCAGGAGATTGGATTTAGTCGGAAAAGATACCAAACTTGTCGTGATCGGTTCTACATGGCCAGAAAAACAAAATGGACCACCTTGCAGAGCTTCGCCCCCCCACTACTCCCCTTCAACAATGATGGACACTTTTTGTGCCAAAATGATATCAAGGGGATATGATACATCGAACTATAACGTATTCGCATCCAATGGACTGACGGGTTCCATCCCCTCCATTTTTACCTGCAATTTTTTACCCCCCCTCCAATAACTCAAAACCCCCGGGTGCGATTTTTGGCGATTTTGGATATGTTGTAGAGCACTCAATTCTGAACAGAATATCAAATTTTCATGACGTCCATATTTATTCCGAGGTTTTGCCGATTTTTTTACTATTTTTCCTGTACTAAATACAGGGTGGTCCGACTTTTATGTCATTAAATTTAGGGATCGATAGAGAATGAAAAATGAAGGGGACTTTCTCCAGAAACCATATTTGAGAAATGCCTAATAACAGAGATACAGCCCTTCAAAGTTGGAAATAAATAATAGTTTTTTTTTGCATAACTTTTGAACCGTTTAACCGATTTGATTATAAATAGAACCAAAGGTTCACTGAAATTATCCCCTGTCGAACAATCATAACATGTTCCATAAAAAAGTTTCAGGGGCTTGAACATTAGGGGGTGACCCTACTTTTCGGCCCCTATTTTTCACCCCCCTAGTTATTTTTAGAGACTGTTCATAATTTTGAATTTTACGTTCAATTTTGAAGAAAAAATCACTGTTGCAAAATTTTGATTAGAGGCTTCGTTTAGGAGATATTTGGGTTTGAAACTTTGGGAAACATCCCGAAATAGCCACTTTCAAAGGTCTAAAAATTAAAATCCAAAGAAACTCATGATTTCTCAGCTGAAATAGGTTTTCTAGAATTTCTAAGTTGATAAAACACAATTTTCTCCAAAACACGGGAAATTTTCAGGAAAAAAACAATTTGGGCTCTGGAAAGTGGCGATTTCGGGATGTTTTCCAAAGTTTCAAACTCGAATATCTCCTAAACAAAGCCTCTAATCAAAATTTTGCAGAAGGGACTTTTTCTTTTAAATTGAACGTAGAATTCAAAATTATAGACAGTTTTCAAAAATAACTGGTGAGTGAGAAATAGGGGGGGGGGGAGTAGGAACACCCCCTGATATCTACGCTCCTGAAACTTTTGCATGAAACATGTTATGATTGTTCGACAGAGGATAACTTCAGTAAACCTTTGGTTCTATTTTCAATGAAATCAGTTGAACGGTTCAAAAGTTATGCGGAAAAAACGATTATTCATTTCCAACTTTGAAGGGCTGTATCTCTGTTATTAGGCATTTTTCAAATATGTTTTCTGGAAAAAGTCCCCTTCATTTTTCATTTTCTATTGATCCTTAAATTTAATGACATAAAACGAGGACCACCCTGTATAATAGTATCACATACTTATATTACTTCTTGGGAAGATAAATTCAAATTTTTGGTGTTCATCTTGGTACTTTTCTTTTTCCTTGTGGTTTAGTTTCTGTTTCTCCATCCACAATTTCTGTTACAAATGGTAAAGTGTTTCGGACTTCACGAAATACTTTCTCAAAATTATCGACAGCTTGTTGCACTTTTACTGCATCGGTCTCAATTTTCTGCAATTGGTTGAATAACACATCGACATGAGGCATGATTTTGTTGAAAAAATGTAACCAAAATGTGTAGTTTCGGCTCTCCAGCTTGAATATTTTCAAAACATTGGATTTCGTCAAAGTTTCCAGACACAAACTTGTTGAAACTTGGGTTCAAATATGAACAAAATCGATTAATCGGTTATGCGCAAAAAAAACGATGATTTATTTCAAAATTTGAAGGGCTATATCTCCCTTTCAAAAGATTCAATTTCGCAAAACGACTTCGGTTCCTGCAATGTTTTCATGAGAACAATTCATAGTTAAGCGTCGTCCTGTTTATTCTGCGACGCCTGTATTTAGAACGGCTCATTCTTTCACTGGCTATCAGTTCTCTAGAAAATTTCAAACAGAAGACTCTTACAACACCAACATAAGGACATAACATTGTGGTTAGTGTTTCCGAAGAAATCGGAAAAATTAGCTGTAGGAAACACTTACGCGCGACCATTAGTTAGCGCAAAAATTCTCGCCATCCACTAATTAACTGAATTTAAATTCAGACTGGGATCATCCCATTGAATCGCCGCGTCGATATCGTTAAAACTTCTTTGATCTAGATCAGTTTGCCTATACGGGAACGGCAAACTGGAATGAAAATGCGCGTAATTAAGGTGGAGCATCCTTATTCGGAAATCATAAAACACATTTCAGAAAGCAATTTGTATCATTAATTAACAAATTAACATTTAAATTATTAATAGTCTGCATTCTTACCGGCAATAAATTACAACAACCAACCCGAGAGCCGATCTTGTTATTTTACAACTACCAGCAGCCAGCATACAGCCACGTTTGCTCCTGCCGTTCCGAAAACTAATTACTCTTCTATAAAATTTCTTTCGAAATTTTATTTATGGCTTTTGATACGGGTAGCGTGAACAACACCTACTTACACCATGCGCTACTGACACCCAGGTATTTTATGCCGTCGGTCGTTAGTTGTTAAGTTTGGTCAAAAATTAATCTCAAACAAAACCGAACAACAAAATAAACGTTATACACGGCCAAATTTGCCCTGGCTATGGTGCCGAGTTTATTTGGATTGTTTCGAGCATTCCAATTTCTAAGGTGGAAAAGCAAAATCTTCTTAAACTGACAGAGAACAGTAGGAGTAGGATAAATTCGGAAAGTAACTCGACATATTAGACCGATCGAGTAACAACCATCGGTATTCAACAGGCACGTGTTTCGGACCTACTTGGGTCCTCATTAGTGTTGGTGCTGTAGCATTCGAGGCTGGACTCGGTTGAGTCCTCATTAGTGCTGTAGCATTCGAGGACGGGGCTGAACTCGGTTGAACCCTCATTGGTGCTGTAGCATTCGAGGCTGAACTCGGTTGAGTCCTCATTGATGCTGTAGCATTTAAATCTGAACTCGACGATTTGGATATCGAGGTTACCTGTATTCACACTCGAAGGGTACTCGTGAGTGAGACACCCGTGCGGCGCCATCTTTTTTGGCTTTCTGCAATGTGTATATGAAGGCCTTGGTGGTCGCGGAAGCTTTCCAAAAGCCGACTGCACCTGCACCGACCTCCCACATGCTGGAAGAGATGGATTCAATTTCTGTTTAGAGCGTTCGCTATAGTTCAGTCCGTATTTTTGCAGAAATTGGATACTTCCATATACTGATACTTCACACAAAGTTTCTATAGGGTGAAGAATAAAACAGTGCAAAGTTTTCTGAAAGTTCGCTCCCGTTTTTATTTTTATTTATGATTGATCGGTTATCGATTCGAATGTGAAAAATAACCAAAACATCGATCATTTCGAATAATCGATTATCCACAAATGGCTTGTTTCAATTAATCGGTAAAGGTAGAGATTCTACTAAGTTCTACTTCTACTACTATACTACCACTACCTACTACCACTACTACTAGTTCTACTAAGTTTTGAATCCACAACCTCAGGGTTTGCAGCTGGAGACGGACCCACCGAGCTGTCGTCGATCGGGTTAGGCATACCTACGTAAGTACTCACCTTTGAAAAAATTCTGTTGATAGCTTGAAATCTGTTGGGCTGTCGCTGGATGGTGACCAATTTAAACCCGAAATTAAATTGAGGTAATAAAATGCAATTTATGAATGGAACCTGAGACGATAAAGACCCGTTGAGGTAGCGACCAAAGATACCGAATTCTAAACCTCATATAATTAAATTTGATATAACAAACTGGATGTTGTTTGGAATGTAAATATCCTGATACGGTAGCCGATACATAGGACCAATCAAATATTTATGTGTCCGAGCTTCGCCGTCGGTCTTCGCTCCATCACGTCCATCACCATCGTCCGGCCAAATTTCAAATGCTCATTTCCATTCCGACATCGCCGCAAGATCCGACATAGGCATTGCCGATCACCCAGCACCTGCCCCCGGTAACTTATGGCGGAATAAACAATATTTTTAATTGCTTCTATCGTTGGCAACTTTGATGGGCGACTGCGCCCCCAACAGATGCCATGGTGGAACAAAAGACAATCAGCCTATTAAAGGTGGACACCGTACCAACAATTTATTGTTCCAATTAGCCAAATCGTGAAGATACGTGTTTTGGAAAAGCAATGGTCCTCTCGGGCTCCTTGTTAAATGGGAGCAAGGCACATCCAACATTAATTAGTCTTCACGGCTCTGGCGTTTCCATTTGCCCAGAGCCAGAGGCAGCTCAGTCGAACTGAAATGCACTCTGCGGACGTGTAGGAAGTGAGCAGTGACAATCGAAGATCTTGATCATTTAATGCGAAGGCCCCGATTTTTTTGGACTTCACGTTAGCGCGCACTCTTTCCGAATTTAAAACCCAAATTAAGCTTGGATATATATACCAGATCCAGTTACATGGATGAAAATTAACGTGATGAAGAGATTTAAGGACTTAATCCTTTGAATTTAACTATAGCAATCAAGAGCTGCTCTCCCTAATTAAGTGAGGTTGTGTGCTCGGTTTTGTGTATACCTTTACAAATTAAATCACTTCGCTTAATTATTGAGCACTTCTCCGTTTTTAGGAGCTGCTTCTTTACGATTTTCCAAAACCCATTCGAGAACGCCCATGAATGCCTTGTTATTGTAACGTGATTAACTGCCAGATTGAGACTTTACTCATCAAGAATTTGTAATGTATGTCATTAATTGGTACGCCACTGGCTGCCCTGTAATGTCGGTAACTGAATAAATGACAGTCGCTCACGCGGTGTGCATTGACAGCGCGGGACGACGACTACGACTGTCACGATTTGCTAAATGGTGTCTTTTATTAAAACCTCGTACTTAATAAAGTAGCGCCGTTCCTGATCAAGAACCCCGATGTTCTGTGCGGACACAACATTCTGGCGACGAAATGGCTTTGATCGGGAATATTGAGCAGTTCGATGGGCAGGACTTCGAATCGTACTTGGAACGTGTGGAACACCTCTTCGAAGTAAATGTGGTCGAAGACGACAAAAAGGTCTCGTTGTTCATCACGCTGGCGGGAGCAGAAGTTTACAAGACGTTGAAGAATCTGGTAGCCCCGCAGAAGCCCAACCAATTAACGTTTGTGGAAGTCACGACTCTGTTAAAAAAACACTACAGCCCAGCAGTTTCGGAAATTTACGAAAGATTTGTTTTTAACCAGTGTATCCAGAAGAAAGATCAGTCGATTGCGCAGTACATAGTGGAGATTCGTAAACTTGCCAGTACCTGCAATTTCGGGCAGTTCTTGGACGATGCCCTGAGAGATCGATTTGTCTGTGGGATTAGGTCTGAAAACATTCAGAAGAAATTGTTGGCTGACGATGCGTTAACGTTTGCAACAGCATGTCAACAAGCACAAGCAGCGGAATTGGCAAATAGACAAGCTAAATCGCTTGCAGAAGGTGGTGCAGCAGAAGAGCAAGATGTGCACTTTGTTCGGAAAGCTAAGAAACAGCAGTTCAAGAACACGAAGCAGTCGAAATATGGAAATGCAAAAACCAGCACAAAAGCAGAAGTCAAGTGTGGACAATGTGGCCGGAGTCACCCAAAGGACCAGTGTCCTGCAGCTAAATGGAAATGCTATGGTTGCTCCAGGTTTGGCCATATACGGAAGCTTTGTCCAGCTAGTGGCGTCGATGCTGTCGAAGAGTCTGCAGAGTCCGAAGAGAAGGCTGCAGCGGCTGAAGTAAATGAAGATTTATTCGGTCTTCATCATGTGAATGTTCCTGTAAGTTTTCCACATCGAGTTTGCCTGAACGTCAATGGCAAATGGTGCGACTTTGAGGTTGACACAGGAGCATGTAAGACAGTAATTTCGGTGAATAAATTTAAGAATTTGTTTAATGTACCTTTGTCAAAAGTTGCTTACAAATTGAATGTAGTATCTGGTCAAAACATCAAAGCAATTGGTGAATGCAAAGTCACGGTGCGACATCAAGGAGAATTGTACCGATTGGTTTTGACGGTGATAGAGTCATCCAAGGATTTTGTGCCTTTGTTGGGTAGGGATTGGCTGAGTCAATTGTATCCAAATTGGAAAAATACCTTCGAGAGTGAAAAGCATGTCAATTTTGTAAAAGAAAACTTGTGTGGTATTGATGAGCTCAAGAAAGAGTTTCCAGATGTTTTTGATGCAAATTTGTGTAAGCCGATCAATGAATTTGAAGTAAAATTTCAAGTAAAAGATGAGGTGGTACCGGTGGTAAAAAGACCTTATGGAATGCCTTTTGCATTGAGGTCAAAAGTAGAGAAAAAACTGAAACAAATGGAAAAAGTGGGGATTATCAAGAAAGTTAACCACTGTGAATGGGCGGCACCCATTGTAATAGTCCCAAAAAAAAATGGCGATGTGAGAATTTGTTCAGATTTTCGATTGACTGTCAATAAAGCATTAAAGATCGATCAGTATCCGATACCAAAACCAGAGGACATTTTTGCGAGTTTAGCAGGTGGAAAGGTATTCACTGTTTTAGACTTGACAGGTGCGTATCAACAATTGAAAGTACATCCTGAGTTCCAGAAGTATTTGACTGTATCGACACACGTTGGTTTGTTTCAATTCACGCGATTAACTTACGGTATAGCAGCAGCGCCTGCTATTTTTCAGTCGGTAATGGATCAGATTCTAAGTGGAATTCCTGGAAAAGTAAGTTGTTATTTGGATGATATCCTGATCGCAGGTGAGACTGTTGAGGAAGCACAGATGACCGTGAGATTGGTTTTGGAAAGGTTGAGTAAGTTCAATGTGAAGATTAACATGGACAAGTCAAAATTTTTCATGGATGAGGTAGAATACCTGGGTCACAGAGTAGACAGGGAAGGTATACATCCAACAGATGAAAAAGTACGTGCAATCAGGGATGCGCCTGAGCCCAAAGACGTGACGCAGCTACGCGCTTATTTGGGGTTGTTGAATTATTACGGTAAATTCGTGCCCATGCTATCGTCACAGTTGAAACCTTTGTACAGGCTATTGGAAAAAGGTGTAAAATTTGAATTTGACGAAAAATGCCGGAAAGCATTTCTTCTGAGTAAAGAATCAATTACCCAAAGTAACGTGTTGGCACACTACGATCCAAACAAGACGTTGGTTATTTCGTGTGACAGTAGTTCGTATGGAGTAGGCGGTGTTTTAAGCCATAGAGAGAACGGAATCGAAAAGCCAATCATGTTTGTGTCCAGTACGTTGTCGAAAGCAGAGCAAAACTACTCACAACTCGAGAAGGAAGCTTTAGCTATCATATTTTGTGTGAAACGGTTTCACAAGTACATTTTTGGTCGAAAATTTATTTTGGTGTCTGACCACCAGCCACTAAAAGTCATTTTCAACCCTGATAAAAACATTTCGGTCATGTCAGCGTCGAGGATCATCCGTTGGAATATCATTTTGTCGGCGTATGATTATAAAATTGAGTACAGGAAGGGAACGCAGTTGTTCGAGGCGGATATGTTGTCGCGTTTACCTTTGGCAGGTGAAACTGGCATCGATAGTTCGATACACTCTTTTAGTTTGAGTGAGGAATTGCCATTGACATACGTTGATATCGCCAACTGTACCAAGAAAGACTCGACACTAGTAAAAGTCATGGATTATGTAAAATCAGGTTGGCCCAGTAAAGTAAATTCTGAGGAATTGAAGCCCTATTTTTTGAAACGGAACGAACTGTCCGTGGAAGAAAATTGTGTGTTGCTTGGAGCAAGAGTGGTAGTTCCAGAGAGTTTACAGAAAGAGGTACTTCAGTTGTTGCATGAGGATCATATGGGGATCGTAAGATCGAAGATTTTGGCAAGATCTGTATTCTGGTGGCCAGGAATGCAAAATGATATCGAGGGAATGATCGCTAATTGTCCTGTGTGTCAAGTTAGTCAAAATAATTCCGAAAAGTATCTTATGTCGTGGCCTAAGACAGAGAATATTTTCCAGAGAGTCCATATCGATTTCTTTCACTATGATGGAAGTACGTTTTTACTGTTGGTGGACAGTAAGTCAAAATGGTTGGATATTCATCGAATGTCAAAGGGATCTGATGTGACACAGACAATTGAAAAACTGAAATGTACATTCTCAGTTATGGGACTGCCCCAAGTCATCGTAAGTGATAATGGCCCCCCTTTTAACTCCAATGCTTTTGTGAAATTCTGTAATGTCAACGGAATCCAAGTTGTAAAATCACCCCCATATCACCCTCAATCCAACGGGGCTGCGGAACGACATGTTCAAGTGGTCAAGCAATCACTGAAGAAATTTTTAATACAGAAAACCACTTTAACATGTGAACAGCAAATTACTAATTTTTTGTTCAGCTACCGTAACAGCCCATGTGCAAGTACAGGACTCAGTCCTAATGAAATGATTTTCAAAATTAAACCAAGAACTCGTTTGGACTTGTTAAAACCAAAGAAAGGTAATGTCATTAAAACCGATTTTGAGCAATATATCAAGCCACCCATGTTTTCTGAGGGAGAGCAGGTATTAGTAGGAAACCTGGGACCCTACTCTAAAGAAAAATGGACCAAAGGTCAGGTTGTAAAACATTGTAGTGCAGTTACTTATTTAGTCAGCGTAAATGACAGAATTGTATACAAACATGGGAATAATTTGCGGAGAGTTGTTAGCGAGGATATTGTAAAATGTCAGTTGGCGACGCCAGTGCCTCAACTGAGCATGCCAATGTACATACCGAAGGTGAACGTAGAAAAGCAAAATTCAGCGAATATCCAGTTGAACACTCCGAATCGCAACAGTGAAAATTGCAGTGAAAATTCTCCTCCAATGGTTTCTGTTGAAACTACACCTAAAGCTGTTACTCCAAAAATGTTGAGTACGGAACCTAATTTACTAAGACGTTCAGATCGTATAAGAAAACCCCCAGTTCGGTTGGATCTGTAATAATTTTGTATTACTGTTGAATTTTTAATTAGTAATCATTGTCGAGTTGCCTTGTACCATGACCTAAAAATAGGCATTATATTCTGTATTGTTTTGAATATTATAACTTTTGTGATGTCGTGTGCTCTTAGTCCTTAATCTTAAGTGGAAGGAGAAATGTAATGTATGTCATTAATTGGTACGCCACTGGCTGCCCTGTAATGTCGGTAACTGAATAAATGACAGTCGCTCACGCGGTGTGCATTGACAGCGCGGGACGACGACTACGACTGTCACGATTTGCTAAATGGTGTCTTTTATTAAAACCTCGTACTTAATAAAGTAGCGCCGTTCCTGATCAAGAACCCCGATGTTCTGTGCGGACACAACAGAATTGAAAAAACTGGACTTTCCCCTTTCGCTGCTAATATAAGCCACTTGGAACGCAACGTCTTAAAAATAACGAGAAATTTGTATTGGTAATGAATTCAGGAGGAAACAGTTATGGACGTTTAACCCCAAGGGTTAAATTTTGAATACAAAAAGCTCGCCACAGTGCCTTGGAAATTATAAATCAATTACTTTTGTATGTTGCTTCGTGTTTGTCTTATACTCAAGCGGAAATGACTCGATAAATAAAAATGCGATTAATTATGGAGGAACCGGCAGATTTACATTTTTTATCGCCATTGTATTTATGTTGTCGGGTTGGAAAATACAGGTGTAGACCGTGATTTTGAATGCTAATTAAATTTGATTGCCTTTAATATGAATTTTGAAAAGCACAATGAGCGTGTGGGGCAGCTGCATTGTTCAAATAACAAGAATCATAAATACGTAGGTACGTCTGGATGATTATAATAATTAATTAAGTATCAAGTCGTAGCCAAGTACCTTGAAATATTGGGCGCCTTTTCATCACAAATCTAAATATTAGACGATTTTTAGCGACATACGCAGTATATATGTTGATATATGTAGTTTGAGGTAACTTTTAATATTTTTGCGACTAACGCCAAAGTAGGGGAGTACATGATGACGTCACGGATGACGTCATGAATTTTAAATCTAACTAACGCCAGCATACCCTCCTCGCGACCAAGGTTAGTCAGCGTATGTGTGGAGAGGGAACGTTCATTTGGAGGAACTTGTGGTGTGGTGGTCAGCGCGTTCGACTGCCATGCCAGAGGTGATGTTGGTGGTCGTCGAAAATCCCTACGCTGTGTTGGAACACGCAGGGATTCGGCAAAATTTTTGAAAAATTGGTGAAATGTCTGTTTGCGCATTCTGAACAATTGATGGAAAGCAGTTTCATTGTAGTTGATAAGCCTCAAGTTAATAAGCCTTGTATGTTTCCAGCCTCAAGTGGAATTCTGTAATGGACTTCTCTGATATTTATTGTTATATACTTCTTTCTGCCTGTTATTTTCATCCAATATGCCAAATTCTTCATCACTTGCGAAAAACAGTTGGTCAGCAAGCATAACAACTGCGATGTCTTCATCCGTAAGTTCCATTCTTTCCTTTACAATCACAATTTTACTTCTGGTTCTGCAAAAGCTGTGCTGGTCGTAGGTAAGTGAACAACTTGTGACAGGCTGACAGGAGGCAAACTCTTTTCTACATACCTATTCAAAAACAACCAGTCAGTAACCACAACATACTTTATAAATTTTTGCGAGTGACATGAAAAGTTACCTCCCCCCCTCCATTATTGTGGTGGGGGGACCGGTGGTGAGCTAACGCAGAAATACGTAACGCGTAACATAAGTATATCGCTAAAAATCGTCTAATGTAATCTAAGGGAACGGAAAAGTTATTGTATTGAATTCACTACTTAGTCCAGTCGACAGGTAGTTTCAGAGAGAAAAAGGTCGGAAGTTAATAAAACTTTGGGATATTGTTCAGGGATGGTTGATTAACATTTTCTCAAGTTTTGGACCTCGAGGACCCTGTGCGAAAAGAGGAGGGGGGGAAAAACTACAAATTTTTTGACCTTTCTTAGGTTTTTCCTCAATAACTTTTCCCCCTTACGTGCCACGGCAAAGCATGTCGGTACTTTTTTGTAGAGCGTTTAATTTCCCACAATTTCGATTATTCAAACATGTTTGTATGTCAATTCGTTACCGAGATATGGCGCTTCGAAAAAAAAGTCATTCTACAAATTTCGCAGAAAATGAATAATTCCACCTTATTTCTGCTGTTATAACCGAATTATGATGAAATGTTGTAGTGATTATGGTTTCTGGTTACAATCACCAACTATGGACCCCCCCTCCTGCTTTTCTCTTCCCTCACCCAACCCCATATACCCCAACCCCAATTCACAAAAGCTAATTTTCTTCTTTAATGAATGCCAAACATATTCACATCATGTTGGTATTGATAAGTATTAGTTACTTTTCAGATCGATATCTCCCCTACCCCCCACTAACAGCTCGTCGTTCTTCTAAGCGATCAGGCTCTTAATGACATCGTCGCCGTCGTCGTATTCGTCTAATATGTCTGGTGAGTCCTCCTCATTCAAATCAGTTGCGGGGGCGTTTTCGCAGGAGTGGTTTGTGCAGTGCTTGCACATTGCTGAGCACCGGACACCTGCTTTCTTGCAGCTGCAAACTCCAGTGCTACAGCCTTTCTGCACTTGCAGAAAACAATATGGAGGATGTCATCCGGCGCAGCATTTCTGTGGTTGTGGGAATTGGTAGGACCCTCGCCTGGTTAGGCTCCAGCCCCAAACTGATGTGAGAAGTTCATGGCCTAACCACGCCTGTACTTGCTGGTTAGTGCAGGGGGAGTGGTACTTGGCAGCATCCCTTGTTGGTGTTAGGCGGGCTAGTTGCAATTCAGCTTTCGTCACTGATCGTGTGAATAATCGGAACTGTAGTTCGTCGAGGTTGTAAACTGTAAACATAAACTGCTACCAGGAACTTTTCTCCAGCGTCGTTAATCTGCTGAGGAGAGGAGTTTGGTGTGAGAAACGGAGCCACTGCTGCAGAGAGGGAAGTATTCTTCATGTAGGTGCTGCAAATTTTCTTCTTCCCCAATCCATACAGTGCTGAGTGGTATCACAACCACTCACTGCGTGGAGGAAAAGTATGTCCTTGGGGAAAAGGAGCAGGAACTTGCCGAATAGCGGACACTGGGACCACTGCCTCTCCCACTTTTCTTGAGATAGATGCTCTTTGTGGACGTACCTAATGCTGTCAACAGAATAAGTATGTGCACATCTTCAGCAGTAATAATGACGCTGTCCAATTTGCTGGCCTTGTATATGGCGGTGTTGACGATCATCACGTCGGCGTCCTCATATGCCTGCTTCACTTTGATGCTAGCATCGGTCATTGGTGTCATCAACATCGAAATAAATGCGCTCTTATTGTGATCGACTGCCAATAACCTTTCTTGTGTTATGGTCATCGTGGTAGATGAGGAGAACACAATTTTGGCTGCTGATTGTAGATAATGAAGAACGGCGAGCTCGTTCTGCGGCTTTGGTACTTTCATAGCCAGTGTTAGTGGGTGATGTATTGAATACAACAATCACATTGCTCCCAAATTGTCTCTCCACGTAGTTGATGTACCTACGTAGAGCACAGCGTCTCGAATGTGGTTGTGGGAGTTTTGTTCCACACCACTTTATGTAACAGGTATCCTCCGTCCAAAGTTGATCATTGTAATCAGGAACCATAATTACAACAACATTTCATCATAATTCGGGTGTACCTACCAGAAGAAATAAGATGAAATTCTGCGGTTTTCGCGAAATTTGAAAAATGACTTTTTCTTCGAAGCGCAATAGCTCGGTAACGGATTGATATACAAACATGTTTGAATAGTCAACATTGTAGGAAATTTAACGCTCTACAAAAAAGAAGCGAGATGCTTTGCCGTAGGAAGTGAGGGCAAAAAGTTATTGAGGAAAAACCGAAGGAAGGTCGAAAATTTTGTAGTTTTTCCCCCCCTCCTCTTTTGGCACAGGGTCCTCGAGGTCCAAAACTTGAGAAAATATGAATCAACCATTCCTGAACAAGATCTCAAAGTTTCATTAACTTCCGACCTTTTTCCACCTAACCCCAATTTTTCCAACCTGTCGACTGGACTAACTGAGCAGTAGACTATAGTGGCCCTTCATTGTTACTTAGCAACATTCTATTGTAACATCCGACCTGCTGAACCTGCAGTGCATATAAGGTGAGCAAGGCCATTTAACGTTTCAGTTTTTTCTGTCAAAGCCCAAAGATTTCCACCCAATGTAAAAGTAAAGCTTGTGTGTAAAGTGCTAAAGTGAAAATGGAACACCGAAGGTCAAACTTGTTCCGGAGCAGATTAGCTTCGGTACCAAACTCGGTATCAAATGGTAGGCTATTTGAAGGCGTAAACAGAGACGTGTCTAGAGTGACGACTGACATGTGTCAAACAGAAAATTGAATAAAATTTGGAAATGAAAAGCTGAGCTGAGATTGTGCGATTCAATTTTATGCTCGCAAGTTGAGAATTTTGGCTAGTGGGTGCAGGCGCAACCAGTTATACAGGCTCCAGTCCAAATCATTCTGTATTTTCTCACTTTATGGAGCAATAATTGATTCAAGTTTAGTTGAACATCATGTTTTTTGGTAGGATTTGGAATGCGATAAACAAAGAGAAAAAAAGCAGCAGTTTCCAGTGTGTGAGATTTATTTTAGTACCAGAGAGAAACTTCGACAAATCCTTGAAACCCGGCATTGTTTCCTCCCTCCCAATTCCTTTCGATGTCTCATGCCGATATGTGATCTGTGTTGTCCGTCGTGTGATGGACGATTATTGTGAGGCCACCGACGACTCCTGCAGCATTTTCTGGCGTTAAAAGCTGTTCGACCGCATGTTGAGGCAGAAAAGTTATTGTGCAGTATTACTGAATTGGCACTGGATATGGATATCACCCCGACACAACGTCACTGACGGCCCAGGATTGTACAAGTTTGGTCACAATGAATTGTCCCACAACATATCGTTGTCAGCAAAGCGCTCGGGATGCTCCCGTGGGGGTTGTGGATTGTTTTCATACTTTGACCGAGGGTTAGTCCTGTTTGTTGTAGTTCTTAGGGGTGAGTTGCGCGGTGCTATAAGGGGCTCCGCGTTGTGAGTGTCAACAACAGCTTTGTTTTCGCCGTACAGGGCTCCTGGAGGCACCAGCAAGCGTTGTTCCAGTGGATAACCTGGATTTGTTTGTTGTAATAACATCTACAGAGGCAATTTGTCATACTCACCTCCTCACCTGTTCGAGAGCCTGTACATGGATTTATGCTTTAATAGACCTATTCGGTGAAAACGAAAGAGACAGACTTATACAGAAATCTGTGTGAGAAAATAGATACAAAGTGAGTTGCGCGCGCATCTGAACGACCATCTAGGGAAATTCAGCATGAGGTTTGCGCTCCTGATATTCTGTTTCATTTTTGACGGAGCATGTGGATTAAGACTTCAACTGCCGTCATTGTGACGTTCACGCTAGTGAGAATTCACTGCTGAATGAGGTGACCTCCACTCAACATGGAACAAGATGTGTGCCAGGGCTACCCCTCTAAAGGAAGGAGAGGCAGAGACCGTGTAACTGCAAAACATACAGCTCAGCAGCATTCCCACCTATTACAGAACATGTATTCCGGGTCCACCTCATGGAAGAAGCTTTGCATCCTTTATCACCGACAGCAACTCTTCGAGGGCTTAGAGAACTACGACTATGATCTATAAGTGCTCCCAGAAGGTGATAGTAGCCGAAGACAGGCCGACCTGTAAGAATTTGTCACACTGAAACACTCAAAGGAACTAGGGAGTCTGGGAGCTACTAGGTACTGTCCGTGTTTTCCGCGATCGGGGACTTCTAATCTAACCACATTTTGTTGCTTTTAACCACTCTTCTTTCAAGGTAATGTTTGCAGGGAGCATACATGGTATGTACCAGGGATCACGCGTATGTACCGTACACTTATCACTTCAACTGTTTGACACTCTGTAATATATCTGTAATATATATCTGTAAATTGAAAGGGTAGAGTCATTCAAGTGTCTTGTGAGAATGTAAGCCCACATCTTCTTCGCCGGCGCCACTCTTGATACTATCCAAGTGCTTGCGGTGCTCAATTAAAAAAGTGGCTTTTAATCCATGAAATTTGACCTTGATGTCCGCTTTGGAAATGTTGGGCTTGGCATTCTTTAATGCCTCCTGTATTGTTTCCAGGGCCTTATTGCGAGCGTGCTTGTTTTTGTAGTCCCGCGACTTCACTGCGTAAAGGCAGGGGTACTTTACGTATTCAGTTATTAACTGGGACACTTCGTCTCTGGACCACGACATCTAATGGACAGGGAGCTGGTGCCCCTCCTCTAAGTATTCTTACCCAATAAATATGTATGCCTATCGATATCTCCATAATTGAAATTGGTCATCAAATTTCTGCGAGCAAGTGAAGTTTACCATATACTAGCATCATGGGCGCTCCCAGGAAATCTGATGTTGATGTTGAGAATATGTAAATCAGCGTTGCAGATCTTAATAAAATCAAAACTTGTTCAAACGTGGTTACGACTTATGGACAGGGAGCTGGTGCCTCAAAACTTACGTCATAAGGTACATGATTTTAACCCTGTAAGTCTAATGTGCGTTGATAAGGTTGTTAAAAATTTCTTTGTCTTACATGTCAGACCGGAGGCTTTAGGCTGGTAGTTATAGGCTTGTCAATTTTCGAAAAATGTCGAAAATTTATGTCATGAGGTCACGAACCTGTAGTATAGCTGGACATATGATAACAGAGGGGGAAATGACGCCAGGCGGGCGCTGCCATGAGATTACACAGGTCAACAAAGTGAAAAAAAAATTTTGTGCCTGGGTTCATTTTATGATTTTAATTGATGTCATGAGTCAAAATGATGGAAAAATACCCACATTCTCATTAAAGTTTGCTTTTGTAATATTGGTAGGTACTAATGGAACAGATTTTATATCATGAATAAAAACAGAAAATCAGTTTATAGGGAGACGGGGGGAAATTCTGACGTTCATGTGTCATCTACATTAGAGTCTAGAGTGCTTTGGAGTCGCAAAAACGATAGTCAAGTGTTTTATTTAACGTTTGTAAGAAATTAAAAATGCCGAAAAATATGAAAAAATGTTGAAGTTCTCATGATCATAATAGGAAGAGTCAAGGACTTCATTTCAGATTTTTCTTATTGTTTTCTATCGATTTTGTGTTAAAGTTGATAAAAAGAACAAAACAAAAAATTTTTTCAATTTTTTTCAACAAGTGAATTTATCAAAATCGACGTTTTCATAAATTTTTAAATATGTCAAAAGCAAACTTTTTCATGGGATATTATTTTTTTTCAGGTTGATTTGACTCAAGCTTCAGAAATTTGGTATACTTATCCCAGGCACAAAATTGGTGTTGACCTGTGTTATAGCTGCTTTCTTTCGGTCAGGATCACGGATCATGATTCAGAAATCTGCTGACTGGATTGGTTGCATTGGTTGCACGTGACACAGCCAACCAACCCCGTGAGTGGATTTCCGGATCATGATCCGTGATCCTGACCAAAAGGAAGCGGCTTATGTGGTCACTAAGTTTTTTGTTTTCAACGGTTGGGGACCTGCGACGGCAACGGTCTGATTCTACGAGTTTACCTAGGTATATCCCATTCACTTTTCATTGTCAGTAGAATGGCTTTTTGCAGCAAAAATAAAGTGACAAGCTGGAGCGCTGGGGAGATACGGCTGACGGCCGCTGATAGTTTTGATCTAAACTTTGCAGGTGCCATCAGCCGTAGCCGTAGCCCCCCAGCTTGTCACTTTATTTTTTATTCGAAAACTCATTCTACTGAAAATAAAAAGTGAACGGGATATAGGTAAAAGTCGCCGAAATCGAAACCAGAAAATCAAGATATTATCCCAGATCAAGATGGTGCGGCACTGACAGCCAAGCACCGACTGTCACCGAGTGAAAATTATTCCAGTGAACCTCAAACGTTCTATGTAATAACGGTAAACTCTTGCAAATCTTCATGGATCGGTAACAAATTTAGCTAAAAATTATATTAATATACACTAATATTGTATATATTTATAAAATAGAATATAATAATGTCATAGTCATCAATACATAAAATTGCTCCGTTGAATATTGAAAGCCACTCTCGAGGCCGCTATCAAACGTTTTGGGACTTTTGGGTACCGGTGCATAATAAGATGGCGACTTCCAGGGTCATAAATTGTTGGGGGAATCTGGGGAATTAGCAGTCCAGCTATACCAGAGGTTCGTGCATGAAGTACATGAATGAAACCAACGGGCTTTTGTGTGGGAACATCCCCTTAATCAAAAATCGGGTCATAAGACAAAAATTTTGGGGGCTCTCGGTCCATAAGACAAGTTTGAAATTTTCGAAAAAGCCAAAATTTACCTCCTCCTGGAGACTTTAACTTTGGCATCATTCTAGGAATGAAAAACGATTCTCACATGATTTTTTACGCAGGTTTCAAATCTGTCCACAAAAATTTTTAATGGTACATCGCTTACAGGGTGCAACATCGAAAAATGTTTCTCAAATCGTACACCCTGTATTTTAACATGGAAATCGATTCCGTTTTACATCCTGATTACAAATATATTTCACACTTGGTGGGTCACTCAACAAAACGCCTGTGAAAAAATTGATAAATTTTGGTCCTTTTTTGAAAATTTCAAACTTGTCTTATGGACCGAAAGCCCCCGAAAATTTTGTCTTACGACCAGATTTTCGATTAAGGGGATGTTCTCACACAAAATCCAGTTGGTTGCATTCATGTACCTTATGACGTAAATTTTTGGCTATTTTTTCGAAAATTGACAGGCTCATACCAGCCTAAAGCCCCTGGTCTGACATGTAAGACAAAACAATTTTTAACAACCTTATCAACGCACATTAGACCTACAGGGTTAAAATCATGTACCTTACGACGGAAGTTTTGAGGCACCAGCTCCCAGTCCATAAGAATAGTGTCTCTGAGACCGCTCCGCCAGAAAGATCAAACCATAGAACACGATCAAACAGCGCGATAAATGTGACACGCATGTGACACGTACAAATCTGATTTTCGACGCCATTCCAGAACTCCTCAGAGCAAAACTCCAATAATTTGCAAGAAGACAAGAATCATGTGAAAGAGAATTATTGTCACGCAAGTGTCAAAAAATATTTAGAACAGATGTCAAATAATTTATTTGAAAATTTTCTGGTCAATTTACAAGAAAGTTTCGTGTATTACACGGTGTTAAATTTTCAAAAAAATCTTCATGAAGATCTTCAGGAAAATTTTCTGTAAAATTTGACACCGTGTCACACGGGCTTAAGGGTGGCTTCTTTTTGTTGTAAGCGATTCGGCCTTGTGCTATTCATTGCTAAATGTCCCTCCTACTCTTATCATGCTGAGTGATTTGACTGCCCAAATAGTAGAAATTCGCGACTTCCTCTACCCTCTACCTCTTCGTTTCTAATCTGTATTCTCGTGTCTTTTATTTCTGTATTTTATCCCTGCCGTTATGAGGATTTCGAGCATCTTCCCTCATTTTACATTATCAGTCTTTTTCTGAATCCACAAAACCTATGAAGACCTATTGTTTTCTCTACTAAAACTTGTGAAGCTGAAATGGCCTCACATGTTTCCCTATTTTGTCTAAACCCGAATTGATCCTGATCCTCTCTTAGTATACTTTCTCGGCCCTTGTTTCCATTCTTCTTTGGACACCAAACAACAAACCAAACCAAAAATTCTGAAATCTAGTGAGAAATTGCAAGTTGCGCGCAACAAAATTACAACATATGTATTCACAGTTGCATGCAACTTTTGTTCTAGGCTAAAATCGAAATCCTCAAAACGGCAGGGATAAAATACAGAAATAGAAAACACGACAATACTGATTTGAAACGAAGAGGTAGAAGAAGTCCCGAATCCTTCATATCTGGACGCCCGAAAAACCACATGCTTCATCCCATCTATCGCAATAATTGTGTTGGGGAAATTCCAGAGAGTTTCAAAATCGCGAGAAATTTCTTACCATTGAGCTTGCTGTAGAAGGGGCCTAGAATATTGTAAAATGTGGTCATTCGTTATTCAAGAGGTAGGATTGACACTACTCACTTTCAAATATAGATCTTTGAGATTGTTATAAATGGCTTGGCACATCCGAGGAAAGAATAACGAAATCGTGGATTCAGAAACTCGAAAAGAATACATCAAACTTCGATAGCTTTTTACTTTTTACCGGTGGCTAAGAATCTGAGAGTTATCAAGAGCATCTCCTTCGCACCCATACATTGTATTAAACAAGTGTCTCGCTTCTCTATCGACGGTTTTATCAAATTTAACAATTTCGGGAATGTATTTTCGTCCATCCGCAGGAAGTTCTTATGGAACTCTTCATCTTCTTGAGCCAGCTCGTTTTGCACAAGGTGCAGGATATCTTTAGAAGATCTCCTATCTAGCCACGGTTTCACCCACCATCTCCTCGGGCGACAGTGTTCTTCGCCTAAAACGACAGCACCGGCAAGGATGGCAGTCATTATTATTGATGCTGTCATCATTCGACGTTTTTTATTAACTTGGAGTACCTCTTGCGCTCTCTTTCTGTTTCTCTTCATGGTTTATGATAAATTGTGCAAAACAGGCAACTAAAAAAAATAAAAAAATAGAAACTGGACCACATGTACTGTTCTGCCGTGTATGACTTTTGTTGGTAGATTGAAATAATGTCTTTTCAAATTTCCAATTATTTTTCTTAATTGGTAGGTTCTTGGCTGGTAGGATCCGAGGTGGGATCTAGTTCATATTATACTGTGCTATTACTCAACAAAATTGCATAGATTTGTTTTTGTTGCGTAATGTAAAGCGTCAAAAATCGCACGTGCAACATTGTTGCGCGCAATTGTTGCAGGCAACCGTTGCATGCAATAGTTGTGGTGAAATTGCCCAATGTGAAGATAGCTTTACAAAATACAAAAAATGTTGAAAATACAATGGAAGATACAGACTGTTCCATTTTTGTACATGGTGTAGCCTGAAGAGGAGGCCTTGTGGCTACCGTTAAATTCCTCGATATTTTTTTCCTCTAAACTCCAGTCGTGAAGTTTGGATACATTTCTTGTCCAGTGAGACATTTTTTGTGAACGAGACGTCAGACGATAACAATTAAAAAAATTTTGATTGACAGTGCCCAAGACACTCCAGTTTCCGCCATGCCGGCGCAGTTCCCTATTTTCCTACCCATCAACCAAGTGCTGACTTATTGATAAGGTCTATTCCACTTTTGTTTTGGAGCTTATGTCGACAATAGGCCAATTCGCCGCTTTCTTGATGGAGAACAAATGTGTTACACTTTTAGCGCACTTCTCCAAAGGGGGAAGCGCTAATGTCACCATTTTGCCCATCCGCCTGTTTGTCCGTCCGTCCGTCACAGCATCTAGTCTTAGTTTTGAAAGTCAGTATAGTATTGCACGTAATATTACACTTGCCGATGGCGATGGATGATTTCCCGAACAACGATGTGGCGGCGGTGAAGGTAACAAAACATAAAACGCCATTTTAGAACAGTTGACCCCTAATAAAATTGCACAGGTCATTAATACAGGTTACCTTTTCGAAACACCGAATATCAAATCGTCGACTTCTTTTTTTCTTTTGCCACCAGCAGTTTACTAAGAAATTGTTATGTAGCATGGATATAAAAGTTACCTATAAGTGCGCATATACAGATTAAGAAACATAATTATTAAGAGTTAATTTACGTATATCCTGGCATGTTTGTTGCTACCATAAAGCCGTGGTCTGCTGACTTTAGTAGGTTTTAAATGTGCATGGCATACTTGAAGCACGTTTGGAGGTTTAGAATTCAATTTTCCGAAAGCGTCGCATTACTTTCAGGCCTCAATGGCATGTCGAATAAATAATTCAGATGAAAACGATTCTTCTCACCTGCGTAATCAATTATTTTCAGTTTAATAATTTGTCAGCTTATTCAACTCATAGAATAGATACCTGCGAATTGATGCTGTGTACAATAGTGGTAGAATTCAAGTTGACCACTTAGCACTTGAATCTTTGCTTTCGCACAAGAACTATTCGTCGCAGCGGTTATCTGCTACTATAAAGCTCTCCATACCCGCAAGGTATTCGTTGGGGTACTGGGAACACTCGGGCACAAAAACTAGTGTACATGTATAATTCTTTGCTAATTGATACCTGAACAGCAAAAATAATGACTTCATTTTCTTTGAATTTCCTTAGAAATCAGCGTCGTTGGAGGTGTAGTATGTAGAGAAGCGGCTGGCAATCCTGTATGCATTGTGGCAAAGGCTCTGCGAGCAAGACCGGACCAGGTGTACTGTAAACTAAACCTGGTAGCGCTGAGGTATCTTGATTTATTTCCTAATTAGTCTGGACAGGTATATAGGACAGGTATGGCAGAAAGGTTTGAGGATAAACGGAATGTAATATTATACACTTCAATTGGTTCAGTTGACTCGCTGCAATTCCTTCAATTTCCAGAATCTACAAATTAAAGCGGATGTCACTCTGTGAAAATTTCAAAGTGGAGCACCCGTAGGTTTTGTGACGTGTGCATATTTTCTGTACAGAGCTGAAGTCGGAATGTTGCTTAAATGAACGATTTAAATGTGCATATATCCAGATCCGACTTCGCATAGCATCATTCATCATGACATATCTATTGTTTTCACCTCTTAAGTGAACCGATAAATACGGGAACGCTGATGCTTTATGCTCATTTGAATTGATCGTGATGGCGGGAATCAATAAAAGGAGTGACGGGAGTTGGAGAGGCATCGTTGTATATATTAATTAAATTGGTGGCGGTATTGCGGCAATCACTGCGTTTTAAATTAACTTCCTGGGAGCAGCACAGTAGCTCGGGCGATAAATTCCGGCAAAGACAGGCGTTATCTTCGGAAGCAGAAGAGCAATTGGTTAGAATGAACCATTAGCAACGGACGATACTCTCGTCCCGGGGCACCGCCACCTGATAACTATTTATTAAAACGCAGCCGAAAAGCTTCTGGGAATCTCGTTCGCACCTTCGGAGCAGATAATGAGCGGCTCTTTTGTCTCGCCTGCCGACCCGTGCAATTATTATGACGAATTGCTCCGCTCCACGAATGTGCAATAAAGGACTAAGGAGCATGCGACGCGAGTTAAAGCCCGTTTCAAAGGGACGGTCAAAACACTACTCTATACTAGTTGTAATTACTTAGGAGGGATAGTTGGACGCCTCGTTTGACGCACGAAGATATTTCCGTGTCAACTGGTCCAGGGAAGTCATAAGACGAATACCTCGAAACGGTTTTTCAAATCTCCTCCATAAAATGCATACCGGTATGCAATCTGCAGACCTCTTCCAACTTTGCATATGAAGAAGGATTTTTTTCAACTTTACGACTTGGATAGGAAATTTTGAAGTAAGTGGATGAAACCCTGTTGATCAGGTCTCCAAAAAGAGGAGCTTGTGGTGTGGTGGTCAGCGCGTTCGACTACCACTCCAAGTACGACTTGGATAGGAAATTTTGAAGTAAGTGGATGAAACCCTGTTGATTAGGTCTCCAAAAAGAGGAGCTTGTGGTGTGGTGGTCAGCGCGTTCGACTACCACTCCAAGGGTCGTGCGTTCGAGTCCCACTGTGGTCGTTAAAAATTCCTACTCTGGTTTTGGAACACAGAGGGGCTCGGCAAAATTTCCGGTACAGTGCATCAGTAAAGCATTCACCGGCGTCGGTGTTAGGCCTCGTTACGAAAATAAACTGACGTTAAATGAACGAATAAAAAAAAGGTATTCAAAGAAGCTCACACCAGCCCCATATGCGAAGTTTGTAGCGAGGAATTATTGCAGAACAAGCATCAAACATTATCCAAAGTAGATAAAAGTTGTGAATGTGTTCGCCATCGCACTATCCCTGTGACCGAGGATAGACGCATTTCTTATTGCATTCAATTTCCATACGTTCTGCTTATAGAGGTACCTTGAAGATGTGATGTTGCATCAACCCCACTTATGGTTATGGCGTGCAGAGCAGGAATAAGGTTTAATTTTTGACCGTGACTATGAGATGTTCGCAAATGCTATGCACTGGCACATACTTCCGATTTTTTGCAGTGACAGCTTTCATCCATAGCACTTTGCAATTCATCTTACTGGAATGGTGGATGAGAAGGACCAGGACATCGACATCAGTATCACGAGATGACACGACCACCGTTTCACAACTGCGGTGTGGGATTCTCCCTGTGATAATTCAGGCTGCGATGTATCAATTATGGGATTTGTTGATACCATTTATCAGGTGTGTGATCCACACCTATAGGCTGTCTGATTTCTACATGATTCTAGTGGGCTGCGATTCAGGCCGCGATCGGCCGATGGCGACCAGAAACACAGCCCACTCGAATCATGTAGAAATCAGACAGCCTATCTGAGAATCCGTTCTCCCTGTGTAAGTCAAGAGCTAGGTCACGAGTCGAATCCGATGGCGGAAGCAATTGAAAATAGAATTTCTTTTGTTCTCATTGCTCTTTAATTAAAATTAGCAGAAAGTCAAAACTAATGATTATTATGAAGGAATAGACCTTCCTTGACAATTCAAGACCACAACCAATCAAATCGGGTCAACTGCTGAGGAGCTACGGTGAGTTGTAGCGAAGCCTACTTACCGATTCCTTATTCCCGCATAAATGACCCAAATTTAGGAATCCTGCCCGCCATATCCTTATTTCCCAACCGTTTTTTCCAAATTTAGTATCAATGGCTAGCCAATTGGACACGCTGCCATTTTCATATAAGAAAATGGCCAACATGTCAGAATTCAAGATGGCAGAAGCTATTGAAAATGGGCCTTATTCCTCCTTGTTGGAATAGAAAAACGGAAAGTAGGCTTCGCTTCAACTGGCCGTATCTCTTCAGCAGATGACCCGATTTGATTGGTTGCGACCTTGAATTGTCGACGAAGGTCTATTTCTTCATAATAATTATTGCTTTTGACCTTCTGTTAATTTTTATTAAAAAGCAATGAGGACGAAATAAATTCTATATCCAATTGCTTCCACCATCTTGGATTTTTGACAGGTCGGTCATTTTGTCATATGACAAAGAAAGCCTGTCTAATTGGCTAGCCATTGATACCAAATTTAGGAAAATCGGTTGGGAAATGAGCATATGGCGGATTGGCGGGCAGGATACCTAAATTTGGGTCAATTGTGCGGAAATGAAAAAACGGAAAGTAGGCTTCGCTTCAACTCGCAATAGCTCCTCAGCAATAGACCCGATTTTATTGGTTGTGGTCTTGAATTGACAAGAAAGGACTATTCCTTCATAATACATTATTGGTTTTGACTTTCTGGTAACCTTCAATAAAAAGCAACGAGAACCAAAGAAGGCCTATTTTCAATTGCTTCTGCCATCTTGAATTTTGACATGTCGGCCATTTTGAAATACGAAAATGATGGCCTATTCAATTGATTATCCAGTGCTGGAAAGTTCGATGAAATCGGTGGAGGAATAAAAATTTTAGACGGAAACATTCCGAGCACAGTTTTTATTGGCCCACCCGGTACATGGACCTATTTTGAAAAACTCATGTAGTTTCCCATAGCTCGAACTTTTAGTGTCATATTTTTGTACTTCTTGGGTTTCTAATGATTTTGAAAGACAACTATGAAGATTTAAAGAAGGAAAATTGTATTCTGAAGGCTTGAAAAATGATCCAACATTAGAATGATGTAAAAAAATTTGCCATATTTACACTATGATATTCGACCTCTAGCTGGTTAAACGCAAAAAATTGGAAAAACTTGAAATTGAAATAAGGTCGAAAATAGAGGCTCCGCCCCAGAACCCATCATTTTCCGTTCTGGAAACCGAGATTTTCGAATCCAGCGGTGTCGAATTAGTCTGAAAGTTTTATCGCCAACCGGTTACCTTTCCATGCCGCTGAACAGACTTAAAGGAGACCACAACACAAAAATCAAGTCTACATTTTATTTGACTAACTCATGGGGAAGGTAAATAGTTTAAGAGTATACGGAACAAGTCTAAGCTTTCTAGACGAGTCCGATCATCCGATAAAACGTTTTGAAAATATTATCGTGACGTCACTTGGGTAGATGTTTTCACCTAGATTTTCACCTCCAATTTTCACCTATGACGTTCCCATGGTCTTGATATTCCTATTGTCGTTTTGACAAACGTCATTGTCTTCAAACAATCAGTAATAATTAATGGCAGTCTTGAAACCGTCGTCGTCTCATCGGCAACGGAATTAGGTACAGGTATGCCTGTGAGTAGCTATAGTTGGCCCGTGAAAATTTGCCCCTCTGACATCATTTTCGTTCTTAATTATAACCGCAGCGCCCGCCACGAGATAAGTTAATTTACAAGACCCTATGCAATCGTTCTAGTTTTTTTAACTCTTTCATCTGAGACCAACTTGTATTTTGTGTTGTGGTCTCCTTTAAGGTAGGATTTGGTTGCGACTGATGCCGGACGTAGCGTCTCGCCGCGACGTCCGGACGTTATTGACTAGTGCAATGCGTTTTAATAGAAGTAATTTTGTCAACTGCTCGGTCGACCAAAACGCATTGTATTAAGGTGGGTTCAGTCAGCTTATTTAGCCGCGGTTTTAGTGTTAGTCGTAAGCGCTGCATCGCTTATTGGCTGTTCTGAGGAGGCTGGTTTATAAGAGCCAATGACCGTAGCTGCTCTTGCGACTAAAATTAAAACTTGCGTCTAAGTAAGCTGAGCTAACTAAACCCACCCTTAGTCAATAACGTCAGGACGTCGCGGCGAGACGCTACTTCCGGCAGTCGCAACCAAATCCCACCTTTAGAGAACACTTTTAAGAAATTGGGCCTGGACTACAGGAACGCTTCAGGACTTTCAGAAATGGTTTGTTTGATGGAACTTCACCACCATAAACAGCGAACTGAATATACAGGCTGGTCCATCCTAGCGTAATTATCCCATAGCGGTCTTACCGTTCAAGATAGAGAAAAAGATGTAAGAAAGAGGTTATATGGTTTGATGAGACCTATAACCTAAAATTATTTTCAGCTATACAGGGTGTCCCATTTTGACGGGATCAACAAAACATAAGTTTTTTTTGAATGGAACACCCTATATTTTTTTGCATTCTCGGATTCAGCTTTTTCAACTGTCTTATGCCTGTATTTTTGGTTTTCAATTGTGTGGCAGTGCTGCCAACTAAAAATTAAAAACTGGAAAAAATTGCATTTCCACAGTTATCTTGAAAAAATCGTAGCGGCCTTACTTTTCAAAACTAAGAGATGAAACTTGACATGGTGATAGTCAAGTCAAATACCAAGATCCCAATGTCAAAAAATTGCGATTTCTTGATACAGGGCGTTCACAAATAAGAATCAAACTTTATAATTTTCAAAGTCTCATAACTCATTTTTTGAAATAGCATGCCCCTAATTTTATTACGTTATCTGATAGCTTTTTTTTATCCTCTTTCATTTTTACTTGGGTTACTTTACCCTTAAACTTAATTTTTTTCGAGATAATCGGAAATTTTCACAAAATTTGTGATTTTTTTATTTTTTTTCACAAATTGAGTTGGCCGTGATGAATGACAGACAAGCCAAATAGTACGCAACCCTCAGTTAGTCAGTCTGAATATTGTCGAACAAAGAAAAATGACTTCACGCGAGAGAAAATGATTGATATGATATTCTGGTAATAATCCAGATATCCAAGATCCCACTTTGTTTTTTTTTTGCGTTGAAGCAATTTTTTTTGTTCGACAGTATTCAGACTGACTAACTGAGAGTTTCCTACTATTTAGCTTGACTGTCATTCATCACGGCCAACTCAATTAAAAATAAAAGAGGATAAAAAAGCTATCAGGTAACGTTATAAAATTAGGGGCATGCTATTTGAAAAAAATGAGTTATGAGACTTTGAAAATTAAAAAATTTGATTTTTTTTGTGAACCTTTCTGTATCAAGAAATCGCAATTTTTTGACATTGGAATATTGGTATTTGACTTGACTATCACCATGTCAAATTTCATCTATTAGTTTTCAAAAGCAAGGCCGCTACGATTTTTTCAAGATAACTGTGGAAATGCAATTTTTTCCAGTTTTTAATTTTTAGTTGGTAGCACTGCTACACAATTGAAAAACAAAAATACAGGCATAAGACAGTTGAAAAAGTTGAATCCGAAAATGCAAAAAAATATAGGGTGTTCTATTTAAAAAAACTTATATTTTGTTGATCCCGTCAAAATGGGACACGATGTATAGCTGAAAATAATTTTAGGTTATAGGTCTCATCAAACCATATAACTTCTTTCTTACATCTTTTTCTCTATCTTGAACGGTGAGACCGCTATGGGATAATTACGCTAGGATGGACCACCCTGTACAGAGTGTCCCAAAGGTATCGCATTCCGAATGACGAGAAAAATATTTAAAAAAAAATAATGACGTTTATTTTTGAAGATATGAGGGGTCAAAGGGTGAGACTTCGCTCCCCTCTTTTTTGATTATTTGAAGTGATTGTGATAGACTGTAAAAATTATCAACCAGTGGGTGTGCACTGGATTCCGGTTTACGACAGAGGGTGAGTCATAAATCACAAAAATATAGTTTTCTTCAATAGGCGAAATTCAGTGCCATTTCTGCGCTTGTGCAACCATGCAAGGGGATTTGAGAATAGTGCCGTATGCTAACACATGTAAAAAGCGTAATTTCAACATTGTATATTATTGAAACGGCTGGAAATGGAACTTTCAAATAAGTTATGGAAAAAAGAGCGTTTCTTGATCTTTCATTGTGTTCAAGACCAGCAATGATGGATCAGTTTTAGATACACAATGAGCGAAAATATGGTAACGTGTTTATCAGTTAGTGTTTTTTGGAATTACCGCCTTTCTTCTAGTATTCTTCTCCGCCTTACGGTTGCCGTCCTGTCTGTCAATGGCATGAAACTGCAAGTAAACAAATGGTAAATAAAATTTAATCGGGTTATAACAGATAGGTTTTGTGTTTTCTGTTTTTTTTTTTCAAAAATGACGGGCAGTTGTTGTGAGTTTTGCATGAGTGCCTGGCTGCAAAAATCGTACGAAAAAAACATTACAGTTTCATTCCATGTGTGTTCCCAAACAAACATCACCTTCTAGGCAACCAGTTATACACTGAAAACGGCTTTTTCGTTCTTTACGCGCGGAATGCATTTTTTCGACAGCAATGCACATATACAACATTATTTCGCATAATCTAGCATGAAAATCAAGAGTTTCTTGTCATCTATTTTCCTTTGTTAAATTGGTGGCTGAAAATTTGCATGTTTTGACTTTTCCTAGCTCGCGCAGACGCATGAGTTTCATCCCCTAGCTTTGCGAACCTACAGCGCATGTCGTGCCGCTGAATATCTCATGTCTGTAAATTATTCCATTGGTCCCTAAAATAATTATTTAGAGTAACATTATATGATTCTTTTCGTTTCCATAGAAACATGTTCAGTGGCGTTTTTGGAGTAAAATGGATTTTGATGATTTATGAATCACCTTTTCATTTAAACCATTTATGAATTTCAATGCACACCCAGTGGTTGATAATTTCCACTGATCAGTCTATCATAAAAAGCTCACCAAAATCACTTTGATTTACGAAAATAGAGGGCAGCGAAGTCCTACCCTTTGATTTCCGATATCTTCAAAAAATGAACGTCACAATTTTTTTAAATATTTTCTTATGTTCTTGTAGTCCAGGAATTATAGAAAAAATAGCGAACAAAAATGATAACTAGCCGAATTTTTGTATATAAGCTCAGCTAAGCATGTGGTTCAACATAGTAAAAGTCCTCAAGAATCCGGTGTGAGCTTCGGCCGTTGTGGCCTCGAGAAGAACTTGAGGATCAGTTTTTCGTGTTTATCTCGTGAACGATGGCACTTGGAGGAAGAGCACTTGGAGCAAAATTGTTGGAAATTGTGTTGTCTACAAGAAAGGTCCTTACATATTCCATCATCAGTCCACTCCTTCTTCGTCAAAACACAAGAAAAGCTAAATAGTCCAGATGCTCGATGCCTAAGACTGTACGGACCTTGGGTTTTATGATGGCAGGGTGCCACTTGGTAGAGGTGTTGTTCGATCCATTCTCTTTTGATTGAAACTCAATGCCATCAATACCAACTATGCCGGCGGCATATACAGGGTGACCTAAAAATAAAAAGTTGAACAAATGTACCTCAAGAACCAAAATAGGTGAAGACATGGAAATCGCCAAAAATATTTCTAATTTCATGACCATGAAGTCGTCGTGAACTTGAATCAAATAGGTTCAGCCGTTTCTGAAATATCTTCAGAAGACTGAAGTCGTAACGAAAAAAAAATAATTTTCCGTATATCGGTAATTCTTCAGATCTTGAATCGAAACTTGGTGTTTTGAATCGAAACAATGATAAATTACATTTAAAATGAAATTACAGTGAAAAGCCCTCTCTAAGCCAACTATTTTTAGAAAAAACACAGTCAACTTTTTTTCTGATAAGTAGACGAAAATATATATTTCTTCAGTAAAAACTTCAGTCTTTTGAAGATATTTCAAGAACGGCTCAAGATATTCAATTCAATTTATGACCATGAAATCAGAATTATTTATGGCGATTTACATGTCTTCACCCATTTTGGTTCTCGAGGTACAAATGTTTAACTTTTTATTTTTATTTCACCCTGTATATGCCGCCGGCATAGTTCGTCTTGATGGCTTCAAGTTTCAACCAAAAAAGAGTGGATCAGACAACACCTCTACAAAGTGGCACTCCGCCATCATAAAACACAAGGTCCATACCAGTCTTCAGCGTCGAGCATCTGGACTATTTTTATTTTCTTGTGTTTTGACGAAGAAGGAGATGACTGACGATAAAATGTGTGAGGACCTTTCTTGTAGACAATAAAATTTTCAACAATTTCTTCCCGGTAACTTTTTTCCCAAGTGCTATTGTTCATGAGATATACGCGAAAAACTGACCCTCAAGTTCTTCTCGAGGCCACAACGGCCGAAGCTCACACCGGATTCTTGAGGACTTTTACTATGTTGAACTACATGCTTAACTGAGCTTATATACAAAAATCCGGCTAGTTATCATTTTTGTTCGCTATTTGCGATTTAAACAGCTAAAATTCCTGGACTATTGAGTGTATTTCATATATTGCATTGGACTCGTATTGCGATACTTTTGAGACCACCTGTATGTGCCAATTCATTGGACCCTATCGCTTTTGGTTTATTATGGTGGTATTCTGTAAAAAATAACATTCCATGAACGGTCTGTCATGTAAAAATTCGTATCAGCCATTGGCTGTTGCCTAGGTAATAACAGCGTAACAGAGCCTTTATAGATGTAATTTTTTAGAAAATCGCACTAATATTTACGAATTTCCGTTCTTTGTCAACTTTTGCACCCTGTACACAAAGCATGCACGGTTGACGTCGATAGCTGGCTACACTTTTAAACTGAAAGTGGTAGTCCATGCAACAGCTGTGTCGAGTGCCATGTTTATTCATAAAATGCACGGTCCACCCATATTTTACCGACAAACGTCCGGACTAATAGGAAATACGGAAATACTTTGTTCTTGTACCTAGGTATACCTACGTGGCGTAGTAAAAAGAATACAACTCGACACTCAAGTGAAAACAGAGGACGTTATCCTCCTGAGTACAGAAGTACTTGTGTTTTGGTTGGAGGTTGCAAAGCTGTGTGGAACTTTGCGTTCAAGTATTATGGATATGGAAGTTTTAGCAGTGTATAGGTCGAGATCGAGGGATGCCGAGTTACGAGTGTTCCAAGGGGGAGGACTGAGAGGAGCAGCTTTATCTGCTGTTATATTATTACATTATAACAAGTGGCTCGAGAACGGAAATTACATAAACTATTTTCAAATAGAATCCCCAGTCAGTGTTTTAGTACGACGTGCTGGAGATAACAGCCCCATTTCCGTTCGTTTTACATCGCATTTTAGGTTTACACACACCACACACGACTCAATACTCGTAGGGGCCGGCTCACAACAACTTAATTGACGACGATCGACGACAATATTCGTTTCTCTGTCAGTATATTATATTCATACATTGTACATTTCATTATTATTAACACTTATTTTTACAATTAGAGACTTATTTGAAACTGAAGCTGCCGATACTGGCGCCACCGTCACTCAGATTCAGTTCAGTCAACCGATCAAGAAAAGAGCTAGTGAGTCTTTGACGTTTCTCAGACAGTGTGACAAAAACTCATGGATGTCAAAAACCTATACCTTTTCATTTCCACCTAAACTTTTTCAAATTGGAGCCGTATTTTTTTTGTGGCACATAATACATTTCCGGCGAGTATCCGTCATGCAGGGACGTAAGTTGTTATTCGGGACGTTCTTTCAGAAAAGGAAGACCTGACCTGATCGAATTTTCATAGAACTATCGGTAAGCACCTGCTTCATAAAACACGTTTCGAATTTGAAAATTAGTCGGGAACTCCAACGGAATACATTCATAGATCACTTTGCTTGTCAGACCATAATCTTCGATTCTACTCTAGACTTCTCCACCAAATTGTTCAAACTTGATTGGCTCTGTGTACCAAATTTCAAGTCCGCATCTTCAATTTTTTGAGAAAAATCAGGAATCAATACAATATTCTACCCGTTTACCTGAAAATCTTCCGGTGAATGAAATTTAACTAGCATCTAATCAGCCCGTTCCAGTCTGAAATTATATACCAAATTTCAACTTAATCAGATCAACAGCTGGGCGCCGGCGGCTGTAGTAGAAGATTGCAGGCATACACAGTACAAACCCATATATGTATATAATACAGGATGTCCCCAATTGCTTGGTTGTAGCTGTTTCTCCCACTTCCAGACCAGTGATATAAATAGATAAAAACTGGCCTAGTATTCCGATCCCGATTTTTATGAAACGTCGATAACTGAAAACCGCACTCCGATATCTCAAAATCTCAACCGTTTTCGAGAAATTGGCGAAAATTGACATTTGACAGGTTTCGAAAAAGTGCCGTAACTTTTGTGCTTGTTAATATATTTTTTAAACGGTAAAAACTTCTTGAAGGTACTTTTTGGCGAATTTTTGTATGGGACAATATCTGACAACCATTTTGACTTTTCGTTGAACGATATCTTGACGATGGTCAAGGAAAGCCCTATGGTGGCATCGATAGATCTAGTTACCACATATTACATAAGATGCTGAACGACTTGGTCCATCTCATATTTTCTGATCCACTAGATCCACCGTTACCACAAATTAACTCTGATGTAAAAAATGGCGACTGGTGACTCCTACCTCCTACCGATCAAGAGGAAGAGGCGCATGCGCCATCTACCGGTGGCATCCACCATAGAGCCTGCTAAAGGCGCTCAATGCCATTATGGTGAATGACAGCGGTGCATAGTGCAATGCGCCATTAATTCAAGCTCTTGTCGCTATGCAACCTTATTCAGGCGAAACACATTTTTGTAAAACAGTTCCAGCTGCGGTAAACCATGGTTTGTGACCAGAACTGCTCATCTGTGTCTATTATTCCAATGTGAAAGTCATTGTGTTCTCCTGAATACACTACTAATTTTTTAGCATTTTCTTCTTTTTGTAACGTTTAGCTGCTTCTGAATCTGTAAAGCATATCAATATCTGACTAGTACCCTGGACACACTAGAGAACTTAATGACCATTAGCGTTGGATCGTCATTCAGCTTGCTTTGCTGTCTTGGTGACAGCAAGGGAAAAATAATGGTGTTTCGTGCTTAATAATCATTAACCAGGAAACAACATTATTTTCCCCTTGCTGTCATCAAGATACCAAGGCAAATTAAATGACGGTCCGTTCATGATCATTAAGCATTCTATATAGTGTGTCCAGGGTATAGGCGCTCTGCACATTTTGAATGTCCCGCCCGTTTCAGCACTCTCATGCGGCAGTCGCGAACATACATATGTGTGAGGGAAATTGTCAATATTGAAGTTTATTAATTGTTGAAATTGACATTTGCAGGTGGTATGATTATTCAAATGGCCATTGTTGTTATGGAAACAGATAACTTCCTGCAGCAAGTGTACAAAAAAATCGCAACTTTTGGCGCTGAAGCAAATCCGCAGAGTGCCTATTGAGTCAGTATTCTCATTTGCAGGTGAAAGAATCTATGGTATTCTTCGACGGGAAGAAAGAACATCATATTGTTACGATATTTCGCGTACGGGTTCGAATATAATTGAGACGATCGATTTAGAACAACACACTGCTTATTTCGGCGTACTACTACAATAAATGCCAACAATTATCCACTTGGAATTATTTCGCAGGTACTTCGCTTGTTATCGCACTTGTTCGCTATCCAATTCACTACTGCCGCGAGCTGCCGGCTGACGCCTTATATAAGGCCTCCGAATAATGTTCCCGAAGTTTCTGTCTGCTTCCAGCAAATTCCATAGTGCCTGGCATATGCGGTTTCTAGATCATTCCTGAATAATCGCATACGTTACCCGTATGCTTTCCATGTGTTCTGGAATCTGCGCCTCCGCCAAAGTGGACTGATGTGCCTTGATCGAACGTTCGAGTCTCCCCATTGGGTTTCACATACCGAACGCTCTGGAATGCACGAGATCGCTCCAAACTTCTACACTGCGATCTAATGGTGAAAAGATCCAGAAACATCGAGTGTTTACCTATATGTACGACATCGCCGCTCGTAGCACTGCCCCCCTCTTAAGCCTGTTCGTCCCGAATAGGCTCACCGTTACTCCCGGAGTAACGTGCAAGGCGATCAAGGTGGACAACTTTCATCTTGGATCTCGGGGCTCGCTGGATTCTGTACACGACGTCATTGATCCTCTTGACTACCGTGTACGGTCCTTCCCACGACGGATGCAACTTCGGAGACCTTCCCTTCTTGCGTTGAGGATTATACAACCAGACCAGGTCACCAGCCTGAAATCCCGTGGAGTTCGCCTTCAAGTCGTAACGGGTCTTCATTCGGTCGGTCGCGATTCGAATCCGGTTTCGAACCAACTCGTGGATGTCACACATTCTTTGCCTCAGGTCGTCGACGTATTCGGGGATGTCTTTCGGATCATTCTCCGGCGTGCCAAATTGCAAATCGCAGGGGAGGCGAAGCTCTCGGCCAAAAAGAACACGTGCTGGTGTTTCCCCTGTGGTGTCGTGAATGGCAGCGCGATACGCCATCAGAAAAATCGGCAGATGACGATCCCAGTCTCGCTGATGCTCGTCGACGACCTTTGACAGGTGCTGCTCCATCGTCCGGTTGAACCGTTCAACCATTCCATCGGACCGTGGGTGAAGGGGCGTCGTCCTGGTCTTCTGTATTCCGAGTAGAGTACAGATACCTTGGAACACGTTGGACTCGAAGTTTCGTCCCTGGTCTGAGTGTAGCTCCAGAGGTACTCCGAAACGGCTTATCAGATTGTCCACCAGCACCCTTGCCACTGTAGAAGCCTCTTGGTTGGGCAGGGCGTACGCTTCCGGCCACTTGCTGAAGTAGTCCATGGCAACCAGGATGTATTTGTTGCCATCTTCCGTTGTCGGGAACGGGCCAGCCACATCGATCGCGATGCGTTCAAAAGGCGCTCCAACATTGTAAGTCTTCAGCTCCCCTCGGCTGCGAGTTCTTGGTCTTTTGCTGGCCGCACAAACCTCGCACTGGCGACACCATGTTTCCACGTCGTTCCGGCAGTTCACCCAGTAGAACCGCTCGCGCACCTTGGCCAACGTCTTGTTCACCCCAAGGTGCCCTCCAGTGACGCCATCGTGCATCTCCTTCAGGACCTCTCTCACTCTCTTCTTGGGAAGCACCAGTTGAACCATCTCCTTCTTTCCATCAGGACTCTCCCAGACTCTCTTCAGCAGCCCATTTTCTATCCTCAGAGAATTCCACTGAGCCCAAAGAGCCTTGAATTCGGGCCCTTCACCAGATATCTCGGCCCATTCCGGTCTGTCCTGGCCAAGTTCTTTCCTTTCAGCAAGCGTACCGATGGCTGGGTCCTCACGCTGCTCCTTCTTGAGCTCAGCCGTAGTCCAATTTCTCGGGGTGTCGAAAACGATTGCCTTGACTTCGACGTTCCCATTCTGCTGGTCTACCCTCTTGCAGTGCTTACAGTCTTCGTTGCATGGTCTTCGAGAAAGAGCATCTGCGTTGCCATGACTTCTTCCAGGGCGGTGTTGGACTTTGACGTCATATTGTTGCAGTTTCTCGATCCACCGTGCCAACTGTCCCTCGGGATTCTTCAACTGCAGTAGCCATTTAAGGGCAGCGTGGTCAGTCCTCACCAAAAATTTCCGGCCATAGAGGTACTGGTGAAAGTGATCGACAGCTTTCACTATGGCCAGTAGCTCCCTACGCGTCACGCAGTAGTTTCTCTCAGGCTTGGACAACACCTTGCTGTAGTACTCCACTACTCGCTCTTGGCCCTGCTGGTGTTGTGACAGCACTGCTCCAATTCCGCTGTTGCTGGCATCAGTGTCCAGGATGTACTGTCCTTGAGGAAGAGGGTATGCCAGAATAGGACTCGAGCACAATGCAATCTTCAAAGTCTTGAATGAGTTTTCACATTCCTTGGTCCACAGGAATGGCGCACGGTCTTCAGTCAGTTTGTGCAAGGGCTTAGCAATGTCAGCGAACTTCTCCACAAATCGTCTGTAGTAGGTGCATAAGCCCAAGAAACTTCTGACTTCATGCTGATTTCTTGGTCGTGGCCATTCTCGAACAGCATCCAATTTTGCTGGATCGGTTTCGATTCCTTCGGACGACACAACGTGCCCCAAAAATTTGACTTGCTTCTGGAAGAGCACGCATTTCTTTGGGTTGAGCTTGAGATGTGCACCTCGAAGACGTCGAACTACCTCCCGGAGGTTCTTCAGGTGCTCCTCGAAGGTTCGACCGATGACCATCACGTCGTCGAGGTAGACTAGGCAAGTTTCCCATGTAAGACTTCGCAAGACGCACTCCATTAGACGTTCAAACGTGGCCGGTGCGTTGCAAAGTCCAAACGGCATCACAGTAAACTGATAAAGGCCGCTCCCAGCGGAAAACGCCGTCTTTTCTTTGTCGTCGTTGTGGAGTCCCACTTGCCAGTAACCACTCTTCAGGTCAAGCGTCGAAAACCATCTCGATCCAGACAGCGTGCTCAAAGTGTCGTCAATCCGAGGAAGTGGATAGCTGTCTTTCTTCGTCACATCATTGAGTTTGCGGTAGTCTACGCAAAATCGTGTACTACCGTCTTTCTTCGTGACCAAAACAACCGGTGAAGACCATGGGCTCGTCGATTCTTCGATCACGCCTTCATCCAACATGTTTTTCAATAGCTTCGACACCTCTTCTTGCTTCGCCAATGGTAGGCGGCGGGGAGCCTGTCGGATCGGTGCGGCGTTCTCAGTGTTGATCCGATGTTGGATCACGCTGGTCCTTCCGGTAGGATTACCTTCAATCGCAAAGGCGGCAGCTTCTTCCTGTATGAATTGCGTCGCAAGCTGTCTCTCCTTGCCATCCAGATGTTTCCAGTCAGGCGAGAACATCTCCACTAGCTTTTTCTCTAAGAGCTTGGGAGTCGCAGCCTTTGTCGATATGTCTTCGCAGCGTGAGATCCACTCTACGGGTTCACACTTGCCCAGGGTCTCTCCTTCCTTGATTGTTTTGCTCGTCTTGTTCGGGTTAATGACTCTGATCGGGATTTTTGTCTTGTCCATGTTAATCAATGTCTTAGCCATGATGCAGCTGGCAGCTGTGTCGGGTTCAGCAATGCCGGCGACATGTCCTCCAGGTTGTCTGTTCAGTGTTGCCCACACGATTTTCTCGGAGTTGGCGGCTACACGAACGGTTTCAGCCGAAAGTAGGCGGATTTCTTCAGCGGCCTTCATGGATGTTCTAAGCGCCAATTCCTCGTTTCCGATTTTCAACGTCCGCTGGCCAACATCCAGAATGAATCCGTATTTATCCATCAAGTCCAGGCCAAGTATGAAGTCGTCAACAATGTCAGCGACCAGGAACTTTTCTCGCAGAAGAAATCGTCCGAAGCGAATGCTTACTTCAGCTTCTCCGTGCAATGTAGCAGACTCTCCGGTAGCTGTAGTCAAACGAGCGCCGTCCCTCAGTGGTACAATGCGTTGCTTTCGAAGTATCCCTCGGCGAACGATGGACTTCGTGGCTCCCGTATCGATTACGAACACGCAATCGTCTTCGTCAAGCTTTCCACTAAGAAGAAGGCTATTGGGTGACCTTCGCAGCAGTGAGACGGAGTAACTCCTGGGGCATTGAAGACTGCCAGCCAGCGTGCGCCCCTTAGCGCTAGCTGGAATTAGTTTTCCTGGGCTGATAGTTCTCCATCCCGGTGTGGACCGGTCACTTGAACTCGACCTTTGCCTGCAGTCCCGAAGCAGATGTCCCGGTTTTCTACTGCCGAAGCAACGCGGTCTTCCTCCAGCTCTTGGCTCGCCTTGGGGTCTGTTCCGAGACATGGCGCTAAGAAGTTCCTCAAACATCTCCTTCACCGATTTCTCGGAAGGATGTGATGCTCCGGATTCATCAAAGTTCACCTCTCTAAGACGATGAGGGCGCGATGCATCTTTGGCAGCCTCGATGCGAATAGCTTGGATGAGCGCGTCGCTGATGTTGGCTGGATTGCTGATCATGACCATCTGACGCAGATCTGGATCTCTTAGTCCGCCCACGAAGGTCTCTTTGGCGATGTCGGCCAAAACATCCGCTGGATGAGCTGGATAGGCCAGGTGAACCAGCCTCAGGACTTCGGATTCGAATTCCTGAAGGCTTTCTCCGCTCTTTTGTGTCCTGGCCTTCAGCTGGGTTTGATGGATCTGCCGCACACGATTGTCCCCATACCGAAGCTCAGGTCGTCAGCTTGGCAAAGTCCTTCTGCTCACTTTCAGGAATCGTCTGGAGCAGCTCCAACGCTGGGCCTCTGAGAGCCAGGACTAAAGCTGTAGCTCTCTCATCGTCGCTCCATCCGTTTGCTTCGGCAGCGGCATCGAATTGCCTCTTATAGGTAGTCCATGGGCTTTTCCCATCGAAGTTCGGCAGCTTCACACGATGAACACCCGCTGAACTGACCATCGCAGCACTGGCGGCGGTTTTCTGAACCTGTTGCTCCAGCTTCGTTATATTGGCCTTCACCGCTTCCACCTCTTTTTCTACCATCGCAACCATTTTCTCTTCCAGCTTGTTAACACTGCCGTCGAAATACCGCGTTTGTTGTTCCACAACGGCTAATATTTCTTCCCTCTCCTCCAGGCGTTTTCTTTCCTGTTCTTCCAGCAGGTTTCTCAGTTCTTCTTTGTCTTCTAGACGCTGTTCTTGTAAAAGATTTTTCAATCCTTTTTCTTGTCCTTCTAGAAGATTCTTCAATTCTTCTTTATCTGCCTGGCGTTCCGTCTTTTGTTCTTGCAAAATATTCTTTTGATCGATCGATTTAGAACAACACACTGCTTATTTCGGCGTACTACTACAATAAATGCCAACAATTATCCACTTGAAATTATTTCGCAGGTACTTCGCTTGTTATCGCACTTGTTCGCTATCCAATTCACTACTGCCGCGAGCTGTCGGCTGACGCCTTATATAAGGCCTCCGAATAATGTTCCCGAAGTTTCTGTCTGCTTCCAGCAAATTCCATAGTGCCTGGCATATGCGGTTTCTAGATCATTCCTGAATGCGGTTTCTAGATCATTCCTGAATAATCGCACACGTTACCCGTATGCTTTCCATGTGTTCTGGAATCTGCGCCTCCGCCAAAGTGGACTGATGTGCCTTGATCGAACGTTCGAGTCTCCCCATTGGGTTTCACATACCGAACGCTCTTGAATGCACGAGATCGCTCCAGACTTCTACACTGCGATCTAATGGTGGAAAGATCCAGAAACATCGAGTGTTTACCTATATGTACGACATCGCCACTCGTAGCAATATATACAATTGTTACAATCAATATTTCCATGGTGTATGCCTTCCAGTTCAGGGATAACTGGAAGATATCTGGTATTAAAATACCGGCCATAAACGAATATAATCACTTGATAAAAATAGTGGTGATTTTTTTTTTCAAATTGAGTCCATTACCATCGATTTTTAAACAAATGTGCATCGTAGCAGCAACTGTTATGCCTCTATCAGCAACACTCTTGAGGCATTTTATTTCTAACTGGGCGTCTTCCTGATCGATCAGACCTGCATAATACAGGAAAATTGATAAAAACAAGCGCTTTTAATGGGTTTTAAATTATGGGTCACAAAAATCGTGCAGAATACCATCTGGGGGTGTCCCCGGATATCAGTGTTTTACATCGATGTATAGGCTCGCTTCTTTCACACACAGCTGCAGTTGTTGACCAGATTTTTCCCTGGCCATCGGTTCTTTTCGCATACCAAAAGATGTGGCGTCATTTGAAAAAGAAGAACCCTTTACAATTTTTTTTCTGACAAGAAATTTCCATGGTGTGCTGTTCTTCCATCGGACCACTTCTCCGAATAATGATGCGGTCAGTCGGTTATTTCTGTTTTAGATATAGCGGATTCTCAAACTGACCGACGGTTTGGGAAGTAATATTTTCTTTGGCTCCCTCAGTGACCTAATGATATGGAACAAAATATATGAAATAAGTACTTATACATACATACAAATGTATGTTCAATTTTCAAAACATAAATGTTTGTTTTGAATCACACCATGGTCCCACCATGGGAATGGTCCATGATCAAGATTTTTCTCATGCCTGGAATTCATACTTAGCAAATAGGTACGACACAACTACAAAATGAAAGTGGGGAATGATAGTTTCTTCCATCACTAAACTTCTTGTGGACACGACCTGATTTCTGCTGAGTTCTGCTTTTTTGTTGAACGTCCATAAAGTGTTGGAAATGTGTTCCAGGACTTCGCTGCAAAGTCTTTCTCCATGGATCAGAATGCCACTTTAGCCCTGAGATAGATCATTTATCTAACATTAAACTCGGCATTGAAAAAAATAAAATATCAATATAGCTTTTAGTCCGGACGTTAAGGGCAAAAAATCAGGGGTACCTTGCACTTTCATACCAAGCTTTGTCACTTTCCATGCCTGTTGCTGAGATAACCCTGGATCAATCTGGATGCGGGGACACCGGCGCAAATCGTTCAGACACTTTATATAGGGTGAAGTAGGAAAAATTTGTTGAAAAATCGTAAATCTTGAACAATAAGCGATGAACGTATGTAAATCAGAACATTGATAATGGATTCCGGAGTAAAACTTTTTCATTTTTTTCTTTTTTGAATAAATCAGTTGTTTTTGGAGGTATCAAGCTGCAACTTGATATTCCGGCGAACAATCATGTTTTTAATAAAACGCGATGTGGGGACATCGATAAATCTGCTAAATTAAATACTAAGATCTTCAGCTTTTTTCCATCGTGAGAGCCATCTCCCAATTGCGTGTCGTGGAATTGTAGAAAAAACAACAGGTAACGACTTTGTTAGATACACACGATCGTTTTATATTGAAAAACCAGGTCCTGAATTGCGCCAATGACCTCTTTGCCGAAGAAACGTTATCAAGTTCGTTTTTCTTGATTTCTCTCCACTTACGTGACAGTCATGACCGAATGGAACTTTGGATCAGTGAGATGCTTGCGTTGCGATATTATAATCCACATCATTTTGTGATGCCAGTTACTAAATTTCATCATGATCAGTCAAGTGGTATTCTTTTGGCAAACAGTTGAACAAAAAGTTTGCTTCGATTTTTGTGAAAAAGGCAGAAACGGTAAGGTCACGTCGTCCCCTCAAACCCGATTGAAGAAAATCTGTTACCAAAAATGCTACCAATACAATTGATACTGGAACATTTCGAATGTTTCGAATGCTCTGTAGTTTGAAGCTAAACCGAAATGGATTGTTCCATCATAGTTCTACAGGAGGGACGTCTAAAATGTTGCTACAGCTTATCTGTGAAGCGTTTCTGGCCATATTCAACAAAAAACGTTTCAAACATGAGCTGTAGCAACATTTTTGACATCGTTTCTTCAGAACTAGGATGGAACAATCCATTTCGGTTTAGCTTCAAACTACAGAACACATTGTTCAGAACTCTTTTAATACCAATTGGTAGCATTTTTAGTGACAGATTTTCTTCAATCGGGAAGACGACGTGACCCTAGCGTTTTTGGCTTTTTCACAAAAATCGAAGCAAAGTTTTTGTTCAACTGTCTGCCAAAAGAATTCCACTTGGCTGATAATGATGAAATTGAGTGACTGGTTTCACAAATTAATGTGGATTACAATACCGCAAACATCTCATCGATCCAAAGTTCCATTTAGCTATGACTGTCACGTAAGTGAAGAGAAATCAAGAAAAACGAACTTGATAACGTTTCTTCGGCGAAGAGGTCATTGGTGCAATTCAGGACCTGGTTTTCCATTATAAAACGATCGTGTGTTTCAAACAAAGTCATCACCTGTTGTTTTTTCAACCATTCCACGAAGGGCAATTTACAGATGGCGCTCTCGATGGGAAAAAAGTTGAAGATCTTAGTTTTAAATCTAGCAAGCTTTGTCAATGTCCCCACATCGCATTCTATTAAAAACATTATTCTTTGTCGGAATATCAACTTGCAGCTTGATATCTCCAAAAACAACTGATTTATTTAGAAAAGAAGAAAAATGAAGAAGTTTCACTTCTTTCAGCGTATTTCGGAAACGCCTTAAGATATTTCAAAACTGTTTGCAGCACCTTCATGAGCATGAAATCCGTCATCAATATCCTGATTTACATACATCCATCAGTCATGGTTCGAGATCTATGATTTTTCAACAATTTTTTTTCTACATCACCCTGTGTAAAGTGTCTGCACGATTTGCGCCGATGTCCCCACATCCAGATTGGTCCAGGGTGGTCTCAGTAACAGACATGCAAAATGCTGGGTATAAAAGTGCAAGGTATTTCCCACTAACGTCCGGACTATTTTGGGTTTCAGCTATGAAGTTCTTTTTACCTTTTTTGTACCGTAATCCAATCAAGATGTCATCTCGTCTTGTATGATCTCATGTGGATGAGATTCAAATGCTTTCCGGCATTACTCGTAAATCCAACCTTGATAGCCATCTCGATAGCCATAAACAGTGTTTCGTTTTCCATGAGTCTTGCAGATTTTCGTGCGATTAAATCAAGAGCACAAGAGCAGTGTGAAATACCTGTGTATGTGTAAGCCAATTATTATGATCTTTCACCGCTGATGTGCATGGAAAATTCGTTTTTTTCCCATGGGACATTTTCACATTGTTTTGCTTTGCAAAGTCTGTGATCTCCTAATATTTGTCTTGGTCCATCTATGAGAATCCTGATCTTTTGTGTCAGAATTATCCTTGATGGTTTTATGGCAGTCGTCTTCCAGTTCCTTGATCTTGTTTTCAGTAAGAGCCTTTTTCTGACAACAGAGGACATAGTTTTTTCAGCTTCAATTTTTCTCAGCTAGGTGGTCCATTTTGTTCTTTTGGTCTTGTAGAACCGATCACGACAAGTTCAGTATCTTTTCCGACTGAATTCAATCTCTTGAACTCGAATCCGATGTGCAAAGGATGAACACAAGTTTGAACAAGGTTACTTGAGAAAACTGTTTTTTTTTTAATTTGACAATTTTGACAAGATAATTATTTACTGTTAGAGGTGTTCATCTTTGACAAATTTTCAGGGGCCATTGAATTGAAGTGTATTTTCACGAAAATCATCCACTCGATAATTCTGTTTCTCGAGTTTAAAAAATCGATTTGAACCTGAGCCGACCTGGCGCGGCTTCCACTAATGACTAGAACACTACAACATGCACCTTTGAATGGAATATCAACTCAAACTATTAAAAAATTACAACTTATCTTTGAAAATTCGAGAATTTGTGCAGAACTGAAATCACTTCAACATTAACGAAATCGTCATTAATGGCACTGCAGGATTTTGAGTTATAGCCCAGGCGCCAGGGAGCAAAAATCAGCTCAATAAGGAAATAATTGTTTCCTGGCTGGAAACTAGCTTAAAACGATCTGTGTGGCTTAGGTTTTGACATACCAATTTCCCCCCTTTCGGAAATGTCGGCGTCATGTCGCCATCATCAACAAGAAGTGCACCAGCGTGGTTTTTGCCGAATATCTTGATTTTGGGTCATCTGACAGCAAAAGATGTAAGAAGTCATTTTGAAACCAATAAAATTCCCTACGGAATAGTTTTTAAATGAATATTCTGCGACCTATGGTTTTTGAGGTAGAGCTTCTGGAAGTGAGAGGCATTGTCGTAAAAAAGCTCCATGGCCACTTGACTCGAAAAACTAAAATGTCGATGTGACAAAAAAAATTCAAAATGGAATTTCTCGAGAATCCGTCATGCTATAAATGCGGTGATGGTCTTAAACTCTTTCTTTTGAGCCTTTGATTACGAATATAGAAAAGTCAAAGACGTCACATTGTACATATACAGGGTGTACTGAGGGAATCAAATCAGATCAGAGAAATTTTACATATTTCTTCGATTTAGCCTATGGACCGTTTTAATAAGTGCATTATGGGCATATTGGTACAGTCAGTCATCGGTCGGTACAGTAGAGACATTGCCATGGTTCAGGTTCGAGTTGGGGATTTGATAGATTGATGAAGAAATTCAGTTGCCAAGTTGACAACTCACGTGCTTAAAAATGTCAAGCAATTGCCGATTTCCCCAAAGAAATTGTTTTGCCTGTTCTACGAGGATATCTAGGTGATAATTCGTGTTTTCCTTACAAGTGTCGTGCGAAAATCAAGCGGCGAAATCGCAGATTGTGTGAGAAAGGCGATTTGCTTCGGGAAATGTGGTTACATGGGTGTTTTTCACCTACCTCTCTATCAATGGTCTTGTAGTCTTGTGGGAACATGAATGTGCCATAAGCAGGCACACCTAAGCGGAACGTAGAAGCACAAACTAGCGTGGAAAGAAAGCACGTGAACGTGGTAAGCAGTTCGAGCAATGTGACCGAAGGCGAACCCCAAACCATCGTTCAATCATTTTCTGTCCATGTCAACTTGACGTAGTTTTACCGGCCGATGACTGACTGCACCAATATACCCAGAATGCATCTCATTTTGTTCGACTTATTAAAACGGCCCATATGCGACACTCTAAGCACCTAACACGAGCCCAATATCAATATAGATTTGCTCTATAAGCTTCACTTACTACACTAAAGAAGTGGTCAGCTCACAGCTTTACTGTAAAATGTTTTGAAGGTCCTCTGAAATCGTCAAAATATTAAAAATTTACAGTACCAAGGAATGTATATAACAGTATATTTTATACCAAGGGACCAAAGTGAATTTTTATTTTGAGGATTTGGACCCAAAGGGTCCTCGAGCAACAAACTTCACCCAAGGGATCAAAAATTCACTTTGGTTCCTTGGTATATAATATACTGTTACATACATTTCTTGCTACTGTAAATTTTGATGATTTCAGAGAGCCTTCAAAATATTTTACAGGAAGGCTGTGAGCTGACCACTTCTTAGGTGTATCAAGTGAAGCTTACATAGCAATGCATATTGATATTGGACTCGTGATAAGTGCTTAGAGTTTCGCATAGGCTAAGTCGAAGAAATATGTCAAATTTCTCTGTTCTGATTTGATTCCCTCAGTACACCCTGTATATGTACAATGTGACGTTTTTGACTTTTCAATATTCGCAATCTACGGTTCAAGAGGAAGAGTTTAAGACTATCACCGCAACTATAGCATAAAGAATTCTCGAGTAATCTCATTTTGAAATTTTGTTTGTCACATCGACATTTTAGTTTTTCGAGTCAAGTGGCCATGGAGCATTCACGACAATGACTCTCGCTTCCAGAAGCTCTATCTCAAAGACCATAGGTCGCAGAAAATTGATTGGAAAACCAAACTGTAGGGAATTTCATAGGCTTCAAAATGACTCCTTACATCTTTTGCTGTCAGATGACCAAAAATTAAGACATTCAGCAAAAACCACGCTGGTGCACTTCTTGTTGATGATGGCGACATGACGCCGACATTTCCGAAAGGGGGGAAACTAGTATGTCGAAACCTAAGCTACACAGATCGTTTTAAGCTAGTTTCCAGCCAGGAAACAATTATTTCCTTATTGTTTTCCCTGGCGCCTGGGCTATTATTCGAGAAGGTGGATAACATTTTGGCAAGATCCATACTCTATGAACTGTTACCTCTCTCCTCAAGTAACTCAAAACCCTGCAGTGCGATTCATGTGGATTTTGTTTATGTTATAGGGAATAATTCAATACTGCACAGATCCTCGAATTTTCAAGGATGAGTTGTTATTTCTTCAATAGTTTGAGCTATTTTCCTTTAAAGGTGCATGCTGTAGTGTTCTGGTCAGTAGTAGACGACGCGTCGGGCCGGCTCAGGTTGAAATCGATTTTTTAAGCTCGAGAAACAATTTTATACATCGAGTGGATGATTTTTGTGAAGAATACGCTTTAATCTGGTGGCCCCTGAAGTATTTTCAAAAATGAACATCTTTAACAGAAAAAAAATTCGTCAAAGTTGTCAAAGAAAAAAACTAGTTTTTCCAAGTTAACTTGTTCGAACTTGTTGTCATTCAAATTTACACATCGGATTCAAGTTCAGGAGATTGAATTTAGTCGGAAAAGATACCCAACTTGTCGTGACTGTGAACTTTGCTAGACTCGAGACTTTGTTACTGAGCCTCCCCTCATCTCTTGTGGATTGTACTGTTAGTGTAACGCTAGGGCTGGGCGGTCGGAACAGCTTGCAACCTTTTTCTTGAAGATGGGGTGCTATATGTTTAAATCCCTTATCAGCTAAAACATCGCAGTCATCTGGAAGTGCCTATAGAAAAGTAGCCACTTTCTTCAACGGTATCAGTTGTTTTTCCTCCGAATCCACGTGAAACAAAATCTATTCAGGCATCTGATGTTGCCGATACTATAAAGTTAATGTTATGTACTTGTTTTTTTTTAATTTAGACCATGTGATTGCATTGCTTGTTTGAGTGGATCCTGATGGGCTTTTGTATTTCGACTTCAAAGCAGTCGATGATCGATTGGACTTTGCTGTTTCTTACCATGAACGGTGCTGGGAGTTGTTCTTTGATCGACTGTGCACTAGGCCAAATTATAAACATAGGCATATAAGCACTTAATTCTACAATTCCTTCACTCATAATTCTAGATTTGTGACCCTCGCTAACATCGAAGTCTATTCCCAAATGCAAATTCGTATCGTGCAACCTTTTTTTTTCAAAATGATCAGGATGTTTTTATACGGTAGGTATTTGAGTGCTAGTGAGAGCGGTACGCAAAAGGATACTGCCTTTTAGAGTAGAGTAACGAGATTTTGCATGGGCGTACTTCATACCAAAACAAGCGATTTGACCCGCAGCACTCAATATTTCGTCCCTTAGGGGGCCCATGGGGGCCCTCCAAATTTTCAAGATGCAAGAACTTCCACAAAACGATCATTGAGTGGCGTCATGTGTGCCATAAAAGAAGCTTACGGGTCTATTGAAAATGTTTCCATCACTTGTCGTCGTGTCCGTTCCATTCCTCACACTTGAAAAAAAAATTCTTTGGCAGAGGTCAAAAAAAATGTTTTTATTTTTTCTTATATGCCAGGAAACGATAAATTCGTATGTTTTGTTGCGTTCCCAACTAATGGTGCGATTCTCTAAAAAATTACATTCCATAAAGGCTCTGTTAGGTACGTTGTTATTTCCTAGGCAACAGCCAATGGCCGACCCGAATTTTTACATAACAGAGCGTTTATGGAATGTTATTTTTTACAGAATAGCACCATAAGTCGCATTCCGTGAGTCTAATTATGAAGAAAACTTCATTGAGGTGGTATTTTCCAAAAAAGTGGTGACCTCTTCAGTACACCTTTTCTAAGAGCATTTCTTTCTATGTACCTACTGGATATCACTCGTAATTTTTGCAGGAATAGACACCTCGAACTCTTTTTTTGATGATTTTGACGCTACATGACTCTAAAACACTCAAGGAAGCCCAAAAAGAATTTTTTTCTGCTTGGCCGTCCAACTTGCGGAATTTCGATTTTATAGTAGGAGAGACGCGAGCCAATATTCAATCCAGGCTGCAGACGCAGGCAGTTCGGTTTTAGTGGAAAATATACTTCCATGCCGTGTTTTATTGCAGTACTACAAAACGCAGAGTCGTTAGGTATGAGTAGGTATATTTTCCGCTGAAACCAAATCACCTGACCTAGGTCAAATTTATCTGACCGTATCCCCTACTGAAAAATCAACATGCCAAAAATTTGACGGCCCAGCAGAAAAAAAATCGTTTTGGGCTTTCTTGGACGTTTTCGAGTCATGTAGCGTAGAAATCACCAATAAGAGAGTTCGAGGTCTCTATTCCTGCAAAAATTTTGAATGAAATCCAGTGCGGACATAAAAAGAAATGCTCCTGGAAAAGGTGTACTGAAGACGTCACCACTTCTTTGGAAAATACCACTGCAAGAAATTTTTCTTCATAATTAGGCTCACGGAATGCGATTCAGTTGGGACGCAACAAATCATATCAATTTGTCCTTTCCTTGCATATAAGAAAAAATAAAAACAGGTTTTTGGACCTCTGCCAAAGATTTTTTTTTCAAAGTGTGAGGAATGGAACGGACATGACAATAGGGTATGTGACGGTTTTTCAATTTTGGTCTAAATAATTTCTAATTGCTTGGTTTCTACTGAAAGTAGTATTTATTTGGTTCAAAGCATGTTTATATTTTACGTAAAAAAAATCTTCTTTATTTCGCTAAAATATTTGGCGCCCAAACGCTTTATGAAAGTCAACGGCCATTGTGACGTCACAGTTCATAAACTGTCAAGTGTCATTCGCGAATGTAAACAAACCATCACATGTTCGCAAGGACGCTGTTCTGTTTGGAGAACAATGAGTGGAAAATCATATCACTGGTGTGTGGTGCTTCTTTGCAAAAACACGGTAATAATTTCCCCACATTAACTTTTCATTGTGGTACCCAAAAAAGAACACATGAGAAGGAAGTGGCTGGAACTTGCAAGAAGGGATCCAACCAAATGGATTATCTTCGGAGTCGTCCATCTATTTTTGTGAAAACCATTTTGATGTAGGTACATATATGAGCTTGGTAGGTAGGTACCTTTAATTATATCAAGTATCATATGTGTTATATAATCGATAAATGATATCAAAACACAATTTGAGATTCGAGGTTATGTTATTAAAAGTGAAGTTAGTGGTCAGACTTTAGACTACCGTATTTTAGTGAATGTGCCTACAGTTTTATTATGACGTGAAAAAACCTGCTTAACCATTACAGCGTCCATTTGAGGCACCGTACTGCTATTCGCTCTCGAGAAACCTGGATCACATTTTCTTTTCAGGTGAAATTGAAAACACCGACACGCTTCGTCTAACGCTACGGGCTACGTGACATCTCCGGTGACAGATGAGGAATGACAGATATGAAGATTGACGTCACACCCAATCGTGGCGCGTTTTAGGTCACGTGACATTGATTTAAAATGATGCTACATAGAAAATTACCCGATAACAACACACACAGTTTCTCCGGCTGGGACCCGTCTTTATTAATAATTTTCACTCTTCGCTTCACAATACTTTCTCTTTTCACTCTCCGCATTTTCTTCTAAATCTTCGTGGTCTACCTTCTTGGTTAGGAGTTTGTTTACCTTGATGACGTGAAGGCCCACGTGACCTCTAGAGAAATCTAGAAGAAGGAAAAAAAAAGGGATAGTGATAACAATTTTCTCTTTGGTAGCCATCTTACCATCCTAAGAAGTGGAAACGCTTTTCCAAGCCCAAGTACGGCAATTCGACATTTCCCCGTTTACAAACGTCGTCTGTGCTGGAACTACTCAGAAATAATAATCAATGCATGATATGCACAAACAAAAGTTGACCAGACTCTGATACAAAATAAAAAATTTGGATTTTATAAAAAGCATCAAAGTGCAATTTTTTCCAAATGTGGACAATTTGGCCTCCAAACTGAGGACTGGCCTACCGGGCATTTGCCCGGTTGCCCGGTGGACCAGTCCGACACTGCCTAAAACGTTGTCACTGGCAAGCTGCAATCTGGTTCAGTGCACACCTTCCCATGATTGAAAGGCTGGATCCACGAGAGCATGGGTGGTACATGTGTGATACACTGGAGCAGCTGAGACCCGTTTATTTTGAAGGACCAATAGTACAAGAAAGATAGATTTCAACCTCGGAAAAAATATGGACGTCCTGAAAATTTGATATTTTGTTCAGAATTGAGTGCTCTACAACATATCCAAAATCGCCAAAAATCGCACTCGGGGGTTTTGACTTATTGGAGGGGGAGTAAAAAATTGCTGGTAAAAATGGAGGGGATTGAACCCGTCAACCCATTGGATGCGAATACATTATAGTTCGACGTATCATATCCTATTGATACCATTTTGGCACAAAAAGTGTCCATCATTGTTGAAGGGGAGTAGTGGGGGGGCGAAGCTCTGCTGGTGGTCCATTTTGTTTTTATGGCCATGTAGAACCGATCACGACAAGTTTGGTATCTTTTCCGACTTTGCCAAATGCCAAAATTTGCCAGTCCGACGCTGGTTTTAGGTGCTGCATGAACGCTGGTGAAGATGGTGGTAACTTCTCTATCGCCGATTGCTTCAACGTTGCAAGTACCACTCGCGGTGCATTCAGATCGCAATGTTTGTCTTCGTGCTTTCTCTGCGTGTCGTAAAGCGCTGCGACAAATCTGGTACAGGATCTTGTTACATTTGCAGTCAAACCTTCCCCGAGATCACCGAGTTCGATGAGTTCGTTTTCTTCCAACTTCTTTGCTGCACGGAATACCTTTTTCTTTCCAATCCCAAAAAAAGACGATGTTGTGTCACATCCTCTTAGACAGTGAAGAGCGGGTAACGCCCGACAAAAGTTGTAGCTCAATTTCCAATTGATGGAATGAATGGGTATATATCGTCGTAAGTCCGTGGTTGCTGAGGATTTTCCAGTTTCAAACCATACCTGAGGGGTATTTTCAAATTTTTTGTAATGGGAGATCAAAAGGATAAACACATCTGTATCAGGAGACGATACCACTATTGTCAAGTGCAGGTACTTTTTGCACACATAAGCAACATGACTTATTATCGGGTATCTGCTTCCGTATGATTCGAAGATCAAGCATCTAAAGACTGCGAACCTGCCAAGGTAACTTCTTTTGTTAAGAGACGATCGGCGTAACCACCTGCCAAACATACTTTTTTGATACCATATTCTGACGGGGGAAGATCGATATGTTGCTCTATATAATTACACAAGAATATGACCAACGGATGCTTATTTTGGTCGCTTGATATAACTTTAATCCAATCCGGAATCGGTCGATTAGCAGATATATCATATTGATTCGGTATCTTTCCGTATCTTTTAAGACGCTCTTGCGCTTTAGGATTTATTGGTTCGTCATAGCGATCAAATATGTTATGAACTTCGGTGTAATTCCGCAAAAGTAGTTTTATGTTATTGGCCAATTTTCTTCCAACGTCCTCAAAAGTTTTCATGTACTTCGTATTAAGAGCTTGTATTTCTGCCATGGCGTCAACGACGCAAACGGATGGTTCTCCCAAACATGCTTGTCTTTCAACATCTGACTCAACGATTTTCTCGATTACATGCAACATGTCTGATTCGTTTTGATCCATCATCCTTGAATAAAGAACTGAAGCTTCTTCAACACGCCATCCCCGTATATAATGCAGATAAGTTTTTGAAAACTTTTGTCTCAAATATCTACACATAATGAACTTTCGATTCAAACTGGCTAGCAAAAGTTGTGTAACCGTAGACGAATAGTTTTGCTTTGAGAGGCTTTTCGGTTTCAGTAGCAGGCGATTTTTTCAGTTATTTAAATATTACGACATCATTATAGTGCACGAAGAAACACAGTACGCAAGTAATTTTCAGCTGGAAGAGCGCTTTCTAGTAAAAAAAGAATTATTGTGATCGAACCACCACAAGCCGATATACAAACGATTCCAAGAGATCGAGGGTGCCCATCTTCGGGGCCGCCACCTTGCGTTCCTGCATGAATTTTCAAGTGTTTTTTTTTTCTAGAAAACTTTGTTCTGACCTTATCTATGATCACAGCAAAAAAAACATTCTACAATTTCAACTGGCACCGTGTCAGCTTCCTTTGGTGTCAAAACCCGCACGGCAGCGGAATAGCAGTTCATGTCGTACAACTTTGAGACGCTTTGACGGCTAAACCAAAGAAGGAAGACCTATGCTACCGGGGACATTTTTGTAGATAATTTTATCCTCTAGAACTTCGTGCCTGAAAACTTTTCCCCACCTATCATAGTTTACCCGAAAAACAGAAAAGAAAGTCGCGGCGCACGATAAATTTGAATTTTGGTCATCTTCAGGAGGCTTTTTGAGGATGTTCCGCCAAGCGAATTTTGGAGAACTTTTGGCTAGAATGTTCTCACATGATGTACTTTCGGATAGAGTTGGTGCGAAAAAGTTAGAATGAACTTGCCGGTTTTTCGATTTCCAAGCCACTTTCACGCTTTGAGCTGCAGGCCTAAAAAGAACCCTAAGTCTTCACTTACCCCAAGAGCTCAAGCGGTCCCATTCACCGTCATGTTTTCGGCCATGTCTGACTGTAGGCGCTCAACGTGCTGAAATATGCCGCAAACTTGTATTTTCGTTTGATGCGGGATGATTGGGCATCTTGAAAACTGATTTGACCTGACACTGTCAAAATTTGTCAATAAACTGATAGTTTCGTTGGTATGCTAAACCTAACAAAAAAATATCATGGCTTGCTGTGTGGCAAATGAGGGTGAAACGGATAATACAATATCAAACAATATTTTATACAGTGTCCCGGAATTAGTGTTACAAAACTCACAAGGAGATAGAAAATTGAAAAATAAGGAAACTTTTTCGATGAACATACCCTTCCAAACGTATAATAACGGAGATACAGGGCTTCAAAGTTGTTTTTTAAAAACAGTTTTTTTTTGCATAGTTCTTGAACCGTTCAGCCGATTTTATTCAAATTCAAACCAAAGTTTATAAGACAGGTGTCTTTATTGAACAATAATAACGAGTTCCATCAGACATTTTTAGGGGCGAAGATAATGGGGAGTACCCTCCCCCTTTCCCCCCTATTTTCAACTCCCCTGAATATTTTTGGAAACAGTTTCAATTTTTGAATTTTGCCTTCAATTTAAAGAAAAAAAGTTACTCTTGCAAAATTTTGATTAAAGGCTTCATTTTCAAGATACTTGGGTTTGCAACATTAGAAAACATCACAAAATTGCCACTTTCCAGGACCCAAACTGGTTTTTTTTTTCTGAAAAACTCCATGTTTCTCAGCGAAAATGATGGTTTATCAACTTGAAACACCCAGAAAACTCATTTCAGTTGACGAATCATGGGTTTTCTCAAATTTTAATTTTGAGGCCCAGGAAAGTGGCGATTTCGAGATGTTTTGCAATGTTTCAATCCCAAATATCTCAAAAACTACGGCAATACTCAACATTTTGCAAGAGTAACTTTCTTCTTCAATCATTTTTTAACGTAGAATTCAAAAATTGAAACAATTTCCAATAATATTCGGAGAGGTCAAAAATAAGGGGAAAAGGGGGAGGGCACCCCCTATTGTCTTCGCCCCTAAAAATGTTTAATGAAATGTGTTATTATTGTTCAATAGAGAGGTGTTCCAGTAAACTTAAGTTCAAGTTTGACTGGATTCGGTTGAACGGTTCAAAAGTTACGCAAAAAAAAACTCTTTTAAAAAATAACTTTGAAGGCCTGTATCTCCGTTATTATACGTTTGAGAGGGTATGTATATTAACAATAGTCATTTTATTTTTCAATTTTCTATATCCCTGTCAGTTTTGTAACACTTATTCCGGGACACCCTGATAAAATCGTGTCGAAAATGTGTTATTATAGGCGATTTACATTAGAAAAACGCCACCTGGTGTAGAGCTCGGTACTTGATCGTCGAGGACGTTTTTGCGAGGAAAACATACTCCGACGTCTAGTAGCCTAGGTGGGCACTAGTGGATACCTGTAATACCCACATATTGACATGGAAATTTGACAAGTAGAAATAATCTGAAAAAGGGGTTTGCATTTGTGTCTCTTATTTCATGTTATGGTTAGCGTAGTTAGCAGGTTTTTAGTAGATCTAGCTCCAGAGGTGCGCAGCTGAAAGACTACGCCCCCAGCAATGCACTACATTATTGCGATAAAAAAAGACAACGTTTACGTCGCGAACACAGAGGTAGCTACGGCGGGCTTGTTAGAATGAAAAATGCGGATCTCCAGCTGAAGTCGAAGCAGGAAATCTTTAGAAAAAAGCGAGGAAAAAAGGTAGGTGGTGGTTGACTCTGCACGGCCAGCCCGAGGTGATTTTTTCTTGGCTGGCAGGCTGGGTCGACGGGCTTGTGTGTTTCCCTCCGTGCGGGTGTGACAGAGTCTGTTGCTCTTCCTTGGGCGGAAGCTATGGATGTTTTAGAGAAAGGTCTGCGACGACGCTGGTCATCAACATGGGGCCCAATAACGAGCCTATGGGGTCCCAAGGGTTCACAGGAACGAAAGTTTGCTTGTAGCGTACGGCACAAGACAGCAAAGTGACAGTTTTGACATGCCACCAATTGACGTAACCACCGCCGTTGCCGGACGGCAACTTACACCAGTTCTAAAAATTAATGCCCTAAAACTTCCTCGACGAAACGGCCATTTTCCCCAATAAGGTCAATCGCCTATTCACCTTATTCGTAAATGAAATGCATCATGGGAAACGGGTCCCCACAGAGTAGGTAAAGTAGATCACTACTATATTGCATAGATGTCAGTTCGACTTCTTTCAGTCAAGTGTCAGTGTCGTATGTGAATTGGTCATTACGAGGTCGTTTACGTTCGTTCCAAGTACACGCAGCTTTCCGAATTTTCTCTCATCTTCGTTATTTTGTCTTGTTGTTGCTGTTGCTGCTGTTGTTACCGGTTATTGTTATCGTTTGTGGCTACTGCTAAATTGCTGAGTTTGATTTGTTGATCCATGTTGTGAAATATATACTGACCTACCAATGGTGGAAAGTCGCAACAGCAAAGGGGTGTACAAGGTGCTGTGTACCTACCTGGCTGCAAGTCGGACACAGCCGAAAGTCGAAAGTTTCAATTCACGCGTTCCCCAAAGACGAAAGAAGAGAGAGGTCTGGGTAAAGCGCGTAGAAAAAAGAGTTGTAAAAAGGACTCGTGCCAGCCTACAAAATACCACAAGATTTGCGGCGTACACTTCATTACATCAGGGAAGAAAAGTTACGACGATAAACTGCCAAGGTCAGGTCTGTCGTCTTGCTGGCTTTGCACATGCACCACTTCAGCGTTTCATAATAAGGGTACATCGCACCTTCCAAGCTGATTCAAGCACTGGAGAGCCATTCCACTGGAGAATGACATGAGAATGACTGAAGAAACCACAAATAACAAACACTTGAATAATACCATAGTGATAATAAATATTATTTTGTTTCTATGTCATTGGCGACGGGCGCGCTTTTGTTGTGTTGACATTATAAATAAAGTTGACAGGAGAAAATCTGGTGCATTTTGGTTTGGGACTCAATCCCCCCAGATATCTTCACTTCGACATATCGTCAAAAGATGGCAGTGCAATTTCGAATAAGGTGAATAGCGACCAAAATCATTTCGGAAGTGTCACTTTATAGCACTAGTGTTATTAATAGTACTAGTGCTATAAACTGTTTACACTGCAAATATATAAACTGCAGGTAGGTATCTATGATTCTATCTGGAAGCAAGTCGAGGGTCGCTTCATTTGCAGCTAATGCAACTTCCAATGGTAGGCCTTCACTATCATCACTACCGTCACTTTCCATAATTCTCGAGATAATTCTACACAAATTAAGAGTGGAAAAAACTGGACAGAGGATAATATATGGAGCTGACGAAAATATACCCGTCAAATTTTTTCCAAATTTGATGTTGTCATAGACAAGATTTTCAATTCGTTTATTTCAAACGGTGTATTGATATTAATTTATATATTCCATAGATTTCCCTCGTTCTATTTTACCTACGTGTTCGGCACGATTTTTTTGTAAAATAGTGTATATGCTTCGTTCCCAAAGTACCTTTATTCACCTCGTGGTGCATGTAAACCTTGCTCTGCTCGGTTCACAACCCGCACCAGTCAGTGCCATGAAGTAGTACTTTGGGAACTTGGTATATAATATACTATTATAGAACAGCATCTTTTCAAAACTACAAAAACCATAGCTACATCTTTTCGTGAAGAAAATAAACACAATCGACTGTCACCAGGTGTTGCTTAGCAGACCAAATTACTTATCCCAGAAACATGTGTCCATGGAGTTCTGGTCTGGTGATCCGGTGTTGTGGTAGTAATTTCAACTCTTTGAATAGCTTCACATAAAATATTTTTCTAAGAACGACTGCTGAGTTTCGGAAGAATCGAATGACTCCGAACTTCTGGACTGGAACATGTCTGATTTTTTGACTGAGCTACGAGAGATGGCTTTGTCACATAACGTTATACTTATACATACAGGGCTATTCAAAAGTCCGGAATAAAATTCACAATTTTTTACAGGTCGATTTCTAACAAAAGCAAGCCGTTTTTCCATGACACGTGTCATGATCCACCATCAACCCCTTGACCCCTAGCCACCCTTGGTATTTTTTTTAAACGGCACCCTATGGTTTGTGGGCTGTGGGGCTTGTTGGAAAGCTTGTCAAAAACTTCATAACTACCATTGAAAATAGTTGGACGCTTTCCAACGAGCCCCCACAAGCCATAGATAATATAATACCCATAGCCATACTAAGGGTGGCTGGTGGTTAAGGGGTTGACGGTAGGTCATGAAACGTATTGTTACGAGCGGCGATCCCGTGCATACTGTTACACATGCGATCTTTCTGGACTCTTCCACAGCCGCAGTTTACAAATGCGCGGAGCTCTGGACATTTCTAGAGTAAACTCGATGGCATTGAAATACATGGAGCTCCAATGATCAATCGAGACACATCTGCCCATTTTGGCGGAGGCGCCGGTTCCAGAGCACGCAGAATTATACGGGTAATGTGTGTAATTATTCAGGAGTGGTCTAGAAACCATATGCCGAGCCACTATGGAAATTGATGGAAGATTATAGGAAGCTCGGGGACGCTAATCGGAGGCATATAAAAGCACCGTCCAACAGTGCGGGTGCGGCAGGCAGTATTGAATTGGAATGCGAAGTGGTAACTACCATTGAAAATAGTTGGACGCTTTCCAACGAGCCCCCACAAGCCATAGATAATATAATACCCATAGCCATACTAAGGGTGGCTGGTGGTTAAGGGGTTGACGGTAGGTCATGAAACGTATTGTTACGAGTGGCGATCCCGTGCATACTGTTACACATGCGATCTTTCTGGACTCTTCCACAGCCGCAGTTTACAAATGCGCGGAGCTCTGGACATTTCTAGAGTAAACTCGATGGCATTGAAATACATGGAGCTCCAATGATCAATCGAGACACATCTGCCCATTTTGGCGGAGGCGCCGGTTCCAGAGCACGCAGAATTATACGGGTAATGTGTGTAATTATTCAGGAGTGGTCTAGAAACCATATGCCGAGCCACTATGGAAATTGATGGAAGATTATAGGAAGCTCGGGGACGCTAATCGGAGGCATATAAAAGCACCGTCCAACAGTGCGGGTGCGGCAGGCAGTATTGAATTGGAATGCGAAGTGGTAACGAGTGCGAAACAAGCGAAGTACTTGCGATATAATTCCAAGTATTTAGATAATTGTTGACGTGTAGTTATTGTAGTACGCAGTAATAAACATTGTGTGTTTGAAACGATCGTCTCAATTATTTTCGAACCCGTACGCGAGATAACGTAACAGTATCATGAAGAAACGACTTACCTCGAGTACCTTGAATAACCCTGGGGTTCCTCAAAACTTCATGGTGAAGCGTTCGATCTAATGGCTTTTCGACTGGCCAGAATGGAGCCAGTTCAGCTCAAAAATCGCTATAAATAAATGAATAAATGAATAATTCATTTTACTCTTTTGACAATTACAAATTGTGTGAGCAAAGGTCAATACACATAAACGAATAATAAGAAAAGACAACAAGGAAACTGCCATATATCATCAGCTACAGTCCAAGAACTCACTGGTAGAATAAAAGCTCTTTTTAAGCAAAAGAGAATGCACCTCTCTTTGAAGAAGGTGAAATTTGTGCCGAAACACTGACTCTTTTCCAAGGAATGGAGACTAAAACCACTATGACACCAGAAAAAGAGAAAACTTTGCGACGCCTTACCACCGAATCAATTGCAAAAAGGGAATTCGGTACTGGGGGCCGAAATTATTCAACCATCTACCAAGAGATTGGCAACAGCTTCCAGATAGAGCATATAAAAAAAATCAAAGACCATCTTTTGGAGAGAAGTTTTTACTATGTTGACGAGTTTCTTAGCCAGCTTGAAACCTGAATCTCATTGTTCGTCTAAATATTTGTCATTATGTGGTATTGTTACTTATATTGTTGATGTTTTGTTATTATTATCTTCGTCATGTTCGACTTTTCCTGTAATTGTTATTGCAGCGAATAAATTTTCTATCTATTTATTAACAAGCGAATATGCCTCATGGGCATGAGGCTCAGTAGCGCACTTCCTTTTTGAAGGATTAGTGAATGCAAGATGTTATTTAGGGTTCAACCGTTATTTTGGGGAAGAAATTTCAATATGGCGGCCAAAATAGCGTCAGAATCATGAAATTTGGCTTAAAAATCAAAATAATCGTACCTACTATAGACAAGGGTAAGTTCCAAGTTCCATGAAAATCGTTCCACTAATTAGAGATTTCAATATGGCGGCCAAGATGACGGCAGAATGTTGGAATTTGGCTGGAGAGTAATAATGATCATACGAAACAAAAGTAAGTCCCAAGCTCCATGAAAATCGTTTGGTGATAAGAAATTTCAATATGACGGCAGAGCATCATTCGTCTAAAATCAGATGTATTTTGATAAAGTTCACATCGCCTGTGAATTTCACTCAAATCGGACCACTTTCAGAGAAATTCAAAATGGCGGACCAAAGATGGCGGCCAAGTGACAAAAATCATTGGTCAAATGTATATGGTGAACACGTACGCATTTGATTGGCATTTGCACCACATCGATATCTCTCTTCGTCGAGGCATAATTCTCCTAGTTCTATCATTTTGAAACATGTTTAATATGGAGAATACAAGATGGCGGTGGGGCATCAATTGTCGAAAATTGAATGTATCTTAATGAAGTTCACATCGCCTGCAAATTTCACTCAAATTGGACTACGTTCAGAGAAAATGAAAATGGCGGATCAAAGATGGAGGCCAAGTGACAAAAATAATTGGTCAACTTTATATTGTGGACACGTATGCATTCGATTGGCGTTCGCACCACATCGATATCTCTTTTCGTTGAGGCATAATTCTCCTAGCTCTATCACTTCGAAACATGTTCAATAGTGAGAATACAAGATGGCGGCGGAGCTCAATTGTCGAAAATTGGATAGATCTTGATGTGGCTTACATTGCCTGCAAATTTCATTTCAATCGGATCACTTTTAGAGAAATTAAAAATGGCGGATCAAAGATGGCGGCAGAATAACAAAAAACCAAAAGTCAACTTGACATCCTGGACATATGTACTATTGATCAGCGTTTACACCACATGGATATCTTTCTTCCCTGAGGAGTTATCCCGGGTACGTACGGACGGACGGACGGACAAAGTGAAGCTAAAAGCGCCTTTTTCCCATTTTTTGGGAAAGTGCGCTAAAAAGTCGCACCGTCATAACAGCAGGGCCACGATCCACCATAGCCAGCCTATGTTGTGGCATCAACAATAGGGTATGTGACGGTTTTTCAATTTTGGTCTAAATAATTTCTAATTGCTTGGTTTCCACTGAAAGTAGTATTTATTTGGTTCAAAGCATGTTTATTTTACGTAAAAAAAATCTTCTTTATTTCGCTAAAATATTTGGCGCCCAAACGCTTTATGAAAGTCAACGGCCATTGTGACGTCACAGTTCATAAACTGTCAAGTGTCATTCGCGAATGTAAACAAACCATCACATGTTCGCAAGGACGCTGTTCTGTTTGGAGAACAACGAGTGGACAATCATATCACTGGTGTGTGGTGCCCTCGGTGGTGCCTCTTTGCAAAAACACGGGAAGAAGTTCCCCACATTAACTTTTCATTGTGGTACCCAAAAAAGAACACATGAGAAGGAAGTGGCTGGAACTTGCAAGAAGGGATCCAACCAAATGGATTATCTTCGGAGTCATCCATCTATTTTTTTGAAAACCATTTTGATGTAGGTATATGAGCTTGGTAGGTAGGTACTTTTAATTATATCAAGTATCATATGTGTTATATAATCGATAAATGATATTAAAACACAATTTGAGATTTGAGGTTATGTTATTAAAAGTGAAGTTAGTGGTCTGACTTTAGACTACCGTATTTTAGTGAATGTGCCTACAGTTTTATTATGACGTGAAAAAAACTGCCCAACCATTACAGCGTCCATTTGAGGCAGCGTACTGCTATTCGCTCTCGAGAAACCTGGATCACATTTTCTTTCCAGGTGAAATTGAAAACACCGACACGCTTCGTCACACGCTACGGGCTACGTGACATCTCCGGTGACAGATGAGAAATGACAGATATGAAGATTGACGTCACACCCAATTCGTGGCGCGTTTTAGGTCACGTGACATTGATTTAAAATAATTTAATTTTTAATTTCACTTTTCTTATCAATTAATCAATGTATCATCGAGAAATGTTGCACAAGCTACATTTCAATTTTCACTTGCTCATAACAAAGACATAAAACCATTAAAATCTGACACAGTCACATACCCTATTGGTGTTTTGGCCTGAAGCTGTACCCACCCGCAACGCGAACATTAAATTTGTAACGTAAGAGACACTGGCGAGGATGTAGAGGGATGCCACCGTCAAAATTCCGAGTCGCTCGAACAACTCGCGACAGCTTTCAAATCTACCCTTGAAACACATGGTTCGGAGGATCCTCTTCTGCATAAGCAACAGATCAGCGACATGACAACTCGACCTCGAACTCGACCCCCAGGACAAGATGTCATAGTTCAATGATTGGGATTGGGCAAGGATTTTCGAAAACCAATCGAATCCCCTTATTTTAGAGCCGAACTGGTTCAGTTGTAGTGACTCAAAAACGCTATAATTTTCCATTGTAGATCTAAACACGGTTTTTGACAAGCTTTCCAATGAGCCGCCCCGAGCCATAGGGTGCCGTTAAAAAAAAGAGTGGCTAGGGGTCAAGGGGTTGACGATAGATCATGATCACTGAAGATGACTCTTTTCCATTCATCTGCCCAATCACGATGATTTCGAAAAAACTCTGATCAGGCTTCTCGATGATGCTCCAGCAAGAGGGTTTTTTTGATAAGTCATCTTCGTTTCAGATGTGGGCATTTCTTTATCATTATCACCCTTTGGATGGTTCGTACGAAGGCATCAAAGCAAAAGGTACATACAGGAAATGGACTTCATTTTGAGAAAATCTTCCAGCACAGTCCACTCACGCGCATGTCTTGCCTCGTGCAGCAACTCCCGCAATTGGGTGACAAATTTTCACTCCAAGAAAACTTTGTTTTCATAGTTTCGCTACCTAATCGCGCCCATTTTCACTTACGCATACAGGGACGTGACAACTATCACATTATATACACAGCACATCTAGACAACTAACTGCCAAAACGTTAGCATCAACTTGTAGATTGTAGAGTGTGGATTAGAGGTGGTCGTTTGGTCTCGGAGGATCCTTTCTGTACTGCGACCTAAAAGATCTTTTGTGCGTGACCATGCTTCTATATAATGTCCCAGGAAATCCACCTCCTCACCGAATCGGATTTCCTTGGGAGACTTACCTCTGATGTCTGCGGGTGTCAGTTTCACACCTCCCAGCAGCGTAAGTCTTTTCTGTGCCAGTGCTTCGCACTCGCAGAGTAAGTGCACGGTGGTTTCATCTGCCGATGCACAAAGCCTGCAAATAGGTGAGTTTTCCTTACCCATTTTTTGCAGGTGGTATCTCACTTCGCAATGTCCAGTGAGTAGACCCGTGAGTAGTCTTATTTCGTTCTTAGAGAGCGATAGGATGAGCTGCGTCTTTGTTTTGGAGAACGCAATAAGCTGTTTGGCTTGTCGTTGGCCTGGGATGCTCTTCCAGTAGGCCTCTATCTGCCTATTCTCCCATTTATCGACTTCTTCCCTTATTAGGGATGACGACATCCCACATGTGGGCTCCGGTCCAATGAATGTTGTTTGAGCTCCTTTTTTCGCGAGGGCATCCGCTTCTTCGTTTCCATCGATACCCTGGTGGGCAGGTAACCACATTAAAGTGAGTTTGTTGCTCTCGGCCAGCTGTATGAGTGATTTTTTGCAGTTCCAGGTGGTTTTTGACTTACAGTCATAGGCCTCCAAGTGCCTTAAAGCCACCTGGCTGTCTGTGGCAATGCAAGTTCTTGCTCCTTTGTACTGTCTGGATAGGCATACCTGGGCACACCTCTCCACCGCCAGTATTTCGGTTTGTAGAGTGGACAGAAACCTTCCCACAGGCAGTGATTCCCTATACTTCGGGCCATATATGCCTATCCCGGCTCCTTCCTCCCTTACGGATCCGTCTGTGTACCAGATCATGTTGTTTTTCTGCAGCCGGGCCACCCTCCGAGCGCTTTCCTAGCGGTCATTTACGACCACTTCATAGGTAGCCCCGAAGTCGTACTCAACTAGCATGAAATCCCTTGGGCTCGTGAGGAACTGCTCCGTCATTGAGTCCAATACTTTCAAGTGTCCTCTTCTCAGGTTTTTGAATCCCATTCTGAGAGCCATTCTGAGAGCACTCACTAGTCCTTCTTTTTCTACTTGTTTGTGCAGTGGAAGTAGGTCCAGTAAAACCTCCATCGCTGCTGTAGGAGTGGTGAAGATAGCTCCCGTGATACCTAGACAGGCAAGTCTCTGAAGCTTCTGCAGCTTCTGTTGGCTTGTCTTTTGTCTGGTTTTATCCCACCAAACGAGTGAGGCGTACCTACGTGGTGATCGGTCTAACAACCGTCATGTACGACCAATAGATCATACCTGGTTTTAGACCCCAAGTCCTTCCGAAGAGCTTGCGGCATATCCAGAACGCCGCTGTGGACTTCGAAATTGTCTTGTTCAGGTTCTCACCTGGAACTCTCGTTCCAGGTGAGTTTTCTATCCAAGATGATTCCCAGATATTTGACCTCCTCGGAAAACCCAATTTTAGTTCCCCTCAGTACCGGAACACTCAGTTCGACTTTTCTGCGGCGTGTGAACGGAACTATCATAGCATCAACTTAGCATCGTACCATTCGTACCAACACAACATATTTTTTTACGTAGCTTACTCTGATGGAAATAACCGTAAAACTGATTAGACCGGCGTTGGTATGATTATGTATTATAGGTATATCGGCGGGTTGACCGATTCAAAAAGCGTTAATTTCATTTGACGGTGCAAATGCGCGTGGCTAATTTTATGGATTTTTATGCGACACGTGTTTTTCGAGTTTCGCGGCGCGTTAATGGGCGCACATCTTAACGGCGGCTGAAGTGGCCGGTAACAAATGAAGATTAATGGGGCCGCAGTTCCCATGGGTCGCGACCGTAAGGGCCTCCCGCGCACACAATGGCCTTGGGCAGAGGTCCACCATTTATTCCATAATTTTTGACGTTTTTTCGAGTCTCGCTGAGCCTTTGAAATCCCGAAGACCGGCTGCTGAATGAAACTGTGCCGAATGAATGAATGATTCGATATTATGATCACGATGACGGCTTTATTTATTTATACACCTATACTTATGAAATGTGCGAGTTCATAACGCCACTGTGGGCCCATTTTGAGGTCAAAAAATCGCACATAAATTATGTTTTGTTCACGTGTTTCTGGGAACCCTGCGACATCTTACATGCGAATAAAAGGTATTGAGCTGTTCGTTCTTCACGTTTGCTTGGATTTATTTGGCCGCAAACTGTCATATAATGACATTAAATACTATATCCCACTTAATGGACATGAAATCGGAACTGAATGGGTCCACCTGTGTGACGCTGTTGAACAAAATATAATTTAAACGACTCGGAGCTATTATCTGGAATTTCAATAGGATTTGAAAACTTAAATGTGATGCTTGTACCGTAGGGGGCAATAGTAGATCGAGTGGCACAAGAATAGCAAATGCGAAAATTATTGGATATCATCACCAAATGTGTTGTAGTGCAGCATTTGTCGTGTAAAGTGAGATTTATGAATGTACCCATTCACAAGTCTGAATGATACCTCTTTGGCTCTTTCTCTTTCTATAGACTATGAGTTGACAGTAGCTCCCTAAAAACCAGATGGCGAGCTCAACTAAGATTCTTATCACATCGGACTCTGACTTCTGACTATACTTAAAATTAATAATCATCATCAATCCTAGCAAAGGATTCATTCTCCCTGCTTTTTTCTTTTACTTTCCCGACCCACCACCCAACGAGAAAGTATTGTGAACGCGCTAAAATTTTTAAGCCTCGCCAGACGTAGTGGCAGAGGCTATTTGTGGCCGCTTTTTTTTCCGTGATTATTTTTATTTTTTTCCTCGTTCCTCGTTTCCTAACAAAATTCACCTAAATCTTCCGTATCTTCCGAACGGTTGAACATATCCAGTCCATTCTTTCGTTCATCGAATGTCAACCATTGCGGGTTGATACTGACGACGTTTAAAGATAATCGGTCAAATATAAACAATCTTTAACAACAATTAAGAATGCACAACTCGCGGCACTCATCCAAAATAGAAGAAACGCATAGATATAAAAAAAAAAAACGTATACATCATCATATCTTTTGATCTAATTAAGCTATGTGCCTAATTTTTTTTTGAAGTACATACCCAGACTTTTCTTACAGTGTGACAGCGATTCGATTGAAGAACAAGGATTTGTTATTTATTTATTAGGTTTATGAACATTTTCATCGGCTATGAATGCATCCAGATTTTCACTCAGCGAGGGAAATTTTTGTTTTCGCAGTTTTCTATATATAACCAGCAAAGCGATTGGGGCCAAAGTATTGCAGAAATTTTTAAGACAAAAAATCTTGATCTAGGACTTATAGTTTTTTACATATGATTTTTTTTCTGACTCAACCAGAACCAACAACTGTAAAGAAGTGGTGCGCGCATGTCACTCATATTTACTATGCGAAATGCAATACATTACCACTAAGGTGAGCATTTTTCGTATAAAGCTGAGCTTTTAGCGCCGTGTCACACTATCCAATTTGTATCAAACTGGTTTGATCAAACAAGATCAAACTGAAACGATGACGTCATCGTTTGGAAATTTGATCAGTCCCTCTATTTTCTATTAAACTACATCAAACTGTCAAATGCCAGCTTCTTGCTGATACCTGCGGCATCTCGTGTTGCGGAAGTTGCTGTGTGGATTTTCAAAATAAAAAAGTGAGAACATAGGGAAACAATAAGGAGCAGAGATAAGTTCATGAACCTCGAGAAAGGAGTCAATAACGTTATCGGGTTATTGAAAAAAGACAGGTAGGTATCGTTGCTGAGGATCTGTTCAAGACCATGCAGACGTTCTAAATATTCAGTAAGTGGTTTCAAACTTTTGTTCTTTAATATCCTCATAAAATGTAAAATTGGGCATAACCTCGCAATTTCACATAAAAACCTGATTTTCCAAAAGTAATGAAAAAACTTGGCGGTTAAACATATGATGCCGCCAGAAAATTCTTAACGAGCTATGCTGCTACATAATTGACTGTAATATCAGATTAAACTATGGAATTTCCACAATTTTGATTTGGATCATCTCAGAATGGTTTGTTTTGTAACAAAACGATGACAGTTTGACATTTCATTTCAAATAATAGCCCACTATGATCTCTGAATAATATCAATTCTCGACATTTCTCGAACCTTCCACGGGTTCTTCAGCAAATTCCACAGTGATCCGGCATATAGTTTCTAGACTCCTCCCCCGCCAATTCGGCTGATGTTCTCTGATCGACCGCTCAAGTCTCCCATGCAATTTCAATCGCAAGCCATCACGTATATTCCGGAAATATCCAGAGCTCCGCACTTGTACACTGCGACCCAATGGGAAGAGTCGTCTAGAAAAATCGTGTGTTATCCAGAATCGCCGCTCGTAACAATAGTCCAAAGATGGAGCCACTAGTGTCAAATATAACGATTTTATACGCCTCGTTCCAGTGTGACATGTGTTCCACTGTGACCCGCCCTACCCTCCCCTACCATTTTGACAAGGTTTTTGTATGTGTTCAGGATTTAAGATTTTTGTTTGCCAAGATCGTTGTTTGTTTGTCTGGTTCAAGGATGATTTTTATGAAGAACATATCTACCTACCTAGATAATTGAGTGTTGAAAAATTAGGACAAACAGTTGTCGACTTATCGTCCATCACCTTAGTACCTACCTCCAAGAACTGAGAAAATATCAAATGGAAAAAGAGAACACGCCAATAATAACCGTTTCGATTTAGCAGGAATTGATGGTGTGCTGCTGGTGAACAGTTTAGGTATAAGGGGCGACGAGCGAAAGTATATACGGGAAGAGGAATAAGGGGTGGTCGTGTAGTGAATAGAATATCGTTCTAACAAGCCCTAAAAAGTCCCATCGACTTTCCAGTCGCCCCGCTGTAGAGCGGCGTTACATTCACGGAGTCCCGCCGTCGCCGCCGCTTCGCACTTCAAACTACAAATGGCCGTTCAGATGGTAGGAAATTACGGGACTACTATCTTTCATTTTACGCCCCAAAATTTCTTATTCCAATTTCCTGTTCGCGTCTGTCAGTTGTTATGAGTCATTTTCTGATAAGAACTCGTAGCGCGACTATTATGCAATAGAACTATTACACAAAGGGCTTATCGCACATTATATGTCATGCGGTGGGGAATTGGCGTTGCCAGCACTGTTTCTCGCCTCGGTTGGTGTGCCTGCCTGCTGATTTGACGCCATTCTCAGGTGCCATTGTTCCAACGTGCACATTGTGTTCAGCACCAGAGTTTTGTTCTGCTAATGTACGACAAAAAAGGCTTAACGACAATCACCACATCCACACACACGCTTCATCCCCAACTCTCTCCATCATCTCGTCTCATCAAGGCGGTTCGTTGTTGTCATCCTGCTGGAAGCGCCACAATTCTACCTACTCATAGATACCTACTGCTAGGTGCCTACCTATTTACACTAATCGGCAAAAACAAACGCGAAATATACAAACGGCAACAGCCAGCTAATTACAAGCTAATTAAGAACTGGCAAAACAAAGTGAACTGGGAGAAAAATGACGGGCCGCAAACAAAAGCAAAACGACCCGAGACAGACAGTCATATAATATCTCACTTCCTTTCTCCTTGCTTGAGGAGATCTCGCTTCGCGGTCCCAGGCAACGCGATGCAACCGCTCCATTAATTAGTCATTAGCACAGGCAGACAGACGGACACATGTCTGGTGCTGGATCTACTCGAACGCATCTCATGCAAATTCCCCGCGTGCCTTGGCTCCCGTAATGCGATATTCCTCTTTCTATCTCTTCTGACATGAGGTGAATCCTGACGACAATTAATATTTTCAGCGGAGCTTCCGACATGAGGTATCTTTCGGCCGTCGGCGACGCATTCTTAAGAATTAGATACCCAATTTGTGCTGTCGAATCTCTAAGTATGGTTGGTAGCACTGATCAGCTGTCTTGTTGCCGTTTCAAATCTGTCAAAAATCATTTGATGCGTTTGACAGCTCGCGATAAATGTCATAGCGGATGACATCGTTGACGGTTGAAAGCGTTGAAAGGACGACACGGAGCAACAGCGAAACCATGGATGGACTATATCTGAAGCTAGAAAATGAATGGGGGAAAGTGCTATTTCAAAAAATATCGATGACATCATTAATTGAATCGGGGAGGGTAGAAAAATGAAAATTATCGGAAAATATTCCCCGTAAAAAAATCACTCCGATCTGTCCAAGCGTTTTCCGATATTACTGACAGGAGAGAAAAATCCATTATTCGAAATTTCTGACGCACACTGTATACAGGGTGTTTCATTTTTAAATATCGTCCTTCAAGGAGGTAACCAATTGCAATTGGTCGAGTACCTCCATCTTTTTTTGTAAGAGCACATAGAGAGGCACCGGTACCATAGATAAAAGGTCCTATTGTGGTATTCCCCCTTTGTTTTATTAGTACGTTGGTACCTGAAGTAGGTACTGTCGTTGACGTTCGTATTGTTTGCCGATTAAAGAGGGAGATGGCGCTGCGGGAGCCGGGCGAGCGGCAGTCGCGGGCAGACAGAGGAGAAGAGAATCAGCTGTGGTGAAGAACACGTGATTTTCAGTGCATCAAGATTGCGTGGTTTTTCCAACTCCAAGGTGTTTTGAGAAAAGAAACAAATTAATTCAAAAACTTTGCTCATGATTTTCAATAAAACATTCATTTTGCTTGCATTTCATTCGCGTTTTATTCAAGAATCAAACCTCATCCCCAACGACACATTGTCATCTCGAGTAAGAACTCAACACAACGTAGGTAAAATGTAAACGACGTGGGAGAGGGAAGAAACAACGACGATCACAGCCGAATATCGTGACCAGGATACATTACAGAATGGTGCCGTGAGACCAGGATACACTACAGCAATAACATCGAAAAAGAGGGTTACATTACAGAGTGGTGCCGTGACCAGGATGATGTCGAGAGTTGGGTACATTACAGAGTGGTGCCGTGACCTCAGTACACTACAGAGTGGTGCCGTGACCAGGATACTCAAAGATGAGAATGTTGTGGGATGATGTTGATCTCATGTTTGTTTTCACACTTTACTCCTGATGAATGTTTTGTTTTCATGAGCGATAACTCGATTTGGAGAAGATGAGATGCTAACGACCAAAGCGAGTTCATGTCATTCCCAAGACACGAAGGCTACCACGTTTAACAGCGAGATTCAACATCGCTGAACCAACAGTATGCTCTTCCACACTCAACCTCGCTGGACCAACAGTCTGCTCTCCCACATTCAACATCGCTGAACCAACAGTCTGCTTTTCCACATTCAACATCGCTGAACCAACAGTATGCTCTTCCACACTCAACCTCGCTGAACCAACAGTCTGCTTTTCCACACTCAACCTCGTTCGACCAGCAGTCTACTCCCCCACACTCAATGTCGTTGATCCAGGAAAGCCACTTGAAACCATCGTCTAATCAACACCGTTGAACCGCCGATCACTTTGGAAAAAAAATTGACAACTGATCCACCAAGGGGCCAACACAAAGTACCTACTGCTCGAGATCTTCTACCCGACATCATTGGATTCCCAGCTTGTCATCCACTCTCGAAACACTGTCACCGAAGAACAGAAAAAAATGAAATGAACAAAAGAAAAACGTGGACTCCACTCCCGATCCGTACTGAATGTTGGGGACTTCTTGACTATCACCGGAGATCATTCCCGATGTGATTTTTGAAGAAATAATGGGAAGAAGGTAAGAGCTGGGTATACTGCAGAAATTGTACCGTAACGGGACATTGTGATGAGCACGGGGTGAAACTCTGTCGGGCACCAGTTGTTTTTTTTTCAAGAGCATTCAAGGAGGGGAGCTGCGGAAAGGGCTAAGTTGTTTGTTTTGTGTAGCCTTTTTTCTGCTGGTTTTCGTTTTGTTTCATGAATGACAACTTCAATGGCGTGGACGATTGTACCCGAGATTAAAATGATTCGTGTGAAAATGGATTTCCATCGCGACGGAAAGGAAGGTGTGCCTAGGATGTGTTCGAATGGATGATGTCACCCAATCAGCAAGCCTTGCTTCATCCTAATCGTTTCATGCTGCACGAAACATGCTTCAAGTATCATCTGACGCGTCGCAGCCACACAACATCGTGGAACTGACAAGCCTTGGCATTTAACCAACCACACCAGCGTGCAAAACATCACCACGATCATCATGCACGGCCTCGCCGCCATCATGTTCAACACTGCCGTCTTGCCATTGAACAAAGAAAAATCTTTCGAGACGCGAAGAACACCAAACCATCACCGTCATCCTGCTACCTGATACTGAAACAATTTTGGCACCGAAAAGCTGCAAGAACGCCAGCGTCATCTTGTTTCACGACGAAGCGTTTTGTCTAAAGTCACCTGCATCAGCGCCAAATTTTTGACTCCATCACCGCCTGGTTTCACTGAAGCATCTAGTTCGCACCTGAACTCAATAGTCGTCTACATGAGTTCCAGTCGTCAACAGGATATTCCAACTCTTGGCCACCAAGTACAATCAAGGGGCGTCCGCCTCTTACCTGGTTCCGAAGAAGTAGCTGGTCTACAACCAAAAATCGTTCCACCAGCGTCGGGACCCTTACTCAACTTTTGTCAGCTAGGGGGCGTTGCTCCTGTCTCTAAACCACTGTCCTGAACACTTTGTCAAGTTTCGTCTGGTTCCACCTAGAGCACCTCGGAAGGACAAGAAAAATGGTAAGAAGAAGAGAAGAACACGAAGAACAAGTAGAAAGAACTTCATCACATGAACTGTCTTGGGTTTGTTGAAGAATCTCCGTCATCGTCTTCTATACTTTTCCGTCGCTTCTTCAAAGGGGCGTAAATGTGGTATTCCCCCTTTGTTTTATTAGTACGTTGGTACCTGAAGTAGGTACTGTCGTTGACGTTCGTAGGGTTTGCCGATAAAAGAGGGAGATGGCGCTGCGGGAGCCGGGCGAGCGGCAGTCGCGGGCAGACAGAGGAGAAGAGAATCAGCTGTGGTGAAGAACACGTGATTTTTAGTGCATCAAGAGTGCGTGGTTTTTCCAACTCCAAGGTGTTTTGAGAAAAGAAACAAATTAATTCAAAAACTTTGCTCATGATTTTCAATAAAACATTAATTTTGCTTGCATTTCATTCGCGTTTCATTCAAGAATCAAACCTCATCCCCAACGACACATTCTCATCTCGAGTAAGAACTCAACACAACGTAGGTAAAAGGAGAGGAAAGAAACAACGACGATCACAGCCGAACATCGTGACCAGGATACATTACAGAATGGTGCCGTGAGACCAGGATACACTACAGCAATAACATCGAAAAAGAGGGTTACATTACAGAGTGGTGCCGTGACCAGGATGATGTCGAGAGTTGGGTACATTACAGAGTGGTGCCGTGACCTCAGTACACTACACTATTTCTGAGTTCACTTTCGCTATTGCAAAGACGCGTTATTGCATATAAAAGGCATTGACCGGCGTCCCCTGTACATTCATTTATCAAGTCTTTGAAATGTTGAGGTCTAAGGCAGGTCATTCCTGCAGCAGAACCGTTTGGAAGAGACAGGATTGCTCTAGAAACCTGATCAGTGACAATAGTGGGGTATTTGCAACGTACACCTGGATACTGTGGACAGTCCATTATTCTGGATGGATGTGGATGCTTTGATTCTAGTATTTCAAAAGTAACAGAACTATCTTCAGCAAAGCCATCCTCAGACGACAATATACGAACAGCACCCTTGATATCGCCATCAGCAACTTTATTTTCGGCAACTTTGTAACGGGAAAATTTTGACTCATCAACTGATTCAGCACTTTCCTTCAATCTTGAAGTCAGAGATTTTTTCTTTCTTATTTTTGGGTGGGACATGTAGTACACGGTATGCGAAAAACAGTCAATCTTCCCAGGCAGATGAAGTATTTCGAGAAACAAAGTCACTGATTGCTTTGGCAAGTTTCTTTGCTACAGTTATTGATGCGTCATGCACGAGGAATTCTTTAGGGTATGCTAATATTTGATTTCATGTAACAAATTTTCTTCTGTAAATTTTGTTTCTGACAGTTCTGACTGAGATGAATTGACGAAATGGGATCTTCTTTGTGCCACCGCGAAGTGTGGATCTTGAGACCATTATTGGTGTTAGAATATTTTGGTTCAGAACACAACTGACATTGAAATCTTGAGCTGAGAAGCTTCCAGTTATCCATTACCAATTTATCGTCTGTCGAACGTTGCTTCTTTGGACAATTACCAGATGAATCATCACTGTCGCTATATATATTTGAATCCGCTTTAAATTTATACCGTGGGCGAAAGTTCCCAGGGACGATTGAGCACCTTTGAAACCAGTTGAGCTTGACTGTGAGCCGCTGGGAACATTGCTACAACTGTTGTCTTGAGAAAGTGTAGAATTTGGTGTTGAAAGCGACGACAATGGCATCCGAATTTCACTGATATAATGTGTCAGCCAATTTTTCATGTATCTTCTTATATCCTATGGAAGCGCGAGAAGTTTTCTATGTTAGGAAATTGCACATTTGTCCAGTCTTTCCCTGAAGTGGAGATCAGTCTTGAAACGGCAGGGAATCGCCGAAATAATTGAAATTTTCGGCAGGATTGACGTGAACGTTCTCTGGCCAAACTGAGCTGGCTCTTTATTTTTAAACTCTGGTGTCAATTTTCCTTTTGAAACAGCTTGGCAAATTTCATGTGAATATTTCTGATCAGTACTTAAATGGTGGTGATTGAACAGGAAGCCCAGTATATGAATGGGGATGAAATCAACAAGTTCTAAACGTTCACACGATTCAAAAGATCTACCAATAGTGTATAACCACGTTTCAATTCGTTACCTTCCTGTGACCAGGTAGTTAGATACTGCAGAGGCCCGCCGACTACAAGTGGAGAATGGGGTGGGTAAATAGATAACTGGGCGCCACGTGGTTTAGTTGATTCACCACAGTACCGTTCTACAAGGTCGAAAGATGTTTGATCAAGAAAACACAACTAAAAATAGTCAGAAGGGAAAATCAGACAAAGTCCAATTTGCCGCCAAGTCACTTGATACTCATCACTTATTGCGCTCAAATGAACCACGAAATAATGACCGCCACAATAAGGTAAGCACTTATAAAAAAAAATACGTAGTTGTGATTGCGAAGGTAATAAAACAAATATATTCCAGAACCAATTCGTGTGTCTGTATTACTTGACAGGAAATGATAATGTTGAAAACAAAAGAAATTACGTGAAGGTAAGTACAGTTATAAGTTATATGAAGTGCAGTTTAAAATAAAATATCAGGTGTATCATAACCTGACTGACAAGAGCCTGAAGGGCCTAAGTGAGCTGATACCGTAAGTAGTGAACAATAAACCAACACGTTAATGATACTGGGTGTAGCGGCGACACCATTCGACCGAAACAGGCAAGTATTGAGCCTCAGCCGTAGGTAGTGTCCTGTAAAAAAAAACACAAGCGCAACCTAAACAAGGATGTTACCTACGTGTACACGGGGCAGTCTTTGTTAGGGGCTAGACCGAAATTAGCGACTACTACCACGACCAATTCCGCAACTACCCACCCGCGGCAAGCGCCAGTATGCGGCACTACGTAATAGTATTCAGAACTAAGCTGTTAATCAAGCGCCAGAACTAACTCAACTACTTATGCATCAATTCAATCACAATTTCAAAATACAATACAATAAAAACAAATGTATGACGTCACTACTGATTGATTGCAACTGATTTAAACTACGTGCTACGTGTCTACGGTTAGCGGTATATCTACGACCGAATAATAGTATTGACTACAACTACAAGCGTAGTAGCACACTACACAAATAAGAATAAACAAAAAAAGGAACCGAAGCATGCAACTTAACTGATGGTGGCGACCTAGATGACGGTGATGTGGCCTCGTGTATTGCTGATGACACACACGAACGATAGGTACTTCCAAAAGGGCACGCTTCGATCCAGCAGGTTGCGACTTCGATTCTCAGGAAATGAATACGGAAAATAAAGACCAAAGAAAAGAAAAGGAAAGGAAAGAAAAGAAAAAAGAAGAGAAAAGAGGAAAAGAGCCTAAAAAAAAACAACAAATTATTACCAAAGCACCCAAAGCAAAATTCCAAAGCCCACCTCAGATCGTGTGCGGCTCTTTAAGTAGGCAGATATACACTGCAAAACTCAGTTGTACGGATCGACTTCAGCGCTCCAGATTCCGTCCTCAACAACGATGAAGAGAAGTATTTCTTCCGCCTTCCACGAAAAGAAAATCCAAAAGCCTAAAAATATACAATGTTTTCCTCGGGAAACGCGTCAAAGAAAATCAGTGACATACCTGGTGATGGTAAATCGGAGATTGAAGGTGAAGGGGCAAAGTCACGAATTTTTCCAATTTTTGATCCGACCGCAGTCGTGCGAATTTTCAAACAAATTTCGCTTTTACGTGTACCTGTGTTAATCCGAACAGGTTCGACGAAATCTCGACGGCCAATTCTCAATTCCAACGAGAAAAATGCACAACATCCGTCGAGGTTTCACTTTACAGGTAGCTACACGTTTTTGAAAAATAGCGACGCCACTTTTTCGTTTATCTCCACTGAGACTTCTTGTTTCTGTTTTTGCCGCGCAAGTGCAACAAAAAAAAACAGTGTCAGTTCATATGCTCGATTGGCAGCAATGCCCAGTGACAGGTAACCAAGTATGACAGCATTGACAGAACGGAATATTCTGCCAGAACAACAAAACAAACCGGTCAATTCCCAATTCCAATTTCTTCCGTGAAGCTTGCATCTTCGAGGAGCGGAGACAACGCCGAAATCAACACCGATCCACACAGCCATCATCCGCGGCAACCACCGGCCGGGCCCAGTTTGACACGAAATCACGAATGAGGTTAGGATCACCCTCGTCAACAAAGTTTTCCAATTAATTAAAACAGTAATTTCAGGTTTATCCTGCACAACAGGACACTTAGGACGACAACAAGGACAAGCGAACACCCCTCAGGAACGGAACCGACCAGAGAAGTGCCCAATTTCAACCAAAAAGTGGAACAGTGCACCCGGAGGAAAATATCAGACGATACCATGCTCAAACCATACAGTGGACGGAATCCAGCCTATAGTACGTAGTGCTGTAATTACGAAATAAAGTGTAGAACAAAGCAAAATAGCGGTATCCTTTCTGTAGGCCCATTTTCGGTCGTAACAAATCCCCCCTTTCCACAAGATGATTAACCCCCAAAGTTAATCTTGGTCAGAAGGTCCTGACTTCAGGTCCTTCGCATGCCACGTTCCCTTAAGGTTTCCATCCTGATCCCTCAGTTCATAGGTCCACGGAGATAGACGTCGATGCACAAAGAACGGTCCAACAAACTTCGGGGCCAATTTCTTCGAAAAGTATCTCGCAGCGTCCGACAATACGTAGTTCTTTCGCCATACTAACTGATTTGGTAGATACTCCTCGTGCCTTCTCCTGAGATTGTATCGATCCGCGCTTTTCTCTGCTGCTATCTCCAGCCTCCGCTTGACGTCACCAAACAACTTCCTGAATGCCTCGTTTCTGCTGATCTCCGATGTCTGAGTGCCATCCTCACCTTCCAACAATTCCAGATTTTCATAGTCCTCACCTGAGAGACACATATTCCTACCGAAATTTACGAAATACGGCGTGACTCTTGTCGTTTCTTGCCTCGCGGTGCGCAGTGCGCAGGCCAGCTTATGAAGCTGTGCGTCCCAGGTGCGGTGGTTTTCGTGGACATAGGTCGAGATCATCGTTTTTAAAGTCCGGTTTTGCCTCTCCGTCGGATTTGCTCTGGGGTGATAATTGGCATTGAACCGTATGTGACACTTGTACTCGTCCATCAGCTGTCTGAATTCCTTACTGCGGTACTGGACGCCATTATCACATAAGACACGACGGGGAACTCCAAAGGTGAGGAAGACTCCCTCGATTTTTTCGACAACGTTCTTTGCTGTACCCTTCCGCAACGGGAATACCAGCGAAAACTTGCTGAGGTAATCCGTCACCACAAGCAGCATCGTATTACCCTTTAACGACCGAGGTAACGGCCCCATCAAGTCGGTCGACACCACTTCCCAAGGACGACTAGGCTTTGAGTGAGGTATAATGTGGTCCTTCGCTCCCTGTGGATCACCTTTCTGCGCGGCGCAAGCACGGCACTTCCTGACGTAGGTGGCAACGTCTTGACGCATCTTCGGCCAAAACCATTTCTCCGCAACTCTTGAAACCGTCTTGTATACTCCTAAATGTCCAGACAACGGGGGGTCGTGCGCCGACTTGATGATGTCGTGCCTATCCTCCTTCGGGACAACCATTTTCCAAGCATCGCCTCCGGTGGTCAACTCTGGATAGTCCTGTTTCACGCGTTTGAAGAGTCGCCCTCCGGTAAACCGCCACTCAGAAAACTTCAATGGCCATTTCGCTACGTTTTCCATCATCCTTCTGTACCACTGATCTTGGACCGGTTTACTCGGTGGCTTCTCCACGTCAACAGAATCCACGGCAGGGACGGCTCTTGACAACATATCCGGGAGGGCTAGATCTTTTCCTTTTCGGTGGACAACTTTAAAATTATATTGCTGTAGCTTGACGGACCACCTAGCAAGTCGACCGCTCGGATCCTGCAATTCATTTAACCACTTCAGGCTAAAATGATCCGTCACAACTGTGAAAGGTACCCCTTCAATGTAAGGCCTAAGTCTCTGTACTGCCCACACCACAGCCAAGCACTCTCTTTCCGTCACGGAGTAGTTCCTTTCTTGCTTCGTCAGTGACCGGCTCAAATAGCAAATCACGCTGTCGCCATCTTGGCAAGGCTGGGTGAGAACAGCACCGATTCCGTATCCTGAAGCATCTGTTTGGATATGAAACTCCTTAGAATAGTCCGGGCAACTGAGGATAGGAGCGGCAACCAAATGTTCTTTAATCTTCCGGAATGACTCCTCACATTCCGAGGTCCACACAAATTTTCGATTTTTCTTCGTCAAGGCAGTGATGGGAGCGACGATAGTGGAGAACTCTGGTACGAATCGACGGTACCACGAGAAGCTTCCGATCACCCTTCGCACTTCTGTCACCGTTCGCGGTCTCTGCAGCTCCAACATCGAACGCACTTTATCCGGATCCACCCTGAGTCCTCTTCGATCGACCACATATCCCAGGTATTTCATCTCCGGTCTGCAGAATTGACATTTGTTCCAGCTAATGGTGATGTTAGCCTCTCGTAGCCGACGGAAAACTTCCTCCAAAACCTTGACGTGATCCTCGAATGTTTGCGTTATGACCACGACATCATCCAGGTACACAAATACATGGGGTTCCAATTCCGGGCCTAGGACTGTGTCGATCAACCTTTGCCATGTCGCCGGCGAATTGTGGAGGCCGAAAGGCATTCGACGGAACTGGAACAGTCCCCTGTTCGGCACTGTAAATGCGGTCAATGGTCGCGAACATTCTTCTACAGGCACTTGCCAAAATGCGCTTTTTATATCGAGACTGGATAGGTACTTGGCGTCCTTCAGCTTGTCGAGAGTATCTGCCACCAGCGGCAAAGGATAACTGTCCCGTTCGGTTACAGCGTTTAATCTCCTATAGTCCACGCAGAACCGGTATTGATCGTCTTTCTTCTTTACCAGGACTATTGGTGAGGCCCAAGGACTATTACTGCGCTCAACCACTCCCAGCGCTAGCATTTCGTTCAATTCTCGATCAATATGTTCCTGCATGACTGGAGACACCCGATAATAGCGCTGTTTTATAGGCGGCGACTTAGTGACAATTTTGTGCTCGGCCATCGTGGTGCATCCAAGAGATTCTCCCATCAATGCCTTGTACTTAGCGACAAGTTCTTCCAGACGTTCAGATTCGGAGGCATTCAGTATGGTCTGCAACTTTTCTGGTTCCAATAAGCAAATTGAGTCCTCTTCCGGTGAGAAATACCATTCGTTGTGACGCAGATCTGGAACGACACCCATCTTCACCCAGAAATCGAATCCCAATATCAGGAAATGCGGCAACTCAGGCATCACTATTACGTCCAAAATCCTTATTCTGTCCCTGACTCGAATCGGTAACTCCATCACGCCTGCACTCTCCTGTCTGGATCCATTAGCCATTGTACATACAGATTTTCTCGTAGTGTCCAAAACAATTCCGCTGTCCTTCAGTAACTTCCAACCCTTACTTCCCAAAAATGTTCCGGACGCTCCAGAATCCAAAAGTCCCAACATTCTGTGTCCCAAAACATTCACTTCCAAGTAAGGACGTTCGTCATTTTGAGCGTGGTTTAAAATAAAATCTAAGATAGGTCTATATTTGTCATACTTGTCATATGCCGGAGCGGGTGGCGAGTTCCTTTTAGTCCGGCCAACATCTAAAAGCGCCGCTCTAAGTTTCCCTGGTTGCAGACTGGGCAAGTGCGGACGGTGAATCCTTCTTTCTTGCACTTGTAGCAAACCTTCTTTTTCGGCAGAGCGCATCCAATGGCTTGATGTCCCGGTTGATTGCAACGAAAACAGATCACTTTCTGGGCTCCTTGTTCACTATTATTCTGAGTTCCACCACTGCTAGACTTCGCTGGGCCGGAAACGTTAAGCGCGCTGAGAGAGTCTTCAAATCCTACGTAGGCCAAGTCAGGTTCCATCGATTGACATTTCTTTGGGGGAAGTGCGTAACACGACTGCATCCTCTCTTCGATCCGACGGCACAAAGACTTCAACTGGCTGATACTCGTGATTTCCAAAGCTCCCAACTGCGATCGGTATTGAGGTGAGATGTTTCGTAAGAGAATGGTCAGCTTGGTTTCTTCTGAAACAGTACACTGCAGCCTCTCAAAATAGCGTGACATCACCGCAAAATAGGTACCAATGGTTTCGTCTGGCCCTTGCGTTCTTCCCTTGATCTCATCCAACAACTTCTCGCTATAAAAAGGCGGCTGATACTCTTCTTTAAATTTGTTCACTAGCTGCTCCCAAGAAGTGACCTCATCTCGACAATCTCTATAAAACTCGTAGGCTCTGCCCTCAAACAGATCAATACCTGAGTCTAGCAGAATATCTTCAGTGACATTTCGAGCCTTGCGTAAATCGTCCACTCTCTCAAAAAATGCTGTAACTGACATCCCTCTTTTTCCACCATCAAACTTTAAATTCCACTTATGAGGAAGAATCGGCTTCACACCACTTGTTGAAGAAGATGGGTTCACGATCGAAGAAGATGCCAATGGTTGACCGGGTGCTGGCGTAGATTGATGCTGCATGACGTTTAAATTTGGAGGAGGAGACTTGGCAAGAGTTGCATTTGCTTTGGTGTTGAGCTTGTCCATCAGAGTCAGAGTTTCAGCCAAAAGTTCGGAGCGTCTTTTCTTATCTTCCACGGTTGTTGCCACGATATTGTCTATACGGTTCAAGACATGTCCAAGCTTGCTCTGTAGCCTCATGAATGTACTGCTCTTGCTGTCCTCTTTGAAATTTCCTATTTCCGGTGACAATATATCTTTAAGTTTTTTCGTCACGGCTTCTAAGTCTTCTTCAACAGGGTAGGGATAATCAGGATAGTGCAAGCTATCACCACTTTTCTCCATCTGCCTGGCTAAAACCAGTCGAGTCCGCATCTCTTCGACAGTTCCAGAAGCTATTCCCTTCACGGCCAATTCATAAGATAATTCTTCCTTGTCCAGACGATATATATCCACACGTCGAGCCATGATGTAAGTATAATGAACAAGACTAACCAAACTCACTAACTCACAAAATTCAACACCCTGTATCACAATAAATTTATTGCGATCCAATAAAATAAGATAGAAAACCACACGAATACCAACTCTCTACTCCACAAAGTCAAGAAATTTTTTCCAAACTCAACAAAACACAAAAAACCAAATTTGAGTTTAAAATTCGTCAAAGTGATAACTACGGGTAAGGGAAACACCTAGTCTCAAAAGAAAGTGAATACCCAATGCCTAGCTACCTCTATTGCGTTAATTCACGGAAATGTTTACAATTGTTTACACTTGTTTACTTCGTCAGCCTTTGTTTACTTCGCCAGCCTTTGTTTACTTGGCCCCACGTTGGGCGCCAAAAATATAACCACGTTTCAATTCGTTACCTTCCTGTGACCAGGTAGTTAGATACTGCAGAGGCCCGCCGACTACAAGTGGAGAATGGGGTGGGTAAATAGATAACTGGGCGCCACGTGGTTTAGTTGATTCACCACAGTACCGTTCTACAAGGTCGAAAGATGTTTGATCAAGAAAACACAACTAAAAATAGTCAGAAGGGAAAATCAGACAAAGTCCAATTTGCCGCCAAGTCACTTGATACTCATCACTTATTGCGCTCAAATGAACCACGAAATAATGACCGCCACAATAAGGTAAGCACTTATAAAAAAAAATACGTAGTTGTGATTGCGAAGGTAATAAAACAAATATATTCCAGAACCAATTCGTGTGTCTGTATTACTTGACAGGAAATGATAATGTTGAAAACAAAAGAAATTACGTGAAGGTAAGTACAGTTATAAGTTATATGAAGTGCAGTTTAAAATAAAATATCAGGTGTATCATAACCTGACTGACAAGAGCCTGAAGGGCCTAAGTGAGCTGATACCGTAAGTAGTGAACAATAAACCAACACGTTAATGATACTGGGTGTAGCGGCGACACCATTCGACCGAAACAGGCAAGTATTGAGCCTCAGCCGTAGGTAGTGTCCTGTAAAAAAAAACACAAGCGCAACCTAAACAAGGATGTTACCTACGTGTACACGGGGCAGTCTTTGTTAGGGGCTAGACCGAAATTAGCGACTACTACCACGACCAATTCCGCAACTACCCACCCGCGGCAAGCGCCAGTATGCGGCACTACGTAATAGTATTCAGAACTAAGCTGTTAATCAAGCGCCAGAACTAACTCAACTACTTATGCATCAATTCAATCACAATTTCAAAATACAATACAATAAAAACAAATGTATGACGTCACTACTGATTGATTGCAACTGATTTAAACTACGTGCTACGTGTCTACGGTTAGCGGTATATCTACGACCGAATAATAGTATTGACTACAACTACAAGCGTAGTAGCACACTACACAAATAAGAATAAACAAAAAAAGGAACCGAAGCATGCAACTTAACTGATGGTGGCGACCTAGATGACGGTGATGTGGCCTCGTGTATTGCTGATGACACACACGAACGATAGGTACTTCCAAAAGGGCACGCTTCGATCCAGCAGGTTGCGACTTCGATTCTCAGGAAATGAATACGGAAAATAAAGACCAAAGAAAAGAAAAGAAAAGGAAAGGAAAGAAAAGAAAAAAGAAGAGAAAAGAGGAAAAGAGCCTAAAAAAAAACAACAAATTATTACCAAAGCACCCAAAGCAAAATTCCAAAGCCCACCTCAGATCGTGTGCGGCTCTTTAAGTAGGCAGATATACACTGCAAAACTCAGTTGTACGGATCGACTTCAGCGCTCCAGATTCCGTCCTCAACAACGATGAAGAGAAGTATTTCTTCCGCCTTCCACGAAAAGAAAATCCAAAAGCCTAAAAATATACAATGTTTTCCTCGGGAAACGCGTCAAAGAAAATCAGTGACATACCTGGTGATGGTAAATCGGAGATTGAAGGTGAAGGGGCAAAGTCACGAATTTTTCCAATTTTTGATCCGACCGCAGTCGTGCGAATTTTCAAACAAATTTCGCTTTTACGTGTACCTGTGTTAATCCGAACAGGTTCGACGAAATCTCGACGGCCAATTCTCAATTCCAACGAGAAAAATGCACAACATCCGTCGAGGTTTCACTTTACAGGTAGCTACACGTTTTTGAAAAATAGCGACGCCACTTTTTCGTTTATCTCCACTGAGACTTCTTGTTTCTGTTTTTGCCGCGCAAGTGCAACAAAAAAAAACAGTGTCAGTTCATATGCTCGATTGGCAGCAATGCCCAGTGACAGGTAACCAAGTATGACAGCATTGACAGAACGGAATATTCTGCCAGAACAACAAAACAAACCGGTCAATTCCCAATTCCAATTTCTTCCGTGAAGCTTGCATCTTCGAGGAGCGGAGACAACGCCGAAATCAACACCGATCCACACAGCCATCATCCGCGGCAACCACCGGCCGGGCCCAGTTTGACACGAAATCACGAATGAGGTTAGGATCACCCTCGTCAACAAAGTTTTCCAATTAATTAAAACAGTAATTTCAGGTTTATCCTGCACAACAGGACACTTAGGACGACAACAAGGACAAGCGAACACCCCTCAGGAACGGAACCGACCAGAGAAGTGCCCAATTTCAACCAAAAAGTGGAACAGTGCACCCGGAGGAAAATATCAGACGATACCATGCTCAAACCATACAGTGGACGGAATCCAGCCTATAGTACGTAGTGCTGTAATTACGAAATAAAGTGTAGAACAAAGCAAAATAGCGGTATCCTTTCTGTAGGCCCATTTTCGGTCGTAACAAGTGCCAGAATTAGCTTCTAGAACCAAAGGTCACATCATCCAGCTCTTCAAATAAATGACGTAGTGGCAGCTAATTGAAATATAATAAACACACAAACCAATGCAATTAGTGGGAGCGGTACGCAAAAGCATACCGCATTTTGGAGTGCTCGTTACTTTCCATTAAGCGCTTTTTTAAAAAGCTCATTATTTTCAAAATAATCGACAATCGCATTATTTAGGCAAGTCTCAAATATTTTAGAAAGAACATTCAGTAAAGAAATTGGACGATAATTACTTTTGGAAGATTTTGGACTAGATTTGTAAACTGGTATGATTTTAGAAATTTTCAAGCATGATGGAAATTCTTCTTTATCAAAATAAAAATTAATCATGTATGCCAAGTGTTCCAAAATGTATTTTGCCCCTAATTTATATGCTTGTGCTGGAATCTCATTCACTCCCATAGCTGATGCGAGTTGTTTAGTGTCAAAATAATTTTTTTAATGTCATCAGCCAGAAACGGTTGTAAAAACATTGAAGAACTATGACGCCTCTCACCCTGTGAAATTCCATTTTTGTCATTAGGTATGAGTGAAATATATTTTTTGAGTTTGAGGAATGTTGAAGAGATACTCACTAAAAGCATCACACACAGCCTGTTTCTTTAAGGTAATCCCTTCCCTTGATCATTCAATATGATGTTTTCGGTCTTTTTCTTTTTGTTGCACTATTTCGAAATCAGAGACCAAGTAGCTTTAATTTTATTTGTTGAGTTTTCTATAATACCTTGAAAATTGAACTTCTTTGCTTCTCTGATAATCTTGTTAAAAAGAGTGGAGTATTTCTTATAGTATTTCAGGATCTCAGGATGTGGGAACATCCAGCCCAAGTTGAAGAGTTCACGTTTTGTTTTACTAGATTCTCTAATTCCTTCAGTAATCCAGCCTCTAGATTTTTTTTTTTGGTTATTTTCATAAAAGAATTTTCATATATGTTTGTGAATATTTTGTAAAATGTTTCAATTTTATCTTCTTTGAGATACAACATCGACCAATCAGCTTTTGTTAAGGACTCTATGAAGTGAGCTATATTATTCTCACTCACCAGGTTTCGTCTGAGTAGATATTTTTCAGATGGTTCATCACCTCGATTCAACTTTATACCATCCCAACGAAAACAGAACAGAGGGGTTTTCGGGCATTTCACATCATTTTTTCGAAAAAAGCTCAAACAGGTCGATTTTTATATCGAGGGGGACATCTGAAACATACATTGGCAAATTTCTATCTCCAGCCCCCTCACCCCTACCCACCTCAACTTTTAGTGGAGCGAAATCGGCCTGAAAAGTCGTCGTTTTTTTTTTTGAAGGTATAACAGCACCAAACCTTATAGGTCTTATAGAGAATTAAATTCCACGTATGTATGGTCATTTTGGGGATGATCTTGTGGTAGGGACCTTTTTTATGGGTAAAAAACCTCAAAAATTGAAAATGAGCAGTTCAGCATTCACAACGTTATATTTCTGGATCCAGTTGAGCTATCGGTCTGTTTTTTTTTTAAATAAAAGTACATGGAAAAACCTTTACAATGGTACATCACTGACTAAAGATAATTGTTCACGAACGTGTTTATAGTACAATAAACCTTATATATACCAAAAATGCAGTCCCTTTTTGACCATGCGAAGAACTTCTTTCCTCGTAGGAATTTTTAGATACAACCTGCGAGGAAAATGATGCCGAAATATTAGAGAAAATTTTAAAGAAAGTTTCATTGATCTAGGCCGTATAGTTTGTCAGTTATGAATTTTTTTCTGGCGCATTGAGTTGGAACGTCGCCCGGCGTGTGCTTGCATACAGTAAATCGCCGCGCTGTGCCGCGTTCAGTTTGTTATGCGGCGATTCACTGTATGCAAGCACACGCCAGGCGACGTTCCAACTCAATGCGCCAGAAAAAAATTCATAACTGACAAACTATACGGCCTAGATCAATGAAATTTTCTTTAAAATTTTCTCTGATATTTCGGCTTCATTTTCTTCGCAGGTTGTATCTAAAAATTCCTACGAGGAAAGAAGTTCCTCGCATGGTCAAAAAGGGACTGCATTTTTTGTCAATGTAATGTTTATTGTTCTATAAACACGTTCGTGAACAATTATCTTTAGTCAGTGATGTACCATTGGAAAGGTTTTTCAATGTACTTTTATTTGAAAAAAAGAACAGACCGATAGCTCAACTGGATCCAGAAATATAACGTTGTGAATGCTGAACTGCTAATTTCCAATTTTTGAGGTTTTTTGCCCATAAAAAAGGTCCCTACCACAAGATCATCCCCAAAATGACCATACATACGTGGAATTTGATTCTCTATAAGACCTATAAGGTTTGGTGCTGTCATACCTTAAAAAAAAACGACGACTTTTCAGGCCGATTTCGCTCCACTATTTAGGATTTCAAATGACACTATCTACTTTGCGATACATCAAATCAAAGAGAATCAAATTCTTTTTCTGAAAAAAATATTTTCAAAATTTTCAACCCCTCCCCTCATCTTCCTAAATTTCTCTGACTGTCCAATTTTATATCCTTGACCCCTCAATTCTTTCCAATTTAATCAGTGTCATCCTAAATAGCATCTAAGGAATAAAATTTCGGTGGAGAACAGTGTTACCCAAATTTCACCTTTTCCTCTCCCCCGCCCCAATTTCAAAACTTAACAGACGCCACCTACTTTGTGATACATCGAATAAAAGGAAATTAATTTCTCTTTCTGGAAATAATTTTTTTGAAATTTTCAACCCCTCTCCTGATAAATTGAACATTCGGAGTATTTTACGGGGAAAGGGGGCTTTTTGAAAATTCTGAAAATATTCTATTCAGGAAGAGAATTCAATAGACCGGAGAAGTGATGACGTCACAACATGGCAACATGGCCGGCAGTTGACATTTTCTGGAGGCCAACGTCACATGAACGTGACGTTTCTATGTTTGGTTGTGTTTGGCATGACATTTTCTGGAGGTTCACAACAAAAGTCACAAAAGTCAGTGCAAAATGGCAGTGAGCATTGCTGAAATTGCCAGCCTAAGAGACAGCCAGCGTCATACAGGCGGACTTGGTTGCAAAAAGGCCAGACGTAGCCCAACTCATTGACAGAGAGCTGCGCAAAGCTGCACTCAGAATCACCAGTGCCTACAGAACGGTTCCGCATGATGCAGCCCGAGCGCTCTCGGGTATCCCACCCTTCGCCCCGATGCTTGCGATTAGAGGAAACAAGCCTAGGAGTGCCCACCAGCAAACCAGAAAGCAGAAACAAGGCCAGTGAGCAGTTCGTCGAGCAGTGAGCAGTGGCAACGGCAGTGAAACGCCTTGGTTCAAAGTTGGATGAAAGAAATACTGGGGAGCCTCAAAAACCTCAGCGCCAGGACAACGCGGAACACGCTCGTTTTCATTGTAACGGTCCATCAAGGCAGCGAGAAGACCTTGAAGAAAAACTGAGCAGGAGAATCGCCGTCGACAATCTCGTTCATGAGATGCTCAGAGGCAAAGAGCAATGGATCGCAGTGCAGTTTATAGTTAGCAGTTTTTAGTTCATAGCAATATAGTTTGATTCCCTCCACCTGATATAGCCCAAAATATGAATCTTTTTTGTTATATCCATTTCCGTTATTTACCTTCGCAAAAATTTGACAAACACATGACAAACACAAACAGAGAAACGTCAAGTGCATGCCACGTGCCGTGCATCCCACGGTCATGTCACGTTTGACGTTGGCCTCCAGAAAATGTCAACCGCCGGCCATGTTGCCGTGTTGTGACGTCACACTTCTTCGGTCTATAGACCGGAGAAGTGATGACGTCACAACATGGCAACATGGCCGGCAGTTGACATTTTCTGGAGGCCAACGTCACATGAACGTGACGTTTCTATGTTTGGTTGTGTTTGGCATGACATGTTCTGGAGGTTCACAACAAAAGTCACAAAAGTCAGTGCAAAATAGCAGTGAGCATTGCTGAAATTGCCAGCCTAAGAGACAGCCAGCGTCATACAGGCGGACTTGGTTGCAAAAAGGCCAGACATAGCCCAACTCATTGACAGAGAGCTGCGCAAAGCTGCACTCAGAATCACCCGTGCCTACAGAACGGTTCCGCATGATGCAGCCCGAGCGCTCTCTGGTATCCCACCCTTCGCCCCGATGCTTGCGATTAGAGGAAACAAGCCTAGGAGTGCCCACCAGCAAACCAGAAAGCTGAAACAAGGCCAGTGAGCAGTTCGTCGAGCAGTGGCAACGGCAGTGAAACGCCTTGGTTCAAAGTTGGATGAAAAAAATACTGGGGAGCCTCAAAAGCCTCAGCGCCAGGACAACGCGGAACACGCTCGTTTTCATTGTAACGGTCCATCAAGGCAGCGAGAAGAGCTCGAAGAAAAACTGGGCAGGAGAATCGCCGTCGACAATCTCATTCATGAGATGCTCAGAGGCAAAGAACAATGGATCGAAGTGCAGTTTATAGTTAGCAGTTTTTAGTTTATAGCAATATAGTTTGATTTCCTCCACCTGATATAGCCCAAAATATGAATCTTTTTTGTTATATCCATTTCCGTTATTTACCTTCGCAAAAATTTGACAAACACATGACAAACACAAACAGAGAAACGTCAAGTGCATGCCACGTGCCGTGCATCCCACGGTCATGTCACGTTTGACGTTGGCCTCCAGAAAATGTCAACCGCCGGCCATGTTGCCGTGTTGTGACGTCACACTTCTTCGGTCTATTCCCTTCGATTTGATGTATCACAAAGTATTATCCATTCCAAGCTTAAAAAAACCACAGTTGTCTATGATATTTTTTCTCCAAGTTGGATAATCTGATAAGTTGATGGATCGAAAAAGTCAAGATGATTTAATCAAATTTGTCAAAGTGATGTTTGCTCTGCTAGATTGCCGTTTTAATTCAATTGTTAGGTCAGATTTTGACACTGACACAATATTTTCATTGGTTTTCGTCTTGAAAACGCCGTTAGGCACGTTATTTCAATAGTGAAAGTATTGAGAAGTGCAATAGTAAGAATATACAGTTCAAAAAGTGATCGAGGCGGACCCAGTTCTACCGCCGTAGTGGGATTCCGTAGCAAGTGATCTTGTGACCTGAGCTCATCGCGCCCTGTGAGAACCTAGGTACGTTAATTCACCCTCTCTTCCAGGATCATGAACTGTGATCCTGGCCGAAAGAAAGCGGCTGAGATCAGTGGGCAAACCTGTGACCTGCTGGCGACGCAGTCCCCAGAATGACAATTTGACAACACAGCGTAGTTCAGGTGAAGGTTTCATGTCAAACAGACACAAATTTGAACGTAACCTCCCTTGTATCAAGATGACATTGAACATCAAAAATCAGGGACACCAACAGAACTCGAATTTTCCATGGCCAGCTGTGGTTTTTTTAAGCTTGGAATGGATTATAGGTAGTGTCATTTTAGATTTTGAAGTTGAGGTGGGGGAGTGAAGGGGTGAATTTGGGTGACACTTTTTACACAAAAAATTTTCTCCCTCGATGCTGTGTAGGATGAAGTTGACTGTACTGAAGAGAATTGAGAGATCAAAAATATTACATTGGAAACTTTGACAATTTTAGGAAGAAGGGGGGTGGGATTGAAATTTATAGAAACATTTTTTCAGAAAGAGAATTTAATTTTCTTCAATTTGATGTATCGCAAAGTGGGCGGTGTCATTTGAAACTTCGAAGTTAGGGCGGGTAGGGGTGAGGGGGCTAAAGATAGAAATCCGCCAATGTATGTTTCAGATGTCCCTCTCAATATAAAAATCGACCTGTTCAAGCTTTATGTTCATGGTCGGTAATGCTTGATAAAATGTTGTCTAGACATTTTGATGAAGTATTTGTAGTTCTTGTAGGTTGTGTAATGTGTATACTTAAATTATTCAACTTGAACAATGTTATTAGATCTCGTCTGTGTGGATTGTTAGTTAAAAAGTCAACATTAAAATCCCCGCAAACAATGATGTTACCAGTAGATCTCAATTCATCCAAAAAATTACCCAATATGTCAAAAAACACTTAAAATTACCGGTCGGTGGACGATACAAACATATTACATGGACATTTTTTATATTCCCGAATTCCGCAAGGTGTATAGCACACATTTCACAATGTCCTTCTATTGAACAATTCGTTTCCATGTTCTCAAATACTACCATGCGATCAACAAAATTCGGAATTGGGGTAGGCTGTGCTCTGGCCGAAAGCAGCTTGACATCCTGAAATTTGACCAGGTCACAGCCTACCTCAATTCCGAATCTTGTTAATCGCATGGTATACCATCACGCAATAAAATGATGGTCCCTCCATGTTTTTTCTCTTGTTTTGCGTAGTATGCAGCAACCTTGAATGAAGGTAAAGAAATTAACCCACAATACTCGCGAGATAACCAATGTTCCGATATGCATATTATTTGAATGTTATAATAATCGCTTATAGAAATCTCAATCAACTGTAGTTTGTATAACAAACTTCTAATGTTAACATAGGCGACTACTAGATCAAATCCTACTCCATTAAACAAGTCCTTATCTAAAACCCCAACCCTCTGTTTTCTTCTGTATTAATACTTATTTCAGGCGAGACTTTAGCACGAGCTTTAGCATTAGACTCATCACTATCAAAGAAGTCATTATTATTCATAGAATCATCAACCTCAATTGAAGGAATCTGACCCAACTTCTTCACATTTGATAACCCAAAAACTAATTTATCCGATACATATTTCAGGTGATTTACAAAGTGATTTAGAAGAACGTCCAAAATTTGCATAATGCATCCACTAATACATTCGTATTCGGAACAATCAACTGAATAGTCAACTAGTCCAAAAAATTTCTTAATACCTCGGTCATTAGACCCTCTCTTACCCTTCTCTACATAGCCCAGTCAAAATATGTAGGTTTAAACCGGAAACAAATTCGGAAGTTGACGAAATTTGGTGAATCGATATAGAATTCAACGTAGATAAACATTCCCGAAAATTCCAAGGCTTGGCTTTTTTTCTAGGACCTATAAAAGAGCGCCATCCTTGTAAATTTTCGATTTTTTCTGAATAACTTGTAAACTATTACTTTTAGGACACAAAAACCATAGCAGCAAATGTAGCCCGTTAAATTCCCAAGAGATCAGTACTGAACTCATTACTTTGTGGTCAATAGTCTCTAAGATACAGCGTCTGCAAAAAAGCTGTAAAAATTACTCAAAATTTATTTCCGGATTTCACGTAACAATTTGCATAGTGTCAGTTCAGGGACTGTAACGTGGAAAGAAAATGTGCAGATTTCGATGTGTTTTACATGTTTGAAAAGCCAATTCAACATTTGGTATCACACTTTTGTCTAGAAGTCGCCAACTTTGAAATGGTACTTTTCCTCGACCTTTGAAATCGATACTTGATGTTCCAAAGAATCCCCAAAAATCATTTTTTTTTATACCAAGTCATTTGCTCAATTTTTCACTCAGGGCAAAACCATCTAGGGAATACATGAAGAATTGAATACCAGAAAATAATATGTTTTGGAATCTTTTTCCTAGTGATGGTTCCTGAGTTATATGGGTTGAAAGACTAAAACCACCTATTTGGAAAAAATATAGGTGTTCCGGACACGAACTGCTGAATACTGTACGGACCTTGCATCTGATGATACAAAATGCCACTTAGCAGACGTATTAAATATACTTATGTATTTTCCACGTCTGCCATGTGGCATCTTACACCTCAAATGCAAGGTCTTCACAGTAATCAGCAGTTAGTGTCTGGACTACCTTTTTTCTTCTAAATAGGTCGTTTTAGTCTTTCAACCCATATAACTCAGACCATCACTAGGAATGAGATTCCGAAACATGTTGCCGGTAGTTGCTGAATCGCTCTGGCACCAACCCGAGTACAACCTCGAGTTCGCCGTTCGCCGGCAAAATAAATTGAAATTAGTTACGTCGATCCACACGATCTGCTTTCCTTGCTGTATTAAACCATTCAGCCCTTGCACGTACTCTGCCCGCTTTTGCTTATTTTGTATGGAATTAATTGTAATTGGCTCTGTATTTACTTGTTTGACAGTGAAGAGCCTTTCTTCTAGGTAGTTCCCAACAGTCAAGGTAGACACATCTTTACTGAATTCCTATACTCCTAGTGAGTTCCTACTTGCAATTCATCCACAACTTTCTTCAATAAAAATGTCAGCAGACGACCGTTTACAGCCAGAGCAGACGCAATATGTTACTCCTGCGAATTTGCTGACATTTTCATTGATGATTAGGATTATGGCAATAAGTTGAAATTAAGAACATTCATTTTTCAGAAATATCAACAAGATGCGACGAGCATATCATTCAACTCTTGTGGAAACTGTACACAATCAAACCATTTCATTTTTTACTCATCGTCTTCGATAACCTATCCATTTCGTATAGGGTTGAAAAAACTCGGTTTATCTTCACAAGCGGCTTTCCAAATTGCGGTAATTTGGTTTGTGCGTTGAATTTTACACTCTAATGTATTCTTACGTGGTGAGATGTGAGTACTTTCGAAGCCCAATTCTTCATATAAACTGCTCGTCAAAAGTTAAGCATAGAGCAAAATTTGCTTCCATTTCAAGCATGAATGTCTTAGGGAAAACATATCCGATTTGAAAAAAGTTTATGGTGGCTGGTAGAGCTTTCCTCAGGTTTTCTTTTTTTCTTTAGAGCTCAAGTTAGTGATCGTTATGAAGACACTTAATAAAATAGCCAAGTATCCTATTCCGTTATATTCTACAATATCATTATTTAAGCACCATCATCGTAATCATCAAGCTCGTCATTTCTTGTTAGACAAAGATTGTGCAAAATTGCACAGGCATAAATGATTTGCCCTGCCCTCGAAGGAGAATAATTCAAATTCAGATTCAAATTCAAATTCAAATGATTTATTGTTTCTTCAGTACGTATATTGTACTAATAAACAAAAGGTTTACGAGCTGCATATACAACCCAACAACATGTATAAATATATAATTAAAAATATGTGAATAACTAAAAATGTACTGACATTCTTAAAAAATAGGAAAAAAAAACAAATAAATAATTCACTCTTACAAATGGATATGCCCAACTAAACTACCCAAACTAAAAACTTTATTCATTTCGAGCGAAGGCCCTGAGCTTCATTGCACCTGCCAAAAATCTATATATTTTAATCGCTCCTCCCCTTGTGACATTTTTCAAATTTGTTGGCCAGTCTTTGGACAGCAGTACCTGGTACTCTCGTCGGATTGGAGCGTACAGTGGACAATCGTAAACCACGTGGTCAACAGTTTCCGGGCGGTGTAAATTACACACTGAGCAATTCTCCGACTGAGGAAGCCTATACGTTGCGTTGTTCACATACAGGATGAGCGTCAACTTATTCGAAAGACGAAGTTGGACAATGACGCGCTTCACTTTAAGTGGCATGCTGAAATCAAGGTATTCGGCATTGATTGCCGTCAAAGGATTTTGGTCAATGATGTTTTTATACCCGCTACAAAATGTACTAAGAAGAACCCTGTTCCAATCTTCAAACCTGCCACCCTCCCCCATCATCGTAATCATCAAGCTCGTCATTTCTTGTTAGACAAAGATTGTGCAAAATTGCACAGGCATAAATAATAACCCGAATCTCCTAAAAGTATAGAATGCAAATCAAGATAGATCCTAGTGATATATGAAGTATTCTTACCCAATAAATATGTATGCCTATCTCCATTATTGAAATTGTTCATCAAATTTCTGCGAGCAAGTGAAGTTTACCATATACCAGCATCATGGGCTCTCCCAGGAAATCTGGCATTGATGTTGAGAATATGTAAATCAGCGTTGCAGATCTTAATAAAATCAAAACTTGTTCAAATGTGCGGTTAGGACTTATATTAGTTGCTTACTAAATATTCCCTGGATGGTTTTGCTCTGCTTGAAAAATTAGGCAAATGCCATGGTATGAAAAAAATCGATTTTTGGGGATTCTTCGAGACATCAAGTATCGATTTCAAAGGTCGAGGAAAAGTACCATTTTGAAGTTGGCGACTTCTAGACAAAAGTGTGATACTGAATGTTGAATTGGCTTTCCAAATATGTAAAACACATTGAAATCCGCACATTTGCTGTCCACGTTCCAGTCCCTGAACTGACACTATGCAAATTGTTACGTAAAATCCGGAAATAAATTTTGAGTAATTTTCACTGCGTTTTAGCAGACGCTGCATCTCAAAGACATTTTTCAAAGAAACTGGATTTTTTATACGATAACTCACCACGTATAATGTAAATGAAAAACTAACATGCGCATCCAGTAGCTATAGTTGATTTTTTTATGCTTAGTTTTTTATTCATAATGCGGCTAACAACATCAGATTACTTACTTGAATATTTTGGAATTTTGGAATAACGAAACAATAGATAGAAGGGCTTGAAGGACGACCTTCATATATCTTCAAAAATGGGGACTTTTTTCAACATTTTTCTGGCACTTTTCAAGTATTTTCGCAAAACTGCTCTGGACTCCGAAAGCGCAAATTATGAGACATCCTCTATAAATAAAATAAATCTGTTCTGCGCACACCAAAAAAACCCAAGTTGAGTTATTCATCGTTTTTGCGGATGGCACGTAAATGTAACTCTTAATATGAAAAATGACTTTTGGGTACTCTCACTATGTGACACGTACCACAAAAAAGAGACACCTTTTAGAAGCGTAAGTATATAAATGAGTGGTTTGTACTGTGGCATGTACACGTCTCCAAGAATAGTTTGGGAGCACATGTGCGCTTGAAAACACTAATATGCCAACGCTTCTCGGTCATTAGAGAGTCTTTAGCTAATAGCCTAACACCGCTTCATGTCAAAATAAACGTATTAATCAACACGAGAACTATATTCTCTTCGAATTTACTATCTTTTGAGAACGGCTATTAACTACCCTATTTATAATTTGATAGTGGATAAGTATACGTACAACATACTTGTTTTTCTTCTATCAGTCTGATATCTCAAGCCTCGTGTCGACCGATCGTAAACTTGAAGGTTTGTAATTTACAATTACATATGTACAGAGTCGTTTTTAAATAGTAAATAGAACTCTGTTAAGTGTTTCTCCTTTCTGTAACATGATCCGGCAGATCTGTAACTCACCGACCGACAGGACGATAAATCGTCGCATGAAAATTGGTTTGTTCAATATCAATTTTTTCTAAAAATTACTTAGCAAAGATCAATGTCAATTTCAATGTTCATATAACCGCAAATTGTGAATGGCGATTGCGAATTCGCAGGAAAGTGTTCCCTTCTGTTCCCATTGGCCAATTTCAAATGACTGTCAGAAACTGGCCAACAGAAAAAGGAATCGGAATTCGCAATTCGCGATTCATCGCTGTATGAACATGGGCTTAACCGAGGGCTTAACACTTAACATCGTGACGACAGAAATTTTCAAGCGATGGGTGTATCTACCCCTCCGGGTGGTGGTGTTCTCTTAGCTGTGGGGGACACTATTAGCTGTATTCCTTTACCTCCTCAGAGAGACCTCAGTTAGAGAGAGAAAAAGCGAGAATTGCATGAGAAGGAGAGAGACACAACTAGCAACTGAAGTGAGAATTCTCAGTTCAGATGATAAAAGGAACGCAGCTATAATCTAGGTCAATCCTAGTGGACATTATAGGCTATATTGTCCACTAGGATTGACCTATCATCAGTTACTGACTCAGGGCCGTAGCCAGGATACGATGTCAGGAGGGGCTTGCGAAATTTTTGGGGTGACTCTAAGTAAATTGTCATAAGAAAAGTACCTACATCGCACGTTAAGAAAAAACACATTGACGAAAATAAAAGTAGGTATTATACAGGGTGTTTCAGTGACCTTGTAGAATACTTCGGGAGGTGATTCCTCTCAAAAAAATAAGTCGGAAAGTAAGAGTAAAATTGTTTCCTGAAGTGCTCCCTGAGGGAGTTACAGCTCCTTGAAGGTACAAAATGCAACAAAGTTTTCAATTATTTGCTCAAGAACTGTCAGAGGTAAAAGCTTCAAACTTGATGTTTTCGATAGATTCATTCAATACAAAACTTTTATTCCTCTTGCATTTTTTCCGTAGGATGCATCGTTCTGAAGTAAAAGTGGAAAAACACGGACGTGTCAAGAATAATTTTCAACATAATCCCAATCCCCTCTAATTTCTCTGCCACGGGTTAGATTTGTTTAGAACTTTGCATGTACATTTGCACTGTTGAGAAACTTCTCTATACCAAATTTGAAGTTCCTACCTTTGACGGTTTTTCAGCAAATAATTAAAAACTTTGTTCAACTTTGTACCTTTGAAGGGCTGTAGCTCCCTTAGGAAGCACTTGTGGAAAAAGTGTTACTCTTACTTTTCGACTTATTTTCTTGAGAGGAATCACCTCCCAAAGTATTATGCAAGGTCACCGAAACACCCTGTATATTAAAAAACAAAACACAATATCAAAATTCAATACAACTGGAGTTTCCTATTTTTGATATTATTAAATCTTCTTATTAATTTTTCCATATTGATCTGTTATGTATGACTGTCGAATGCCAAGTGCACCAAATTAGCTTGACGTTGGTGCACCATCGACAGTCGACACTCGTTGTGGCCTATTTATTCGTGTTAAAACCGAAAATGGAGACTCACAAAGAGCGGTGCTGCAGTCTAACGTTTTGCAAGCCGCTAAAACTTTATATACGTGTTCTCAAAAACAGTCCCCAGGCGGTTTTTTTTAACAATGAGTTTTCACATTATGCCCGTTTTAATATTTGTCCATTCATTCATCCATTCATATTCATCATTTTGTGAATTTATATATGAGGGCAAAATGTTAAGATAAAAATGGATTTTTTTACATTGTAGGTAGGTACTCGTATTTTCAATAAAAAAAAAACCGATGAATTTTGCCAGGAGAGGATCAGATCTTTTCAGGGGAAGCTGAGGCTCCCCTGGCCACCCCCTGGCTACGGCCCTGTACTGACTCCGTGCCCATGCCCATGGTGGATGCTATTGGCGTCAGGTTAGCATCCAACAGTGGTGAGAATTTGCTTGTGCTAGTCGTGTATATATTCCACCCCGTATAAGTATCGCGGATTTTGATAGATTTTTCGAGCTGCTCAATATCTCAAATTTACTTATTGGCAAGACTGTCTTTTTATTTTGGATGATTTTAATACACCTGAGTTTAGTGCTGACACCCAAAACAAACTCTCAATGGTCTTGCAAGATTTTGTTGATTTTCAGGGATTTAATTTAAGCAATGTAATAATGTCCTCAACGGAGGAGGGCGTAGCGTGTAGTAGGCCGCTCCAGTCGAGTGGTCGAGTGATAACTCGACTTCAGCCACGTTGGCCGCTGCCAAGAGTTGGATGGGTGACTAGGTGTCTTTCATCTTTCGGTCTTAGGCAAACCCCCCGAGTATACATGCCTCCAGCCGGCGGTACGGCAATGCATGTGTAGAGGATAACCGGCAGGTCGGGAGGCAGACGAAGTCAGGAACACCGGCGAAGGGAGCGGGGATGTATCGGACATCTGCACCTGCGGTCCGGGGGTGAAAGGCGGAGTCAAGGTCAACCGTGCGCTTGTCGGCCTCAGTGCTTGGATGGACCGACCATCAAACATCCAGGCACCACATTGCGACTCGGTGAGTCCGGCTGGTCTGGGAGAGATATACAACGGGCCTAATAATGAGGCCTACGTCCTACGTGCCAGGTGAAACCACCGACTCCCCCTCCCCAAAATGGAATCCAGAATCCAGAATGTCCTCAACGACCACGGGCGCCTGCTCGATCTCGTAAGGGTGAGAAGTTGGAGTTTAAGAGGAAGATTGAAACAAATTAGCTGGAAATTCAAAATCTTCAAGAAAATTTGAGTTTTCCGGAAAAAAACTCGAAGCCTTTTTCGAATCTGGATTTTCAACTGGAAAACTGTCAGGAAATTGTGAAAAGAAAGTGTTGGATATTGTTCAAGATCAGTAGACTCTTGTTGAAAAAAATTGATGAAAGTCTGTTCACAGGATGAAAAGTTAGAAATTTGCTGTTTTTCCAGGGTGGAAAACTCAAAAACCCCCTTGATTTCGGAAATTTTCTTCCAAAAAATTAAATTGATCTTTTCTCCAATTATGACTTGCAGCAAGTCTGCACCTAAAATAAAATGAGTATTTCGTAGGGCTTACCGCATGCCGAAGTTTGCTCTGCAGCTTTTTTGAGATTATGAGGAATGTGTAAGTCCATTTCGAAATCACCGCCGGAAAACCGGAACCGCGTCGCATATGAAAATGAGCCTACACGACGTCTAATACATCTACGTTTGATATCGATTGGAATTTTTCGAAAAAAGTCGATCCTCAAGCAGGAAAAGAGCATTTGGGTAAAATACTACACCGAAGACGGGTCGTCCTGGTCAAAACCCGGGAATAGTCTGTGACCGGGTGAGCGGCCCTGTCAGATGACAACCGTCAGGAGAAAATTTAAACATACGTACGACCTGACTGGAAAATGATGGAAAACTCTAACTGTGGACTTGATTTGATTCTTCTCCCATGTTGCTTCCTGCTTCCTGCCAAATTTGGTTCCAATCCATCGGATAGATTTTGAATAATGGAACGTCGAAATTTTGAACTTTAACATTTTTTATCAATTGACAAGTGACAGTTAGATAAATACTTTCAACTGTTCTGAATACAACTTTTCAAGGCCTTTCAAATGACATATTGCAAATTGTGTTTCGTGAGATAGGTATAGTTTCTGTATTTTTATAGTGACATTTTCGTTTGACAGATGACAGCCAAAAACTAATCAGCTCATTTGACAGCAAGACCTGTATACCAAATTTCAAGTCGATCAGATTATCGGTTCGGGAGCTATCGTGTCAGAACGTTCTCTCTGCATCAATAAATAACTTTACCCGAAACTGACAGGTAAAGTATCCATTACAAGCGTCTTTTGACGCAGGAAAGTGAGATATCCCTGCCTAGGCAGGAAAATCTTACTTTCCTGCGTCAAAAACGTTTTGCTTGTAGGAAAGTGCTGGAAACCGAACCCAGCAATGTGATATTTGCCAAATTGTGCCAGAATGACGTTTTAGAATTCTGGCACTACCAATTTCTTTCTTTGTGGTTTATTGAGGTAGTTTCGGATAAAACGTTATACATAATACGCCAGGAAAGTGTCTTTACAGGGCACGTGGGCTTCCAGGCCTCGCTCACGCTCGTCCTTAAATATGCCTCCTAGCCCTGTAAAGATTCACTTTCCTGCTTTATTATGTGAATAACTATTACCGTATTGGGCGGGCCGGGAAAGTGAAATAGATCATATTTCTAAAACACATAAATAGGTACCAGTATTGGTGAAAAAATAATCAGTGGTACCTACCAAACAATACTAGAAAAATAAAAATCAAGACTGACAAAAAAACATAGTTTAAAAAAATAAATGAAAAATTTAGCATGGAAAAAATATTGAAATCCATGTTTTTAGTATTAGTCGTCGCGGTACAAGCCTAAAATCGTCCAAGTTCTGCACTTCTAACGATTTTGATCATTTTCGGCACAGATGATCATTGGACCTATTTTAGCGTTTTGACCCGCAGCACCACCAAATTTGCCCCTCAGGAACGGAGGGGTGGGGGTATCTTCAGAATTTGAAGCTCCAGGTCTGGTATGGTCCAATGAAGACCCACAAAGGCAAGTGAGTAGTCATTTTTGAATGATTTTCATTCGCCGATGTCGATTCTCACGTGAAAAATGAGTTGCGCAATCATTTGACAAAGATAATTGGTAATAATAAGAGATAAAGATGAAATCAAGTGGTCATCTACTGAACTCTGTAGAAACTTGTTTTTTTGTGATAAATACATGAAACTTGGTGGGGCTGTTCATTATTACTTACTTTCCAAATATGAAGAGAGCACCACGCGTTCCGACGCATGACGTCGCGACGCAATATCAAAAAACATAGTGGTCGTCATTTGCAAAATAGTCGATATATTGGTGGTGGTCGATGGTGATTTATTTGATTTCTTTCATTGAACCATATGCTTTCGAGATTCAATAACATATTTTTGTCGACTTGGGGAAACGGTGGGCTACCAGTGGTAAGTCAGGGGTCTGCTAGAGGGAACTGTGAGGTTTCTTTACCCCCAAATTTCCACGGTCAACATCTTCGGATAAAACTATTTTTAAATTTGTCCATACGGATAACTATGTCAGCTGGTCAACATTCTCCATGTTTCGTCCTTCTAAGGACTCCTCAGTATGGTTTATACAGATTTCGCAACCGCGCGAGATCATTCAGACTACCTAGTGAAGTAACCGATTTTGGAATACCGTTTTGTTTGAAATGGGTAAAAAAGAGTAAATGCAATTTCTGCGATTCTAGTGTTAGGGTATGAATAAAGTCAGCCGAATATGAATGAAGTAAATACGTCTGAGAAAAGCACCAATATAAAAATCTTGAGTTCCACTGAGCCCAAAAGATGGTTCGGTAATGTGGAATACCCCTATATCCGAATCTGGACAACTGCATTCTCTGCGAAAAAGAGAAGGGTGTTCCACATTTGGTCCGATATTCCAAAATAATAATAAAATCAATAATAATAAGGATAAAAACAAACAATAATGGTTCAATCATTTGATACGGTCTCATACAAAGCGATTTCTTTCTTCCAGTACGGTGACATCGATATTAACAGGCGATAAATCGTTATAATGATTAATGGTTCAGTTTGTAAGAGCTGTGCAACCGAGTATGTACCTAATATGGTACGACATAAAAGATCACTTTTTTCCAGTAATCAAAAGTACCTTTCTGAGATCCTTTCATCTGATCGCTAGATTTGTATCAACATACTGAGGAGTCCCTAGAAGGACGAAACACAAGGAATGTTAACCAGATAACATATTTGTATAGACAGACTTCACAATAGTTAGTTTTATTCTCGGTTTTATCCGAAGATGTTGACCGCGGAAATTTGGGGAGAAGAAACCTCACAGTTCCCCTCTTACATGCACCTGGTTTACCACTGGTAGCCCATCGTTTCCCCAAATCGACAGAAATATGTTATTGAATCTTGAAAGCATATGGCTTGATGGAAGAAATCAAGGAAATTATAATATTTCTATCGACTGTTCTGGAAATGGCGACCACTGTTTTTTGATATTGCGTCGCGACGTCATCCGCCGGAACGCGTGGTGCTCCCTCCATATTTGGGAAGTAAGTAATAATGAACAGTCACACCAAGTTTCATGTATTTATCACAAAAAACAAGTTCCTACAGAGCTCAATAGATGACCACTTGATTTAATCTTTATCTCATTTTATTACCAATTATCTTTGTCAAATGATTTCGCAACTTATTTTTCACGTCAGAATCGACATCAGCGGATAAAAATCATTCGAAAATGACTACTCACTTGCCTTTGTGGTTCTTCATTGGACCATACTAGACCTGGAGCTTCAAATTCTGAAGATACCCCCACCCCTCCGTCCCTGAGGGGCAAATTTGGTGGTGCTGCGGGTCAAAACGCTTGAATAGGTCCAATAATCATCTGTGCCGAAAATAAACGAAATCGTTAGAAGTGCAGAATAATTTGGTGTACCGCTACGACTATATTATTTATTAGCATTATTATAATAGGCTCCAAAAAATTTCACTTGCGATGCTGTTTTGCTTGCTTCGCTCAAGCACCATTGATTTTTTGGGCCCAAACCTGGCCAACCTGACAATTCAACTTTCGTGCCTGGAAATTAAGTTGGATGTTGACGGTACAATAATGCATGCACTGAATTTTTTGTGGGGGTCCTACAAATCAAGAAATTCAGCAGTATCATCGAAGTTTCTGAATTTTCCCCAAATTTTTGGAAAAAGTTTTATTCCAACTAAAGTAGGTAACTACCAATTCCAATATTATGACTTCCATCTACATTTGGCTGCCTTCCCTTGATTTTTTGTGTTGAACGGTTACAGGAAAATGGGTGTTTTACCATTTTGCACATTTTTGCCCATTTTCTGTTTTACTCCTTCTTTTCAAGCGTACATCACCTCCATGTAATGTTTATATGCGCCATAGTTTTTACTGCCTTCCTATCCAACACCTCATTTTGCTCCCCTGCCCCATATTGTGAGTTCCATCCCGTATTGTGTGTTATATTCCTTCTTTTCAAGCATGCATCACCTACTCTTTATGCATTTGCGCGATAAAGTTTACTCGCACAACACCCCATTTTTGACTTCCTTGTCCCGTATAATGTGTTTTGTTCCTTCTTTTCAAGCATAGATTTTTTTCATACTGCGCGTCAGTACTTCCATTGTGTACTTCTTTTAGCTTCTTCCCACCCAACTTTGATCCCCTGTCTCGTTGAAGTCGTTTCTTTTCAAAAAGTTACTCCTCGCAAATTAGACGCCCTAGCTTTCTGATGTTTTTGCCTCGGTTTTTGCTGTTACATAGCTGCTACTCCCAAAGCTGGGCTAGGCTATTCGCGATTTTAACTACCGATGGGGGCGCTGTAAACAAGATGGAGGATTAAGTTTTTCTGTCACCTGTCATCGTGCGTTGTATAACGGTTGTATTTGTGGTACTTGGATTGAATAATTATTGATTGCTATTTAACAAAAGTTCATTTTCTTGAATGACTTGATCACCTATACGAGTATTTTGGCGATTTTCAATGGCTATCTGACAGAAGCAACAGAACAGAAATGACGTAAAAACTTACAAACTAGGTTCACTATTTCAGCCGCCAGAGGGCGTCTAGATTTTTGAAATCGCGAAGAAAAAACCGCCCCCGATCAACTTGAATGAAGTAACATGATATTGCGATTTCTCCCAGACCTAATGCTGGTGTTCTCGCGCATTTTCCATCTTGATAAAATTGCTTTTGCAGCCGCTTTGTCCGTCCGTCCATTCCTCGAACTCCTTGCAAACTAGACGCCCTAGCTTTCTGATGTTTCCGCTGTTACATAGCTGCCACCCCCAAAGCTGGGCTAGGCTATATTGAATGTCTATATTGTGCCGCCAACATAGAGAAAACCGCCCCCGATCAATTTGAAATAACATGATATTGCAATTCCTCCCAGACCTATGCTCTGGTGTTCTCATTTTATGAGTAATACATAGTTGCCACTTATAAACGTGAGCTCAGAAACATTCCATCTTCAATATGCGCCGCCGACATAAAAAAATTGCTAAAAACCGTCCCCAATCAATTTAAAATGAAAAACATAAACCCAAAGACATAGCAATCTAATTCTTTCGCTATATAAATAGCCGACTAAAAATGAGGAAGGATAGGCTACTTTTGGTTAGTCGCCGCCCCCAAATTCCGCCCCCAAACGACAAAAAGTGCAACTTTCACAATTATTCTTGCTGATTGAGGTGTTTCCTCTTCTACTTAGCCGAACGCTGCTGTTCCCACACGCCACCCTCAAAGTAAGAGATAAATGAAAAACAGAAAACCGAAAACTGTACAAAACAAGTCTTTCGCTATATGGATAGCTGACTAAAAATGGGAGAGGATAGGCTACTTTTGATATGACGCCGCCTCCAGCACATTCACAATATGCCTTTTCAAGAAAATGCGCTACTGAGACTCACGCACGTGAAGGCATACTCACTTATTTTACAATTCCTAGCGATTTTTTTACCCAATTTTTTGTATTACGGCTCGTTATTTTTAGCTTCTCCCCGTCCAATACCCCTATTTTGCTCCCTGGTCCCGTTGGTGCCTTTTATCCTTCGTTTGGTCCATTTCCACTTCGTTTGTGGAGTTGCATATCCGCCAGTCGCCGAAAATACACTAATGTAGTTTCGTAACTTCAATAATTTTTTTCTCAAAAATTTGTGGATAATCCGCAAATTTTCTCCAGAAAACCTTCTTGGACAATGTTCAGTCCATTCCTACTTTTGGAATAATTATCGAAATCGCGTGTCCCTTTATGACTCAAGACCCTGTAACATCGATTATTAAAATTCAATGGTTTTGTTATTTTAACGTTGCATTTTAGAACATGGATTTCAGATATTTTTGACTCTATATAGATTTATAGATAGATGTAGATGATAATCGATCTTCAAAGTTTGTAGTTCAGTTATTTTTGCTACACCCCTGCAGGCGAGACGAACATTTTATTGAGATTTTGTTCCGAATTTAACCATGTAGTGCCATCTATTGACGAGTAGACTAGGAACGTAGCCGTAAGTCTCTGCGCTATGAAAATTTCTTCTTGAATTTGTCAGGTAGGCACCTGTAACGCACGTCAATCAGCTGATTTGACAGGACAGATCCCGACTTTACCGACAAATGAAAGTATCAAAATCAGATCAGAAAAGTGACACTTGACACAACGATTTATAATTTTTATAGTAAATAAAGTTGCTGCGGTCCAGCTAGGCACCCGTATTGCGATGAAATGTCGCTCCGATCAAGACTTTTAGGCTTAGTTGAGATAGTGCTGAGGGTGCCACCGTTATTCGTGATCGACGAAATTCTCAAAATTGGCATTGGGCTGGACGAGCTATCTGAACATGATCTGTCGAATTTCCAAGAACGATACGACAAACTCGAAGAAAACCAACACAATGTCACGACGGTGGTGTCCTACGACCCCATGGTCTACAGGTTCCTCTTCATCTCCCTCTTCAGGTTGCTGCTCAGCGCTTTAGGTTAGTATGCACCAATGACCCTCTCCGATGGGAAGAAGTTCCACGTGAATATCCTAATGATTATTCAGTGGAATTTGAACGTCAAACACCACTGGATAATGTGTATTGTATTGTCATTGTTTTTCTTGTAGTTGTTAGGCTTGCTTGTAATTACCTTGTAGCTTCCGGTTCAACCTCATCGAAAGGTGCATTGCCAGTCGATTTTCTTTAGCGCCTCAGCACTTGAGTTTGGCAACGGCAACAGTTTACATATTTTACATCAATAAGCGATTTCTTCAGTTTGCATTAAACAGCTGTTGAAACAGTATCATCATTTTTGTTTTGAATTTGACCAGTGACCATCAGAATTTTATGTAGGTCACAAAGTGCAAGAGATTGTTGAGATGAAACCAGTATAAGATGTTTTCTGTTAACACCTATCCTGGAATTTTGCTTCAGCTGATCATGCTTTTAGACACTTTTTAAATCATTTTCGTTAATATTATTATTAGATAAAATGCAGAGTCATGCAATTATTGTAACAAAAATTGTTTTAACCGTTCATGGTCAAGTGAAGGAAGCTAGGTGGGGGAAAAAGATTCTGAAATCTCATTGTCTTATAACTTTTTTCATCTGCTTTTTTTTGTGTACAGATAATCTTCTTGAAGTAAAAAATGAGAGATTTTTTCCTCGTAATGTTCTTGTAATTTGCTAGAATTTGTCTCGACACAACATGCATAATTTGTATGAATAATTCGCGGGTACAATATGAAGTGATCAGCCAGATCTTATCTTCCATAATATTCATAATCTATGAACGTATAATAGTTTTTTTAAGTAGTAATAATTTTGATGCAGAATGATTAAATGAATGTATCCTAATCAGAGTGACTTGTGAACTTGGATTTATCACCTGTCATCAACATACAAAGTACCTATCTATAAAATAATGATTGTATGGTTCCCATGATGGTTCCTGTTCATCCACTGACATATTCTCTCGTGATAACTGACGCATTGGGTCTATTTCAACACACGCCCGAAACTGTCCCCTACTCGGTCCCCTGCAGGGTTGAAAGCAGTTGTACAGGGTGTTCACGATAACACCCTGTACAACCTACCTATTTTATTATTATTTTGACAGCTTCCTTGTCAAAATAAATCATAAATGTTATATATCTTTGTAATCCGAAAGAAAGGCTTCATCAAATGACGTAATAAAATATAGGGTGTTGCATTTGAAATAAAAAAGTTACATGTCACACCCTGTATACGGTACCAATTGAAAATTTCCAGACGATCGATTCAAGGTCCCTGGGAAAAATAGTTGGGGAAAAGTTTTTAATTTTTCAAAATATCTCAAAGGGAAATCTCGTAGAGGGGGGATGAACTTTATCGTGAACACCCTGTACACAATTAAGTAGAAAATGGAAAGTTGGATGGAAAAACATGTGCGAATACTTTTAATCGTGATTAGTGTCGATGCCTTTATGAAAGAAAGGCGTTTCTCTGACCTCTGAGCGTGGGATAGGATATGTGATTAATGTCAGGAGAAGTCTCAGACCATCGAACCGACCGAGCAACCACCACCGAAATCCAGCAGACACGTGTTTCGACCTGTTTGAGTCTCATCAGTGCTGAAGCATTCAAAGGCAGAAGCTCGATTGTCTAACGGTCCAAGACTTTCCTATGTGTGCTCTCCGAGGGTACTCAGGCTGTTAACTAGCTTCCGCGACCACTGCTGCCTCGACATACACATTGCGGAGAGCGGCTAGTAGATGGCGCCGCACGGACATCTCACCTGTGAGTACCCTCGGAGAGCACACATAGGAAAGTCTTGGACCGTTAGACCATCGAGCTTCTGCCTTTGAATGCTCCAGCACTGACGAGACCCAAACAGGTCGAAACAAGTATCTGCTGGATTTCGGTGGTGGTTGCTCGGTCGGTTCGATGGTCTGAGACTTCTCCTGACATTAATTACTTTTAATCGTGCAGTGGGCGGTTCCTTCGTGCGTTGGAACAAACCTGTTTTATTCTCAACAGAGGGTAGGTGGGATGCCTTTCAGCCTGTGGGGCCCTTGCTCATCTGAAAACCCATGGTTAGGTCTATAAGGTGATACAGTATTGACGTACATGGGCCCCAGGAGGGAATAAACACAGTCAGGCACACAGACAGACAGACAAACTTTCATCTGGAAATGATCCTAATCGTCTCAGGATTAGGTAATCGTCTCTTAATCGTTTCAAAATTGTTTACAGCACCTTATGAAGGTGCTGTAAACAATTTTGAAATATCTTGCGGCGCTTCCGAAATACGCTGGAAGAAGTGAAACTTCTTAATTTTTTTGACCTGGTTTTATGTTACAAAACGATCGTGTGTGTCAAACAAAGTTGTCACCTCTTGTTTTTTCGTCAGTTCCACGAAAGGCAATTTGAAGATGGCGCTCACGATGGAAAAAGAGTTGACGATCTTAGTTTCGAATCTAGCAGGCTTTATCGATGTCCCCACATCGCGTTTCATTAAAAACATGATTGTTCGGCGAAATATTGAGTTGCAGCTCGATATCTTCAAAAACAACTGATTTATTGAAAAAATAAAAAAAAAACAAAGAAGTCCGACTTCTTCCAGCGTATTTCGGAAACGCCTCAAGATGTTTCAAAACTGTTTACAGCACCTTCATGAGCATGAAATCCGTCATCAATATCTTGATTAGCATACGTCCATCGGTTATGGTTCAAGATTTACGATTTTTCAACAGTTTTTTTCTACTTCACACTGTATAGAGTGTCTGCACGATTTGCGCCGATGTCCTCACATCCAGAATAATCCAGGGTGGTTTCAGCAACAGGCATGCAAAGTGACAATGCTTGGTATAAAAGTGCAAGGTCCACCTGATTTTTTGCCCTTAAGGTCGGGACTAATCTCTCTACCTCAATTAATAAGCCAGTATTGGTCTCGCGAAAAGTGGGCATACTGACTGGTCAATCCTGTACATATAAAAGCACATTCAATCCTCCACAAATTGACACCTGAACCATTTCTGTGCGACTTGGGTTTCTTGAGCTAGAGCTTCCGGAAGTATCAATTTTCGGTGTTGGAAAGTTACCGCACCTACCTGACTCCACCACTGGATCACCGCCATGTCATAAACAAGTTACCTATCAATAACGCGTCGTCATTCATCACAGATCATGAACATTGGTGGACCTGGCACAGCCCCAAGAGGTGATTTTCAATTCTTTTGGCACCGAAAATTGATACTTCCAGAAGATCCAGCTCAAGAACCTCGGGACGCACAGAGATGGTTCCGGTGTCAAATTGTGGAGGATTGAATGTGCTTCCATATGTATACAGGGTGGTGAAAATTTCGATGCTCACCATTGGTATCTTCGAAACGGTAAGAGATACGAGGTCGGTTAAATTAGGAAAAAGTTGCGCATTTTTGTGGGGATTGCGAATCTGAAAAGAGACTTCGAATATTTTGATTGGTTCCCGATTTATCACGAAAAAACTGAAAATTCTGATTTCAGAAATTATTTTTTATCTTTCCAACCATTCAAGCTATTTTGATCAAACTTAGTAGTTTTAGGTTTTTGACCACTCCGAGTCGAATGACGTTGACAGAAATTTTTCAGGCCTTCTAGATTTCAAATTATGATAGTCAACTTTTGTTTTTCTTATGGCCGCCATATTGGATTTTTGCACTAATAGATAGAGAAAAAAAATAGTTTTCCGAATTAGTACCCAACATGTTCATTTTATGACATTTTTAGCGTCAAATTTTGATTTTTTCGTAAATTATTGACAAAATCGGGAATGCTTTAAAAAACAATTGAAATATTGTCTATAGCAACAACAAAAAAATGACAGATGGTGTGCAATTGACGTATCTAACTTCTTAATCGTGTTTTGTGCTTGTTTGTACCGAGAGTTCATAAATTAAATGGGTCAAGAGTGTCTGTTAGTTTAAAAACGTCTGTCGGAGCTAGCATCGTTCTTGTTAAAGTTTTACAAATTCATTTCAAAAGGAGTAAGGATTACCCTCGGGATTACCCTAGTTTCGACAGCACGTTTTTGAATTCACAGGCACCCTTGACTCATAACTCTCGGTACAAACAAGCACAAAACACGATAACTGGCGGCTTTACAGAACTTCGTTTGTCGCCGGCGACAGTGTCGCTGGCCAATAGGATTCGATCTGCCTGTACTTCCCTACCTCCCCCTATAATTTTCGCGACACGAGTTCCTGTCGTCGTGTCGTTCAAATTATTTAACTACAGTGGAGTGGGGGACTGTCGCCGGCGAGAACCGAAGTTCTGTAAAGCCGCCATAAGAAGTTAGATACGTTAATTGCACACAGTCTGTCACTTTTTATTGTTGCTATTGATAATATTTCAATTGTTTTCCAAAGCATTCCCGATTTTGTCATTGATTTACAAAAATTTCGGAATTTGACGCTGAAAATGTCATGAAAAGAACATGTATAGTACTAATTCGGAAAGCTAATTTTTTTCTCTATCTATTAGTGCAAAAATACAATATGGCGGCCATAAGAAAAAGAAAAGTTGACTATCATAATTTGAAATCTAGAAGGCCTGAAAAATTTCTGTCAACGTTATTCGACTCGGAGTGGTCAAAAACCTAAAACTACTAAGTTTGATCAAAATAGCTTGAATGGTTGGAAAGATAAAAAATAATTTCTGAAATCAGAATTTTCAGTTTTTTCGTGATAAATCGGGAACCAATCAAAATATTCGAAGTCTCTTTTCAGATTCGCAGTCCCCACAAAAATGCGCAACTTTTTCCTAATTTAACCGACCTCGTATCTCTTACCGTTTCGAAGATACCAATGGTGAGCATCGAAATTTTCACCACCCTGTATAAACATTTTAATGTCGCATGGAATAAAACTTGAATATTGTAAAAAAATTCTTTTCAGACATCATTTTTTCAATATGGGCGCGCGCTGCAAAGATATAAATCAGAAAAGTGCAAGTTTAGAAAGGGCACATCAAAGACTATACAAATAAAGGAATTTTTACAAAAGTAAAAAAATATACAGGGTGTCCGTTTCTCGAGGCTAAGCATGGGTATCTCGCTTATCTTTAGAGATACAGAGTCGGTTAAATTAGAAAAAAGTTGCGAATTTTCATGACGCTCAATGATCCAAAGAGATATTTGACTTGTCAGTTTTAGTTTTCGAGATATCGAGAAAAAACAGAAATTTGTAATTTTTGTTTTTATTTTTTATTTGAAAAACAGTTGAAGATAGCCTTTTCTAACTAAGACATTGTGAAGGCACTTTTCCAAGGGGAATTCAATGTTGCCAAAATCTTCATTCTAGCTTCCAAAACAACCGAGATATGACATTCAACTTTGTTTTCTCTTATGGGCTCTATATTGGATTTTGACATTTTTAAATACAATATTTTTTTCTGGTTACAACAATGTGTCACATGCCACTGCTAAATTCATGCTTTTGAGCAAAAAAATTTTTTTTATTTTTCAAAGAGTGCTTTGGAAACAAGTCAGCACCGACAATAAAAAAAAACGTAAATGTTGAACATTTATTCAACAGTGACATGTGGCACATCGTTGTAACCAGAAAAGAATACCGTATTCAAAAAGATCCAAATCCAATATGGCGCCCATTAGAGAAAAAAGTTGAATGTCGTATCTCGGTTGCTTTAAAAGCTAGAATAAAGATTTTTGCAGCTTTGAATTCCCCTTGAAAAAATGCTCTGACAATGTCTAGATTAGAAAAGGCCGCCTTCAACCGTTTTTTAAATAAAAAATTAAAGCAAAAATTCAAACTCCTGTTTTTTCACGATATCTCAAAAACTAAAATCGATACGTCAAATTTCTTTTTGGATCATTGATCGTCATGAAAATGCGCAACTTTTTCCGATTTTAACCGACTTTGTATCTCTCAAGATAAGCAAGATACCCTGCTTAGCCTCGAAAAACGGACACCCTGTATAAATTCTATTTTCATTTTTTTTTCAATTTCTACATTCCTCAATGTCTTTTTTTAATGGAAGATATAAGATAACAGAAAGAATGAACATTTTTACAAAATGAGATGTTTTGTGTTGAAATCCGTTGAAAAATAAAAATGTTATCCATAGTCTTTGATATCCCAGAAACCGATTGAGACACAGCCCCATATATTTTCCCAAAGCTGGACATCACCAGGCTATTTGATACCTTCTGTCCCTAGATAAAATCCGCCATTTCGAAAAAAGGGGCGCCATTCAAATCCTAAGGGACGAAAAAAATAGCACTGCGGGTCAAATCGTTCATTTAGGCCTTAGTTACGTTACAATCCTACAAAGTGGTTTGCCTTTATCATCATTTGCAACTTATATTCCCTATTTAGGTTGAACCACGTCCACTATAACACACTAACAGACCGATCAACACGGATTTTCTTTTATTTTTCGACAGGTCTCGACCGTTTTAGCACACGGAGAGTCCAAAAAACGATTTTTTTTCGCGATTACCTCCTCAATTTTCGAAGAATTCGATGAGAAGTAAAAAGCTGCCGAACTAATTTCGAACGTTTTTATTTCTAGGATGTTTATCAGCACTATGCTTGTTCATACTGAACACAAAGCACCTCATGGTGGCCTACATGTACCTGATGTCAGTCGGAGTCGTGTTCATCTCCTACTGGAACAACGTGAGCACAGTCAAAGTTGTGTCCGGCTGGCTGGAGCAGTCAGAAAACAGCACTTGCATCCTGGACAACATCCTCTCGTTCAACTTTGAGGAGCTGACAAAGTCGGGCAGCGTATCGCTGCACGTCTTTCAAAACTACATTTTGCAGAGCTTTTTGGCGTTCATTTTCGTCAACATCCACCTGGGGCCCAGGTACTCGATGTTGCAGAAGGCCCTGCCGATGGCGTTCCTAGCGCCGTCGCTGGTCGCCATCGTGCCGGCACCGGCCGCCGTGCTGGCGCACATGCCGGTGTTTTCCGCCCTGTTGCCGCTGGCCCTGGTCAAGTTCGTGCTGTGGTCGTCGATCGTGCCCGTCATCCAGACGCTCATGAACGGCTACCTGCACGCCAGGAATTTCGTGTCAAACTTCGGCATGTCCGCTCTCGTGGAAACGGAATGGACGCGACTCAACGTGCCCGAGGTCCTGAGGATGTTTTGGATGCTGCGCGTCATAGAGCACACTGCGATTTTCTTTGTATCTGGGTAATTATGATTTATTCATATTCTTTTATCGATACTCATATTGGGTGCGACTAATTAAAACTGAAATTTCGTTGAAATGTTGTACAGAGTACTAAAAAAGAAGAGGTCACTTCTTTAAAAATTGTTATTGTGAAAATTTTATCTTCTGCAAGGTCACCGCCGCGGTTGACCAAAACCACAGGCTGGCGGTTTTTAGATAACTAATGTTTGCGTTATAATTTTGAAAATTACTTATGTATTCAAATTTTGAAAGCTTTTTATTTACGATATGCTCGTCATTACGGTGAAAGTGGGGTCGTGGTCGCTTCAAGAGCGGATTTGTTCTTTGCAAGCATATTTGCCAAAGTTTTTCATATGTGCTCGTACGAAATTCGATAACAAGAAATTCGAACGCTCCTTCGCGGACAGACAGACAGACGGACAGATAGACAGACAGACGAACCGGCCATATAATCAATTTCACGGCTTTCTGCATTAGAGCAAGCTATGGAAAAATTGTGTTGTGTTGGTACGAATGATACGATGACAAGGGGATGCCAGTCAGTTGTCTACACGTGCAATTTTTAATGTGACACCTTGTCACCGTGTCGAGGTATCATGTACGCGAAAGTGAAAATCTTTGAGCAATCGTGAGTTTCTTTGGAGTGCTTTGCAGTGTGGACGGTAAGGGTCATTGTCTTTACTGGTTGGTGGGTGTCCGCCAAGGCTGTTGGGTTTTTGGCGGCTATTAATGAATGATGTCGAAGATCGGCAGGATACTACTCGCTACATCTTCTGATGCACATCACTGGAGTAGTGAGTACTAGATACCTACTCTAGCTCTAGCTCTACCTAATATACCGGCTGCAACAGCAAGCAAGGTATGAAAACACATGTGGCAGACAACACAGTGTACCTACCTACTCACGCCCAAATTGTCTCGTTTCCGTACAGTTCAACTCCATAAATTATTTTCCTACTATCCACATTGTCCCATCTAAAGAATAAGTTTTTTTCTTGGGCAGTGGGTTTTTCCTTTTTACATTCCATTTCTTCACGGCATCACGGATTTTCCGCATAATTTTCTCAGTGGCCGGCAAAAACCTAATAGCCTGCCAGCCTTCGCTGATTGGCGAAGACCCACCAACCAGTGAAAACAATGTCCCTTATCGTCCACACTGCAAATCACTCGGAGGAAACTAACAATTCCTCGCATATTCTCGAAAAATTTTTACTTTCGCTTACGTGACTCCCCGATACGGTGACAATGTCACATTGAAAATTGCACATGAAGACAGCTAGCTGCCAACAAGTCGTCAACGTGCCATTCGTACCAACGCAACCCATTTTTTCATAGCTTGCTCTACTGCAGAAAGCCGTGAAATTGATTATACTTTGTGATACATCAAATTGAAGGAAATTGAATTCTCTTCCTGAAGAAGTTTTTTTCGAAACTTTCAAGAACTCCGTTTCCCTTTTGAAATACTCCAAAACTCCAAATGTCCAATTTAATGCTGGAAAGAAAATTTCAAAAAAATTGTTTCCAGAAGAGAATTAAATTCCCTCCATTTTGATGTATCACAAAGTAGGTGGTGTTTTTATATCTTCTGATGAAGTTCTCCATAATGTATGTGAAGTCTTTGTAAATTATTGTAGAAAGTTGAAAATGTCTCTTCACTTGTATAATATTTTATTTTGCTCGACGTGTTTCGAAACTCTTATTTATAGTTTCATTTTCAAGAGCATTTAGCATTTCATTTCTATTCACCATTTACTTGCTCTTGAAAATGAAACTATAAATAAGAGTTTCGAAACGCGTCGAGCAAAATAAAATATCATACAAGTGAAGAGACATTTTTAACTTTCTACAATAAGGTGGTGTTTTGTTAAATTTTGAAGTTGGGGTGGGGTGAATTTGGGTGGCACTTTTTCCACCGAAAATTTTCTTCTTCGATGCTATTCATGATGGTGCTGACTAAATTAAAGAGAATTGAGGGGTCCAGAATATTAAATGGGACACTCAAAGAATTTTTAGGGAGAAGGGGGGGTGGGGTTAAAAATTTTGGAAATATTTTTCCAGGAATAGAATTTAATTCTCTTCAATTTGATGTATGGCAAGGTTGGTGGTGTCATTTGAAATTTCAAAGTTGGGGTGAGTAGGAGCGAGGGGGCTGAATATGAAAATTTGCTAATGTATGTTTTAGATGTCCCCTTCGATATAAAAATCGACCTGTTTTTGCTCGAGAAAATATTGACTAGGAATCGGGAGTTATTGCGGGTGGATAGTTTTCAAAAAATCACCCGATCCGGTATGTACACCAATCACGTCACAGTTGGATCTAGTGTCTTTGTCTAGTGCACTAGTGCATACCTGAGCACTCGAGCTTGCAAAACAAAAGCGCCTACGGTTCTCTCTCATAGACATTTTCAACGTTGCCTCTTCTTGCATAAATCCTCAGTGATCATAAGGAGCTAAATTTACTTCAATTGAGTTATGAAAACGGTATAATATCGACACAGCTTGTAGAAGACAAAAATAGTATTTTTCGATACAGGAGCGCGTTTTCAGGCCCGAAGCCTTGTTTGCCATCATGAAGCGTAGCCGAATGTTGCAAAAGAGGCTGAGGGCCTAAAAAAGCTCAGCGCTCGTGTGTCGAACAACGTTTTTCGTAATCGTTGCTTAAATTGAGAGAACTCGAATTTCTGTTTAATGAAATTAATGACACTACTTTGACAAATGTCAAGCTAGATACATATAAACTGCAAAACTTATATTTTTGATTATGTATTACTTTGCGCGTTATGTGTCTACGAAGCGATTACGAAAAATACTAATCATTGAATAAATTTCGGCTATACACTAAAATGTCATGAAGCATTTTTATACAAACTTGTCAATAATAGGTGTTTTCCTTTTACAACCTAAACTAACTATTCTGTCCTAAGTTGTTAGTGGTATCTCACTTTCGCGCAAGTGATTTCTCGCTTTTTCTCTCTCTAACTTAGATCAGATCAGTGAGTTTTGTGGTAAAAGGAAAGCACTTAATATTTGCTTCAATCAAACAGTTGCTCGCTAAGGAAATTCAGGCGCTACGGCAACGCCGCCTCACCCATGCAATATAAGTTTGACACGTGTAATAGACACATTTCCGTTCCTATGAGCGAAAAGATATTACTCTCTCGTTTTAACCTTGGTGTGTTTTTCGCACATTGGAAGCATAGGGAGGGATTTACTTGTCCATGAGCGAGAAGCGCTGAGTATGCATGATCTAAGATCTCAGTATCTTCCAAAATGTGCACATACGAGGCTCGTAAACCGTACGGTGTTGGTGCGTTTTTGACTGAGACAAATGCACATTGCACATGCCGCTCGTTCGCGTCCCTTTCTCAAAGTTTTTTTCTTCTTCTTTTCGACCTTTCATTTGGCCATAGGAGTTTTGACACTTTATTTCAAGTAATCGTTACATCAACAGTTTTATATACACAGTAGTTTTCTGCAACCCAATTATTTCAAGGTTTTTAGCGATGTTTGGCCCAGAAAAGTTTTCTTCCGCCGGCTGGATTCGAACCTCGGTCTGAGAGGACGCGATGAAATATGGGTTGCGAGCGCGTTAGTTTATGCTTCTGAGCCACCCAGCCGACTTTCCCTTTCTCAAAGTTTACATTATTGATTATTGATTATTATTATTATTTATTATATTTGAAATGCCATAACACAATGTTGAATTGCAGACAATGGGATGAAGAAGACGGCACTCACTCGCCGCACTTCAGACTGATGAAGTACCTTCTGGTGACCGGCTGCGACACGTTGACAGCCGTCCTCGGAATCACCAGCATAGTTTCGTACGTTTGCAATTTCATCGGCAAGTTCTTCCAGTGGCTGCTGCTCAGCGACGACGAAAACGACAAGAACTTCGGCACCGTATCCGCCATCGTTTTCTACATACTGGCGCTGCAAACCGGGCTCACGGGATTGGAACCGGAGGTGAGGTTCGTGCGACTGTGCAGAAACTTTTGTCTTCTGTTCACCGCCATCCTGCACTTTGTGCACAACGTGGTGAACCCCTTGCTCATGAGCCTGAGCGCCTCGCACAACCCGTCGCTGCGGCGACACCTTCACGCCCTGCTGGTCTGCGTGGTTCTGGTCGTGCTGCCCATCGTTCTCATGTACTACTTATGGTCAACTCAGAGCACCTCCACGTGGTTGCTGGCCGTCACGGCCTTCAGCATCGAAGTCATCGTGAAAGTTTTCGTCTCACTGGCCATCTACTCGCTCTTCCTGCTCGACGCCCGACGGGAAACGTTCTGGGAAAAGCTGGACGACTACATTTACTATATTAGGGCTTTTGGCAATACAGTTGAGTTTTGTTTCGGCATATTCCTGTTCTTCAATGGAGCGTGGATTCTAGTCTTCGAGAGCGGCAGCGCCATCCGAGCCGTCATGATGTGCATCCATGCGTACTTCAACATCTGGTGCGACGCCAAGGCCGGCTGGTCGGTCTTCATGAAGCGACGGACGGCCGTAAACAAAATTGAAAGTTTGCCGGAGGCGGAGGAAGAGCAGTTGAGAGAGCTGAACGATGTGTGTGCCATTTGCTATCAGGTAACTTGATTTATTTATTTCTTATATTGATTGATAACAACAAGCAGTGCCACTTTGCGTTTGAGTTTGTGAGCCAGTCGAGACTAATAGACAATGCTAATAGGCAGCCACTTCAATCGTACAGGCGGCGTCTACAAACTATAAATTGTAACTGGTTTATAAACCAGAAATAAGTAGAGTCATACAAATCAGCACAATGGTATAATAAGCAGAGTCTGCATGAGTCTCTGAGAGAATTTATGCAATAGGGGCAAATATTATTTCTAGAACATTGATCCATAGAATCATTAGAAACGTTTTGCAGTAACAACAATGCCTCACTAAAAAATACACTCGAAAAAATGCGTTCATTTTTCAATAATGGGGTGTTCCACGGGTTTTGGGAAAAAATGAATTAAAATACTAAAGCCTTTGTAGAGCCCACGTGTTTTTTATTTGATTTTTTGCGTTCATTTAGGCCCCGGAAAAAAAAGAGAAAATTTCGCGTGACGTCACGTTTACTGAAAATTAGATACGTAACAGATGGCGCCAGGTGAAGTGGTAGAATTTGTTGCTGGAGGTCTGCGTCAATTTCAGTCAATTTTGAAGTATTTTGTGTTGAAATGTGGTTGCAATTTGCTGTTTGCTTGAAAAGCATTCGAATATTCCCAATCTACCTCCCTGGTATTGAAGAAAGAAAGAAAACTGATTCAGCCAAACTTCAACCTTGGGATACCGACAGAAAAATTCAAGAATGCCGCCAGAAGCTCTCATTTGGTCTGTAGTCTGTAGCGGTGCAGTCCTAACCTAGCTTGAGAAGTCTGTCCAAGGTTGCCTTCCCTGCATAAACAAAAACAAGTCATAAACAAGCAGTAAAGAAGTCTGCTGTCTAGTCCCAAGGCTGGTTGACGTTATGTTTTAGCCTTGGTCTAGTCCCACTGAAGTGATTCATGGTGGAGTGCGACAGTTGCTTGTTTCTGATACCTAATTACAAACCAATCCTAAATTTTGCATGTGTTTAACTTGAGTTCCCAATATAACACCTCATAATGAGTGGTGTGAATAACTTCCACAATATAGTCCAGTCAAAATAGGTTTCAACCGGAAATAAATTCGGAAGTTGACAAAATTTGGTGGATCGATGCGGAATTCAACGTGGAATAACATACTGAAATTCCCGAAAATTCCAAGGCTTGGCTTTTTTCTAGGACCAATAAAAGAGCGCCATCCTTGGAAATTTTCGTTTTTTTCTGAATAACTTGTAAACTATCACTTTTAGAACACAAAAACCAGCGAAGCAAATGTAGCCCGTTAAATTCTCAAGAGATCAGTACTAAATTTATTACTCTATGGTCAATAGCCTCTGAGATACAGCGTCTGCCAAGACGCAGTGAAAATTACTCAAAATTTATTTCCGGATTTTACGTAACAATTTGCATAATGTCAGTTCAAGGGCTGTAACGTGGACAGCAGATGTGCGGATTTTATTGTGTTTTACATTTTTGGAAAGCCAATTCAACCTTTGGTATCACACTTTTGTCTAGAAGTCGCCAACTCCAAAATGGTACTTTTCCTCGACCTCTGAAATTGATACTTGATTACCCGAAGAATCCCCAAAAATCGATTTTTTCCATAGCATGCCATTTGCTCAATTTTTCAAGTAGAGCAAAACCATCCAGGGAATATATGAAGAATTGAATACCAAAAAAACAACATGTTCCGGAATCTTTCTTCCAGTGATGGTTCCAGAGTTTTATGAGTTGAAAGACTAAAACGACCTATTTGGACAAAAAACTGGGTGATCCGACACTAACTGCTGAATACTGTACGGACCTTGCATTTGAGGTGTAAGATGTCACTTGGCAGACGTGGAAAGTACATAAGTATATTCAATACGTCTGCTTAGTGGCATTTTGCATCATCAAATGCAAGGTCCGTACAGTATTCAGCAGTTAGTGTCCGAACTACCTATCTTTCTTCCAAATAGATCGTTGTAGTCTTTCAATCCATATAACTCAAGAACCATCACTGTGAAAAAGATCCCGTTACATGTTATTTTTTTGGTATTCAATTCTTCATATATTCCCTGGATGGTTTTGCCCTACTTAGAAAATTAGGCAAATGGCATGGTATGAAAAAAATCGATTTTTGGGGATTCTTCGGGACATCAAGTATCGATTTCAAAGGTCGAGGAAAAGTACCATTTTGAAGTTGGCGACTTCTAGACAAAAGTGTGATACCGAATGTTGAATTGGCTTTCCAAACACGTAAAACCGATTGAAATCCGCACATTTGCTGTCCACGTTACAACCCGTGAACTGACACTATGCAAATTGTTACGTAAAATCCGGAAATAATTTTTGAGCAATTTTCACTGCGTTCCGGCAGACGCTGTATCTCAAAGGCTATTGATCAGAAAGTATTGAGTTTAGTACTGATCTCTTGGGAATTCAACGGGCTACATTTGCCTCGCGAGTATTGGTGTTCTAAAGGTAATAGTTTACAAGTTATTCAGAAAAAATCGAAAACTTTCAAGGATGGTGCTCTTTTATTGGTCCTAAAAAAAATCCAAGCCTTCGAATTTTCGGGAATTTCAGTATGTTATTCTACGTTGAATTCTGCATCGATCCACCAAATTTTGTCAACTTCCGAATTTATTTCCGGTTTGGCCAGATTTTTGCTTAATTTGACTGGACTAATAGTGTTGATGTCAATGGTAATAGCGCCTACAAACTGGCCTTTCAACATCATGTTCAACATTTTCCAATCAGAACTCTTAAGCCTAGTCTACAATGTGTGCTTTCCATTTACCGACACAAGTCGACTTGTGTTGACACAAATCGACACAAATGCGTTCCATTTGATCTGTTTTCCTTTGTCTCATCGACACAAGCTAACACAAGCTGACACAAACCGACACAAATGTTTTAAATGGAAAGCGCCCAATATGGTCTTTAGTTGCAAGTTGCAAGTCTCTAGTCGCAAGAGTTGGGCTGAAACCAACTATAACTGCGACTAGCGACTGCAATTCCAACCTCACTTCCACCTTGCGACTTGCAACTTGCAACTAAAGACCATATTGTAGACTAGGCTTTATTCACACCATGCTCGTTTATTGTATTTTGTCACTGTCAACTGTCAGGTGTGAGTTGTTTTTTACCGGTATCGGTCAACGAAAAAAGTGAAAACAATCATGAAGGTAGGCGTGAACTTGGTGATAGAGCAACAACAGCGTCACTCTTTTCTGTACGATAAATCCTTGAAGATTTTAAAGACAGAAATATCACCTGCCACTGCGGAAGGACCGTCCAAGAGACCGCTTACATTTCCCGCGAAATTTGAAATGTCGCCACACCACCAGCATCGGCGTTATCATCATACACTATTATTGTGGCAGGTCAGTAAGACAAAGTACCTATTTGCTACTGCTTCAGATAGGAGTAAATGCTTCTTGAGTAAACAAAGTAAATACTATCCGCTATGTGCATTCAGTCGAGTAGCGACATCTCGCGGCCGAAAATAACACAAATAGGCATCCTTCAGTTCCGTAAATCACCACTTTGAGCGCTGATGTCGACTTCTCCCGGCGAACGCACATAGCGGAATCACCATGTGCATTCAGTCGAGTAGCGACATCTAGCTACCGAAAACAGAACAAATAGGCATTATTCAGTTTCGTAAATCGTCACCTTGAGCGGTGATGTCGACCCCTCCCACTTTTTTAGCGAACGCACATAGCGGATACGAGCGAAGGATCTCCACACGGTTTTCAACATTCTCAAGTTTCGCCATATGGGCTAGCGGAGGCTGTTTGTGGCCGCTTATTCTCCGTGATTTTTCGTTATTTTTTGTCTCGGTAGCTAAATCTGCCTTATCTCCCAAATGGTTCAGTTATCGAGTTCTTTTCTTCGTTGATTGAATTTCATCCACTTCGGCTGGACTCCTATTGTATTTGAGGACGATCGGTCAACTCTAAACAATTATAGTTTTTAACCAAATATGTACCTCTCCAAGTTTTGTCTAATTGAGATAGCTCTAAGAAAGTGCAGCTTCGCTTATGACTCCGGCAAGCTGTCGAACGGCTCCTCCGCCAGTTGTACGGACCTGTGATTCATACCCGACTCGGAGTCTCTGGGTTTGTCGTCCATTCTGAGTCAGAGTCTCCAGCGATTTTGTGACAACCTTTCATATCTTTCAAACGGTTCAACATACCGAGCTCGTTTTTTCGCTAATCGAGTCTTATTTATTTCGGTTCGACAAATATTGTATTTGAGGACGATCGGTCGATTGTAAACAATTTTTTTCAACAAAAAATATGTAAATCTCCAAGATTCATCCATATGGGAAAGCTTTAAAAAAAATTGAACAGCTTTGTTTATGAATCCGCCAATCTCTTGAACGGCTCCTTCGCCATTGTACGGGTTTGTGACTTATCCTCGAATCGGAGTCTCCAGGTTTGTCATATGTCCTCGAGTCGGAGTCTCCAGCGGATATCGTACCAATCTGCCATATCTTCTTAATGGTTGAACATAAAACATTCTTATTTTGGAGCTGTTTTGCTCCCGTTTTTTTTTTGTGAAAACAAAAACTTTTCCCAAACTCCAAGACCTTCGTTTCCATGAGCTCGCCTTCTTTGACATCGAAGTCGTTTAAACGCTTTACATAACTCTCTTCAGAGTTAACCAATTTTCTTGTTGTAGTATATCCCTAGTCTTCTCCCCTGAAGTAACAGCTCCACCATAAAATTAAATTATCGCCAAGCTTCTTAGTGAATACTCCGATTTATTGAATTGAATACCAAAATACGTTAAGCAGCTTTTTTATTTGAGTTTCGTCGGCAAATTTTCTAGTTTAGCATTGCAACCTTGTAATTTTTGAAAAATCGACTGTCATGCGTGGAAGTGCGACTCGAAGGCCGCGAAGACGTTCTAGTTTCGTTTAGGCACCATATCACCAATCTCCACGGCCACAACGAAATTCAAGGCAATCGGTAGATTTCATCGCTGCAGCCCGCTGTAACGAAAGATTTTGCCCTACATGGAACCCAAAAGGGAGCGGAAATGGCAAATTAAAGAAATTCTCATAAAATTCGGTATAATACAGAACAGAATGAGTGGCTTGGTTTCTTGAAATTTGGATCAATAGTCAAAATCAAACTATCAAAATTGATTCAATGTGCGACAGCAGAGATGTCATGGCGTTTGTTGTTTTCAGCGGGGTTTCAACGGCTTTTTGGCTGCAAAACCGAACGCCTACGGCCAAACGATACATGATTCCGTTGCGATTTTTTTTGAGCGACGGCATCATGTGTTTTAGATAGGAGCTCCAAAAAGTTGGCGTAACTCAAACAGGTTAGATTATTTTCTGAAATTGACAAAAATTTCAAAGCGTACTTCGATTCCTTTGGTGATTGACGTAAAATTTAAAACGTATCAGAAGAATCGCCGTTTACCAATAAAATGGACCCAACCGTCTGTTATCGTGCCCCGGAAAAAATTTCCTAGCACCCGTAGCGGAACTGTGCGAAAAGCGTGTTCAAGAAATGGCCCGGACAACATCTTGTGTCGTTGTGAATCATCGTGCCAAATATCACCATTGCCGCCAACTGCAAAGTTTCAGGAATTTTCAACGGGGTGATCCATGATTCGCGGACACGGAGTCCAGGGGCAGTTTGGATTCTGATAGGATTGGATTTATTGAGGGAATTGATGAAACGTAGTTCCACTGGCACGTAGGTCTCGCTTTTGGGTCCATTGTACCTCTCCCAGACCGGCCCGACTCACCTAGCCGTAATGTGGCGTTCGGTTGTTTGATGGTCGGTTCATCCAAGCACTGGGGTTGACAAGCACATGGTTGACCGAGACCCCGTCTTGACCCTCAACGCAGGTGCAGGTGTCATTAACGCTAGACGCCCACGCCGGTACGTTCCTGACTTCGTCCGTCTCCCTGACTACGCTGTCGGTTTTCCTTTACACATTGCCGTACTGCCGGCTGCAGGCATATTACTCGGGGGGTTTGCCCTGGGCTTTCCGAGGGAACCTACCAGCCAGCCCAATTTCAATTTCCTCCAAAATCGATCTTAATTGGTTCCACAGGCTGTTAAATCAATCAGAGCAGAAAATAACACGATTTGTTTGCATAGAAAGGCTTCTGCAGGCATTTTTTCTGAAAATTGGATTTTGAGGATGGATAACACATCCTGTACAGTATCTGAAGTTCTCTACAAGGTCTCTGACTAAATTAAATTTAAATATTTGTATACGTTGTTTCAGATTGATTGCTATCTCAGTAGGCATTGGAAGTATATGGTAAAAGTCGCTTTGTCTAGTTCTAAAACGTTTATTGTTTTAGTCCCAAGTCAGTGTGACATCTCAATCACATTCAACCGCGAAGTTTTTTACTGTCATCCAAACTGTCATGTTTCTGTCCACCTAGATAGCTTTTGGAAAGAAAACCGTAATAAGCACCTATCGACGCAAGTTTTAAGAATCTGTACGTGTTACTTATACAGTTATCGTTGTTCCTGTTACGTTATACCTACTGTTACTGTTGTGTTGTTCCTTTATTGGTTTTGATTACCTGATAATTTTCACGCCATGAGTGGATCCAGTTCGTTTATCTGCGAGAGAACGTGAAATACTTTGACGCTGTTACGAAGAATTCTTCAGAGATTCTAACAATGCAGCTGCCAGCATTCAGCGCGTTGCTTTGATCTTTAGTAACGTTTTGCACGGTCAAACGCATACTGGCAAAAAGAATAAGCCAGATCGTCACTACTTAAACCAAAAAGTGGCTGTGGATCCCTGAGCCCAGTCGAGAAAAAAATCAGCCAGGCGCCCGTTCTCAATCAAAAGAGTAGGTACAGTACAGTCTGTTGTGCCATATCCTACCAGATTTCGTGCTTCTGTTGTCTTCACTAAGAGGCTCAGTTGAAGTAGAACAGCGTAACTCGGCTTTAGAAGCAGATCTTCCTTGATATCTGATCCCTCTCAAGGCCATGGAGTTTGCTTTACTGCTTTGCTATCTACCTGTGTGATATGTGCACAATGTTGATTGAGACTGTGGCAAGAACGAAATCTGCTGACTCCCCAGGTGCCTATTTTTTTTAGTCCTGAGATCGGAAACAGAGACGGTTCGACATCAAAACTGCATGTATCTTTCTTCAAGTGCACCTTGAATGGGGTGCCGCACGTGATACTTGATAAAAAACTGAAGAAATACTTTCTGACTGAAAGGAGTGAAAGATCTGACTTATAACCTGAAAATAAATAATGAAGTTTCCATGATATTTACACTTTTGATTTGACGTTTTTTGTAACTAAATCTAAAGCTGCATTTAGATTTTCATGGCCTACTGGGATAGCAATATTTCTGAAACAACGTATATGAATGTGTCTCTGATATGACTAATTATAATGGCATGAATCTTTTTTTCAGGACATGCGTAGTGCAAAAATCACGAAGTGCAGACATTTCTTCCACGGTGTTTGCCTGCGGAAGTGGTTGTACGTCCAGGATCGCTGTCCGTTGTGCCATGAAATCCTACACGGGATGGATTTTGATGACAAGGCGCCCATCAACCAACAGCAGCAGCAGCAGCAGCCCAGGCCGATCGAGCAAGAAATCAATTACAATAGGTGATAACTTTAAGCAATTGTGATCTAGAATTTTAAAAGGACATCTCTAGGAGAGTCTTGAGGAGTGTACAGAGCGCGGACTGAATGTAATGATTAAAAACACAGTAACTGTGAACGTGTGCAAAAAACCATTTGAAATTGGACTGTCGAAGTTGTTATTAAAATTTCCTGTATTGAAGAAAGATAATATACGATATTCCGCTTCAACCCACATCATAAATAATATTCACTAATAATAATAATAAAATGAAACGCAAAAGCACTGCTTATCAACTTTATTCTCCATATAATTCAATATGGACGAATGCGCACTTAGTTTCTTGAACAATTAATTGAAGTCACATAATAAATGATAGAACTTTAACTGGATTAGCATTTGCCTTTTTCTTGCAATCCTAACGCATATTTTTGGCACAGCAATGTGCTTTTTTAGAAATGTCTCCAGATACCACTGAAATGTCTGTACTAAGTGAGAATTATTTTTATTATTATTGATGTGGTTCCTTTTTCTTTATACATCATCAAGAAAAGATAGTGTTTACGGTGCTGTGATGAGTTGTGATTGTTGTTGTGTTTTTAATAAGTATAGAAACGGTCTTTTTACAAACTGTCAGCTCCTGCTGTATTGAAATTTTGAAGTGCAGATATTTTTATTATTTTGAAGAGTTTCCTCAAATTTCCGCTATGTAATTCAATGTAGTATCAACTATTAACATATTTTTGAACATGGCATGAGTGTCAGTACGATTTCAACTTGAAACTAGTCCTTCACTGTAGGTGCAACTACAATAAAAAGCATTATTATACCCCTCTAGTTATAAGTCTATTTTGTAAGTGATCAGTCTTACGTCTGAAACGTGTGTGTTACATTTATTATGTGGGTTGTATAGTTGTGATTATTTTGTACATTTTGCGTTTCAAAGTACTAATAGTCGAAATTCTAAAAGGGAAAGAAACTTAATTCCAAACTTAACTATTGACAAGTAATGTGGTACGATACTTACCTCCTTATTCACTAAAGGTATAATCCAAACAAAACAAAAAAAATTATCATGTAAATATTGCATTGTACAGAAATTAGTCCATGTTATAATGTCTTGTTTTCTAGTTTATTACCTTTTTTAGTTTTCACACTTCTTTATTTTTTTATTTGTTATATTTTTTTTAATTCTCAAACAAAACACTATGAAGCACTCCTGAAGCTACTGTTATAATTTATTATGAATAGAAGGAATAAATAATGCTATTTTTAAGTTACGTTTATTGCCTCAATTGAAAACCAAATCTTTATAGTTCATCAATAGGTAATAGTTGGAGACACGGCAGTTGGTCAAGGTTCGAACCACAGTCATTCGGTCGGCTCTTTCAAAGTTTGCTTTCACTATTTCATAGTAACGGCCGTCGCTGAAAATATTTCAGTGTTAAAAATCCCATTTACTACGCCAACAGCTTTCCAACGCCAATTGGCAACTGGTTTAGACAAATACCTTAGACACAGACATCTCAGCTTTAGACACTTCACTCGCAAAGTATCAATGGCTTTTTGGCTTTTATCAGAGAATCTGAGATTGTCCGGATCCCAGCGCAATTCCAACCGTTCCACTATGGGGCAGTTCCTGGCTATGCTGTCCATCAATTGATCGACCAGAATGTTAACTCCAAGTCTTTCTTGAGTGCCCAAAACTAAAATCCTGTACGTATTTGATTAGAAATTGGAATAATCGTAGGAAACTTTGAAACAAGTCGTACTTGGCGTTTGTTAGGATCGGTAGCACGGTTTGCCATAGAGAATCTGTGATGTGGCACATGCCTGATAGGCCCAGGCCCCATAGTTGGTGTCCGTGTTTGCACAAGAATTTGTAGATGGCGTCTTCACTTAAGTTGTCTGAGCTGTCCAAGTCTAGGGCCACCTGAAAAAATTGTAAACAGAATTTTCATTTTGCTTGCCTATGCTACCTTTAATTAGAATACTGAAAACCTAAGACTCTTCATCATGATCCGAAAGCTATTAATTACCTGATTGATCAGATCTTTATAAGCTTCGCACGGGCCCCGTCAAATTTAATTCAATTTGAATAAAATTGGCAAGCCAACCCGACGGCGACCAGGAAAATTAATTTGAGCTGCAGTAATAAATTGACGGGGCGAAAGCAAATTGGAGAACCTTCAACTTGAACTTTGATTTCACACGTGTATGCTCTACACCTAAGCCGCTGTATTAGGTAAATTTTTCACACAAATTCAAATTACACTGCAAATCTCCCGGAACGTTCTAATGGAGGGGTCTTGTGAAGAGCTGGCAATTCATTTGTTTTGGCTACTACAAGTCCATGGGCGAAGTCACCAAATTCAATACGATCTGTTTCGTTTTGTGAAAAAGGTGTGGAATTTGGGACGAGTAGTCTTTATGGATCATGGTCCTCCTTTCAAATGCTGACATGGCGCCACTCCGAATTTTGACTAGGGGACCTCACAGCTTTATTGAAAATTAAAGTTGCAGGGGCTCCTATAGGACCAACAAAAAGTAATCATTTGACTCTCCTTCAAACCTTGACAACATGTGTATCGCGTCGCCACTCCGCACTATTCTTCGAATTGAAAAAAAAAATCGGAAATTGAAAAAAATCGGAATTTGAAAAAAATCTGTTCTTATTTTGATTTTTGCATGCAAGAGACGAGCGAATCGATTTGATGTGTATGATTTTTTTTACTATATTTCATCAGCTGAAGCCATTTATGAAATCTGAACATTCTATCAAAGTAAATACACTCATCCTCCTGCTGCATCCAGAGATATCATTGGAAATGGTCAGTTTTGCCTTACTCGCATCCATTTTCAGATTGATTCGCCCCATTTCTTCATTCTGTCTCAAACTCAAGTTATCTACTTTGACTTTACTAATGAAACGCATCCTTCTCAAATACTTTCCGTTTTTAGAGCAATGTTGGGTGTGATAATTTTATTTTACCAAGTTTCTAGGATTTCCGGCTTCCATCCAAGTTCGTAGCACAGAATCGTTGAATCCGTTCAGTTGCCCTGCACTCAAGAATCGCAGTCCAGGTAAGCGGGTCAGCATGTCTTGTAAAGCTTCAGTTGACAGATCCGTGGCAGTTATATCAAGCTCTTGCAAGGAACATTTTTCCCATTCGACTTGCATCAAATAATCGCTTTGCAAGTCTAAAAATTGATCAAATTAAAACTAATTGATCAGCTGGAATGTTTAAAATTTTGGACAGTACTTGTGCCATTCATTAGAAGACACTTGAGCCTCCGACTTCTTTGCATTAGAGTTTTCATGGTGGAACCAGTCACTTTTGAGCAGTAATTTACTGCCAAGCATTCAAGCTGAAAGAGAAATGGTTTTGAAATTTTCTTGGTGGGTGATTTGTTACAACTTTAAGGGCTCGATTTCATGTTGAATGAGACCACCACATCCAAGGATTAGGACGGCAACGGCGAATAAGAGGTCTCTGAAAGTAGCCATATTTGGCAAGTTAACCGTTTTAAGTTGAATGACGCCTCAGACATGAAATCGAGTCGTTAGTTCTTAATATCTTTATATGATCTATTACTGCATCACTCCCAAAGGAAAGACCTCTTATAGTCGAGACAGACTGTAGTGTTCCTATACTTACGAGTCATCTATGGAATGACGGTGTCGGTAACCAGGCAAGAGCCAATCAAAATCATTGATTGCTGTCTGGTTACCCAACCGACATTCTCTGACACCTCAAAACACGACCAACTTGTCCCTAATGCAAAATTAGCAATTTTGTGGAGAACTGCGACTGAGCTCTTGAAAGTCTTACCTGTATACAGTTTGAACTAAATGCGTCGATGTGACTGTCGTCCACGAAATTGATCCCATACAAATTGATGACTCTCAAATTGGGAGTAGCCGACTTCAATTTGTGCACATTGATGACTTCATAGATTTCTTCTTCCTCTTCTTCGACTTTCTCGTACGTCCCCAGCAGATGTAGAATTTCCAAACCGTTGATGAAGTTGTAAATTTTTCTCATGAAGCCCTCCATAAAGATGACTTCGGACAAACAAATGCATAAATACTTCAGCTTCGTCGGGAACGCTTGCAGCTCGCTGAAGTCGTGCAGTTGCATAGCTGTTGAAAAATCCAACAGCATGTGAGTCAAATTGGGACATTTGTTCGCCAACTCGTGAAGAACTGTGTGCGTTATAAGCTCAATGGGCAGCTCGATGTATCTCAAAGACGGTCCGAATCGGATGCTGATCAAAGCCAGCAGAGACTCCAAAGACCCCACGTGCAGCCCAGAAATTTCCGGTCTCAGAGACACGTTCTTCCACAGCTTTGTGTCGTAGGCTATCAACCGCCACTTCTTGCAAACCTTGGCCATGCGGCATATCTCTTTGTGGCTCAAATAACTGAAGATATGTAGCAGGACTTTGTCTGGCAGCTTCTCGATTGTCTGAAAAAATGTGTCATATGTAACTGGATGAAGCCGTATCGAGTATTGGAAGCGAAAGTTTTGCAGCATACCGTCCCGGCAAATGGACTTCTGGCTTGTGTACCGTCAGTTAGGTACACTTGAGACGCTTCTAAGGCCAATTGGCCCCAAACATCAGGGCTTAGGTCCATAATTTTCACAGAAAATTCCAATTATTTACTATTAAAGCCACGGTCTATTTACGTAACGCAAGGAGCTCCACTGTATTCGCCCGAAATTCTTAAAATAACTCGATCTAACACACCATGCGTTGCTCAAGAATGTGCGGTTTTAAAATGAAAATCGGCGGGAATCAGAAAAATGCAACAGGGTACTTACATATTTTTTCGAACGCCTCAAGCTGCTGTTCAAGTCATCCCTACCGAGTGCCGTTGAAATATCCAAATTACCCCAATCCATTTTTTCTAAACTTGTCGAAAAAAACTAATACCGTAGTACGATAACACTCTGAAACGTCTCCAATTCCTACAGAGGCATTACTACGTCTAATAGTAATTGTTTGCCATAAAATTTAATGAACAAAAATAGTATGTGCTGCAGCCGGGATTTGCCAGCACTCTGATGTTACTTAGTAGAAATATACATTGGCACCGGCCAGAGTCTTTGTGATTTTTTTCTTTTAATTAACAGTATGGTTCGTTATAACAAAGCGTCACTAATGCCAGCCTGTAGCGTTACCGCAAGCAATATAACACAGGAAATAATAGCAGGATTTTATTTTCGAAGTTTTGATGAAAATGCCAGTTTTATTGGCATTTCTTGCGTGGGTTTGATTTTTTCTCCTCAAATCTCAAGGTTTGATTAATAGAGCTGGTTGCTTATTTTAGGACTGAGGAAATGCGGCGTTCCCTTCGCTCCCTTTCCATATTTCTAGAAAGGCGCAGCTGGTGAATTTGGAACACAGCTTTGTTTTACTCTTTGGGAAAGTATACATAATAATAGTTATTAATACTAGTTTATTGTACCTACATAGGTACAGGCTACAGCTTTCTTCAAATATTGTCGTTTTGTTCTGGACCTACCTGAACGGGATTACTAAACCGTTCTGCGTTCTGCTATTGGAATATGTAGGTACATACAGGGTGGTCCATCCTAGCGTAATTATCCCATAGCGGTCTTACCGTTCAAGATAAAGACAAAGATGTAAAAGAGAAGTTATTTGGTTTGATGAAACTCATAACCTAAAATTATTTTCAGCTATACAGGTGTCCCATTTTGCCGGGATCAACGAAACGTCAATTTTTTTAAATGGAACACCTATATTTTTTGCATTTTAATGTTCAACTTTTTCAACTGTATTATGCCTGGATTTTTGTTTTTCAATTGTGAGGCAGTGCTACCAACTAAAAATTAAAAACTGAAAAAAATCGCATTTTCACAGTTTTATTGAAAAAATCGTAGCGGCCTTGCTTTTAAAAACTAAGAGATGAAGCTTGACATGGTGATAGTCAAGTCAAAGACCAATATCCCAATGTCAAAGAATTGCGATTTCTTGATACAGGGCGTTCACAAAAAAACTTCAAACTTAAAAATTTTCAAAGTATCGGAACTCATTTTTTTCAAATGGCATGCTCCTAATTTTATAACGTTACCTGATAGCTTTTTTGATCCTGTTCCATTTTTACTAGGAATACCCTATAGTCAGGGGGCATAGGGTCAAAAAAGGCTTGGCCGTGTGCAGCTTCGTGAAGATATATAGGGATATGCCCTAATCGATTCCTGGGTGATCAATTACCATGAAAAATTATGGTGGAATATTGACATCTGCTGCAGGCAAATATGGTGGAGGCGCCAAAATGGGCTTCATCTGATGATACGAAACTGGCTGTAGCTCGTTTGTTTTTCAACGGATTTCAACATCTGAAACATCATTTTGTAGACAAAAAAATTATCTTCTTATTTCATGCCTAAGTTTACAAACGTTATTCCGGGAAACTGTCAAAATTGTCCTCATAAGATATGCTAAATTCCGGCCTTTTTTCAAGGTTATCTGATATTTTTGAAACTTGGCAGTATTATAGATCTTGAGGTGCCCTTTCCGAATGTCCACTTTTCCACTCCGTATATTTGCCGTTTTGGCCGCCATATTGGAAAGATGGCGCCCAAAAAACAGTTTTTTGTCAATATCTTCATTTCAGTCAATGTGAGGTGGAAGCGTTTGTATGAGAATGGAAGCTTATTCAATTCTCTACAATTTGACACTTTACTCGTGTACGTGCTATTTCCGGTTATTGAGTTGTGGCTTCCAGAGCTCCCTGAAGCATCAACTTTTGTCATCCAATCAGCATGTCAAGTTGAGCTTAGCTCCACGTGGCAGTCAAATTTACCATAAATAATGATGAATTGTCAACCACAGACCATTAATATCCAGAAAATCAATCATAGTAACGGTTGCTATGCAACTACAGGGTGAACTCTAAGGGAAAATTAACTTTGAGAAGGTATAGCTTGAGAACCGTAAGTCGCACATGAGTGATTCAGACGTCAAATTATAGAGAATTCAATGGACCTTCACTTTTGATATGAATTCTAAAGTTTTATGACGAATTTTCAAAAAAAAAATATATATATTATTTTGAGCGCCATTTTTTCAAAATTATGGCTAGAACAGCAAAGATACGAAGCGAAAAAGTGGATATTCTGAAATATGACCCCAAATTTCATCATAATAATGAGTTTCGAATGTATCTGATATCCTTCAAATGCTATATTACCTTTATTTTTTTCTAAAGTCAGTTTTTCTTTCACAGTTCACCCTGTAATTACACAAATAACATTACCATGATCGATTTTCTGAATTTTTATCATCTATGGTTAATGGCCAAGAGCTATTGATGGGTTATTTGCCTACTACATGACGGTGGTATCAATTTAACATGCTGATTGAATGCCGAAAGTTGATGCTTCCGGAAGTTCTGAAAGCTCTAACTCAAGAACCGTGAATCGCACATTAATGACTGATATGTCAAATTGTAGAGATTGGAATGGGCTTTTCTCCTCATACACACATTTTAATCTTGAGTCAGTTGAATTCAAGATATTGACAAAAAACTGTTTTTTGGGCGCCATCTTTTCAATATGGCAGCCAAAACGGCAAAGATACGAAGTGGAAAAGTAGAAATTCGAAAAGAGCACTTCAAGATCTATGATACTGCCAGGTTTCAAAAATATCGGATAACCTTCAAAAAAGGGCGGAATTTAGCATGTCTCATAAATACAGATTTGACAGTTTCACGGAATGACGTTTGTGAATTTAGGTATGAAATAATAAGAAAATTCTTTTGTCTACAAAATGACGTTCCAGATGTTGAAATCCGTTGAAAAACAGACGAGCTACAACCAGTTTCTTATTACCAGATGAAGCTGATTTTGGCGCCTCCACCATATTTGCCTGCAGTAGATACGAATATTCCACCATAATTTTTCATGGTCCTTGATCTCCCAGGAATCGACTAAGACATAGGTCTATATATCTTCACGAAGCTGCACACGGCACGACCTATGCCCCCATACTACTACCCTTAAACTTGATTTTTCTTGAGATAATCGAAAATTTTCACAAAATTTGCTATGTTTTTGTTTTTTTTCCAAAAATTGAGTAGGCTGTGATGAATGACAGACAAGCTAAATAGTCCGCAACTCTCAGTTAGTCAGTCTGAATGTTGTCGAACAAAGAAAAATGATTTTACGCGAGAGGAAATAATTGATATGATATTTTGGTAATAATCCAGATATCCAGGATCCCACTTTGTTTTCTTTTTGCGTTTAAGCCATTTTTTTTGTTCGACAGTATTCAGACATTCAAACTGACTTAACTGACACCTGCGTACTATTTGGCTGGCTTGTCATTCATCACGGCCAACTCAATTTAAAAAAAAAGCAAATTTTGTAAAAATTTCCGGTTATCTCGAAAAAGATTGAGTTTAAAAGTAGAGTACCCCTGGTAAAAATGAAAGAGGATGAAAAGAGCTATTAGATAAAGTTATAAAATTAGGGGCATGCCATTTGAAAAAAATGAGTTATGATACTTTGAAAATTATAAAGTTTGATGTTTTTTTTGTGAACATGACCCGGGCTGGTGTTTCGCCCGTCGTGTCATAAATGGCCGCTCGATATGTCATCAAAAACAATGGCAAATGACGGTCCCAATCTCGCTGATGTTCGTCAACTACCTTTGACAAATGCTGCTCCATCGTCCTGTTGAATCGTTCCACCATTCCGTCGGATCGTGGATGAAGAGACATAGTCTTGTTTACTTGATCCCAAGCAAATCGCAGACACCCTAGAACACGTTGGATTCAAAGTTGCGTCCTTGATCCGAGTGCAACCCCAGTGGTACACCGAAACGACTGATCAGGTTATCTACCAGCACACTCGCCACTGTGGTAGCCTCTTGGTTTGGTAAGGCGTATGCTTCCGGTCACTTGCTGAAGTAGTCCATGGCAACCAGGATGTACTTGTTGCCACTCTCTGTTGTCGGGAACGGTCCAGCCACATCAATCGCGATGCGTTCAAAGGGCGCTCCAACATTGTAGGTCTTCAGTTCCGCTCGGGTACGAGTCCTTGGTCCCTTGCTGGCCGCGCAAACTTCACATTTCCGGCACCATGCTTCCACGTCGTTCCGGCAGTTCACCCAATAGAACCGCTCGCGCACCTTGGCCAATGTCTTGTTCACCCCAAGGTGTCCTCCGGTGACGCCGTCGTGCATCTCTTTTAGACCTGACCTCTTTCACTCGTGTCTTGGGTAGCACCAATTGAACCATCTCCTTCTTTCCATCAGGGCTCTCCCACACTCGCTTCAGCAGACCGTTCTCTATTTTCAGAGATTTGGATTGGGCCCAGAGAGCTTTAAATTTGGGCCCTTCGCCAGAGATTTCAGCCCACTCTGGTCTGTCCTGACCATTCTCCCTGCGTTCAGCAAGTGCACCAACAGCCGGGTCTTCTCGTTGCTTTTTCCCGAGTTCAGCTGTAGTCCAATTCCTCGAGGTTTCAAAGACAAGTGCTTTAACCTCGACGTTTCCACTCTGCTGGTTCACCCTCTTGTCGTGCCCGCAGTCCTCGTTGCGTGGTCTTCGAGAAAGACCATCCGTGTTGCCGTTGCCATGACTCTTTCCAGGACAAAGTTGATTTCCTCGATCAGCAGCTCCCCGTTCCAACATGAAACGGTCTGCTTGACCTCCTCGATCAGCAGCCCCCCGTTTCAGCATGAAACGGTCTGCTAAAGCGTATCGTCGCCTGCAGTCGCGTTGCAGATGTCCGTCCTTTCCACATTCAAAACAACGTGGTATTCCTCCTCTACGATAACTTTCTCTCGGTTGGTGACTTTCTCGATCAGCAGTTCCCCGTTCCACTATGAAACGGTCTGCTGAACTCGACCATTGCCTGCAGTCCCGGCGCAGATGTCCCGGTTTCCCACAGCCGAAGCAACGCGGCCTGCCCCCTGTCCTTGCTTCCTTATTTTCCAAAGCGATGAGAATATTCTGGAACATCTCCTGGACTTGGGGGGACTGTGAATCGCTGGCCTTCCTGACTGTTGGATTCTCTGATTTTGAAGTGACGTGGAGAATCCTTGGCTGCTTTGATGCGAATCACGTGGATTAAGGCATCGGTGAGCGTCGCTGGGTTGCTGATTGTGACTATCTGGCGCAACTTATTGTCCCTCAGTCCATTGATGGAGGTTTCTTTCGCAATATTAGCCAGCAGACTTGATGGATAGGCTGGATAAGCAAGGTTAACCAGCCTCTGGACGTCAGCCTCGAACTCCTGCAGGCTTTCTCCGCTCTTCTGTACCCTGGTTCTCAGACGGGTCTGGTGTATCTGCTGCACATGGTTGTCACCGTAGCGAAGTTCCAGCACCTTCACCAGTGTTTCGAAACACTTCTGTTCGTTCTCAGGTATCGTCTGAAGCAGCTCTAATGCCGGACCCCTGAGAGCAAGAACCAGTGCAGTAGCCTTTTCCTCGTCCGTCCATCCGTTGGCTTCGGCCGCTGCGTCGAATTGCCTTTTGTAAGTGGTCCATGGGCTTTGTCCATAAAAATTCGGCAGCTTCACGCGATGGACCCCGCCCGTGCTCGTCGCTGAACTGGAAATGGCAGCTCTTCTAACACGTTGTTCCAGTTGCAAGATGTTTGCCTCCATCGCTGCCACTTTCTCATGAACAAATCCCTGGACCGTTTGTATTTGGTCCTTCATCTGTCCATGCACGTCTTGTATCTGATCGTGTACATTATCTAGAATGTCAGCTTCCAACTTCTTTTGTTCCTCCTCTAGATAATGCAATTGACCCTCCAGTACTTCTCTGAGCTCTTGTTTTCTGCTCTTCGAGAACTTTCTTAAATTCTTCCTTCTCCTCGAGACGTTCCTTTTTTTGTTCTTGCAGCATCGCCATGATGCTCGCTAAAGCCTTTTCCGTTTCTTTTTTTGTCATGCTTCTGATCGTCATCAAACGATTTCTCGAATGTTCCGACAATCGGCGTAGTCACTAATCGATATCCTCGAAAGAAGCAGTTGAAATTTCCAAATTTCGAAATATCCACTTCTGCCACCAAATGTTACGGTATTCGGGTTCGCCTATCACGAAATTAAACGCGCTGATTTACTTGTAAACAAACTGCACTTTACTAGCTACTACCGATACAACTAAATAACGCACAGAATTATTAATCGCTTAGAAATTCACAATGTCGCTTGAGATGTTAACGCCACGATCGCTCGATTCAAACTCTGCTAATGCCAGGTCGAGTTCCTCTCTTATAGTGGCATCGAAGGTTCTGGATGCTTCCTGTTGGTGTTTCCAGCACACGAGGATTTTTCTGCTATCTGCGTCGAGAATATACGCGTACCTTCTACGGCACCTCCACCAGAAGTCTCGACGTGTCGTGACCTACCGCTGAAGTCTCTCGATGCTTCCCGAATGCAACGCGGAAATCTAGATTTCTCTAGAAAGAGCCGGGATGGTCGCGAGCTTTGTAACAGTATATAGCTTTTAGGTTTGTTCTTATTGTTTACTCATGCTCTATCCATCTCAGAAAATTTTCAGATTAATCCTGGACCATCCTGTATAATATAAAATATACTGTTACGATATTTCGCGTACGGGTTCGAATATAATTGAGACGATTGTTTTAAAACACACTGTTTATTTCTGCGTACTACTACAATAAATAACGCTAACAAATCTACTTGGAATTATGTCGCAGGTACTTCGCTTGTTTCGCACTTGTTACCACTTCGCATTCCAATTCAATACTGCCGCGAGCTGCCGGCTGATGCCTTATATAAGGCCTCCGAACAGCGTTCCCGAGCATTCTGTCTACTTCCAGCAAATTCCATAGTGCCTGGCATATGCGGTTTCTAGACCATTCCTGAATAATCACACACACCTTCCGCGTGCTTTCCATGCGTTCTAGAATCTGGACCTCCGCCAAAGTGGACAGATGTGCCTTGTTCGAACGTTGAAGTCTCCATCCAGTTTCACATACACGAACGCTCTGGAATGCACCAGATTGCTCTAGACTTCTACACTGCGATCTAATGGATGGAAGGATCCAGAAAGATTGAGTGTTTACCAATATAAACGGGATCGCCGCTCGTAACAATACACAGACTTGAAGGTTTGCGGTGGTGGTACTGTGGTAGTACTGCGTACTGCGGTAACTGGTAGTATATAACAGGTGATCCATTTAGAGGTACTTTTTCTACTAGGCTTTTTATGACAGATCAAATTGTCAAACAATCAAATTGCTATGGCATATTTGTTCAGTATTGTTTGACATTTGATTATGGAAAAACTTACCCCGGCAAAGCGTCTACAGATTGTTCAGCTGTATTATGAAAATCAGCGTTCTACAAGAAATGTGTTTCGTGCGCTTAGAGCAATTTATGGTCTACATAATCGGCCTACCGAACGCACAATTCGCTATACCATCGAGAAATTTGAAAACCAATTTTCATTATTGGATAAGACGCTACCAAATAGACCACATCCACTACGTAGCGAAGAAAATATAGCGGCGGTAGCTGAGAGTGTACGCGAGGACTGTGATGAATCGATTCGGCGACGTTCTCAACACCTTGGCTTGTCGTATGGAATAACTTGGCGTATTTTACGCAAGGATCTTGGTTTAAAGGCATACAAAATTCAACTTGTGCAAGAATTAAAGCCAGCCGACCTTCCAAATCGTCACCGTTTCAGTCTTTGGGCTCTTGAAAATCTTGAAGAATATCCACTGTTTTCGATCACGCTTCGGGCCGGTGATTTGGCCGCCTAGATCGTGTCAGGGCCGGCCTTACGGTTTGCGAGGCCCTAGGCAATGATACAACGCGGGCTCCTGTGTTGAAAGCGGATGTCAGGGGGGGGGGACCGCACCGGCCTCCTGGTGAGGCGTGAAATATCTAACCCTCTGAAAAGACCTAAATATTTTTTTGGGCTGGGGTGCTAAACCTTTCATTTGCCCGGCCAATAAAACTTAAACACTTAAGTTGAGTGGAGTGCTTGAATGATGATGAGGTGAGGTCTTCATTCGACCTTCTTAATTCTACTATAGTAGGTTCACTTGTACCGTGATTCTAGTAGGCTGGGCAAATTTCACAGTTTTGCATTGTAGACTTCACGTCCAACTGCCTAGTGTGCTATGCTAGTGTGCGCCTGAGCGTCCGGCTTCGAAAGATAGGTTATGTTGGTGTGTTGACTGTTCACTCTTGCTGTCAAAAATGGAAAAAATACCGAAATCAACTTTGCAAATTGCAAGTATGGAGTGGATGTAGTTCACCTTTCACAAGTTCCGCAAATTTCTTGTTCCAGTACGATGTCCTGATCAGTGAAATCAAGTATTAACGCCGATGAATCCCATCCAAACAAAAATTCGAAGGATGTAGCGGTGTAGCTTCCCACAGTTCCCAGTCTTCCCGAGTGTGGGTACTTCTTTTAAAAACCAAGAATAGTTCACAATGCTTCCATATTATGTGGTTTTTGAAAATAAATTCACGTCTTCTCCGCAAAGCTGAACGTTATGGGGTACATGCCCAGCACCTATACTCCGCCAATTTTCTCCCAGAAGTGAGTTCTTGATGACACCCTTGAGGGCTCCAAAATGGGCACTGGACGTTATTGTTCAAGACACAAGCTGAGGCACAAACACAGTTTTCACAGTAATGAGCACAATTCCACCACAATTTCCGTGAAACTCGTGATTTTCAGTCTATTTGACATAAACGGTAATGTTGTTGATGTTGTCAAGCTTGAACTATCAAATATCAATGGCAACCAACTGCCAAGTTCTAGGGAGTTTTCAAATATCAGACTTGGAAACTTAGAAACAAAACCTCACAGCCAACTAGAATCACGGTACAAGTGAACCTACTATATTAATTAATACTCATCACACTTTAGTAACAACAGTTTAAACACAGTAACACGGATTACAGGTAATTGATATTTTCACAGTGACAGTTAGACAGTTCCGAGGACAGTTCATTCAAAAACTAACAGATGGCACCACTTGCCACTCTTCACTAACCCGACCGCTGATTTGTGATCAAATTAACAGATGGCACTACGGTGCAAAAAAGACTGATTCTCTTAACCCTTAGGGAACTGCGCTATTTCGACTCACCTAAAATACGGCGTGGGGTAGATAATGGACCCCACACTTTTTTTACTAGTCAACTAACAATTTTTGCAGAAATGGTCAGGAATTGTGAAACTTATTTATTTGAACTTATTTGCAAAAGAATATCTCGATTGTAGTGAAAGCAAAAGCAACAGATCAAGATGAATCCTTAATTACAAAATTGATATTAACTACTTCAACATCATCTCACCACATTCAACTTGGAAGTGACAGTTATAATTTTTATTTGTATTCTTGACTTTGATATCCACGAAAAATTGAAATACTACAAGGGAAAGATCATGGACCTCAAGCAACGTTTCAGCTACTTATACAAGAAATAAGGATCTTAGAATAATGCCTTACACGTTAAAACAATCGTTGACTGAAATAAATAAACTAGCGAGAAAACAGATTCTGCGAAAAAAATATTTTGGAAGATATTTCAGAAGAATGATCTTTGGGGTCCAGAATGGACCCCAGCTGTACTCTAAGGGTTAAGAAAAAGCGAATTTAATTAATTTTTAATTATTAGATATTATTTTTGTTTGAAGCAAGCGCGAGGCCTCGAGCTAACGCTTAGGGCGCGAGGCCCTAGGCAACCGCCGCGCTTGCCTTGCCCTAAGACCGGCCCTGGATCGTGTGATATCACGCCTTTAGACTTCTTTCTTTGGGGCTACGTCCAAAGAAAGAAGTCCAAAGTCCAAAGTCTACGTGAATAAGCCGGCTACGATTGAGCAATTGGAAGCGAACATTTCTCGCGTCATTCGCGAAATATCAGTCGATATGCTCGAACGCGTCGTGCAAAATTGGAACTCCAGAATGGACCTCTTTAGACGTAGTAACGGCCAACATTTGAAAGAAATAATATTTAAGAAGTAAATGTCAAAAATCCTTTTGTCGTACGATAATTAAAGTTACCCAGTAAAATTAATATTTTGATATTTTTTTAATTTTTGAAAAAAGTACCTCTAAATGGATCACCCGTTAGTAGTAGGATTAGTATTAGTGGGTAAGTAGTACCTATTGCAATGAGTAGTTGATGAGTACTACTCCCTTGATCTAGAGGATGTAGAACTTGTGAACAAAAACATTGATTTTCAACTGTTGAAGTTTTACGGTAGCGGAATAAGTTAAAGTTAACATCCATTATGAACCAGCTTGAAGGCAAAGCACCGTGGTGGAATAAACAATCCACCTCTCTATACACTTATTCATATCGAAAGTTCATTAGTTAATTTTGCATTATTTTATTTTAACAGATTATAGATTACTAAACTATAATGGTTGCGTTGCTATTGTTAGTTATATAGACATATTTATTTGTTCAAATATAACGTGCTCTTATCAGTCAAAATTTTATCTCTACCTACACAATAAATAATAAATAGGACTGTGTATCTTACGTGTTATCCGGGCCCATGCGCGTACTATTAGGCGCTTGATATGAAACTTCCAGACAAATAGCGTCTGTTAACACGTAACATGATTAGAAAACCTATCAATAATCGTTTGTGTAAGTGAAATTTTCAAATATTGATGCTCACTGTTTGTGAGTTGTGAGTCTGATGTTATTTTAATCTTTTAAAAATAAAAACAATCATTTTGAAGGTGGAATAGGAAGGCACGCTTTCGGTTCTTACAAGAAAAAATGGAAATAAACACTGCTTCATAACAAGTGTAGAACCGAGAGTCGATACGATGAAGAAAAAGGTTTCATTTTATTCCGTTTCCGCGAACACGTGGCGTGGGAGTTTTGATCAGGGCCCCCTCTGACTCTTCTCTAACTGAAAGCCTCTGGGGCCAAAGGTAGGCGAGCCGCAAGAGCCACTCTCACACGGTTAGGCAATCTTTGCTACATCAATGTACTGCGGATTGCATAAAACTTTCCGGCCCACAAGCCAGGCAGGAGAACAGCAGAAGCCTTGTTCGGGGTTGCCAAGTGAACAAGAAATATAAATTTCAATTATTCCGATATGGCAATTTTTCAAATTTTGAATTTTCATGCAGTATGGTGTCAGATTTCTTAACTAGAAATGCGCAAGGAAACATCCTGCAAAATAAATTGATTTTATAGTGACTATTTGAGGTGACAGTAATTGCAATATAAATTATTATTGGTAACGGCGGCCATGCCAAATCTGACAACATCGCGATCAACAGACTGTGGATCATTTGCGAAGTAAGCAACGAACTTCCAATATTTCCATTATTTTGTAAAAAAGAACTATACAAAATAGAAATTTGGCTTGCGACTGGTTCTCCTTTACATTTCTAGTAACTTTTTTGTATCTATCTGGAGGCTTAGTCATGAAATAGCCTGGTGTTCCATAGAAAAATCGATATTTGTCTGGATGTTTCAAATTTGGCACTAAATAGCGACAGTTGCGTCCATGTTGCATCTGCGCCGTCGGGTCAGGAGAACGCACTATTCAATCGACTTTGTAACAGAGTGCAGCAAGCCCGTAACCCGTGGCGCTCTCGAAAGTCGAAACCAAAGCAAATATTATTGAGATAGTAGGTACAAAAAGATGTTATATGGGTCCTATATCCTATATTAGATGTCTTAAGCCTTGGATAAATAATAAATAGGTACTGATGTAAATAGCTGTACCTAAGTACCTATTATACTGAATAGCTTTTCAATTTGATACTGTATTCGACTTATCGTCATAGTCCATTGTTAGAAACAAAGAAAAGTTAAAAATGTCAAGATGGCCAAAAAAAAAACCTATTCAAGCCCATGGAAACTCTTAATCCACCTTCCCCATGATAGGAATCACTTGCGCGCACATCTGTGCGCGCATGCTCCCGCTAGTACAAAAGGCTACTACAGACCGCTAGTTCTGGGTCCACAGGTACCTATGGGTGAAACTCTTGTGGAAAACGTGGATTGTAGTAGATATCCAGCCGAACTGTGATTGGTGGAGTGACCTCTGCTGGGCAAATTTTCTAGTTATTGTACAGGGTGCGGCGCGATAGACTAACGGTTTTTAAATCGCTATACCTAACTATGGACCTTTTCAATAAAGGCAGTCTCTCTCGCACGATTTACGTCACAGTCCCACATGACCGCAGTATAGTGCCGCGCACTTCATAACGAACGGAGTTTCCCTTGGAGATATTAGGCGCCGTTATAGCTAGACACCACCAACTGCGCGGTACGAACACGCACGCATCTGCCTCTCTTTTCTGAAAAGGTCCATTGCATATTGCATGGAAGATGGAAGTACCGATATTGATAGGCGTTTTCCTCGGCGTTTTCCATTTATCGACAACAAATCGACACAAATGCGTCCCATTTGATCTGTGTTCCTGTGTGTCATCGACACAAGCTAACACAAGCCAACTTCTGTTGACACAAACTGACACAGAGTGTTGTGAATGGAAAGCGCCCTCGGGCGACCATTGCAAAAATAAACACGCTTATTACTGAAGGAGACCACAACACAAAAATCGAGTCAATATTTTATTTGACTAACTAATGGGGAAGGTAGTTTAAGAGTACCTATACGGAACAAATCTAAGTTTTCTATACCTACGAGTCCGATCAGCCGATAAAACGTTTTGAAAATATTATCGTGACGTCGCACATAGGGGTATTCAAGCCAAATAGCTGGACAAAAGTCAATTTTGAAAAGTTGCCCTAGCTAAGCGAATTTCCCCGTTTAATAAAGTTGAATAGTGGATGGTACATGTAATGTGGTTTTGAACTTGATCACATAACCCGTCTTGTCGTATTTCTGATCAGAAGTTGTCACTTGTTGAGAGAGAATGCGTCGCTGTAGAAAACTATCAAACAGACCTCAACTTTAGAAAAAGATTTTACGTTCCATAGACAAAGTAGAAAGTTTTTGATGATGGATCTATCAGTACTAGGTATGTACTTCAGTTTAACGCAATGGATAATATTTTCATGTTTTTACTGTAAGCAGTTTCGCCACTCTCTTGTGTCAAGCATTTTGGGAAAATTTTTCGCGAATTCCAGTTTTTCAAAATTGATTTAGTTACAAGTTCTGCTGAGTTCTGTGGAATGTTTCATACCATTGGAAAGAACAGACATTTCTGTGCTAGATCATAACAAAAAATCTTGCCCCTATCTGCCCTTCTTGATTTTATTGATTTTTTCTTCTAGAATCAGAAAATACAAAAATTAATGAAAATTTCAACTTTGCCACTGAATATATTCAACCTGCAAGTACTGAAAGTGGTATCAAACTGGTATCAAACAGTGCGATATCTTTGTCAAGCTTTTTAAATGCGAAAAAAAAGACAAAAAAAAAGTGACTTGGCGGAGATTCGAACCTCGGACGTTTGGATCCAAATACTTTTGTCCAGACCATTCGACCATTTACCCCTATGTGCGTCGATCACTTGGGAAGATGTTTTCACCTAGATTTTCACCTCCGATTTCCACCTATCTCGTTCCCATGGTCTTGTTAGGTATGCTGTTGTCATTGCAGGCATACGTCGTACAAACGTCATTGTCTTCAAACAATCAGTAATAATTATGGCAGGCTTGAAACAGTCGTGATCTCATCGGCGACGGAATCAGGTACAGGTATGCCCGTGAGTAGCTATAGGTACAGCTGCTATAGGTAGCCCGTAAAAATTTGCCCCTATGACGTCATTGTCGTTCTTACTGCTACTAAAATACTAAAATACTACTGTCGTTCCTAATTATAACCGCAGCGCCCGCCACGAGATAAGTAAATTCACAAGACCCTATGCAATCGTTCTAGTTTTTTGAACTCCTTCATCTGAGACCAACTAGTATTTTGTGTTGTGGTCTCTTTTAAGGCAGCTTGCATGGAATCCCGACTTTTTTTTGTCATTCATGGCCCGGAATTCCTTCACCTAATTCAGGGATATAAGGTTCTCGCACAATGTTTTTCATTTCTCCCAAATAATGACATCGTAGCCGCATACTACTAATTTACCAAATTTAAAACCTCAGAACTGTTAGGTAGGCAACTTCGATGCACCTGGGTAGCTATTCATGAAAGTGTGCGAGAAACTCCCTGGGAGTAAAATACATTCCGCAGTACAACGATGTAGCGAATGTTGCCTAAAATCGGGTCTTTTAGGCAACTTTCGCCACAACAGTGTAATACAGACAATTTTCCATGTAGGTATCATGTAGTGCGGTACGGCGGTACTAGCTGTAGGCGGTACGGGTTAGTTTTAGAGTTGGGAATTTGACCGGTCAAAATCTGGGTCAAATGCCGGTCAAAATCTTGGTCAAAATCTCGGCCTAATATTTCAGATCGAGCTTCAGATTATTGATTAATGAAACGCAGGTGTTCTCGAAGTTGTGTCATTTTATACAAATATTTTGTTGCTGACATGTCAAAAGATCAGGTGATAGATAAACTGAAATATGAGAAATGCCCCTAAATGCGCATCGCTCTAATAGCGCTTTTAGCTTAAAAGCGAGGTATGAATACGGCCCATGGTGTACCTATAAATTTTGGGTCCGTGATACACCCCTCGCGTCACACAATGGATACAATGATGACTTCTAGTCAAGTCGAGAACCATTCCTGTCGGGCCACCCAGCACCACAAAACCTCTGCACAACACCAAGTAGAGGAGTCCAGTGTCGGCGACACGCATTACGAAAATAAATTAATCATTTTTGGTTGTAAATGACACTAGCGCTAAGTTAGAATTCATCGATAAAATCAAATTTTAGTTTATGATGGAAGCTGTTGTCCTTAAAACACAATGCAAGCGGTAAAAGAATACTAACTGTAAAGAATAGAACCGAACGCTGCAACAGCTTACTCTCCCATCTCTCCACTATTTCTAGGACGACACTGGTCACCCCAAGGACCTGACACTATAACCATTTAGTAGGCCAGCCGCCGTTCAAATTGTGCAATTTGCGGAAAGCACGGGCAGGTGGCGTGTTCAGCATTTGTCGTTTGGTCGCTCAAATTAGTTATAAATCACGCTGTCTTCAAATTTCAACGTGGCGCCCAACTTAGATGATAGATTTTGATGGTTTGGTACAGAAATTTCAATTTTTCTCATATGCGCTGATGATTTCTTGCGAGCTAATTGCTCTAGGCGACATCTAGCGACAAAATCCCAAATTCGAGGCTGACCTACTAGTAATGGTTATACAATGCTATAACGTTACACCTCCGCGTTACACACCTTCGTTACATGTACTGATGCCATGAAGCGAATTCACTCCCACGTGTGGTTCTGCGTTGGTTGTGTGTTGTGGTCTAGGCGCGAGAATAGAAGTTCCACTTCAAAAACTGTTTTGTCATAAATGTCTCGAGCTATTAAGGCCTCAAATGTGGCCCTAAATGCTTTATGCAGATACAGCGTGTTCAACAATGATTGTCCTTGCCGCCTTTTGAAAATAGCGGTTGCAAGTGGTCTGTGCCACTTCAGTTATATTATTTTGAGATCCGTAGTAACAAAATTTATAGACGTCACGTCAAACTGACTGATACAAAATTAAAAGGTTAACCGTGACGCCATTGACGGCTGGCCCATTCCCGTTCCGTCAGGTTGCTTGTTCACTGTTTACCAGCAGTCACAGCCGTCACTGTTAACCCCAAATTTTGTATCAGTCAGTTTGACGTGACGCCTATCAATGGGCGTTTTCCATTTACCGACACAAGTCAACACAAATGCGTTCCATTTGATCTGTGTTCCTTTGTCTCATTGACACAAGCTAACACAAGCTGACACAATCCGACACAAATGTTTTAAATGGAAAGCGCCCATTTTCGTTACTACGGATCTCAAAATAACTTCATTGAAGCGGCACAGGCCAGTTGCAATCGCTATTTTCAAAAGGCGGCAAAGACAATCATTGTTGAACACGCTGTATGATTGCAAAATACTGACTTCATGATATACACAAACAGACATTTTGTCAGTCATTGATTTGAAAGCTCGATTCCAAGGGAAAAATTTCGACTTGGAGTCATTATTTTTGAATTACTTGAATATAAAAAATTGCAAAAATACGTATAGGTAACTTTGAGATTGGAAAACTAGCGGAAAATGGCTGCGCTTCCACAATATTGAACAATTAGATAAGAAATTATTTGAAAACTCATCTATGATTTAAACGCTTCATCATATTTATTCAAATATGATGAACCGTTGTCAAATAATTTGACTTCCAACTTGGGCAAAAAATTTGGTGGTCCGTTGCTGTAATTTTGTTTGAACTTGAATTTATCATCAAATAAAAAAAAAATAGTCTTGAAAAAATCAGGTAGGTACCTACAAATGCAAAACTCAAGACAACAAAATAAATTATAAGATGAAGTATCAGAGATGGCGCCATAAAAAAGATTTTGACCGGTCAAAATCTCGGTCAAAATATCAAGTCACAACTCTAGTTAGTTTAGTTTAGTTAAGGCGCATCCACATAGGATTACTGTCGTGGCAACGGTATGGTAGAAAAGCTAAACTATTCGCGATTTTAACTACCGATGGTGCGCTGTTGTCGCAGGAAACAAAATGGAGGACTACAAGTAACTTTTGTCGGTGTCAGTGTCGTCAGTGACAGTGTTGTCTCATCAGAATTCAGATATCTGTCACCGACCTCGCACTCCGTAATATCCTTTGTGATTGTGAATTTAAAAGAGTCTGTGCGTTTCTTTGGTGGGTATTTCGAATGTTGATGCCAGCATTTACACATATGGATTATGGATTCCTCTAACAGAATTTCAAGGCGCCCTGACTCTGGCCCAAGGCTGAAAACAGTGGAGGCAGGTTGCCAGTTTTCAGTACCCAGTGCTGACAGTCTTCTTTTGGACTAACAGTGAGCGCCCGCACTTTGACCAGAACCCCGCCGAGACTTCGTCGGGCCAGACAGGCAACCTGCCTTCGTTGTGTTTTCAGCGTTCAGCCCATATACCTATGTTCAGCCTAACGGGGTGTGGGGTGTGGTATTTGGAAGAGGTCTACTGATGGTACTAGAACTAGCTAGCGAGACTTACCTGTCGAATAATAATCGTTAGGTTTAAAACTCGGTTTAAAAGGTAGCGAACAAGCCTTCATGCTTGTTATTGCTGGCTTTCTGATGCCCAGAACAGTTCCCCACGCTCTTTCACGGCACATGGTTTGCGAAACCACGCCGAAAGCGATGATATTTACTTGTGATGCGTCTTCTTTCTTAGGGAATTGATAAAAATGAACAGACCTGCCTGGCTTTTTCTTGATTTAAAACTAAAGACGGTGCAATTGGTGTATAAGTCGTTCTCTTGGCCGTTTCTGAATCACGCGTAGTCAATAAGACAACGCGCAGACAGCAGCAGGGATGACAGCAAACAAATTAAAAAATGTCAGATGGACGTTAGAGCTTCCTAGATCAGAGCCGATTTACTCATAGTTTTAGTCCGCACAAGCGGCACCAGAGCGCGTCTAGATTTTTGAAATCGCGAATAGGTTTTTGCATTGAGCGTTCACATAGACTTCCGGTAAGAAACGAGTGGCATGGCAGAAGTTTGAAGTTTTCTGGCATTCTGCACTGCCCGTGCCAATTTTCCTGCCATCGCCAATCACAATTCACGATTCCGTTGCTAAGCTATTATTGCGGCGTGATGACTCGACTGATAATGCGAATCTGCCACTGTGAAATGCGAATGCCAAATTTTAGACGTTTCAAGAAAGAGCCGTTTGACGGTTGTTGCGTCAGGTCGGCAGATGACGTGTCAAGCAACGTGTCAAGTTGCTAGTTTCGCAATAATTCTATGTGAACGCTCGTGGTAAGATTGGTTTATCACCTACGCAGTTCCCCTGCAGTCCAACTGCACTAATCCTATGTGGATGCGGCTTAAACTCGTATATATATATACGGGGTGTTTATAAGAAACTGTGATCGCGGCAGGCATGGGTCAGGCCGAAAAACGCAGTAACAGGCGCAGTTGTAGTGATCGAAAGCGGATTCCAAAGGCGATGCGATCACAGACATTTATAAACACCCGATATAATACTGTATATATTATAAAATACAGGTGTCCCATCCAAAACATACCTATCAATCCTATCAACTATCAACAGTATCAACTCGGTGGATTTTCTCAGAAAGTATCAAAACATCTTCATATTATAGGAAAAAAAGTCTGAACTTTGAGCTTTCTTCTAAGAGAGTGCCAATTTTGTATATTGTGCTTTAATACCAGAGAAAACGCAAATGTCACCAAAAAGGTGCGTTCAGTCAGCTTATTTAGCCGCAATTTTAATTTTAGCCGTAAGCGCTGCATCACTTATTGGCTGTTCCGAGGAGGCTGGTTCATAAGAGCCAATGGGCGTCGCTGCGCTTGCGACTAAAATTAAAACTTGCGGCTAAATAAGCTGACTGAACGCACCTTTAGCAGAGATTTTACCAGTGGTTAGTGCGTGCTTTCCACCTAGCCCCAAGTTCGGTACACCTGCCATTTACGCATGTGCGGGTTCCAAACGGTGCTTTCCATCTACGTGTTCCTACTCGGTTCTGCGCCGTTCATTGGATCACCTAAAATTTTGTGCCACACCATGGAACATGTGCCGTCTGGTGGTATTTGTACCGTCTAGGTGGAAAGCACCCAGTTAAGAGTGTTTACGCGCGCCGACCAAAATGACAGCCGACAGCCCCTTAACCTGGGCCGCTATTCTTGAATCGTGTGAGAAAAGTCCCTGGGAGTAAAATACATTCCGCAGTACACTGATGTAGCGAAAGTTGCCTAAAAACCACGATTCCAACCCAACCCATAAATCTGCTTTAAATCCAACCGATTTCTGGTTTGCACATGCGTCGTAATGTGCATGGGCGTTTACGTGCGATTGCCAACACTTGTTTGCTTACTAAATGCAATTTAAAATCACATTTAGCTAAGCTTAACAGCTGTTGCGAAACTTGCGTTTAGAGGTGTTTATGCGTACGGTAACATTGATGTTACGGACCTTAACACCAGTTTTGAACCTCGCGTGAACAAGGCCAGTGACAACTAACGAAAGGGCAGGCGGGGCAAGTGCCCCGAGCCCAGACCTCCAGGGGGGGCACCAAGGGACCCGAAGGGCCCCAACGTTGAATTTTTTTCGTATGCGGTTGGCTCCCGGCCTTGAAATTTGAAGTTACGCCACTGGACGCCGTGCACTGTTTTTTCTTCTACACAGTGGTTCGAGAGTCTCACGAGTCTCGAGTCTACGCGGTTTATTTTCCGTGGTGGAATCGCATCAATCCCACCGCCAGATGAGCGTCCACACCGCTGCAGAGCGGGGATAGCCGACCTGTCACTAGTGTCATACTGCTGTCACTGTCAGGTCAGCAGGCAATTGGTAAATAGAAGTGATGTCGAACGTCAGGCGTATCAGACAACATGTAGCAAAAGCGAAGACGATGTCGTGAGTGAAGCAATCAAACATTACCAAAATTTTCTAACAACCCGTGTCTTTTGTCCGGCTCAATCTCAGCGTAGGTTAGTCGGCAAAAACCGATTTAATCCCCCAAATCCAGACGTTTACAACTGCATCCCAGTGGCCCAGTGTTGTTCCTCGTAACAGTTTTTTTTATCGCGATAAATTTTTGTGCGCAAATTCAGCCGCTCCAGACAATGTCAGCCTATTTGAACATACTCGAGTGCATCGCCGGCTCAAATGGAACGATTTTCGATCCCGGCTACAAAGATTCGGTGATGGAAATGATGCCGGAATGGATGTTTTCGAGGGAGAACCTGGCCGACTACAGGCCATGGATAGGAGCCATGATTGGTTCCATCCTCGTCGGACTCAGCGGCGTGCTACCCCTCCTCGTCATACCCATCGACCAGACGCACAACCTGAAACATGGAGGTTAGAAACGCTTTGTTTTCTTTTCAGTATTTTCATAGTCATTGTTTTTGTCGTCTTGAACGTGTTTTTTTATTTACTGTACTCAACACTGCAATCCTTGATTTAGAACATAACACGGCCGAGTCCGAAAGGGACCGAATGTCAGAGGTCAACAACTTGCATTATTTTGTATTTTTGCCAAGAATCATCCTTGATGGTGTGTTCCCACTTTTAGGTTTTAAGCACAATGCGCAATCAAAACTGAAATCAGTGTGGGTGTATTACGTCAAGAGCCTCAAGGTGAAATCATAAATAAAAATTAAAAGAACATTAAATTTACTTTTACAATAATAATATCATATCCTGATTCCTGATGGGAGTGCATGATGATAGGTCCTACTATTGACACAGACAAAAACCTCTTCTTGGAGTTCCTGGAATTGTGATATGAACACTTCAGGTTACACAGGGAGATAGAACATTACCTGACCTAAGTATGTAGGTACCTACTATATCCGGAGACCGGAGACAACCTAACCAAATTCACCTAAAGCGATTTTACGTTTGACGTTTGTTTTCATTTAGGTAGGTACCCCCTTTTCCTTATCAGTTACTGAACACTTATTCAGTCCCAATGCCCAAGTAGTTCCCAGCGGTTCTCAATTCTCTTGCAAGAGTTTTTCTAGGGTTGTTGCAAAAATTTCAAGTAGGTAGGTTGAAATATCCTTATTATTGTCCTATCATGTACAGTGGCAGTCTCTCAGTTTTGCGCTGAACACAACTTTGTTCATCCAATTTCGTCAGTGAAGATATAATTATCGGATGAAGGATCAGTGATCACTATAGTAGGTTCACTTGTACTGTGACTCTAGTTGGCTGGGCAAATTTTCTACTTTAGCATTGTAGGCTTGCCGCCTTTTCACCTGGTGTGAAACTGACTTCTCTGGAAGTGAAGTTATATTTCTTATCAAATTGATATTAAAATCTTGAGAAACTGACCTGGTCATATGTGGAAGTGCGACTAGGGGGACGCAGAGCTGTGTTACCATCATGTAGACACCAAAATAGCACGGGGCGGCCGCAAATCTAAGTCATCTTGCTGACTTTCAAAACTGGTCCGGCCAGAGCAGCCAACTGCAAAGTTTTGGGGATTTTCTATATTTCACATTTGGAAACTTAGAAACAAAATCTCACAGCCGACTAGAATCACGGTACAAGTGAACCTACTTTACCAGTTTTGCTGCAGGTTGAAGTGAAAGAAAGCAATATGTTGACATTGTTGACTCTTTATTGAACGAACTACATAGGGAACTACAAACTATTTTGGTAAACTCTAGCAAACAGACTTTTGAGCAATTTTTTCGCATCCATGAATAAGTATGTTTTAAGTGAGTTTACTATTATAGGATAGGTACAGGATATTCACGCTAGATGGATACCCGATACCCCCCATTAAAAACTTCCCCTTCATGATAATTCAAAAAAAAACTTTCCTGGAACAATTTCTTCCGTAGTTTTTGAATATGTCATGTACAATTTCCCATTTCGTGCCGTGTACAGGGTGTCGCATTTTTTTGCATTTTTTCGAAACACCTGTATTTCACCACAATCGATGCACACTGTTATACATGTTGGCCATCCACAATGATGTTAATGTTAACGTGATGTTATCGGCAATTGTAATGTTAGCATTCAAAGCAATGAGTTTCAAATGGTGACGTTTACAATCATGTTAGTGGCAATGGTAAGCATTTACCATTGAAACTCGTTGTTTTGAAATGCTAACATTACCATTGCCGATAACATTACGTTAACATTAACATCATTATGGATGGCCTATTATATCCTGATAACAAAAATGCGCGACACTTCTAAAAACATATCTAAAAAAAATAAAAAATTCCAACATTTTATTTGTTTTCATTGAAAATGATGGATCCATCTCCGAATTTAAATATGTTCAAAATACATATTCTGTTCTACTTCTAAATGACATGGAATGACATAGAATGACTAATAAAATATCCCGGACATATCTGATTTCTGAAATGAATCCATCATTATAAAAAAATGTATTTTTGAGGCACCCTTGTTTCTTTTTAATTAGAAGTGTCATGCATTTCTGTGATTAGGTTAACAATGTGAATCGACTGTGATGATGAAATACAGGGTGTTTCGAAAAAATACAAGAACAATTGCGACACCTTGTATTTGCTACGGAATGGAAAATTATACTTGACATTTTCAGAAACTACGGAAAAAATAGTTCCAGGATAGTTTTTCTTTTTTTAAATCATGAAGGGAAAGTTTTTAATGTGGGGGAGGATCCGTCTCGCGTGAACACCCTGTACAAGTGAGCCATAAACCTTGAAAATCTGACTTTGTTCAAATATGCATGCAGGAAGTTTTATTTATATTGGAATAAATGGTATTATTTATGACTCAACATTAGTTGAAGAACGTCTGGAATCTTTTACGAGCGTTTTTGAAGGAATTTGGATTGCCAAGATTCATGACAAGTCGGTATTGAAAAAATGTCTAAAAAAAGCTGAAATAAAACTAACAAGTAAATATCCCCTCACGTGCGTGAGTCGCAATAGCGCATTTTCTTAGTGCAGGTCTGTCATTGATAGAAATGAAGTCCAGCTTGAAAATAAGAATGTTCATACGAGACCGTAGTAAAATTCACGTTTCATGACAATCGTTCCACTAATGAGAAATTTCAATATGGCGGCCAAGATGGCGGCGGAATCAGGAAATTCAGCTTGAAAATAAGAATGATTATACGAGACAAGGATGAGTTCCAATTTTCATGAAAATCGTTCCAATCATGAAAGATTTCAATATGGTGGCCAAGATGGCGACGGAATCATGAAATTTACCTTTAAAATTGGAATGTTCAGACGAGAGAAGAGTAGTTTCCAAGTTTCATGTCAATCGTTCCACTAATGAGAGATTTCAATATGGCGGCCAAGATGGCGGCGGAATCATGAAACTCAGCTTGAAAATAAGAATGTTCATACGAGACAAGACTGAAGAATACCTAAGTCCCAAGTTTCATGATAATTCTTCCACTAATAACAGATTTCAATATGGCGGCGAAGATGGCAGCGGAATCATGAAATTTAGTTTGAAAACAAGAATGATCATACGTGACAAGAGGAAGTTCCAAGTTACATGAAAATCCGAGTGAAAATCGTTCCACCAATAAGAAATTTCAATATGGATCAACACAAAATGTCATGTGAAATACAAATCCAAAGAACAAAAATGCGGATCATTCATGCATTTTTATGTTTTACCCCATTTCTAGCTACTGGACCGGGGAGCGAACTTGGATGCTGGGTGGGTAAAAAGCTCAAACTTTACACGAAAAAGAGTGATAGAACAGACAAAATAGCTTTCTCTAAGTAAATCTGTGATATTGAAAGAATAAAAAAGAAATAAATAAAGATTACGGCCAAAAGAAGAAGAAAAAAATTAAAAAGAAAAGAATTTTGGTTGATTTCCCAGTAACTGGGCCGAGGAGCGAAAGGGATACTGGGTGGGTAAGAAAGTTAGTGGGTAGTGGGTAAGAAGAAAAACTGACAGGAAAGACAGGTTAGCGTTAATGAAGACGGACAAAGAAGGAAATAAGAAAAATCAAGGAAATGGAGGAAAACGGCAACAAAAAGAAAAACTGTCAGACCATTGGAGAAAAAGCTTAGAAAGTGACGAATGCAGCTTTTCGGGCTCATAGAAAAACCTAGGGACCTGACGAGGTCCATGTACACAGCTTTTCGGGCGAATTGGAGCTTTTCGGACGCATAAAAAACAACTAGGAACTCGACTAGGAACCTGACGATTGATGAATTTCGACAAAATTTAGTACAACTAGTAATTTGACGCATACCCACAAGCTCGGGTACAAGCTGTTCAAGAAATTGTGAGTGTAATACAGCTATAAGTCGCTTTGTGCGACTATCGGTTCTTGAGTTATTCCGAAGCTTCCGGGAGTATCAACTTTCAGCATTCAATCAGCACGCCGCACCGAGCTGTTTTTAACGTCACACCATGCATGTGATAACCCAATTAGCCGTAAAATCTTCGTTGTTGACCATAAATAATAAATATTTAAAAAATCGATATCAGTGATGGTCGTTCTATACAGAGTGTACTCAAAGGATAAATTGACTTTTAGGACCTCGTTTAGGATGGTCTAGCTCAAGAACCGCAAGTCACAGAGATGGCTTGTGTGTCGATTGGAAAGAGTTGAATGGGTTTTCAACCCTAGGTGTATCTCAAATCGGTTCGGTTGGAGATGCCTTAAGCTTGTTTTTTTTATATCTTTTGTCCCTCTTCCTCACTTTGTCTGATTCTTTTACAATTCATGTAATCGACTTAGTCTCCACATTCTGGCAAAAATCCTTACAAAAATCACATTGATTGTTATTGTTACAGCAAGTTGTGAAATAAAATTGCTTCAATTATTCATCACTTCAGCTGAAGCAATTTATCATGTTTTTCCCCACTTCGTCGATTTATTGCAATATTATGGATGAAACTAAAGCACATTTTTTTTTACAATATGAAGCCATTTAATATGTGACATTATAAATACAATATATAAAGATAAAAATATAAAAGATAGATACTCAAGTGTAGAGCGAGGTGTGTAGTATAGTGTATAGTCTAAATGCGTAAAATGTAGAAAACTTCATCAAATGATTTTGCACATACTTCACTGAAACCATGTAAGTCCAGATCGTAAGCCATTTATGATATAAGTGTTAAAACGTAGAAGTGACTGATTATTTCAGCATTGTTTGAAAATGTCAAAATCAAATGGCAAACATGAAGGAAAGAGAAAGTGAGCTTCTATAATTTGACCCTTCTTAACAGTCTTAAAAGTGCTACTTTTAGTAGTCGTCATCGTCATAGATATAATTATTTAGGTTTGACCCTTAATCATTGCCTCAGTGTAGTGTTCGGTTACTATACAGGGTGATTCAAAAATGGCGCATTTCCTCCCGTGTACGTTGTGGGAGACATTAAGGGAGCACGGAAAAAATAGTGAAAAAAAATTGGCTCATTTATCCTTCGAGTTATGAAGAGGTGAAGTTGAGAATTTAACTTCTTCAATTTGCATGATTTCAAAGCAAAGCATTGTTACTTGCGAAGAGTCACATGTCGTTAGTAGTTCCTGATTGAAAATTTTTCTTGCAACTGAGATTTGAGTCGTATTTTCATAATTCAAAATTCGTCTTTCACCTCAAAAGTGCCGTGAAAATACATTTGGCAAGTATGTTTGGTATGGTCTGGCAGGTTCTACAGAGTTTCCAGGGTAACAATCCTAACAATACAATAATGCTATTGTGATGTACCTCTTTGATCTAAAGGTGCCAGGTAGGTACTAATGCGATGCTGCCAGATTGGACAGATTTGTTTTTGTTAATAACTTGAAAATCGAAGCCGATTAATTTTTTTCATTATTTTTTACATGCTCTGTCAACGTCCATTATAACGTGCCCAAAAGGAAATGCGCCATTTTTGAATCACCCTGTATATCTACCTGACTGAAAATAATTTCAATTTACTTTTTCAGCATGATCTGGCAACATAGGCATTCACTTCGTATTATTACGGCGAGTAATGAGAAATGAAGTAACTCTTGGTACCAAAATCAAATGGCTGAAGCTGCTTGATTTATCAGCACACACTCTGATGATGCGGCACGACTACTCGGATTCAAGAATTGTTGTGTGTTGTGACGAACATGGAAAGCCTTGAATTTTATCACTATCAAACTGACATGCATTTTAAAATATGCAATTTATCTGGTCAATTTTATCGAATTAATGTAAAAACTGCTGTTTATCACGAGTCTATTAGTCGCGAATAATAAAAGAAAATTAGTACATTAATTTTAAATCTTTGAAAACTTGTTTTTATTTTTATCATTGGTAAAATTTTACAAGCTCAGTAGGTACGTACATACCTACCCACATAAACGAAGCTGTAATTGTTCCGAACGCGATTGTTAATTTATGTCGTGAAAAATCTATAAAATATTAGTCAATATCGAAGGCAATATTAAGGGAGTTATGAGAATATAAACCACCTCGTAAACCACTATCACTACATAGAGACATAATATAGTGCAACGTTTTAGTGTTAGATCTGTAGTATTATTAGTGACGATAAAGGCAGCAAAATGTTACGAATTATTGTACAACACAAAGTAGCGGACAAAATTAGAGAAACTACACTGAAACAAGTGAATGCCCCCACGGCTCAATAGCGCTTTTTTTTCAAATGGATCCGCATAGTGATTAACAAGTTTTCTAAAATCGGTTGACTTGTGAGGAAGTCAATATGGCAGGCCAAGTGACAGGCAATCGTAGAACCAACCTCAAAATTATGGAAAATAATCTTATTATACAAGACACGAGGATATTTCAAGTTTCATCAAGATCGGTTCACTAATAAAAGAGTTATAAATGACGGCAAATCATGAAATCGACCTCACAGTCATAAATCCTTATACGAAGTCAAAGTATTCTGTAAGTTTCATCACGATCGGTTACTCAACTTAAAGACAGCTTCTGTCATTGGAGGATCATATAACTCAGATGCTGCAGCCTGGTGGCGGGAGGCGAAAACAACATGCACACTGGTTTCACAAAACAGAGCTCCTATACTCTATACACTGATAGAAAGGACCACCAGATTCATCCGCTTGAAAAGTAGTCCCGAGCGTTACCCGCGAAATTTAAAATTCCAGTTAGAAAGAGGTGCTTATTTCCGTTAATCACAGCCAAGTGCTATGGTAATTTTAAATGACACCAGTTTAATACCAATTGTAATGAATGAGAAAATAATATTTTTGAATGAAGCTGATTTTATTACACAACACTCACAACAGCCGAGCCGACTAAAAATAACAAACATCATAGAGAAATGGAGGTTAGAAATCGTACGTAATTGTCAAACTCGCTGAATGTCATGCCATTGGCTTGGCGTAGGAATAATTTGCCCGGGTAAGACTACCAACCGAACAAAACTAATATTAGTTCCAAACGCGCCTATGTTGTTATAGTCTTTGGTGCTTTTGTTTGCTATAGGTTACATCACTGAAATTCAAAAAAGTCCGTTCTATCGGTGTACAGACTATACCACTGGATAACTGCTATTAATTAACAGATAGCGCTTTCGCACTTACCTATACCACCGGTGATACCACTTCTCTTGAACCTGATTCTCTGAACATTTTACGTTCCGACTTGCTCACTTCTGATGCGGTAAATACAGCCTGCAGGTTTTCATTAAAATCACAATAGGCTGTAACCTCGGCTGTAACTTCTATAACCCATAGCCTGAAGGTGGCCTCTGTATGAGTTGCCACCGTGGCTACATTTCTTCAGATTAAGGCATTAGTCCATACAACAGTCTTTTTTATTCGTTTATTTAACGTCGGTCTATTTCCGTAACGAGGCCTAACACCGACGCCGGTGGATGCTTTCCTCCCGATTTCCTCCACTATACCGAAAATTTTGCCGAACCCCTGTGTGTTCCAACACAGGGTAGGGATTTTTAACGACCACCAACATCGCATGGGGTCGGCACCATCGTTCGTATTTTACGTGCTATGCGACACACATAGTCTTGCTCTTGCATTTAGAAATGCATTCCAACTAAACCAAAAAGCTTGTTTTTGAGGCGAAAATCCGTCCCCGGCGGAGATAGAACCTGCGACCTCTGGAGTGGTAGTCGAACGCGCTAACTACCACACCACAAGCTCCTCCACACCAGTCTTGGCGAGTGGCATCGCGTTATCACAATTTGCAAAGTTCGACCAATTTTTGTTCCTTAACGCCCGGGATTATTCATTCATTATTCATTTTTTCATTGATTTTACATTAGTATCTGTGTAATCTAGATTCTCTCGTGAAGTTCAGTTGTTTTCAACTCAACGCAGCTTTTTGGAATCAATAGAATAAAAAAACGTGAGTGCGTGACCATAGTCACCCTCGGAAGAAGTGAAACTTGTATAGATATGAATCAATCAGCAAACAACGTTCGAAGAGGTGTTCTTTTCGTACTCCCGCTCCGCTCCCTCACGGTTTGTATCATCTTGTTTTTCTTATTATCAATCTTATTATTATTATTATTAGTCACTCAAAAAGCAGAGTACTTTCGACATGATTTTTTCACGATTAGACTTCTTTTATTTCTTTTCTCGCTGCGCTCGGCGCTTAAACTCCCATTCTCCGTCACATGAAATCTCACTCATACCCCTAATACAATAAATATCTATTTTCATCAATAATATTCTCCACAAATAATTATGCGAATGTGACATCGTGACGGATTTTCTTACTGTACGATTTTCCCGGTTATATTACAGCACGGTGGAAACTGTGTTCTGGCAGGCACAGCATGGCAATCTAATAGTCTCCACAAAGTATAAGAATGTCGTTTGGAAAACTCGATCCGGTATTGATTTTGATTGAAAAAATATAAAATACATAGGTATTTACATAGGTATGTAGGTAGGTACCTCGTGAATGTGATTCAAGGTAACTACGTGGTTCTAGAGTTCGTAAGATTTTATCTTCTCCAATCAAAATAAAGCCATAGGTTAAATTGAAATATTGACAGAATTGATATGAGTATTCCCAGTTATGTGCTCGCCACCGTACTATATTTAGAATATCACATTTAATTGAGGTGAAATCAAACCATTCAAAAAATTAACAAAGAATAATGTCAAAAATCAATTTCCAAACATAAAAACTTGATTATCAAACCAGTATGATATCATCGCTATACAATCAGCTGACATCTAGAACATTAAGCAACTGTTTCAGCCTCAATTGTCGAAAATTCTTTTTCCCCTCTGGGCTTCAATCATCCACCCTTGCTTTTCTGCTTAATAGGTACGTACATAGGTACCTGAAAGTTGTGTCCACATTTGGGTGTGCGGCATTCGATTTTATTTTTGAATTGTAAACGTCCGTTGAAGAATATACCCGTTGAAGAATATTTGCCGCCTGCGTGCCACCGAAAAATTGCCGCCCCCTCACCGGCAGTGGAGAGCCCCACCAAATGCGGGAATGAAAATAATCTTTCGAAATTCAACTTAATTATTATATTACCGCCCCTATGACTTGCCGCCTGCCGTACTCGCTTGCGCGCCGGAACGCACTGCACGCCTGCTAGGCCCGGCCCTGAATATACCTTCCTATCCCTATAATAAATCACATCCGCTCGAATCTATTCAAGCCAAGTCGAGAGCCATTCTTGTCGGGCCAACAGTACGACAACACGAAGAGCAGTCCAGTGTCGGCGATTAGTAAAAAATAGAACCGAACGCGGCGAACGCTGCAACAACTTATTCTTTCATTTCCTGGGACGACGCTGGTCACCCCAAGGTCAGACAAGACAACGTTACAGGCGTTCGTTACATTCTTTGGTTACAACCACTGATGCTATGAAGCAATTTCACTCCAATGTGTGGTTCTGCGTTAGTGGTGTGTTGTGATCTAGGCGCGAGAATAGAAGTTTCACTTCAAAAATCTGACCTTTTACTTCTTAGTATCAAAATGATTAAGCAAACAGAACATTTTTAAAAAGCTAGAAAAGTTGTACTTCTTCTGCAGCAAAATTATATTTTTCTTTGACCAAATTGTTTTCCAAAATAAACTGTTTTACAACAGATACAGAGTGTCCCATAATAGTTGCACCAGAACAGTTTCGAGAACAGTACTACGTATATAGAATCCCTTATGAAGATCGAATCCTTCAAGTTGCGTTATTTCAAAAGATTTTTGTAAACTATTCATGACAGAATCATGTAAGAGAAAATATCAATCACAACCACTGGATGTTTATTGAATTTGTTTTCTATACAGAGCGAGTCAGAAAGCAAAAATTATTTTGATGTAGTGCAGAAGATCACAATTTTGTAACAAGCAATTTGCTGGAAAGGATTTTTATAGAGATATTGCATTTTTTTCTTAATTTTCGTGACTTACTCTGTATAAGAAATCAAAATCTAGTACACAACCAGAAGTTTTACAGGGTTGTGTACAGGGTGAAAAAAGTCAAATATACCTGCACGTTTTTCAGATCATTGATTGTAAAGTCGGCTGCAAATTTCAATCTTGCTTTCAAATTCCAACTACCCTAATGAAGGGACGACGTCTTGAACAAAAATTTCCCGAAAGATTTTTTCAACAAAATCATCAGGCTTCAAAATGCAACTTTTTTCGTTTTTGAAAATTTATTTGTCGTAAACAGTCGAACCAACTGAGCCTTGATTTGAATAAGAGGATTACGAAAAGATACATTTCGAAATGTAGACGTTGAACGATAAAACAGGTAAGTATGTATTGTATCTACGTCTATCTTATTTACTTGGACAGTAAGTTGTTATTAGAAAATATGTTTTTAATCTACTATAGGGTCTGAAATAAGCCCCCTGTTAATTATAACTATCAACAAATCCAAAGACTTGTTGGTACAATTTCTCAGGCAAATACATTTTGGATACACACATGAACACTGTCTAGGGATATTATTGTTAGGTACACCTACGTATCCTATAGAGTGGTCCGTAATGAATGGTCCACACCTCGGTCCATACTATAGCTGCAGGTAGGTCACAGACTCACAGACAAACCTTTTATTAAAATGAAAATGACGCTGTGTAACAAACTATTGTTAAAATGTTAATTCTCGAAGACCCAGTTTTTGGGAACGAAAATCTAAAGTACGCATTCTTTAATTAGTCATATAATGGCGCTTCACGCTGTACAGGTGTAACCAAAATAATAGCGAGAAAAGTAACCGAAGAGTCACAGAGTACAGAGAGTCATCAGCAGTTGCCCGTCCGTCTGGCCGTCTGCCTTTTACAGCATCAGTCCTAGACTTAAGCTTTTTTTTCCAAAAAATCAGACACCAGTGCGTAGCTTATAGCCTTGGGATCTGTACCAGGAAACATATTTTCGAAATAACGATGAATAATCGCAATAACAACACTTTGGTGTACCTACGACATGCGGACAAGAACCTGTTCTTATCAGAATACATGAACACATACTAGATTATATTCAGAGGAGAATTTGAATTTTTTCCCCAAAAATTCCACATCGCTACGACCCACGGGTCAATAGTTAAGAATTTTGGAAAATGACCCCAAAGCTACGGCTCAGCGGCAAAGGATTACTCGTTGCTTGCTGGTGCTTGAAATCCTTCCTCCACGGGACGGAGTCCTAGACAAGAAAGATTTCTCATGGCCTTGGTACCCGAACCAAGAAAAACCTTGCAGAAATAACAATAGACAATTATAATAGTAACATTTTAGTGTGGGGCGGCGTCGCCGATCAACTTCACAATTGAATTTTAAAAGTTATCACATGCGGACAAGTACCCGTTCTTATGAAAATACATGAACACATGTGCAGGATTAAATTTTGAAAATAATTTGAACTTTCTTTTGACAAAAACTCCACTTCGATACGACCCCCGGGTCAATAGATAGAAATTTTTGAAGACGACCGCAAAGCTGCGCTGCGGAGCGGTGGTTGAGACTGAAGTTTATTCGCATCCGTGCAAATTGAAAATCTGCGCGTGTGTATCCGACAGTGCAGTTCGACTGTTTAACATTTTGAAATGGCCATTAATATCGCATTAATAGGTACCTGAAGGATATTGGCACCCAAACTAATAGCTGTATTCCACTACACAATTTCTTGAACAATCTATCAAATCAACAATCAAGTAAATTGTTTTTTGACACTATTTTGGCAGATTGTTCAAGAAATTTATACAAGAAATTGTGTAGTGTAATACAGCTATAAGGAAAGTTTACGCTCAACAACAATAAAACAATAGTAGGTAGCACTGATGATAATCATAGGAATTTTGAAATCAACAATTTTCATCCGATCGCGTTCAAATTCATAATGTGGACGTAGAAATATACCTACCTTCAATGAAGAATCGACATGGTAATGTCAAATCCAAATTTTTTTTGGTAATAGATAACCAGAATCACTTTTCTCGTTGTTAACTGGATCATGTCAATCATGTCATAATAACGAAATGGGACATGGACGGAATCGATATCATCGGCTTTGCCGATATTAAAGATCACTCTTTGCGCATATTGATCGCGAAAAACAGATGGTTTTCTTTTTAGTAATGATGATAAAGCATGCGATTGAGACAGATGAGCGGACTTTAGTTCAAAGTGCACTTTCTTCAGTTCATTGCCTTGAACCTGATTCATTGTTCTGGATAGTAATGTATGTAGTAGGTACCTTGTGTGTGAATATTAATTCAAAATAATTTGCTATATTATGTCCAATGACTCGACCAGGTTTGTTTCGTCGATGTGATTTTATTGCAAAACTTAGCGGTCGTTGTATGTTTTTATGTCATTAAACGATCTTGTGTGATATTGAAATTTCAAGGCAAAACAACAAAATAGAAGGTTACAACCTCAGCAACACGTCGTCGTCTGTAAGATGAGCTGATAGTGAAGATTTTCTTTTTCAAATGAAAATATGAAGATACACAGTGTCATGCTTGGAGTTTAGTCCAGACCCCTAGACATTCCCATTTTTGTAACAAAATTATTACGTAATTTCACGGACTACTTGCTTGTAGCGTTTTTCTTCCGTCTAAATTATTTCGTTTAAACCGCACAGAGTAACGCTTAAATAATTGAAAGTAATGATTTGGATTTCCTCCTTCCATTTTTGCAGCCTTTGTGTCTGCGTTATTGGATAATTCCTGGTCTATTTGAAATCACAATGCGAATTGTCAGTTCAATAAAAGATAATAAAATTATCGTAAGTATACATTGCCCTTAATTTGCTTATACTGAATCTTTGATTTTTATGAAATGCAGGTATAGGTAGGTACGTTGCGCAATGTCTTCAAGAGAAAACATTTTCCATAACATAATCTTCGCACGTACTCTGATTAGATTGTATAAAGTCGATCGCAAAATTTTAATAAATTATTGTCGAGCTCTGTGCAAATAAATACTTACGTACATGATGACAATTTTAAGTACCATCTTCCGAATGTGCACTTTTCACCTAAAGACGTGCCAGATTTTCTTACTTACACTTGAATGTAAAAAAAAACAGTACTTGTACAAAACAAATTTACTTTTCATTTTTAAGTCAACATTGTGGTTAAGTGGATACTTGCACTTGCTACACAGTGCAAATGTTTATTTAATGAATAAAAAATGCAAAAATCAGGATTGCTTTCTGTTTTATTATTATTCTATTAAAGCGGTTGCCTCCATGACAAAACTCACAAAGAGTACCAACCAAGTTCATTTACAACTACATATTCAATTGCTTTTGAGGGGCGCGGAAGTAGGGACAGTGGGACACCTAAAGGTAAAGTACAAAAATCTGTTGTGGCACCGCCATACTTCCCCAACTAGTATCCAGGAACCTATGGTTGGAACTTGATTGCAAAATTGAAAACAATTGGCCGCATTATCATGACAAAAAAAATGAGAATTTGACGTTTTTCGGGAGGATCTCGAAACCTTTTCTAAATTGTCCCACTGTAAAAATTGTTGAATAAATTAGGCTTCAAAGTCTGTTCGACGTAAATCGAAAAACGGGTTTAAAAATTGCTAGAAATGCATCTCAAGTCAGAAAGACTCTAAAAACGATTACGATTACAAACGAACGATTACGAAAAATTTCAGCATAAAAAATGACTTAAGGGTCGAGTACACTTAACGGCTACATTTTAAACACTTTTTACAACCACGAAACAAACTCTGTTGCCTTCTACTCACGATGATTAGTCCTCACCGAGGGGAAATTACGATCACATTTATGATTTATTTGCAGTTGAATTGTTTACGTCGTACTACTCTTCTTTGCGGTATTTATCTCAGGACCACGCGCAACATTACGCAACATTGTTTTGTTGGTAAGTCATGAGTCACTGTGCCATATCTGCTCTAATTTTCTACTGAAGTGATGTAGGCAACCAACAATACAACAACATCCAGAAACTTGAACTGTTCTTTTAGCGCGTTGTTCCTTCTTTATTTTTTTTGCAAAAATTTCTGGATAATCCGCAAATTTTATTTTAGATTATCATTCCACACGCCATTCTGAGTGATTCGCCTATCAACTTTTTAATTTGTTTCTCTTTTTTTTTTCAGCAAGCGCCAATCACTTGAAAGTACTGCTCAGCTTTGCCGTTGGTGGATTGCTGGGTGACGTTTTCCTGCATTCCCTCCCGGAAATTTGGGCCAACGATATAGCCAAACACGGTAAAATTAGAAAGATTTGTTTTGTACTTATTTATTTCCTTTGATTATTGACGTGTTAATATTTGCGTTAATAGGAACCAAGTTATTGTTGATTTTGCAAGTTATTCTACAATTTATCACGACATAATTCTACATTGCCCAGGCACATGATACCTTCCGCTAAGCAACTGAACAGAATCTGAATCGAAAAGCATTTTTGTTTTTGTTCAGGTTTTCCTCTGCTAATAGCGGGTGTCCATTATTGCAATGCTCAAGAGTTGGCTGTAGTATCATTTACAACATACAGCTTAGTTCAGATAGGCCTGAAGCGAAGCCCGCATAGTAAAAAAAGACATATGTTCTGGAATGTTATTCATGTGCTCTGCGTGCACGTTATACAGCGTGATTTTTTGAAAAGGACCCACCCCAGATTTCTCGCCGCCAAAATTTTTTCCCAGGAAAACGCCGAAACAGGTCGATTTATATTTTGAGGGGGACATCTAGGACACACATTCTCAAATTTTCATCTTCAACCCCTTCGCCCCCACCCCACCCTACTTTAGAATTTCAAATGGCACTACCTATGTTGTGATATATCAAATTGAAGGTATATGCCGATCACGTTTTAAATTCAGTAGAAATTAAAACGCGGTTGGCCATGTTCCCTAGGGTGTAACGGACGCTGACAGACCAAGTTACGTGAAAACGGGCTTTTTGTGGCGTAGTCCAGTGAGGTTAGGAAATTTTGACATGAAATGCCAATTCTGGCGTCTCCTTGCATCATATTCCGCTACAGTGTTGCCTTGGCTTTTATGACTGTTATCTTGTCAGAATGGCAGGTAAGTGACTGAGTGCCGAGCCGTTCTAGGTTTTAGACACTAGGCCTTCATTTCTGACCATACATTAGAACAGTTTTCTCAACCTAGTATATAATATGATGGTATATTATGATTCACTATTTTATTCAAAAAAAAACTGTTCACCAGTCGCCCATTTAAACTGGAGAGAGTCTACCAAAATCAAGACGTCTTGAGCGTTCATACAATCTTGCAACAGCGCTGTACTCGATTGACAATACGAATTCAAGGTCATCTGAGGGAATATTGATCCAACATTACAAATTTGAGCATCCCCAAATATCGCAGAATTGCCAACTTGGCGTGCAAAAATTACCGTTCTAGTGCTGAATTTAAAAGCTGATCGGCATATAATAAAATTCTCTTTCTGTCAAACATATTTTGATTTTTTTCAAGTCACCTTTCACTCCTCAAAATTCTCTCATTGTTATTTAATAGGAAGCTTTCCCCCTATTAACTCTCGATTCTTGGAAAATAGATTTTCCAGCGAAAACAGGTCGATTCTTGTTTCGAAGGAGGCATCTAAGACACGTATCGCCAAATTTCTATCTTCAATCCCTTCGCCCCCACCCTACCCTACTTTAAAATTTTAAATAGCAACATCTACCTTGTGATACATCAGACTGAAGGTAATAAAATTCGCTTTCTGTAAAAAATAATTTCAAGTTTTCTAAACCTCCCTTTAATTCTTTTCAAAAATTCTCTTAATTGGGAGGCGAAGGGGTTGAAGATACAAATTTGGTAATACGTGTCTCAGATGTCCCCTTTGAAATAAAAATTGACCTGTTTTTGCTAAAAAAATCTTATTTCTCAAGGATCGGCAGTTGATAGGGTAAAAACTTCCCTTTATTTGATAATAAGAAAATTTGAGAAGGGTTTGGGGTAGTTTAAAAGATTTCAAAATATGTTTGACAGAAAGAGAATGTATCACAACATTCACAACATAGGTAGTGCTATTTGAAATTCTAATGTAGGGTAGGGTGGGGGCGAAGGGGTTGAAGATGAAAATTTGACAATGTGTGTCCTAGATGTCCCACTCAAAATAAAAATCGACCTGTTTCGGCGTTTTCCTAGAAAAACATTTTGCAGCGAGAAATCTGGAGTGGGTCCTTTTCAAAAAATCACCCTGTATACCGTTACATGCCCCTGGTACTAAACCGGTGTGAAATTTCAATAATTTTCATCAAAAGTAATTTACATTGCAGCGTTATTGCAGCAAGGGAGACAAGTGACAAGATATAAAAACTGTTGATATTGTAATTATGCCTGAAATGTTTTGTCAAAAGAGGACATGGAGAAATAGAAACGCATTTTTGATTTGGCTAAAATGCAAACCAAGTAAGTTTCAACCTCTTGCACTATGCAAATTATCAATTTTTAAACAATGTTCAACCGATAACGATTCAGAACACTGCTCGGTTAAGCTAAAGCTACGGGATTTCCCAAGTCATCATTGTGTGTTTACGTGTCACACACGCTGCTTTGTTGACGTTCTTGTGATACATTATCCTGTGCCTAACAGGAAATTAGTTGAAAAAAAAAACTGAATTAATTCATTATTGTTCCACACCACACGATGCGCATCTTTATCATCAACAACCAACAACATACGAGTACCTATGCCAAAGTTCATTGGTCATTTCAAATGCATCGCATAACTTGGAACAGTTTATAGAAACGCAATAATTGCGCGTCAATTACTCGAATGATAATAATTATGACGTAGTTCACGTGATTCTTCTCTTGTGAACATAACTTTAATTGTGGGCTGTGATGCTTTCAAAATATACAAGTTTCTCGCAGTTTGTAGGTACAGTCATGAGCGCATAAATGGAAAAACTTTCCAAAACTGTCAATTTTTCGATTCAAATTGCACACTCCGTGAATGTGATTTGAGAAAACTACGTGGCTCTAGACTTCTAGAGGCTCTTCAACATTTTAACAACAAGGTATCTTCTCAAATCATAATAATAAGGTCGTAATTTGAATGAAATAATTAACAGATTGGTAAGTGTTTCCATTTAATATGTGCTCGCCACTCCATTATAGGCGCTCTGCACATTTTGAATATCCCGCCCGTTTCAGCACCCTCATGCGGCAGTCGCGAACATATGTGTGAGGAAAATTGTCAACATTGAAGTTTATGCATTGTTGAAATCGACATTTGCTGGTGGTATGATTATTAAAATGGCATTGTTGTTATGGAAATAGATAACTTCCTGTAGGAAAAGTACAAAAAAAAAACGCAACTTTTGGCGCTGAAGCAAATCCACAGAGTGCCTATATCGTTTTCTCCAATGCCAATGGTCAAGTTTGACGTCATTTTGACAATTCGCCAAAATTTAAATGATTGCTTAGATGGAAAAAATTAGGGAAAGTGAGGAGATATTTGAAGCGAAAAAAAAACGGACGTCGAACTGTACGCCAGAAAAACAGCCCTCGGTATCTAAGTAAATGAATAATTTCAACAAAATGTACTTTCCGAAAGTTTCCGCCTCAGATGAAGCTAATAATAATTGTTACTATCACTAGTAGGAAGAACGTAATAAGCAACATCAAATGTAGGCGATGGAGCATACTCGGTAGATCCGTGAACACCTATCAGTGGGCACCGACTGCCCGCCTCAGCTTATTCATTTCATCTATGGTGTTTCATTGGTCTGATCCGGAGCCAAAACAGCTATTTCTTATCGAGTTGAAAGATTGAAATTTGACAGTGATAAACTATAAATAATGCGCTATAGTATAATATAAAAAGGTCAATACGTTTGATACAGCGTCAAGTACACGCTCGTGATATTGAAAAGAAATCCCTTGGATTCAGTTTTGTAGTTGAACGGGATTGCTCCAATCGGGCTCAGTCAAAGTCAAATGGATAATCAAACTACATGGCACCATTTTACATGGACGTCAGCTATTTATGACTCACTAAATTAGGGGTGATCTCACTGTGCGAGTTCCGAGTGCAGGTACTTTTCCAGTACAGAGCTGGAGTGACAATCCATTCTGCGACATCAATTGAGCAACCAGGTAGATTTATCGTGGGCTATAAACCTATTACTTGGACACTTGTGCATGTAGCCGCAAAGTACAATAGGAAGGTGACAGTTTATAATGACCAACTGAATAATTGACACTGATCTGAAAAATCCATAGTAATTCAATTACGGTTGTATATAAAATTTTTGTAATTAGAGTTCTCGGAATACCAGAGGGACCTGTAGGCGGAGCCTAACTGCGCGAACTGAGTTCACCTAGTGGTGCACTTAGATTTGCAGTGTAATTTTGGGTTCGCCTGTGACCTGGTAATGGTCCAACACTCCAGCTGACGGTGTTGCTTTCCCTCTTTCAACACACGGACTCGTCCAAAACGATTTTGGTTTTTCTGTTCAGCCCCGCCCACAGGTCCCTGTGGTGTGCCGTCAACCCTACTCTTATCAGTTTTCGGATTTCTGATCACCGATAGTACCATCTTGTATTGCATTAATTATAGGAATTTATGCCGAATTTAAATTTTTATTGCCGATAATAAATCGGTCTTTTTGGCGCCTGATACAACCAATGAAACACCCTGTAGACCTACCCTGCCTATGTTATTAGTTATTACTTCCTTTATAATGTGTGGTCAATACGAACGTCCTCAACTTGGCTCGCGTCTGTTTGTCTGACTTTGCGAATCAGAGACTCGCATCCCCATAAGAAGACAGTCGCTCGCCAGCTTGACGTTCGTATTGGATCTCACCATACAGTCTTCTAATCAAAAACCAATGAAAAAAGGTTGGGTACTTGTTTTTTAAATACAGCTTCTAAAGTAAATACTCATAACATGATATTTTGTTGTTGTAACAGGCCAGCCACAACTAAAAACTGGCTTATTCCTCCTGGCCGGTTTGATGTCGTTCGTGTCGGCCGAACAAATCTTCTCTGTGATAGAAAAATTCAGCGAAAGCTGCGACGACGCCTCTTCTGAACATCAGTCGGAAAACAACAACGTCCAAGGCTGCAAGGAGGCTGCAAAACATATCAAGCAAAGAAGGAAAAAGGTGGGCCCTGAGAAATGACTTTTTTTGTTGTTAATTCTTAACGAAAACATGAATTTTCAGATAGCGGGCTACTTGAACCTGTTCTCCAACACCATAGACAATTTCACGCACGGGCTGTCACTCGGAGGAGCTTTCCTTGTTTCCCAGAGGATAGGCGTGTTGACCACATTTGCCATTTTGGTTCATGAGATACCGCACGAAGTCGGGGACTTTGCAATACTACTTAAGTCCGGGTTCAGCAGGGTGGACGCCGCCATTTTCCAAATTCTAACAGCCGGTGGAGGCCTGGTGGGCTCGGCTGTGGCCATCAGTTTCAGCGGCGCAGCAAATTCGATAGGCAAGTCACCTTCTCCTCTTTTTCCAATTACGTGGCTCCTCTATTTTCCCTTACTCTCTGCTGACACTCCCGGTAGCTGGGATGGTCAGTTGAGTGAACTGTTTATAGGACGTGCAACTAAATATTGTTTGCGCACTGATGAGCCCCCAGTAGGGGTGAAACACGTGTCTGTGCAGTTTCGGTCCGATCGTCTGATGTTGTGGTAGTCGGAGAGCTTTGTTTCATTTAAATATTGTTTATTGCAAACTATAGAAAACTATTGAACTATAGAAAATCCCCGAAACAAGGTCGGTTGGACTTACGATATCCGGCACGATAATTTACGACGACACACGATGTCGTCCTGGGCACTTTCGAAACGTATTTTTCTCACATTTCCGCTAAGATGAACGGAATTTTTTTGCGGGGTGTGAGGCGTGTTGCCTGACGCTTTTCTTCATTTTATTGGAAAATGGCGTAATTTTCTGACCTTTTAAATTCTCGTCATTGAACAAAGAACTCAAAATATCCGGTGACATTTGACAGTTGAGAATAATAAATCTCTCTTGAGCGAGTTATATTTTTCGACGCTTCAATCTAAAGAATGCGATGCTGTCATTCAAAAAAAAGTGCCGCAAAGGAGGTACCGATTCTTTGCCCTGCTACAACCAAAGAGACGCGCGAGCCCTGAAGAATTACTGGCAAAACAAGGAACATGTCGGCATGTCTGCACTTACCCCAGGATTTACGTGTAAAAAGTTGAATAATCAAAATTTGAAAAATCGGCCGTTCAAAGTTGCGTATTGAACCGAAATAATTGTGATTCCTTGAATTTGCTTATTTGCCCTGTTTTTGGAGCCCGCGCGAGACGAGTTTGTGTTGGCACCGCCTTGCCGTCGAAACGAATTTCGAATTTGACATATCTACGTGTATGATTCCTTAATTGAAATAAGTTTTCTAGGTGTTTTAAGTTGATGAAGACGACTCAAATCAAAGCCGACTAATTTTTTTATTATTTTTCCCATGCTCCGTTAACGTCCACTATAACGTGTCGGAAAGGAAATCGGCCATTTTTTAATCACCCTGTAGAGGACTAAGTAAACAAACCGGGTGTTATGTCGGCGACCTTTTGTTTATCATTTTTACCATCGCAATAAAACAATATTTAAATAATTTTTGTTCAGGTTGCAATGTTCAATTACTGAAAAATGAAAATGTTCGACAACAGTCATAAGTCCAATGATAATGGTGCAAAATGGCTAGGCCGGTCTTTGTCGGCACTCACATTCTTGAACGTTACCATTGTTAAACGTTTAGATGGCTTATTATGTAGAGCAGTATAATGATAGTGATGGCAGCATTGCTTTATTCATCTCGAGTACTACTACTAGCTACTACGGTGGAGCAAGCCAAGCAAACAGTCGTCTTCGTCATACATCAAGTGGGCGCTATTTTTGCTGCCGAGTGTATTAGTAGTCGCGGAAGCTTTTCAAAGCCGACTACACCGACCACTGACCTCCCACGTGGTAGAAGAGTGTATTTCGGGTCTCATAAGTAATGTTGATAAAGTCGCTGAAGATTCGAATATTAATTTTTCTTTCAATTTTTCAAGAAATCTTGAAAAAAACAGTGAATCGTGTATAACGGTTGCCGCTTTATGGTGGCCTTACATTGAGCATCAAATGTTGCAGCTTTTTTAGCTGCAGAGTTTTGATTGGACCTGACGCCTGTCATTGCTGTCAATAACCAACATGTGACCAATGAGAGCTCGGCAGCTAAAAAAGCTGCAGCATTCGATGCTCACTGTAATGGTGGCCCTACATTGAGCATCAAATGCTGTAGCTTTCTTTGCAGCAGAATTCTGATTGGATGCCCATCCAATCAGAATTCTGCTGCAAAGAAAGCTGCAGCATTTGTTGCTCAATGTAAGGCCAGCATAAGGCTACCATTAGTACTGGAGACCGTTAAGTATAGGCGCTCTCCCTAGCGCGTCGAATTTGAAATTCGTCGCTGATAGTGAGCTCTACAGAAAATAAATGTATTGTTACATACCTATGATTATTGTTATTATAAAAAAATCATTGAAGTATGATTAGTGCTTTTAATTATATTTTTTCTGTTTCAAATTTACAGAAGCCAGAACGTCCTGGATTATGCCATTCACGGCTGGAACCTTCTTGCACATAGCTATGGTCACAGTTCTTCCTGACTTGCTCAAAGAAAAAGACGCCAGAGAATCGTTAAAACAGCTGGGCGCACTGATAGCTGGAATAACTCTGATGGCAGTTGTGACGACTGTATTTGAGTAGAGATTAAATCTTTTGCAATGTAATAAGTATATATATATATTCGTATTTTTAAAAGAAGTTGCCATATACATATTTGTTTACTAGCTGGATAGAGATATTAAAATTCTACATACTTTACAGTATTTTGTAGGCATTATTTCTTGTTATTATTGAATAATGTTATAAAATGAGACCAGTTCAAGAAACTTTTATAGCAGAATTATTATTTTTTTAGTTCTATGCTGATTCCATCATCACAAAGCATTAAGTAGTAGGTACCTAGATTTAGCACGTAAAAACTATTGATCCTAAAAAATTAACCTTTTCTTGTGATACTCTACCCTAATAATAATAATATTTTAATATCTGTAGTACTTAAAGTGCTCTTAAGTATTTTATATCAAAAACATGACTCTATGATATATTGTAAATAAAGAGCAAGAAAGGTACCATTCTTGTTTTTATATTGGAACAAAATTTTAGGAGCTCTAGATTGTCCCAGCATTGAGTGAAAAATTATAAGAGTCGCCACCGATGACATTTCTGTGATGGTTTTGACAAGACATTGTCTTGCTGTGACACACATGGTGAAGTGAGAGCTCCAGCTTTATCCTGAAGCATTTTTGAGACGGCAGCTAATACCAGAAAAAAGTTCTTCAAGTACATCTTTATTTATATCATAAAACGATCTGTTGTAAAGCTGGTTTCAGAAGTTGCAAGTAGCGTGGCGTCATCTACTGGCGTATGACAGAAGGTTTCCATATGGCTTCTCTTTGTATATTTTCACTCAAGTTGGGTCCTAGTCTTTAGATTTTTCTGGACTAGTGAACTGGTCTTAAATTGAATACAAATACTGGTGATGACTTTGAATGTTACCCTGGACTTCCTTTTATTAGTTTTATTGTTGGGAAATTGAAAGTAATCAATTCTATCATTAGTAGGTACGATCGCACGCAAAATAAACGGAGACAGTGTTTCGCGCGGAGTGTACTAATTTAATGAATTTTAGCCTTCTTGTCACTGTGACACCAAGCCAAAATTCAGTAAATCGGTACACTCCGCGCGAAACACTGTCTCCGTTTATTTTGCGTGCGATCGTACCTACTTACTTACAGAACTTCTCTGTACCCACTTACCTAGTTACAAAGGTCATAAGAAGCCTCGCTCGCTTTGTAGAATTATGAGATAATATAAGGAAACGCTTTCGGTAAAATTTTGGCAGAAATGGTGGATTTTAATTTATAAATTTGAGGGGGGGGGGGCGAAACGTGAACCTCCTACACCGACGCCCATGGAATAACAGGAATCCTGCCAAGCAATGCTACCAACATCACAATCCAAAATAAAAAAATCTACAATTCGAAATTATCAAGGAATTAGCTTATGAAGCTCACGTTATTGTGTGAGAAAGAAGGTTCATTTTATATTGGCTCATTGCAAATCGATTTCCTGCGTTCTTGCTTATCTATTCTGGATCGGATCTTTCTAAAAAGAACTAAACTCTCTTGGCTTGGCAGAACTGACTCATGTGTCACTGTCACCTTGACATGTCTGTCAACAACAAACAAAGCGTTCGAAAAGTTAGGTTAAGCATAATTCAACAAACAACTAAAGCTAATAAGCATTCAACAAAATGAATAATTTAGAAACCACTCTTGAACCGCAATCCGAATTTCAGTCCGTAGACGAAACAAGTTTATTGGTTATCATTTTGGATAGCAACCCTAGTCAGAGAATCCTACGGGAGAACCCCCACGTTCTAACCCAATGCGTGGATTCAGTTATAGCTTTCGCAAACTCCCATTTGATGCAAAAGGCGCAAAATAAGCTAGCCGTAATGGCTTGCCACTCCAGGACCAGGTATTTATTACGATTCCTCTTTGCCTAAAGCTGCTTCACGGAAGCCTTTACAGTGAATTTATATACCCCGGACCTGGGAAGTCCTTGGATATACGACAAGTGGACGGTCAATACGAAGCGTTTACGGTTGTAGAAAGGACTGTCAAGCAAAAGCTGGCTAAACTTATGGCAAATGAAAAGTCTACACTGATCACTGAGTCGTTGCTGGCCGGGACTCTGGCCATGGCTTTATGTTACATTACTAGAATACAAAGGACCAAACCTACGGGATGCAAAGTAATTGTGCCGTACGATTAGTTGAACATGGTAGATGTATTTTAATTTGCAGCTGAACAGTCGCATTTTGGTTGTAACTGGAAGTGGAGATTCGGCCTCTCAGTATATGAACTACATGAATGTGTTTTTCACAGCCCAAAAGCAAAATGTAGTCATCGATGTTTGTGCTTTAGATCAACACTTGAGTCTGTTGCAACAAGGCTGTGATATTACTGGGGGCTTGTATTTAAAAGTCCCTCAACTCCAGGGATTGCTACAGTATCTTTTAGTAAGTACTAGATTTTGAGTTTGGGACTCCGATTTGGGATTAGTTGATGTTGGTTAAAAATTAGTAAAGCCAAAAATTTGTCTAAATCAATGTCTCTTCTGAAACTTGAAATTTGCAGTGGGTCTTTTTACCTGAACCTCCAATTAGGCAAAAGTTGGTGCTGCCTCCTCCAGTAAAAGTTGATTATAGAGCAGCTTGCTTTTGCCACAGAGAACTAATTGATATTGGCTATGTGTGCTCAGTGTGTTTATCAAGTAAGTTTTTGTAAACCCTTAGCTCAACATTTTTTTTTATAAACGCTTTTATTTTACAGTCTTCTGTAAATTCAGTCCGATTTGTACAACTTGTCAGTAAGTATATTGTTAATTGCTATAATTTAGGATCAAACTAAGTACATTTTGTAATTTCTAGCACTGTCTTCAAGATTCCAGGACCTTTAGCTGTCAAGTCCAAGAAGAAGAAACTCAAAATGTGATGATGAAAATGGGATGGAAAATTATAAAGCAAGGTTTTTTATGATTGGCTATATTTTTGTTTCATTATAGTGGATTTACATTTTTGACACGTTATGCTAAAATATTTGATATTTTTCACTATTTTTATATAGTTTTATTCAGCTCAAATTTTGAAATCAACATCATAAAAAAAATATACAAATTTTACTGAATATAAATTTTTTACAAAATTAAGGCTTATACATAAATATTGATTAAGAAATATTCTTCAGAACGTTCGCTCCCAACATCAGTCCAAATTGTTTTAGCAGCTCACTGAGAGTTTTACAGACAGCCTCTGTTTTTAAACCTCCACCTTCTTTACTGTCGCCTGTAAAAAGATACTTCTCAGTTCTGGACCCTTAAGGATGGAGTTGAATTGGTGAAATTTACCATCCAGGTCTCTTTCGAAAGCTACAAGGATGTACTTTGGTTTGAACCCATTGGAACCCAAAATCCAAAAATAATTTCTCGAACAAAATTTCCAAATTTTTTGGAATTTCAAAACTTCCAATTTTTTTTGCATTTTGGAAATGCCAATAGGCTCAAACCAAAGTACATTCTTGTAGCTTTCGAACGAGACCTGAATGGTAAATTTCTGTCAAGGAATAAGCCCTCAGCGATTGATTTTGCAACGTCTTATTTCACCATTTTAACTCCATCTCTAATCACTAAAATACTAACTACTGGAATAATAGCTGCTAGCGGTTCATTATGAAGTATTAAATAGCATTAATCGCCTATAGTGAAGTTAATTAAACTGGTGCTGACTCATCTCTAATCTGAATACACGAATGGGACACGAGAACGGCCCAACCCCTGCGCAAACTGCCGTCTCCCTATTATTTCTTGCAGACTTAGTGGCGCGATTCGCAGCAATTAGCGGGTCGGAAAAAACTACCGAAAAGTAAAATGTACGTCTCTTGCAGAAGAAAATCCGAAAATGTTGAAGAACCTTTATGATACAGTCAACATAATAGTCGGGAGTTCACAGTAGTTGAGAGTGACTCATACTTCAGCATTTGGAGCACTGCGGCGAGGAACGTGGCAAGAGGGAAGGAAAACCACATAGAATGAATTTGGTTAGCTTATAGCATATAACATAGAATTTGTATGTACATTTCAAAGTGATAAAATTGCGTCAGTATCACCAAATTGTACCTAAACGTTCCTCAACATTTTCGGCTCAACTTCTGCAAGACACGTAGGTACATTTTTGTCGTTTTTCTCGACGCCCCAGTTGCTGCAGGATCGTCAATCGATTCACCACCAAATAAATTAACAAAAAATCTCGCAAGAAATAGTATGAAGACAGCCGTTTAAGCAGGGGTCAGGTCGTGCTCGTGTCCCAATTTATTCCCATAACTAGACTTCCAGTTGCCACATCGCTTCGGCAGTGACGTCGCATCGTGTGTCCATAAGAAACAATGCATGGAGTAGGTTGTAGTTTTCCATTAATTCAGATCAATTCGTGAACCGCTAGTAAGGGAGAGTGGTACACAGTGATCAATGGTAGACAATGAAACACGGCCCTTGACTCACTGGCCTGATTTCTAGAAGGGAGTGATCACGGTGCAACCAATCACAGCCCTGGTTGCCTAGCATCTCCACATGTGAACAGATCACACGCGTTTTAGAAATAGGGCCCCAGTGCATTTGAGCGCGGTTCGGTTGTGTTGACAGTTGGCTGGTTTCCATGGCCCGACGGCCCCGTAGCCCAGTCGGTCGTCTGCCGTCTGTGGTGCGGATGGCGCGGGTTCGAATCCCGGTAAGTCATAGATGTTTTGTGTTTGTTGAAAAATTTGCGTATATTGTAATTCCTATGTAATAATTCACTGTTATCAATAAAAGGCGCAAAAACTCCTATGGCACTGATAAGCCGAGAAGGAGGAAAACATTATTATTATTTATTTATTCCATGGAATTAGCAATTAGCTGTTTTCACCGCTAAGATTTTTTCACTGTTGGTACACAATGGCATGTGTATTTTCAATACAATAATTAATAATAAATGCCTTTATTCAGAACTCTGAATGGATGGCGAGGTTCATCTTATTGGAAAGTCGACGCTTTCCGGCTGCTCTTCCACCTAACCACCCATCTAACACCAAACCGAAAATACATTCCATGTGGGACTATAATTAATTTTCAAAATTTCATGAGCCGTAAATTATATTCATCTGTCACCTAAATTGTTCGTTTGTTTTTTTTCCTAGATTTTTCTTCAATTTAGTTGAACTTTTTAGTTCCTATAATACCTTCTTCTTTTGTTTATTTTTCTAAAAATTGATTCCTTATACACCTTATGCACTTGTAATTCTTTGTGCTTTACAAGGGTTTATTTTAGATCAAATGTCGAGCTTAAAAATAAGCCCAATAGGTATAAATTTTTGTATGCTTTTGATTCAAATCTTAGCTTTATTTCCACTTGAAGACGAGGCCTAGGAGTAATTTGGATTATTCATAACTGTTGATAAACAAATGCATAACAAAATGAAAATGGAAACGAAATATTGTGTCATTGTGTACTACCCTCCCCTACCTAAGTACCTGCTACGCTACGCTATAGTTTATCTTACCGTCCAAGTCCAGTTGCAGTAAATGCGTTGTCGTGGCATTCGTCTTGCAAATTTGCCTCAGTTCATTTTGGAGACACTCCAAATGAGCGATCACTTGCTGGTCGGCCTGAAAAAACGCGTTTTGAGTTCAAAACAGTTGTCGAGATGATGCAAAAACTGAATTCTAACTTGAGACTGTTTGGCGGCGCAAACTTCCATCAGTTGGGGCAACGGAATTGCGATTTTATTGATGATTTGTTGCTCAACGTTGCAAAGCAGTTGGTACAGGTAGCTTCTGTTGCTGTCGGTTGAGTCTTGAGAGTTGTCGTTTCGAGTGGGAGGAGTCAGAGATTCCCCGTCGGAGACCCGGGGAGGTAGAATGGGAATGGGAGCGATTCCCAGTAAACCTGGCTTGATTTTGGTCGCTGCCGTGGCCAGGGCGTACGACAGGACAGCGGCGTCGTACGCTTCCATCTTTAGCACTTTGGATGAACTAAAATTCAAATGTGAATGTTAATCTGGGATTCTAGGCAGAGCTGATTGATTCGAGAATAGCAGCCCTGGTCACTTTTGTCTAGTCAGGGCTTTGGATTTGGTCATTACTACATTCCCTTCTATGGTTGCTTCTATTTAGCAAGCGTGATGTGTACTCCAGTCTGCTCTCGGACAACAGACTTTTAATAAACTGGACTTCTACTCGATTATATGGCAACCGCGCTTCACAATGATGTATAAATAGTAATAGTAATGAGCTAATGAGAAAGTAGTGTGTAGGGCTTCCATCATGGCGATTTCGAGTAGAATGTGCTGGATAGGAGAGAGTGGGCGTCGCGGTAACAATTTATGGCACAAAACATCGGATCTTTCTCTCAAATGGATGTCGAGCCCATAAGAAATGTCAGATTCATCTCACGACTTATTTGGCGGTCAGAGCATTTAGTGGTGCCACTCTATCAAAGACACTACCTACTAATCAGTTACCTACAGGCTGATTTTTTGGAAAGGACCCACCCCAGATTTCTCGCCGCCAAATTTTTTTACAGGAAAACGCCGAAACAGGTTGATTTTTATTTTGAGTGGGACATCTAGCACAAACATTGTTTATCTACAATTTTTATCTTCAACCCCTTAATTTCAAATAGCATTTTACCTATACTTACTGTGATATACATCAAATTGAAGGTAATAAAATTCTCCTATTCTGCCAAACATATTTTAATTTTTTTCAAGTCACCTCTCACCCTTCTCAAAATGTTTCTCATTGTTAATTAAAGGAAAGCTTCTCCCCTATTTACTCCCAATTCTTGATAAATAGATTTTCCAGTGAAAACAGGTCGATTCTTTTTTCGAAGAAGGCATCTAAGACACGTATCGCCAAGTTTTTATCTTCAACCCCTTTGCCCCCATCTATCTTTCTTTAAAATTTCAAATAGGAAAATCTACCTTGTGATACATCAGACTGGAGGTAATAAAATTCTCTTTCGGTAAAAATTATTTCAAGTTTTCTAAACCACCCTCATCTAACCCTTTTCAAAAATTCTCTTAATTGGGAGGCGAAGGGATTTAAGATAAAAATTTGACAATGTGTGTCCTAGATGTCCTTCTCAAAATAAAAATTGACCTGTTGCAGCGTTTTTCTGCAAAACAATTTGGCGGCCAGAAATCTGGAGTGGGTTCTTTTAAAAAAATCTCCCTGTATATACATACTTTGATTTCGAATAATTTAACATGCGTTCATATACTTCCGTTATTTAAAATAACTTTATCCAATCCTATTGAATAATGCACGCATTATCACGCGCATGCATGCCTGCATTTTTCAATAAGACTGGATAAAGCATAGTATTCTACTCGCGGGTAATGGCTATTACTCATTCGGATGCTTTACAACACTCACCAAGGCTCTTGTCGGCAAACTGGATCCTCATGAGTAAAAAGCAATCACCGCTTGTTGAATAATATACTGTTATCCAATCCTATTGAATAATGCACGCATTATCACGCGCATACATGCCTGCATTTTCCAATAAAACTGGAACTTTTTTGTTATTATATTTTGCGAACACATGTATAAGTAGGATGTAGGTATCCTGAATGTGTTCTAAATAAATAAATAAATAAATAAATAAATAAATAGATAAAGCATATAGTATCCTAATGTCGGCAAGGCTCGTGTCGGCAAACTGCATGCTCATGAGTAAGAAGCAATCATTACCCGCTTGTTGAATAATATACTATTGGGGAACTGTTTGAGATAGATTAATCAGTAAAATCGTTAACTAGTTGGGTGTGCACTGAATTTCTGTCAGCGATACAGGGGGTAGGTCATAAACTACATAGATCTAGTTTTCTTCATTAATGCCTGTAAAATATTCCATTGTCTCTAAAATAAATTAGAACAAGATTATGACTTTTTTCGTTTCCATAGAATTTTTATTTGCGTTTTCGGAGAAAAATGAATTTTTGATATTTATAAATCATCCTGTATAAGTATTGAATAGAAGTTTAGTGTACCTACACCTAGTGCTTGATAGTCTCTACTAACTAGTTAGTCACAAATAGTTCTCCAACATCACTTCGAATAACGAAAATAGAGGACAGGAAAGTCCCACCTTTTGCCCTTTGACCTCCCATATCTTCAAAAATAAACGTCAACAACTTTTTTATATTTTTTCATGCTCTTGAATGGATTCTATTGTAAATCCCTCAGGGCTCGGAGCGAGACACGTTTGAGACATCTGTATATTTCAAATCAATTTGGTATACCCCTCCCCTTTCCAGAAAAGTTACGTACTCGTCGTGATCCGTAAAACTGTCAGTTGCGGAGTTGCGTCCCACAGCTATGCTTTATTGATTATCATGTATACAGGGTGAGTCATAAGCCTCCGCAAAAAGTTCCAAGGGTTCCTAAACTGATGTAGAGCACAGATGAATGTAGAGCAACAAGTAACAATTCGTTTCCATAGAAAACTTTCTGCGGGTATTTTTGAGAGAAATTGAATTTTCAAAATTTATGACTCACCCTGTACAGCGAATGAAATCTTCAAGCCATTGAACTTCAAACACATTCAAGTGTTCAAAAATGATGCTTTTTCGTTTGTTCCAAAGAGTTTACAAAAATCCACAGATATGATAAGCTGCGAATTTTCAGACAATTTTCACATCCAAATAATTTCGGCTTCAAATGTTTTGTGGCAAAATCACTCGGACCTATCGTGTAAAATAATGTAGAGTCCACCCTAAAACAACGGAAATTTTCCCTGTCAAATGAAGACCCTAGGAAGGAGAGCGAGAGCGTAAAAATCTAAGGATCTTCGGCTGTGATCGGTTTTTGTCGGTTTTTTTCACCTGCCTGTTTTCCTGCTTATAATATGGATATGGAATAATTGAGGATTGAGGCCTTTTAGTCGGAGCCGCTCTGAGCGTACAGAAGGCTCTTAACAGCGTTTTTTCAAAGTTTCCTTCGACATATAGTTAACAAAGTTTACGGTACTTACTATTTTGGTACTTACTATTTTTATAAACCCGTACACTAGAAGTTTTATTGCTTCAAGTTATTACCCAACTGCCATAAATGTAATACTCATTGGGGACCAAATTGTAAACATCAAAACATATTGTGGATGGCCGAATCCAGAACCAATCCCTATGTGCCCGTTTCCAGCCCGTTTCCTTTACCCACCTTAATACTTCAGTAAACTATTTTGCCCCACAGAGCCAATAATAGAGATGGTTTTGTGTCAAGTGGGCAAAACCTGTCCTGCAAAGCGTCCAGTTTAGGTAAAGTCTGTGCCTTTTAGACTTTATTTAGAAGAGATGATACTGATTCACTCAATATCCAGTAATCTCTTGGGCCAAATCTAGACACAAGTACTCACTCTTCCTCACTTATTGGAATCTCATCTACAATTAAATAAATTATGGGAGTACAAAGTGGTGTCTAGGCCTTTGGCCAGCTTGCATTAATTTAAAACATGCTTGAAAAACATAAGTAACGAACGTTAAAGTAGAAACTAGCTTTCAAGGACTGATATATGATGTAGTGTAGTTAATGGGCCATATGCATATAAACCAAGTATCTGTTCATCTCCGATTTTGGAGTTATAACTATAACTTCTCCAAAATCACCGTACAAGCATACACTCCGTTTTTATGCATGTGACCCAATCTCGACCAACGAATTATCAAGAGGTTTACTTGAACGTACGTTACAAGCATTCTACTTCCATGCTGCAAAAAAAAACTAAATCAAAAGAAAAACAAAACAAAAGAAATTAATCCCGTTTATTTTCAAATCAAATAAAAATAAAACATATATACAGATATAATTAACAAATCGGTATGTTACCTATTAGAACTTAATATAATAAAATATTTACATTTACCAATTTCGTGAATATGAGATAAATATGAAATCTACATTTCTTTTAAAAACATGTTTCCAATCATTGACACAGCGACATAATAAAGGCACTTTAAAAAAAAAAAGAGGAGAAAATCAACATAATTTACAGGATTTAAATCAAAGAGCAACGATAAATATAGAAAAACTACTACAAATAAATATCATACATACTTATTACTTAGCTGTTATGTGCAAGAACGAGAGATTTGCATTACCAAAAGCACCGTTTTTCTTTTATACATTTTATAATCACATGATTAGATTTTTAACTATCAAGTTATTGGTAAGGCAAACTTCTGGAAGGAAGAAATTTAAAAACCAATGCACTAATTAAAATGTACTGTACAAAATAACGCCAAAAAAATAATTTATGATCATCATCATCATCCACTAAAGGTATAAGAAAAATCCAATAATATAATCGGAATAACGAAACGTGTGATTTTCAGTTCAAGGATGCAGTAAGCTATCTGAGCTGTTAGCATTGATAGTCTTTACGGATCAATCTACACTGTCACTCCACTCTCAGGTACACGCTCCACATTTTGAGTCCTTCATAAGTACTAACAACTCAGACGGGAACACAATACCATTCATGTCTTAATTGACCACTCACCCCCCGACGTCAGATGAGTCGTCTTTGCCACCTTTACCGTCCCTGGGGCCAATCATCAGCGGCTTGCCGGGCGGCAAGTTCTGACTGGATTCTTGCTGTTCACGCATCTGCTTCTTTCGTTTCTTACTCCACAGCTCGTGGCAGTCCTGCCACGTCGGCAATTCAGGGGCGCAAATTCTGAAAAGAAAAAAAATAGCAAATTTAGCTGCAGATCTTCAAGAATCCAGCAGACGGTCTATCAGACTGGACCATGTGCTAATATGAACTGCGGCAGAGCTATGCAACAACTTACTGTTCAGGGTTGATGTTCTTCAGCCACGGCGATTTCAAGGCCTCTTCGGCAGAAATCCTCTTTTCCGGATCGAGATCCAACATCTTGTCGAGCAAATCCAGGGCGGACGTTGGCATGAAAATGAAATCTTCCCGTAGTCTTCTTCTGTGCAATTTCTTTGGTTTTAACGTATGGAAGAGCGGTAGGTTTATCACTGAAGGCCAGACTGCCGGCGTTGGTGTTCCGCAAACGCGCGAAATCATTTCTAATTGCATCATTTCCATATTGGCCTTAAATTAAAGTTCAACGTCAGTAAAACGTTGGCATTATCAGCCTGAAAGCACAAGACGTACCTGGAACAATGGTTTCTTCAGGAACAGTTCACCCAGGATACAGCCGCAGCTCCATACGTCAATGGCAGGTCCGTACCTCTCCTCACCCAAGAGAAGTTCAGGAGGTCTGTACCATAACGTGATGACCTTGTTGGTGTATGGTCTTTTCCTGTCCTCGGCGTTGTACAGTCGCGCCAAGCCGAAGTCGGCCAGTTTTACTTCACCTCTATTTTTTGAAAAATATTTTAGAAAATTACTCGTTTTTGGTTTACATGCATAAATTTGAGACTTTTTTTTTCAATTACTGATTATTAGTTTAAAAACTACGGATTGTCAAAAGTTCATCTAAGCTACGTCCAGCAGAACTGCGATTCAAGTAACTTGAGAGATTTTATTTAGCTTTTGTTTTCAAACCTGAACTATGAGAAGTTTTTATAAAACTTCGCAGTTCGTAATTTTGAAAAGCATTTTTCGCCCGTTTCCATTACAGATGGATGGACAACTTTTACTGGACGTGATGTCTGATGCTTTTCTTCAAATCAAAGTAGCCCATGACATTTGACAAAAATGCCTTTTGAGCAATTTCGATTTTTTTAAATTCATTTCAAGAAATTTGATGGAGTATTAAAAAAAAGGTGTCGCAATGGAAATATCGACCTTTTGTCCTGCTTCAGCCAAGAAAACGCGTTAAGCCCTGAAGAATTATTTTGGCAAAACAAAAAACGCCCTGGCACCAGGATCCACGTCTAAAATTTACCAATCCAAATCAAGAATTAAAAACGCCGCTCAAAGTTGCGAATTGGATCGAAACTGATGCAATTATCTGCAATTTGAGTGTCGGCACCGCCTGGTTCTCAAGACAAATTTAACCGGAATGCCGTAAAATTTGACGGGGCCCGTGCGGTTTTGGTGTCTGAACGAACGGTAACATGTCTCTGCGGCCCCAGAGTCGCATTTCCATGCATGGACACGGCCGATTTTTCAAAGGTGTCAATATTTTGATGTCAAATTTGACAGGAAATGTTGACGCAACTTTTGGACAAACCAGTTGCACACCAGGCAAGCAGCCGCAAGCCTACAATGCTAAATTAGAATATTTGCCCAGGTCACTCGAATAACAAAAGCACTGGATGCACTATACCAACGATATGATTGAGGGTGAAATAAGCGTTGCGAAATCAATCTGCCTGGGTTTATTCTTTGACGGATTCTTACCATTTTCGTCTCTTTTGAAAGCTACAAGGATGTATTTTGGTTTGAGCCCACTGGCATTTCCGAAATCCAAAGAAAATAATTAAATTTTGACATTTGAAAAAATTATTTCTGGATTTTGGAAATGCCAGTGGGCTCAAACCAAAGTACATCCTTGTAGCTTTCGAAAGAAACCAAAATGGTGAAAATCCGTCAAAGAATAAACCCAGACGGATTGATTTCGCAACGCTTATTTCACCAATTGAACTCCGTCCTTAATGATCAATAATTATTATCAGTTTTCAAACAAAATTATAGAAGTATGAAATTTCACGGACTTAATTATTGTGCATTTTGTTGTCTACAAAACCGCATGTGTAGTGTATTTCTAGCATATTTATTACCATATAAACAACTAGAACATTTTTTATAGAAGCAAAGGCGGAATAGACCTTCCCAATTTTACATGTTAGGGTTCAGCAATGGCAGCGCGACCTTTTTGATTCATTTGACGGGTTAAAAAAAATTGTCAAAAGTGATAACCAGTATGGGAGTATTGTGCAACGTCTTCTTGGGCTATGCACTTCTGCTCTGTCTAGTTCATACCGATTCCTCAGCCCCCAGTCCCAGTCTACTCTGAATGGGGCTGCTGTGGCCACATAGCCCGCTAGGACGAAGCAACTTGGTTTACATTTTGAAATCATATTCTAATCGAAGATTTATAATGGACTTTCGAGACTTCCAGTAGGCCAAAGACCTTCACAGATACAACCATTTTAAAACACAAACCCGAACAGAACTGAGCCATTTAGAAGAGAAAAAACGGCGGAAACTCGTTTAAATGACTCTTGGCAATTTGACTGCTGTTTGGAAATTGGAAAGGACCATCCCCCGATGCTAGCGTTCCATTGAAGTAAGAATTTATATAAAGCTTTCAGATTACTTTATATTTAGTGGTTACTCCAGAGCAGGGAGGTGAAATAAAAACTAGCTGCAGGAGGTTGATATTCCCAAGAAGGGGCCAGAGGTTTTGAATTACTGTCTCATGGTGCAGAAGTTTTCACGGCTTCACTTTTCCTCACCCACAAACTAAATGTGCCTGGCAATAATTATTCCAGCTCTCTAGTCCCTGGTTTTTAAAAAATATGTACCACTTACTTGTTATTCATTAAAATATTGCTGCATTTGATGTCCCTGTGCAGGAAATTCTTCTTGTGGCAGTAACTCAGTCCATCCAACAGCTGCTTCATGATGCAAGCGTTGTTCATTTCATTGAAGGCCACCATTCCCGATTCCAACAGTCCCATCAAGTCATGGTCCATGTACTCAAACACCAGATAAAACGAACCTTTGTCTTTTCTAAAGTCGACGGCGTCCTGCTTGTCAGTTACAATTTCTCTCAAATTAACTATGTTTTTGTGATTCAGCTGTCGCAGAATTTTAATCTCTCGCACGGCCGTTATGGGGAATCCTTCTTTTTCATTTTCCAAACGGACTTTTTTCAGGGCGACAAGCTCACCCGCATCGACATCTCTGGCTTTGTACACTTGACCGTACGTGCCTAAACAAAAAGCGTATGAAAACCTTTTTTAGAGCAAGAACGATTATGCAGGTCAGGCTCTGCTTCACCAACAGAAATACTAAATAGTGATCACGTGAGCGGAGCACGGCAAGGCAATGAGGCTCTTTTCCTCATTTATTCAACGATCTATTTCCGCCGCCAGGGCCAATCACCGACGCTGGTGAATGCTTTTCTCCACCATACCGGAAATTTTGCTGAACCCGTTTGTTTTAGGGGAGAGGGAAGAAGGAGAGGGGGGGGAGAGAGCATGACAAAGTACACAATATTGAAAGAGCCCCATGCATATGAGTGCAAAGCGCTATTCCACTTTGATTGTTGCCTTGTCTTACAATCCTCCCTCTCTCGCGTTAATAAAAACAAACATTTCGAGCCATACGAGACACAGTACCTAGTGAGTGGCATCACTTATTCATCACGGTGGTGCAAGCACTTACATTGTTCGGGCACGTGCACCACAAGCGAAAATTCGTATGTGGAAATCACGAGAGTCCTCTCTTGTTACTTTTTCTGTTGGTGAACCAGATCATGAAAAAAAAAATTGCAGTGATGTAATTTACTCACCTTCCCCGATCTGCGCAATTACTTCAAACATATCCACGCATCTTTCGCCCCAATCTTTACCACTGACGGCCTGGAAAGTCCTGGAACCTCTTCGTTTCAAAATTTTGGGTCGCTTCAGCTTGGGCTTGGGAGCTGACCGGGATTTGTCGGAAAGCTTGTTGAACAAGCCACGAGGTGGCGTGCCGGTCATCAAGTCTTCGTCGCCACTGAGCTCCTCTGTGCCTGGGATAACTGAGAACGAACAAAATGTTCTCAAGTTCTTGTCTATTCCAACATTAATTCATAAAATCATCAGAAACGTTATTTAGAATTAGGTACGGCCAAAAAATACAGCTGAAAAAATATGTTCGTTCGCTACATGAAGGTTTGTTCCAACTAGTCAGAGCCAATTTCTTCAGATTTTGGAATTACTTCTGTAGAATTTTTGTGTATATTTTCGCGATTTCCCCGTAGCAAAGTCAGTAACTGAAGAGGGAAGAAGTTTTGCTCTCGCAGAGCTGGTAGCCCGTCGTCAGGTCTCGGAGGTGTAGCACCGACGTTTAAGCATTGTTTTTGACCCGAAAGCAAATTTTGCTCTCGCAGAACTGGTAGTTTGTTGAGAATCGTGCGTTCTTATTCATTTGAATATATTTTCAATGTAAAGAATGAAAAGAGGCTCTTTTACCGAGACAAATTTGGTTAGGATATGTCTGTGACGAGATATAATGGCACTGTGAGATATTTTTGACGAACGTATTTTTGACAAGAGATTTATTTTCCATGAGAAATATTTATTTGGAATGTTTTTGACTGAAAAATTACTGGTAGGAATATTTGATTTAGAAAATCTGTTATACAATTCTTCAACTGAAGATCAAAGTTCGAATATTGTGCGGCGAAAAGTATTGACTTGCCGACATCTTTCTGCGTTAGGATCTTTCTTGTTTCAAAGACTTACCATCTAGCCAGGCAACCCTGATCTTCCCCTGTTTTACCCCTCCTAGGTTTTACCGCAAATTTCAAATTTAGATAAAGCAGATGGGACATTTTGCTTCTGAAGTGAATTTATCGCTTCTACTAATAACGCTGGACTTGAGGAAAAAAAAGGACGCTCCAATAAACTACCGCATGTATGATTATATGATTGGGGTATTTGGTAGAAAAGTTCCCAAAAGTTTTGCCAATAAAATATCAGTTTAGACTTACCAGGAGGCATTGGCAGATTCATGATGCTGCGTCTGGGTGGCGTTTTTGGCTTGGCCGGCGGAGGAGTGGGTGACCTGCTAGGGGGCGATTCAATCATCTCCAGTTCGTTGCCCATGCCCATACCCGGCGGCATTGGAAGATTCGTGATCTTCAGTTTCTTGCTGCATTCCAGGGCTTTCTTGGCTGGTGACGTTTCCGTCGATGTTGTCGACGCCGCCGCAGGTTTGGTTAGTGGTAAATTATTGGGCAAAGGTGGCGTCGGTGATTTGTTCTTTTCGTTGGGCGGCAGGGGAACCGCTCCCAAAGTTGTGGTGGCATTGGTCGATGGCAGTGCGATCTCGTTGAGTTTAATCGGCGCCAAATCAGATGGAATGGGAATCTCGTCGATGTCCATGGGAGTGAGAGCGTTGGAATTCGTATTTGCAGCATTGGAGGTGGAGGAATCAGTCATATCGGCACCGCCACCACCCCCACCACCACCTTCCGGTTTTGTTTGATCTGAATTTTCGCCGTCTTTCAAGTTTTCGTTTTTATTTAAATTTGTCTCTATTTTTTTCAGTTCCAGTTCGCGCTTGTGCCTGTCCTTGACCAATTCCGCAAACAAGCTGGTGTCGGTGATCTTGTTTTTTAATTGAGATGACCTAACTGAATGAGGAGAAGGACTTCTTCGTTCTTTCGTTCTATAAAGCAATAACAAAAATTGTATGATCAATTAATTTTCGAACAGTCGGTCTTTGCAATTTAGGTACTTGAACAGTAGTGTAATTGTTTTTTGGAGTAATTATATTGAAAAAAAGTCTGTGACTTTTCTCTCGTTTGTTTTGTACAGTGTTCAGCGAGACGGATAAGATACAAGAGATGTAAGATGGAACTGAACGCTTTCTCTTTGACATATTTGTGAAGAAAACAAACGAATGCGGTTTTCTTATGGCTACACGCACTTTCAGAATTATCTGGTTCATTTTCATTGCAAGAGTGGTATTCGGAAGAATATTTCCCGAATCATTTTACAAATTATTCACATATTATTTCACAAGACAATAAAATTGATGATACATGAAACAGAAAAGAGAACCAGAGGCTGGCGAAAAAAGTGTGAAATCATTATGACTGCGCAATCCCAAATCGTTCAACTTTCTTGCACGTGCTTCTGGGTTCCTTGAGCACTCACTTGAGCATTTCCATACTTGAATTATCGATTTGGTCTTTCGGATTATCGCATATTAATCCTCAAATTTGTGTCCGAATTACCGCGTTTATGACGTATGAGGGAAATATTCATACCGATTTGTAAAACTAAAATATTCACCTTACTATCGATGTACATACTTGAGTGCTTGTTATGGACAAAGGATCACATCAAAATCAGTGTTAGCAGGGGGCAAATCCATTGCTATCCAGATCGAAACTGTGACGACATTGATCAAACTTATTCAAGAGTGAGCAAGGCTCGCGACAGTATCAGTTACTATGGGGTCAAATTTTTCAACAAGCTTGCTCGCAGTCAGATTACAGGACCTGACTTTTTTTAAGGCGACTGTTAGGGAACGTTTCTTAAACATGCGTTTTACTCAATCGATGAATTCGTATTGACTTCACTATTTTTTTATTTGATTTTTAATCTTTTTAAATATTTTTCAAGCATAGATAAATTTTATGTAGGTATGCATCTATTTGTTGACTTGTGTAAACATATTGTATTATATTGTAATACCCTTGACAGACTGCAACCTAATGATCGTTAAGTGTAATGATCATTAACGTTAAATGACGATTGCGAATTTGGGGGTGACACACTGCAAATCGTAATAAGCCTATGAGCTTGCGCCGTAGCGCATGAATAAACGTGGCGATCAATTTTCCCCTAAAATGTCAATGTCAAATTGTCGAATGGTCTGGAGTATTGGGCTATTATTGCCCTTATTATCTATAATTATAATATTAATTTCATATTTTCGGTGAGGTGTGAGGTGGTATTTAGCTTAGATTCCATTCAATCAAGAAAGCGTGGTGTGAACATTGCAAGCAATAACAAAGTAATTATTGCTTGCAATGTTCACACCACATCATACTATCTTTATTTGTTGCCAAAATATATGTTGAATTTGTATTGAGTTGAAAGAAATGGAGGAAAAGAAGAATAAGAGACTGATGATTTAGTCAATAACCTGATCAAAATCGCATAGCCCCAACTTTTGAACGCGGCCCTGATTTATGTGCGTGGCTGGCAAGTGGCAAGGCAACTGACAGATGCATGTTATAGTTCATGTTTGTATCTATCCTGTGGTTCATTATAACTTTTTTTTGTAATTTTTCAGCTGCTTTTGCGATAAGTACCTTCCATTTCGCTTGCTTTTGCAAAATTTCACATTTTTCATGACGGACGTTCTGGGAACCTATTCCCTTATCAATAAATTCGACTTTGCCAAAGACAGAGTACCACCAACCGATACTGTGCTACAAGTTCGCAATGTTCGTATCATCCAACTTTCGCGAACAGGTGCAGGCGGCCATTTCTTATGTAAAGCGAGGAGATTTTTCAATTTTTCGTACGTGCTTATACGTGCACGCTACGGGAATTATATACCTACCTGTCTCACGGATACTTACGGAAACCCATCTCCTCATCAATAAATTCGACTTTGCCCAAAAATCAAGTGCCGCCAATCTATATCCTGCTGCCCGTTTGCAATGTTCGTATCATCCAAATTCCGCGAATAGGTGGTAATTTCTTATGTTTTTGGAGTTTTATTTTTTCGTACGTGCTTATACGTGCACACTACGGGCATTATCTCATAACTTGGTACAAGAAATGTTGTTTCAAGAAGCAAGACACAAAATCCAGTTCCTGCATTCCAGAAATACGTGTCTGAATAGCGTACTGAAATGACGGACTAATATGACAAATGACAGATTCGCGATTTATTGCAGAAAAGCTGGCCAATCGGTGGCCAATGGTATTCAAAAATCACGGCGATGATGCACGACCACCGGCGATTATTCGGCGATTATGGTTACTCCTAGTTAATGACCATCAAGGTCCTAAATGACGTTCTAAATGATCATTAAGTTAATGACGACGTGACACACTGGTCATTTATATCGTAATTTACGCTTAATGATCATCAAGTTTTTCAGTCTGTTAAGGGTATAAGACTCATGGCGATATTCTGTTGAATGTTGAATCATTCAACATCAAGGAAATTTGAGGAATCCAGACCAATATTCGCGTGCACTAAAATATTTATTCAACATTTTCATGATTAATTGATTATCCACCTCTAAAGTAAGAATTCCGCTTTAATGAGAAATTACTGAAGAAATATTCTATTGCTCTGTGCCATAAGTCAAGCAGCGATATCCAGTGAATCGATACTGCGAGATACTGTTTTGTGCCGTAAGTTGTTATATTTCAATTATATCTAGTCTTTAGGGATACAGGTGTTGCAGAAAGTCACAGAGATTTCGTTTTCAAAGATATTTTCAACACATACCTTGTTGGCGTTCGATCCCTGTCCCGGCGAGGACTCCTTGACTTGTACTTCTTCAATTTGCCGCGCCCCGGCGACGGGCTGTGATGACGGCTGCGGTTCCAGCTAGGCGACCTCGACCTTCGCCTTCCCACCGGGCTCCTACTCCTTGACATCTTCCTTTCCCTCAGCTTCTCCTTTTCGCGCCTGTGTTTCCTGTGGCTCGACACCCTCTCCACTCGCCTCCGACTCTTGCTGGAATGGTGCAACATGACGTCCGGACTCGGATTTCTGTACGGCGACTTGATCGACGAATGGCTCTGGCTGTAGTCGTCGATGATGATCGGCGAGCAACTGTAGTTCTTGTGCCGGTCGTAATCGTCGATTATAGAGTTGTTGCCCAGTCGGGTAGGCATCAAGGGCGGCGTGTGCGGGGACTCCCTGGGCGGCGAGAAGCCGCCGACCATCAGCTTCAGCGGGGGCGTCGTCGGCGCGGGACTAGGTGAGCGCCTCCTGTGCTGTTCCACGGGCTCGGGCGAGGCGATGTGGCTGTCGTTGGACACGGGTGAGCACGCGCTGGTGTCGATCTTCTCCAGGGTAGACTTGGAACAGAGCTTCGTCGGCGATTCCCAATCGGACAGCACTTCGGATCGTTCGCGTTCGCCGTCGGACCGTTTCTTGTTGAGCGATTTTGAAGAAGGGTTACTGTCGGAGTCGCTGTCAACGCTTTCCAGGCTAGAGCTGCGCGAGCGTTGCTTGGACTTTTTCTTCTTCTTCCTGTTCTTCTTGTCCCTCTTGTGCTTCTTCTCCTTCTTTTTTCGCTTTTTGCGCTCGATGGTGTCAAAGTCCTCAGCATATTGTGGGGACACAATCACTTGTCGGTACTCTGAGGGGGATCCGTCGGCCTTCCTTCTGTGCCTCACGTCGCTGGAGACGGAGGACTTTGATGATATCGAATGCTTACGTTCACGGTGGGTGGAAACCATTAGTGCTGATGGTGATGGTGATCTTGGTACCATAGAAGGATCTAATCTGTGTCTCCGAACTGAAATAAAAAAAGGCTGTAATCAACATGTTATTCGCACTTTGACAATGTGAGCTAGCTACTACATACAGGGTTGGGCAAAAGTATGGAGTAATGGGAATCATTTTTATTTTGTCAAATCCTGCAAAAAAAAACGCTCGAATGGGTAAACTTCAGTTTTTCCAAGGATTATTTTGACTTTTTTTCACCCCTCTTCATTTTTACGCAATTATGACACTGACACTTTTTTTTAATGTAAGCCACGAACTTTTTCACATTGACAAAAATAAAACACGCTGGTAGCCGAGTGGTATGTAATAGTAGTAGAAGTTTTTTTTTGCTTCAGTCAATGGCGACTGTGATTTTTTTTCGTAAAATTTAAAAATTTCTATTCTTCAACTTCAAAATCATTAGGAAACTTATCAGTCCAAACAGCAAAATTCACATTCTTGAAATCAGAATTCAACCTTCTATTCATTCTGTGAAAAAATCGAGGTTGCCGTTTAAAAAATTGAAAAAATTACTTCATTGCATAAAAAACGGGAAGGGGTTGAAAATGGAAAAATGTCAAAATACTCATTGGAAAAAACTAAATTTTTATCTTTCCAAGCGTTTTTTGTAGGATTCGACAATAAAAAAATTATTCCCATTATTCCAAACGTTCAGATACTACTAATTTTCCCAACTTTCATCAATATTTTTATTATTGAATATATATCTCATAATTCATCAATATCTCTGAAGTTTTTCAAATATGTGAAAGAAAACAGGCGTTTTTATTTAATTATGTTGTGGTACACCTGACCGACGTTTCGGTGCCAAAAGGTTATTTTCACGTATGTCTACTATTAGCCGTATTTTCTTATAGTTATATTGCAATCGATCCAGAAACACGAAGAAAAAGACCATTTTCACTTATTTTAGCAGAAAATTAGCAGTTCGAATGTTCTATCAAGTCATAAGAATTTAATCCGTTCAGTACTTATCGAGTTATTGACATCGAAGTTTTGACTTGACAGCTTATAATTTTCAAAAAACGACAGGTATATACCGTTCACCTTTCATTTTCAGTAGAATGACTTTTTGGAACAAAAATGAAGCGACAAGCTGGAGCGCTGGGAGAATACGGCTGCTGGCCGCTGATAGCTTCGCTCCAAAACTTTGCAGGTGCTATCAGCCGTAGCCGTAATCTCCCAGCTTGTCATTTTATTTTTGCTCCAAAAAATCATTCTACTGAAAGTAAAAAGTGAACGACATATATATCCCATACACTTTCTATTTTCAGTAGAATGACTTTTTGGAGCAAAAATAAAGTGACAAGCTGGGGGGCTACGGCTGATGGCATCTGTGAAGTTTTGGAGCTAAACTATCAGCGGCCATCGGCCGTATTCTTCCAGCGCTCCAGCTTATCACTTCGTTTTTGCTCCAAAAAGTCATTCAACTGAAAATAGAAAGTGTACGGGATATTATGTCGTAATTTTTACATGTTTTGAATAGAGTTTCTAAAGAGCTTCAAAATGACTTTTCAAAAATCAAAATCTCCTCTCACTCTTGACAGTGACATTTTCGTCTGACATATGACGGTGAAAAATTTATTTATTCACAATAAGTTAGCAATCGATCGTTCCTAACTTTTGAAAAGTTGGAAAGTGAATCACTTGATGCGTTGTTTGAAAAGGTTGCCTATGCCTACCTGATAGAACCGTTTGACGCGAAAAACTTTAAATAAAGCCAATTATTTGCATTAAAACTGGATCATTGTGAATAAAGTCCTTTACATATCACGGAGTAAAGCATCATTACAACCTACGGGATTTTATCTCACCTCGGCGCGCCTCGGTGATATATTGAATCCCTTGGCTGTATGAGACGCTTTCCACTTCGGTATGTAATATTATATTACACCAAATCTCACATTTCAGATCTCGACAGATCTTGACATTTCAGCATACGGAGATCATTGAAAATGATCTTTTTTTGCTCTACCTTCGATTTTCTAAAAAGATGCTGATCTACATTTGCGAGCAAAAGAATGGCCCACCCTAAACCTTGAGTCACATCGAAAGTGTCGTACTACCGGAAGAAAAGACTGATTTCTGGAAAAAAAATCGTCCCTGTATAGCTGACTTGGCAAGCTTTTTGAACTATCACCGACTTGACGTCGTGTTTTGACAAGTTCCTTTTTTTCTCTCAAAAAAATCCTCAATGTTTTGGCCTCAGTTGCTTCGTTGGTTGTAAATAAGAATGTGAATAACAAAAAAAGTTTCCCGATTGCTGTAAAGGATGATACATTCCCTGAATGCGTTTCTATCTCAGCTTTGGATCCGATCGAAACTCTATCCGATCGGGTCGATCAGCTCGAAAACGCCGATATAAACGGTGAGGATTGAAATTTCAATCCGATCGAGCAGTTCAAGTCGATCCGGTGCTTTGGCCGGCTTGACTTGAGTCGAGCGGATCGAGCTCGCATCCGCTCGTATTGTAGCCGATGTGAACGGGATCGGATCGAAGTGACAGATGACCAACTTGTAAACAAAGCGTGATTTTTACGAAATCAAAGAATGCCTTTCAGTAATAGTGAATAAAATACACGAAAAAAATTCAATAATGAAATCTTTTTCGATTTGGCACAGTTTAACGCGTTTTAAACCATGTTGTTGTCTCTCATAAGTTCTAACCTAATTCTGAAGTAGTGAAATAGGATTGAGTGGAGCGGATCGAACGTGCGACGATAAAAACGCGCTTGACTGAAGCCACTTTGGATCCGATTGAAACTTGATCGGATCGAAAGCTGCGATAGAAACGCAGTCATAGTTGACTTATGTTTCTTTGTGTATGAACAGTAGAGGTAGGCATCCATCCCATCCGCTATGTGCGTTCGCCAAAAAAGTGGGAGGAGTCGACATCAGCGTTCAAGGTGACGATTTACGAAACTGAATAAATCCAATTTGTTTTGTTTTCGGTAGCTAGATGTCGCTACTCGACTGAATGCACATGGACATTCCTCTGTGTGCGTTCGCCGGGAGGAGTCGACATCAGCGCTCAAGGTGGTGATTTACGAAACTGAATGATACCTATTTGTGTTGATTCCGGCTGCGAGATGTCGCTACGAGTTTATCCAGTGGCGCACCTAGATATGCAGTGGAATTTTAGGTTCGCCTACGCCTATGGCCTGGTAATGGTCCAGCACTCCAGCTGACGGTGTTGCTTTCCCTATTTCAACACACGGACTCGTCCGAAACAATCATGGTTTTTTTGTCCCTCTGGTGTGTCGTCGACTCGTAAACTGATTCTCGTTATAACTCACAACCTTGATACATTGCGGTATCAAAATTTATTTGTTGCCCTACTGGGCCTACTGCACAATGGGATGTTATATTGAAAAAAATATAGTGATTTTTATTGAGTATTCCGATTGTTTTTGATTAACTAACCATTGCATGTAATACGCACGTTAATTTCTCCTCTAACTTTGTAGAAAAAAATTATTTCTTATAAATTCATGACGTCACTCGGTGAACCTCGCGCGCAAACCTAGCGTGACCCACTTTGCCGACATTTTAGCGCCTTCAAATCTGTCAATTTTGACGTGCAATTCAAAACTTCAAATCACATGACATTTGTTGTCTGAATTAGAAACGACTGCACTAGCGAGAACAATTTTGAAAAAATGTCCTTTGAGTGGCTTTGAGGAAGGCAACCATGACGGCCACCAAGCTAGGTTCGCGCCGCAGATCAGGGAGAGAGCTTCTGGTAGCATTCCTGAATTTTTCTGTGGGCATCCCAGCAGGGTTTGTGTCTTAATAAATCGGTTTTCTTGGATCAAATCACGTTGATATTGGCCTAAGGGAACTTTATCCGGTGTAAATAAATAATAGGTAGGTAGTTATATCTTTCAATACATTACTCACTTATTTTCAGAACAGCAAAGTCGGCCAGGCCGCTGCAAAACGGCCCTTAGCGGTAAACTCTCGGGTGTAATGAATTTGTTTTTGATTTATGCAAACACTTCAGTCTTCAGTATTGAGAATATACGAATGCGATTCAAGTAATTTTAACGTGATTGTAATCAGAAAATCGCACTCACATTGGAACACAAAACACTCCAAAAAATTCAATTGACACAGAAGTTCCCTTATTTTCGCAAATTTCATTTTTAATATCACCATCTGTGACGGGCTAACTCTAGCCCCGGCGTGGCTGGTGCTGCTGATGCTTGCTTGCGGATTCTGTGGTTGCGGTAACACTTCCATTTTTTCTTGGGATCAACTGTTTGTCAGGTTGACAGGCTGACACGCTGGGATGTTCGGAGTTCACCGCGTTCCCGATTCCGTACGATATCTAGCGAGAAATTGTACCGCGTCATTTAGCGCCATCTGTTACGCACTCTGGTACCAGTAACCGCGTGACGTCACGCGAAATTTTCTCAATTTTTTTGGGGCCTAAATGAAAGCAAAAAAATCAAATAAAAAACCAAGTGAGCTCTACGAAGGCTCTAGTATTTGAATTCATTTTTTCCCCAAAATCCGTGGAACACCTTATTTGTTCGCTCTCTACCTACCGCAAGATAGTATTTCGTGTTCTTCCTACATCACATGAGTACATCCTGTGCCAGTTTTTTCAAACCTATAGTAAAGAATGCACTTTTTTCTAATAATTCAGCATGAATATATCAACATTCCATGGAGAATCTTTTTCCAATGACTTGAGAAATAACCTAGAGACCTCATAATTTTTTGACTTTTTTCACGATAAAGCGACACTTTTTGATTCAAACAGCTGCTAAAACCAAACCGCTGAACTTATATGGCTATTGGCTATGAATCTTGGAGCTAGATTTCAAGTCGGAGATCCGCCCGCGCAAATGTAGCGTAAGTCCGGTCACTATGGCAACATAACACAATCTGACGCGATGATTGGCTTATCGATGCCGTAAATGAGTGGCGTAAGTTGCGCCACTAAATTGAAATTTAGCTCTTGGTAAACAACCTGAAAAATGATCAAGGGTCATAATCGCGGTGTTCAATTACTTTTACTTGCAATGGCTCGATGGTTAGCAGTAGGTCCTCTAGTTCTGAAGAACCCGATAAAATCAGTGCGTCATCTTTCTTTCAGTAAAAACGGTATGATGGTTCATCCAAGGTGATCTTTTAGATGATGGAGTTATGGCATGGTACTTGCCTAATGACTATTAGTCACTTATTTGGTCATCGGCTTGATAATCACAAACCAAGATGGCGGCTCCACCCCAAAAAAGTTGACCTTCTTATTTAAGAAAATATCTAGTAGGCCTAGAAAATAACTGCAACTGGTATTCATTTCTGACGTCTCTTATTAGGCAAATAAAATACCACATTTCACTCCGATATCTTCAAAAATTCGCGATTTCAAAAATCTAGTTGCCCTCTGGCGGCTGAAATGGTGAACCTAGTTTGTAAGTTTTTACGTCATTTCTGTTCTGTCGCTTCTGTCAGATAGCCATTGAAAATCGCGCGAATTGCCAAAATACTCGTATAGGTGATCAAGTTATTCAAGAAAATGAACTTTTCATTTGAAAATAGCAATCAATAACTATTCAACCCAAGTACCACAAATATAACCGTTATACAACGCACGATGACAGGTGACAGAAAAACTTACAATCCTCCATCTTGTTTACAGCGCCCCCATCGGTAGTTAAAATCGCGGATCGGCAATTTAATGGAGATAATGGTTTTTTTTTTGACAGATCTCAGTTTTTTCAGAATATCTCGAAAACGGTTAGCGGGTCTTGAGTCATAAAGGGCAACACGATTTTGATAATTCCAAAAGAATGAATAAACTAAACTGTCCAATAAGGTTCAGTGGAAGAAAATTTGCGAAGTATTCACAAGTTTTTAAGGAAAAAATTATTAAAGTTACGGAACCCACGCAGTGTATTTTCGGCGGTCGACTCGATTTGAAACATTTCAAAAGTAGGAATAGACTGAAAACAGTGTCCAAGAAAGTTATACGAAAAAAAAATGTCGGATTATTCACTGGTTTTTAAGAAAAAAAATATTGAAATTATGGAATCACACTACCGTATGTTCGTTAAAATGATGAATTAGGACAGGCTGTGAACTTCGAAACGTCGTATGTCCAAAATGTATTCCATGACGACAGCTCATCATGTTGACATCAAATTTGAGTGATTATTGATAAATTCACGACATACGTTTCTACTTCCATAGCCTGCCCTAATTCATGATTTTAACGAACATACGGTATATTTTCTAGGCCGGGCGGGTATGCAACTCAACAAACAATTAAAGAAAGCGGGTTAGACCAGAGGGAGCGGTTAGACAGTAGGTGGTAGTCATGGCAGCTCTTACGTGAAAACGTTGAAGTTCTAGTGCCGAAATGGAATATTTAATGTAACTAAACCGCAATCGTCCGTACCTAAAGCAACCCACAGTTGCATAAGGAAGAAAATGGTGGTAGAATGGTTACTGTAAAATGTGCGGTTTACATTGCCCTTTATGACTCAAGCACCACAGTTAGCAATGTCACAAAATGGTTTGATGTACCTCAACAACCATCAACTTCCGCATCATATGACATGCAATGCAATACTCTACCTTTGTCCGCTCAAAAGATGCATTTAAAAAAAAAAAACTTATTAACCCTGTATACAGGATCTGGACTGAAATTTCGCTTGCAGCAATGGACAAAATTGTTCAAACAGGTTCTAAGAACATGTGTGCCAAATAGCGTCGCATTACTCAAAAATACAGCGTACCGGACTTTTTCCGAACGTGCCGACTCCACTATCACTTTGAAGTGTCACTGAGTGGCGTAAGTCCTATTCAATCAAGTAGACTGTTACTCTGACACTTTGACAGTTCAAGTCTTTAGTAACATGCCTTGACAGTGAAAATACTCATGACACATTATTATTTCCATGCGAAAAGAAAAATTGTGAAAACAGTAAAATTGTTTGTCATCCTTTTGCAATTACACTCAAACTGAAACAAGAACAAGCCGAGAGAAACAAAAGTGAGTCTCCTTACCTGGAGAGGGGTGTCCAATCACTAGAGACTGACTCACTAGGGACTGCTGACGTGTGATGTAATATTCCTCATCGATACGAGAGTATCTTCCGTGCCTGTTGTTCCTGTGCATTATTTCGCCGTCATCACTCAAGCTCTCTTCGCAACTCTGAATTTCACCGGCCTCTGGTCCTGACAGATCTTCTGAGCTCACATCAGAGTACTCGACAAGTGGCTTGGACGATGCTAGGAGGCCTCCTGAGGAAGCGCCGTTTGCTTCTCGATTCTTGCGTTTCTTGGACTTCCTAATTTTATCTTTATTGTGTCTCCCATGTCGACTTTTTTCCATTTTACGACACAACTTTTAGCAAGCAGCACATATTACACTGTGCTGTAATGCCAACAGGCAGGACTCCCCTGGAAAAACACCTCATTATTACGGTTCGGCCATGGGGCTAGAGACTTTTATTGGTTATGTTTTGTCGTCAGCAACACCAGCAATGTTGGCATTCATGGTGAAACGGAAAAAAAACGAGTTACACTTTCGCACATGGAAAGGATCGTCTGCAACTTTTTTTTAATGGATAAATTTACTCCGAACGGAATGCAATCGGGGTCCGGAATGGATTAATGCAATTTTTTCTGAAATTATGCCAACCCCATTGACGCACGTGACCTTGAACCGGCCGCCATCATGATGGCCGTCTGTATTGGTGGGTGGGTCAAAATCGGTTCCCGAGCAATGGAAATGATGAAGCGTTTCACCGAAAAATGCACAAGAAATAACAAAAACTCACCTGATAAGTGAAAAAACCAAACCGCACACTGCACACAAATACACGGCACAAGAATTAATTAGAAGATCCAAGGCTCGTCTTGGACATCCTTTTTTTGCATCCGGTTGTTGTGTCTCTCAGTGACTTTTTAGAAAATATCTGTTGCTCTGATTATTAGAGATGGCTTAAAGTCAGTCATTTTAAGTTATTTTATTTGATGAAGCATATTTCATTGGACATTTTATGAATTTAAATTTGGTTGAAACCGATCCTGACAACCGCTCGCCATTTTAGATTTTGATCTGACGACGACTTCACATGCGTCGTCGCTCGCATCCCCCCCCCTCCCAACAGCTTGCTGCTGTCGTTATTCAAGGAATCTGTTTTGACCCAGCCTGACAAAGCACAATGCGCGAGTATCTTTTATCTATTGAATACTAGGTGACGCCACTAAAAAACAAATTTAAAATTTGGTGCCAATAATAATACACACGACAACATTGACCTGTCCCCTGTCGGTAGGTCGGTAGTCGGTCAACACGTGGTCAACACTCAACTGTGACGTGACTCGAGACTGGGCCACGGAGACAGATTTTCGGAACCGGGGAACAACTCATGTGATGTTGCCTAGGTGACTGCCTAGCCAATCACAGCCCTGGTTGCCTAGCTACTTTGCATGTGAACCAGGGACCCGGACCCAAATGAAATAAGGGTTCCGGTCCGGTTCGGAACGAGATCGAAAATTTGGGTTCGGGTTCTGACCACACCATTCTAAAAATATTTCGGTCCGGTCCGGTCCGGTTTTTTTCGGTTCGAAAAAATAAGGTTCTCACTTTAAATCTGGGAAGCCCGCCTGTGCTGAATTCCAGCTAATTTGGTGAAATGGTTCGCAATTATTACAAATTTTCAAAAATCAAAAAAGTGAACTTTGACACCTGTACCTATCTTTCTTAGGAAGCAAGTTCAAGACATGTGTCATGTGTGTCATATTCTTCTGAATCAGGAGGACAGGAAGATGAGGAGAATCTTATATCAAAGTTTGTTTGATTCAAATCAAAGTAAAACACCCTTTATATCATTCAAATCTCCTGATCAATCAATCCTGAAGTCTTATTTCAATAAGTGAGAGATTCGTTCGTCACGTAAGTAGAATCACTTATCTCATAATAGGAAGTTTGTGATTTCACGCAACGTACGACGCAACGCAACGTAGAACGTGAAAATTACCCTGTAACTAAGGAATTCCAAATAACAAACTCGCCAGTTTTCACGTTGAGAGCTACGTTACGTCGTAAGTACGTGTGCACGCGAATTTTCCTTAGCAATTCCTTGGTTACAGGGGAATTTGCATATCTACGTTGCGTTACGTCGTACGTTCCGTGAGATCGCAAACTCCCTAATGCTTTGAACCAATTTGGCAATAGCGGCATACTCAGCACCGAGCTCAGCACTATTCGTGGAATAATTATGCAAAAATGACAACATGGCAACAAAACTGATCAAAAAGATCACTTCGAAGATCACACTCGGGAAATAGGAAACCGAGTAACCGAAACCGAAATAGACTAATAAACTACCAAACTAATAATTACCTACTTACATTTGGTCATTTAAGTACCTACCGCTACCCGCTACTGTAAAAGTTTCAAACTGGCCCTTACCTTGAGGGAACAAAATTAGTCATTTTAAACTAAATACTCAACTTGAAAGTTTCCCTGCATAATTTACACTTAGATTTGTTTTCCGCTGCCACAAACACAAAATCAAAATGATTATGCACTGAACTTGTGCTTTTTCGCCCCATGATGATATGATTTTTACGCGTATTTGGAAATCCACAAACTGTTGCCTGTCCCGGGAGTCACGAGGCGTGCGTGGCGGGCGCGGGGTGAGAGGTCAGTTGGTAGCCTCTGGCCTCTGGTTGGTAGTGGCGCAAATGTGCCCATCTCCTCGTTGGTAGTGGGAGATAATACAATTATTCAATTGATTATTTACATAGCAAGATCTAAAGTAAAACGCGAAAAAAAAATTTGACGAGAACCGAAAAAAACCCGAAAAAACCGAAAAATATTTCAAGGGTTCGGGTTTGTTCCCTAAAATTTATGAAACATGAAATATGGGTTCAGTTTCGGTTCGGGTCCAGATAAAAATTACGGTTCCGGTCCGGTTTTCGGTCCGAAATCGGTCCGTCCCTGATGTGAACAGATCACGTGTCCCGAAAATGAGGCCCCAGCCAGCCCCCAGAGGTAGGGTTACCATAAGCCTTTCTCAGTTTCCAGGACAATAATTTCTCAAAATCCGGACAAAATCCGGACAAAATCCGGACATTCTTAGGTAGGTGCATGTAGCATGACTTCGAGCATGACCTTTTTTATTTTATATTTTTTTTTCTTTTTTTTTTAATGAAATTACGAGACAAACTGCAAGGTTAGCAAGTTAGCAAAAGAAATCGTGCCGACTTGATCATTATCGGTTATAGTGGTACGACTGCTGAAAGTCATTGCGCGGCGCCAAATTCGAAAGAGCAAAATCAGTTGTTGGGTATGGCGGTATGCGGCATGCGTTGTCTGATAGCCCTGTTGCAAATGTACTATAGAATCATATAGAAATTGTATATGTCATCTATATGGCCCTAACAGTCTCTACAGGAGTCTATAGGTTGTCATTCAGTTCGACTGGTTTTGTACATGCAATTCCTGGTGAAAAAAATATATATACAATCCATATACATTCCTGTAGGAGTGTACATGGAAAACATTGTTGAATTTGATGTACATGGAAAAACATATGATATCTTTACATGGCTATATGCAGTGATGTGAGTCGGGTATTTACCGGGTAGGTAGGTAAATATAAATCGGGTATTTACCCGGTATTTTCCCGAGCGATATTTACCCACCCTACCCAGTTTGACAGAAAAGTTGACACTGTTGACAGCTCGGTTGACAGTGTTGACGGTTAAAGGTTGAATGATTTCTTTTTCCAAGTTCTAAGGCTTTATAAACATAACCTTCAAAGCACTTATTATTATTTTGCTGCTGTGAGCAAAAAAATCATAATTGTTTGTTGTTGTTTCTCCATTTGTTAATAACAATTGATGAAAATAGATACCCTATTAGATACCCAATTTTGGGTAAATACCGGGTATTTACCCTGGGTATTTACCCTTAAATATAAAAACCCGGGTATTTTACATCACTGGCTATATGTGACTTTTTTCATTCAAATATGCGTTACATGTATTTCCATGTCGCTACATGGATTTCCATGTAGAATCTAACCAATGAACAGCGAGAAAATTCGCCTATATGATTGGTCAATTTCGGGACTCGGAAAATGACAATGTCACTTCGAGTTTGCTCGACGGTCGTCATCTCAATCTGGCTTGGCTTAGTTTGACCAGCAAGCCGTGTCTCGCGTCATCTTGAATGAAATTATGAAGTTCGCGTATGTTTATTTCGTAGGTGACCAAACCCGTGAAGTGGTGCCACAGAAAACATAAAATAATCAGTCTCGGCGGTAAGTTTAATTTAACCTCAGTGCTTCCAGGCGGATTTAAGATTATTTTCTTCTACTAGCAACAGAAGCCAAGCGATTCCGAATTCCGAACCTGCTAGAACAGGAATCATCTCAAGACTCACAATCATAAGATGATAATGGTATCGGTGATGGTAAGGAAAATGCGTCTACATATTTACAACATAATGTAGGTATCTGTCTTGGCTCTTGGACTGGCAGGGCAGTCTGCACGAGCACGAGTATTTTGAAGTTAGGTATAAAACGAGGTATGTATAAAATTAAAAATATCAATGTTCCAGAAAATAAAGAATAAACGCCCAGAGTTGGAGAGGACGCTTCTCCAAAGCCAGTTTCAGTTCCAACAAGATGGAGGAACAACCTACGCCCTAAGGAAGAAAAGAAAACCCAACAGAAACAGAGTTTTAACCAATCAGGGATATTTTTGAGCTATATGTTTTTCCATGTAGAGGTATATGGATGTATTAATCTACATGGAATTCCATGAAATTGACCTTCAATCGTATCTGGCTCTACATGGCTTTTATATGGTTTTTAAAGTATTTCTACATGGATGTCCATACGTAATTTTATATGCCGTCTATATGGAATGACTGTACCAAATTCCATATACCAGCCATACAGAAGCCATATAGCTTTTTTTTTATATGGTTCTATATGACATTTGCAACAGGGAGGCGATCATATGATTTCATTTTCCCGGACGCTATCAACTTTTCCGGCCGGACTTCCCCGGACGCCTCAAAAACCCAAACATGTCCGGGTAAATCCGGACGTATGGTAACCCTACCCAGAGGGACCATTTTTCTAGAAATCCTATTGCAAATGCCCAACCCCAACATAATTCATATACTTTCTCAATACTCAAAAATATCGCATTCCGAGTCCAGAGCGTACATGGAATCCATTCAAGAACACGAAAAAAATATTTAAAAAAATTGATGACGTTTATTTTAGAAGATATAGGTTGCGGGAACAAAAATCGCGTGCTAAAGATGGGTATATGGTATGATATTATTTTCACTAGTACGTAAACTTGTTGATACAATTTTCTTCAGTTGTAAAGTTGTAATAAATAGATAGATAATTTATTTAACAATTGTCACTATATCATAAAAATTAATGTGCTAAACTCAAGATTTAACTGAGTCATGTTAAAAACAAGCGAATCTCTACAGCGGTACTTTGCCACCCCCTCAGGGGCAAGCGCGGGCAAGAAGCTGGCAAGAGGCGCGTCGTTCTCGGCTTCGTTGTGCCGGCGTGCCTGCAACGTTGCCATAGCGGGTGCCAGGGTGACGGTTATGTGCGACCTATAGGGATATGGCAACGTTGCAGGCACGCCAGCACAACGAAGCCGAAAACGAAGCGCCTCTTGCCAGCTTCTTGCCCGCGTTTGCGCATTGAGGGGTGCCAAGGTAGCGCAGTAGAGATACGCTCGTTTTTACTCATTACTCAGCCAAATCTTGAGTTCAGCGCATTAATTTTTTCAATACAGCGACAATTCTTCGATAATTTATCCTTGTATTTATTACAACCAAAGAAAATTATATTACCAAGTACTAGTGAAGATAACATCATACCATATACCCATCTTTAGGCAGCCATTTTTGTTCCCGCGACCTATAGGGGGTTAAAGGGTGGGACTTCGCTGCCCTCTATTTTCGTTATTGAAACTAATTTTGGGTAACTGTTTGTCATAGTAAATCACTATAAATTATCAACCACTGATGGATGTGTACTGAACTTTTATTCATTACACAGGGTGATTCATAAATCCCAAAAATGCATTTTTCTTAAAAAAAACGCCAGTTAAAATTCTTCTATGGAAATGAAAAGTGGCATATCTTGTTCTAAAATATTTTTGGGACTAATAGCTGTATTACCACCAAGTGAAAAACAGAATATCCACGAGACAACATGGTTTCTTTGAGAGACGCTCAACGGCGACAAATCTGGCATATATCACGCACTACGTAAGCCAGTCCCTGGACGGGGGAGGTCAGGTGGATGCGGTCTATGCAGACTTTGCAAAAGCATTCGACAGAGTGGACCACCATATTCTTCTTTCGAAGCTGACGGCATTCGGATTCCATCAGAATCTTGTGTCTCTTCTGAAGAGTTACCTGTCTGACAGACATCAGTTCGTTGAGAATATGCGCCACAGGTCATTCTCCTACACGGCCACAAGTGGAGTACCGCAAGGTACGAATCTCGCTCCCCAACTGTTTCTAAACTTTATCAACGACATCGTGCGAAGCCTGAGAGCGAGGTTCTGCTGTTCGCGGATGATGTGAAGATATTTCGTGGTGTTGAGTCCGGTGGTGACTGTGCCCTGCTTCAGGCCGATCTTGACTCTTTGATGGAGTGGTGCAAGTCTAACAACCTCTCCTTAAACATCGCCAAATGTAGTCAAGTAACATACAGCAGAGCAAGAAATCCCATACACTACAATTACAAACTTGGTGCCGAAGAGTTGCGACGATGCACTGAGGTCAGGGATCTTGGTGTGCTCTTTGACTCCACACTGTCGTTCGTGGGACACATGGATGCGATCACTGCCACTGCGTCAAGGACGGTAGGCTTCATATACAGAAATTGCCGTGAATTTCCGGGTACCACAGCATTGACCACCATGTACAAGACCCTCGTCAGGCCAAAGCTTGAGTACTGCTCCATTATCTGGTCTCCACACTACAAGAAATACACCAATCAATTCGAGTCCATCCTGACAATGAGGAAATAATTGTTTCCTGGCTGGAAACTAGCTTGAAACGATCTGTGTGGCTTAGGTTTTGACATACTAATTTCCCCCCTTTCGGAAATGTCGGCGTCATGTCGCCATCATCAACAAGAAGTGCACCAGCGTGGTTTTTGCCGAATATCTTGATTTTGAGCCATCTGACAGCAAAATATGTAAGAAGTCATTTTGAAACCAATGAAATTCCTCACGGAACAGTTTTTAAATGACCTTTCTGCGACCTATGGTTTTTGAGATAGAGCTTCTGGAAGCGAGAGGCATTGTCGTAAAAACTCCATGGCCACTTGACTCGAAAAACTAAAATGTAGATGTGACAAAAAAATTTCAAAATGAGATTTCTCGAGAATCCTTCATGCTATAGTTGCGGTGATAGTCCTTAACTCTTTCTCTAGAACCGTTGAGTACGAATATAGAAAAGTCAAAAACGTCACATTGTACATATACAGGTTGTACCTACTGAGGGAATCAAATCAGATCAGAGAAATTTTACATATTTCTTCGATTTAGCCTATATGCGACACTCTAAGCACGCAACAGGAGTCCAATATCAATGTGGATTTGCTCTATAAGCTTCACTTAATACACTAAAGAAGTGGTCAGCTCACAGCTTTACTGCAAAATGTTTTGAAGGCCCTCTGAAATCATCAAAATATTAAAAATTCACAGTACCAAGGCATGTATATAACAGTATATTATATACCAAGGGACCAAAGTGAATTTTTAATTTGGGAATTTGGACCCAAAGGGCCCTCGAGCCACAAACTTCACCCAAAGGATCAAAAATTCACTTTGGTTTCTTGGTATATAATATACTGTTACATACATTTCTTGCTACTGTAAATTTTGATGATTTCAGAGGGCCTTCAAAACATTTTACAGCAAGGCTGTGAGCTGACCACTTCTTAAGTGTATCAAGTGAAGCTTACAGAGCAATGCATATTGATATTGGACTTGTGATAAGTGCTTAGAGTTTCGCATAGGCTAAATCGAAGAAATATGTCAAATTTCTCTAATCTGATTTGATTCCCTTAGTACACCAGTATAGTCCACAGTATATGTACAATGTGACGTTTTTGACTTTTCAATATTCGTGATCTACGGTTCAAGAGAAAGAGTTTAAGACCATCACTGCAACTATAGCATGAAGAATCCTCGAGTAATCTCATTTTGAAATTTTTTTGTCATATCGACATTTTAGTTTTTCTAGTCAAGTGGCCATGGAGCTTTCACGACAATGACTCTCGCTTCCAGAAGCTCTATCATAAAGACCATAGGTCGCAGAAAATTGTTTGAAAAACCAAACTGTAGGGAATTTCATAGGCTTCAAAATGACTCCTTACATCTTTTGCTGTCAGATGACCCAAAATTCATCTGATTATTCTGATTCATCATGCAGAAGTTCGAAGTCGTCGGAATTGATGAGAGTAGTGGTAAGTATTTATTTACCTACCTATACCTCTACCTGCTACAAGAATATTGATGATACCTTACACCGACAAGCACTTTTGTGCATTTTTTATTCCCAGATAGCCGAGAAAAAGTCATGCAAATTGGGATTAAAACAAAAGCGTTTCTTAAATACGGGATTGTACGAATTCTCGTAGGGTCCCAAGATGAGGGCAACGCCGACATAAGAAACGAAAATAACATCGTTTCGATCGATGATAATAAAGACAACAGTAAAGATTCCGGTCCTGTCATGTCATCGTGAAACTTGAGGAAAAGTCAGTGCTAATTTAATACGTATGTTAGGACAGTATTGTGTTTCGGTTTCTAGATGACTGATAGTGTATGGCATAATAAATGTGTGATCATTCATTAAAAGCGAAAACCGCCAGGTAAAACGCATTACTTAAATAAATAACGAGCGAAAAGAAGAACCTAACCTCCGAGGAGGCAATCCGGGTGACAGTTCTTATCGCTATCGGCTCGAATAAATACCAAAAAAGAACAGGACCGTACTAAACTAAACTTAATTGAACTCTGTCGAATGAACATCAATAAAGAAATAACGCAGCATACAGTATGACGCCGGCAAATTACAAGTGCTGTAAAACAAAGGAGCTCTCCATCTATGTATGTGTAACCTGTAAGGGTGTTTTTCATAAAAGCTGCTTAGAAAAGAAACGACCAGCGACCGATAAAAATAGTATAATTGTATGCTCCAAGCAATGCGAAGAAAAGTATGAAGAAAGAACAAACGAGATAGACTCACTGAAGGCGGAAATGGATACACTGCATAGGGAGCTACAGGAAAGAGACGAACTGCTGGCGAGGCAGAGACGAACATCCCAGGCTTTTCAAAAGGATGTAATGGATGCTGAAGACGACTATACCAAACAAATAGCGGTTCAGATTGAGAGGGTCAGAACGTTGGAGAATAAATTAATTGTTGAAAATAAAAAAAGAGAAGAGGAATCGGTGGCATACAGTAAGGAGATCCAGAAGATTAAGGACGAAATACGGAGCATTGAACTTAAAAGCAAGGAATTGGAAGGGAAAAATCGGGAGCTAACTGAGCTAAGCGAAAATCAGCGAAAATACATAGGTAGACTGGAAGAGAGAAACTCAGAATTGCAAAGCGTAATCGAGGCTTGTAATGCCGCAGATAGGAAGGATGGCTTGAGTCTGGTTGACGATGACAGGGAATGTTTGAGAAAACCAGCGAAAACCACAGACAATGTCAATTTGCCTGCGGATAGGAAACCAAAGCTGCTGATAATGTGTGATAGAAATGGATATAACTATTGCAAGTTATTCAAAGAAGCAACGGAATGTACCTTTGATATGAACTGTCAAAGCAGAGAAAGAGATGACTTTCACAATATTGTTTCGTCGCATGACAAGTTGTCAAAGGGCTTCGGCAGAAAGGACTGGAAGATTGTTTTCAGCGGACTTGGAAACTCAAGAAAAGGAAGACTACCATCTATCGAAGAAATAAAGGATCTTGTAAATAAATCAAAGGAGACTAATCTTATTGTGGTTGGACAGTCACTCATAAACAATCGCCCAATACTAAATGAATATATTCAAAAGCAGAACGAATTATTACAGGAATGCATTTCTGGCACTTCCTCTGAGAACCGTATTAAATACGTAAACAGCAACACAATCGTCAGACCATATCAGGTGGACAGCAGAGGTAGACTGAGATACAGTGGAAAGGCGACTCTTATAAATCACATCGCAGACAAATTTCTCACAATTTCTGAAAAGAGTCAGAACCCTCCAACCGGGGAGGGGAGATCGCTAAATACCGAAATTGAAATGATCGAAAATCCAGGCAATTTTTTATACCCGCGCCTCTCACAGCTAGAAAAAACCAACATCGATTTCTAGGTGACACTATAGACCCGCATCGTCTGAGGATGACTGAAAGAGCCATGCCATCTACTACGTTTCGGACTAATACCAATAATACCAATAATGACCGGAGTTTCACTTTCACTTTATTACATCAAAACATTCAATCCCTTCGCAACAAGCAAGATGAATTGGATGCATTTATTGAAGGTCTGGATGTGGCACCGCATGTGCTTTGTCTGACAGAACACTGGCTACAGCTGGATGAATATGTAGCTCTCGATGGATACATCATGGCGTCGTGCTGTGGTCGAGTGAATCATCGTGGAGGAGGATCCTGTGTCTTCGTCCGGGAGGATATTGTGGCCGAAGATCTTCAGAGCCTGAAACGGTTTGAAAGGGAATTAGAATTCGAGGTGTCTGCAATCAAGATATGCAAGTACAATGTAATTATCGTTTGTCTTTATACCCATAAGACACCCACAGAACCCACAAATACATTCATGCAGAGATTGTCAAACATGCTCGGCAGCCTGGGTCCGGAGATGCTGAAATACACCGTCGTGGTCTGCGGGGACTTGAATATAGATCTATCGATCGAGACAACGATTTCGCGTGAACTCCTCAACACCATGAGGCAAAATGGAATGTCACAGACTGTATTCAGGCCTACACGAATAACTAAAACATCAGCAACTATACTCGACAATATCTTCATAAACCAGAGAAACCCAGAAGAAAGTCAGGTTATCTGTTCAGCGCTCTCCGATCATGAGGCCCAGCTGGCCAGAATCTCCGTGAGGGTTGGAGGAGTGCCCGAAACGAGGAAACCCATCCAAAAGAGGCGATATTTCTCTGAGGGAAAAATTCAGCAGTTTCGCGCGGAACTGGAGCAACAGGACTGGGAGTCTGTACTGCGGGAGGAGGATGTGGATAGGTCATATGATCTTTTCGAGAACATACTGAAAATGCTTATTGATAGAATATTTCCACTGAAACCATATATACATCGTAAGTCACATAAAAACTGGATGACAAGGGGTATCAGAATATCATGTAAGAACAAGCAAAAACTTTATCAACGATTGAAGCATGGTAAAGTGACCCAGGCAGAATACAATATTTACCGAAAGATACTAAAGGCCGTGATATCCGCTTCTAAACGTATGACGAATGCTGAGAAAATCAACAACTCGGAAAACAAGATAAAATCAACCTGGGATATCATTAAAAATGTAACTAAGAGACCAAATAAGGAAACGAATCTTGCGCAAAATTTTGAGGTTGAAACCGCTTCACAGACTCGGAATCTGCTGAATGAAGCAAACGAGTATTTCATCGAAGCCTGCTCAAATATGAGTAACACGAACGCTAAGAACGATAACTACTCAAGCATGAGGAGAAACTCGAACACATTTTTCCTGAATCCGACGAGCCCTGCAGAGGTGTCTGACATCATACGATCGTTGAAGACAACAAATTCCACGGGTCATGATGGGATTCCGATGAGGATTCTCAAGGCCGCTGCTGACGTTATATCTGAGCCTCTCACGTACATCATAAATCAAGCCATCCTGACCGGCAACTTTCCTGCAAAAATGAAAATTAGCAACGTGACACCAGTATTCAAAAAAGGAGACAAAAAGAACCTGTCAAATTACAGACCAATAGCAATCTTGCCGAATATATCGAAAATTTTTGAAAAACTTATCTACAACAGACTCAGCGACTTTCTTGAGAAATACAAGGTACTGACTGAAATGCAGAATGGATTCAGGAAAGGAAGGTCAACGGTTAGAGCAGCATACATGGCATTAACGGATATTCTGGATTCGATAAACCGGGGCGAACAGGCGACGGCTGCGTTTATTGACTTGTCTAAAGCTTTCGACTCCGTGTGCCACAAAAGGCTGCTACGAAAACTGGAAATGTATGGAATTAGGGGAGCTCCGCTGAGGTTATTTGAGTCTTACTTGGGAGACCGTGTACAGCGAATTAAAATATACGATACCCTGTCAGGAGAGGAACTGGTCTCAGATTATAAAGGAGTCAATAGAGGAGTGCCCCAAGGCTCCATTTTGGGTCCACTGCTGTACATAATTTATACCAACGATCTGCCTGCTGTTGTACAACAAAAAGCGATTATGTACGCTGATGACACATCAATAATTTTTCACCGGAAAGACATACAGGACATGACGATGGACATACAGCAGTCTTTTCTGACGCTTGAGGCCTGGTTTTCATCAAATGAGTTAAAGATGAACGCAGCAAAGACAAAATTGATGAAATTCTCACCAACTTACGACGAGACTACACCATGGAGGATGGATCTGAATGGGGACATCTCCTTGGCAGCGGAATCCTGCGTCAAGTTCCTTGGCCTTCATCTGGATCCTCGATTGAGCTGGAAGCATCACATATCGCAGTTAACATCACAGACATCGAAATTCTCCTACGCCCTGGGAGTCCTTGCGAGGGTGGTGTCCGTCGGGGCAGCTAGGACAGCGTATAATGCCTACGTCGCGTCGAGGATACGCTACGGTGTCATCTTCTGGGGTGATTCCATCAGGGTTGAGGATGTACTAAAAACACAAAAGCGGTGCCTTAGGAGAATTTTCAATTTGAGGCAAACCGATTCGTGTGTCCCGGTCTTCAAGGAGCAGGGCATACTCACTGTCATCGGTCTCTACGTGTTGGAATGCGTAACTTTTGTGAAGAAGAACTACGACCTTTTCAGTGACTACGAGCCGCATCATGAACATTTCACAAGGAGCGGCCGGAACCTATGCCATCCGAGGCCTCGACTAGAATTAGAAAAAAGAAATGTCACCTTCAACGCAATTAAATGTTACAATAAGATTCCCGGCTATATCAGAGACTTACCTACCAAGCAGATGAGAGTGATACTGGGAGAGTACCTGACTGGACGAGCACACTATACACTTGCACAATTTTTTAACGAAGAGATCTCCATGTAGCATGTAGCTTGTTTTTGATTCGTTTGTTTGTTTGCTTCTGCGGCATCGGTGTGTTTGTGTTTTTTTAGTTGTTTTTTGCTATTTTTAATCTTATCTGTTTGTAATTGTTTTTTTTTTAAATTCTGATCTGTTTGTTTATTTATTTATAGTATTTATTTACAATGCTTATGACATGTTCCATGGCGCAATGCTATTTATATACACCTCTCGTGTGTGTAAAGAAGGGAATAAATAAAGATGATGATGATGATGAAGAAGAATCACGATCAACCAATGATATTGCTCCGATTATTCTTGTTGGGAAAACCCAACAATTTTCCATGTGAAGGAATATTGCTTTATGTTGGGGATTCCCGTGCCAAAAACACATATCAACCCAACACAAGCCTAATAGTGGGTTTTCTTATGTTCATTTTTTGAAGCCCGTGTGCAAGTTGAGACTAGAGTATAGTGGTTGGTGCCAAATTGTTCCTTAGATCATGCTGAACTGGGATCGCGATGGCGAACATCTGAGACCCGCGACTGGGCAGCGGGAGGGGGGGTAAAATGTGATGAAGACATAAAAAATGTTAAATCATGAACCGAAAGAGGTACAGTCATGAAAGTTACCGTACGTATTCGCCATTTTAAGACAATGAAGGTTAAGTAAACCGATTTCAAAAATATCAATCGTTTCCAGAGATATTTTCAAAAATATAATTCTTTTTGTGGACATTTTATTGTTGAAAAAATCGAAGAATTTTGAAGATGGAAAGATGAAAACTGACATTTTGACTATTAGGGATGTTGGAAATATAGTCGTGATTGGAGAAAATTCCTCGGCCTACTATTTTAGGAAACAAGACCGTCAATTGTTTTCACCAGCTTGGTCGCCATCTTGGATTTTCTTTTGGTGCAGTAGTCGCAAAAACGACAGGAGACTGTGGGTATGGTAGCATTAGATCATTTCAATATAAAAAGTAACTCCCCAGAGGGGGTAAGTTACTTCTTTGTCGAAAAAATTGCCATTTTGTTATCTCCGGCTCCTGCCGAATCCAGTGCCAATGATGGCTGATTTGGAGATGGAAGCGGCACAATACGTTTTGTACCATAAAACCTGATAGTTTGTGGAGTCAACCATCAAAATTTATGATCATGAATCAAATGGTTTATTGTTGGTGATTGGTTGAAGCAAAGTGTGCTCATTTTTGGCAGAAAATGCATAAAAACTGAGTTTTTAGTGGACATTACAAAGCTTTGGGGGGAGACCTGCGGCCAAGATTGGCGGCGAAAGTCATGTAACTAGTTGAAGTGAGTATGCTCTACAACAAGTAGCTATAATGAATCGTGTAGGTCGCTTGAAGACCTCTAGGAAAGTCGACAAAGATGTTTTTTCATGATAATATTTTCAAGTACAGCCCCCCCAAAAGTCTGTAAGTTTGTGAAAAATCACCATCACAAATCTTTCAGCTCCGTGAACTGCGGCGATTTCGAATAAACCGAACAAATGAATTGTTCGAGTCTTGTAAATGTTTCGTGGTCGAAAGAGTTGGTCCCTAGAGAAGAGAGAAACTTTTGGAAGGGACTGTACTTGAAAATATTATCATGAAAAAACATCTTTGGCGACCTCCCTAGAGATCTTCAAGAAACCTACACTATTCATGACAGCTACTTGTTATAGAGCATATTCACTTTAACTAATTGCATGACTTTTGCCGTCAATCTTGGCCGCAGGTCTTCCTCCATAGCTTTGTAATGTCCAGTAAAAACACAGTTTTTATGCATTTTCTGCCAAAAATGAGCACAATTTGCTTCTACCAATAACCAACAATGAACCATTTGATTCATGATAATAAATTTTGGTGGTTGACTTCACAAACTAGATATCAAGTTTTATAGTACAAAACGTATTGTGCCACTTCCAGCTTCAAATCAGCTATCATTGGTACCTACTGGATTCGCGCAGGAGCCGGAGATAATGAAATAGACTTTCTCATACAGAGGCGGTTCCCTTTGCTCGCAGCTCGTGCGCAGGTCTTCCTATAGACCAGTTCGAGAAATATTCGCGCGTTTGTAGCCAAGTGGGGATGCGACCAGGCATCACGACGCTGGCCCATTCAAGTTACCCTGCGCCTCGAGTACCTTAGGTGTATGAGAAACTCTATAGCAATTTTCCTCGCCAAAGAAGCAACTAACCGTCTCTGGGAAGTTACTTTTCGTGTTGAAATGATCTAACGCTACCATACTCAGAGTCCCCTGTCGTTTTTGTGACTACTGCACCAAAAGGAAATCCAAGATGGCGGCCAAGCTGGTGAAAACAGTTGACGGTTTTGTTTCCCAAAATAGTGGGCCGAGGAATTTTCGCCAATCACGATTATATTTCTTACATCACCAATTGTCAAAATCTAGAGGTTCATTTTCCCATCTTCAAAATTCTTCGATTATTTTAACAATAGAATGTTGATAAAAAAAAATATTTTTGAAAATATCTCTGGGAATGATTGATATTTTTGAAATCGGTTTGCTGAACCTTCAATAGCGTAAAATGGTGAATACGTATGGTAACTTTCATAACTGTACCTCTTTCAGTTCATTATTTAACATTTTTTATGTCTTCATCACATTTTACCCCCCCTTCCGCTGCCCAGTCGCGGCTTTCAGATGTTCGCCATCGCGATCCTAGTTCAGCAGGATCTAAGAAACAATTTGGCACCAACCACTATACTCTAGTCTCAACTTGCACACGGGATACCATAAGAAAACCTACTACAACAGTTTTTTTTTTGTTGGGCTTTGTTGGGCGTTTGCAACAGGGAAGGATGTGATCCGTTTACATGTGAAGTTGCGCTAGGCAACGCGATCGTCCGGTGATCGCTTCCTTTTAGAAATTAGGCCCCTGGGGCCAAGCGTTTGGTATTATAGGAGCAAGGCTTTTCATACACACACCGCTTCCATGAAGATTTTTCACTAGGTAGTAGTGGTAGTGGACACTACCATAGTAAGGGAAAGGTGTGAGGTAGAAATTTAAGAATAAGACGCGAGGTTCAAGAAAGAGTGAGACAACTTGGGGCAAAATTTTTATTCAACTTTCAAGTGGCTCAAATTTGCAACAATATAATAATACAGAGCATCAAATACGATGCTCAAGTTTACCCCAAACAAGCGTTCACGATTCGCCTGTTCGGGAAAAAAATTTGAATCTTACGCCAACTTGAGCAATCCAGTATTTGATTCTTATTCTTATTTATTATCATGCCTATGGCGTTTGTTGTTTTTGAATACGTTATTTGTTGCATTTCGTCAAGCAGAGTAGCAGACATGTTTTATAAATGGATTAAAGGGGGTCTCGAGGGGTGCCTTCACTGTCTCAGTTCGGAAAGCTCTCGTACGGCTCTTCCGCCAAATGTACGGGTTTGTGGTTCACTCGCAACTTGAAGTCTCCAGGTTTGTAGCTTAACCCTGCCTCTGAGTTGGAGTCACCCAGCGAATATCGAATAGTTTTCCAAATGGTTCAACATCGAGTTCGTTTTTTGGCTAAGTAAGCGAAACTTGTCCATTCCCGACTCAACACTTATCAGCCCAGTCATTGTTTTCACCATGAACCTGCATTTAAAATGGACTGCTGATCGCGATACCAGCCCGAACAATAAATGACTCCATACGGGCGCTACCATGGTTGTTAATTAACAGACATCACATAACAGAAATTCTCAAAAGCCGATGGAAAGTTTACAAGTTCCATCTACAAATTTTGAGCCATCGGTATTTGTATATAATACTCGTTCATAAACAAAAGATTCTGTTTGCCATTTGTCTCGAAAGTTGCCATCAGGTTTGTTTCGCTTCAAAAGACGCGTTGTTACTATAAGCTGTGTAGATGATTTGAGAACCACTGTCTGCCGATTTATTTGCGGCAAGGTGGCAGCTCTGGGCCCATAGCCATCGCCTTTACGCGGTTTGTCAGAATTATAACCATATTGACAGTGCTGAACAACAAATCAATTTTTTTATTATTGTTGTGAGATTTTCAGAATACATCTTACATCGCAGTACTATTTTGTTGCGCCATTTAGTGATCACCTGTATGTTACAGGGTGATCACTGTACATGATCATGACACATACATGACAATTTACACGATTTCACGATTTCACCTCTTTTGGTTTATTCGGCTGAAAATATACTGGAGCAGTGGGCAAAGCGACGAAAATAACAATACAAAAAGTACTTAAGACTATAAAAATTTCAAATAGGTAGATAAAATTGAAACGGAGGATGTTTTAGACTGGGTCAGTTTTCGAAAAAATACGAAATTCAAATAATAAAAGCACTTCATAAAATGTGACTGAACTATTTATTCATATTCATTTTTTCAGTAATATACAATATAAAAAAACAGATTTTCTTATTCACTAGTTATAACTTAACTAGATATTTACATTTTGTAAAATTTATATAAACTTTTTGCATCACAAATTTTTACTTACGTACTAGAAAATAGAGTATTTTTTTATCAAAATATACAACTAGAGTCAGTAACATAGCTTTTCATATAAATAGAAAATTCTTATCTATTTAAACGTAATGAGACATTAGTTACTATAAAAGGCTTTGATTTACAAATTTAACAAACAAAAAATGAGTGCGTGCTTTACACTTCTAGCTCTTCCATGGTTTTTGATAACCGATTGTTATCAATCCTCCGTCTCTGACTTCTCCTGACTGCATCTGCTCGACGGTAGGGTTCACTCTTGAGTCCCAGTAGTATGTCTTCCAAAGCACCATTGTAAACTTCATCTTGTTGAAGAAGTTTCTTTTCTTGAACCAGTCTTGTTTTGTGTTTCAATTCATTTATCACAGCATCCTGGAAGATTAAAAAATACCTGGGTATAAACATTCTGCTTTATATCATTGTGCAAAATTCAAGTTATGTGATTTTCATTTGTTCGAACATTAAACCACTTCAATTAAGGCCCAGTTTGTTCAATTCGAGTTCAACTTTAAAATCAGCTTTGTGCTCATACATAAAGTATCAATGTTTTGAGTTCAACTTTTAGCTGAGCAACTGGGCTCATCCCATCATTTTTCCATCCGTGAACTTAAACTCAACTAGAAATTGAAAGCGTTGACTGAACAATGCAAAAACGTGCAACCGGTGACATTTTTGAAACTGACGTTGGCTTTGGTAAGATATTTTGGCATCATTTTCAATCAACTTCAAAACTGATTGTTTTCTGTGGCGCACCCTAGCGTTTAATAAAAAAAAATAGCTCTAATTGACCAATGTTCAATTTTTTTGTACTAATTTTGAACCAAGGTCAACGTGATTGAAATTTAGATTCCGCTAAGTAGATATAGGTAGGTACGTAAGTTGCCATTTTATTAAGAAATGACTATCGTTGCTCAGAAGCATATCGAACAAAGAATTTCTGTTTACTGTCAGGTTATAGCTAACCTTCAATTGGCAAATAATGATCCTACCCAGTTTTAGCCGTTTTTCGTGCATCGCTCTGCATTAAGTAACTTTACCTAACCATTGATTCTTGATAACTACTACCCACACAAAATTAGAGATGAAAAATGAGAAATAGATTTTATTTTGATTCTACCCATACTGATAAAAGTAAACTTACATTGGCTCTCATTAATTTAGTCTTCCAGAATTTTGACCAAAAATTTTGGCAACATTGGCGGCTGAAAATAGAACCAGTTCTAATAATTCATATTAATGTTCTTTAAATCATGCCATAAATGCAAAATACGGAAATTTGTACTAAAAATATAATCTTTACTAGTATAGGGAGAAATCAAAATTTTAAGATATGGGGAGAAATGGAATGGAAAAATGAAGTTAATTGAGGAATCCCAGAGAATGGAAATGGAACCATACCTACACAATGTAACTTTCAACTCATTTTATACTACCTATATATTCTACAGTATAAATACACCTATTTATAGACATCTCTAGGTATTATATTATCTACAGGGTGATACTTACCTACTTTGAAAAAATACTATTAATGTCTTCTCTTCACTCATGTTCTAAGAAATAAATATACTAAGTGCCATAGTTGGCTAAAACTGAATAGCCCTGTATACCTGTCACAAGCCCTATTATAAGGATGGATAGATTATTAAAAAGGAAGCTGACTTGACCATATAAACATGCCTCGCAAATGCATGGCCTTTTATTACTTTTTTATGAATAATTCATAAATGGGCTAAGGTATTTCGGTGTAATTTGCCAATATTTGTTTTAAATGATTATCTACTCATAATAGAATTTCACTTGAATCCAAGCAGTAGTTCCAAAGTTTAGAGGAGCTGAGGAGTCATAAAAAAGCGGATTTTGAAAAAAAAAATCCATAATATGGAGTTATGAAATTAACCAAGGACTTTACGGTTAATTTTTCTGGAGTTGAAGTCGGGACATCATTTATAGCGGTCTTGCCGTTTGGAATATAAAAAAAGTAAAAACCAAGCCAAGCGATTTCAAAATATCTACAACATAAAATTATTTTTAGTTGTACAAGTGTCCCAGTAGCAAAAAATCGATTTTTTTAATGTGATGATCTACTTTTGATTTGATTTTCTTGTTTAGTTCTTTGATCTGTATTATTATTGATTTTTTGGTTCTCCAGTTTGTGGAAACTAATTAAAAATTAAAAAAAAAAATGGCAGTCAGGTTTATTTTACAAAATTCTAGAGATATATGAAAACTTGTATTCAGTCTTTTATTACGGTTGTATAAATTTCACTTTAATGATATTAAGGTTTGTCAGACCTAATTCTCTAATAACTGTTGACCTGCTAAAGCTGGTCAAATTGCCAAGCACTGCTCAAATTTCCAAGCATGCATGCAGTAATATTTTATGCTGGCATTTCAGTCCAGAAAAAACTACCCACAGAAAACTGATAATTACAACCCAAGTTCTAAATGTAATTGTCCCATTTAACCGAATGTGAAATGAACTGCCACATACCTGCTGCTTCTTTTGGTTGATTTTATTCTTCTTCACAACATCCTCGTTCATTTTATTATTTGCATTCTGCGCAGCAAGTTCCAATCTCTTCCTCTGTTCATTCTCTTGATCTGTTTGCTAAAAAAAAAAACAACAATTAAATTATCGTTTTCCAACATCTTGCTTGAACACAAGCCACATACCTTGAAGGCTTTAACAAATCGCACCAACAGAGAAAAGAAAGCATTAGCATCCGTCGTCCTGGGCGATTCGGCGAAATACTCAACACATTCCCTGAAAGCCTCCTGAGCTGCCTTGGCGTCGTTCTTCAGTCTCCTCAGTTTTTCTTCCGAATTACCAAGGAAATCTCTCACGACGAAACTGTGGGTTCCTTTGCCGCGGATCTCGGCCTCTTTCCGCACAGATTCCATGCCTTTTTCCAAGTCGTGGACGTCTGTTGTGATGTTTTCCAGAGAAACTAAAGAACGATTGTTTTAGTGAAAGTCAAAAATCGAAGAGTCAAAACGAACCTAGTGCTGCTTTCTCGATATAATGCAGGTCAGAGTCGAAATTCATCAAATCCGGGAACTTTTGCCTGATCGTGGCTACAATGTAGTGAAGAAGGCACATTCTCTTGTCCGTGGATTTAGTATCGAGTAAAGTATCTAGAGATTGCAGTTTGAAACCGTAAGCTGGGCCTCGCTTGCTGCTGTTCAAGTAGTTTCCAAAAGCCAGAATTATTTCCAAGACTGATCTGAGTTTCTTCGAGTTCTTGACAGAGTTTGAGCCAGATATGATTGCGTGTATTTGCTAGAAAATACCAAAACCGTGAGAAGAGAATCAACTATACCTCTGTATTTAGTCGTGTATCAAGTGACACATCTATAAAAATTAGGGAAATGACAAAATAAACAGCTAAAAATGAAGTGGACCAAACCGAAATTTTGCCACGGTTAAAATGGGGTTATTAAAAAAAAATTCCGATTCTGGAAATTTTCGTGGTAAACAATTTTACTACAAGGTAGATATACTATCTTAGTTCACTTGATTGCTTGATTGTTGACGTTCTTTACGATATGCAAAAACTTTAGCAAGGTCTCGTTTTGAGGAAACAAGTCGTAGAGTTTTTTGTCACATTTGCGGAAAGCGCACATCAATAGCTGCTTTCTTTCGGCCAGAATCACGGATCATGATTCGGAAATCTGCTGACTGGATTAGTTGGTTGATTAGTTGCACATTTTAGAATTTCAAAATTTTCAAAAATCGGTAAATTTTTTGAAGTGGTCCACTTTATTTTGGTCCAGTTTACTTGATGAATTACAATAATATCTCATTTTAGGAGTAGGGGGGGGGGAGGTTGTGGACTTGTGGTATGAGATCAAGAAAAAAGCCATTCAGGGTTGGCCTTAGTGTCGAAAAATTCGGTTGTTCAGTCAATCCTCTAGTGGCTCCAAATGATGAATCTTTTGTTTCTAAAGCCAACCTAACTAATTCATGTGTTGATCGCACAGTACTGTGAAGAAAATTATTATACAATTATGTACAGCTGGCGTCAACCAAAAGTGACTGGATTTTTTTAATTTGCAGGAACTGTTCTGCCAGATTTCATAGTTTTTGACAAAATATCAAAATACATGACAGGCATCTCTGAACAAAGCCATATTCATATTCAGAATAAAACTTCATGCCAGTAGAAATTCGAAATTTGATTCCCAAAATCCGTAATCCATAAAAGACCACTCAAGTTGAATAGGGAAAGTGCGAAAACGCAAGGGAGGAAACGAGACATCACTCTAGCAACTCAAGTTGAATTTACTAAGTTCAAATGGCAAGCAGAACGCACCTAATTTCTCAGGGCCATTACCGCGCCAATGCCAGGCATAATTTGCAACTTACCGGCGTTATCAAGTGTATATTGTCGTAGAAATTCCCGATGTAACTCATAACCGACAATTTGGCAGATATCCTTTCCACTTTCGTCAATTGTAGTAAAAATTTATCTTCTTCCGTCAACATTATAACATTCTTCTTCTCGGCAACGTACTCCTTGTACGCCTTGGTCTCTTGCTCGGTCGGCACCATGCGCTGCAGCAGCTCAACATTTTCCAAAGAGAGCTGTTTCAGGTCCAACATGTTTATCGCATTGATGACCTTTTCGGGCGGCATTTCGAGCTTCCTTCGGGATATCGCTATGTTCCTCAGCCTCGTGTGCTCCAGCAGCGTGACGTTTTCCGGTTTCTTGAAGCGCTTACTCGGGAACGACGAGAGGCCGTCGATTTCGCTGTTGCCGTTGGCCAGGGAGCCGGCGTTTCCGATTTTGAATCGCTCTTCAAAATCGTTGAAATCTATATGGCAGTGGAGCTTGTCGTCGTCGAGTTCGTTGAAGATCGTTCCTCTCACCTGGTTCGGCTTGAGGGCGATCCAGTTGATGGTCGGTAATTTGTATTTCGTTTGTACTTTTCGTTTGATGGTCATGGCTCCGTCGGGTGCTTGCATGAAACCGGCCGGGGGAGGTGGGATGGGGGCTCCGGGAATCTTCGACGGTGGTGGCGGCGGTACCGGCGGGGGAGGCGGGGCCGGAGCCGCGGCCTGTGGTGGAGGTGGTGGAGGTATCACAGATGAGGTTGTAGTATTCGTAGAGGCACTTGGTGTAGTCAAGCCGCCATCAGACGGAGTTTTCATCAGAATTTCCGCTAGGCTCGAGACTGGAAATAATACAACATTGAAGAAAGGTCGAAGCTCTTCGGCAAAGCTGCTGCTGGAGGAGGTACACGCTTTAAGCAACCGGTGATATGGTGTGTAACAAGAGTAACGCACATATACAGGTACTTATGGAAATGTTGGTTCAAGACTTATTGTTTAAGAAGTTTTCAATGAACCTTGAACACTTAGTGTCAAATGATTTGGTTAAGCCTTTAGTTCCAGAACAGTGAACACTGAAGATCGCTTGAGTGATTACCTTCAATTATTATCTAATGGATTCATTAGGTATATGTACTTCTAGCTTCACTTCTAGTCAACAATACATACAGACTTCGTACAGTTGAATGGATTGATTGGTTTACGATCAAAACCACAATAATCGAATCGTTAAATATTGAAAGGAAAGTATAGAAACATCTAAATTTCGCAATCATCAAATGGGTAGGTGTAGTAGGTTCAACCCTAGTGTGATTCTAGTTAGCCGGGCGTCTCGCCACGCAATGCATTTGAAAAAGAGAAATTCGGGGAATCATAGATCACTAGAATCACACTAGGGCTGACCGTGCTATACCTTTTTTTACCTAACTTATTTTATTGCACACCTACATGATGCAAATTGATGAACACTTTCAAGTTGTATTTTTCTGAATTTCGTCAAAATCATCTTTTCCTATCAAGTCCCTGTGTGGTACCTACTCTTGTTATAAACCAAATTTGGTTTAAATCGGTTGTGTAAGTGTTTCTACAATTATTGAAATGTTGAAGGGAATGCTTTCAATTATTCTAATAACAGCTTCTCAAGGGCTTTCAAATGACATCGCACGTTGAGTTCTGTGAGAAATAGCTCCTGTCGTTTTTTAGTAGTGAGAAATAAAGTTTGACAAATGATAGCCAGAAACTATTGGTCGCATCCTAGATGGAAGCTATTAATAAAGAGTGATCGAATACATTTCTCCTCAAAGTAGGCCTCGGTCTCCTTGGTAGCCACGTTTTTCGGCCAGATTTCAAGGAATCATAGGCCACTTGAGAAATATATTCGATCGCTCGTTACCTATATGTACTTATACCAAATTTCGACTCAACTAGATCAACGGTTCTTCAATTATTGTCGAAGGTTAACGACTACAGACAGACAGACGGACGCACGGGCAGATAGAGAGACAAAACCACACAAAATGCCAATGCAATGCTCAACAGTCTGAAAACTGTAAATAGGTACGTATGTGCTATTTTTTTTTTTAATTGAATTTCATATAATTTGGCATAAACGAAAACAATGACGGAAAGTGATTTTTAAATCAGAACAATACAGTGCAATTAACACAATCCGTCTCATTTGTGGACTACCCCCATCCAAAGCCTATACCAGCATCGATTTGCCCGCATATTTATGGCTCTTCAGGGTTAACTACGAGAATCGAGATTGTTTCAAAATTGTAACAACACACTAAAATTATAATTCAGATGGATGTCCAACTTCCGAAAATCTCTATTTTCGGCAATAAAGTTGAACGGGTTATTGTTGCACAATGGGGTACTTGCCAATGAAATAGATTTGACTGAAAATACTTTCAATCATCAACAAGATTAATAAAGAGTATTTCCTGAAAATTTCCGGGAAATCCATTGGTTAAAAAGATTTTTTTTTCAAAGGGTTGGTAACAGTAAGGAAATTTTAGTAGGATCTTTATATGTGTCTTTTTCAAATATTGTGATGCCACTCCACTTTTTTGAGTTTTCAATCCAACAGTGCTGTTTGTTCAGTTTTTAGTATATTTGTGACGTCACAAATATATTTTTAAAACACGTATTACGGCCGCAATTTTGAGAATTTAGAATAAAGAAAAAATATGGGTACATTATTTTTGACCATACTATCGATTAAGCTGATAAAAAAAATTGGGCAAGTACCCCATTAGCGGAAAATACTAGAAACGTTCAAAGAACGGCTTTTTGATTGGTCCTTTTTCAAAGACTTTCAAATTTTAATGGATTTTATAAAGAATACCGTTGAACACCACAGAGCCAATAATGAAACCGATTTCATATCGTTTCTTGGTGATACAAGGCTGTTGAAATTTTTAGCGGTGAATTAAAATTAACGTGTGGCTCACAGAATTGGCCTGTAAAACAGAAAATAGCTGTATTACACTGCACAATTTCTTGAACAATCTGTCAGTTAAACAATCAAGTTTATTGTTTTTTGACACTATTTTGGCAGATTGTTCAAGAAATTGTGTAGTGTAATACAGCTATTTGACGCGAATTTTTTTAGCGCAACCCACGAAGTAGGTGGTGGGAGTGGTTGAGCGGTGGGTAGTTCCTTCTGGGACACCTATAGGTATACGTTCTTACCTCTATCTAATGACCCTAATTTATTTTTTGTTTGTTTTCCAATAGAAAGCCTCCTCCTAAACTACCCTCGAGTCATTTTCTACTAATTTTGAGACATCCTGTAGCAAGACAGACACGTGACTTTATGCTTTTTCGTTATGACATTGACTATTCATCAAAGAGTTTCTCTGGGGCTCTATCACTAATGATAGCACGATGAGTAGAATTCTACGACTGTGACGTCACATTGCGTAGCAAATGAAAAGCTGCTGCCAACGTAGTTTTCTACTCATCAACCCCTGAATCCGAATCTCAATGTGCTCAATGGATATGTTCCTATCAATTTTACGGCATATAAAAAAAAGCTTACTGGAGGCTCCTTTTGGCAAGCTTTTTGTGGCATTTTCCAATTCGGCTATTTTCGACTCAAACATCGACTGCCGATTCTTGGACTCCTGCTCGTGATGCTGGACGACGCGCCGCAAAGTGCTCACTTCTTCGTCCGCATGGCGCTTGAACTCCGCCAATTCGTCCCTCTCTTGGCGAATCTGGACCAATTCTGTTTCCAGAAAAGCGATCTTTTCCAAAGCCTGGTGTTCAACATCTTGAATCCGTTCGTGCATCTACGAATCATGAATTTAGTATTCGATAAAGAAATATATTAAGCAAGATTTAGCGAACCTGAGCAAGTTCATCTTCCAGTTCGGACGCTTTTTCCAACGCTGCTGTTTTCGTTTCGCTGTCTTCCATCAGCGCGGCGACATCGAACACATTGTCTAGGTAAGCGGAAATTTGAACTTGTAATTCCTCGCTTTCCGTGAACCGGAGCTTTTCAAGGTAATTGTCCAAACCCAGAGACGTGAATTCATATTGCAAATGGACCCTGAAATTCATGTCTTCCACGGAATGGACGATTATGTTGACGAATTGCATGCAAGCCACCTAGGAACAAAACAACGATTCAAGTAGCAACAGAAGTTAAAATATTCTATACACACTAAAACTCACCATAAATTCTATATGGAATACTTCGTAGTTGAGAAAATAATCCATTAAAGTTTGAAACCGGTTGATTTCTTGGCAAACTTCTTTGAAATTGTCAAACGCCGAAAGGATGATTTCGTGTCCACCTTTGACTAAACAAATTGCAGCCAACAATTCCAGAACCAAAGCTTTCGTCCTTAGACTTTTATGTATGAGACTCAATGAAATGCAATTTATGGCTTCTCGATGCTGAATAACCATATTAAACCCGTACTGCAATAAAATTTACAAAAATCAGCACAATTTTCACATACTGAAATGCTAAGCAAATTCTTATACTTTATTGTTCATGATTGCTCTCATGCACATGATGCAAACGTGGATGTCGTCCTTTGATTCGCCCATCTTCAACTTGGCGACATGCTTCGATCGCCGTTTGATGGTCGGACTGTCCGTCATGTCCAATGGTGTCCTGATGTAACCGTTTTGCTTGTCATTGTTTATGCTCCCCGAAGTGTTGTTCAGAGTGACTGAAGCTGGATTGAGTTTCTCTTCAGATGCCGCCCTCGATTCTGCTATGCGCTGCTCGTGCCTCATCATCCCCAGACGGAAACTAAGGTAGTCGATCAGGACATCGAGACCGTTATTTTCTTCGTTGAGAAATTCTCGAACCCATCTACAAAAGTTGGCATTTTATACTTGGAACAAAATTCAACTGCAAACGTTGAAATTTGCGCTGGATTTAGAAACGATAGAACTTTAGCTTGTCGTGAATGATTTCAAATCTGTTTTCAGTGTTTGTTAGCTAGATCATTTCAACTAACTTGATCCATTTTGATTTTAGAGTGAAGCATCCAATTTTTATTGTAGGAGAAAATCGTATCTGCGTACATTGGCCATGCAATATGCAAAAAATCCAGAACTAAGGAAAAGCTGAACGGGGCCTTTTTAACTTGATGTCTCTTTGCAGATGGAAGTAAGTTCAATTCTTCAGGTGGATGGACGAGTTTTTATATGGTGAAGGAAGAATGACACATTTAGGAAAAGTAAGAAGAGTGATGCATTTTACTTTCTGAATTTGATGAGAGAAGTTGATGGAGCATACCGGAGCATGCTATCCTGCCCGGGGGGAATTCATCAGCTTGTTCAGACTTGGGTGGGGGTCGACCCATCCAAATTCTGACTTCGCTTAGCGTTGCTGCAGTCGAGTTTTACCTCGACTGGAGCGGTGTACCACACGCAATGTGTGGTCCCCACAGGAAGGGTGAATCCAGATTACTAATACATAGCAATATTAGCATTATTATTGGTAAGAGATATTGTAATTCTAGTCTTCTTAGGTCCGGTTCTGAGAGACACGATTCTGAGATAATCACAGATTTAATAAAAGCGGATAATGTTATGACTACCCACTTAATATGTAATTTTTACCGAAGTAAATACTGTAAAAACAGATTTGAAAGAACCAGACCGTTATCCCATGCCAAAATTGGCAACCGAATTTTTTTGGAGGTTTTGAAAGACGCCAATAATTCACAACATGTTTCCGCAAAATCCTTCTTTAATCCGTGCAATTCAAGGAAATGGTACACAAATACTAACTCGATGTGGTTCGTGCGCAAGGATATTTCCAGATCTCTGAGAACCTGAGTCGATGTGGATTCGACCACCATTTTGCGTTTCTGAAACAAAAGAATGTAGAAGAATCACACCAGTAGCATACGATTTCCATACATTTAACCTTAATTAACACAATTTGTGGCACATTTAATCATGAAACCATTCAGTCAACAACTTAATAATAATTGTAGAACATCAAGGCGGTAATCGATGATTAACTGCTGCTACAGCTCCATAGTCAAGTTCTAGTTATCGCTAGAGCTAATTGCAAAGGTAAAGTCTTAGCAATTAATATACAAAAAAAAACTTACCCGGTGGCTTCTTGAAGCCTTAGGGTCGAGATACGTCCTTAACTTATTCAAATAGTAGGAAGGAGGATCCTTTGCTTGGACCATTTCCTGCAAATAAAAATCACGGTAAAATATTGACCGACATAATAGTTCTTATAAAATCGAAACTTAGGATAAAATCAATTCCATGAGTTCACGGTATCATGATTATACGCAGAGATACGTCTACTATGCAAACTTCATAGTAGACTGAACAATATCAAAAACAAACAGGAACAAAACAAAACTGGGTCTATGCTGTGCATTCATAAATTATGAATAGATCTTACATTGCCTAATATCGATTTTTATACTAGGTACAACAATGTCTTTAAATTAGTACGGGAGATCTCCTACCGCATTTTAGCAGTAAATGACAAAATTGATTGGAATAAAAATAAGGAAGGTCAACGCTGACCTCATCGGTTAAAGTCCTTAAACTTCTGTGACTAAGACCATGCCGGTGTCGTCACGGTATGGCGGTGCTAAATTTTGGAAAAATGCACATAGCATACACCCGACCTGACCTCTCACCTCTCAATACTTTCTCTTTGCTTTTGTGATTATTTTGTGTTTATTGAGATGTTACCTTTTCATGCCATATTCACTTTTTTGTTGTTGTAAACGAGGGTTTTCTATAATTTTTTACATAATTAGATGGGAAAATTATGTGAAATCTCGTACATCTACTTGATACAATAATTGTGTTCTTGTTCATAGCATGACCACACCTTACAACAAATCGGGCATTATTTAAAACACGCACGTATGAGTCACGTCTATTGATTCGGCATATTTTATGATAAATCCCAAGTTCAAAATTATGATAAGAACTTTTCAATGGTGCTTCGATGAAAACAGTCAAAGTCCCAAGAAAAAAAAAAGACTACGAAAGGATGTAGCTAACGTGCGCGAGAGTGCAAAAAGCGTGTATGACAATAATAATCGCGGATATAGCTGACTTGGCTGGGACGGAAACGGAAGTTTGCGGCAATGTTTCATGTGCACGCTGCGTTGTGTGTGACATCGAAAAAAATCTAACTGTTTTGAGCAGGAATTTGATTGAATGCAGGAGCGTTTTGGGTGATACACCACTAGGCTGGACGAAATAACAAGTTTTATAACTTTAAAAGCATTCAAATGCGGTACTATTTTATTAGTTAGGGCGAAAGATGTTAAGTCGGGTCAGGTAAAGTCAATTTTTATATACCTACATTCATCAAGATAAGGCTCTTATCAGTCAATTCCATTAAGAAATGTGGATAGCGAAGATTTTGAGAATTCCACCGACAATTTCCACTGTCTAATGATACGGATTGTAATGTATCGAAAACCCATGCATTCCGCCCTTTTTCACTAACGTTTCAACTCTTTTCTGCACAGATCTATGAGTACACGCTAGGCACTGCTGTTCAAATTTAAAAAGCAGGATCAGCAACATTTTCATTTGTATCTGTGTTCTGTAGTTGACTTTGCTGTCGGAATATTCAGCCAATCCATTCGCTCCAAATAATGAACATTTCTTTGAGCTTTTCAAAGTCTATCGATTGACACGTTCAGTAAAATATGGATTCAAAATTCGCCCATGTAAACCCGCTGTCTGTTCGCGAATAATGTATTTGGGAATAGAAATTTCTCTGATAAAAATAAATTTCAAAGATTTAGCAATACATTTTAAACTGATTCAAACGTCCGTGACGTAAGCAGTTTTCAAAAGAATAATAGAAGAATTCCTCTATTATAATCGTTATTTTTTAATAATTGCAATATACGTATAAATGCGTGAATCTTCGCCCGCAATTCTATGATCTCAACACCTGAAGAGTGGCCGGCGGAACGCCTCAACCGAAGGCCCAACCATTCATGAAATATTGTACAGGTATTCAGATCTATATAATTCCGAAATATTCCTGCATTTCCACGTATTCCCCTCGGTATCCCCTATTATTTTCCAAGTATTCTCCGGTATTCCCATTTCTTGATATTCCCAGTATTTCTTAAAATTCCCAAGTATTCTCAAGCTCAAGTATTCCTGAGGTATTTCATAATATGCTTTCTCATATGCATTCAAATACATACAATATCTGTCAGATGCCTAAAAATCATAAACTGACCCAACTTCGCAGTTTATAACGTTATACAAAACGAAGCAGTGAGAATGTTTTTAGTAAATAATAGTCATGCGTTGAAATAAAAAAATACAGGGTGTTTACGTATAAAATTAAACAAAATTGAAGAGATTCTCATTTGATTGCCTCCAGTCCAATTCCCTGCTAAAAAAAGACGATAAAATGTACTGAGTTACTTTTGATGAAGAGAAATATGTTTTCGATATTTTTTGGTTTATCAATTTTTTCACATGCGTTTTGTTGACCAACCTAACTAAATTTAATGTTTCACCGGTATTTGCATCTCCTACCAGATAACTTTGCCTGGAAGTTGAATACCATACACACAATTAATTGTTACAAGAATCGTTTCCATGGTGTTTGTCTTCCAGTTTAGGTATACTCGGAAGTTATCTGGTATGAAAATACCAGCCCTAGCACCTTTTTTCCAGAAATTCACGGCATTCGTCCACCTTCCAACTGTATTGTTCTTGGTTTCGTTTCTATTTCGAACGACGATATTTTTCTCTAAACAAACGAAAACGACTCGTCTCCCGATCTCTGGCGAGATTTTCCGATACAAGTATTTCCGGGTATTCCTACATATTTCATGATATTCCCGTGTATTCTCGAGTATTCCTACGAATTCTCAGGTATTTCCGAATATTCCTGGTATTTCTATGTATTGCCCAAAGTATTCTGGACATTTTGCACAGGTATTCTCGGGGTGGTTGGCCCCTCGGCCTCAACCGATCTCATGTGTCGAGGATTTGTGGCATGTCATACTGGCGGATTGAAACATCAATGAAATACTAAAAATCATAACAAAATGACCTCATTTTTCTTCGAAGATCCCATTAAAATTTCAAAAACCCTGAACATGTCCATTTCAAATGGAAATTTAGTTGATCGCCCGGTAACTACCCACCATCTAAAATCGAAACGATTTGAACATAAAAAAGAGTTATTTGGACAGTATGTAGTATAGGTAGGTACTTGAAGCAATATGTCCCCATGCATTGCTGTGGAGTCAACTCGAGCGTACGTAGAAGTCTCGTGTACGTATGAAATACAAACAGTGGGTAAGCCATGTTACAGGTATGTTGTTTTTATGTTCATCATGGTCCACTAATGTTACCAATAACAGTACGATGTAGTGTACCTTTCATGTGAAATAACTCAATTTTATTATTTTTACACGATAGAAGCATGATTGTTCACAAAAATATGGATCCAAGCAGCCATGGGAAGTTGAAAAAAAAAAAATTCAATGTTAGAGTAGGCACCATTATTTGCTTGACAAAATACAGCCCAATTTCAATCCCGCCGAAAACGTAAAGTTTCACTGGCAATTAATTTAAATTCTTGTGATACTTGAGTTTTTGAATGTTGACGGGTCGAGTTTTGTAAACTTTCGTAGTGAAATTACTGCAAAGAAATAAATCCAGTGGTTTTAGGCCTGCAGATCTTGCAGGTCACCTGCCAATCTTCATATTCCCTAGAAAACATTCAATGCCAGTCTCAAATTGGTGCACTGTACAGGATGTTCACGATAAAATTCACCCCCCTCTAGTAAATTCCCCTTCAAGATATTTCAAAGAACTGAAAACTTTTTCTTCACGATTTTTCCCAGGGACCTCAAATCGATCCTCTAAAAGTTTCTAATTGGTACCGTATACAGGGTGTGATATGTAACTTTTTTATTTCAAATGCAACACCCTATATTTTATTTCGTTATTTGGTGGAGCCTTTTTTTCTGATTACAAATATATATGACACTTATGATTTATTTTGACAAGTAAGTTGTCATGGATATTACATGGATATTACAGTTATTGGGCCGTATTCATACCTCGCTTTAAAGCTAAAAGCGCTTTTAGTGCGATGCGCATTTAGGGGCATTTCTCATATTTCAGTGTTCAAAAATACATTATTGCGATTGGGAGCGATTGTATGTACTTAATTGCAATTAATTTGCGAGTTAATTTGTATTTTTGAACACTGAAACATGAGAAATGCCCCTAAATGCGCATCGCACTAAAAGCGCTTTTAGCTTAAAAGCGAGGTATGAATACGGCCCTATGTATTTAAGTTGACACTTGTCAAAATAACCTCAAAGATTACAAAAATTTCACAAGTTTTCATAGAAAAACACGTAAAATGTTGTACAACACTCGTGGCTTGTTGCACAAGATGCTTTCCGACACTCAGCCTCTCACAGAACTCGGGCTGCGCCCTCGTTCTGCAAATCTCGGCTTCGTGTCTGAAAACCACTTATGTAACAGCCAACTCGTATTGTAAACTACTATTACCATACGTTAGCAGTATTTAGTATAAGGAGTGTTGTGCAAATAAAAAAAAAACAAGTAGCAAATTCCTGACGGGAGTCTCATGAGCGCATTTTCGAAGTGCAGATGAGTACACTGTTCACTGTTACCTGTAAACAGATTGTACCAAAACTACCACAAGAAATCATCAATCTTTATGAAAACACGAGTAGTCGATAATAAATGAAAACAACAGAATGACATCAACCAAAACTAGAAAATATCCTACAAGTAAGAATTATACCTATATCGATCACAAGCACGGAGCCAGAAGCAGCTTGTTGAACCGCAGCGCCGCGACTTGAAAATCGCATCCGCATAAGTGCATAAGTACAGATTCTGCATAAAAATAGAGAAATCTTCCTTGAGATTGAATGAACCAGGTTGATTTTTTCACGAACATCTTCATTCTTCATTTCTAGATAGTAGGTAGGAAATTCCATTTGAAACTTCAAAGACGAAGTTGATGCATGTTGTGGCAAAGGAGATAGGCCTTGAATTTCAAAATGCACCAAATATTTCTGAATGAGGTTTCCATTTCGGTCGGTTTTCTTGGAAAAAAAAACTGGTAATTATGTATCTAGTGAGTCCCTTGCACTTTGCAATTGCAAATCGTCATAAATTTCATTGCGGCATTTTAGATGAATCCATGCACTCGGAAGAAAGTGCGCTATTTGGTAATCACACTTCGTAAATAGGTGTTTGCTCATTACTCATCTATGTTTACAAAATGAAAATTGAATAGGCAACTCCCCGCATGATAAAAACGTGAAGGTTTCGCAAAATCTCGAAAGAAATCAGGTAGTTACCTATACCCTACTATTATCGATCGAATGATCGATGAAATTGATTAATAAGGAAAAACAAAAAAACCTAATCTTCAGTTTCATCTTTAGTTTGAACTTTCATTATCACTGCTGATGGGAGCATACATGAGGCTGAGGCACGGGAACCAGCTGTGAATTACAGAAGCGCAACATGAAGAAATGCTTTCTGCACCGCGACCCTAATCACGATCAATTGCAACAATGACTTTATTATTCATATCCACCCAATAAAAAGATCATTTTAACATCGCACCAGGAGCTGCTCTTGTCCTTATGCCCTCGAACAAAGCAGACTTTTCCTGATGTCATCGGAGCATAGAGTCGCAGGTTCATTGGATATTGATATTGTCACACACACGCGGTGGCTGCTATTCTGGTTTACCTACTATATGCAGGGTAGGTAGGCACTTTTTTTTTTGATACATGTTGTGGAGTTTGAAAGAATGCAATAGCAAGCCTACGATAGAAGGCAGCAGAACCGGTTCAACATTTTTCCCTTTCGACAATGCGATGCACATATACCCATATGCGTTGACGAATAAATTGTAAAATTATTGCTTTTGACTTTTGGCAGCGCAAGCATTGACCAATTGACGATGTTCTTTCGACTCGGATGACACTAATTAACCTGCCACTCCAAACGACAACCGAGTCATAACCGAATAATTGAGGTAGGTATGTTACATAAAACGACGACGGACGATTAACATCATAGGCAGGGTATACTTTCACTGGTGGCCACCATGGAAGGCATATCCGAACTTGTCTGATGGAGTGTTAAAAATTTAAACACGGTCTATGTTTTTTCTCACCTTTGATTTATATGATTACCTAATCGATGACTCATTTCGTCAATTGAGCAATTTCCAGGAGACATGAGCGGAATGATAAAACAAAACCTAGATTATCAAAATTGAGCGATAGGTAGAAAAAAGAATAATGATTTGGCAGTATACAACCGGAAACAGTTCCTTGGGAGTTTTTAAAAGTTCTTTGCCTTCGACATGCTCTCTCTGTTCAATTCGAAACGATAAAAACTCAAAGTATGCACGGCCAATAGTCTCTTCTAACACACACATGGTAAACATTTGTGTTGACTGAGATAATTATTCTTTTCAGCAAATAATGCACTCTTCTTATTTCCATTCCGACATTATTGTTTATTTGTCCCACTAACCATGTACTGTTTGTTTGGAATAATCTTGGTATTCCTGAAACTTGATAAGACATCAAGTTGTTGCAAGAGGATGTAAGATCAATGAGTCTTTGTTGATTAAGTCATTATATTGATAGACACTGCACTGCTTGGAGCTTGGGAGCTTCAAAGCTCAGTACCTACTTATCCCGGAATTCTCAATGTCAGTGTTTTTAACAATAGACAATGATAATAATAGCAACTCGAGCCGAATTTTATGATCAACTTATGCAGAAGAATTATGTTAGTGTTATGGTGTGGCCCCGAATTTTAAATTTACATCTGAAATCCTTAGATATAGTAACGTCTTAATTTGGTGAATAAAATGCACTGCCATTGTTAGAGACAATTGAATTATTTCACATCATTTTTTGTTTTTTTATTATTCTTAGTCTGTTGGGATTTATCAAAATAATTTGAATCTCGACGGTTTTTTTTTTAATCCTAATTAGTCAAGATTTCTACGTTATGAGAATTGCTGTTTACAACAACGTACTACCAACCAATACACTCGCAAAATTGTCTGTTCAAACATTCTATAACAATAATAGAAGATCAAGCTTTCAATTAACTTTTTCGCGCCAAAAACGGTGACTTAGTGTCGTCATTCCGCGTTAGAACCTTTCCGTTCGCAAGGTTTACCGCCTTGCGCCAGGATCATGTGAATCGCCAGCAGCCACCTTGATTTATAAATTCACATTAGGATACAGGAGACGTCACATTTTACTTTCCGCTTCTATGATGGGGGGCAGGGTTCATGAAAGCGGAATTCAATAAACTACCACACGTGAGTGATCACACGATTGGAGTATTTTTTGGCGAAAAACAAGAGTTTGAACTTGACCGAAACAAAAGGCGTGAAACTCGCTTTTCAACAAAAGTCTTCGGAGCTTTTGGCAAACAAGCACAGAGCACAGCAAAAACGTTCGTTTTGTGTTGACAACAATCGTCACAGCCTAACATTTCTATACAGTGCATTCATCTCTGATTTGGGGTGGATCAAAAGTGTCCAGACGCGGAAAAACGTCACAGGGGAGAGAAGTTCTTGGACTGTCCATTCTACTCCTACAGCCTAAAGCACCTCGAGGCATGGGAACATAATCTCCCCTGAAACACTTGGAAACAACCAAAAACTATTTTTTTTTAGAGGGGGGGGGGATTTAAACTTTTCGATATTTGGAGTACTTGATTGAGCACCCTGTATAATTAATACGAAGCACCTGTACCAAAAATGGCCCCTGACAGTTGTAGTTTATTATGTGAGCTAATCAGTAAACAAAAAATTATTGAAAATAGTTCACTCATTCAAGAATTATGACACATTGAATGCGACTGAAATTTTTGAGTGGCCCATTTCAATTGGTGCGCAGTTTATTATGCCGTTCACGTTTTAAATTCACTGGAATGACTTTTTGGAGCAAAAATAAAGCGACAAGCTGGGGGGCTACGGCAACGTCTGATGACACCTGCAAAGTTTTGGAGCGAAACTATCAGCGGCCGTCAGCCGTATCCTCCCAGCGCTCCAGCTTGTCTCTTTATTTTTGCTCCAAAAGTCATGGCTTGGTTTTGGTTTGGTTTTTGGCTTGGTTTTTTTCCCCCGGAAACTTCGTACCTCCCAATCATCCGTCATCCTACTGAAAATAAAAATAGTGGAGTCCGGAAAAAGTCCTGTACGCTGCATTTTTGAGTAATGCAAATGCCCTTTGGCACACATGTCCTTAGAACCTGTCTGAACAATTTTGTCCATCGCAAATTTTAGTTGAGATCCTGTATACAGGGTGGAGAAGAAAAAAAAAGCATCTTTTGAACGAACAAAGGTGGAGTATTGCGAAGCATGTCATATGATGTGCAATTTGATGGTAGTTGACGTACATCAAACCATTTTGAAACACTGCTAACCGTTTTCAAGATATTCTGAAAAAACTGAGACCTGTCAAAAAAACCATTATATCCATTAAATCGCCTATTTTTTGAAGATATCGAAGTGAAATTTGGTTCTTGCCTAATAAGAGACGTCAGAAATGAATAGCCGTTGCAGTAATTTTCTAGGCCTACTATTTTCTTAAAAGTCAACTTTTTTTTTGGGAGCCGCCATCTTGGTTTGTGATTATCAAGCTGATGACCGAAAAAGTGACTGATAGTCATTAGGCAAGTACAATGACTACCATGCCATCACTCCACCATGTAAAATATCACCTTAGATGAACCTTCATAGCATTTTTGTTGAAAGAAAGATGTCCCACTGATTTTATCGGGTTCTTCAGAACTTTTGATTTTGATTCTTGTCCATTTGGATTCAGTAATGAAGGATTTTCTTTTGGGGTAAATTTTTAGACACAAACAAGAAAAAATTCTAGGTATTTGCCGACGTTTCGATTTAATTAAAATCATTTTCAAGGCTCATGACCTATTTACTTGAAATAATTATTGAATGAATTATAACTGACATTTTTGTGCAGTAAACTGCTTAACAAGTCAGGCAGGAATTCCTGCCTGACCTGTTTCAGTTTTTTCAGAATATCTTGAAAACGGTTAGCAGTGTTTCAAAATGGTTTGATGTACGTCAACTACCATCAAATTGCACATCATATGACATGCTTCGCAATACTCCACCTTTGTCCGTTCAAAAGATGCATTTTTTTTCTTCTTCACCCTGTATACAGGATCTCAACTAAAATTTGCGATGGACAAAATTGTTCAGACAGGTTCTAAGGACATGTGTGCCAAAGGGCATTTGCATTACTCAAAAATGCAGCGTACAGGACTTTTTCCGGACTCCACTATTTTTATTTTCAGTAGGATGACGGATGATTGGGAGGTACGAAGTTTCCGGGGAAAAAAAACCAAGCCAAAAACCAAACCAAAACCAAGCCATGACTTTTGGAGCAAAAATAAAGTGACAAGCTGGAGCGCTGGGAGGATACGGCTGACGGCCGCTGATAGTTTCGCTCCAAAACTTTGCAGGTGTCATCAGACGTTGCCGTAGCCCCCCAGCTTGTCGCTTTATTTTTGCTCCAAAAAGTCATTCCAGTGAATTTAAAACGTGAACGGCATAATAAACTGCGCACCAATTGAAATGGGCCACTCAAAAATTTCAATCGCATTCAATGTGTCATAATTCTTGAATGAGTGAACTATTTTGAATAATTTTTTGTTTACTGATTAGCTCACATAATAAACTACAACTGTCAGGCAACAAGTCAGGCAGGAATTCCTGTCTGACTTGTTAAGCAGTTTACTGCACAAAAATGTCAGTTATAATTCATTCAATAATTATTTCAAGTAAATAGGTCATGAGCCTTGAAAAAGATTTTAATTGAATCGAAACGTCGGCAAATACCTAGAATTTTTTCTTGTTTGTGTCCAAAAATTTACCCCAAGAGAAAATCCTTCAGTTCTTCAGAACTAGAGGACCTACTGCTAACCATCAGACCATCGCAAGTAATTGAACACCGCGATTATGACCCTTGATCATTTTTCAAGTTGTTTACCAAAATTCATAGCCATAAGTTAAACGGTTCGGTTTTAGCAGCTTTTTAAATAAAAAAGTATCGTGGAAAAAGTTAGAAAATTACGAGGTATCTGGGTTATCTCTTGAGTCATTGGAAAAAGATCCTCTATGGAATTTTGATAAATTCATGCTGAATTATTAGAAAAAAGTGCATTCTTTGATGAAGGTTTCAAAAAACTGGCAAGTGGCACAGGATGTACTCATGTGATATAGGAAGAACACGAAAGACTATCTTGCAGTAGGTAGAGAGCGAACAAATTGTGCGGTAGGGCAACAATAATAATGGATGGAACCTGATAAATTTTGACACCGCCATGTATTTTGATATTCTATTCGGATTTCTCCTTCGACTTTGGGAAATGTTGGCATGATGGCGATCTATGCAGATGGACAGCACAGGGTGATAAGAAATTGAAGAATTTCATCCCATCATCTAAATGGGCATGAAAATCGCCTAAAAGATACATAATTTAACGCTTAACAAGACAGAAGAAACCGTTCTGAACTGTTTTCAGCCGTTTCTTCAAACCTACGCTATAGAATGCACTTTTTTCTTAGATTCAGTGAAAATTTATCAGAATTCCATGGAGGATCTTTTTTATAATGACCTAAGAAATAACCCAGATACCTCGTAGTTTTTCTATTTTTTTTACGAAAAAGCGATATTTTTTGTTTAAATAGCTTCTAAAACTGAACCGCTCCATTTATGACTATGATTCTTGGTAAACAACCTGAAAAACGATCAAGGGTCATAATCGCGGTGTTGAATGACTTGCAATGGCTCGATGATGAACAGTAGATCCTCTAACTCTGAGGAATCCAATAAAATCAGTGGGTCATCATTCTGTCAGCAAAGATGGTATGATGGTTCATCTGAGGTGATCTTTTACATGATGGACTAATGGCATGATACTTGCCTGGTGACTATCAATCACTTTTTTGGTCATCAGCTTGATAATCACAAACCAAGATGGCGACTCTCCCAAAAAAGTTGACTATCTTATTTGAGACAATAGGAGGCCTAGACAATAACTGCAACTGTTATTAATTTCTGACCTCTCTCATTAAGCAAATACCAAATTTCACTCCGATTTTTCCAAAAATAGGTGATTTAATGAAGATAATGTTTTTTTTTGACAGTTTTTCTCTCAGTTTTTTCAGAGTATCTCGAAAACGGTTAGAAATGTTTCAAAATGGTTTGATGTACCTCAACAACGATCAAATTGCGCATCATATGTCATGCCCTGCAATACTTTACCTTTGTCTGTTCAAAAGGAGCCACTTTTTTAGTTTTTTCTTCTTCACCCTGTATACAGGATCTCAACTAGAATTTCGCTTGCGACAAAACAGACAGGTTCTAAGAACATGTGCACCAAAGGACATTGCATTACCCAAAAATGCAGCGTATAATACTGATACTGTACCGACCTGTACCGTTCCTGAAGTCGTACAAGTAATATCCAATAATTTTATTAATTTTCATGTACGAATGGAGGTGTGCGTGGAAAGCCTTGCAGTTTGTGCTGAAAGCCTGAAACTTGGCATACATGGTCTATAGACTGTCCTTTACGATATAAGGGTGCACCCATGACGGAACCGCCGTGCAGCTGTCAGAATCGCCGCGACACCTTTGCACGCACACTTCCATTCGTACATGAAAATGATTGCATATTACTTTCACGACTTAAGGAACAAATGAGGCTCACGAACTTGTCAAAGTGAAAAATCAGGTCTCGTACATGGTTTTCATGTGCAGGAAGCTTTGAAGAAGTGAACTAAATAGCGATTTACACTTCGAATGCCTTGAATTAGGATAAAAGTCAAAATGAAAAAAGCCTAAATTTTTTTCTGAAATTTTTTTTCTTCAACAAAACAAAATCTTTTTTTTTCAAACTGCAATTATAACATTCAATTTGAATTCAGAAGATGTGATTTAGTCTGAAACGACATTAAACTTATCAATTTGGTCCGAAATTACAAATAAAAAAATCTGTGCCACGGCTAGAGCTATCCCCTCCCATTCCCCCTCCTTTTGTAATATTGACATCTGTTTTGGTGAAGTTATACTGTGAGGTCTACTGCATTGATAGACGTCATTTTTGAATCAGATCGATAACCAACTTCAGTTTTTTCCCCTGGAAGGTAGGCAAATGACAATTCTGACAGCTGCACGGCAGTTCCATCGTGGGTCCGCCTCGTAAATAGTAAAGGAGAGTCTGTAGAGCGTATATGCCAAATTTCATGCTTTCATCACAAAATGCAAGGTTTCTCTGAAAAATGGTCGTTAACCGCCGCACTATCACAAGCTTTCTAGTACGTATAATTTTTCTGCAATACCAAAGTATCCTAATTTCCTGGTGATAAGTTTACCCTAAAAACTGATACCTACCAAACAAAAGTCCGTAAGTATTTCGATTACAGTTGTTGTGGACCTACATCACTAGTCAATAAAAACAACAAAACAAAACAAGAGGCAGTAAGCTGAAGGCCAGATAATATTTGTAGTGTTCCTGTTGACCGTACCGTTTTAAATATTTAATTACTAATTATTAAATACTTGGGCCACAAGTACTGAATAAACAATGAAGAACAACAACAACAAACAAATTTTTCAATTATTTAATTTCCCACGAGCCCTTGGAGGGGTAACTCAGTTTTCTGTCAATTTATGGTCAATTCAATGTCAGTGTCATCGGGCCTAAACAACATGACCGAGAACAAGACTATCACAGCTCACCTGATCACAGATGATTTCCCATTTCTTTTCCAGTTCGTAGCTTTTGAGCAGTTTCGCTTTGTCCGGTGGTAGGTCCATGGACGCCTGTAAAAACAAAACGTTAGTCAACTTCCCTTATGAGATCAACAAAGATAAAGATAAACAACAAATCATGATTCAATCTGTGTAAACAATTTTATTCAGTAATTTTTCTACTGATGGGATTATATCTGTACATTATTTATCTTTTATTACACTAATGGAATTTCTTGCAGCTCCTATCGCAACCTGTACGTGTCATTTTCTCCGGAAAATCGTCAGGGAAGTCCCAATTATTACTTATTTACGGCAGGTGGCACGTGGAGTGGCGCTTCCAATTTAAACAACACCGGCATGCGATATGAAACAGGTTGCTGACCTTTCGAATTAAAAATTCATCAAATTAGGGTCGACAGATTATTGAAAGGTCTGATTGATAAAGTCATTTCTATACGGCATTGTGAATATTGGACGGAACCAACCACAGCAGAAGAAGATACTCAATGTCTGTATTTTACGATGCATTTCCACCTCGATTTCCACGGAGCAGACTGCATTTTCATAGAACATTTGGGGTATAAAAGTTGAAACCTAATGGGATAGGGTGAGTGCGTGGGTGCAGCAATGCAGCGTATGACGAGACAAGGTGGGGCAGGGTCTTTGACAAGTCGTAAAGCCCGAGATGTAGAAACGCAGCGCAACATCGAACTACAATGTTAAGTATTTTCATTCCAATTCAATTTTACATGTTCTATTTTTAATGTAAACTGATAAGCAGCTCTGTATTTATTCCTATTTATAGAAATTACCTAATTTCACTATGTCTAATTACAAATTTCTTCAGATATTGGCAGTTGGCACACCGATTTTTCGATCCAATTAAAAGCGACAAAAACAAAGGAATTAAAACTGTCATCAGTTTTTTACTGCTGAATATTTGGAAATCGCGATGTCATGATAACTTTGCCAAATTGCCTTAGGAAATAAAAGCCAATCGATATGGATGCGCCGGGTGAATGAATGCATTATAGAATTTTGTAAGCGGCATTATGTTTTCAACTAGGTATCGTATTTCTGAACACAAATTAATGGAGTTCGGAAATTATTACATGGATTCCAGCTAATTAGAGTTCTTTACGGGCTCCACAGCTCAGACAAATTGGAAATTTGAAATCCATCTCGAAACTAAGACGCCTATTTATAAGCATCTGAAGTCTAAATATATTTTCAACTCTATATAAAACCTTCCTCAATGTATTTCGTCCTAAGCCGAAGCTCGGTGCCTAGGGAGGAGAAACAAAAGCTATTTGGGCCGGAAACAGGGGAAGCCGGTAAACTATAAGTTTGCGCGCTTTTTTTTCGGGAACTTGTTATTTCGCTTCACTTGAAGATACAATGCTTGAAAGCATGTACACAAAATAAAGAAGGCAGGATCTTACTGTAATAGCGTGGGGTCAACAAAATTCACGGAGATGTTTTTGGAAACAAAATGTTAATCAATCGGAGCGACTGGCTAGGGTGAATGACTGAATATTTTTACAACAAAGTTAACTACTGCAAATGAAAATTTTGTCACTTGCATTACACAAAAAAGGAACTGTATGTACCTACATGGTAAATCACCATATCAGAATATAGTTGATAAACCGCCAAAAAATATTATAAATCTATACAAAATACAGCTTCTACATTGCTCAATATTAGAGAAATCTGTATTTACGTAGGTAGAAATAGCATAGTAGTAAGTACTTAATTATATACTTTTGTACGAGTTGAATGTAGGCGTAATTTGCATCCGAATAACCGGTAGACAGGTGTAATCGATGAGGAAAACTAGACTTCCCTAATCCAACTGGATGAATCCTACTGGAACAAATTGACAAACGTGGGCCGTGAAGCGAGCTCGAGGGCTGCTAGGTATTTGTTATTTTTTTTACAGTTTCACCAAGATTTTATAATAGGTGGTGGGCTTAATACTCTTTATATTTTCACGAGCATTTCCATAACCACTGATTTTTTACAAGCATTTCGCTCCATTTCTTCGATGTTTTACACTGAAGTGACCACTTTAAAATAAAGAAATTAATATGCGGAAACCTATCAGTCACTCTCTATAATTACATTTCAATTTGAGCGGCAGTAGCCAGAATCGATAATTTTTTTCGACAAAATCTAAACCACATATCCGCTTTGTTTACATCACAAAAATTTTATAGTGCGGTGGTATACCTACTTGCAGTCAGTAAAAGTGTGTTCTGTTTATGGAACATCATCTATAATTAAAACACGTGATAAGTATAAACCGGATAACGCTAATGGCTACTTTAATTTTAATATTTGGTTGCAAAGTTACACATAAACACAATATCGGGTATTACAGAAAGAAATTATGTGAGCATAGGCATTTAAAATTTACCCACGGGCATACTTTCAAGATGACTTATAGGCCATCCACAATGATGTTAATGTTAACGTAATGTTATCCGGCAATGAGAATGTTAGCATTCAAAGCAATGAGTTTCAAACGGTGACGTTCACAATCATGTTAGTGGCAATGGTAAGCATTACCCATTGAAACACGTTGCTTTGAAATGTTAACATTACCATTGCCGATAACATTACGTTAACATTAACATTATTGTGGACGGGCTATTAGACGAGTGCATCTCGACTCGAGTCCTGACTAGGTACGCTCTAGAAGTAAAGGATTGAATGACTCAAAAGCGAAGTAAGACAAAATCTCCAAATTACACTGAGAGTCGTTTTTCTTATCGGCTTATTCTGTATTCTTCAATTTCTTGAATTCTTGAAATCCATCAGGTCTCTAGAATACAGGGCTGAAATCGGACTATTTGGAGTTTTAAAGCTGAGAGGGGTTGAGCAGAAGGATCAAAAATTAAAATTTGCTATTGCTGTCCCCTGCGATATTCAAATCGACACGTTTTTGTCCAAAAATATATTCACTAGGAATCAGGAGTTATTAAGGGTGCAAGACAGAGAGACAGAAGCGGTTCGGTGTTCATGAACCAAATGCCGCTCATGTTCTTTCCACTCATAAAAGATACCTAACTCCATCGTGAGCTAGAGACTATAGTATATTATAATCAGTTTCACGGCTTTTTTCATCAGAGCAAGCTATGGAAAAAACATGTTGTGTTGGTACGAATGGTACGATGTTAACTTGATGCTAACGTCTTGGTAGCTAGTTGCCTACATGTGCTATTTATAATATGACATTTGTCACCGTCACCGCACGCGGCAAGACAGACAACGTGCGTGGTCCTGTTTCAAAACCACATGAAAGTTGTCCATTTCCTATACCTATGTATGATTGCTGTTTTAGTGTAAGTTAGAGTAAGTAGTACTCACTACTCGCTGACAAGCACTAGAAGGCGAGGCTCCTAGGCAGAAGGCATTTTCATTCCATTTTCTTCAGTACCGCCGCGCTTGGGCGTCGTTTTCTTCAGGGGCCACCGCTATCTATACAGGGTGTTCCAGATTTAAATCGCGTCCTTCCAGGAAATGTTGGGAAACGTCAAAAGATGTAGACTATCTCAAAAAAATATATGTCAGAGACGAATAATAACGGAGATATAGGCGTTCAAAGTAGAACTTTGAAAATCGATTTTTTGTCATAACTTTGAAACTTCTGAACCGATTTTGTTCAAATTTGAACCGAAGCTTACCAAAATAAGTCGGTATCTAACGATAATAACGCGGTCCATTGAAATTCTTCAGGAACGTGGATAATGGGGAATGCCTTTGCTTTTTTACCTCTATTTTTCATCCCTTGAGGTAATTTTGTAGATTGTTCACATTTTTGAATTCCAAGTTCAATTTCAAAGAAAAAGTTACCCTTGCAAAATTTTGATTAGAGGCTTCGTTTTCAAGATTTTTGCATTTTAAACTCCGGAAAACACATCAAAATATCCACTATCAAGAGCCAAAAAAATATTTTCCCTGAAAACCTCTCGTTTCTTACAAAAACTCATGATTTAGCAACTTGAAACACCTAGAAAACCTATCCCAATAAAGGAATCATTAGTTATCTTGGATTTTAATTTGTAGGACTTTGAAAGTGGTGTTTTCGAGATGTTTTCCGAAGCTTCAACCTCAAATATCTTGAGAACGAAGCCTCTAATCAAAATTTTGCCAGAGTAACTTTTTCTTTAGAATTGAACGTAAAATTCAAAAATATAATAAATTTACCAAATACCCGACGGTTGAAAAAATGGGAGTGAAAAAGTGGGGGCACCCCCAATTATCCACGCCCCTGGAAATTGTTGATGAAACGCGTTATTATTGTTTGATACAGACTTATCTCAGTGAGCCTTGGTTTAAATTGGAACAAAATCGGTTGAGAAGTTCCAAACCTATGACGAAAAATCGATTTTTAAGGTTCAACTTTGAACGCCCATATCTCCGTTATTATTCGTTTTTGACATATATTTTTTTGAGAAAATCTACTTCTTTTGACGTTTTCCATCACTTCCTGAAAGGACGCGATTTAAATCACAGGGTGTCCCGAAAATACACCGACAACGTTCTAGGGCAGCTTCCTCTCATCAAAATAAGAAAAAAGTTCCCATGAACATGAGTCTGAAAACACTTCATACGGGAGCTACAGGCCTCTAAAGGTGGGACCCTGAAGATGGTATTTATTCAATATTCCCGAAACGATTTAAGGGAAATCAATCAAACTTGACACATTTTTTAACCTTCTTATCCCTAACAAAAATTTAAATGCCTAACAAAAATGAAGTTGCTTTGAAATAGTTTTTCTTTTGCCTTGAATATCGTAATTGAAAAATCAGCATTTCTGACCACGTTTTCATACATTCAAACTCAAATATCTGATAAACGGTGCGTCTATCGAGGTTGAACAGTAAGACCTTTTTTTGGTAGATAGCTTCAGTATTCCATAATTTCTTATTAAATTTGGCAACAATTCACAATTAAGAAAGTGAGGGTTATTTAGGCAGCAGTCACACTGAGCCACCCACCACCACCCACTACCATCAACCAAAAATCAAACGCACGCAATGTAATGATGGTGGTCACACTGCAGCCACCTCTTACCACCGCCCAGTGACCACCGGTGGCCATGTGTTTGAAATTTCCAAAGTGGTGGCCAGTGGTCGGTGGTTAACAATACGCATCTTGATGCGCATGCAGAACAAACATTTTGTGTATACATACAACATACAATGGGCGCTTTCCATTTGAAACATTTGTGTCGGTTTGTGTCAGCTTGTGTTAGCTTGTGTCAATGAAACAAAGAAACACAGATCAAATGGAACGCGTTTGTGTCGGTTTGTGTCAACACAAGTCGACTTGTGTCGCTAAATGGAAAACGCCCAATGTGTACTATGTCGATCCCGAAGAGAACAAAGGTTTCACTTTTGTCACAAACAAGTTGTAACATTTATTGTTCATACGGTAATAAGTAATAACTGTAAAATTGTTCTTCATCATCAACAAGCTGCGGCACTAATTGATGAAATTCTCCTAGTTGTTCTCTATCGAGAAACATTTGACGCACCCTCATGTTCCGGCGTTTTTTACGGATTTTTTCGAGATGTAGTATAAAGCTACAACTTCGTCGGTATCTGAGTCATCGGACGAAATCATTGCAATCACAGAACTTGTCAATCTTGTCATGAGCTGGACCGCTATTCTTGAATCGTGTGAGAAAAGTCCCTGAGAGTAAAATACATTCTGCAGTACACTGATGTAGCGAATGTTGCCTAAAATCGTGGTTTTTAGGCAACTTTCGCTACAGAATTGTAGTACGGACTATATAAAACAGGATTATGTCAAATTCAGGAGGGGGACACGGTGGTTGACGGTGGACGATGGACGGTGGCTCAGTGAGACCATGGTCGATTATTTTGCTTGGTGGTAGTGGGTGGTGGTGGGTGGTAGTGGGTGGTGATGGCTCCAGTGTGACTGCTGCCTTACACCCCCACACCTCAACTTGACCCACCCCTGGTAAATTATTTTGGAATTAATCTCACCTCATTTTTTTGGGCATAAGAGAGTTAGTGGATGTGTCAAGTTTAATTGATTTCCCTTAAACGGTTTCGGAGATATTGAATAAAAACCATCTTCAGGGTCCCACCTTTAGAGGCCTGTAGCTCCCTTAGGGAGCGTTTCCGGACCCATGTTTATATGAACTTTTTTCCTTGTTTTGGTGAGAGAAAGCTGCCCTAGAACGTTGTCGGTGTATTTTCGGGACACCCTGTATACCTGACAGCATAAGCAAAGAGCCATCAACCAGTAGAGACGGTATGTCCCTGATCACATCGCAAAGACGGAGACAAGTGTCACACTATACAGAGCATTATCTACCGAGATGTTAAGGATAGAGTTGAATTGGTGAAATAAGGTGTTGCGGAATCAATCAATGTGGGCTTATTCCTTGACAGAAATTCACCATTCAGGTCTCTTTCGAAAGCTATCGTGTGATCAAATGAATTCTTATTTTAGGCAGGCTGTGCCCTAGCCGAATGCATCTTCGCACCCCTGAATTTGACCAGGCCACAGCCTACCTAAAATAAGAATTTATTCGATCACACGATACAAGAGGTACCAAATTTGGCCTTGTGACCTTGTGTTTTGTGTCACAATTACTACGTTTCCATGGAGAATTGAAATCGATTTGAAAACGGTATCGGGATTGAAAACTGCATGTAAACACTTGCAGAACTGTATCCAAATCGATTTGAGTCTCAAGGTCGATTCGGCAAATTCTGGGATCGTATCGGGATCGGATCGAAATAATACTCATGGAAACCCAATCGGATTGGATCGAGACATCAACAAACAGAAACTGATACAAAGCAATGAGTAAAACCGCTGTTCCGGAGTACTTGCACTTTCTTTGATACATTAGGTTGGGATAGTTTTAGGTTAGGGTTAGACTTACATGACAGATTTATGTAAACAGAATTCAAATCGATTTGAATACCGAGGTCGAACCACTCATGTGAACACTTCCTTCCGTATTCAATCCCGATACCGTTTTCAAATCGATTTCAATCCTCCATGGAAACGTAGTAAATGATATCAGGGCGAAAACAGTACACTCCGTGTCAGTCTCTGTCCTATTTTTTCTTGTCCGTAATGGTACTTTGGTTTGAGCTTATAGACATTTACAAAATACAAAAGAAAAACATTTTCAATCAAATTTTATTTTTATTTCATAAATATTATTTTTTTATTAATTTTAATTATTTTTGGATTTTGGAAATGTCTATAGGCTCAAATCAAAGTACCTCCTTGTGGCTTTCGAAAGAGACTTGAAAGGTAAATTTCTGTCAAGGAATAAGCCCACAGCGATTGATTCCGCAACGCCTTATTTCACCAATTTAACTCCATCCTCAACACCAAGTTAGCATCATACCGTTCGTACTGTCAGGAGCACTGTATTACATAACGTATGATCAAAAACTTTTCTATTTGCGGTAGGCTGTGGCCTGGTCATTGACAGGCAAACGAGGCTGATTTTGGCCAGGCCACAGCCTACCGCAAGTAAAAAAGTTTTTGATCATACGGTACTTACTTACATAAAATATTTTTGAAACTCCAAAAAAAGTGACAGCGTTGAAGGAGTCCTTACGTAGTAGCATTGTGTAGTAGGTACATCCACCATGAAGCCAGCAGCCAAGCCTTTTATTCTATTAGGTCATAATTACAATAAATCAAGACCTTGTCGCTTGTTTTAATGACAAAAATTTTGATGTACTTACGTAATATTGTGCTCTTGACTGTACAGGTGTTCACGATAAAATTCACCCCCCTCCAGTAGCTTCCCCTTTAAGATATTTCGAAGAACTAGAATATTTTTCTTCACGATTTTTTCCAGGGACCTTAAATCGATCCTCTAATTGGTACCGTATACAGGGTGTGAGATGTAACTTCTTTATTTCAAATGCAACACCCTATATTTTATTCCGTTATTTGGTGGAGCCTTTTTTCTGATTACAAATATATATGACACTTATGATTTATTTTGACAAGTAAGTTGTCGGAAAAATAATAAAATAGGCATAGTCAAATAATTTTGTTTCGCGGCAAGATGGCTTTGGTTGAAAAAAACAAAAAAAATTGGCAAATTTTGTGAAAATTTAAAAATGAGATATGATACTTTGAAAATGATGAAGTTTGATGTTTTTTTTGTGAACGCCCTGTATCAAGAAATCACATTTTTTTGACATTGGGATATTGGTCTTTGACTTGACTATCACCATGTCAAGTTTCATCTCTTAGTTTTGAAAAGCAAGGCCGCTACGATTTTTCTAAAAAAACTGTGGTAATTCGACTTTTTTAGTTATTAATTTTTAGTTGGTAGCACTGCCACACAATAGAAAAACAAAAATACAGGGATGAGACAGTTGAAAAAGTTTAACATAAAAATGCAAAAAAATATAGGGTGTTCCATTTAAAAAAATTGACGTTTTGTAATTCCCGTCAGAATGGGACACTCTGTATAGCTGAAAATAATTTCAGGTTATAGGTCTCATCAAACCATATAACTTTTCTTTTAAATCTTTTTCTCTATCTTGAACGATGAACGGTAAGACCGCTATGGGATAATTACGCTAGGATGGACCACCCTGTATATGTATATCCCGTAGACTTTCTATTTTCAGTAGAATGACTTTTTGGAGCAAAAATAAAGTGACAAGCTGGAGCGCTGGGAGCATACGGCTGATCGCCGCTCATAATTTCGCTCCAAAACTTTGCAGGTGCCATCAGCTTGATCATTCTACTGAATTTAAAGCGTGAATGGATACATTTAACAAAATAAAAAAAAAATTGTACCATTGCGGTCGAAATTAAGTGGACGACAGTTGACCGATTTTTTGGGATTCTGACCTAAACGTCGCATGACAGCAAGCCAACTCGGTGACATTGTCGTCCACTTCATAATGTCCGCTACCGTACCCATTGAAGAAACCAAAGAAATAATAATCTATTGATTCTGCGTTAAGGACTCCACAATGAGAAAAAAACTTCAATTTTTATCTTCTACTATTAATCGTTATAATAATATCTCTACCTACCTAATATTCTTCAATTTTTTGCTCAAACGAATTCATAAATAGATTCTGGAAATGTTAAATACAGGGTGTTTGTAAACTTGAAGCAGAAAATTAAACCGCAGTTAGGGAAATGCTCCAAGAGTGCCAGAAGAATGTTGAAAAAAAATTCAAGACTTTTATTTTTGGAACATGGAGGGTCAAAAGGTGGTCCTTCGACCCCTTCTATTTTCGTTATTTTGAAAGATTCTAGGAAAGTCTTTCCATCAGACCAAAAAGCAAACTTTTTGAACCTTTGAATGTGTCTTGTAATTTTATTTAGTGTACAGGGTGAGTCATGTATCGTATAAATGTATTTTTCCTCGAAAATGCCCCCGTGAAAGGTTCTAGAGGTTAAAAAACTGATGTAGAGCAATAAATAGCACAAAAAGTTCTCATATGAAATTTTTTGCATGCATTTTTGAAGAAAACTGGATTTTTAGGATCATATTTTCAAAAATAAAAACTCTACATTTTTTCAACATTTTTCTGACACTTTTGAAGCATTAAATTTCTGTAACTGCGGTTTAATTTTCTACTCCAAGTTTGCAAACATCCTGTATAAATTGCTTTTTCCTGACTAATGAAAAAAAAAAGTGAATTTTCTGACCTAAAAAATTTTGTTTTCAAGAGTAAAGAATGAAAGGAAAGGAACATGGACAATCATCTACTAAAAATAAAAAGTGAACGAGATAAGAGTTAATTTTTATGTCAAAAGAAGGTTCGAGTTTATTCCAGTGAAAGATGTTAGATGAGATACAGATGCGTTAAAAACAGATAAAATGCATTATCTCTTCCTAGTCACAAGGCTTGCGGCAAAGTTTGCGGGCTGTCAGGGGGCCTGAGATGGTGAGAGATGAATTCCCAGAAGGGTTAGTCTGGTGTCTGGTGGATTTGTAGCGTGAAATTTACTAATTTTCGCCTGCAGATTATACAAATTACAAACTTGAAACAAAACAAAAAATTAGGTACCTATCTAACAATAACGACGAAGAACGTACCTACCTATGCAAGTACCTAGGTAAGTTATACGTTTTTGTTTGCAAAATTTTGTAGAACATAAAAACCTCGATAAAAACATTACGAAAATCTCATTCCCTGCACATACGCACTGTTGCATCTAACCGTAAACATCACCAGAAGAGATAAACTAGACACGGTTTGTGGATACTTTTCCACATAAAGAGTGATTCAACATTTCAACAATCGAAGGTTATTCATTCCTATGGCATATCCCATCAATATTGTTTATTTATTCAAAACCCACACACGGACGTCTCATCGTCAGCGCGCGGCCGAACGTCCCGGGGACTTCCTTACCAGCACTTTCGTGAATCTCCTCTCCAGCTCATGGGGATCCGGCATGGGTTGTTTTGACTTTGCTTTGATGGTACTCTGTCTGATACTGGCTTGTCTCCCGTGTAATTTCGACGAAATAACACTTTCCGCCCGCTCCGGCTCGTCGTTGGGGTTGACACCGTCGGGAATCTCTTTCGATCCCAATAAACCCATCGTGGACGATTAGGAGGAACTTAATCCAAAGGTGGCCTGGAAAAAAAAGCGAAGAACGCCACCACTAGCTGTACCGAGTGTTCCGATATATCATCATCATGAGCACATTGGATTCACATATAAATGCAACAGGTTTGACTACCACGCGATAAACATGCTCCACACACAAACACAAAACTCGCAAAACTAAACAAAGTTTTAGAAGTACAAGTTTTAATGATGTTTGCGTCGTGCGCACAATCCCCGATTTTAAAATGCCTGTTGTTATGAATGACCGAATGAGAGGATGAAGAGGTTTCGTTTTTTCCTATCGGCGCCATCTGTAAGCTAGAAGAATAACTGCTTGGAAAATGTAAGGAATTCTATAAGGAGTCCTCCGAGGGACCGAGGGTATCAGTTAAATGCAGTTAAACTATAAACTACAATGGTAAAACCTGCTCCTCTGTCATCCCCACATTTCTGACGGACTATCATATATTTGCAGATTGCGTTAATACGGGGATTTCTAAAATGCAGGTCAGCCAAGCCTGCAGGTCAGCAGAAATCGTACCTATACCCTATTCACTTGCCTTGTGGAACACATACCTACCCACTCATATGCCTTCTACGTCGGCAAAGATTCTTGCAGGTCGGCCTACAGGCCGTTGCTGTCACCTTCTCCGAGCACTTCCAAACAATTTTCGTGGTCCTCCAGGTCATTGGACTTTTGCTGCTGGCGATCAAAGTGAGAAAATTTTGCGTGTCGGCAAAAATTTTTGCAGGTCGGCATACAGGCCGCTGCTGTCACCTTCTCCGAGCACTTCCAGACAATCTTCGTGGTCCTCCAGGTCCTTGGACGTTTGCTGCTGGCGATCAAAGTGAGAAAATTTTGCAGGTCGGCGAAAATTCTTGCAGGTCGGCATACAGGCCGCTGCTGTCACCTTCTCCGAGCACTTCAAGACAATTTTCGTGGTCCTCCAGGTCCTTGGACTTTTGCTGCTGGCGATCAAAGTGAGAAAATTTTGCAAGTCGGCAAAAATTCTTGCAGGTCGGCATATATAGGTCGTTGCTGTCACCTTTTCCGAGCACTTCCAGACAATTTTCGTGGTCCTCCAGGTCCTTGGACTTTTGCTGCTGGCGATCAAAGTGAAGAAGTTTGGCAGGTCGGGAAAAATTCTTGCAGGTCGGCCTACAGGCCGTTGCTGTAACCTTTCCCGAGCACTCCTAGACAATTTTCGTGGTCCTCCAGGTCCTTGGACTTTTGCTGCTGGCGATCAAAATGAGAAAATTTTGCAGGTCGGCAAAAATTCTTGCAGGTCGGCCTACAGGCCGTTGCTGTCACTTTCTCCAAGCACTTCCAGACAATTTTCGTGGTCCTCCAGGTCCTTGGACTTTTGCTGCTGGCGATCAAAGTGAGAAAATTTTGCAGGTCGGCACAAATTCTTACAGGTCGGCACACAGGCCGTTGCTGTCACCTTCTCCGAACACTTCGAGACAATTTTCGTGGTCCACCAGGTCCTTGGATTTTTGCTGCTGGCGATCAAAGTAGAGAAGTTTTGCAGATCGGAAAAAATTCTTGCAGGTCGGCCTACAGGCCGTTGCTGTCACTTTCTCCAAGCACTTCGAGACAATTTTCGTGGTCCTCCAGGTCCTTGGACTTTTGCTGCTGGCGATCAAAGTGAGACAATTTTGCAGGTCGGCAAAAATTCTTGCAGGTCGGCCTACAGGCCGTTGCTGTCACCTTTCCCGAGCACTCCCAGACAATTTTCGTGGTCCTCCAGGTCCTTGGACTTTTGCTGCTGGCGATCAGAGTCAGAAAATTTAGCAGGTCAGCAAGAATCTTGCAGGTCGGCATGCAAGCCGTTGCTGTTACTTACCTTCCCCGAGGACTTCCAGTCAAATTTCGTTGTCCTCCAGGTCCTTGGACGTTTGCTGTCGACGACCAAAATGCGAAATTTTTGCAGGTCGGCAATAGTCCCAGCAATAGTATATTACATACCGAGACGGGAAATACATCATTACTGCTGAGGGCACAGAGAGCTAGCCCGAAGCAGGAATGATGTATTTACCGTCGAGAGTATGTATACTATTCTACTCACAACCATGTACTCAGCTTGCAGGATTACAAGCGTTAATTTTGCTGAAACATGGTTTAGGAAATACTGATTTAAAAACTTATTGTTTGGTTGGATGCATATTTTTAAATTTCCCTTCTGAAGCTACCATTTCTTCACTATCTCAGGAGGTCGGCAATGGGTCACTGCTCGAACTCCTACTAGGTATGTGATGAATCAATTACCATAGTAACTAGTTGTAAGTAAAATTTTTTGCTGACTTGCAAAAATTTCGCACTTTGGTCGCCAGCAGCAAAGGTACAAAGACCTGGAGGACCACGAAAATTGTCTGAGGGTTCTCGCGGAAGGTGACAGCAACGGCCTGTGTGCCAACTTGCAAATTTTTTTAACTTTGATTGCCAACAGCGAACGTCCAAGGACCTAGAGGACCACGAAAATTGTCTAAGAGTGCTCGGGGAAGGTGACAGCAACGGCCTGTATGCCGACCTGCAAGAATTTTTGCCGACCTGCAAAATTTTCTCACTTTGATCGCCAGCAGCAGACGTCCAAGGACCTGGAGGACCACAAAAATTGTCTGGAAGTGCTCGGAGAAGGTGACAGCAACAGCCTGTAGGCCGACCTGCAAGAATTTTTGCCAACCTGCAAAATTTTCTCACTTTGATTGCCAGCAGCAAAAATCCAAGAACCTGGAGGACCACAAAAATTGTCTGGGAGTGCTCGGAGAAGGTGACAGCAACAGCCTATAGGCCGACCTGCAAGAATTTTTGCCGACCTGCAAAATTTTCTCACTTTGATTGCCAGCAGCAAAAGTCCAAGGACCTGGAGGACAACGAAAATTGTCTGGGAGTGCTCGGAGAAGGTGACAGCAACAGCCTGTGGGCCGACCTGCAAGAATTTTTGCCGACCTGCAAAACTTTCTCACTTTGATTGCCAGCAGCAAAAGTCCAAGGACCTGGAGGACCACGAAAATTGTCTGGAAGTGCTCGAAAAAGGTAACAGCAACGGCCTGTAGGCCGACCTGCAAGATTTTTTGCCGACCTGCAAAATTTTCTCACTTTGATCGCCAGCAGCAAAAGTCCAAGGACCTGGAGGACCACGATAATTGTCTGGATGTGCTCGGAGAAGGTGACAGCAATGGCTTGTGTGCCGACCTGCAAGAATTTTTGCCGACCTGCAAATTTTTCTCATTTTGATCGCCAACAGCAAACGCCCAAGGACCTGGAGGACCACGAAAATTGTCTGGAAGTGCTCGGAAAAGGTGACAGCAACAGCCTGTAGGCCGACCTGCAATAATTTTTGCCGACCTGCAAAATTTTCTCACTTTGATTGCCAGCAGCAAAAGTCCAAGGACCTGGAGGACCACGAAAATTGTCTGGGAGTGCTCGGAGAAGGTGAAAGCAACCGCCTGTAGGCCGACCTGCAAGAATTTTTGCCGACCTGCAAAATTTTCTCACTTTGATTGCCAGCAGCAAAAGTCCAAGGACCTGGAGGACCACGAAAATTGTCTGGAAGTGCTCGAAGAAGGTGACAGCAACGGCCTGTAGACCGACCTGCAAGAATTTTTGCCGACCTGCAAAATTTTCTCACTTTGATCGCCAGCAGCAAACGTCCAAGGACCTGGAGGAGCACAAAAATTGTCTGGAAGTGCTTAGAGAAGGTGACAGCAACGGCCCGTATGCCGACCTGCAAAAACTCAGGCCGACCTGCAAAATTTTCTCACTTTGATCGCCAGCAGCAGACGTCCAAGGACCTGGAGGACCACGAAAATTGTCGGGATGTGCTCGGAGAAGGTGACAGCAACGTATGCCGACCTGCAGGGACTTGTGCCGACCTGCAAAATTTTCTCACTTTGATCGCCAGCAGCAGACGTCCAAGGACCTGGAGGACCACGAAAACTGTCTGAGAGTGCTTGGGGAAGGTGACAGCAACGGCCTGTGGGCCGACCTGCAAGAATTTTTGCCGACCTGCAAAATTTTCTCACTTTGATTGCCAGCAGCAAAAGTCCAAGAACCTGGGTGGAGGACCACGAAAATTGTCTGAATGTGCTCGGAGAAGGTGACAGCAACGACTTGTGTGCCGACCTGCAAGAATTTTTGCCGACCTGCAAACTTTTCTTATTCTGATTGCCAACAGCAAAAGTCCAAGGACCTGGAGGACCACGAAAATTGTCTGGGAGTGCTCGGAGAAGGTGACAGCAACCGCCTGTAGGCCGACCTGCAAGAATTTTTGCCGACCTGCAAAATTTTCTCACTTTGATCGCCAGCAGCAAACGTCCAAGGACCTGGAGGACCACAAAAATTGTCTGAAAGTGCTTGGAGAAGGTGACAGCAACGGCCCGTTTGCCGACCTGCAAGAACTTAGGCCGACCTGCAAAATTTTCTCACTTTGATCGCCAGCAGCAGACGTCCAAGGACCTGGAGGATCACGAAAATTATCTGGGAGTGCTCGAGGAAGGCGACAGCAACGGCCCGTATGCCGACCTGCAAGAACTTAGGCCGACCTTCAAAATTTTCTCACTTTGATCGCCAGCAGCAGACGTCCAAGGACCTGGAGGATCACGAAAATTATCTGGGAGTGCTCGGGGAAGGTGACAGCAACAGCCTGTAGGCCGACCTGCAAGAATTTTTGCCGACCTGCAAACTTTTCTCATTTTGATTGCCAACAGCAAACGTCCAAGGACCTGGAGGACCACGAAAATTGTCTGGAAGTGCTTGGAGAAGGTGACAGCAACGGCCCGTATGCCGACCTGCAGGAACTTAGGCCGACCTGCAAAATTTTCTCACTTTGATCGCCAGCAGCAGACGTCCAAGGACCTGGAGGACCACGAAAATTGTCTGGGAGTGCTCGGGGAAGGTGACAGCAACGGCCTGTAGGCCGACCTGCAAGAATTTTTGCCGACCTGCTAAATTTTTTCACTTTGATTGCCAGCAGCAAAAGTCCAAGGACCTGGAGGACCACGAAAGTTGCCTGGATGTGCTCGGAGAAGGTGACAGCAACGGCTTGTGTGCCGACCTGCAAGAATTTTTGCCGACCTGCAAACTTTTCTTATTTTGATTGCCAACAGCAAACGTCCAAGGACCTGAAGGACCACAAAAATTGTCTGGAAGTGCTCGGAGAAGGTGACAGCAACGGCCTATATGCCGACCTGCAAAATTTTTTGCAGACCTGCAAAATTTTCTCACTTTGATCACCAGCAGCAAAAGTCCAAGGACCTGGAGGATCACAAAAATCATCTGGAAGTGCTCGGAGAAGGTGACAGCAACGACCTTCAGGCCGACCTGCAAGAATTTTTGCCGACCTGCAAAATTTTCTTACTTTGATCGCCAGCAGCAAAAGTCCAAGGACCTGGAGGACCACGAAAATTGTCTGGAAGTGCTCGGAGAAGGTGACAGCAACGGCCTGTAGGCCGACCTGCAAGAACTTTTGCCGACCTGCAAAATTTTCCCACTTTGATTGCCAGCAGCAAAAGTCCAAGGACCTGGAGGACCACGAAAATTGTCTGGAAGTGCTCGGAGAAGGTGACAGCAACGGCCTATATGCCGACCTGCAAGAATTTTTGCCGACCTGCAAAATTTCCTCACTTTGATCGCCAGCAGCAGACGTCCAAGGACCTGGAGGACCACGAAAACTGTCTGGGAGTGCTTGGGGAAGGTGACAGCAACGGCCTGTGGGCCGACCTGCAAGAATTTTTGCCGACCTGCAAAATTTTCTCACTTTGATTGCCAGCAGCAAAAGTCCAAGGACCTGGGTGGAGGACCACGAAAATTGTCTGAATGTGCTCGGAGAAGGTGACAGCAACGACTTGTGTGCCGACCTGCAAGAATTTTTGCCGACCTGCAAACTTTTCTTATTCTGATTGCCAACAGCAGACGTCCAAGGACCTGGAGGATCACGAAAATTATCTGGGAGTGCTCGAGGAAGGCGACAGCAACGGCCCGTATGCCGACCTGCAAGAACTTAGGCCGACCTGCAAAATTTTCTCACTTTGATCGCCAGCAGCAGACGTCCAAGGACCTGGAGGATCACGAAAATTATCTGGGAGTGCTCGGGGAAGGTGACAGCAACAGCCTGTAGGCCGACCTGCAAGAATTTTTGCCGACCTGCAAACTTTTCTCATTTTGATTGCCAACAGCAAACGTCCAAGGACCTGGAGGACCACGAAAATTGTCTGGAAGTGCTTGGAGAAGGTGACAGCAACGGCCCGTATGCCGACCTGCAGGAACTTAGGCCGACCTGCAAAATTTTCTCACTTTGATCGCCAGCAGCAGACGTCCAAGGACCTGGAGGACCACGAAAATTGTCTGGGAGTGCTCGGGGAAGGTGACAGCAACGGCCTGTAGGCCGACCTGCAAGAATTTTTGCCGACCTGCTAAATTTTTTCACTTTGATTGCCAGCAGCAAAAGTCCAAGGACCTGGAGGACCACGAAAATTGCCTGGATGTGCTCGGAGAAGGTGACAGCAACGGCTTGTGTAATACGTATTTTTGAAAATTCAAATATGATCGGACGGCCCCTAAAAGCGTACCTCTAAATCGCTATTAGCTTAACAGCGAGATATGAATACGGCCCAATAACTTTAGAATGTCACAAACCATTTCGATTCTGTTTTGACGGTTAGTGAGCTCAGTCTTTCCGTTATTCATCTTCAGGAGGTGAAGATCAGGAAGCTTCATGTACCTAAAATATTTACAGGGTGTAATGTAAAACAGTGCAAAATTTTATTTAGCAAATTCAACGTACCTACCCCCATTTCCAGAATTATTTTTTTCTCAAATGCAAATGGAAGGATCACAAAGCGTAATGTTTTGGCTTGCGCCCAGTTTTAAAATTTTTGAAATCGGAAGTCTGGTTCTGATTTAATGATTTTTTTCTCTTGGGAGGTTGCTGATTTATCCTATCGCTACAAGGAAGACTGTGCTAGGTACTCTGATGATGGGAGGTTGCAATTCACGAAAATCCTTTCTTGAACGGCTCTTAGCAACTTAGCTCGCAGACCATCGGGAATATCTTGATCAAGGCCCCAAAAAGGGGGGCCATTTAAAATTGGCGACCCAGTTTTTTTTTTATTGAATTCGATCAGATTTTCACATTTGAACCAAGCTTTCTTTGTGATTTTGACCTCCTGAACTTGATGCTGATGGCCAATTCCAGTTTTTGATGATGACAGACTCCCTAGAGTTCATCTTGCGGAAAAAAAATCATAAACGTATATATGCATGATATGCTCAAAATTCATAATTTTGAATTTGAAAAAGCCTTGCATTTTCTCATTCAAATCATTTCGGAAATATGGATTTCCGCAATGTAGCAATACTATTGAATAAAGAAGCAAGAACACCTTGGCGTGTTAAGACTGTTAAGCCTAAAAGAACAAAAAACATCTACCATATGGATTTTTTTTTATTATCGTTACAACACTGAATTGTGACTTGTGGCAAATATTGGAAAAAGGAAGTGATCCATTTTATATTGCTGTTGTGAGTCCCCTAGAGAGCCTGTCATCATCAAAAACTGAAATTGACTATCAGCATCAATAAGTTCAGAAGGTCAACACCACAAAGAAAGCTGCTTGGTTCAAACGTGAAAATCTGATCGAATTCAATTTTTAAGAATAGGTCATGAAGGCGCGCAAGCGCGCCTTTAACCAAAAGTCAGGTAGTCCTGAACATTGAACAAACTTGAAGATTAAATAATGTCGAAAACTGTATAATCTTGAAAATTGAATAATCTCTTTGAGGTAGAAGATAGCTTTGCAGCTTCAGACCATTTGCTGTGCAGGGTTACCCTGCTGATGTACGCTGCTGATCGTGCTGTGAAGAACCAGGAGCCCACCTCGAACATGCGACAGGGTTGCAAATGGAACTCCGATAAACATTTGAGTTATAACGCCATAATTTCGTTGCTCACTTTGAGACCAACCGTTTGTTTTCAGAGAAGCAGTTTGGTTTCAGGCGGGGCAGATCTGCATCCCAGGCGTTGTTGGACTATGTTAGGAGGTTGGTTGATGGCTTTGAGGAGGGAGACTGTGGTGTGTCTACGTTTCTCGATGTCGGCAAGGCTTTCGACTGCGTCTCTCATTCCGTCTTACTCCTAGTACTAGCGGTAAGCAGCTAACTAGTAAAGAATACTGCATTTTATGATACAAGCAACAGATTTGGTACACGTAACCTCTGAAGAATTCTAAGCGATTTGACCCGTAGTTCTTGAAAATCCCTCTGGGGGGAGCCGAGATATAGGGGGGGGGGAGAGGGGTTGATTTCTCTTATTTAGAAAAAATCTATATGGACCAAACTGGCATAAAAAATGTCTAATTCAAGTGATTTGAACATGCTGAATACACTAGTAAATCCTAATTTCATAAAAAATACGAATAGTAGCCTTTTTTTCAAAATGGCCGCCAATGAATGACAAAAAATCATGCATGAATAAGTTATTCGAGTAAGATATCAATTTATATGTTTTCGAGAACGCTGAACTCATTTCTTTTATCGAAATCACCATATCGAACAAAATTATCTCCTTTGGGTCAGGGCAGATAAACCACCCCCAATACTTGAAGTGACGCTTTCAAGATTTGAAGTGAATATCGAAAGAACAATATGGAGCTACATCTGAATAATCTCTTTTTTGATGATAAATGAAAATTAGCCATGTAACTAACTACACCTCTAAAGTCACCATAACCATCTCTGGAATCCCCAACCACCCTTAATGGAAGGATCTTGTATAACCTAGCTTTCCTTGTATCGCAGGAAAGCGCTTAAAAAATGAGTTTGAATGGTATAAAATAGGATAATAATACCTATTTATAATATTTTACGTACTGTAGTTATGAATAGATAAGTATATATCCCGTTCACTTATTATTTCCAGTAAAATGACTTTTTGGAATAAAAATTAAGTGACAAACTTGAGCGCTGGGAGGATACGGCTTATGGTCGCTGATAGTTTCACTCCAAAACTTTGCAGGTGCCATCAGCCATTGCTGTAGACCCCCAGCTTTTCACTGTATTTTCGCTCCAAAAGTAATTCTACTGAAAATAAAAAGTGAATGAGATATACCTACGTATAAAAGCTGTATTACACTACACAATTTCTTGTACAATTTTTTGAACAATCTGCCAAAATAGTGTCAAGAAACAATGAACATGATTGTTTAACTGACAGATTGTACAAGAAATTGTGTAATACAGTTATAGCTGAATTATACGGATAAATTTTCACCCAAGTTTGAAGTCAAATTATTAAAGAACAATTGATCCGATTTGGATGTTTTCCCTCTGAATTATGGGATGATTCTTCGGGGATCTGACTGGAAAACCAATTTTCGGATCAATGCTGGCTACGACGTGCCGGGTGGGACATTGGTGCGATGTTTTTTAAAACACCGGCAATAGCAGAAAACTCCAGTTTATAACCAGCTGTTCCCCTAACTTTCCTTAACGTGTTCTTTTTGTTTTAAATTTTATCCTCATTTTTAGGAGAGATGGCTTTTCCAAATTGAATATTTTCTTTTTTAAAGTTAGGCATCCTTCTATAGAGAAGGAAGGTCTCTAGACCTTTGCTATCCTCAAGAAGGTGTGTCGTATGATCCATCTGTAACAGACTCGACCCCCTTAGATAACACTTTCTTTGTTGTAATGATTTTTGTGTTCTTTCGATCATTATCCTAGATATTCTCATAATTTCTTTGACGTTAAAATCGTCTGGAAAATCATTTGAGCCGATTAGTCTGAACCCACGACCTCCTGAAGGCTATATTGAGGGTACAGTTGCTTACTTCGGGTTTAATTTTATACCCCATGGACATGTTTACAAGTGGTGAGGAATCTCAACTAAAAACTGTAACAATACATGAAATATTATTAAGTAAGTAGGTATCATACTATTTTACACCACACGCATAAAAAGGTAATCTTGAGTTAAGACAAAGCGTTTAATGTCAAGTATATGTTAAGTTTGTATATACGCAAAGCGATTATATTCTCACTCTAAGAGTTTTATTTTCTCCAAAAAGAAGACTGTCATAGTATCAGCTGAAAGCTGGATCACGTTGAATTAAAATATAATACTTATTAAACGGAGTATTTCCAGTGTTTCACAGAAAGTATACTATAGTCTTGCAATTAGATTGGATAAGTCTTGCAACAATACAGCAAATAATTTTGTTATGAGAACAATCAGCTTGACTACCGCATATTAGCTTGTTGGTAGAAGAAGATTATTCTTGAGATAAAATTGTAACTAAATTGGACTAATACTGCTCCTGGTTAAAGCAAGTATATTGAATGTTTACAAGAAGAGTTTGTTGCTTTCGTATGAATAAATTCATGGTTTCAGTTCAACTATAGGATTATCTTATATCAAAAATATTCGAATCTTGATTCTGTTCATCAAGAGCATACAGGATGTCCCAGTACTCGCGCCCCAGAGTCAAAGGCAGTTTAGGGAAATGCTTAAAACAAGGCTTCAAATGTGTCAGAAGAATGTTTAAGAATTGGTGTTCTTTTAGATATGGGGGGTCAAAGGGGCACTTTGACCCTTTCAATTTTTATTATTTGAAGAACTTCCAGTAAATTTTTTAGGACCGACTAAACAGAAGCAAAATTGAACTTTTCAAAGTGATTCAAAATCTCAAAAACCTCAAAAGATTCATTTTTTCTCAAAACAATTGCAAAAAGTTCCAGACGTCCCCAATGCGATGTAAGACAGGAAGTGAAATAATTTGTTTCTATAGAATTCTTTTACAGGCAATTTTTATAAAATCTGTACTTTTAGAATTTTTGAGTCGCCGGCGCCGCCCTGTACAGGAAGTAGATAAAATTGTTGCACACACACTGAAAAGTTCTTTTTTTTAATTTCATCAGATAATAAAATAAAAGGGGGCAAAGTCCTACCCTTCGACGCCCCATATCTCCAAAAATAAAAATCTAATTCAAGTATTTAGAGATTTTTCTGACACATTTGTAGCATTTCCCTAAACTGGCTTTGACTCTAAGGCACAAGTCCTGGGAGACCCTGTATACCTAAACAAGTTTATGGATAAAGGCTGGAATTACAATAATTAAGTATGGTATATGTACTAAAAAAAATGTATTTCGCAGAAGTTCAAATACAAAAATCAATAGAAATCCAAATCCAGATGGGTACATTTCAAACAAGAACGAATTCTTCTTATTCTTTCTTCTTATTCTTTTTCTTTCTTCTTATTCAAAAACAAAAAGGCATCATTTTACTGTCGCGCCGGGTGCCGCAGCACCCATCAACCAGCACTGCAACACTATGTGGACAACTTGCGTGAATTCAACTGCAATTTGCACGGAAGAGAATCTCGCATAATTATTCAGGTATACATACACACATACACTGATCATCTTGAGCTCCTAATTGTCAAATGATACCATGTGATCCACAAATTTCGGAGTTGGGGTTGGCTTTGGAAACAAAATATTGATGGATCGGAGTAATGGAGCGACTGAATTGGCCGAAGGGACGAATTTCTCGACTTCAAAGCCACCTCCGATGTCGAATTTTGTGGATCGCACGGTTTGAACAAGTCAGTAAGTAAAGGAACTTACCTCTGAATTCTTCGATAATTTTTGGATTGCAACTCCAAAGTTGGAGATGCGGCTTCATGTTGCACACGCGATAGGTATAAATTTTTTTGGAGCAGAAGTAAGCTCACATTGGCGTGTAGTGTTGTTGCCGGAAGATGACGCAATACAATGAAACTTGGGGCGGATTGATAATACATACCTATTCTTGATCGAAGAGTCTCAGTTTTCAGACCAAAAATATACAATCATTTCAAGAATAATTGAATATTTGGGGGAACTGATCATCGTCTTAGTTCAAGCATTGTGACATTTGAGTTCAGTAAGTTGAAATGTTGTTTCGAAGATTGCATTTTCAGATTGAAATCACAATAGGTATGTTATAAACTGTGAAGTTTTCAATATTCTCAGATGGAGATCTTGAAATGCTTGAGAGGAAATTTTCATTTGTTCTGAACAAGTTTATCTGAAGAGTTGTTTCAAAAACAACGTTTAATGTATCTAAGATATTCGATAATATCAGTTCAAAAGAATAGTCTCATTTTGAGAATGTCTGACAAAACTATTACATTCTTCGAACAAATACTGGCTCGTATTGAACTGAAAAAACGATTTCAATTTGAATGTATTGAATCATCAAGCCAAGTCAATGAGTCAAATAAATATGATACTATTGGATTGAGATTACGTTTTTATGCGTGCATTTAGTGGTTATTGACATAATAAGGCAGGAAAGTGAATCTTTACAGGGCTAGTAGGCATATTTGAGGACGAGCGTAAGCGAGGCCTGGGAGCCTACGTCCCCTGTAAAGACACTAACTTTCCTAGCGTATTATGTATAACGTTTTACCCGAAACTACCTCAATAAACCACAAACTAAAGAAAGAAATTGGTACCAGAATTCTGAAATATCATTCTGGCACAATTTGGCAAATATCACGTTGCTGGGTCTGGTTTTCAACAGTTTTCAGCAAATTTTCAGCAAACAAAACGTCTCTTGAGGCAGAAAAGTAAGATTTCCCTGCCTATAGGCAGGTTAGGTCTTTACCTGTCCAGGCAGGGAAATCTTACTTTCCTGCGTCAAAAGACGCTTGTAATGGACACTTTACCTGCCAGTTTAGGGTAAAAACATTTTTAAAGCACTTTCCTATGACACAAGGAAATCTAGGTTATACAAGACCCTCCCATCAAGGGTGGTTGGAGCTTCCAGGGATGGTTGTGACTTTAAATATGTAGTTACATCGGTAATTCTCATTTTTCAATCAAAAACGTATTATTTATATGCAGCTCTATGTATATTAGTCTTTCCATTAATCACTTCAAATCTTGAAAGTTTCACTTCAGGTGTGGGGGGTGGTTCATTCACCCTGACCCAAAATGGATAATTATGCTCGATATGGTGATTTCAATAAGAGAAATGAGTCCAGCGACCTCAAAAACATATAAATTGATACCTTACTCGAACACCTTATTCATACATGTTTTTTTGTCTTTATTGGCGGCCATTTTGGAAAAAAGGCTATTATTTGCATTTTTTATGAAATTATGATTGACTAGTGTATTCAGCATGTTCAATTCACTTGAATTCGATATTTTCTATGCCATTTTGGCGCATATAGATTTTTTCTAAAAACGAGAAATCAACCCCTCCTCCCCCCTCCCATATCTCGGCTCCTCCCGAAGGGATTTTTAAGAACTACGGGTCAAATCGCTTAGAATTCTTCAAAGATCACGTGTACCAAATCTGTTGCTTGTATCATAAAATGCAGTTTTATTTTGCTTACCGCTAGTACTATCCGCAAACTTTACTTCTATAATGTTCACCCCACAGCTTGTAGAATGATCTCGTCTTATCTTGCCCGACGATCTCAATTGGTTTGCCATGGTTCCACCACGTCTTCTCCGCTCCCGGTTGATCATGGAGTTCCCCAAGGTTCCGTGCTTGGACCGACACTGTTTCTGATTTATATCAATGACTTACCTTTCGAACATGCCGATGGGGCTATCAGGTTGTTCGCTGATGACACAGTTCTATGCAGTTCGGCTCCAGGACTTGAGGATGCTGTCTGTCTCGACGCCAGTTTGCGAGGGCTAGCTACACGTTGGTTTGCTTCGAATAGGCTGAGCCTTAATAATAAAAAATCTGCTAGTGTTTTGTTTACTTTGAATAGAGTCGGTGATGTGGACCTGGAGGGATCGGCTAAGTTTCTGGGACTGCACATAGACTCCAGACTGTTGTGGGACAAATATGGTGATGTTTTTGGGACCAAGTTGTCAAGACAAATTTACTTGCTGCGTAGTATCTCGAACTGTGTGTCGGGCTCTGTATTGCGTAACGCTTATTTTTCTGTCATTGAGACTCACTTGTCGCATGCGTTAGTTGTATGGGGCCACTCGTCGGTGAGATCCTACATTTTCCGTTTACAAAGAAGAGCTCTTCGTGTTGTTGCGGGTATTGGCTACAGAGACGATTGTCGGCCACATTTTGTCAGACTGAAAATCATGACCTTGCCTTGCCTTTATATCTTCCAGTGCTTGGTCCACGTCAAAAACAACTTATCAGAGTACTCCGCGAATTCGGATATCCATGTGCACGATACAAGGAATAAGCAGCTTTTGCGTCCAGCTCCTCTGCGGCTTACCCGGTCTCGGATGGCCAGTAATTATCATGCCATCAGATTCTTCAATAAAGTCCCAGATGAAGTCAAAAAGTTACCTTTATTGTCATTCAAAAGCCATGTCAAGAAACTGTTGATCAAGGAGGCTTACTACTCGTGGGACGAGTTTCTCAACTCCGACCACAACGCTTTTTTGTAATTGTACGTTGCTTCAGAACTTTGTTGCATATAATGTGTTTTCTGTTTTTGTATTTTATGTTTTACATAATTTTCGGTGAGACGGAAGATCAGCCGTTGAGCTGAATCTCACCTTTTGTGTACCTTTTACACAATAAATTCTTTATCTTTATTTAATTTCAGAATCACATCGCCTAAACTTTAGTGTAAAAAACAGCTCGACCTGCGAAGCATATGCGAACCTCCAGCGAGCTATAACAGAAACTTCGAAGTTTTTAGGGCTGTTTAGGGAAACAAGCACTTTGCGAACCAAGAGACAAGTAGATGGATTCTCCAAACGGTGGTTTGACAAAGAATGCATCAACCTGAAGAGAGGGCTTAGGGGACTCTTGAGAGCTTGCAGGGAGAAAAATTATGACAAAGAGAGCTTAGAACAATTAGCATTCGGGAAACAATTTTACAAAAAGACAATAAAAAAGAAAAAAATACAATACACAGACGATTCGATGATAGCATTCAGTTCAGTAAGGAATCCTAAAAGTTTTTGGCGTGCCTATAAAAAATACAACAATCAGAACCACAACAACTCTGCGCATCTCGACGAAAAAACTTGGATAATGTTCTACCTGATGTCTTACCATAGAGCCAGCGACAGCTCAGCCATTTTCTATGATGCAACTCACCCCTATTTAGACCAACCAATTAACCAAGAAGAACTTGATATTGCTCTAAATTTGTCTCCAAACGACAGCGCTGCGGGATGGGATGGTATCAGTAATGAGTTTTATAAAGGCTTACCACCAGAATGGAGGGTTTATCTGCTTGATCTCTTCAACGAGGTTTGGTCGCGGGAGAAACTTCCTACAGTAGGTACGGGGTCAGTTGAGCCAGACGTTTCTAGGGACTTTTATCTGGTGACTTTTGGTTGGCAACACTGAATCTAGTGACTTTTTTGACAGGTCGTTAAGCATTGGATCTGCATTACCGGCATTTGACAGGTGGCGCGGGAAATTTGAAAAGTTTTTAGTTTATCTGGTGACTTTTGGTTATTATCACTGAATCTAGTGACTTTTTTGACTGGTCGTCAAGCATTTATTCTGTATTACCGGCATTTGACATGTGGCGGATTTTAACGTGCGGGAAATTTGAAAAGTACGTGGAATTTGGATCTGACAGGTTAGGTCACAGATTGTGTTTGGCAGGAGACATTTGTTAGCTTGAAAGCGCGGGATGTTTGAATTCCCTATACCTACTGAAGCACTCCTCATTGTATCTTAACCCTTGCAAACTCTCAAGTGGTTTGGTTTCAATAGTTATTTTTGGTATATAAACGCAAGCAAATAGAACCATTTTATTGACAGACCAATATACTGTGCTAGTTACATAGACAATAATTACATACAGTTCAGGGTAAGACCTCAACATCATGATTTATTTGTAGTTTAATTCACATAACTGCTTACATAGACAATTATATTAAATTCAAAATAAAGCACAAATAGGTGATCATAAACAAATTTACAGTATTGATTATACATACAAACATTAATTACTAAAATTACTTGAAATCGAAGTACGTTCGATAAAATTTCTTAGTTGCTTACATAGACAATTACGTCAAATTATAATAAGGCACAAACAGGTGATCGTGAACGATTTTTCATAGCTGAGTATACAGGCATCAACTACCTATAATCGAAAAACATCTAATACATGTTCTTAGTTGCTTACATAGACAATTACGTGAAACTTAAAATAAGGTACAAACAGGTGAGCATGAATGACTTTTCATAGCTAAGTATACAGACATTATTCACTTGAAATCGAAGTACATTTGATACAATTTCTCAGCTGATTACCGCATACCATTACATGAAATTTGAAATAAGGCACAAACAGGTGATAATAAACAAATTTACATAGTTGATTATACATAGAAGATATGCACACGAACATAAAATCGAAGTACATTTGACTATTTCTTAGTTGATTACATAATATACAATTACATGAAATTCAAAATAGGGCACGAAGAGGTGATCATAAACAAATTTACAGTGCTGAATAATACAAACTTGAATTACTCAAAATCGAAGTACATTCAATACAATTTCTTAGTTACTTACATAGGCAATTACGCGAAATTCAAGTAAGGCCAAAACAGGTGTTCATGAGCGATTTTTATAGCTGATTACACAAACATTGAATACTTTAAAATAGAAGTAGGTACTTTTAATACAATTTCTAAGTTGATTATACCATATGAAATTATTTGAAATTTGAATAAGGGCACAAACAAATGATAATAAACGAATTTATAGGGTTGATCACACAAATATCAATGACCTGAAATCGAGGTACATTTTTAATACAATTTCTCAGTTACAAACATCATTCACCCAAAGTCGAAGTACACTTAACACGACAACTTGATGGTCGGCAGTTCTGATGTGCCGGTCGCGAGGCAGAATGTTGGAATCATCATCATTATTGACAACAATTAACTCCTTCATGGAGCCAAAATTGAGTAGCTTGGAATTCTTATAGCTCAGTTTGATTATTTTCACTTTGCAAACGACATCACTTCTATTCTCGGGTGCTGGGAAGGCGAAGAGGCCCACTGTAGGCTCTTAGAGAAAATCGTTGATAGTGTGAATTCAGTAACTGGATCAGGTTGACAGTATAATTCTAGTTATTGTAGTTGTGATGAGAACATCCCAGGTGAGTACTACAAAAAAAAAGGATATTTTTAATTTCACCGAACTTTTTTATCTTGTTTACCATGTTATTTAATACTTTTTATTGTATCCCTAGTTTATTTTATTGTTGTACGGTATTCTTTGTTTAAAAGCAGCCCGAATTGTTGGGAAGATGTCATTTATATTTTTACAATAAATGTCTATATATATACAAGTTTCATAAGACATAGTACTGTTGGGGGTACGGAAAATGAACGAGTGAATATGCCTCCACGACCGTGAGGCTTATTGTTTGTAGGTATATGCATTTCGGCTACCTGAGAAGTCGCACCCAAAATAACGGCTCTTGCCAACAGGGAATTGGTTGAAGGCTTTTTTCTTATAATTTATAAGGTTATGACGGTATTACGGGGGCATAATTATTGAAAATAAAACATGCTAATTGTCGCAAGGCCCTTAAGGTCGTGAGTCGAGTGGCGTGAAAATATCCACCATGTAAACCGTGGTAATAAGTTTGAATTTGAACAATCTATACTGTTTATCCGCGTTACCAGTCTTTTTTCCATCAACTGTAGTCATTTCAGAGAGTTTTAACAAGAGATTGATTTTTTTTTTCAATAAAGTTTGACCATCGAATCTGTGGGTGATATTTTTTTTTTTGCATAAGCATGAGACATTACATTGAAAAAGATCGATGGAATTGGCTTAGCTTTGCGTGAGGTAGGTATAATATACAGCGAGCCGCGGCTTTGCAGTCGTTTTCAAAAATCCGGAACTATCGACCAGGGGCCTGTATCGAAATAGAATTTTTTTGTCAAAAGAAAGTTCAATTTTTTTTCTAAATATAACCCGTACATATAGTAATGTGTTTCCATAAGAATATGTACTTAAATAAATGAATTGTCCGCATAAACATAGTGAAAATTAAACTTACCCCAAAAACACAAACACGGCACAGCACCAACCCATGAGGCTGCTAGATAACGAATGCAAACGCACCACCACCACCTGTCGACTGGGTGGTTGTTCGTAACTTCTTACCTGAAAAGCCCTGAGCTATTTATTTTTTTTTACCTGAAAGATCGTGTCTGAACAGGCATTTTTAGTATCATATGCACATACTCACGAAGCCACCAGATAATCAATAATTATTATATAAATAGAAACTTTATTTAAAAATTACTTTGTGCTTATCACATAATGCTCCGACTTGAAAAATATCAGCGCTGAATTTTGTCAGTCCAGTACGGCAATGTAAAAAAAGTAATAAAAAAAATATAAAAGATATAAGTATTCAGGAGCTCAATGTGTTGAAAAGATGTTTTAATAAAAACTATTAACATATGGACAAATTTACACAAAAATACCTAATGTTTTTCAATGCTCAAAGGTATTAGCCTAAAATGTTAGCGATTATCGATTGCATTGAGTACACCTGCCTACTGAAATTTTTCAAGTACCTGAGGGTCTAATATAAACGACTCTAGCAAGCCAGCATTTTATAAGAATTTTCTACTTGACCGACCTTGAATTTTCAATAAATACCCTTTGATTACCAGGTTGAGAAAGAACGAATAAATACGAGAGGTAGCCAGTAGTGTAGGTAGCGCGACCGAAGAAATTAACAAGAGAGTTTTGCAGCATTGCCCACCCGCTGACGAGTGCTCTTCAAGCTACAAATATCTCCGGATCAAATATGTACCAAGCCATATGCGTAGTATCAGAATGGTGCATCTTGATACACAATGTTAATACTTAACTCGGCCCTTCCAGGATGTACCTATGGGAGAAGTTTGTGCAAATAAAAATACGCACTAGTTATTGGTTACAGCTTTGTTCATTTCAGATTAAAAACATTTCCATACTCCTATCCTTACCTTAGATATGAAAGATTTTATTGTATCTATCTATGTGCTAACAAGACTCTAAGAATTTTCATTCACATGTTCGAAAATATTTGCAGTCATTTCTTACAATAACTAAAGGGTTTGACTGTCGAAGAGACAAATATGGTTTTGCCAGCTAATGATGTTGGATATAAGAATCCAAGCTCGCATAGCAGGTCGAACGCAACCCGTTGACGCCTCTAATATTATTATCCCACTTTCTCGTCGTCTTCCTTCCAATAAAAGTACCTCGCCAACATTAGAACTTTTGGAAATTTTTAAATACACTAACTTATCTGTAACTGCGCCTGGGTCGGTAGGACAGCCATATTCTTCATTTTTTTCAATTCACTGAAATTCTTTGCCACTTCTCTTGAGGCTGGAACCTAACTTGGAGAGATTTCTATAGGTCCTTATTGGTGCAGATTGACCTTTTGTCGAGAATCCAAATCGGTAGCAAGAAGCATCATGGACAAAGTCGTCATCACTCATTTCATCATCCATTGTCTCACCGCTGTCCGTCGTTTTCAGATTTTGAGAAAAGGTTACTTCTAATTGATAAGATCTCGAGTGTATTGCAGATGCAGATGAAATATTAAAAATAGCTCAGTTTTCTTGAAGAATATGTCCCGAGCTAACATATCTTCAACAAAACAAGTATGGACACAAAAAAAATTCCAACGGCGTAGGTGCGGAACCAGTTCATCTACATCTGCAATACACTCGAGATCTTATCAATTAGAAGTAACCTTTTCTCAAAATCTGAAAACGACGGACAGCGGTGAGACAATGGATGATGAAATGAGTGATGACGACTTTGTCCATGATGCTTCTTGCTACCGATTTGGATTCTCGACAAAAGGTCAATCTGCACCAATAAGGACCTATAGAAATCTCTCCAAGTTAGGTTCCAGCCTCAAGAGAAGTGGCAAAGAATTTCAGTGAATTGAAAAAAATGAAGAATATGGCTGTCCTACCGACCCAGGCGCAGTTACAGATAAGTTAGTGTATTTAAAAATTTCCAAAAGTTCTAATGTTGGCGAGGTACTTTTATTGGAAGGAAGACGACGAGAAAGTGGGATAATAATATTAGAGGCGTCAACGGGTTGCGTTCGACCTGCTATGCGAGCTTGGATTCTTATATCCAACATCATTAGCTGGCAAAACCATATTTGTCTCTTCGACAGTCAAACCCTTTAGTTATTGTAAGAAATGACTGCAAATATTTTCGAACATGTGAATGAAAATTCTTAGAGTCTTGTTAGCACATAGATAGATACAATAAAATCTTTCATATCTAAGGTAAGGATAGGAGTATGGAAATGTTTTTAATCTGAAATGAACAAAGCTGTAACCAATAACTAGTGCGTATTTTTATTTGCACAAACTTCTCCCATAGGTACATCCTGGAAGGGCCGAGTTAAGTATTAACATTGTGTATCAAGATGCACCATTCTGATACTACGCATATGGCTTGGTACATATTTGATCCGGAGATATTTGTAGCTTGAAGAGCACTCGTCAGCGGGTGGGCAATGCTGCAAAACTCTCTTGTTAATTTCTTCGGTCGCGCTACCTACACTACTGGCTACCTCTCGTATTTATTCGTTCTTTCTCAACCTGGTAATCAAAGGGTATTTATTGAAAATTCAAGGTCGGTCAAGTAGAAAATTCTTATAAAATGCTGGCTTGCTAGAGTCGTTTATATTAGACCCTCAGGTACTTGAAAAATTTCAGTAGGCAGGTGTACTCAATGCAATCGATAATCGCTAACATTTTAGGCTAATACCTTTGAGCATTGAAAAACATTAGGTATTTTTGTGTAAATTTGTCCATATGTTAATAGTTTTTATTAAAACATCTTTTCAACACATTGAGCTCCTGAATACTTATATCTTTTATATTTTTTTTATTACTTTTTTTACATTGCCGTACTGGACTGACAAAATTCAGCGCTGATATTTTTCAAGTCGGAGCATTATGTGATAAGCACAAAGTAATTTTTAAATAAAGTTTCTATTTATATAATAATTATTGATTATCTGGTGGCTTCGTGAGTATGTGCATATGATACTAAAAATGCCTGTTCAGACACGATCTTTCAGGTAAAAAAAAATAAATAGCTCAGGGCTTTTCAGGTAAGAAGTTACGAACAACCACCCAGTCGACAGGTGGTGGTGGTGCGTTTGCATTCGTTATCTAGCAGCCTCATGGGTTGGTGCTGTGCCGTGTTTGTGTTTTTGGGGTAAGTTTAATTTTCACTATGTTTATGCGGACAATTCATTTATTTAAGTACATATTCTTATGGAAACACATTACTATATGTACGGGTTATATTTAGAAAAAAAATTGAACTTTCTTTTGACAAAAAAATTCTATTTCGATACAGGCCCCTGGTCGATAGTTCCGGATTTTTGAAAACGACTGCAAAGCCGCGGCTCGCTGTATATTATACCTACCTCACGCAAAGCTAAGCCAATTCCATCGATCTTTTTCAATGTAATGTCTCATGCTTATGCAAAAAAAAAAATATCACCCACAGATTCGATGGTCAAACTTTATTGAAAAAAAAAATCAATCTCTTGTTAAAACTCTCTGAAATGACTACAGTTGATGGAAAAAAGACTGGTAACGCGGATAAACAGTATAGATTGTTCAAATTCAAACTTATTACCACGGTTTACATGGTGGATATTTTCACGCCACTCGACTCACGACCTTAAGGGCCTTGCGACAATTAGCATGTTTTATTTTCAATAATTATGCCCCCGTAATACCGTCATAACCTTATAAATTATAAGAAAAAAGCCTTCAACCAATTCCCTGTTGGCAAGAGCCGTTATTTTGGGTGCGACTTCTCAGGTAGCCGAAATGCATATACCTACAAACAATAAGCCTCACGGTCGTGGAGGCATATTCACTCGTTCATTTTCCGTACCCCCAACAGTACTATGTCTTATGAAACTTGTATATATATAGACATTTATTGTAAAAATATAAATGACATCTTCCCAACAATTCGGGCTGCTTTTAAACAAAGAATACCGTACAACAATAAAATAAACTAGGGATACAATAAAAAGTATTAAATAACATGGTAAACAAGATAAAAAAGTTCGGTGAAATTAAAAATATCCTTTTTTTTTGTAGTACTCACCTGGGATGTTCTCATCACAACTACAATAACTAGAATTATACTGTCAACCTGATCCAGTTACTGAATTCACACTATCAACGATTTTCTCTAAGAGCCTACAGTGGGCCTCTTCGCCTTCCCAGCACCCGAGAATAGAAGTGATGTCGTTTGCAAAGTGAAAATAATCAAACTGAGCTATAAGAATTCCAAGCTACTCAATTTTGGCTCCATGAAGGAGTTAATTGTTGTCAATAATGATGATGATTCCAACATTCTGCCTCGCGACCGGCACATCAGAACTGCCGACCATCAAGTTGTCGTGTTAAGTGTACTTCGACTTTGGGTGAATGATGTTTGTAACTGAGAAATTGTATTAAAAATGTACCTCGATTTCAGGTCATTGATATTTGTGTGATCAACCCTATAAATTCGTTTATTATCATTTGTTTGTGCCCTTATTCAAATTTCAAATAATTTCATATGGTATAATCAACTTAGAAATTGTATTAAAAGTACCTACTTCTATTTTAAAGTATTCAATGTTTGTGTAATCAGCTATAAAAATCGCTCATGAACACCTGTTTTGGCCTTACTTGAATTTCGCGTAATTGCCTATGTAAGTAACTAAGAAATTGTATTGAATGTACTTCGATTTTGAGTAATTCAAGTTTGTATTATTCAGCACTGTAAATTTGTTTATGATCACCTCTTCGTGCCCTATTTTGAATTTCATGTAATTGTATATTATGTAATCAACTAAGAAATAGTCAAATGTACTTCGATTTTATGTTCGTGTGCATATCTTCTATGTATAATCAACTATGTAAATTTGTTTATTATCACCTGTTTGTGCCTTATTTCAAATTTCATGTAATGGTATGCGGTAATCAGCTGAGAAATTGTATCAAATGTACTTCGATTTCAAGTGAATAATGTCTGTATACTTAGCTATGAAAAGTCATTCATGCTCACCTGTTTGTACCTTATTTTAAGTTTCACGTAATTGTCTATGTAAGCAACTAAGAACATGTATTAGATGTTTTTCGATTATAGGTAGTTGATGCCTGTATACTCAGCTATGAAAAATCGTTCACGATCACCTGTTTGTGCCTTATTATAATTTGACGTAATTGTCTATGTAAGCAACTAAGAAATTTTATCGAACGTACTTCGATTTCAAGTAATTTTAGTAATTAATGTTTGTATGTATAATCAATACTGTAAATTTGTTTATGATCACCTATTTGTGCTTTATTTTGAATTTAATATAATTGTCTATGTAAGCAGTTATGTGAATTAAACTACAAATAAATCATGATGTTGAGGTCTTACCCTGAACTGTATGTAATTATTGTCTATGTAACTAGCACAGTATATTGGTCTGTCAATAAAATGGTTCTATTTGCTTGCGTTTATATACCAAAAATAACTATTGAAACCAAACCACTTGAGAGTTTGCAAGGGTTAAGATACAATGAGGAGTGCTTCAGTAGGTATAGGGAATTCAAACATCCCGCGCTTTCAAGCTAACAAATGTCTCCTGCCAAACACAATCTGTGACCTAACCTGTCAGATCCAAATTCCACGTACTTTTCAAATTTCCCGCACGTTAAAATCCGCCACATGTCAAATGCCGGTAATACAGAATAAATGCTTGACGACCAGTCAAAAAAGTCACTAGATTCAGTGATAATAACCAAAAGTCACCAGATAAACTAAAAACTTTTCAAATTTCCCGCGCCACCTGTCAAATGCCGGTAATGCAGATCCAATGCTTAACGACCTGTCAAAAAAGTCACTAGATTCAGTGTTGCCAACCAAAAGTCACCAGATAAAAGTCCCTAGAAACGTCTGGCTCAACTGACCCCGTACCTACTTCCTACTGACTGGTTAAAAATCAAAATGTCCCATATACACAAAAAAGGTAACGCTCAAGACCCCAACAACTATCGCGGAATTGCAATACTAAACCACATACTAAAGCTTTTCACACGCATAATCAATTCAAGACTCGAGACCTATGCAGAAAGTGCGAATATTCTCCCAGAGGGTCAGTCGGGATTCAGAAAAGGGCGGGGGTGTGTCGACTGCATTTTTGTCCTCAACGCGATTGTAAGCAACAACATCCGGCTCAAGAAACGTAAAGTGTACTCGATTTTCGTTGATTTCAGGTCAGCTTTTGACTCAGTTGTACACGGTCTCCTGTGGAAACGCCTCTACGCAACTGGGGTTAGCGCCAAGATGATCAGGATTCTGAGCTTCATTTACGAGAATGCTTATATTTACTTTAAAGAATCGAAGCGACCAATACAGGTTACAAAAGGGGTTCTTCAGGGTGATACAGTGAGCCCGCTATTATTTTCGATTTTTGTGGGGGACATCGAAGATTATCTCGTGGGCGGGGGTTTCAGAGGGGTGAGCCTGGACGGGAAGACTGACGTGAAATTGTTAATGTACGCCGATGACCTTGTTCTGCTGGTAGACTCGCCTGTTCAGTTGAATTTGTGTCTTAGGGGACTGGAGAGATACTGCGCGGACCGTCAGCTGGAAATTAATGTTGACAAAACTAAAATAGTCATTTTCAGGGGCGGAAACCGTACTTCGCTAGATAAATTCTTCATCAATGATAAACAAATAGAAATTATGAATTCATACAGGTACCTCGGTGTATTGGTGAATTTTAACGGGCAGTTTTAAGGGTGCATTCCAAGACAGACTCCGCAAAACGAAACTTACTTCGGGGCTGGTAACCAAAACAATCGTTAAGTCAAGACTAAAGAAATGGGTACCAATAATGAAACTATACACCTCGGTAATTCTTCCAACTCTAACTTACGGAGCAGCAGTTTGGGGCCCTGGTTTAATAGCGGACTTGGATGGAGCACAGTGTTCATTTTTCAAAAACCTTCTGTACTTACCACGGCAAACACCAGGATATATGATCCGTACAGAACTGAATCTTGAGGGCATGGGCTACCACATACTGAAACTCGCGTTACGTTTGATATTGAAATACAGCAATCAGAGGGAAGACCGCTACACACTCGCTGCCTTGAAGAGATTGTGGCATTTAGACCAAACCTCAGGCAACGATCCAAGAAACAACTGGATCTCTCAAGTAAAAAGACTTGCGCAATTGCACTTTAGCCCACCAATTAATTTCCTTGAGTTAGACACCGACACAGTTCAAACGATTACAGAATCACACTTGCGGGGTAGCAGTTTCAGGGACTGGGACAGGGTTCTTCTCAGCACGTTTTGCAGCGATTACAAATTCATTGTTGACCAGAATCCTTTAATAACGCTCAACGCAACATACCTTGATTTCAATATTGGCGAGTAACATTACCGATGGTGGCGCTGCTGATGCGCTTCGCATGTAAACAAACATGTCGGATAGGGCACGGATTGTTGCCCGCGCGTTCAAAAATCCTATCAGTAGTAAGCGGTTTTTAATGTCCTCCAGACGTGAAACGTGGTTAATTAGTACCTATTGCGGTGGAACTCGAAAATGGCAGAAGCGAATTGAGTGTTATGAAGGTTTTCAATCACTGGATGGCCTCAAGCCTCAACGGATAGGAAATTCTGAAGTCACAATTTCTTGTGTTGTGTGGTCGAAAGCGAACCGAATCAAGCTTCACTTCAAACATAGACATATTTGGATTGTGTTTACAAACAAGCGCATTCTATGAATCTCCTCACGAGGCAACTGAGATTGTAATTAAAAGAAATAGTAGTAGCAGTTCTCGCGAGAGTTCCTGTGAAATTGGAACGTTTAAATGCACTTGCAAAGCAGGCCACTCCGGGACATGCAAACATATCGCAGCTGTGCCTCTTCGATGCAGCCATTTAAAGTTCCTATTTTCAGCGACACTTCCCAGGCTTTTCTCGTAGTCATATTTTCCACAGTGCCGAGTTTGTTTGTCATCTTGACTACCCAACTTGCGTCTTTCGCTTTCGACGGGAAACGGTGAAAATGTAACTCTTCCTTTTTCCGGTTTCCACAGCGCGACTTGCACTCGGGAACGCAACAAATTCTCCGCCACTTTTTGTCATAACGTGCCACTCTTATTAAAAATGCAATGCTTTTGCAACCGACGACACCTAGTATATTCAAGATAATGAAACGTGCGTGGCTCACGTACTTTGTTGGAAAAAATCAACGCCGCGTCAAGTCAGATGGAATCAATTAAAGTCACCAAACACCGCAACGCTCATAAGAGCCCACACAAATCTGCGGTTGATCCGTGCACAAACGTCGTTTACACGTTGGCCGTCAGATGGCGTATTCGATCTTGAAACTCGCCAATACCATTGGGAGTCAAGCGGGTCATCTCCCAGCTCCGTCTCTCGAACAGGCTGTCGCTCACCTTATACGTGAACGGTGCAACTTACAAGATTTCCCAGATGGAGAACTGCACAGTTTGCAATGCGTGCTTTCCACCTAGCCCCAAGTTCGGTACACCTGCCATTTACGCATGTGCGGGTTCCAAACGGTGCTTTCCATCTACGTGTTTCTACTCGGTTCTGCGCCGTTCATTGGATGACGTAAAATTTTGTGCCACACCATGGAACATGTGCCGTCTGGTGGTATTTGTACCGTCTAGGTGGAAAGCACCCATTATGCATCGCCCGAAATCTGTCGAACATGTTGTTTTTGACTGCCCACTGTACACGCCCATCCGACAAGCTTACCGCGAGCTGTTGTCCAAAGACTGGCATACAACATTGAAAAATATGACAAGGGAAAACTCAATTTCGATTTACAGACTCATTGCCAGTTCAATGAAACTTAGAGCTTTTGCTAGAAATGAATAGTTTTTGATTTTACATAGTTGTACCTATTTTGTGCATGTCCCAATTCTGATTATTTGTTTACTTATATTTTATACTTGAGATTTTATTTTTAAGTTATTTAATATGGCCTAATTTTCTTGTTTATGGTATATTTGTATTTACCGAAAAAACAATAAACTTATTTGTATTTGTATTTGTAAGAATAGGTCATGAAGGCGCGCAAGCGCGCCTTTAACCAAAAGTCAGGTAGTCCTGAACATTGAACAAACTTGAAGATTAAATAATGTCGAAAACTGTATAATCTTGAAAATTGAATAATCTCAAAGAATGAATACCCACCCTTTAAATTAATAGAATTATAATTTCTTCTCAACATTACTTCTTCATTCGGTAATTATTGACGACCACTACTTCTCGACAAGCATTTTCTAAGAGTTAGGCAACCACTTGGATAGCTATGTAGGACGCTTCCTTCTTGCCTGTACTTACGTCGTAGGACATTGGTGGATAAGTAATGGAAAGAAGGAGCATTTTACAGTGGAAATAGTGGTTTCCCCAGGAAACTACGGTCGACGAAGGTGATGTTGTGGTGGTGGTGGTGTCTACCTACCGTGAAAAGTTGGTGGCTGAAGTCGAGAAGTAGTGGTCGTCAATAATTACCCTTCATTCGTTATTGTAGAACACACAATGAAAAAGAAATCAATTTTTGAGATCATTAACATTTCATACTATTGTAGACAGAAAAAACTGAACGACACATGAATGACATTTCAAAATTTTGTGAAAGGCCCTTTAGGATTGTTATTTTTGACGAGCCCATGACAAAATGCCAGTGATTTTTTGGAGTTACAAGACAATGTCAGTTTTGTATTTGATATCTTTGGACCTATGGACCGTTTTAATAAGTGCATTATGGGTATATTGGTACAGTCAGTCATCGGTCGGTACAGTAGAGACGTTGCCAAGGTTCAGGTTCGAGTTGGCGGGAGTTGGGGATTTGATAGATTGATAAATAAATTCAGTTGCCAAGTTGACAACTCACGTGCTTGAAAATGTCAAACAATTGCCAATTTCTCCAAAAAAATTGTTTTGCCTGTTCTACAAGGATATCTAGGTGATAATTCGTGTTTTCCTTGCAAGTGTCGTGTTAAAATCGAGCGGCGAAATCGCAGATTGTGTAAGAAATGCGATTTGCTTAGGAAAATGTGGTTGCATGGGTGTTTTTCACCTACCTCTCTATCAATGGTCTTGTGTGAACATGAATGTGCCATAAGCAGGCACACCTAAGCGGAACGTAGAAGCACAAACTAGCGTGGAAAGAAAGCACGTGAACGTGATAAGCAGTTCGAGCAATGTGACCGAAGGCGAACCCCAAACCCACAGATGCCCAAACCATCGTAGAATCATGTCCATGTCACATGTCATGTCAACTTGACGTAGTTTTACCGGCCGATGACTGACTGCACCAATATACCCAGAATGCATCTCATTTTGTTCGACTTATTAAAACGGCCCATGGACCAGGAGTATAGAAGAAGGTGAAGATGAAAATTATTGATCATTTCCACCGAGATTTCTACCCACTGTATCAACACGAACCGAAACACGGCGACTTCGTGTTGATTCCATGTAATATGCTACGAGTACCTACATGGCAATGGCGGTCCATTGCCTTTCGTTTGTAGGAAAATTTAAGGGGCTCACAGCACGTCGAATATTGGCGAACGAATCGTCCTCTAGCATCTGGTCATAGACCATTTGGATTAATGCTTGATCTTCGGCTTCGGTGGTAGCTTTGCGTCTGGCAGAACCGGGTTGCCTTGTCGGCGTTGAATTTTTCCGCCACCTGCACATAACGTTGAGACCGTCCCTTTCCTGATACCGAGCACCCACTATACCGAGACGGTCTGCTACCGTCTTGTACGCGATACCACTCTCCACAAAAGACATAATTTGCACCCTAACAGAAACATTGAGCATTCTGTCACGTTTGACACAGAAAACGACAAAGCATTATTGATGGTTATGGGTGGCATATTCTTGATGACAGTAAAGCTGATTCACAGGTCAAAAATTTGAAAAGTCATTCATCTGTCGTTCAGCTTTTTTTGTCTACAATAGTACCTTGAAATTTCTTCTTTCCAAAATCTGATATGTATAAGATTCGGAGGCCACCATGAAACATGCTATAAAATGCGATTCCTTAATTGTTTGGCACACTTTGACTGATTCGAAGGAAAAATATATTCGTAGGTAACTGAAATGTTGAAATAGTGAAAATGAAATATTTTCAAAAATTTCAATTTAGATCAGTCAAACGCTATCGAGATACTCACAAGTCACTATTGCAATTTTGGTGTTCTAATTGACCATTATAACACTCGATAACAACGTAATCTAATGAGATGCACCGTACTTACTCATTTTACTTTCATTCAACTTGGAGCATAATAATAGGCAACACAACATACAACAGTAACCTTCGCTATTGTACAACACAACCACACTCAGATGTAGACAACCAAACGGGTGCGTCGGCTTGTTCCGACTTATCATTGCTCCGACTCTCGCTTGCTCCGACCTTGGGTTGGCATCACTGGAGATGAAGTGAGGCTTCTGGTACGTTCTGCAGTGGCGTAGCCCCAGCCGTTTGGGGCAGGGCATAGACCGGGCGCGGGCAGGGCATACAGGGTTGCCAACTTAGTAGAATTTCTACTAGATCTGGTAGATTGGAGTACCTATCTAGTGAGCATATTTTCAATCTAGTGGATAGTAGAAAATCTGGAGGTTTTGAACAAAAATGGTAGAAAATCTAGTGAATTTTGTTCTTTTTTACTCAAGATAATACTTAATTCTTACATTTTTAGTTTGAATTCTGATGAATATTATCTTTCCTAAATTTTCACGTTGCGCCACCTATGCTCGCAAGAAACAATTTCCACACCAAATGACGTTTGGTGTCAAACGAGATGCAATGTCAAATAGTCATAGCCAACCAGAAATGTCAGCCCTGCTCTCTTCAAGTTAAACGCGGCAACGGGAACCAACAAAAAAACAAAAGTTTTGTGCAGAGCTTTGAATAACTTACCATCTTCATCTCTTGTTGATATTTTGGAGTCTGTCTAAATGTCCACCACTGATTCTGTGGTATTATTGTTATTGTTCTAGTTAATTTGTTCAATTTTTTTCGAAAATGTAATTTATTTTCTGTTTGTACCTGGGGTTCCCAAACAGGTGGGGGAACTAAATGGTATTTTTAGAGTTTTTTTTTCTAATTTAGAATTTTTTTTTTTTTTTTTTTTTTTTTAATTATAAAATTTTGATTCGATACAATTGTTCATTTTGAATTATGCTTAAATAACATATCAATTCCATCCCGCTGAACTGATTCAGAAATCCACAGGTAGTAGTAGTATGTATATCAGAAAAGTTAGCTTTAAACTGAAATCGCAAAACGCTTGAATTTTTTTTTCGCTCGAAAACCAAGAGCTCTGTGAGGAAATATGCCTTTTATTATTATCATCATTATGATTATTATTTAAAAAAAAATCGTCTGTGACACTACTCGCTTTACTCGCTTTACTTTACTGGCGAAATTTCTATTTCTAGTAGATTCTGGTAGATTTATGTTCAGCTGTTGGTAGATTTATTTTCCCTACTGTTGGCAACCCTGAGGGCATACAAGGGCAGGGGCATCGGCATCGGCATCACGTGACTGTCATGAGGACCCTGGCCTGGAGTGAAGAATCAACAAACCGGCACTTTGCATTAGGTAAACATTGCCGTTTACCTCGGGGGTGCCATGAGGATTCGCTATTCTGGGATAACATAAACCATATACTTATCACATAAACATAAACAGAGGCGGTGGTATGGACTCCCGTAATGTGTTCAGCTTTGTGAAGAAGATGTAGGTAAATTTACTTTCAAAAACCAGTACCTAGATAAAACCGCATAATATGGAGGCATTCTGAACCTATACCTATCTGCATGGCTTTCAAAAGAAGTACCCGCACACTTGTTGTTCGCCTTACTTTCTATTCCTTGACAGAAATTCACCATTCAGGTCTTTTTGGGAAGTTACAAGAATGTATTTTGGTTTGAGCTTATAGACATTTTCAAAATCCAAAAAAATTCAAGTTTTGAAAAAATTATTTTTCTATTATAAAAATGTTTGTAGGCTCAAACTAAAGTACCTACATCCTTGTAGCTTTCCAAAAAGACCTGAATGGTAAATTTATTTCTTAGAAAAAACCCACACGGATTGATTCCGCAATAATGTCTTTATTTCACCAATATAAATAACTTTGTCCTTAAATGTAAAATAGTTATTTCATCAGCGACCATTGCAGCTAGAATCGATAACGACCAATTTTTACATGGAGCCAAAGTAATCAACACCGCCTGACGGAAAAGAGAAATATAGGGTCATTTATCGCAGACAGGTAGGACTCAAGGCGAAGACAGCAAAGCTTTTGGTTTTGTCTGCAGCAATCATTTGGTTACCTACTCTAGTTACTTCTAGTTCCTAGTCCTAGTCCTCTAGTAGGATTAGTTGGTTAGTTAGTAGTAGGTGGTACTAAAGTAGGTACCAACCAGACCCAGTTGGAGTTTTGTTTGTCATGCGAAATTTTTTATGGGGAGGGGGGGCATCTGAGAGTCACTCATCTAGTTTGGAGTAGTATATATTGTATGTGGCGGATTTACCCGTTCAGTCAGCTTATTTAGTCGCAAGTTTTAATTTCAGCCGTAAGCGCAGCACCGCTTATTGGCTGTTCTGAGGAGGCTGGTTCGTAAGAGCTGCGCTTACGACGAAAATTAAAACTTGCTGCTAAATAAGCTGACAGAACGCACCTTTAGAGGCCCCCAAGGGGGGTCTGGGGGAGGGGGGCGTGCCGCGCAGAATTTTTTTGCGGATAATAATATGAATGTTGATAGTAATAAGTGTTTTTTAGTCAACAGTCGACACAAAACAGGTAATCAAAATTTAATTCAAAAGCAAATGAAAATGGAAAAAGATGTAAAACAGATTTTTTTAAGGTTAAAAAAAGTGGGGGAGAAGGGCCCTCTCCCAACAGTTTTCGCGGGGGCCCTCAGCCACCTAGCTAGGCCGCTACGCCACTAAACTCGGGTTACATAAATACACATTATATACCGAGCATTATTATATACCAATCAATCATCATTAATATTATTATATGAAGAAAAAATGAAAAATTATACATATAAAACAAAGCCCTGCTCGAACTCTCAAACAGAGGCCTCTTGTTTTGTGAATGAAGTAGGTATATAAAGTGAAGTTGAGAATGTGCAGGTTTGAAGTAATGAGACTGAAAGGGCGGAAGGGGGGGAGGGGGCAGGGCCCAGAAACTAGCATACATCGATTTAAGAAAAAATCTTACAAACTTCGAATTTACAAAAATGAAGGGAAAAAAACAGTCATGAAAAGGGGCCTCCGCTGGGCCCCTTTGATAGCGCGCGTTAGGCCCTGGGCGCGCGTTAGGCCCTGGGCGCGCGTTCACTGCGCCCATGGGTAAATCCGCCAAATTATAATATCTGTGGGACACAGATGACCGAATGTGATTGATTCATATTTTATGTCAAGTTCCTTGTGGCGTGAACCCTACCCTACTAACGTCATCCACTTCCTATAACCTCTAACTTATACTGCGAAGGGGCAAATTATATGCTCTTTCCTTCCTTCCTCAAGAAACAGTCCTAGCTCGAAAATGCGGGGCTTTCATGAAAAATCTAACGGTACTTTATTCTTCAAGATGAGACGACGGATCATTTGATTGTGCCGATTCCCGAAAATTCAGAGATTATAGTGACACCAGGACCGAGCCAAAGCAGGGGTCGCAAGGCCGTTTTTTCTTCACATTTCGCAGACTTCTTGGGTTTCAGAAACGACAATCGTAGTTGGAATATTCACAGTTGGGTCAATCCCTCCTATATTTGCAGAAGAACCCCGAATTTTTCGATTCCGACTGGCCGAAAAATGGAAATTACACTCCGTACTCCGAGTTACACTCGCTCCGAGCCGTTATGCCGTCGCCATTAACAGCCATTAAAGGAGTAGGCGCTGTGTGCTGTGATGACATGACCATGGTATCTTCACGTTCACGAAAACGATTTTCCCGGTTATCGAGACCATCGCGTACAGATGCGCTCTAGAAAACTTTAGCATCAGGTACTTGAAGGACAATTTTCGGTGGTACTGAAGCTGAGATAAACCGATAAATCTTCTGAAAGTCTAAATTTGCAAAAAAACAGTGCTAACTTGAAAATGCGGGCTTTAATAAAAAATCTCCTAACGGCACTTTATCCTCCAAATGAAACGGCAGATCAAGCCATGGTACCGATTCCCAAAAATTTTCACGAATAATGACACCAGGGTCGGGCTAAGGGCTCCGGAGTCGATTTTTTTGACATTTCGCAGACTTTGTAGCCTCGAAAGCGACATTCGACGACGCAATTTCCATAATTAGGTCAATTCCTTACATATTTGCAAAACAAACGAAATTTTTCGGGTTCAGCTGACTGAAAATATGACCTGGTCGTTCTAAGAATACAGATCGCATTTTTTTCTTGAATGAGCCTATATTGAACGCAAAAAAAATTGCGGTCAAAAAAACCCGAAAATTTCATGGATCTCAGGTGCTAAAAGGTCTACCGAGCAATTTTTTCGGGAAAATTTCGAAATTACCAATTTTTTTCAAAAAAAAAACTTTGCAAATCGAAAACGCAGGCTCTAATCAAAAATCTTCTAACGGCATTTTATTCTCCAAATGAGACAAGAGATCATTCGATTCTGCCGATTTACGAAAATTCTCACGACAGGGTTCTCGCTAGTCAATGGAGTCAAATTTCTTTGACTTTTTCCCTGATTTTACAGACCATGGATGGTCGTGAGTTTTCCCTGACTACTGAGTAAAGAAATTCTCAAGCACCTAATAAAAGAAATAGTTGTGGGTAGCAGGTAAAATAAAGCGATCAATTTTTTCGGCAAACACAAAACGTGATAACTGCATGATTGATGACTAGGAGCGATAACAGATTTGAAAAATGGAAAAAAAGTTGCTCAGTTTACGAATTCCCTGACCCTCAGAAAAAAACCTTGACTTTTTCATTTTTTTTTTTCAAAATTTCATGACATTTCCTGACCAAAATTTTCAAATAGTGAATTCTCCAGGTTTTCCAGGTTTTCCAGATTAGCGGGAGCCCTGCACGATTAATGATACCAGAGCTGACCAAAGGGCTCCGGGGCCGGTTTTTGATAAATCTTTTATAGCCTAAAACTGACCAAAAAAAAAAATTAACTTGAAAACGCGGGCTTAGATCAAAAATCTTCTAGAATAAGCCCTTCATTTTTCATTTTCACACGATACCAGGGTGGGCCGCCAGGCTCCGAAGTAATTTTTTTCACATTTCGCTGACTTGTGGCTTCAAAAACGACACTGCAACATTTTATTCCAGCATTTTCGGTTTTTCCGTTCTTTCGAGTTTTTCATCTTTTCGGGGGTATCTTCGCCCATTTTTGGAATTACCAGACAGTGAAATCGTACTTTGAACCTTATATTATTCTTCTGTTCATAGATCCCCTGTTGTGAAATAACTCAAGCTCTCACTCCAGCTCGTTATTTGTTTTAGCTTCTACCGTTAAAAAAATCGGCTGTGTCACCCCAAAACTTTTCCGACTAGTACCCAGGAACCTCTGGAATTTTTTTTCGAAACGCCCCTCCGGGTGGAAAGTTAGAATTAGAAAGAGAGATTGAAAATAATTTGCAAGAAATTGAAAATTTTGTCAGGAAAATTTGAATTTTCCGGGAAAACATCAAATCTTATTCCAAATCATTGTAAAAATAATCAATTAAAAGCTTCACTCCAAGCTCCATCATTCAAGTCCGGTTTCGAAAACCCAGGCCGGTTTTACATTTTCAACCGGAAAATTCTCGTGAAGTTGAGAAAAAATTGTTGGAGAATGTTCATGACCCAGTTACCCCCTGTTTAAAATAGCACTGAAAATCTGTTCACGGGAGAAAAAGTTGGAAAATTTTAAGTTTTTCCAGAGAGGAAAACTCGAAAACCGTGGATCCGTTCTCAAAAGTTTTTCTTCCAAAAATTAATTCAATCTTTTTTTCAAGTTTAATTCCCAGCATGTCTGCACCTAAAATCAATATTTCGTGGGGCTCACACTGCATGTCAAAGTCGGCATTGCAGCTTTTTCAAATTCACGAAATGTGCTAATTTCATTGTGGAAAAATTACCGTAAGAAAACTGGTACCGTGTTAATTTTGAAAATGGGTCTACACGACGCTCAATTCCATCTACTTTCGATATCAGTTGGAATTTTTCAAAAAAGTCGATCCCCGCGAGTTAGAATGAATTTTCGAGATCAAAAAGCGAGTCCTCCTGGTCAAAACACAGGTGAAATGCCCCTCTCGGTAATATAACTTTTTTTGTTGTGTTGCTTCCTGCCAAAATTTAATTCCAAAATCCATCGGATAGGTTTTAAATATAATTGAATGATGAAGTTTTGAATTTTGACATTTTTCATTATTCGACATAACAGATAGGACAATACATTCAACTGTGCTGAATACAGTTTTTCAGGGCTTTCAAATGACATATTGCAAGTCGAGATCCGTGGGATATATAGCTTCTGACATTTGTTGATAGTGAACAGTTCTGTTTGACAGATGACAGTCAAAAACTATTGGGCTCATTCCACGGAAAAACCATGTCTGCACACCAAATTTCAAGTCCAAGTATGTCACAAATTCTTGAGACAGGAAGAGTCGAGGTGTACTCTGCTTTGGTAAAATTTTTGAAGAGGAAGAGAGTCGTTCAACATATAACGTTTTTAATTTTGCAGGTCTGAACTTGATTGCGTTTGTTTATGAGTCCTATATTTTCTTCTGGTTTTAATTAGTGTAATGGCTAATAGGACAAACCAGTCCTAAGGCAAAAAAAAGTTGATCGTATCAACGGTTTCGCAGTTACCGTGAGAGATTACAGACACACAGACAGATAGACAGACATCATTCTGGAAATGGTCTTAGTCGTCTTGGGGGACCTCCAAATGGATATATCCGTGGAAATCTCAAAAACTTTTTTCTGCACGATTACAATATGTACTTACTTTCCCTTCCATGTTGGTGGGGGGGGGGGGGTCGGAAAAGTATAAAAGGAAGGACGTCAAATTAGGTGGTTTTGGCATGTTTCTGGTATGTTTCTGGCAAATTGTTTCGTATTATGCGTTCAGCTTTTATTTTCACCAAAGCAGGCGAGTCTAGTGTGTGATGTGTGACAGAATCCACCTTGTAAGAGCGCATATTTTTGGAATGGGGCCTTGCGATAGACCGAAGAAGTGTGACGTCACAACATGGCAACATGGCCGGCGGTTGACATTTTCTGGAGGCCAACGTCAAACGTGACATGACCGTGGGATGCACGGCACGTGGCATGCACTTGACGTTTCTCTGTTTGTGTTTGTCATGTGTTTGTCAAATTTTTGCGAAGGTAAATAACGGAAATGGATATAACAAAAAAGATTCATATTTTGGGCTATATCAGGTGGAGGAAATCAAACTATATTGCTATAAACTAAAAACTGCTAACTATTAACTGCGATCCATTGCTCTTTGCCTCTGAGCATCTCATGAACGAGATTGTCGACGGCGATTCTCCTGCCCAGTTTTTGTTAGAGATCTTCTCGCTGCCTTGATGGACCGTTACAATGAAAACGAGCATGTTCCGCGTTGTCCTGGCGCTGAGGCTTTTGAGGCTCCCCAGTATTTCTTTCATCCAACTTTGAACCAAGGCGTTCCACTGCCGTTGCCACTGCTCGACGAACTGCTCTCTGGCCTTGTTTCTGCTTTCTGGTTTGCTGATGCTGGTGGGCACTCCTAGGCTTGTTTCCTCTAATCGCAAGCATCAGGGCGAAGGGTGGGATACCCGAGAGCGCTCGTGCTGCATCATGCGGAACCGTTCTGTAGGCACTGGTGATTCTGAGTGCAGCTTTGCGCAGCTCTCTGTCAATGAGTTGGGCTATGTCTGGCCTTTTTGCAACCAAGTCCGCCTGTATGACGCTGGCTGTCTTTTAGGCTGGCAATTTCAGCAATGCTCACTGCCATTTTGCACTGACTTTTGTGACTTTTATGCCAAACACAACCAAACATAGAAACGTCACGTTCATGTGACGTTGGCCTCCAGAAAATGTCAACCGCCGGCCATGTTGCCATGTTGTGACGTCATCACTTCTCCGGTCTATAGAGCGTGACGTTTCTATGTTTGGTTGTGTTTGGCATGACATTTTCTGGAGGTTCACAACAAAAGTCACAAAAGTCAGTGCAAAATTGCAGTGAGCATTGCTGAAATTGCCAGCCTAAGAGACAGCCAGCGTCATACAGGTGGACTTGGTTGCAAAAAGGCCAGACATAGCCCAACTCATTGACAGAGAGCTGCGCAAAGCTGCACTCAGAATCACCAGTGCCTATACAGAACGGTTCCGCATGATGCAGCCCGAGCGCTCTCGGGTATCCCACCCTTCGCCCTGATGCTTGCGATTAGAGGAAACAAGCCTAGGAGTGCCCACCAGCATCAGCAAACCAGAAAGCAGGAACAAGGCCATAGAGCAGTTCGTCGAGCAGTGGCAACGGCAGTGGAACGCTTTGGTTCAAAGTTGGATGAAAGAAATACTGGGGAGCCTCAAAAGCCTTAGCGCCAGGACAACGCGGAACACGCTCGTTTTCATTGTAACGGTCCATCAAGGCAGCGAGAAGGCCTCGAAGAAAAACTGGGCAGGAGAATCGCCGTCGACAATCTCGTCATGAGATGCTCAGAGGCAAAGAGCAATGGATCGCAGTTTATAGTTAGCAGTTTTTAGTTTATAGCAATATAGTTTGATTTCCTCCACCTGATATAGCCCAAAATATGAATCTTTTTTGTTATATCCATTTCCGTTATTTACCTTCGCAAAAATTTGACAAACACATGACAAACACAAACAGAGAAACGTCAAGTGCATATGCCACGTGCCGTGCATCCCACGGTCATGTCACGTTTGACGTTGGCCTCCAGAAAATGTCAACCGCCGGCCATGTTGCCATGTTGTGACGTCACACTTCTTCGGTCTATAGAAAAACTCAACGTGAGGTCGCCACTACTGTAGGGGGCGCCTACTTCGATAAAGCGGCCGTAACGACGCGAAAAACAGGGGAGTTTGAGTAGTTTGACCAGTAACTGACAGTGACTGGAGACGTCAAGCAAGAAACAGAGGTTATCCAAATTTCAAATCAAGACATAAAATGACGGACGTCGGTCGCTGAAGCGTCAACGCCGTCAAAATTGTCGAATTTGCCCCCAACGGTCGTGGCGCCCTTGGTGTGTAAAAGTGGCAGTGCAAGGCCCCATTGATAAGCCGCTTTTACAGAACTTCGTATGTCGCCGGGGACAGTGTCGCTGGCCAATAGGATTCGATCCGCCTGTACTCCCCTACCTCCCTCCATAACTCCCCGCGACACGAGTTTCTGTCGTCGTGTCGTTCAAATTATTCAACTACATACAGTGGAGTGGGGGGATTGTCGCCGGCGACAAACGAAGTTCTGTAAAGCCGCCAATAAGCATTAGGTATTCTGTGTGATAAAGGGTATTATAGTTACTATACTCTTTTAAAAAGACGTATGATCACCCGTGATTATCACACTCTTCCGTGTGGTTTCCTTCGAAAACCAGTCGTGTGACAATACTGCATACGACCTACAAGTTGGGGCTAAGACCGCCGTAAGTGCGGTTACTATAGCAACGGGCGCAACGGCCAATCAGACCGCTCTATTTGGCAAGTTACGCCGTCCTAACTTTTGCGCCTGGAACTTGGTATCGAGCCCTTATCTATAAATACGATTCTGGCCAATAAATCGGGCATGCATGCGCCACTCAAAGGCAGTGAAGCCAAACCTTTCTCAAAAGCAGCTCCCGGGAATGAGGTCCCTCGATCGAGGACACCGTCCAGCTTAAAATGAGAGATACTTTAATAACTTTCTCTGGACGGTCCTCTATATGGCTCATGTATTTCGCGTAATCTGGCGACCAAACGCAGGAAGCATAATCAGGCCCTCCCCTTCGCTACGCCACTGGCCATTGCCTGTGCAGAAGCCTCACTTCATCTCCAGTGATGCCAACCCAAGGTCGGAGCAAGCGAGAGTCGGAGCAATGATAAGTCGGAACAAGCCGACGCACCCAACCAAACATATTCCACCAATGTAGGGGAACAGTGTCTAAGCTAACACAATCAAATATGGATTATTTTATAAAAAGGCCGAACTTTCGGCAGAACACCAACATTAAAAAATTCATTCTGAAAATTGTGACCAAATATCCAATGATGATCGATCATGTTCGTTTTCACGTTTATTACTTCTTGTGATACACGATACACTCAGTATTCACAGTCACCTCAATGTCCCCTATCAGTTCGTTTCAAACTACCTACTTGACCACGTGATCAAGTTCGAAATTCGAACGGTGCAATAGCGTCCATGGCCTTGAAGTGGACATCTCTTTTCTGTTTTCTAGAGTAAGGATTATTAGAACAATAAATGTATTGTATTGTAAGAAAAAACTTGTGTCGGTCATTATGGGCCCCAATTTTGTGGTCTTAATCAAGGTATTCTAGATGGTCCGCGAGTTGAGTTGCTGAGAACCGTTGAAGAAACAATATTCATGAATTGAAACTTCCCATCATCTGAGTAACAGAGTAACATAATAGTCTTCCTTGTAGCGATAGGATAAATGATAAATCAGTAGCATCCTCCAAGAGAAAAAATCATAACGTCAGAACCAGATACTTCTGATTTCAAAAATTTCAAAACTGGGCGCAAGCCAAAACATCACGCTTTATGAATCTTTCATTTGCATTTGAGAAAATAAATTTATCTGAAAATGGGGGTCTGTTGAATTCGCTAAAATTTTGCACTGTTTTACATTTCACCCTGTAGATATTTTACATGAAGCTTCCTGACCTTTACCTCATGAAGGTGGATAACGGAAAGACTGAGCTCACTAACCGTCAAAACAGAATCGAAATGGTTAGTTCGGCCCGCTAGTCGAGTGGACTGCGTGTTCGCTCGGCAAGCTGAGCTCCCGGGTTCGATTCCCGGGCAGCAGGTCTGGGTGTTGTGCTGTGTAAGCGGATTTTTTCACATGTATTGATTTCATTAAATATGCAGCAACTCCTATGGCATAAGAAATGCCGAGAAGGAGAAAAACAAACCTAAGGGGGAAAAAAAAGTTGTGGTCCAAAGTCGGACCAATGCGTTTCCTTGTTTATTAAAAAAAAAGTGTAACACCCTGTAGAAACATTATTCGAGCTTCTTATGTACCTATTGCAAAAATAGGAACTGATAGCATGAAGGGTGGACTGTGTCATATACGCCAGCATCAACCGCACTTTTTACAGTAACGATACCCGTGAACGATACTCACCGCACACCATCTGGGTATATAGGTACGTTCCATATATTTTCTAGCATTTTTGGTACGGACGAATGTTTTTTTCCGATAAATGAAAGATTATTTATTTATTCCGGACGAACTATTTTCACCAGCACACCAGCGCAGGCCACACAATAGGATTAAGTGGTGGGTGATACCATTGTGATACTTTCCGGTTCCCCCTTCTTCTATGGAGTTGCTCCCTTCACCCTAGATGGTTTATTTATTACTATTACAGTAAATTGGGGAAAAACAAGAAACTGCATGGATGGCCCGCATTTTTTATCCTGAATTTTTATTTTGACACTATTCTGAGTGGATTATTGCTACTTTTGACCTATCTCTTTCTTGACTGGCGTATATGACACAATACTCGCATAAAGGATTGAGCAGCTAACGAAAACTTTTCGATAACTTTTTTCAAGTTCCCTTGAGGTCATCACATATTCAAACAATCACGTTTTGACTGATCCAGTCCATTATGATAATCGTAGGATAAAAGTACATAACCATAAGATAGCCAGAATTCTGCTACCCTTCCGAGAAACCACCTACTACTTCAATCACCTTCACAACGGCGGATTGCCTTTTCAAGCAGAGGGCATTTTCAAGTTCCACAAGAAGATGGGAATGGTACAAACTCATTACATTCACATGGCATTTTCACTCTCTAACCTTGACTGGGACACTGCCAAAGGTCTTGACACAGAAAAAATTGCTGTAGGTAGGTACCTACTTATTATGAAGTTACGAATTTTTTTCATTGCAGTTGTACAGCTTAGGAGGGTACTTGGTACGTAAAATTAAGAGTGAAACACCACTGGAAGCCACTGTACATTTTATGTAGAATACTTGAAAACATCAAAACTCATTCAAAATGGATAGGGAATATTATGGAAATTGTACTTGATATATTTTTGAAATAAACCTGCAAATCCTACTTACTAACTTACTTCGAAATCATTGTACAAATTTTCAGCCACTAGGTGACCCCTTGGTCACCCCATTGACATAATGCAACTTTCAACGTAAAAATGAAGGAACTTGCCTCTATAAAAGCAATCACATATTCTAAAAGTAAGTGTTGTAAACGGGCATTCCATAAGTTGTACACTATGCTTTTCTTATAACGGGTGTTTTTTTTTTTAACTGGCGTCCAAGTTGCTGTGCTCCAGCCAAAAACAGCCTCATTCCTCTACTTTTGGCTGGAGCACAACATGCTTGGGCGCCAGATTTAAGAAAAACACCCGTTATTTTAGCATAAAATACACTGTATCGTGTTCAACCCTGTTTTGCTCTACTTCCCACATTGACATTTAGTGAGAAAATAGTATGGATGTCATGTGACAGAATGTGGTGACTGGTGATACAGTGGGAGAATATCAATAAGATTATGGGAAAATCTCTATTATATCGTGTTAATTTCATACAGGTTGTTACAAAATTGCACAGCTGTAGAAACTACCTAACTTAAAACTAGATAACTATGATTTATTTGTATAAAGCAAAGCAGGCTTCAGCAGAGCAATGTAGGTACCTCAATGAGATGAGCATTTTTATTTTAAGGTGAATTTTGATCAAGATTTGACTGATATGAATTACTCTGCTCCAACTTTGACTCCAGCTTTTTCCAAGGATCTTCAGTAAATGATGAATGTAAAAATCTAGATCCACCTAGATCACTCTGTTCCTGAAAAAATAAAAGGTATTAATCTAGCTACCAGAAACCAGAGTAAGGCAAAAACTACAAATATGTACCTGCAGTGAACTTTGGCTGTTAGAATCATTGTAACTCGAGTTGTAACTAGAATTGTGTGAACCATTGGATGACCTAAATCCACCTCGTCTAGGAGATCCTGACCACAGTGGCGAATGCTTGTTATTTTGTCTCCTGTCTTGTCTGAAGTTACGTGACCGACCTCTCATTTGCGGACTGCTGAAATGTCTTGGCGAAAATTCTTGTTGGTTGGTGTTATCCCTTTGGTCGCTGAATGCTATGAATTCAGGTAGGCTTGGCGTATGCTGGGGCTCCTCTTGTGGCGTACTTGTTTGGAAATACAAGAAGCCAGGACTACTACTCTGTCCCTGATTATTCATTTTAAAAATGCAACTAGCAGCTAAGCTGCCCTATTCACAAATAACTATCTTAAATCTGATACAAATGAACTGCTGAAGCTGAAGAAGCTGCACAGTACGACTCGGTGATGTTTTTCTTTTAAGGTTATGTTTAGAAGCTTCTGTCAGTAGTACTGTCAGACTGTCACTGCACCGTGAACTGTCGATTCAGGTATTTTCGCCCGACAAATTTCCACCCGACAGAATGTTCGCCCGACAGATTCTTCATTGTTAAACGTTTGGTATCACTGAGTGGAAAAGCATTAAAAGTATGTGGCAACATAGTACAGTCATTATAGGAAAAATAGGAGAAATAAAATATAACAGGCTGCTGTTTGGCGGAAAATACGCGTTAGGGGTATACTTACCTATGGTCAAAAGTTGCCATCTGGCAAGTGATAGCGTCATCTTCAAAAAGACTGAAAAGAGGTTTTGAGGCAAAACCACGAAGCTTGAATAGATGTGCACGGTTTTTGTTGATAAAGCGTTGTTAGGCGAATGGTCCGACGCGTTGATTTTTGCAAACTGACCGACCGATCTATCGAAGGTTCGAATCCCGCAGTAAACGTTATCAATTTTTTTTTGCTAAAAAATGCTTTTTAGGGGCTACAACTACTTTTCGTCCAAGTTTTCATCATAGCCTGTGAATTTCTCAAGTTTTAGGTGAATATCATCAAGTTGAAAAATACTACGGTATTTATTGCTAAGCCAAATTCCTTGAGTACCTACTAGTAGGTTTTCTGATGGTGTCCCGTGTGCAAGTTGGAACTAGAGTATAGGCTTAGTGCCAAATTGTTCCTTAGATCATGCTGAACTAGGACCGCGATGGCGAACATTTGAGACCCACGACTGGGCAGCGGGAGGGGGGGGGGGGGGGTAAAATGTGAAGAAGACATAAAAAATGTTAAACCATAAACCGAAAGAGGTACAGTTATGAAAGTTACCATACGTATTGGCCATATTACGCTAATGAAGGTTTAGCAAACCGATTTCATAAATATCAATCATTCCCAGAGATATTTCCAAAAATCTATTTTTTTTGTCAACATTTTATTGTTAAAAAATCAAAGAATTTTGAGGATGGAGAGATGAAACTTGATGTTTTGACAATTAGTGATGTTAGAAATATAGTCGTGATTGGCGAAAATTCCTCGGCATACTATTTTAGAAAATAAGACCGTCAACTGTTTTCACCAGCTTGGCCGCCAGCTTGGATTTCCCTTCGGTGCAGTAGTCGCAAAAATGACAGGGAACTGTGAGTATGGTATGGTATAGCGTTAGATCATTTTAATACGAAAAGTAACTTCTCAGAAAGGGTTAGTTGCTTCTTTGGCGAGAAAAATTGCCATTTTATTATCTCCGGTGGCTGTACGAATCCAGTGCCAATGATGGCTGATTTGAAGCTGGAAGCGGTGCAATACGTTTTGTACCATAAAACTTGATAGTTAGTGAAGTCGACTACCAAAATTCATGATCATAAATCAAATGGTTTATTGTTGGTGATTGGTTGAAGCAAAGTGTGCTCATTTTTGGCAGAAAATGCATGAGAACTGTGTTTTTAGTGGACATTACAAAGCTCTGGAGGGAGACCTGCGGCCAAGATTGGCGGCGAAAGTCATGTAACTAATTAAAGTGAGCATGCTCTATAACAAGTAGCTGTCATGAATGGTGTAGGTTTCTTGAAGATTTCTAGGGAGGTCGACAAAGATGTTTTTTCATGATAATATTCTCAGGTACAGTCCCTTCCAAAATTCTCTCTCTTCACTAGGGACTAACTCTTTCGACCACGGTACATTTGCAAGACTGGAACAATTCATTTGTTCGGTTAACTTGAAATCACCTTAGTTCACGGAGCTGAAAGATTTGTGATGGTGGTTTTTTACAAACTTACAGACTGTACTTGAAAATATTATTATGAAAAAACATCTTTTTCGACTTTCCTAGAGATTTTAAAGAAACCTACATGATTCATTACAGCTCCTTGTTAAAGAGCATACTCACTTCAACTGGTAACATGACTTTCGCCGCCAATCTTGGCCGCAGGTCTTCCTCCAGAGCTTTGTAATGTCCACTAAAAACTCAGTTTTTATGCATTTTTTCCAAAGATGAGCACACGTTGCTTCACCCAATCACCAACAATGAACCATTCGATTCATGATCATAAATTTTGGTAGTTGACTTCACAAACTATCAAGTTTTATGGTACGAAACGTATTGTGCTGCTTCCAGCTCCAAATCAGCCATCATTGGCGCTGGATTCGTGCAGGAGCCGGAGATAACAAAATGACAATTTTTCTCGCCAAAGAAGCAACTAACCTCCTCTGAGAAGTAACTTTTTGTATTGAAATGATCTAACGCTACCATACTCAGAGTCTCCTGTCATTTTTGCGACTACTGCACCAAAAAGAAATTCAAGATGGCGGTCAAACTGGTGAAAACAGTTGAAGGTCTTGTTTCCTAAAATAGTAGGCCGAGGAATGTTCACCAATCACGACTATATTTCTAACATCACTAATTGTCAAAAGATCAAGTTCCATCTTTCCATCCTCAAAATTCTTTGATTTTTTTAACAATAAAATGTTTACAAAAAAATTATATTTTTGGAAATATCTCTGAGAATGATTGATATTTATGAAATCGGTTTGCTAAACCTTTATAAGCGTAAAATGGCGAATACGTATGGTAACTTTCATAACTGTACCTCTTTCGGTTCATGATTAACCATTTTTTATGTCTTCATCACATTTTATCCCCCCTCCTGCTGCCCAGTCGTGGGTCTCAGATGTTCGCCATCACGGTCCTAGTTCAGCATTATCTAAGGAACAATTTGGCACCAAGCACTATACTCTAGTTCCAACTTGCACACGGGACACCATCAGAAAACCTACTAGTAGGTACTCAAGGAATTTGGCTCAGCAATAAATACCGTAGTATTTTTCAACTTGATGATATTCACCTAAAACTTGAGAAATTCACAGGCTATGATGAAAACTTGGACGAAAAGTAGTTGTAGCCCCTAAAAAGCATTTTTTAGCAAAAAAAAATTGATAACGTTTACTGCGGGATTCGAACCTTCGATAGATCGGTCGGTCAGTTTGCAAAAATCAACGCGTCGGACCATTCGCCTAACAACGCTTTATCAACAAAAACCTTGCACATCTATTCAAGCTTCGTGGTTTTGCCTCAAAACCTCTTTTCAGTCTTTTTGAAGATGACGCTATCACTTGCCAGATGGCAACTTTTGACCATAGGTAAGTATACCCCTAACGCGTATTTTCCGCCAAACAGCAGCCTGTTATATTTTATTTCTCCTATTCACTATTTTTACTTCTAGAATGACTGACCTAACAGGGCTTCAGTTGGGCACGTGGCCGTGAATGGGCCGTGGCCCCCAGTGGCCCCCTGGCACCTAGTGTTGTGTTGACGGTGTTGGACGAGCCAGCCAACACGGATTTTTGATTTTCCGGGCCAACCAAGAAAGTTGCAGACATTGCATCATGTTCGCCCGACACTATTTCGAATTGGAATCCTTCATGCCCAATTGCACAAAAATTGGTACATTAAATTCAAGTTCGGTGAGTACCAAATAGGGAATCAAATGTTTAAAACCGAAATAAAATGCAAATCCTATTACTTCAATGAAAGAACATGATGGGAATACAGCATAATAGCTTACATTTATTTGTATACTGAGACAAACTTGGGCTAACACACTTTTCGCTTAGTTCCGGTACCTATATACAGTGTGTTCTACAAGCCAAAATAAAGGCTGTCCCACTTGGTTTTGGTGTCTTGGAGCTATATTTTGTATTCTCATTTCCTTCCTTCCTTGATCATCCTGACCATTTATAAGTTCATGAGCCACTTGGAGAAATGCTTCCCTGCTGAAAATGCTCATCAATTCTCATAGGGAAATCTATCTGGCTTTCATGAGAATCTATATGAGTATTGGAACCGGCTTTGCCGCAATGATTCTCATAGGAATCCCGCTGCGTTTTTTGCTCATTGAATCTCATAGATTTCCATATGAATCCACATAAATGCTCATGGATTCTCATTGATTTCCATATGATTCCATATAAATGCTCATGGATTCTCATTGATTTCCATATGAATCCACATAAATGCTCATGGATTCTCATTGATTTCCATATGAATCCACTTAAATGCTCATGGATTCCATATGAATCCTCATGGATTCTCATGAAAACTCATACAATCCAGATGGATGCCGCACTGAATACAACAAATTGTTATACAAAACCAAGATGGATTTTGAACTGGATTTTTTATTAGATTTTATCACTTACAAATAAATAAATTCGTGAATGTTCGTGAAATTACATCAATGTCGCACAGGCACACAGGGTGATACTATTGTTTTAGTTCAGTGTTCCAATGATCTCCTAGAACCTGGAATTGAAGATCATAATTAGTTATGTATTTTACTATAGTTATAGGCACTTTACTTGATAGAAATAGTCCTAATCGTCTTGGGGAACCTCAAAATGGAATATATCCATCGAAATCTCGAACCTTTTCTGCATGATTACAATACTTTTCCTTCCATGTTGGTGGAGCGTCGGTAAAGTAAAAGTCTTCACATCTTATAGGTATTAACACAACAAACGTAAACAAACAAACCGATGCGGAAAGGAATCAAACTTTTTTTCAGCGTCCTGTCAGCATTTTGTATTTTCACTGTCACGAAAAGATAACGCACTAGATCGATCGCGCTAGTCGCGCAAGAATTTCCTACGATTCATGACGACTAGATCAGGCGAGCGCGCGGGTTCGCCTAAAATTGATGAGATTATATCTGCCAAAGCCGCATAGATTTACAGGATTCACATGTCAATAAGTCAAATAATGGATTTGTATCAGCATTTATCAGGATTGAATGAGCATTTGCTGTTGATTTCTGCCAATGACTGATGGATTCTCATAGGAATCCCAATGAGGATCCATGAGGATTTTCAGCAGGAAATGTACGATAGATTCTCATAGAAACTGTTAGACTTCCCATTTATTATGCGTGCGCCTGATTGATGCTCATGGGGCTGATAGAAACTGATGGATTCTCATAGGGATTCCAATGAGAATCGATGAGCATTTTCAGCAGGGTTGTCATATCTTCAAAACCGATGCATCAATAAGCCTTTCTTTGTTGCAGGTGACTTAACACTAACATTTTGGAAAACCCAAAGCCGACAATGGAGCTATTAGCCAAGATGTGAGAATTCGGCCCGACCCACTTGTTTGCTGCGCCCTCAATCCGTCACATCACCAGGATAATCAGCAGTAATCAACATGCATTGACAACATCTTCGCAATGACATGAGTGGAAACAAAGTGGAAAGGAATGGAGACAACATGGAACCCCCCCATCTCTGGCCATCTATCTGGCACAAGCCATACAAATCAAGACCACTGTGTATAATAAACAACAACAGCTCACAACAACAATAAGATAAATGTATTGGAACAAACCTGGCCACAACACTTCATTAAGCCAACTTGGGTACCATAATATATGGATGGAACAACAACTGCAACATCTGAAGAATCATTCACCAGGTTTCAAGTCCAAATTCAACTCAAACACTACCTAAGAAATCAGAAAGCAACCACAACACATTCTATTGTTATCCGAGAAGTGGCAGCAAAAGAGACTTTGAAAATGGTTGGAGGCATGAAGTCATCACATTACAATAAGGATGTATATTGCATCAGTATAGACTTGTTGGAAGTAGATGAATGGTTTGAGGCTAACAGACTAAAACTAAATCAAGGGAAAACAATACCTTACTTTTGAAATCAAAGGTACCACTCAAAACGCCCTAAATTTCTTAAGACTGCACCTACAACAAAATCTGAAATGGTTGGCCCACATCAATAGACTAAGCACAACTCTGTCCTCAGCCATTTTTTCCATTTGAAGACTGAGGCAAATGGGAACCAGAGAAGCTGCCCTTACAGCGTATCATGCGAATTTTCATAGAGTTTCTCCGAAGATACACAAGATCCTCATATTGCTGAAGAGTGTAGTCAAGACTATATGCAAAAAATGTAGGAGATTCGGTAGCAGGAAGCTTTTTCATAGTTGAAGCTGTTGACAAAAAATGAAGAAAAATTATGTACCTACCCAATCAACTTGAAAAAAAACTTGAAAGTTTGTTAATTGACTGCAAGTTCCACCAAAAGCTTTATAAGCGACTTAACTTTAATCTGAGTTAGATGCTATGACACAGTCAATAGCATGGCCAGTTGCTTAGCAACTAACTCAGATTAAAATTGACTCTCTCATAAACTTTTAGCTGAACCAGCGGTGAGGGAGTTTATAACAGGATAGACGAATTTCTAAGTGACAGATTTACTGTTACGCCTGAGTCATAAGGCTGTGATTGTTTTATATCTATATATTATCTATTTATATTTTATGTTATACTTCATTATATTTATTTTGACGTGCTAATAACAAATTGTATTTTGTTCTGAAAAGCTTAAACTTAAATATATCTTGCTATCATCCGGTAATTTTTTTTCTTGAAGTACTTAACTGGGTTTGCATTTTATTCCACGTTATAAATTTGATAGAATTTGATAACTTTGTGATATCGGACATTTAGATGATTTATCTGGGATCCGATCTATGTTAAGAGTCTTCTTTTAGTCTCTTGCGTCACATCCCTAAATCGCCATTGTTATTCTACCTACAGCAAATCACGGGAAAATTGGGAAAAGAAATTGTTGGGAAATGACCAAGAACCAGTTACATATTGCTCAAAAAAAAATTGGTGAACATCTGTTTACGAGATCAGAGGTTGGAAAATTTGGAGTTTTTCCAGGAGGGAGGAATCGAAAACCGTTGGTCCGATTTCAAAAATTCCTCCTCCAAAAATAATGAATAATACGTTTATCAATAATTGATCATATACATTATAACACCTATGAATAAAATATGCTAATTCAAAACACATCAAAAAGTAGCGTAGGTATACAGAGGGGTGCATAAAAAACGGCCACCGCTGTAGCATCGTTATTCCTCATCCGATCTTCAAAATTCAAAAACCAGTTCAAATGGTTTTATATCTTCTATGATTCGACAGTAAAATTTTTTTTTTTGTTATGCTTCTGAGCACTGATAGCCAACTTTTGTTTTTCAAATGGCAACAATATTTTTTTAATATCTTTTTTGATTGCTTATGCTTATCTGAATATAATGATGCATCAATATCACACATTTTATTATTAGACACGAAGAAAAAAAATTGAAACTGCGAAATTTTTACACATCACAGTAGCATCACAACACCCACGATATGCACGCGATCTGGTAGGCTGGGTGCAAAATGATGTTTAAAAGCACATAGTAGGTCAGGCGTTTGATTTTTCAAAATGTAAATGTCAAAATGTTTCCAAAATTCAAAAGAAGCTGTCCGTCTCTAAGACGTCTTTATTCTCTATTTTCAGCTTATCATTTTACACATTTTCAAGTATAGCCCAGGCGCCAGGGAAAACAATAAGGAAATAATTGTTTCCTGGTTGGAAACTAGCTTAAAACGATCTGTGTAGCTTAGGTTTTGACATACTAGTTTCCCCCCTTTCGGAAATGTCGGCGTCATGTCGCCATCATCAACAAGAAGTGCACCAGCGTGGTTTTTGCCGAATATCTTAATTTTGGGTCATCTGACAGCAAAAGATGTAAGGAGTCATTTTGAAGCCTATGAAATTCCCTACAGTTTGGTTTTTCAATCAATTTTCTGCGACCTATGGTCTTTGAGATAGAGCTTCTGGAAGCGAAAGTCATTGTCGTAGAAGCTCCATGGCCACTTGACCGAGCACTTGACTCGAAAAACTAAAATGTGGATGTGACAAAAAAAATTCAAAATGAGATTACTCGAGAACTCTCCATGCTATAGTTGCGGTGATAGTCTTAAACTCTTCCTCTTGAACCCTAGATTACGAATATTGAAAAGTCAAAAACGTCACATTGTACATATACAGGGTGTACTACAGGAATCAAACCAGAACAGAGAAATTTGACATATTTCTTCGATTTAGCCTATGCGAAACTCTAAGCACTTATCACGAGTCCAATATCAATATGCATTGCTCTGTAAGCTTCACTTGATACACTTGAGAAGTGGTCAGCTCACAGCCTTCCTGTAAAGTGTTTTGAAGGCCCTCTGAAATCATCAAAATTTACAGTAGCAAGAAATGTATGTAACAGTATATTATATACCAAGGAACCAAAGTGAATTTTTGATCATTTGGGTGAAGTTTGTTGCTCGAGGGCCCTTTGGGTCCAAATCACCAAATTAAAAATTCACTTTGGTTCCTTGGTATGTAATATACTGTTATATACATTCCTTGGTACTGTAAATTTTTACTATTTTGATGATTTCAGAGGGCCTTCAAAACATTTTACAGTAAAGCTGTGAGCTGACCACTTCTTTCGTGTATCAAGTGAAGCTTATAGAGCAAATCCATATTGATATTGGACTCGTGTTAGGTGCTTAGAGTGTCGCATATAGGCTAAATCGAAGAAATATGTAAAATTTCTCTGATCTGATTTGATTCCCTAAGTACACCCTGTATATGTACAATGGACGTTTTTGACTTTTCTATATTCGTAATCAACGGTTCAAGAGAAAGAGTTTAGGACCATCATCGCAACTATAGCATAAAGGATTCTCGAGAAATCTCATTTTGAATTTTTTTTTGTCACATCGACATTTTAGTTTTTCGAGTCAAGTGGCCATGGAGCTTCTACGACAATGACTTTCGCTTCCAGAAGCTCTATCTCAAAGACCATAGGTCGCAGAAAATTGATTGAAAAACCAAACTGTAGGGAATTTCATAGGCTTCAAAATGACTCCTTACATCTTTTGCTGTCAGATGACCCAAAACTAAGATATTCGGCAAAAACCACGCTGGTGCACTTCTTGTTGATGATGGCGACATGACGCCGACATTTCCGAAAGGGGGGAAATTAGTATGTCGAAATCTAAGCTAAACAGATCGTTTTAAGCTAGTTTCCAGCCAGGAAACAATTATTTCCTTATTGAGCTGATTTTTGCTCCCTGGCGCCTGGGCTAGTAGGTATTGTGACCTGTCAGGACAAAAACATCTTATTGATTTTTTATTTCCACAATTGACCATATTAATTATTCAAAGCGCAGTCGCAGATCGGGGAGAGAGACAACCACATGTGCTGGGTTGAAACTCCCATAAGAATATGCATGTTGAATGACTTTGTAAAATGATCAATTCAAGGTGCAAATTGACAATTTCAACGAATGTATAACATAACAAGTGTGTAAAAAGAAATACCTGATCTACTTTCCACCATAAAAAAAATGAAAAATCTTGCTGTGAAGTTGATGCGAGGCATTTTAAAATGGGTTTTTTTTGAATCGAAAACAATTTCAAATTACCCGCCATATTTTATTGCACAACTTCCGCTAACGAGAATTTTGACCGCGCTTGAAAGAGAACCGAGCGTCAGCAGTCACGTAAAAGTATGGTTAAAAAGTCCCGAGAATAAAGAAAACACCTTGAAATCGTAAATTCTGACAGCGACAGCAAAGTTCCGTTTCTATGCTGTGGCCAAGGAGGCTGTGGCGCGCGAGATCTTCTACTGCAGTGCGCATGGTCACAGGCACATACCTAACTTACAAATGACTAGTGGAAGGGGAAAGTGCGAATAATTAATATGGTCTATACACACTTGGAAAGATATAAAATAGTAAGCTAAAAATAGATAATAAACAAGTCTTAGAGACGGACAGCTCCTTTCGGATTTTGAAAACATTTTGACATTTACATTTTTAAAAACCAAACGCCTGACCCAGTGGCGGACTAAGGGGGGGGCGGCGGGGGCGGTCCGCCCCGGGCCTCGGGGCCTCAATCATCTGATGGGGCCCCCAATTCCTCTTGTTTGTGAAAAATACTGCACAAAATTGGGATAAAATCCAAAATTTTCAATTTTTTCTCTCGATGATCATTTTTTTTCGCATATTACTTAGGTGAGGAACATTGTTCTCCTATTTTTTCCATTTTAAAGTTACCTTGGCAGGCCCCATGACAGCAGGTTTGGGGGCCTACACACAAGCAATAGAGGTGTGTCTGTATCACGCAGTCTCTGCGAATTATTTTCACTTTGGGCTTTAGGGGCCGCGGCCCTGAATATCACAGTGCCAGGGGCCTCAAGCCTTTTGAAGTTTTGTAAACATCAACATCGTCAACATCCAAAGCTGGAACCGAAAACTTCTTGTAGGTAGGTACTGGTGGTCAGTGGCATAGCCAAGGGGGGCGAAAGTGGGCAAATGAGACCACCCCTCTACCTCCCAAGCGCCCATGGCACTTCATTCCACACTAAACCGATACAGAAAAAAATTCTGGCGAAAATTTTCAAGAAACGCAAAAATTTTCTGAAAAGAAGTTTGATTATTAAGTAATTTTGGTGAAAACATCAAAAACCGAAATCGCAAAACGCACGAAATATACCGATTATCATCATCAGCATCATTATTATTATTATTATGCCCAAAAAATTTCGCCTGCGGCGCTTCTTTTCCTTGACTTGCACCCTCACCGTTCCTTAGCCCTCTCCGCCCTCAAATTCTGACTGCGCTACTGTGTGTTTTATAGTCAAGCTAACAACACATTTTTTGTTTCTTAGGCTTTTGCTCAATTACAGCGGGGCAGGGCGGGCCAAAAAGTCTGCCGGCCCCCCTTCATATTCTCAACTTTCACTCCTTAGGGGCCCCATCCCACAATTCCGCCCCGGGCCCCCAATTCCCTTAGTCCGCCACTGGCCTGACCTACTATGTGCTTTTGAACATCATTTTGCACCCAGCCTACCGGATTGCGTGCATATCGTGGGTGTTCTGACGCTACTGTTGGGTGTGAAAATTTCGCAGTTTAATTTTTTTTCTTCGTGTTCAATAACAAAAAGTGTGATATTGATGCATCATTATATTCAGATAATTGTGAGGAATCCGAAAAAAAATTAAAAAAATATAGTTGCCATTTGAAAAACAAAAATCAATTATCAGTGCTCAGAAGCATCACAATAAAAAAATATTTTCTACCGTCGAATCATAGAAGGCATTATACTTTTCAAACTGATTTTTGAATTTTGAAGATCGGATAAGGAATAACGATGCTACAGCGGTGGCCGTTTTTTATGCACTCCTCTGTATATATCTTATATCACAGATCCATCACGCACAGATCTGTTTACCAATTTTCTTTGCTCACGAGTTTCAAGTGGCGGAGCTCAAGGGAATCGAAAAACTAATGCAATACACTTTCGATTTCAGTCGGAATATTTCGAAAAAAGTTCCTCTCTCAAGTAAGTTTATCTCATTCCTCAGGCAAGGATTTCTTCTCGAGTTTCTTCTCCCTATAGTGCCTAGCACCGAACGACGCGTCATTCTGGTTAAAATCTGATCAATGGCCATCCCAATCGAGTAATCAATGGCATGGGAAAACTTTGAAAATTCGTAGCGTCCGACCGGGAAATGGTGGAAATCCTGGACTACAGACCAAAAATTTCATGTTTTAGTCGTACGTGTTTTCTTCTTGCCGGAGAAAATCTGAATTTTCCGGGAAAACTTTAAATCAGCCTTTTCCAAATCATTTCATTGTAAATATCGTCAATTAAAGCTTCGTTTCAAGGTTGGGATCCTCGCGCTTCAAAACTTCCAATTTTGATGTTATATATTTTTTAATTTTTAAACTTGAGGAGTCGTTTATTATAGTTTCACAATTCGTTAATGGTAGAGAATAACAGATCAATGGATCATTATCCCTTATTCCCACTCAGCAAGAAAACATCTCTGTGACATCACTTAGATGTTCAAGTCACAACTGCGATGTTAACAAAAAAGTCTCTGCGATGTTAAGTGGACATCTCTGTTACTTCTTATGTCCGGGTAATTAGAACATGAATGAGATATCTCAAAGATGTCCAAATGTGACATACTATCTACATCGCTATTCCACATCTCGTAGATATCACTTTTTGACGTACATGATACGTCGCATTTTGGATGTGTATTTTTAAATAAAAATTAATTTTTCGCCACTTTTCAACATAGTTTTATGTCACAGGAGGTTCCGTACCTATTTTTACTAATTTTTACAATCTATACAGCACGTTTTTTCCCTAAGAAAAGTTCTTCTTCTATGGCGTCCTCCGCAGGATTCGAACCTGGATCCCCACAGGTGATGGTTAGAGGCACTGCTGCCGATTCGTCTAAGCTACCAACTTGCCTACTACAGTATATTTAAACAGGGCACTTGATGTTCAGGGATGTTTCTCGGAATATTTCATTAGGACTCCAAACGATACACCGAGCTCAAAAAGCCTCGCTGGGGCTCGAAACGTTACAGCAAGGCACAAGGGACTCCGTTGGGGCCCCGGACATCACAATAAGACATGAACGGGAGTCATCAAAGTATTCGAAAGCACAATAAAATAAAAAGGGGCCCATTTTGGGGTTCCGAATAACGCAAAAGCAAACACAAGGGTTCACTAAAGGTGCGAAAGTCACGACAAAATGCAAGAAGGCCCAGTAGGCTTTCGAAAAACACAAGAACACACAAACGGGGCACACTAGTTCGGAAAGCCACGAGCACAACAAGACACAAAAGTTGTTCCAAACGACACTTGAAGACATAAGAGGGCCCGCAAGGCCTCACACTAAACATGAAGACATAAGGCTGTTCTGGCATCACACACATGGAATAGAGGACAAAACTATCCATTAAATATTTTCCGACACACAGAGCTTAACGATGACAGCCCGCGAAATTTGAAAAATCTCTCAGTGACTACATCTCATTGACGTCAGTGAGATGTTACACTTCGGCAAGTTGAAAGCGGTAACAATGTGATGTCCGGTAGATGTCTCATGTGTGATGTTCAATTTAAGTTCATTTCGAAACATCTCTCAGACATTACATCGTATAACATCGCGGATGAACATCACAGAGATGTGGAAGTAACGTTCATTGTGATGTTATTTTGTGACATGATCGAGGACATGATTGAGATCATCTCATTTATGAAACATGACATGCTATGCTGAGTGGGTTGCTATGTCAAAATTCCACTGCGAGTGGATTAGTCGTTTTCTTGAAAACGGTTTTTTATTCCTTCCAAAAACCCTTTGAGAACCGTTCAAGAAAACGACCCATCATATCCAATCGCAGAGAAATTTTCACATGGCAAGGATAATGAACCCATTCTCTAACCAGTAAGGATTTGTGAATCCATAGCGCCTCAAATTCCAAAATTATAAAGTTGAGGTCAATTTGAAAAAAGAAAGGATATAGCGGTCCTCGGGGCGCAGGTTCACCTATATTGGCGCCATCGTCAACCCCAAGCCCAGCCAGCCCGATCGATAAGCGCTCCCGGTAACAGCCAATTGAACCAGTGAGTTATTTAGTCTATAGGAAGACCTGCGCACGAGCTGCGAGTAAAGGGAACCGCCTATATGAGAAGGTCTAAATATACCTACTTATTGTTTTTCAGGAAGGCGTGGAGCGCATATTTTCTAGTAAACGATCAGCGCCCTTGAGCCTTCGTTTTCAACAGAAATTTATCGTTGAAGTCAATTGGAAAAGAGAAAGGATGGCTCCGAAATTTTGATTTTCTTTTTTTTTGAAAATGTTTTGTTTTGATAGATGTTGAAAAAATGCATTTCCATGGTTTATTCTAATAGGTAACATTTCACCCATGAAGAGGAAGAGAGGGCTCTCTGTACAAAAGCAGAAATAGCAAACAATCTATTTTAGTTTGGAATAACTTTTTTTGAAAGATTATTGCTACTGTGGGATAGCTTGGACATGACATATAGCCATAAACCATCATCGATCATTATTATGTTTCAGCCATATTCCATACATCATACATTGACCAAACCTCCCGCATGTTGATTTTTTCTGTTAGGTATTCTATGGTCCGACACTATTTAGTCTGTAGTGACTTTCAAAGTTCTGTCCTGTCCTAAAGTGTTTATCAAGTTTTGTGGGATATACAGGTGTCCCAGAAATAGCGCTTAAACTCTCCAGTCGTACGTTGTAGCGGACCTTCCAGGGAACTTTACAAAGACTCAGCTGTCAACTGGTTGGCGTTTTTTCGCTAATGCTGTTAGGTATAGTGGTGGCTACTGAAGAAAATGAAGCCCAAGCGCGGCGGTGCTGAAGAAAATGGAATGACAATGCCCACCGCAGCAGCAGGGTGGAAGTATCTTCAATATTTCTCCCTCAAAAATTGAGATGAAAACTCAATTTTTTGTATACGGTGTACTGAGTGTGTGTTAGAAAATGTAATATAGTTTTTCAATTATGTAAAAAAATATATTTTTTTCTTTCTCAGTGACTTTTTTCAGAAAAATAGGCATATATTTAATTTTCTACGTCTCTCAAAATTATAAAACAGTTGATAATTGTTTTTTGTCAAAAAATGTTCCAGCATTTTGTAGCGAAAATCGTCAACTGGTTGGCGATTTTGCGCTAATGCTGTTGGGAATAGTGGTGACCTGCTGACCACTGAAGAAAATGATGCTCAAGCGCGGTGGTACTGAAGAAAATGGAATGACAATGCCCACTGCAGCAGCAGGGTAAAAGTATACATACCTTCAATATTTCACCCTCAAAAATTAAGATGATTTTTTTTATATGGTGTACTTTCTTGTATACAGAGTGGTCCATCCTAGCGTAATTATCCCATAGTGGTCTTACCCTCGGTCTTACCGTTCAAGTAGAAAAAAAGATGTAAGAAAAAAGTTACATGGTTTTAATGAGACCTATGACCTAAAACTATTTTCGGCTATCAGGTGTTCTATATTGATGGAATTAACAAAAAGGCATTTTTTTTTAAATGGAACACCAGATATTTTTTGCATTTTCGTGTTCAGCTTTTTCAATTGTCTTATGCCTGTATTTTGTTTTTAAATTGTATGGCAGTACTAGCAAGTAAAAATTGAAAACTGAAAAAATCGCATTTTCAGTTTGCTTGAAAAAATTCACAAAAAATTGAACTTTTTAATTTTCAAAGTATCATTACTTATTTTTTTTTCAAATGGTCTTTACCACATTTAAACTTCATACACTTTGCAATTTTTTTGACTTTTTTTTCAAAAACTAGGTCGGCCGTGATGAATAAGAGACAAGCCAAATAGTACGCAGCTGTCAGTTAGTCAGTCTGAATATTGTCGAACAAAGAAAAATGGCTTAAGCGCAAAAAGAAATCTAAAGTGGAATCGTGGAATATCTGGCTTCATATCAGAATATCATATCAATAATTTCCTTTCGCTCATCCTACATATTACAGTAACACAAAAAAAAAATAGAGACATTATCAGACAGTTGAGAAAGCTGAACACAAAACTGCAAAAAATATAGAGGCGGATCTAGAAAACTTAAAAAAGTTTACTGAATTATTTTTTCAAAATTACGAAAATAAAAAGGGGTCGAAGGACCAACTTTTGACCCTCGACCTTGATATTTATTTTATTTAAAAAAATAAAAATCATACTTTTTTTCAACATTTTTCTGAATATATTTTTCTGGCACTTTTGGAACATTTCCCTACCCTGCTGTTCAATTTTATATCCCAAACTTGCAAACACCTGTAGGTATACCTATTTCAGAACGCGCGGGCTTTGTTTGATTTTAATTTTTTCGAAATTGTTGTGAAGGGAATTTAGAAGACCTTCAAAAATGATGTGCAGTTCGACGTTCGACCTCTATTCCCATTTGAAATTCTTAAAAGGGTATAGTCACCCTAATACCTAGAAGGGTGGACGGTCGTGGAACGAATAAGGGAAAGACATATTGAAAATAACGTGTGTGGTGTTAGTCAAAAAGCCCCTCAAAAAAGCAAATCCGACCTGTGGCAGCTTTTTTCTCGCAAAAAAATGGTGCAGCGAAAAATTGGAGGTGTGGGTGGGTTCTTTTTAAAAAATCACCTGTATGTAAAGTTTATAAGCGAAAACAATATAAAAGGTGGTAAAAATGTTAAACCGCGTTTTACTTTCGAGAAATTAAGGGTCTGACCTGACCTGACCTGACCCTCGACCTTGATATTTATTTTATTTAAAAAAATAAAAATCATACTTTTTTTCAACATTTTTCTGAATATATTTTTCTGGCACTTTTGGAACATTTCCCTACCCTGCTGTTCAATTTTATATCCCAAACTTGCAAACACCTGTAGGTATACCTATTTCAGAACGCGCGGGCTTTGTTTGATTTTAATTTTTTCGAAATTGTTGTGAAGGGAATTTAGAAGACCTTCAAAAATGATGTGCAGTTCGACGTTCGACCTCTATTCCCATTTGAAATTCTTAAAAGGGTATAGTCACCCTAATACCTAGAAGGGTGGACGGTCGTGGAACGAATAAGGGAAAGACATATTGAAAATAACGTGTGTGGTGTTAGTCAAAAAGCCCCTCAAAAAAGCAAATCCGACCTGTGGCAGCTTTTTTCTCGCAAAAAAATGGTGCAGCGAAAAATTGGAGGTGTGGGTGGGTTCTTTTTAAAAAATCACCTGTATGTAAAGTTTATAAGCGAAAACAATATAAAAGGTGGTAAAAATGTTAAACCGCGTTTTACTTTCGAGAAATTAAGGGTCCGGTGTAAAAGCTCTCAAAAATATTGAGGGGTCCATGACTAGGAAAAGGTCAAGAAACCCTGCTCTATGATCATAACACCAACATGGCAATATTGGCAAAAGCCGAGGCACCCCTTGGTCTACTGCCCCTTAGGTATTTAAGTTTGGTTTTTATTCTTATCATATGCGGGGGTTGTGTGAAATAAAACCCACTGAGCTTTCGAGTGCTTTTGATACTCAAGTCCACCTTTATCTTTTTATCCATCTAAAACCCATAGATGGATAAACGCAAATAAGATTTTTGAGTTTTGGAAACCTGCCCCTGAAACTGGTTTTCCACCGTGGTGTTGGCCTTGGTCACGTGACGGGTATTTTCGCCCGACACATTGCCTTGTTGCCGTCCCTTCAACAAATGCATCCTTCCCGCTGAATTTTGAGTCGAAATGTCACAATGCTGCCAACAGTCTAACATTGAATTTCGTGTCGGGCGAACCCAGTGTCGGGCGAAAATACCGCAACCGAACTGTCAACTGTCAGTCAACCAATACCATCGTTGTTGCCAACCTGAGAGGTGCCACCTTGGTGCCATCAAATTACCAAAATCACACCATTTCTTGAGTGATGTCTATCTGTCTGTGCGTATGTGTCTGTCTGTAATCTGCCACGATAACTGGCGAGTCGTTGATCCGATTTAGTTGAAATTTATCGAACAATTGACCTTTCCAATTTTAGGAGATAGAAAGTACATGGTTTTTCGAGGTCACCTTTGACGTTTTGACGTTTATGACGTTCGGGCGTTTCGTTTCTGACTTTTGCGGGAATTTCGAATCGGTTAGCTATACTGTTCCCATTATCATGTGGGGAAAGTCACTAGAGCCCATAAGGGAGTTTTTAATGGACGAAGTAATAGAGTTTTTTCGTAGTAAGATGCACGTGTCTGGTACAGCGCGATCCCTGGTGGTGCTGGTGCAGCCACACTTCCATCAAGTTTGGGTCTTTCGTGAACCGGTGCATGGTTATGCCAGGTGTATTCGTCTTATTCTCGCACTCGCATAGAGCGACACAACACCCTTGAACCATTTCTGCAAGTATCTTCTCAGTTTTTCACTACATATAACACACTTATTGGTAAGAACGAGGGTAAGAACAAGTGAAATCATGAAATCCATGCTGAAATCAAATAAATACACGACAGAGCGCTTGTCAGATTCGAAAAATTTCCCATTGTCAGAAACGAAATGTCATATCTCAAGAAACATAGGACGCTTTCCAATAACTGCGACAAGACGGATACACAATGTCAAAGTGCACTTGCCAGCTCAATTCTAAACTCAGCCTCGTCAATGTTTCGATTGTGTCGACATGTGGTGCTATTACTGCTATTGGAACGCTAGCTGTGTCAAATTGTGTCGAATTGTGCCCTTATACGCCTTATTGGGAAGCGCCCAATGACCTCGATTAACCGTATCTTATACGCATGACGTCACAGTAAAGAGAGACAACGGAAAATTGGAGACCTCAATTGCCACTTCATCAAAAAAATAATTGTGCCAAACTCAAGATTTGTCTGAGTAATGTTGAAAACAAACGAATCTCTACAGCGGTACCTTGGCACCCTGTCTGCGCTGGCGCGAGCGTTTTATGTCAATTCAACGTCGAAAATGATGCGCATTGCGCAGTTGTCACGTCAGGCATATACTTTCAACATTGCCATAGCGGGTGCCAAGGTTATGTTCCCTTATACATGGTGAGTCATTGATATGGGCGAGCTCAATTACACCTACGACATTAATGATATCGAAATGAACCAAACGGCACTTCAAACGGGAGGTCAAAGTGCAGTTTGTAAAATTATTTTGCTCTATACAGGGTGCCCCATTTTTGCAGAGCAGTTTTTAAACGAGCTTTTTTAAATGGCACTCCCTATATTTTTTTTTGCATATTTGGATTTGCCCTTTTTCAGGCATTACAAATTTGTTTAGTTTTTGCAATTCGCTTCAACCGTTCAAAAGTTGATAATTTTTTTCTAAAAACTAATGCGTTTGTAGGCACTTACTAAATAAATCGCAAGGCACTTGGTTTTTAGGTTATCAAGTTGGGACTCGCCTATTTCCGTTTCGGTATCACCTTGCTGTGACACATTGGTTTTGGTAAACTTTGAAAGGCTATAACTTCATTTTTCCAAATATCACTCCCTGTTTTTAATTTCTTATTCGTATCAAGCGTCTCATTTCACATCTTTTTTACTTCTTATCTTTTTCCTCAAAAGTTGATAGTTTGGAAAATAATTCGGTTTTTCTAAAAACTGGACACAAATTTCATCGATTAAACTTAGCGTGCAATGAAAATCAACTAATTCTGACAACCAACGTCAAAGTGACTTCTATTGTACGTCACTTTTAAATGTTGCAAGAAATTTTGTCATTTTAAACAGTTTTTACGATTGCAAATGTAGTAGTGAATGTTATCACTATTGATTTGTTGCACTCTACCTCAATAAATAATATTGTTTAGTTCCTTGTTCCGACATTTCGAGTTTTTTAATTTTTACATATGAATTTCTTGTCAAAATTTGAAAGTGACGTACAATAGAAGTCATATTGACGTTGGTCGTCAGAATTAGTTGATGCAGAAGATTTAGAAATAGTTTGGTTTTTAAGTTGATTACGTGATCCGGTGTGCCATGGCCTGCGAGGTCACCTGACTTGACTAACCCGATTCTTTCTTCAGAGCTTTGTTTACGATCGGGTGTATGAAGCTCAAGTCAATACCAGGGAAGATATGCAAGAAATAATAATTAGAGAGGCTTTCCGTAGCATTCTTTATTTTCACTTGATAATTTCTTGTCAAAATTTAAAAGTGACGTAGGTATGTACAATAGAAGTCACTTTGACATTGGTTGTCAGAATAGGGCATTTTCCTGGCCATACTGCACATGTGCGAGGTGCAAGTAATGACGGGATATTGAAAACAACCGGACAAACTAATGTATATATTTACGCAGATTTGTCTCAAACAAAATTTCTGCACAGATGAAATATTATAGCATATTTTGTCTCAAAAATAGACTAGCCTTGGAAATCTACCGCGTTATATTACATTACAGGTACAATCCACGTTTACCATCACGTACATCACTTCAGCGCATACATGAGAACGCATACCTGCAGAGCGCAGTAATTTCAATTTTGACGCACGAAGTGTCACTGTCAATGGCAACTGTCAATCAATAATCGAAATGTAAACAAACAACAAACATAACCTCCTAACCATTCAACATTTAATATTGTTGAGAATGAAATGTTACGTGCCGTATGGCAGAAAGACGCAGAGAAGATTCAGCTGATACGAAACACAACGAGCTGCAAGACGATCGACGAAACAAGAGCGTTATTTTGTTAGATTTTTGCGCATGTCCCTGAAATGATTGCTCAGGACAAGCCCCTATTAGTTGATTTTCAATGCACGCTAAGTTTAATCGATGAAATTTGTGTCCAGTTTTCAGAAAAACCGAATTATTTTCCAAACCATCAACTTTTGAGAAAAAAGATCTAAGAGGTGAAAAGGTTGTGAAATGAGACGCTTGATACGAATAAGAAATAAAAAACAGGGAGTGCTATTTGAAAAAATGAAGTTATAGCCCTTCAAAGCTTACCAAAATCAATGTGTCACAGCAAGGTGATACCGAAACGGAAATAGGCGATGTTACCGCCAAAAGATACCCTATGCTATTGCTTGAACATGAGTCAAGTCCCAATTTGATAACCTAAAAACCAAGTGCCTTGCGATTTATTTAGTAAGTGCTTACAAACGCATTAGTTTTTAGAAAAAAAAAACTTCTGAACGGTTGAAGCGAATTGCAAAAACTAAACGCATTTGTAATGCCTGAGAAAGGGCAAATACAAATATGCAAAAATATATAGGGGGTGTCATTTAAAAAAGCTCGATCAAAAACTGCTCTGCAAAAATGGAGCACCCTGTATAGAGCAAAATAATTTTACAAACTGCACTTTGACCTCCCGTTTGCAGTGTCGTTTGATTCATTTCGATATCATTAATGACGTAGGTGTAATTGAGCTCGCCCATATCAATGACTCACCCTGTATAGGCCATCTACAATGATATTAATGGGTGCTTTCCACCTAGACGGTACAAATACCACCAGACGGCAAATGTTCCATGGTGTGGCACAAAATTTTAGGTGAGCCAATGAACGGCACAGAACCGAGTAGGAACACGTAGATGGAAAGCACCGTTTGGCACCCGCACATGCGTAAATAGCAGGTGTACCGAACTTGGGGCTAGGTGGAAAGCACGCAATGCTAACGTAATGTTATCGGCAATGGTAATGTTAGCATTCAAAGCAACAAGTGGCAAATGGTGACGTTCACAATCATGTTAGTGGCAATGGTAATCGTAATCATTACCATTGAAACTCGTTGCTTTGAATGCTAACATTACCATTGCCGATAACATTACGTTAACATCAACATCATTGTGGATGGCCTATAGCACAGACTACCAATACAGACGGTCAACCGGCGAACAGGGCGATGTGTTTCTGGGTTGCCACTGCCAGGTGGCGTTCGTCCCGAAGTGTCGCTCCGCGGGGCGCGAGACCGTGCGTCACATTCTAACCGCCGAGCTCTAGCGCGGAACGTGATACTTACCCAAACAAGTGAGATTCGACAGTTCCTGCGTTTTTATTACACTTTACTATCGCATCATACCCTTACTACCACTCCTACCACTACCTGTTATTTATATTGTTATTCAATGCAGATCTTGACCTACACCATCATTTATTTTCCTTCATTCAAGTAACTAATTTCTAAATCAAGACTCCATCCAAAAATCTTATTCTCATGTGGAAGAATTATTTAATTAGGTACCTAAAGCCACAGCTAATAATAGGTGTAGGTACATAATTGTATACCATTTTCATTTAGGTACTTCTAAATTTTCTTAAAGGCTTACAGGGACCATTGAAAGCGGGCCCAATAGATTAGGAATATTTACCTTATCTGATAAAAAAAACTTTTGCAAAAATACCATTGTCAATTGTGCAATGAAATTATTGGGGTATGCAAATCTAACGAAGGAAGATGAATTATTGATACTAAAGAAAAATTATGGAACGTCATTGAACCCATGTGATTTGAAGACTCCTCCAAATATTATGGAAAAAAAATATAAAACTGCATTTGACATAGTTTCAAAAAAATTAAAGAAGAGGTGGTGCGATCTACGTGTGACAGCTACATTATTCAAATTAATTCTGAAAAGGTTGAAAAAAAATCAAGAAATCAACAGCCTGTTCTTCATGGCCAATGTGAAATTCATTTGAACTTTTTGTTACATTCAATGATACACACAGTAATATCCAAAGAATGTGAATATTTTAGTAGTTTGCAAAAATACTCAAAAAAGACTCTAAAACAACACCCAAAAATGAAGACTTTTCAACACCAACGGAGCAATAAAACAATTTTTTTGAAGCCTATAAGTTGGTTTTCTCTTTGTTAGCACTAAGAGAATGATTTTGATGTAATAATATAGTGGACATAAAGGTGCATACAGGGTGGCCCAACGAAAATACAACAGAGGGGTTTTTGGGCATTTCACCTCGTTTTTTTGGAAAAATCTCAGACAGGTTGATTTTTATATCGAGGGGGACATCTGAAACATACATTGGCAAATTTCTATCATGAGACCCCTCAACCCCACCCACCCCAACTTCGAAATCTCCAACGACACCACCCACCTGCTTGCGATACATCAAATTGAAGAGAATTAAATTCTCTTCAATGAAAAAATATTAAAAAAAAATTGAATCCCACCACTCTTCTTCCTAAAATACTATGACTGTCCCGCTTTATATTATTGACTCCTCAATTTTTTTCAAGTTGGTCCGCGTCATCCCAGATAGTATCGAAGAAGAAAATTTTCAGTGGAGAAAGTGCTACCCAAATTCACCCCTTTGCTCTCCCCCACCCAGCTTCAAAATTCAACAAGATACCACCTACTTTGTGATACATCGAATTGAAGGGATTTCAATTCTTCTTCCGAAAACAATGTAATGTCTCTAAGAAAATTTGCGAACATAATTTGAGAAGCAAAAATGAAATCGCTGTTCCCAAAGCCCAAAAAACCGTCGGCCAAAACTGTTTTGTTTATCTGGCTCCTAGGCTATTCAATAAAGTGTCAGACTCAATAAAAAATATTGAAAATCATAAGCGAAAGTGTACAGAACTGAAAGAGTGGATTTTAATTGGTGACATCAAGGAAATGCTGCCCACACTGCTCTGAGGCGTTTCACCTCGATCGATTTTGACCCAATTTTTGATTTTTGACTTTTTTCACCTCATTTTCAATTTTTCTGCTCAATCTTGATTTTTTTTATTTATTCTTATCTGTTTGTATTTTGAGTATCTGTTTTTTTTTTAATTTTCAATAGTTGTTTATTCAATCGCACTCACACACAAAGTTCCCTTGAGGAACTTTAAGTGAGGCTTACTCTTTTCCCAGTACAGCTAGTGCTGTGTTGATGTAGGTGGTTGTGTTATTTTGTAGAGTGTAATTTTTTTCTGCTGTTGCTGAAATGGGAAATGAATATTATTATAACATTAATGTTTCGAAAATTCTCAACCCCACCCCCCAATTAATTAAACATTCAAACTATTTGAGGAGGGAAAGAGGGGTTTGTTAAAATTTTGAAAATATTTTCTTCAGGAAGAGAATTAGTTCCCTTCAATTTGATGTATCGCAAAGTAAGTAGGTAGTATAATTTTTTAATTAGAAGGGGTGAATTTGGGTGGCACTTTTTCCATAAAAAATTTTCTTTCTCGAATGACGAAGAATGACGTTGACTGCAATGAAGGAAATTGAGAGGTCAAGAATATCAAATCGGTCACTCGGAATTTTAGGAAAATATGAAGTGAGGCTGAAAATTTGGAAAATATTTTTTTTTAAAAGAGTATTTGATTATCTTTGATTTGATGTATCGCAAAGCGGATAATGTCATTTGAAAGTTGCGGTGGGTGGGGGTGAGGGGGCTGAAGATAGAAATTCGCCAATGTCTGTTTCAGATGTCCCCGTCGATATTAGAGTCGACCGTCGACCTGTCCAAGCTTTGAAAAAAAAAAAAAAAGACTAAGAAACCCCTCTGTTCTGTTTTCGTTGGGCCACCCTGTGAAATAAATCTGTCTCTTCACGTAAATTGAAAAAGTATATTGCGACGCGTTTTGGCCTTACAATTTGGGATAAAGAGTCATCTTCAAAGCAATAAATGTGTAGAAATTGGTGTTTGTCAAAGTCAGGGGTTTCTAACAGCGGTTTCTAAAAGAGAGTACAAGCTATCTGAAAAATTGTCAGAAAGAGAGGAATTGAAAAGCATATTTTTTATCAAAAGTAGACATTCTGTAATTGGAACGGATGGGAATAAATTTGTGACATCAGAAGAAATCAGAAACGAATTTAGTGGTGGAGTAATGTTTTTAATTTTGTTGATCAACTCTGTTGTGTTTTTGGCACTGAAATTTAGTTTAAAATTCAAGATATCTGGTAAAATTCTATTGAGGAGTTTTGATAGTTCATAGACACGAGAATTTTAAAAGAAACAACAGACCTTCATTGGATTATGTAGTTTGTGAATTTCTGGAAGGGGAAAATATTATTATAATTGAGGAATTTTAGGATTGGTCAACATTAATTCAGATGGAAAATGATTAAAATGTTTGATAGCTCATGAATTGATTTTGACATTATTTCTATTCAAAGTAATAAATTGATTATTTGGATTCTATTTCAAAATTTCAGAATCCGGAGAATTTGAAAAGTTTCTGTTTTTCGATGTACGAAATAAAGGTGTATTTTATTATTATTTATTTCTACAACAATGCCTCCACAAAGAACTGACCCTAACGTTACGATATTTACATGATATATTGTTTACCCATTTATATATTTTTTTTTAGTTAGAGGCAAGTAATGTTAATTATGTCACAGAATTCCGTCGTAGATACAGCATGTGATCAAGTTATTGTTCTGTTGCTTCTAAACTGATTTCTGCTCATTCACGCAGAAGAGTAAAAAGAAGATGAAAATATATTTTTTCAAATGAAAAATTGGACTTTATTGATTGAATTAAATGAAAAAAATCGATTTTCGGCTGACGTCCCAGTGCGTGGCTAGTACACCGCATGTCAGTTTATCATGGCAATTTAAAATTGTCCCAATTTTCTTGAATATTGTTCAAAACATTGCACTTTCAAAATTTTACACCTTATTGTTTTGAATATTGTTGGTAAAATTCCGATGAAAAGCTCAGATGGTACCTATAGCTACGTTCCAGAACGTATTAAGATGCAAATCGGCTATTGCTTTAATTTTAATCAAATGAATAAGTCGTATTTCCCATCAAAAATAAGATGAACATCAATCAAAAGTTCAAAACGGACATAGATGAACATAGAAAAAATAGTGTCCAGAAAATGTAATATTAACTTTAGAGTGATCGAATTTTCTCCTCAAAGTAGGCTTCAAGTGGTCTTCTTGGTAGCCACGGTTTTTCGACAGATTTTCAGGAATCATAGGTGACCGGAGGAGAAATGTATTCGATCACTCGTTATAACCACTTTATCTCATCCAAACAAAATTCGGAAATTGTGACCAAAATTACCTACCTAGCACCGCTAGGGAACATGGATTTATCAAATGAACATGGATTTATCTTCATCACACAGGTCGGCCCTGGTGCTTGTATTTATAGTTGTTGAATTGGCGATGTTTATAAACATGTCGCTGCTCGCCGATTTTTATCACCCTGCAGTGTCTGCTCCGGCATTGAAGCCCGATAACTGTGCGATAGCATGTGACTGCTGCGGCGCACCGATTCTCAGTTTTCACGAGCGTAACACGCCGCGGCACCTACTGGTGATCTTTGTAAGATGCAGTTGACCGTCTGTATTGGTAGTCTGTGCCTATAGTGTAGTTTTCATCAGGTCTATAGCGCATACTCACATTCCTTGCCGGTCGGCAAAAATTCGACTTTTCGCGTGCTTACCAGACTCGCACAGCTCAGGGCCGCTATTCTTGAATCGTGTGAGAAAAGTCCCTGGGAGTAAAATACATTCCGCAGTACACTGATGTAGCGTATGTTGCCTAAAATCGTGGTTTTTAGGCAACTTTTGCTACAGAAGTGTAGTACGGATTATATAAAACTCCCAGGGACTTTTCTTACACGATTCAAGAATAGCGGCCCTGTAATCATTATTCCCACCCTATACCTCTGGTGCTAGCCGACCCTGCCCCTACGCATGCCCACTGAAACACAAAATTGTCATGAAAACTACTATTAGGTCGCGGGATATGTTCCCGCGACCTGTAGAATGTGCCTGTAGACCGAAGAAGAGAAGAAGTGATGACGTCACAACATGGCGGTTGACATTTTCTGGAGGCAAACAAACGTCACATATGAACGTGACGTTTCTGTGTTCGGTTGTGTTTGGCATGACATTTTCTGGGGGTTCACAACAAACAAAAGTCTGTGCAAAATGGCAGTGAGGATTACTGAAATTGCCAGTTTTTTTTATTGATGAAAAACACCGTGTTAAAAAGAGGAGAAAACAGTTTTGATAGCGGACATGTGGTGGCGGCTGAATTTGTCAGTGGTTTTTTTGAAGGGGCAAGTATAAAGGCGAGCACAGGAGTATTACAACTGACTCACGGGTTTCTGATGCGACTAAAAAGTTGTTGACGGGAATCGGTCAACTAATTCACTTTTTCGTGTCTACGAGAAATCATTTTTGGTACCTTTTTTTCATAAAATAAAAAGTTCAAATTTGGCATGCGACTTCCTTGAAGAAAGATGCATTGTCGATGCTATCTGGTTTTTGAATTTCCAAAAATCAAAATCAAAAATTTAAATTTTTTTTCCAAATTTTTAAAATTTGATAGCAATGCCCGTACCTACATTTTCTTTTTGGAGAAGTTTCTACTTGACGAAAAAAATTAAATGAAACCGATTCCCGTCAACAACTTTTTTAATGGCATCAGAAACCCCAAGGGCAAAAAATCAGGGGTACCTTGCACTTTTATACCAAGCATTGTCACATTGCATGCCTGTTGCTGAGACGACCCTGGATCAATCTGGATGTGGAGACACCGGCGCAAATCGTGCAAACACTTTATACAGGGCGAAGTAGAGAAAATTTGTTGAAAAATCGTAAATCTTGAACAATAACCGAGACAATAACCGATGGACGTATGTGAATCAGGATATTGATAACGGATTTCATGCTCATGAAGATGCTGTAAACAGTTTTAAAATATCTTGATGCGTTTTCGAAATACGTTGGAAGAAGTAAAACTCCTTAATTTTTTTCTTGTTTTAATAAATCAGTAGTTTTTGGAGATATCATGCTGCAACTTGATATTCCGCCGAACAATCATGTTTTTAATGAAACATGTATAGTTTCATAGTTTCATTTTCATTCATCAAGAGTATTGAAAGAGTTCGGAGAAATGTGTTCTGTAGTTTGAAGCTAAACTGAAATGGATTGTTCCATCCTAGTTCTGAAGGAACGATGTCAAAAATGTTGCTACAGCTCATGTTTGAAAAGTTTTTTGTTGAATATGGCCAGAAACGCTTCAAAGATATATGCCGATCAGCTTTTAAATTCAGCACTAGAACGGTAATTTTTGCACGCCAAGTTGGCAATTCTGCGATATTTGGGGATGTTCAAATTTGTAATGTTGGATCAGTTTTTCCCCAGACGACCTTAAATTCGTCCGTCAATCGAGTACAGCGCTGTTGCAAGATTGTATGTATACTCTGTTTTTGACTGCAGCTTCAGTGTCCCATATGTCCTTCCAGTGTCTGTTCACCTCGCAATCTGCAGTATGGAGTTCTTCAGCTGTAATTCAGGTTGGGCGTAAACGGCTCGGCACTCTGTCACTTACTTACCATTCTGACAAGATAACAGTCATAACAGCCAAGACAACACTGTAGCGGAATATGATGCAAGGAGACGCCAGAATTGGCATTTCATGTCAAAATTTCCTAACCTCACTGGACTTCGCCACAAAAAGCCCGTTTTCACGGAACTTGGTCTGTCAGCGTCCGTTACACTCTAGGGAACATGGCCAACCGCGTTTTGATTTCTACTGAATTTAAAACGTGATCGGCATATAAGCTGTTGAGGGCTGGGCAAAATACTTCAAAAAATGTATTTAAATACAAAATACACGATTCAAGATAGTCGAAATAGAAAATTTAAACTACTTCTTGAAATGTCTTTGAAATACAAAATACAGAATACGTATTTTGAAAAACCAAGAAATTCCAAAATACAAAATACCTACCTACCTAGTATTTCAAATACAAAATATATTCTTATTGCCTATTTCAACCATTTTATTGGGAAAATCGTAAGATGCAAGATTTCAATGGAAACACTTCATTGATTCAGTCGCAACAATAAGTGAAATAAAATTCATTATGAACTACACTTCTGAGCAAAAGTTAAGGGCCACTTTTTAAAATGTGAATAACTCACAAACGCTTTTTTTGATTTTGACGAATTTTCGCACAGAGGTGGTCTTATGTGTTGTAAAGACAAATGTGAAGTGGCGCACTCACCAATCCATAGGTTTGTGGTAGAGAGAGAGAGGTCTTCGACTGTTGCTTTGCAGAAATGCGTAATTTGTAGTGAAATCAAAGCATTGGATTTTGGACAAAATGGAGGTTCATCCAATAAAAGACGTCTAGTTTGCTTTGTTACAATGTTCTTAAGCAAGTTACCATGCTAAGTTTGTTCATTGACATCTTTCATCTTCAAATTTTGACCATCAATCTCTTCTTATGGCTTAAACAATGTGTGAGGCACTAATTTGCGTGATTTTGGTTGCATACAGTTCAGTCGTGTATTTCTTGTGATTTTGCGTCAACGTTTTGTGATTTTGGCCACTCTTGAGCCTCAAAAACAATAAATCCTTCATGCAGACTGTTACTAAAGGACAAAAACAAGAGAAAAAAGCTCACAAAAATGTCGAAATCTTGAGCATTGACAAGAAATAAGTCATAATTTTCATCACATGCCGATAAAACACCTCTACAGTGACCAAAGAAGAAATGGTGAATTTCTTCAGTTCTTTTGGGGAAAAGACATTTACGGGGTGTCGCTAAGAGGCCAAGCGCAAAAACGATGAGTGACAACCTTGATTGATCATTTGCCATCAATATTCAAGAGTTTAAATCACTCTAACGCCATCAGGCCCTTTCGAATGCGAAGATGTTGAAAAATTAACTTCAAGCTTGTTACTCTGCACTGAGTGAACCCATGGACGGATATGAATGATGGCCATACTCAGAGATATGCATAAGCCTTGTGTTTGAGTGTAGAAACCACTAAGAGGATCTGACGACGCAAAAAAATCAAAATCGGAGTTTGTTTGAACCTCTGCAGTGTGAAAAACAGCTAAAATCGAATAAGTTCTCAATCGGGATTGTTCGGTTTTTGTAATTGTACAGGGACTGGTCAAAAACGACAAAGGTAAAACACGTATCTCCCTGACAGAAAACGACTGGCGGGGTCGTGTATGATGTCGTCGTGGACAGCGGTTTGATGCAGATTGCATTTCACTCAGGATTCCGTTTAGGGGTGGCTCCATCATGGTGTGGGCAGGACTCTTTTTGATCAGTTCCTGTACAATTACAAAAAACGACAATTCCGATTGAGAACGTCATTCGATTTGAGCTGTTTTCCACACTGCAGAGGTTCAAACAAACTCCGATTTTGATTTTTTTGCGTCGTCAGATCCTCTTGGTGGTTTCTACACTCAAACACAAGGCTTATGCATATCTCTGAGTATGGCCATCATCCATGGGTTCACTCAGTGCAGAGCAACAAGCTTGAAGTTAATTTTTCAACATCTTCGCATTCGAAAGGGCCTGATGGCGTTAGAGTGATTTAATCTCTTGAATATTGATGGCAAATGATCAATCAAGGTTGTCACTCATCGTTTTTGCGCTTGGCTTCTTGGCGACACCCCGTAAATGTCTTTTCCCCAAAAGAACTGAAGAAATTCACCATTTCTTCTTTGGTCACTGTAGAGGTGTTTCATCGGCATGTGATGAAAATTATGACTTATTTCTTGTCAATGCTCAAGATTTTGACATTTTTGTGAGCTTTTTTCTCTTGTTTTTGTCCTTTAGTAACAGTCTGCATAAAGGATTTATTGTTTTTGAGGCTCAAGAGTGGCCAAAATCACAAAACGTTGACGCAAAATCACAAGAAATACACGACTGAACTGTATGCAACCAAAATCACGCAAAGTAGTGCCCCACACATTGTTTCAGCCATAAGAAGAGATTGATGGTCAAAATTTGAAGATGAAAGATGTCAATGAACAAACTTAGCATATGGTACTTGCTTAAGAACATTGTAACAAAGCAAACTAGACGTTTTTTATAGGATGAACCTCCATTTTGTTCAAAATCTAATGCTTTGATTTCACTAAAAATTACGCATTTCTGCAAAGCAACAGTCGAAGACCTCCCTACCACAAACCTATGGATTGGTGAGTGCGCCACTTCACACTTGTCTTGACAACACATAAGACCAACTCTGTGCGAAAATTCGTTAAAATCAAAAAAGCGTTTGTGAGTTATTCACATGTGAGCCATTCCACGCCAAAACGATCACTTTTTGCAGCCATGTTGTCGGATCATGACGAATTTTTGATATATTGTAGAGAATTGAAAATAAATCGACCCGTATTCGGCCGTTTTTGTTTATTTTGGAAATTTTTGGATCTACGATTTTTTCAAAATTTTCATTTTCGGCATGCATTCTCTTACAAAAAAATTCATAACTTTGAAGTCCACATTCCGATTTTGACAATTCTTGTTTTGGTTCAATGTGAAAAGGCAGACAATTTTGGACATTGTAAATGTCATGTGATAGATAGTGGAAAAAAGTATGAAAAATCACATCTTTTTCTAAAAAACTGCATACCGAAAATCGGCATCTCTCAATTTTTTTCGAAAAATTATATATTATTCTTCGAAGCTTTCTGAATCGACCTCCGATAGTGCCCAGATTGGACAAGGCCTAAAACCCCACAAAAAGAATTTTTAAAGTCGGCCGCGCACGCCGAGAAAGCCGCGCAGACCTGACGGTCGCGGCGCACAACTCGCCTGTGTACCAATTGTACCTGCGGGTTACACAGCTTACACTCCAATTTTGCATTTTCAACCCAATGAGTTCAAAGTTTAAGGGCTGAGACCTAAGCGTTAGTGTCATAAGAGCTATTCTTGTCTGATTCGCGTATTTAACATCCAGTAATTCCAGTATTCCATGAGGTATTTTATATTTTTCATTGATAAGGTTTTTTCCCTGCGTTGCATTGGTTATAGCAGGTACTTATTAAGTTCCGCAAATTGTAGAGTTGGGAATCTCAGCGGAGGATTTTTGGCTAGAGCTGTCAAAAGTCTAATAACTGATAATTTCGAATAACTTTAAAATAGGGCTTCAATTTCCTTGGGATTTCAAGTATACACAGTTCTTTGGCGATTGCAAAAATGTTTAAAATGAAAAATTGAACAGTTTGGAATCGCACGCGATGAAAAATCAAAATCGAGATCAAAATATTTTAACTGCACTATGCAATTTTTCATTGTGTATGCTTGAAATGCCAAGTAAATTGAAGCCTCATTCGAAGTTATTCGAAATTATCAGTTTTTAGACTTCTGACAGCTCTGATCAAAAAGCCTCCGCTGGATTTTTCTAAAACTCAAAATTTGGAAAGAGCGTAAAATTCTGAACAAAACCTGCAATTTTCACGACTAGATACAGTATTTTTTCGGGATTCAAAACCTATTTTACTTGGACTAGTTTTGAGTAGTTGAACTTTTCCTTCAGCTCAGCGATAATTTCATTGTCATTTTGTCAACGTGATCGGAATGATCGCAATCGCTATCCGGAAGATTTGTGAGACCTGAATCTTTTACATCTGATCGGTGACACCTCCAACGCTGCTACTAAAGAGACATTAAAATTCTGAATGTCCGAACTGGAATCAAGGGATGAATCTGTATCAAAGGATGAAGTTTCCATTGAGCTACTACCGCAACTACATACTTGAAAATGAGCTTCGGCTGCTTGCATCAGACAAGCAAGCTGAAACTTCAAAAGCAACTTCTCACCCTACGCTTCGACTTTGACAACTTTTTCGCATGATTTTTAACCAACATCCACTGCAAATGGATTGACCAGTTTTCAAAATTGTCAAGAGGGATATACATTACAACAATGATGAATTTGCACAACCTAATGAGTAGGTACCTGCTACAACCACTGCAACGGAGGGAAAATACCCAATGTATGGAAAATATAAAATACCTAATGGAATCCCAGATGTTGGATACATGAATCAGACAAGAATAGCCCTTATGGCACTAACGCTTATGTATCAGCCCTTAAACGTTAAATTAATTAGGTAGATAATGCAAAATTGAAGTGTAAGCTGTGTAACCGCAGGTACAATAGGTACATAGGCGAGTTGTGCGCTGTGACTGCCAGGTCTGCGTGCTTTCTCGGCGTGCGCGGTCGACTTGAAAAATTCATTTTGTGGGGTTTTCGGCCTTGTCCAATCTGGGAAGTATAGGAGGTCGATTCAGAAAACTCCAAAGAATAATATATAATTTTTCGAAAAAAATTGAGAGATGCCGATTTTCAGTATGCAGTTTTTTAGAAAAAGATGTGATTTTTCATACTTTTTTTCACTATCTATCAAATGACATTTACAATGTCCAAAATTGTCTATCTTTTCACATTAAATCAAAACAAGAATCGTTGAAATCGGAATGTGGACTCCAAAGTTATGAATTTTTTTGTAAGAGGATGCACGCCATAAATGAAAATTTTGAAAAAATCGTAAATCCAAAAATTTCCAAAATGAAAAAAAACGGCCGAATACGGGTCGATTTATTTTCAATTCTCTACAACATATCAAAAATTCGTCATGATCCGACAACATGGCTGCAAAAAGTGATCGTTTTGGCGTGGAATGGCTCATTTGAAAAAGTGGCCCTTAACTTTTGCTCAGAAGTGTATGAAAAGACAAATAAAATAAACATAAAGTAAAGAAAACTTCGTATTCAAACCTATTCCTCACTTCATTCATCAATTTGAATAACAAATGTTGATTTTCTTTGAGGACAACCAGCTTTTCAAAAATATTGTCCGACATCCGACATGGAACCTCTCGTGGCTGACAGTAGGATGCACTCACCAGTAAAACGTAAAACGTGAAAGATGCAATCTTTTAAGCAAGAAAAGTCAATGGGGTGAATATAGTATTACCAAAACAATTTCGCCCCGAACAGACTAAAGAGCATATGGGAAACAAATGTATTTTGTATTTTGTATTTTGAAAATTCAAATACTTTTCCGAAAAATGTATTCAAAATACAAAATACGAAATACTAGCTGCCTGAACTATTCCAAAATACAAAATACGAATACTTCTCAATCAGATGTATTTAAATACAAAATACTGAAATGTATTTCAAATACTTGTATTTGAAAGCTAGAGAATAAAGATTTTGGCAGCTTTGAATTCCCCTTGAAAAAATGCCCTGACAATGTCTAGATTACAAAAAGCCACCTTCAACCGTTTTTTGAATAGAAAATAAAAACAAAAATTCAAATTCCTTTTTTCTCACGATATCTCAAAAACTAAAATCGATACGTCAAATTTCTTTTTGGATCATTGATCGTCATGAAAATGCGCAACTTTTTCCTAATTTAACCGACTTTGTATCTCTCAAGATAAGCGAGATACCCATGCTTAGCCTCGAAAAACGGACACCCTGTATACATACACGACGCACACACATACAGAATAAAAGGCCGACATCACCCTGGAAATTGCCTTGGAGGACTTCAAAACGGAAATGTATGTCGTTATCTGTACTTTTCCACACGATCACAACACTTTCCATTCCATTAGTGGGGGTCGGCAAAATTAAATAGGAAGTGAAAAATTGGGTATGCAGATTTTTCAAATGCACAGTCCCTACAAGAAGTGTAGGATAATGCCTGCATGGATTATTAATAATATTTTATTGCGCTACACAAAGAAATCTGTGACAAACTTAGTAGGTATATAATACATCAATTTACAAGTCTTTTTTACATCTTAGTGATACACTATAAGTACCATACAACCAAATAGTAAAGTAAAGGCTATACTTGGACAGAAAGGCATTAGAATCACAGAGTGATCTTGAAAAAAAATCTAGAATCGATCTAAACCAGAGAAAAGGCGTAGGTAGGTGATTACTATTTAGTATAAAATAAATAAAGTACCAATAAAACTAATGTAATAAGCTCAATACTTTGGACCCATTATAGTAAGTTTAGAAAATTGTTGTTCATCAAGTCATCACTATCTTTTTAGAGCTTATTGTGCATGAAATTTCATTCATAAAGGATAAAGGTGATCAAAGACTTATTATGTATGTATTGGAAGAAGAAATATTGATCGATGTTAAGTTGATGAAATGTTCATAAATATATTACATTCAACATTTTTATTTTTATCTCTATAAAAAAAAACAGTCGTTGAGCACACTCTAAGCTATTTAGGATTTAATTTACAAAAATAATTGATTTTACAAAAATTCAAATGGGAACTTCATTTATAGTGTATAGTATAAAGTTTAATTCAAAAAATTCATTATATAGGTACCTACTTACAGGGTGTCTCAGTTACTTCTTGCATAAAACTCGGGATGTGATTCATGCCAAAAAAAATTAGTCTGAAGGAGCAACAGTTTTTCTGAAAGCCTCTAAGGTAAATGTAAAACCTGGTAAAACTGAGTTTTTGATTATTTGCTAAAGAATTATTCAGGTAAGAGCTTTAAATTTGGCACAGGGAAGTTTCTTCACAGTGGGCGCTTTCCATTTAAAACACTTTGTGTCGGTTTGTGTCGACACAAGTCGGCTTGTGTTAGCTTGTGTCGATGACACACAGCAACATGAATCAAATGGAACGCATTTGTGCCGATGTGTATCGACACAATTCGACTTGTGTTGGCAAATGGAAAGCGCCCAGTGTTAATGTACGGACAAAATTTCAAACAAATTCAACCAGTGAAGCGGTGTTTGAGGTTGTTTGGGTAGGTTGAACTGTCAAAAGAAACCTTGCATTCCGATCGTATTTCTGTTTGCACAATATTTGGGTAGACTTTTTCGGTCTAAACTGTTACGCATTTTGTTCGTAGGATGCACCTGTACTGTTGTTCACGAGTGAGAGTGGAAAAATCATGGACGTTTCATGAATAATTTGTTTTTGTCAGTTCAATGTACCCCAATCCCAATTAACTCCGCCTACACTGATCAGATTTGTTCAAAATTTTGCGTGTACCGAGGCGTGTACATGGCACTACGACGAACCTTTCCCGTACCAAATTTGAGGTTCCACCTCTGCAACTCCCTTAGAAAGCACTCTGAAAAATGTTACTCCTACTTTTTTTTTTTTCAAGGAATCACCCCTGAGAAGTCTTATGCAAAGTCATCGAAACACCATGTATAGACAATACAAATAGAGAAAACCATATGTTATCACCACCGTCGTCACGGATATTGGGGCATCAAAAATCAGCCAACCTTTTTTTGAATGATGGACTCGCCTGGTTCCTACGCAACCGTAAAAATCCGTGACGACATAATATGGTCTTTTCTATTTGTATTGTCTATACCTAGGTACATAGGTACTTTTCTTCACAAAGATTTTTTCTGAATTTGGTACCTATGTATTTGGTTGAAATAATTTTAAAGTACCTAATCCAACGAATAATGAATTGTAACAATAAAAATAAAACTTGGAATACAAAAACGGATAAGGCTTAGTAATGAATGAAGGATTTAAGTCCCTAGTACATTTTTCAACAAGAGCAAATTGATCTATAGGTAGAGTTGATGAACTGACCAAGAAAAGTCATAGGGATGGATAAGTATTACTATACTTATGTATAAGCAGGTACCTACCCGATATGTATCAGATGAACCATGATCAGAAAATATTTAGAAAAATGAAGTAAAATATAGTAATATTAAACTGTTTATCCTGTATATGAGGAGGGAAAATGACAAGAGAGATCCACTGATATCTAATTTATAAGCTGTTGCCTACGTTCTATTCACTCACATGTTTCAGATTAAAGGGACATTATTTAAATATACACTCTTTTGGGAAGTTCGTACTAAGTATAAAATATGTATATATTATAATAATAATTGTTATTATTGACAATTCTACAAGTTACTCAGTGTTCATAAAGTTTGTTCAGATTTACTTGAGTTGAGCAAGTGATCATTAATAGAGGCAAGTGGTAAAAAGAAATGTTGCACGGCTACATTATTAGGGTTTAATAATTAAAGCCATCCAGTTCTATAAATTTAGACGATCAATATATTTCGAGGTGATTCGATGAAGGGGTGCAGCACTACAATTTGACATTTTTATTGACTCATTCTGCTTCATTAATAATTGAAAACCGTATTGCATCGAACCTCGAATATGGGATTTGTTAAAAAATAGTGTATACAATATTATAATACATAGTAACAATATTGGACTTCTTGCCTGACTTCTCTCTATACTTAAAATAGTTAAAGCTACTGCAGATGTAGAAATTGCACAAACATTCCTTCAAATCGATTTCTTTTATTTTAAAAGTTTAATTTGTATTGAAAGCTCGATTTTCCTTCAGTTTCTTGGTCCCACCACTATTATAATATGGCATTCAATGATATTATATAAAAATAGGTAATGAAATAATTGATTAGTCCCCAAATGAACTGATATGTGTTGAATTTTGGTTTCTCTTTTCTCTACTTAAATTTTTTGGACTCGAAAAAATGTCTGTACAGTATGTTAGGTCGTATAGTACTCGTAAGCACTTTTAGATGTTCTACAATATTATCTAGGAAAATAAGGTACACAATTTGTAAAACTTGATAGTTCACACAGATATAAGAAACTAATCGTTGTTATAGAGCATCGACACACTTCACACGTTGGCACCGAGTTTTCTAATAGTCACTATCCGTTTTATTGCTCTCTATCTAAATTATTAAAACCGTTGTATATAAAGTATAAACAGATCGATGATAAATATTGAGAAATTGAAGTGTGTAATGAAAAGGAAGGAAGTCCAGATATCTTCATCACCTGTAGTTTTTAATGAGTCATGATGCATGATGACGAGTGGCCCCAGTTAGTATTCTAATTTTAGATCTTGTTTTTGCGCTCCATTCAATTCCAAGCCACTTCGAACTTTGATGGAATCGGAGCTTTTTTACCCATTGTAGGTAACTATTAATTTGGTCGAGTGTTGAAATTTTTACGATTATAAAACTTTGGACCAGCGGACGCTTCTGACCAAAGCTATTCCAAAAATCGTTCAGTCTCTTGAATATCATCTCTCTCGTCATCTTCAGGAGGTGAAGGTCCTGATATGGAAAGCGTTGGCAATCCGAAATGCTGCTCTTCTAGCGAAATATTGTCGACGCTTCTCGCTTTCCTGCAGAGCCTGGATACGGATCCGTGGCGGCGAAAAAATTCCTTGGAGTCAAAGCCTGGACCACTGTTCGAGACGAAAATCGCCGAGTTTATGCGAGGCCGATGCTTACGCGGCTGAGAAGGACACGGCTTTAAACAGAAAGAAAAATTAGATATCTATCAGCAAGAAACTCGGAGACAATCTTTTGTAACTTGAGAGTTTCTATATGGTTTTGTTTCCCAATGATTCTGATGAGGATCAAAATAATGCAAGTCAAATATTTCCCATAATTCCATGTCTACAGGTCTACTATATGTATATAACGTGCATTTTGGTGTAAAAGGTTTTGTCTCGGGTTTTTCCCGTAATACTGCCTAATTAAGAACAAGCGATTTCTTGCAGCGATATCACGAGGCAAGATCAAGTAGTCGCGAGAAATCGCTTATCTTCAACTTGACCTATGAAATAATAGACCATTGTATGATTCTGAACATCTAAGGTCAGGTCAAGTTAGAATTTTTGACTCAAATTACAAAGTTCTTTATTGTTGATTTATATACACACAACATGAACTAAATATACTAGAATGAGAATGAATGAATACCACATCTCCTCAACGTATGCTGTATGTTCATGTTTCAACCTGGCACCCAGCGTATACGCATTGTTTCAAGTGAAACCAGACGACAACGTTGCCGGGTGCAAGAATACTTCGGGCAGATCAAAGAGAAATGTCAGTTTGGTGATCATCTATGTCGCCCAACGAAAAAGACATTAATCAAAATAACTGCTACCTGTTTACCGTCACCGGGATTGGTCTTCTCATAGGTCACTTGAAACACGGCAAAACTGACCAAATTATATAGGTGCAACATAAATATCCACAGCATGAGTGCGGGAGCTCTTTTATGCGTTTTGAACGTGCTGGTGGATTACAAATTTTGACAGCGAAAGAGGAAAATCCGACCAAGATACAAGAATTTTCAGATGGTTGAAACTGGTGCTTTTAAAAATCACAATAAAAATATACCGAGATGCAATAAAAATATCCTCTCAAATATTGCTAGTTTTCATTCGTCTCCACCTAAAACATTGAATAGATATTCTACCATTCTACCAATTTCAGTGGTACAGTGGTAAATCTTCAAAACAGTGGTTCGCTGATTTTAATAATTGATTCCCAGTATCGTACTGAATACGTATTTACATGATACGTGGGTAAGTACCTCAGTATGTACTTGTATAAATAAAAGCATGTAGAAACTCCAAGTTGTAACTTTTTATGATTCAAGTGTATCTACAAAAACTGCTGACAAGGTGGTTTGTCCTTTCCAAAGTCTTTCAAAATATTAAGCAGAAGAATATGGCAGGCAATAAAAACACAATATCTATACTATACATATTTTGTAACCAACGTTTCTACCACCAGGTGTGTTCTCTTCTTCAGGGCCAAAAGTAGTTAAATTTATCATTAAAAATAATTTGTCATTCAACTAGATTCTGAAAATGTACAAATACTACACTTGATTATTATCAACCCATCAACTACGAGGCATCTGGTTTGATAGCGACCACAAAAAGACAGTCAAGGAGATTAGTCAAATATACTCAATACCTATATTATTATTATATACAAATATAGAATAGAATATTGTATGATTGTATTTTTATTGTCCGATATATGCCAAATTCACATTTTACATTCAGTTATGAAGAAAATGGCATAGATTTAGGCGGCTATGGCAACAGTTTTGAAAAGCTTTGGACAGCGAGCAAAATGTTACGGAAACGTTGATACGTAATTGCGCAAATGTAATATACAGCTGATGTATGTAACACACATAGATATTATTGCTTTGACAAATGCAGTTAGTTAATGATGCAGTGGCTTCACAAAGAAAATGCTTTATGTGATGGACGGATATTGAACATTTACATAAAATACGTTAACACACATTATTATGGTAAGCAGAGGCGGAAAAGAAACGCGTGCTAGTGACTCAAACAATCACAACATTTTGGTGGGTTAGGTACAACTTTTACCTATCAAATAATATGAGGAACAACGTATGAAGTCTTAAGTCCGATATATAGATCAACGCAACCGTAAGCGTAATGATTGGTCAATATCCAACCTTGCCCCCTCCCCCCCATCCCAAGCTGGAGGCCCATTTGCTTACGGTACGTTACAGTTACGGCTTGCGTCATTCTATAAAAAGAAGATGCCTTTAGGTTGAAATCTTCAATAGGTCTTCTTGTTGAAACCGAGCCATAATACTCTGAAATTAACTCGGAAGGTGCTCGTTCCAAGTGAAATTTTCACCGAAATGCGTATAAAAAGTAGTTCTTCATTGCACAAACAGAAATGCCCAGTGTTTTGTATATCCTCGATCTTGCAAATCCATTTTATTTTATCCAATTTACCTAATGTTATCAATGTGTGGTAGGTAAGTAATCATAGTCTAGGTATGATAATGTGATTGTGGTGGGATCTGTTTAGGTAAATATGGTGTCTGCTTCATAGTAGTATATTGGAAATAGAAAAAACTTTTTTTTACCATGGCAAGCTTTCAGTCACCTCGCCAACATATCAAAAGCCTTCATCTCTGGAACTGCTACAAATCAGTGTACAAAGTGAAAATTTACTACTTTCCTTTACTTTCTTTCTTTCTTAAAAAGTGATGGCCGGAAAAAAACGGTTTTCAGTTAGTTTGATAGACTATAGAGTCTTCGAATAAACATATCAAAAATGTACCACCCAGCAACTGTTGTGTATCAAGTTACAGAGTAAAACTGATTTTCATCTCAACTTTTTTTTCTTCGTGGAATTGATCTAGAATAAGCCGGTTTCAGTTCTTTTGCAAGCTTATAATGTCATATTGAACAAAGAAAAAGGATACATACGTTCCTGTAACTGATGCTTTTCATGTTACAGGCTGGAGAGTCATTCTCACGTTTCAATTTTTTTCTTGGTGAAATCGGCTGACACAACAACTGCGAATGGTTCTTTTGTAAACTTGGAGTTTCTAGTCAAACATATAAAAATATACATTTCTGCTACAGCTACGTCTTTATCTACAGATTTGAATGTTTGGTTGCGTTCCAAGATGTTTTGAATTTTTGATGGAATATGATCGAACATTTAAATCTGTAAATAAAAACGCAGATGTAGCAGAAATGTACATTTTTTATATGTTTGACTGGAAACTTCAAATTTACAGAAGAACCATTCGCAGTTGTTGTCTGAGACAGTTTCACTAAGAGAAAAATTGAAACGTGAAAATAACTTTTCACCCTGTAAATTTAAAAGCATCAGTAACAGGGATGTATCCTTCTTATATGTCCAGTATGACATTATAATAAGCTTGCAAAAGAACTGAAACCGGCTTCAATCTAGTCTAGATCAATTCTACCAAAAAAAATTGAAGATGAAAAATATCCCCTGTAACTTGATACTGAGTAGTTGCTGGGTGGTAATTGGAAGACAGTCTCTCAAACTAGCCGAAAACCGTGTTTTCCGGTCATCAGTTTTTCAAGATAGAGAAAAAGTAAAAATTATAAACTTTCACCCTGTATACTGATTTGTAGCAGTCCCAGAGATGAGGACTTTTTTGATATGTTGAGGGGTCTGGAAGCTTGCCACGTTAAAAAACCGTTTTTGTTTGAATTGATTCCAGCTGAAATTCTATTTCTAATACCTATACTATAGTGTCACTATTACGTAGGAGTACCTACAAGTAATGTCTGAAGCTTATTGCAAAGCCGTGGAAATTCTTCCTTTTCCCGTGTACCTACTGATGATGATGATGAAATTCCAACGTTGTACCTATGCAAATTTCCTAAAGCGTGCTTCATAGCTGGTCAAAGAGATACCAGTAGCTGCAAATATAGAAATCAAAATATTGATTGTAAGTTAGAAGCAGCAGTCACTAGTTTCTCATTTTTTCAGCTTATGGTAGAGGGTGCTGCAATGATCACTGAAGTGCGGGATAAAAAAAAACAACTCCCAACTCCAGAATATATCTCTTTAACACCTACACTCAAACACATTTTGTTTAACGAAGACGAAGTACAGTGAATCAGCAAAGCTTTCTTATGAAAAATACTAAAAACCATGCAAATATTTTCAGTGCTAATAAAGGTAGGTATATAATAATGTTCAATTCTTGTGTCGCACATAATGAGTGCTTCCACCGATTGGAGTGAAACATCCAGAATCATTGAAATTTGCTTGATTGCATACAATTTGAAACAAAGTAACCGCATCGTTATACAGGCTGTTTCAGGGATGATAGCAGAAAATTCAACTGTGAGTAGATCTCATCAAAATATGACGAAAACCAATATACCATTTTGCAAAGTTCGGTCTAATGACGAAGATACAGCCCTCCAAAGTTCACTTTTTTCGGATTTCAAAAATTTGTAACTCAGGAACGTTCCGACAAATTCAGATTTAATTCAGCAAAAGCTGGTTTGTCATAATCATCTATCAACCTGCCAAATTTGGAAAGAATCCAACCAGTGGTGTAGGCGTTATGAGAGTCAATAATTTAGAAGCATCTGAAGAAAAGTTGACTCAAGGTGACCCCTCATAACTTCTACGCCACTGATCAGATTCTTTCCAAATTTGGCAGGTTGATAGATAATTATGACAAACCAGCTTATGCTGAATCAAAGCTGAACTTGTTGGAACGTTCCTGAGTTACAAATTTTTGAAATCCGAAAAAAGTGAACTTTGGAGGGCTGTATCTTCGTCATTAGGCCGAACTTTGCAAAATAGTACATAGGTTTTCGTCATATTTTGACGAGATCTACCCACAGTTGATACTTTTGCTATCATCCCTGAAACACCCTGTATATAGGATGTCTCAGAATTCAGTTTTTACCGGAAAACGACCCAATAGTTTCCTACTTGAAGCAACTTTGGCTTTTTTCTCCATGACCTACAACATCTCAGTACTAGAAAAATTGGCCAAATATGGAAAAGCTATAATATGTAAGTTTAGTAAAGAGCACCGAATTTCGTACCTGTCATTAATGTCATTAAAAAATGCAGGTTCTTTGCCTTCTTGCTACTCCGATAGTTGCAGCGGTACGCTAGCAAAACGACCCTGATTCTGCGTTTTGTGATACTGCAATGAAATTTGGCATATGCAAACTACGTAGAATTTCAAGTGATTTGACCCGCAGCACTCAAAAATTTGTCCATTAGGGGGGCGACTGGGGGCCCCTCCAAATTTCAAGATGTCAGAGTTTTTACCATGCACCATTCAGTACCGCCCTATCTACCGTACAGGACCTAAACAACTGTGTTCTTGACCATCATAACATTTTTCGTCATGTCAATTCCATTCTTCTTACAGAAAAAAATTATTTCTTTGTCTGGTCAACAAGTCGAGAAATATATATTTTTTTGGGCCACAAAAAGATAGTTGAGTCGTTTTTGTGTGATCATCGATAAATCCGCATCCCCTTGATTCATTTATGAAAACAAAAGTTTTGCTGTTCTATTCTCTAACGAAGGGGTGACCTCAACTTACCATTATTTTCAACATTACCTATTTCAATGTTTTATCCCTGAAAATATGATTATTATTGTACTAATATATAGCTTGAAGTTTTCTTCAACGGTGAGGATGATGAAACGGCCTCAGATTCCACCTGGAAGCGGTGCATAGTAGTTTTTCTGCAAGGCCGTCAAATTTGGCATTTTTGATTTTCTACCGGGAGCGGCTAAAATGTCAATACACACCACTCCGCCCAAGAGCACCGGTTGCGGTACTTCCGCACCAACTCTCATTTCAGTATCACAAAATGCAAAATTGTTAGGCGTGAATATCGTTTTCCGCTGGAGCAAACCGGTGCTCTTGGGCGGAGTGGTGTGTATTGACATTTTGGCCGCTCCCGCTAGAAAATTAAAAATACCAAATTTGACGGCTTTGCAGAAAAATGATTATGTACGGCTTCCAGGTGGAATCTGAGGCAGTTTCATCATCCACATCGTTAAAGAGAACTTCAAGCTGTATATTAGTATAACAATAATCATACTTACCGGGGTAAAACATTGAAAAAGATAATGTCGAAAATAATGGTAAGTTGAAGTCACTCCTTTGTTGAAAAATGGCACTGCAAAAGTTTTCTTCTCATAAATGAATCAAGGGGATGCGGATTTATCGATGATCGCACAAAAACTACTCAACAATCTATTGCTGGTCCAAAAAAAAAATTATTTTTCAATTTGTTGACCACGCAAAGAAATTATTTTTTTTCTATAAGAAGAATGAAATTGACATGACGAAAAATATTATGATGGTCAAGAACAAAGTTGTTTAGATCCTGTACGGTAGATAGGGCGGTACTGAATGGCGCATGGGAAAAATTCAGACATCTTGAAATTTTGAGGGGCCCCCAGTCGCCCCCTAATGGACAAATTTTTGAGTGCTGCGGGTCAAATTACTTGAAATTTTATCTAGTTTGCATATGCCAAATTTCATTGCAGTATCACAAAATGCAGAATCAAAAAGCGTACCGCTGCAACTACGAAGGCGCAGTGGGAAGGTTATTTATCTATCATAAATGGTTTCGTCCGAAGATAAATCGACTTCCCACTGCGCCTCCGATTCAAAGTAGCAATAAAGCAGAGATCCTGGAATTTCTGGATGATAGAAATGACAAGTCCACGAAATTTCGTGCTCCAAGTGTAAATTATACCATCATCATGTGCATGAAAATCTAGCACCTACAGCAAAAACAGGGAGCATCATTTTGAATCTGATTGATTGTGGCCTGTTGTGTGACATTCATGCAACACAAAACCGATATACTTCATGTCAACACCATACTGTTCCATATATTTCTTTTGCACACGATGGTACATAGATACGTGCCTTTATGAAGCCACATTTTTCAAAATTGAGTGCATAGACGCTAAGCGGTCGGGTCAATATGTAAAAATGTAAGTGAAATTGAAAGTTACTTTTTCGGTACCTACTGACCTCTGAAGATTTCTGCTGAGTGAAACAGTTCAGTTCGTACTAGTTCGATGAATTCTGGTAGATTCATTTCAATTTTCTGTGAGTTTTTGGTGCGAAAAGTATCAAAATTTGGTGATCAATGGAGTCAGATGAGGTACCTACGTGGACAAAAAAATGTAGCACGAACAAGCACAAAACTCTTACTGCTTGCTCAAAAAGTGAGGTGTAAATATTATGAATCGTCCTGCTGAGAGCCAAACTTACAAGTGAAGGCGATGAAGGGGGCTCAGATAGTGACGGTAGCTGATGCTAGGTACCTTCGGCGCGGTGCAGGAGGGCAAATTGGCAACCACAATCTCGCGAATCTCGCGTTCGCCTCGGATAGCCGAAGCACTGATCCCACATGCAGCACCCCTACCAACACATTGAATCAGAACTGCAAGATAGGTACGGTGAATATGCCTCCAATCATTAATTTACCTACCTGCACCATTTTTATTCTAAAATACATAGGAATATTAATAATCAAGGCTTTAGGCCACTCTCACAGTTTTGATTTATCTACTCAATCATGAATCAATATAGCATGGGCTTTTGCTTTCTGCTTCCTGCTTTCTGATGTACAAATGGGTATGTAGGTCACAAAACATGGTGTCGATAATGTGAGCTAAGCAGTAGTTTTTTCAAAGTTCAAATTTTGACCAGAACCAATGAGACGTTCTTAAGTTCAACTTTTATTTTCAACAAAGCAGGCGAGCCTAGTTTTGAGAGATCCCTATGGATGGCATGACGTCGAATTTATAAAGTTTATTCCATAGATAAACGTTTATTTCAAGTTGAAACCAAATCGGTAGTGGTCATCCCAAAACTTTCCACACGAGTAGCAAGGAACGGATAGACATTTTTGTACGAGACGCCCCTCGATCCAGGTGGGATGTTGGAATTGAGGAGAAAGATTAAAACAAATTTGGAGCATCTTCCATAATAATTTAACAAGAAATTGAATAGTTTCGTAGTTTAGTTTAGAAATTGAAACCTCGAAGCTTTTCCCCGAATAATTTCATTGTGAGAATCAGTTATTAAGGCTTCCTTAAGGGTTTCATCATTTGAGTTCGACCTCGATAAGCCAGGCTAGTTTTTATAAGAAATTGTCGGAAAATGTTCAAGCACACCCAGTTACTTCTTGTTTTGAAAAAATTGGTGAAAATCTGTTCACTGGACAAAAATCATTTTCATTTTTGAAAAAATCACCACCAGAAAACCGAAACCGTCTCGAGTTTGAAAACGGGCCTACACGACTCCCAATACAACCTGTCAAAGATGACAGATGGAGAAATAATTTCAACAATTCAGGTTTTCAAGGGCTTTCGAATGACATATTGCAAGTCAACTTCCTTGAGAACTTCTGTATACCTCGAGAAACCTGTATAATAATAGTGCAAAATTGAATGATCATGAAGGCCATGAATGATCCATGGTGATCGCCTGAAGAAAAAAACACGCTACCCATGCCTAATTCAAGACAGCTTAATATCAATATGACGTTTTTTAGATTAAAAGTCATGTCATGAAAATGTTGTCACATCAAAATCGTCAGTGAAGAACAACTCAAATGATTTTATCAACCATAAAATCGTCGAAACACAACCAGCAACATACAAGAAGAAAGTAACGAAGAAATGACATGTGCTGGTTACTCTAATCCCTGTTTGCCCTGCGTCCCTTGTTCATCATGTCCATCATGTGTGCTCCGCTCAAGATCCTGTTCACCGTGTACACCATCTGCATCTCGTTCACGAAGCACCTCGTCTAGAATATCAGACTATCCGTCCTGCGGTCCAGCGGATAGCGAAAGAAAACCATATCCCAATTACATCTACGCGTTCTCTGAAGTTCGACAAGCCAGGAAAGATGCAGCGAGAGCTAAAAGAGCACAAAGGCAAGCAAAAAGAGCAGCTTCATATGGCGGGATGGAAGGAATGGGATATGGTATGGGGGGAATGGGATATGGTATGGGGGGAATGGGAGGAATGGGATATGGTATGGGGGGAATGGGAGGAATGGGATATGGCATGGGGGGGATGGGAAATGGCATGATGGGAGGCATGATGGGGGGAATGGGAGGAATGATGGGTGGTGGTATGGGTGGCATGATGGGCGGTGGCATGGGTGGAATGATGGGCGGTGGTATGGGCGGAATGATGGGTGGTGGAATGGGTGGAATGATGGGCGGTGGCATGGGCGGAATGATGGGTGGCGGTATGGGCGGCGGTATGGGCGGGATGATGGGCACTGGAATGGGTGGAATGATGGGGCCTGGAATGGGCGGAATGATGGGGCCTGGGATGAGTGGAATGACGGGCAGTGGAATGATGGGCAGCGGAATGGATGGAGGTATGATGGGCGGTCGTATGGGAGGAATAAGTGGAAGAGGAGACCCGAAAAGTGCTAGAAGCAGCCAGGTCTGTACACCACGGGTACGTTTTGCTTCCGCAAGATCAGGAGGGTACGGAATGTCAGCTTATCAACCATCAATGCAATCTATTTGTACTCCGAAGCCCACGCCGTCTTCTGCAGTCTGCTCTAACCCGTCTACTTGCCCCTTCGCATTGGGACAAATGTCTAGTAGTATGCGTCAAATGCCTGAGGTGACGCCGCCTGCAGCCTCATGTGCTGACAGCTTTGGAGGAGGATCTATCCATTCAGTATCAGCGCAATCAGGGGATATGTGTCAAACTTGCCGCATATCAGGCCCCTCGCCACCACCGAACCAATGCACTCCGTGTGGGATTCCAGCGAAACCTGAGCCGTCAACTCCATGTTCTCCTTGTGGATTGCCGACTAAAGAAGTATCGGAGAAACCGCCATCAAGAGAATCGTCAAAGATCATAGCTGGAAACAATGATAGAGGGAAGAAAGGCAAGAACGGAAAGTCAAAATGTACTTGTCCAGTCCCGCCAGTTCCTTGTTCACCATGTGGAATGTTGCCTCCAACTCCGCCACCTTCTTTCCCTTTTAATTCACCTTATGGGATGCCAGGGGGTGGCGCTGACATGCTTTCTGGAATATCTGGCATGCCCGGGATGGGTCAAAGGTCTGGAATGTTTGGAATGGGACAAAGGCCAGTATCGGCGCTATCAGGAGATATATGTTCAATTTGCGGCATATCCGGACCTCCACCACCACCGGAACTATGCACCCCTTGTGGTTATCCAGTGAAACGTGAACCGCCCGCTCCGTGTTCTCCCTGTGGAATGCCGGCCAAGGAAGGAGCACAAAAACAGCCATCAAGAGAGGCGTCAAAAACTAAAGCTGTCAAAAATGAGAAAGGGAAGAAAGGCAAGAATGGAAAGTCCAAATGTACTTGTCCAGTTCCGCCAAAGCCTTGTTCGCCATGTGGAATGCTTCCTCCAACTCCGTCACCTCCTTTCTCTTCTGGTTCACCTTATGGAATGCCGGGCGGTGGTGCTGGCATGTTTCCTGGAATGCCTGGTATGTCCGGAATGCATCAAATGTCTGGAATGTTGGGAATGGGGCAAACGTCAGCGTCAGCCCCTTCAGGAGATATATGTTCACCTTGCGGCATGCCCGGACCCCCGCCGCCACCAGAATTATGCACCCCTTGTGGATATCCAGTGAAACGTGAACCGCCCGCTCCGTGTTCTCCTTGTGGAATGCCGGCCAAGGGGGGAGCACAAAAACAGCCATCGAAAGAGCCGTCAAAAACTAAAGCTGCCAAGAAAGAGAAAGGGAAGAAAGGCAAGAATGGAAAGTCCAAATGTACTTGTCCAGTTCCGCCAAAGCCTTGTTCACCATGTGGAATGCTACCTCCAACTTCGTCACCTCCTTTCTCTTCTAGTTCATCTTATGGAATGCCAGGCGGTGGTTTCGGAATGCAGGGCGGTGGTTTTGGAATGCCGCCTGGAATGCCAGGCGTCAATGGAATTAATCAAGCGTACGGAATGGACCAAATGACTGGTGGGATGGGCCAAATGGGCAGGCAAATGCCCACAATGAATCAGATGTCACAAATGCAGATGCCGTCTTACGGCCAATATGGGCCTCCGCAAACGCGAAGTTTCAACTTCTATTCTCAAGGACCGCAAAATAATTACGACAACCAGTCCATGTGCTGCTGCTGTAGTTGTCGCGGATCTTCATGCTGTAATAACCAACCCTTGTAAACAGCCCTTGTAATAAAATGTAATGCAGTTTAGTGGTGCAAGTCTAGATCTTTTCATTGAATATAAAAAACAAGCTCAAACCTCTCAATAAATTTAATCCATAATTCCTTGACGTCTATCATAACTGTAAGTAAATTTGTTCTAAAGGATTTACCCCCGGTATTATTAACCAATTAAAGTGTGTCTTTAGCTTAAGGGGCCTTTAAACCCTTTCCCTGCGCAATGACCCTCAGCTGCTCCCGCTGTGTGGGCCTTATTTTGCACCGATACGTACAGTTGGGAGCGAAATGATTCATACGGTATCGCCAGAAAGTCGGCTGGATTTCAGAAATGTTAGCTGCTTGGATCGTTCTTGAATGCCAGTTTTGATTACGACCAATCTCTAATCAAAACTGGCATTTAAGAGCAATCCAAGCAGCTAACATTTCTGAAATCCAGCCGACTTCCTAGCGGAGCCGTATAAATCATTTCACTCCTAACTGTACCTACATACCGGGTGATCATTTGAAAAACTATCCACCTGCAATAACTCCCGATTCCTAGTCAATATTTGAATTACTTTAGGTGGAATTTGGGTCAGTGCTTGGGTAAGTCCAGTTTTAGTCCACCGGTGTAAACGTAGCTAATGGCATGGATTGAGCATTCTTTTGTTTCTTGATCCATCTCTCTACATCGATTCATTAGCCAGTATTGGCTTCTGTGGACATACTGACTGGTCAACACTGTATATCCCAAGGATTATAGGCGGTTTGCGGATTTCAAATTCCGCGCCTGTTCTCGCGCCTCTAGCAGCAGAAATGCGCAACTCTGGAGGGATTTGACAAGGATGTCCTTGACATGCCATGAGCATGTCAGCGTGTCACGTTACACGCAAGGAGGTTAGGTTACACGTCCTTAATTTTTGGAAATGTCAATTCCTTATTTTCAGATTCCTAGATTGTTTCGTCACCTGATCCCTTTTCATCACGTCACATTTCATTCTGTCTATGATTCCGTCACATCAAAATCATCAGTGAAAATAAGTTCAAAGCTCAGATGCAGTCATAAATCATCAATTATTCAATAGTAATCAAAAGCTGAAAACACGAGAGCTGAGTCATTCAGGCGGAATAATGGCAGCCACTTGTTCATGCGCGACAGGCTGTACTCCGAGAGGCAAGTCTCCTTCGAAAAAATGCACAACATGCGGGTTGCCGCTTGCAGAACCCGAATCATGCGGAACCTGTGGTATGCCCAAGCCATCAGGTTGTACACCAAAATCGCCTTGCACTGGTTCTTGTGGTTCCACTTCGCCTTGTCCAGCGCCACCTTGCTCAACTTGTGGAATGCCAGCAAAACCAGGAGCAACATGTGGTCCGTGTGGAGGACCAGCCAAAGAGGAAGAAACGAAATCGAGCAAAAACGACAAAAAATCTAGCAAAAAAGACAAGAACTCAAACAAAAAAGGCAAGAACTCAAAGAATGGCAAGACAAGCAAAGCCCCAGAGTCGTCATGTACTTGTCCCGTCCCGCCGACTCCTTGTTCACCATGTGGAATTACACCACCACCGTCTCAAATGCCTGGAATGGGAACGCCTGGGATGGGCATGCCTGGGATGGGCATGCCGGGGATGGGCATGCCTGGGATGGGCATGCCGGGGATGGGTATGCCTGGTATGGGCATGCCTGGGATGGGAATGGCAGGAATGGGTCAAATGCCGGGAATGTTTGGACCAGCACCTGCCCCGTCTCCAGGCTTCGGAGGGGGATCTAATTTTCCAACACCGGCCCCAGCAGGAGATAACTGTGCACCGTGTGGGATGCCTGGGCCCCCGCCTCAACCGGAAGTATGCGCACCGTGCGGAAATTCAGCGAAATCAGAACCGCCTGCAACATGTGCTCCGTGTGGACAACCAGTGCAACCAGAACCGGCTGCAGCATGTTCTCCGTGCGGGGTTCCGGCGAAGGAGGGAGTGGAGAAACAGTCACCATCTAGAGAACCGTCGAAGACTACAGCCGGCAAAAACGACGAAAACGGCAAGGGGAAGAAAGAAAAGGGAGAAAAAGGCAAGGGAGAAAAAGGCAAAGGAAAGAAAGGAAAGGACGAAAAATCTGAATGTTCGTGTCCAGTTCCTTGTGCACCATGTGGAATGCCACCCGCTGGCTCTGTTCCGCCCGGTATGACCGCAGCGAACCAAATGGGTGGAATGGGCCAAATGGGTGGAATGGGCCCAATGGGTGGAATGGGCCCAATGGGTGGAATGGGCCCAATGGGTGGTATGGGTCAAATGGGTGGAATGGGTCCACAGGGTGGTATGGGTCGAATGGTCGGAATGCCGGGAATGCAGATGCCACCACCTAAGGGACCAAAAATGCCCAGTTCATGTTGCGGGTCTCCATGTGGCAATAGCAAATGAAAACATAATATGAACCTATCCGGTTTGGTTCACGTATGCCTCAATCTGCTTACTAGCACAGAGCAGAAATGTACCTACCCTGCCGATCTACACAAGTTAAGCTAAATAAATCTAAACAATGTAACCAATCAATCAACAATATAACAATATACAGCATAATTCTGGGTGTTTTGTTAATACTACCTGAATGTCGAATAAACAGATTTTTTATTGAAAAAATAAAAGGGAAAAGTGTTCAATAAGAGAAAAACTGATTATTGGTATTATTTTCAATGAGGAACCACTACAGATAAATTGACCATGTCCGGTCAAGTTACCAAGACGTGAAGTCTGTTACTAAAGATTTTTTTATGGAAAATCAATATCAATAATAATTATTAAGGACGGCATTTCCTGCTGTTTTTTCTTCAAACATGAGTTTCATGAAAACCAGTGGAGTAGGAGAATTGAGAAAAAGAAGGGTAATCTTAAATCAAGTATGAAAACGAATAAGTATTTCAAAATTTCAAATTTCGAAAAGCTCGAATTTTTTTTTCAAAATTTTTCTATATTTTTTGAAAAAAGACCCTCATTCTCTTGCCAGCCGAGATTTGAATGACTCATTTTTGTTACATTTTTAGCTGCACAAATTTGGCAGAAACTCACGCCACAAGAATCTGTTTCTCTTTCGCTCTGCAGCTAATCCGCAGTCTGTTTCAGCTATATTTTATGCTAGGAAATGCCGTCCTTAACAAGAATAAATTGGACGAAAAATAGGAATATCGTGCATTACAGTTAGTAGGCACTAGTTAAGTTTACTTATATTTCATCGCAGCAATAATAATAATATGTCGAGCAGACTTCAACAGATTGCAAATGTCAAGCAGTAATTAGAAGCATTTAATTTGAGTTGAAAGTTTTCCAACTATAGAGAGTTTGCGATTTCATCAAGTACCTACGTAACGCATACCGAGTCCAAGTTACTATAAAAATTTCCATGATCTTACCTGAATAATTGTGTTAAGGATTTTATTGAATAAAAACAACTTTAGCTTCATTTAATTAAAAATTAGTTGATAGTTTGTGAGTCTCCGATTCGCAACAGACAGAAGCACACCAACTTGAGGACGTTTGTGTTTTATCACACTTAACCTACTTGTAAAATACGCAGAGCTATGAAAAAAGTAGAGAGCAAAAATGTGAACTAGAGTAACTGGTTGCGTTTTATTCTCGTATACCTACATGGAGAAATCACCGGTGAACAGGCAACCAGGCATACAATTTTACAGTTTTTCTGGAAAACCTACGTAGGTACGGTTGCGGCCAAAATAAAGTGGACGACAATGTCAACGAGTTGGCTTGCTGTCATGTGACGTTCAGGCCAGAATCCTGAAAAATCTGTCAACTGTCGTCCACTTTAAAAAGGCCGCAATAGTACCTATCATGTGACTAAAAAAAAAAAGGACACATTGAAACGAAGCGTACTAATTTCGGCCCGATGTCATTGTAACATTAAGACAATTGTTGTACATTCCGTTTCAATCCTCGGGTTCCACCAAACTTTTATCAGCGTGATAACTTTATCACTCTGATAGTAACTAAGCAACTGGCCATTCTATTGGCTGGTGCATAGAAACTATCAGCGTGATAGATTTAATCTGCCATAAAATTTTGGTGAAACCCGAATAATAGGCGCTTTCCTTTTACCACAAAACTCACTGATCTTACCTAAGTTATTGAGAGAAAAAGCGAGAAATCACATGAGCGGAAGTGAGACACCACTATCAACTCAAGTCAGAATACTTAGTTTGGGTTGTAAAAGGAAAGCACCTAATGTCTTCTTTTTTTTGGCGGCAATGGCACATATTAAGTTTTCTTCGCGATTTTAATTTCGGTTTAAAGTTTCTTTCCGTTATCAAATATTCCATATATTTCTTCACAATCAATTTAACTTGTGTTTATTGTCTTGCATTTAGTGGCGTATACCTGAACCCAATTTGGCGCACAAAGCACCAGTAAATTGGTCTCACTCACCTTACTGACTAATTTTCCCACCCTTTTACTGGTACTTTTTTAGTGTTTGACATAGGATAATAGGTAACCTAATCTGCTTCACCAAATTTTCTGTCTAGTATCGAGTACCTATAGTAAGTTCACTCCTACCGTGATTCTAGTCGACTGTGAGATTTTGTTTAAAATTTCCCATTCTGAAATTTGAAAATTTCCTAGAACTTGGCAGTTAGTTGCACGACTGATTCAGAACTGTTTGACAGTGTCATAATTTTATACAGTCGTCAAATTGATTATGGATCCAATATCCATATGAAATAGAGTTACAGCTACATTATCTTCTCATTCCTTTTTCAAGTCTCTCTTAGATCTTGAGGGGAAACATCCGCCAGCACAGATAACCCATCCATAATTGATGATGATACTGAAGATTTTCTATATCATAATCACCCATATAAAGGTCAATCGTGTCCACGGACTTTCTGCAAAACATGGTATGAAAGACAACGTAAGCTTATATGTACTTTCAGCAGCCAGTCGATTACCAATATCACTCTACTATCCGCATCTTTGAATAGGGTGATTGCATGTAGAAGGAGTTTATGGCAAAATGTCAATAGTGTCATTGTCATCTGTTAAGTTTCATCCATGTCGAAGTCAACGTCAACCGGACTAACCTCACTAAATACTATATTTCTTACGTGTTTTATTCGGCGTTTGCGAGATCCAGATTGTGATTTCTAATCATTCTAACAATGCCTTACAACCTGTTATGTGCCCCAAGGCCATTCCCTAACAAACGTCAAGACTTAACTCGATCCTTGCGCTGCCTGCCGGTGATCAGGTGAACGAATTGCATGCAATCATCCTATTAGTTCCGTACCTTAGAACACCTTCGGAGCTTGGTCGGAGCTAAAATGTAAGGAACTGATAATAGGAAAATTACTTAAATACCACCTTTCACCCGGGATTTCTTGAATAGGCGACGTAACCGAGACTTATTTCCAATAATTTCAATAATCTATTTCTCGGAACTCAAGCCAGACGCACACTTGGCCGTTGGACGTCACTTATCAAGTCTACAATGCTAAACTGGAAAATTTGCCCAGCCGTCTAGAATCACGGTAGGAGTGAACCTACTATACCTACTAGTAAAAATTTATTCAGAATATAACACTATTTGGAGAATAATTCCGGGATAAATAGCATGCCGACAAAATTAACATTTAAAATTTTCTACCTAGAATAGCTTACAAGTACCTGTCAAGTTCATACCTTGATTGTAAAACTGCCCCTGTACAGTTCGTCACTGTTTACAAGCGTACAATTTCAACAAAATCACAAGATGAATGGCAGACATGTCGATACTTTATATTTTTCAACTCGATTTTTTTGAGGAAGCAGTGATTTTTTTCCTCCGACCGATTCACAATTTCAATTCTTGGACGAAGAAAATTTTTTCCGCCCTCTGAAGTTGCACCGCAAGCTCAGGCTTCTTTGTTTGGTAAAATTTGGTAGTTATTTAGGTATCTACCGTCAGGAGCACAATATTACAGCCTCAAAATTTCTGTGAAAAAAATGCGACAAAGTCTTGTTTTGTTGTAGATTTAACTTGATAGAATAAAAGGCTTGGTTGGTGGCTTCATGGTGGACTCGATGGTGGATGAACTACGTAATCCTTCCTGGCTATGTCACTTTTTTGGAATTACAATTACAAAAAATTTGATATACCTATGTAATACAAAGCTTCTGACATACACGTTAGTTGTTTTAGAATTATTTTAATTTTGAGTTATTCAGTTTTGATTTCATGCAAAAATAAATGCAAAACATTTCACATAGTGATGCGACATTGTGAAGAACTGGAATATCTCACAGACGGTTTCTCACAATTTTCTCACAGACGGTAATTTTTACCTTGTGAGTTTGTAGTTTATTCACACAATTTCAGCTCTTGTGAGAAGGATGATTGTTGTACCGCTTCTTCTATGAATAAACGCTATTAAACTATCTCGCCAACCCTCGGGAAATTGAATTTGTATCGTGCCTGTCCAGAAAGACGTCGTAATACTGTGGAACTGTGTAACTGGTTGCCTGATGTTCACTGGTGTATGAGATTGTACGTTTCGTGGAATCGCAAATCGTTCAATTAGTGACTAGTAGGTATGCCATTAATTGCTACAAAAATATATCGTTAGGGGTTAACAATCCAAGTTAATTTGATCACATCCGTTTATCAAATAACTACACTATGTTCACATCATGCATAAATGGAAGTATGTAGGTACTTACAGTTTCACAGATTATCACTATAACAGAATAGGGAATATTACAAATTTCATATTTGACTAAGGAGATGCGTTTACATACACGCCTTTTAGTTAGATCTCTCTTTTCAACTTTCCACTGTCTTGATAGTAAAAAAGAGTTACAGATTGAATAATGATTGTAACAGGCAAATGTAACGATATATTATTGTAAAGCTAAATCATGTCAATGCAAACCACATAACTCTACTAAAGCAGAAAACTTCCAATCCTACGTATTAAGCAATAAAAGAGGTCAAACAAATTCTTGCAAACTTACATTGTTATTGCTTATGATGTTGTTAAAAGGAAACGAAGCCATATCGGCTTCATCCACTTCTTGACACTGCAAAATAAAAATAAATTCTTTCATCTATTAAACAAGTCAGATGCTAACATTAAGTCTCTAGTGAAATCTATCTCTGTCGACTATCATAATTGCTGGAGAATATGCAGAAGCACGAGATGGACCACTTTATAACACACAGTTGAAAGCAAATCACCAACAGACTTTGTCCGCACAATTGGAATATGTTAAGTAACAAAATAATATTTGAAGTATTTCTATTTTGCGTTTATTTGCTTGTTCAAATAAAAACAGAAGGCACAAACGGGGTTTTCCAAGTTTTTCAAGCGTTCGAATGAGAATTAATTAGGCAGGTATTGTAAATGTATGTAAGCGCTTGAGATAATAATTATTCAAATACGCAGCAAAAGGGCTTTTTTGAAGGTAATACTAAAACGGTTTTCGGGATGCCTTAAACCCCTTTGATTATTTTATACATCATAATGCCAACCCTTCATGTAGGTACCTATGCTACACGAGTCTGGAATATTTGATGCTCGATTTACGACATTTCCCGATTTATTCACGAATCTGATGCATGAGTTAGATGGTAGATATCACATTTTCGGACTTGTGAATCACAGCCACCGGAAAATGCAATATCAATTTGTTCACCACTTCGAACGTACATATTTCCACACGAGTCCCGTCTCAGTGAAGTTGATCCGACACATCTAGTGAAATTCTTTTTGCTCAATAAAACAATTTGAATGAAACGGAAGTCAATTAGGGACTCGACAGAAAATATGGCAATGTAAAGATTAAAAAACTGAATGAGAAAAACCGAGAGAAAAACCAAAGTTACTTACATTTCCCACCGTCCCGAGAGCTATGAAAAAAAATAAGACGAAAAAACTGGCGTCGGGTCTCTCTCATGAAACGATGAGAGAACGGCAAGAAGAGAATCAGATTATACAGGTGATTCAAAATGACGGACCACCTTGAAAGTCTGTTATACAGGGTGGCCCAACGAAAACAGAACAGAGGGGTTTTCAGGCATTTCACCTCATTTTTTTGAAAAAAACTCGAACAGGTCGATTTTTATATTGAGGGGGACATCTGAAACATTCATTGGTGGATTTCTATCTTTAGCCCCCTCACCCCCACCCGCCCCAACTTCGAAGTTTCAAATGACACCACACACTTTGCGATACATCAAATTGAAGAGAATTAAATTCTCTTTCTGAAAAAAATATTTCTGTAATTTTCAACCCCACCCCCTTTCTTCATAAAATTGCCAGAGTTTCCAATGTAATATTTTTGATCTCTTAATTCTCTTCAGTACACTCAACGTCATCCTGCACAGCATCGAGAGAGAAAATTTTCTGTGTAAAAAGTGCCACCCAGATTCATCCTTCACTTCCCCACCTCAACTTCAAAATCTAAAATGACACTACCCTCTTTGTGATACATCAAATCGAAGGGAATTGGATTCGCTTCCTGAATAAAATATTTGAAGAATTTTCAAAAAGCCCCCTTTTCCCCTAAATCACTCCGAATGTTCAATTTCTCAGGAGAGGGGTTGAAAATTTCAAAAAAATTGTTTTCAAGAAGAGAAACCAATTTCCTTTTATTCGATGTATCACAAAGTAAGTGGTGTCTGTTAAGTTTTGAAATTGGGGTGGGGGAGAGTAAAGGGGTGAATTTGGGTAACACTTTTCTCCACCGAAAATTTTCTCCTTAGATGCTATTTAGGATGACGTTGATTAAATTGAAGAGAATTGAGGGGTCGAGAATATAAAATGGGATAGTCAAAGAAATTTAGGAAGATGGGGGGTGGGGTTGGAAATTTTGAAAATATTTTTTTCAGAAAAAGAATTTGATTCTCTTTGATTTGATGTATCGCAAAGTAGATGATGTCATTTGAAATTCCAAAGTTGAGGTGGGTAGGAGTGAGGGGGCTGAAGATAGAAATTCCCCAATGTATGTTTCAGATGTCCCCCTCGATATAAAAATCGACCTGTCTGAGCTTTTTTCGAAAAAATGATGTGAAATGCCCGAAAACCCCTCTGTTCTGTTTTCGTTGGGCCACCCTGTATAGTGATGTAGTAGAGTGCTACAAAGTTGTTCATCAAAAAATTCGGAGGCTTTCAGTTTTGAAGCTATGGAGGGACAAAGATTTAGTCCTTCGATCGCTTCTATTTTCGTTATTCCAAAAGGTTTCAGTGAAATGTTCATGACAAAATTATAACTACAAAAAAAAAACAACCACTGAATCTATATTGGATTTCTGTTTTCTATACAGGGTGAATTGTGATTCCTGAAAATTGTATTTTTTCTTAAAGCGCCTGTTAACATCCATACTGATCTTATAACCTATGTAGAGCCCGATAAAACACACTGCATTTCCACAGAAATCTTTTGCTTCTAGATTTTTTCAGAAAAACTGAATTATTGTAGTTTATAACTCACCCTGTACAGAAAACAGAGATTGAATACACATTCAGTGGTTGGTATTTTGTAGTCATTATTTAGTAACATGCAGTTTACCAAAATCTTTTGAATCGACGAAAATAGACGAGTTCATAGTAATTATTGTGAAGTTGATTTTACGATTTGCTGCCACCTTGCCCCGCCATCTTGACTTTACCACAAGTTAACAGTTACGGATAAACCTGAAATAAAACGCGCTTCGAAGCTTCACGCCCGTGATGGCATAGTCACTTATATTCTTATGATCCCCCACAACTTTGTTTCTGACAATTCTGATATATCTCTCACCGTTCTCTCATATTTCCAGGAGAAAGATAGTAGCGTGAGTTTTTCTATCTTGTCCACTTTTTCCATTGTTTCTGGGATGGTAGAGTAGTATATTCTGATACGAGTTTTATAAAGAGGAAAGAGGCAGTATTGTCACACAACTGGTTTTGGGGCACGACGAGCTGGCGCGATTGCGCAAAAATTGGGAATTCTAGTTACTAAAAATAGAAATAAATGTTTGACACTCTCACACAGACACTTCTGTATGAGTTGTTTCCATTGGTTAAAAAGCGGTTTAACAAAATGCTTTTTTTCAACATCGCGATCATTATCAAAAAATGTCATTGTTGAACCAAAGTAGATAAAAATGTTGTTTTATTTTTCATTCAGTTTTTCATTTTCTACATTATATTTTCTTTCGAGTCTACAATTCCAAGTTCACCACAAAAAAGTCTCATTTAACTTGACCAAAGCCCAGTCTCGGGCCCAGTATTATAACAGATTTCAACCTCCGGCCGAAGATTCTGTCACTGGCTCAATATCCGTCAACTTCCGGTCAGCCGGTTATTATAAAATTGGGCCCAACTGAGGTTCAGTTGCTAACTCCAAGTTCAACTTTATTTCGGTTTTAGTAGGTACCCTGGAATTCCTGGAAATGATCGTTACAACAAGTGAATATATTATGACAACTTTGGAGTTGAAGTCGGACTGAGAAACTGGACGCTAGTTAACCAGCTTCACTGGGCCAGAGCTACAGGTCCATGGCCAGGGCTCGTATATCCAAAACTCAGAGCAATCGATGTAGTTTACTTGGTTTTATTCTTTAGTTTTTGAAAAGTTACAAGAGGAACTATTTTAGACTGAACATCGGGGAATGGACTATTATAATTATGTGCTTGCAGAGGTGCTTGAAATTTGATTCAATAATTACGTATACCTAGCGGTTCCGGGACGACGAAGCAGATATTTTCAATCAGAATCAATGTCAGTTAGATAACCCATTTCCATGGCTCCGCAGGTACAAACAGGATGAATGGGGCGCGATAACAGACGCAGGCGATTCCTCCTCTTGCACTAACAATTTGTGGTAGTGTTTAAATTTGCAAGGATAAACAAATGAAGAAACAATATTGCATGGTTGTATATGTTCCAGAACAGCATGGCTATTGGAAGTTGAACAAATTATATGCTTTCGGCTAGTATCAGCTCACTAAACAATTCCATGTTTTGCGGCACTCAAATCTAATAATAAGTACAATAATATGGATAAAAAATTTTCATTTTCAAAAATTTGAATGAAATATAAAAAAACTAGAAATCAATCCATATCGAGCATCATATTCACCTGTTGGCATAAATGGTCTCCTGAGTGGTGCGTACACGTATTACCCGATGCAACTGCTGCTGCACAAGCTGCTGTTCCGGGCACCTTCAGCTGCTCCTGCTTGTAATCGGGCTGGTAAGGCAGCAGCATCCTGATTTTACCCCAGCGATTGAAGAACAACGCTATTGCTGCTACCCATACGAGAAGAACTAGTAATACTATTCCTATTTCTACACCTCTCACCTGTAAAAAAAAAATTAATTGAAATCAGGGTGAATCAGGGGCAAACAATCAGGGGGCTTATTCCTAAGAGTGAAGCATGAAGCAATCTGTCGTTACGCCCAAAATGCCGCTGTTGTCACAAGGCAACGCAACGGCGAGATTTCAGGCGAAGAGAGAATTCCAAGGAGAATTCGCATTGATTCGATTCCTTTTTGATTCATGACTTAATATCTCGTTCACTTTTTATTTTCAGTAGAACGACTGCTTGGACCAAAAATAAAGTGACAAGCTGGAGCGCTGTGAGGATACGGCTGACGACCGCTGATAGTTTTGCTCCAAAACTTTGCAGGTGTCATCAGCCGTTGCCGTAGCCCCCCAGCTTGTCGCTTTATTTTTGCTCCAAAAACTCATTCTACTGGATTTAAAACGTGAAGATGATACAAGGAATCCCATGGTTTTCAAAACTAGATAACTTTTTAGTAATTCCGGCCGATTCCAAAGTTTCAAACGTGGTTTTGCTGTCGAATGAGCCCATTAATTTTTGGCTATTACCTATCTGTCAAACGCAGAAAGGTCACTAACAAAAAATGACAAAAGTTATATATCTCACGAAACATGACATGCAATAATATGTTCTTTACAAATAGTAGGGTTGATGGCCATTCCCATACGGCATTTAATGATACAGAAAATTCCTTCTGCCTTAGTGTCCTACAAGACCTAACGAACGATATTAGAAGGGGAAGCACAAAAGCTTCCCCTTAGGGGGCCGCAGGGGGCCCTGTCAAGTTGACGGTCCAAGAACTCCTACCAAACCATCTTTCAATTTCGTTGTATCACTCAAATGGGGATGATGTGAGTCCATCGTGAATCTCGATGGCATTGGTCGCCATGTCTCTCCCATCCTTCATGCTTGAAAAAACAATTTCTTCGGGAGGTCAGAGAAATTACTTTTGAAGTGAAACTTCTATTCTCGCGCTTAGATCACAACACACCACTAACGCAGAACCACACATGGGAGTAAAATTGCTTCATAGTAACGAACGCCTGTAACGATGTGCTGTAACGTTGTCTTGTCTGACCTTGGGGTGACCAGCGTCGTCCCAATGAAATGGAATCCCAGGAAATGAAAGAATAAGCTGTTGCAGCGTTCGCCGCGTTCGGTTCTATTTTTTACTAATCGCCGACACTGGACTGCTCTTCGTGTTGTCGTACTGTTGGCCCGACAAGAATGGCTCTCGACTTGGCTTGAATCATGCTTGAATAGATTCGAGCGGATGTGATTTATTATAGAGGGATAGGGAGGTATATTCAGGGCCGGGCCTAGCAGGCGTGCAGTGCGTTCCGGCGCTCGTTCGGCAGGCGGCAAGTCATAGAGGCAATAATGTAATAATCAAGTTGAATTTCGAAGGATTCTTTTCATTCCCGCATTTGGTGGGGCTCTCCACTGCCGAGCGCAGCGAGAAAAGAAATAAAAGAAGTCTAATCGTGAAAAAATCATGTCGAATAATAATAAGATTGATAATAAGAAAAACAAGATGATACAAACCGTGAGGGAGCGGAGCGGGAGTACGAAAAGAACACCTCTTCGAACGTTGTTTGCTGATTGATTCGTATGTATAGAAGTTTAACTTCTTCCGAGGGTGACTATGGTCACGCACTCACGTTTTTTATTTTTTTATACAGGGTGTCCCAGAAATGGCGCATAAACTCTCCAGTACGTTGCTGGGAATTCATCATAGAGTCGGGAAAAAATAGTAGAAAAATTCTTTGGTTTTTATTTATTAAGTTATTGCCAAAAAACTAAACGGTCGATTTGGCAAACGTGCACGACTGCACGTGTTCACCTACATACGTACCGCTCCTCCTAGGTACCGCTAGGTAAGAATACAATTGTTCCAATATAAACATGAAATTGATAAAGGGATCCATAGTACTCAAAATGGAGTTGTATAATATAAAGTTGTAGTAAATATATATTTATATATTTAATTAGCCGAAACTCGAGTAAATGATATAAAAAACAAGTGGAGAAGACTGATTTACTACAACTTTATAATATAAACATGGTCACCATAGAAACGGTCATTGTTAGAGCCAATTTAGACATTTCCTTATAGGTACTGATACTGGTGCCTACTGTCACAGCCTCGGCCACAGCTACTGGCTGATAGCTACCGATCGCACCTCTTCGTAATTTCAACAACTTTCGTGCGTTCAGAAAATACACTTGTAAAACTGCGTTTCTTCCATTTTTATTTAGGAGTTACTGAAGCTGTCTCAGAAAAAAATTCTCTTTAAAAAACGCCACACCCTTTTCACTTATTCAACTTGTTCTGAACTAACAATCCAAAGAAGAATCCTTGCAAATCATGTGTGATGATTAACATCCGTCAGGTTTCTTTGACGATAGGAGTTTGGGACTACCCGTATTCGAGGAAAAAGTAACTGCATGCAGTCCCAGTGAAACTTTGTGAGCCTTTCGATCTGGTTGATTCTGAAGCAGTTCGAAAACGTCCTCTTCAGCATCAGGTACCCTTACATGACGAGGACGGCCGCGATCTGCTTGTAATAATGCAGATGCTACTTGTCCGGTCCTTCTGGCTCTTTCTTCTGTTCTCATCATCACATACGATCGGGATGCTTTCTTTAGGGTATTGCTGAGGGTGCATAATGCGTTCCGCCTGCAAGTGATTGTCCCGACGTTCTCCCAAAATCAGTAACTTATCACTGTATTCGCTAGCCGCATACATTATTCGCGGAAAAGTGGAAACGAAGCAGGACTGATGCAAAATGACACTCTAATGACACTGACTGATCTGATGATCAGAAATTGACGATTTTTCATTTATTCAATGTCAGATTGTAGGTATACCTACTCATACTCATTTGTTTTTCACCGATGATGCCAGATTCATTTTCTGGGTAATTTGATTGAAAATTTGTAAAATTGAAAATTGGCTGTAGCCGTTAATCAAAAGTTGTTGAGGATTATTTCACCAGAAAATGATGAAAGGGCTTTGACCCCATGAGATGAATATTAAGGTTTTAAAAAAATCACAGAAATAAAGAAGTTGAGTTTTCAAATGCAAACTCCTATATCTCGAAGAGTGGTTAAGGAGGATTTTTTTTACTATTTTTCTAGAGTTCCCTGGAAGGTCCGCTACAACGTAGTGGAGAGTTTATGCGCCATTTCTGGGACACCCTGTATATACAAAGATGACGCAAAGGTGGCATGTTTTGTGTCTCACCTGTCATATATGGCATTCCCAAAATCCTACTACGAAGTCATATTTTCAAATTCTCAGTTTTGGGCTGATTGGTAGCATAAGAAGTAGGTAGATATTTCCTAACATCCAGTTCAGACGTACTTTTTTCAATGTCCACCTGGATGTTATTGAAATAATCGCAGGGTAGGATAGACTGAACTATTTTCCAAACATTATGTCGAGGAAATCAATCCTAAACCCTACATGGAGGGTACACAAATTATTTTTCTTTCGGTCGCACATAGGGGTATATGATATAAAAAGCTGGCCAAAAATATTTTGATCACTGGATTTGACCAAAAGTGGCTAAGAATTTATGGTTAGAGGTACTTCAACATATTTGAGGTGAAATTATCAATTTTTACAATTTAGAAAACCAAAAACCATTACTCTCGCCATTACTAGACAATTTTTCCCGTGGAATTCAAATATGTTGGCCATATTTATTTAACTGTCACCATATACAGGGTGTCGCAATTTTCTGTCAACTTTTTAAAACACCCTGTAAAATATTTTCACAATTGACGCAGATCTTGATTTTGACTACAAACTTGTGACAATGGATTAAAAAAACACGAATACATATTACAAATTTTATCTAAATGATCAAAACAAGTTTTTCAACTCGCCGTCGATTTTCAACGAAAATTCAATTCAATCAATTTCGGCGATTAATCATAAGATAACACTGTTTGACGTAGCCTGAACATTTCTTTGACATATTCCGCAAAATCTGGAAAAAAGATCATAGAATATAAATTCTACAATTTTGGTCGATTCACACAATAAGTACCTACAGGGTGTTCACGCGAGACAGATGAATATAAAAAACTTCATCCAATTCTATTGAATAATGCACGCATTATCATGCGCATGCATGCCTGCATTTTCCAATAAGAGTGGATAAAGTATAGTATTCTACTCGCGGATAATGGCTTTTCCTCATTCGGATGCTTTACGACACTCGCCAAGGTTCGTGTCAGCAAACTGCATCCTCATGAGTGAGAAGCAATCATTACCCGCTTGTTGAATAATATGCTATTTTCTTCACGATAATTCAAAAAAGAAAGAAACTTTCCTGGAACAACTTTTCCCCTCGCTTTTCCCGTAATTTCTGAATAAGTCAAATATAATTTTCTATTTCGTGTTACATACAGGGTGTTGCAATATTTTTGCATTTTTTCAAAACACCCTATATGTTTTATCACCATAATCGAGGCACATTATTATCCTGATTACAAAAATGCCTGACACTTCTAACATTTACCGAGCAAAATTTGAATAATTCACAATGGCGTTTCAAAAAATATTCTTTTTGAGAATGATTTTTGAGAACATTTCAAAATTCAGATAGTCCAGAATATTTTGTTTCACTTTTTAATGACATCTAATGACATGAAATGACTAAATAAAATATCCGGGACATATCTGAATCATTATAAAATGAATCCATAAAAAAAAAATGTTTTTTGAGATGTCATTGTAAATTTTTCAATTCATTATCATAAAAAATTTAGAAGTGTCATACATTTTTGTAATCAGAATAACAATGTGCATCGATTGTAGTAATGAAATACAGGGTGTTTCAAAAAAAAAATCAAAAAAACTGCGACACCCTGTATATGGCACTAAATAGAAAATTGTACTTGACATATTCAGAAACTACGAAAAAAATTGTTCAAGAAAAGTTTTTTTATTTTGGAATTACCATGAAAGGAAAGTTTTTTACGGGGGTATCCCTCTCGCGTACAGCAAGGATGCAAAAAATTAAAAAACAAAATGGCGGACAAAGGCGGAAGTTTTTTTTTTCATCAAAGTCTAGTCACGCTAATATATTGTGACTCTAAAATTGGTGCCCTATCTTGCCCTACTCTCAACTTATATGATAGGTACTTTTCTCGAACAAAATTCATGAACTAGTGTTTTTTGGAGACCATCACTTAAGCGACTCATGCTTAGTACAAATAATAATCTCGAAGACATAATTTTCCTTTTAAAATCAAGTGCTTACGTCAATTCTCAATACCCATTTCAAAAAATGTCGCCCGTTAAGCACCCGTTAAGCACTATGTGTTAAGCACCCGTCAGCGAGCCGCTAACTTTAGGTCTGACAATAATTCTCACATATGACAGAAGAACCGCCACACTGAACCGGCCACTGTACTCGGTCCTCGATATTGAGCACTTTCCATTTAAAACATTTGTGTCGGTTTGTGTCAGCTTGTGTTAGCTTGTGTCGATGACACTAATCAATCAACACAGATCAAATGGATAATGGAACGCATTTGTGTCGATTTGTGTCGACACAACACAAGTCGACTTGTGTCGGTAAATGAAAAACGCCCATTGCGGACCGTTGAAGTACACTCCAAGTAAAAAGTTTGAACCGGTTAGGTCGCGGCAACGCAGCGATCATGCAAAATCGTGCACCGTTGACGACAAAAGGCGATTTTTCGTGAGTAACTTCAAACAAACTTCAAAAGTATGGTCGAAACTTACAAATTACTGCTGGATTGAGATTGAGCTCCCTTCTGCCTCCTGCTATAATAGGTCCCTTCGTTTCGGCTTTTTTGAGTGCGCATGTCTGGCGCGAATTTCAAAGTTTCGTACACCGATATTGAAAATTAACACTAAAAAATATTGTAGTGCACCTAAAATTCCACAAATAATTTGGTTGAATGTTAGATACCATTTTCTATATCCAAAGGAAATGTTTCATTGAAATTAAGTTCAATGATCATTTGTGGAAGTTCAGGAACAACGAGAATGGCAACAGCGCTCAAAACAACAAGACATCGGCGCCAACTGTCACTTGTGACAATTATGATCACACTTCTCGTTTCTACCTGACCTACATTCCATCTGCTCATGTTTTGACGAAAGAAAACAACTAATTGAAAATGGCTGTACCGAGAAGGAAGTTTAAAGAAGCTACGAAGAGATGCATTTACGGTATGTGTCAAAGTGACAGCCAGGAGCCAGTAGTTGGTCAGGCGGCTAGACAGAGCATGATGCAGCGTTGCCATTCACCTGACAGGTGTACGAAAGTTTTCAAAATTTAAAGCCTTCAAGCATGCGCACCTGCCCAAACGAAGTAGCCTATTAATTGGGCGTTTTCCATTTGCCGACACAAGTGACACAAATGCGTTCCATTTGATCTGTGTTCCTTTGTTTCATCGACACAAGCTAACACAAGCTGACACAAATGTTTTGAATGGAAAGCTCGTGTTACTGTATACCGCTCCATTTTCGCGCATATTGGTAAGTGAGGGGAAGTAATACCGTGTTACCGATTCTCACTGCTGAACCATGTAACCCTGCTCACTCCCAGGCTAAACGCGAACGGTTATGCATTTGACATTGACGTTTCATGTAAAATATAAAATTTGTAAACAAAACCTAACCTCTTTTCAATTCAACTACTTTTGCACAGTACCTACCTACCAGGCATATGAAGAAGGAGAACGCTGAAAGCAGCTCGGAATTAATAGAAATATACGAGGGTCGTTTGATAAGTCTTTAGAATGGACATGAAGAAACATTTTTTTGGGTCAAAATTAGTTTTATTTCTCAACATAGTCTCATTTTAGCTCTATACACTTGGTCCAACGATGTTCAAGTCTTTTCATTCCTTCGCTATGGTATGATTTTTGAGACCCTTAAAATATCCGTTTTTGGCGTCGATTTCTTTATAATTCGATGTGAATTTCTTTCCACCGAGCCAAGTTTTCAGTATTGGAAGTAGGGAAAAGTCACATGGGGCTAAATCTAGAGAATACGATGGGTGGGGAACAAATTCGAAGTTTAATTCGTGTATTTTGGCCATTGCAACGCAATGTCCATTCGAGTGCGCTTTTGGTCGATTTTCAGCAATCGCGGCACCCATCGCGCCGATAGCTTCTTCTTTTGCAAATGTTCGTGCAGATGTTGAATACACGTTCAGTTGAGATGCCCACAGCTTTAGCAATCTCGCGCACCTTCACTTTACGGTCGTCTAACACAATACCATGGATTTTCTGGACCATTTCTGCTGTTGTGACTTTATTTGGCCTTCCAGATGGTGGTTCATCAGTCGGGCTCGTACGACCTCGGTTAAATTTTTTGTACCAATTGAAACAGTTGAGTTCGATGGAGCAGATTCCCCTAAAGTCCTCGTAAAGTCTTCAATCATTTGTAAAGACTTTAGGCCATCCAAAAAATAGTATTTGATTACAGAGCGAATCTCATTTTTCTCCATTTTCGCAAAATACCAGGAGTCGTGTATCTCAAATGGGCCCCAAAGATGAACTATTTGACGTATATATCTAAAATTTTATATTTAGGCAATCTAAGCTTGCTAGATTTCAGTAAAAATAGGAACTCCGCGCTAGTACCGCTATTCAGTGTTATTCTAAGGACATGTCAAACGACCCTCGTATTTATATCCCATACACTTTCTATTTTCAGTAGAATGACTTTTTGGATCAAAAATAAAGTGACAATAAGCTGGGGGGCTACGACTACGGCTGATGGCACCTGCAAAGTTTTGGAGCGAATTTATTAGCGGCCATCGGCCAAATTCTCCCAGCGCTCCAGCTTGTCACTTTATTTTTGCTCCAAAAAGTCATTCTACTGGAAATAGGAAGTGTATGGGATATAATAGCTATTAATCTACAAGCGTTAAATAATACCCGTCACTTTTAGCACGTCGTCATGGGCGACGTGAAAAAATGATGATTCTGCGCATTCCTGTCATATTTTCAATAAATTCTGACATTTACCAAACATTTCAAAGACCATTGTAGATAAAATCCTGTACGATACACGCGTTAAAAGTGTCTTATTTTGTTCGCGGGGTTGCTCTACTCGCTAATGCTCGTTTCGCAAGCGTCCCCGCTCACAAAATAATACCGTAATCGTAAATTTACGATACGAGTGTTAAAAGTGACAGGTATTATTTTGTGAGCGGGGACGCTTGCGAAACGAGCATTAGCGAGTAGAGCAACCCCGCGAACAAAATAAGACACTTTTAACGCGTGTATCGTACAGGATTTTATCTACAATGGTCTTTGAAATGTTTGGTAAATGTCAGAATTTATTGAAAATATGACAGGAATGCGCAGAATCATCATTTTTTCACGTCGCCCATGACGACGTGCTAAAAGTGACGGGTATTATTTAACGCTTGTAGATAAAAATAATTATATTATATTTATACAACTGCCTCTACCTGTAACCTCTGTAATTTTCGCGAAAAGACAGGTCAATCGACATGTTGGGAGAAGGAAGAGTAACCGGTCCGGTTACTGGTGTGTAACCTGGTCACTCGCGAAAAAATGCTTTTTTTAATTCCCGCTCTATGAAAATTCGCAACGCAGCCGCAACGTTTCTGATTGGCTCGCAAGGTATTGGCAAAGCCACCGCAACGACGCGAAAAGCTTGCGAGCCAATCGGAAACCTGCGTTGCGGCTGCAGTTACGTTGCGTAATTTCATAGAGCGGCCTCAAGTCGTAAGCTCTGCGCTGTGCGCTGTGCTTCCGCTTCCTCGAGCTTCGACTGCCTCGAGCCCTCGAGTCCTCGACGTCGTGTATCGTATGATTTGTAATGATTTGTATGATGATGATGCCTCGTGCTAGTGGCTCGCGTGTGCTTTTATTATTGCTTCCTAACTGCTGCGAGCTGTGATGTGTTCGCCATAAACTTGTTTTCATCAGAACGCTTTTTTATCTAGCCAACAACGGTCAACAATCGAACAGGTACAGGAAACCAAACAATCAAAAACCACGTCATAAACCGTCACACCTCCTGGTATCCCTGTCATCTATCTGTATTGTCCAGTATTGTCCATTGTCCTGGTCCGGACTCTGGACTCTGGGTCTGGTTACGGTTACAACACAACATTATCCCCTCATCTCCATCAATCATCCCCATTTCCTATGAACAAGCCGTGAGCGCGAGTCGCGTGCGATTAAAACAAGAACGTTCATTTATGTGTCGAGTTCGAGTAGATCCGTGATTCCGTGGTAAACTAACTGGCAAGTGAACACCGTGAACGCGGTTCAGTAATGGTTGATGGGATGCATCCTGTCCTTTCCTTCATAATATTATGGAGTTTCCAGAGTTTCATATCAAATCTGACTCAGTCAAGATGAAGACGACGGAGGTGAGATGAGAAGAAATTTTTAATTTATTTTTTCATTTTTTACCAATACCCAATTTTGTTGTTAATTTTACTGGCGGGGGCGTGGGTAGTCGAAGTGCCTACCACGGGTCTTGTTCGTCGGCCAAGGGGGCGCCGGGATCTGCGTATTCTGTTGATATGTCTAATTTATGCATAGTCAGACGGAATAAGAAGTTCGATTTAGGATTCAGGACTTTTTTTAGCGCACTTTCCCAAACAATGAGAAAAAGGCGCTTTATTTAGCTTCACTTTGTCCGTCCGTCCGTCCGTCTGTCTGTACCCGGGATAACTCCTCAGGAAAAAGAGATATCGATGTGGTGTATATGGATCGGTTCGCCAATCAATGAATAGTAACATGCGTCATGCGTCCAAGATGGCAAGATGTCAAGTTGACTTTTGGTTTTTCGTTACCCAGCCGCCATTTTGTATTTCTCTGAAAGTGATCCGATTGGAATGAAATTTGCAGGCAATGTGAACCACATCAAGCGAGGGGTTGACCACCTGGGAAAATTGTGTACACCAAAATCGCCAATTGCTCGAAAATGGCCAGAAAATGGCCACAATTGCCAGAAATTCGCTCACGGCTGTACACCAAAATTGCCAGGTGGTTAACCCCTCGACATCAAGATACATCCAATAAGGTGATTACATAAAATCAGTTCGCGACTCTCACCGCCAGGTTGGAGTTGGGATTTTGGGACATTTGGTTTTACTGTGAAGATTAGGTTGGTAACAATTTGGCAAGCCGGCGAAAACGATGGAATTTTATCCCCACCGTAGGCCACACAGAACAGCACTGGGGCACAAAACAATTTCGCGGCATTTTCGATGGTCGTGGTCAGTTGGTCACAGACAGTCGTGATCAAGACTTCGTGAGGTTAATTATTTAGGTTACAACGATGAGAGTGACAGACTTTTGACGCAAGACATTGAGACTAATGACAGTATTTCTCAACTCATGCAGAAGCGCCCCCTACATGTAATCACCCTATTTTCGACAATACGCTCAATTAGTGTTACGTCAAGCCGTGGGTTTTTGTATGAAAACAACGAAGACGTAAGTTGGCAATACTTCTTGTTAAAGTGACAGCTAATGGAATATTTGCGGATCAATAGATACAACGACCTTCCTGTAGGGTGTTTCGTAACCAAAAAGGCCTTCGAGGGTGGGAATGCTGGTTAGGTAAATACATTTTACATTTTGTCTGACATATTCCAATTGACCGCCGCCAGTAGATTCGCGAGGGCCTCGAAACGTCCATCAGATTCGCGTGTATTCCGGCAAGCTCTGGATTCGGCACCTCCGCCCATTGTGCAGATGTGTCTCACTGGCTTATTGGGATCTCCAGCTTAATCGAACATCCAAAAGCACCGCGTTTGCTCGGAGTGATCATATCTTCATTTGAAAGCGGCAGCCGGAATAAACATTGTACGGAAAAAACACTCCGCGAATTATGAATCACAAATAATGCAGATTTGGGAAAAAAGGGTCACATGATTATAATTACAATTAGTCTTATTCCTTCGGAAGCTGTGGCACTTTGAACTTCAATAAACATTTTGTAGCCAGTTGCATCCAATTGTATTATCCGGAGTATTATCTAATCGTATTCGTATCATATTATTACGTATTTCGCGTACGGGTTCGATTGTAATTGAGACGATCATTTTAAACACACACTGTTCATTACTGCCTACTACAATAAATACACGCCAACGAATACTACTTGGGAATATCGCCGGTTACTAGTCGCTTTCTATCCGCTCTTTACCACTTCGCATTCAATACTGCTGCCTAGGCCGATCCGTGCTGCTTAATACAGGGTGATTAAAAAATATCGGACCATCTTGAAGGTGCGTAATATGGAGGTGTAGAAGAGAGTGTTGGAAAGTTGTTGAAAAAATTCTGTCTTTTAATTTTACAGAGTTATAGAGGGAGAAAAGTTGGTCCTTCGATCTCTACTACTTTCTTTGTTTCAAAAGATTTTAGTAAACTGTTCATGGAAAAACAATACATGGTAGGTAATGCGATACTTGAGATTGGGAACCAGGTATCTGCGATACTTTGAACCAAAAAATGTCCTTGGCTTTTGACAGTGACCTTTCGACGTACTTTTGACAGTGACCTTTCGACGTACTTTTGACAGCGACTTTTTGGAGCTGACTAGGCCATCTAGTGCCTTTTTTGCAACCACATCTTATTGTGAACCCTTTAATCATTTTAATTCTCTGAATTATTTTTCAACCTCTAATTTATTTTCCAATCCACTGAATTATTCTGACCCCTAAAGCATTTTACGGTAAAGCTGTAATACTCCTGCTCCAAGGTTAGCAGGTAGGGACCTGTAAAAGCGACCGACTTCTGGTTTAGGGCAGGTGTACCAAAAATTAACCTTTGAATCTGTGATGAATTTCTGTTTTGTATACAGAGTGAGTCATGAATCCTAAAAATTATTTTTTTCCAAAAGTGCCTGCAAACAATCACACTGGTCCCATAACCTATGTACAGCACAATAAAACACAATTTGTTTGAATAGAATTCTTTTTTTTTTTTTCGTTCATTTAACGTCGGCCTATTTCCGCAACAAGGCCTAACACCGACGCCGGTGAATGCTTTCCTCCACTATACCGGAAATTTTGCCGAACCCCTATGTGTTCCAACACAGGGTAGGGATTTTTAACGACCACCAACATCGCATGGGGTCGGCACCATCTTTCGTATTCTACGTGTTATGCGACACACGGCGCGTCTTGCATTTAGCAAGCATTCCAACTAAACCAAGAAGCTTGTTTTCGAAGCGAAAATCCGTTCCCGGCGGGGATCGAACTCGCGACTTCTGGAGTGGTAGTCGACCGCGCTGACCACCACACCACAAGCTCCTCTAGAATTCTGTTGTTTCTGTTATTTTCAGGAAAACAAAATTTTTGTACCTTACGACTCACCCTGGATAGAAAACAGAAGTTCAATAGAGATTCAGGGGCTGATTTTTCGTATTTATTATTTTTCCATGAACAGTTTACTAAAATCTTTTGAAACAACGAAAATAGAAGCGATCGATAGAACAACTTTCATCCCTCCATAACTTCAAAATTGGAAGATATAGATTTTTTTAACAATTTTTCAGCAATCTACTACACCTCCATATTACGCACCTTCTAGGTGGTCCGACACTTTTGAATCACCCTGTATCTACCTCCGACTAGTGTTCTCGAATCTTCCACGGGTCCTCCAGAAAATTCCACAATGACCCGGCATACGGTTTCAGACGGCACCTCCGCCAATTCGGCCGATGTTTTCCAGAATACCGCACTTGTACACTGCGACCTAATGGAAAGAGTCTAAAAAGATCGCGTGTTCTCCAGAATCGCCGCTCATGACAATATTATTATGATAATACACATGCTAACAATAAGTTTTTTTTAACCCTGCATCAACTACTGGGTTATTAGCAGGTTTTTCAGTAACGGCAACAGTGATGACGATAACAACGAACACATGTTTGAATCAGTGGGGTTTTGCTTCGATGCTTTCTCGTTTCATCCCTTTTCCCGGGGCATCACTGCACGATAGCAGATGCCTCAGTAGTAGTCAGTACTAAGAAACGCGTGGAAAAGTCCATGTGGCTTAGTGCGGATTTGAACCCGGGACATTCGCCTTTGAAAGCCAGGCCGAGTTCACCGTGCTACCGACTGGGTTAACATCTCCAACTAGTCAGAGCCAATGAGAAGCGCCCAAATCCGCTTGCAAACTGTTTTTCTCGATTCGTCTTGGCTCTGACTAGTTTGAAACCTCTTGATGGAATAAACCCACGAACCTGTAGTATAGCTGGACTGCTAATTCCCCAGATTCCCCCAACAAATTATGACCCCTCCTCTGGAAGTCGCCATCTTATTATGCACCGGTACATGACCGGTACCCAAAATGTTTGGTAGCGGCCTCGAGAGTGGCTTTCAATATTCAACGGAGCAGTTTTATGTATTGATGACTATGACTATACACTATATTTTATAAATATATGATTTTAGTGTATAATAATGTAATTTTTAGCTGAATTTGTTACCGATCTATGGAGATTTGCAAGAGTTAACCGTTATTACATAGAACGTTTGAGGTTCACTGGAATAATTTTCACTCGGTGACAGTCGGTGCTTGGCTGTCAGTGCCGCGCTATCTTGATCTGGGATAATATCCTGATTTCTGGTTTTGATTTCTGCGGCTTGTACCTATATCCCGTTCACTTTTTAATTTCAGTAGAATGACTTTTTGTATCAAAAATAAAGTGACAAGATGGGGGCCTACGGCTACGGCTGATGGCACCTGCAAAGTTTCGGATCGAATCTATCAGCGGCCGTTAGCCGTATCCTACCAGCGCTCCAGCTTGTCACTTTATTTTGTCATTCTACTGAAAGTAAAAAGTGAACAGGATATACCCAGGTAAACTCGTAGAATCAGACCGTTGCCGTGGCAGGTGATGCCAACCCTTGAAAACAAAAACCCAACGTCCACATAATCTCATGGCAGCGCCCGCCTGGCGTCATTTCCCCCTCTGTTATCATCAGTCCAGCTATATTACAGGTTCGTGAATAAACCATGAACAAACCTATCAACTAGAAAACAATGATGTTCGTTTATCTTTTACCTTGATGTATTCCTAGAACACTAGAACTAAAATGCCGTTCACGTTTTAAATCTAGTAGAATGACTTCTTGGAGCAAAAATAAAGTGACAAGCTGGGGAGCTACGGCGACAGCTGATGGCACTTGCAAAGTTTTGGAGCGAAACTATCAGCGGTAATCAGCCGTATCTTCCCAGCGCTCCAGCTTGTCACTTTATTTTTGCTCCAAAAAGTCATTCTACTGAAAATGAAAAGTGAACAGGATTTTTTTTATATACTTAGGGTGATTAATGACTAAACCAACATAGGTCAAGAGTAGATCCAGTTTTTTGAAACGGATCAGCTACTGGCTTCGGAATTTTTCCAAGCTCTTTCGTTTTAAAGTTACAGGGTGATTTATGTATTTTGGTCGAAACTTTCATTTACCGTATTTTTGGAGCGGATGGGAGGAATCGAATGAAATTTGGTAAGTATGTTCTAGCAACGACCCTTGATACATTGCATCATCGACCAATCCAAAAACTCCAGGGCCGGATTGAAAAATAAAGTCCCTAATTTTTGGGGGGAAACTACATAGAAAATGCTGCAAATTCCGCAAATTTACGCGGATTTTTTCCACAAAAATTTAAGGGACTTAATTTTTCAATCTGGCCCTGGAGTTTTTGGATTGGTCGATGATCGAATGTATCAAGGGTCGTTGCTAGATCATATTTACCCAATTTCATTCGATTCCACCCATTCGTTCCAAAGATACGGTTCATTAACTTTTCGTCCACATTACATAAATCACCCTGTAACTTTAAAACGGAAGAGCTTAGAAAAATTCCGAAGCCAGGTGCTGATCCATCTCAAAAAACTGAATTTACTCTGGATCTAAATCGGTTTAGTCCTCGGTTTAGTCATGAATCATTCGGTATATTTGGTCACTATTATAGCAGCAGTCAGTTTGGGCAATAAAGTTCTGCAAGGAACAGAACCTGTTATTCCAAAAATTTAGCGTAGATTCTTACCGTAGAACTAGTTTGTGGATACGTGTATTCCGGTAAGTCGACCGGCTCGGGATCTTCCCTCGTCGCAGGGGAATCTGTCGGAAGTGTTGCCATGGGGTCCTGTTGAGGGGACGACCGCGGAGGCTCTGGAACACAGAGAAGCTCTACGGACAGTTCACAAGCAAGTCCATTTCCATTTTGACAACATCGACACTACACGACGAATGAAAGCACAATATTGGAAAACTTCGAACTGTGATCTTCGTTTTTCAGAAGGACCCTTCACAGCTCGCTTTGTAGTAGGATGTGATTAGTGATTCTGCGATACATTTACTTTGCTCTTGTTGGAGCATTTACCACTTGATTGCATTTATTAATTAAATCATGTTATATGCCTTAATTAGTGAACTGACGCCAAGCGTGCATAGTTGGAAAGTTAAAGGTATACGTCAAAATCTATAGGTATACGTCCGACTATTGTGGGCAACTTGAAACTGTGTAGATTTTCCTTTGAACAATTCCAAGACAACATTTCTTTAGAATTGTTCCGAGGTTTCAGCGTATGCGCCCAGCCTCAATTAATAAATTAATTAATATGCTAGTCTGAATTGCTTATTTAGTTGGGTGTTGCCTACAGATAGCAGATAGCACATAAGCTCGTTATAAGTTGGTTGATTTGCATAAACGGATTTGGAAGTTCCTCATGAATCTTACCAAGGGTTCGGAAGACGATGGGTCTGCTTTTATACTTCTTGCCGCCCCACACGGCAGCCACAGTCAATTGGTATTGGGTGTCTGCCTTGAGGCCGCTCAGAGTTACAGCATCCGAGTTGCCAGCAACCACCGCCACCACTCTGTAACTAACAACCTGTTTATTGAAGTTATGCCTGTGGCACGAATTTCTGCTCAAGTACAGAAACGTAAAGAACGAAAAAAAATTGAGGAGAATATCAAGTATAGTCTGAATGTTGATATGTAATAAGTAAGTACATTGTTTTATCGGGAGAAGAAGACTGTGTGGCTGTTTGATTATTAATGATACATTATGGAATTGTCTTCTTTGCAAAAATCCAAAACGTTGTTGGTGTTTTTATAACATTTACTCGAGTTTCGACCTTGATATAATGAATGGCCATCCTCAGAAGATGTAGCCACAAGAAATTTACATTTTTCCCTACATTTTTCACAACACAAGCACAAGCACACAACAGCACAAAATGTAAATTTCTTGTAGATACCTATACATCTTTTGAGGATGACCAAACATCAAGGCCAAAACTCAAGTAAATTTTATAAAAACACCAACCACGTTTTTTAATTTTTACCAAGAAGACAACTCCATTATTTTTTATTACAATACACTTCGCTATGAGGAATCTTTCCCAAAAGAAATAAAAGTTGTACTGTTTGACTAGGCAATTATAGACTTGGAAGTCACTCATATAACACGACAACATGATATGTATTTTTCTTCAAACCTGTACAAGAAATCGAGGCATTTCAAAATAATGCAAAGTGATAAAACTGTTTTCCATTGGTGATGAATTGCTGAGTTGTTCCCAGTGAATTCTACGAGATAGAATCGCGTCTTGTAGTAGTTTTATTTATTAATGCTACTTGATTGAGGCTTATAGAGCTAAACAAATTCGCTTATAATTACACTCGTAAATTGAGGACCCATCCGGATTATCGGATTCCAATTGGTTTTATTTCGCTTCAGGCAAGCCTTTATTGTCCATTGTTTGTTTGAGTGAATTGAAATAAATGCGGTGTGGTAAACCAACAGTGCGAATCATTTCGATAAAGCTCCTTTTTTGGCGTGCTCGGCTTTTTTCAGGTTGTCTCTTTTAAATCGACTTTTATTACTGCATTTTATTTGAACCTCGAATTGAGCAGATATGAAAATGATAGAATCGCAATATACTCCAGCTGCAGCTTGCACTACTGCAACAGAATATTGTTTGCGTGAGGCTCGGGGTATGAAAATTTTGAAGTTTTAATTATTAGTTTCACGTGAAGGATCATACTAACACAAGGTCCATTGCGATTTTCTGATTATACGACAGTATCGTTACTGCCCGGCTGGCTTCTCATCAATATCGACGGAAAAGTCTCGCCGAAGAAAGTATTTGATCGGACAGAAAAAAAAATCGGGAACACGACGGGTAGATCCGTTTTGAGGGCCCCCAAGACGATTGGCACTGGAAAGACATTTCATTCCAAACTCAGAAAAAAAAACGCATGGAATGGCAAGAGAATTTATTTCAGAATCAATCGGTAGAAACGGCTTTAGGGATTTGGTAAACTTCTCAATTCTGATAGCAGTCACTTCCAGTTTAGAATAAACAATACAGGATGATTCAGTACCATTCGAGCAAACTTTCATGGTAAGTAGATTCTCCTAACTGCCCTTATCCAGAAGAATATAGATATGCGCCCATTCGCTTTCCTAGAAATACACAGGGAGTCAAAGTTTATAGGCTAAAGAAAAAGATTTAATGAAAACAGAACTTGTCCTAGAATACGGGTCTTGTATGATTTTTTTTTTGTCTCAACTGATGCTATAGTAGCCAATTAACATTAACAATTTGAGTGGTTTTCCGCAAGTCTGCACATGATTTCTTTTACTTCGTTTTTAAAATTCAACGACTTCAGGGTATCGGTAGGAAACTCCCATCCACTTGGGCTTCGAGCGGTTTGATGACGATCCTTTCTAGGGTTAATTTGTTCTTCTCTACTCAAAAACAGATGAATGTCCTGATGCGCAGAAAAATCCTCAATTCTTAGTGACGTAATTATAGGGAGTCCAAAGTGTGCAGAAGACACGGGGCACACAGACCCCCTGCAACAATAATCATACCAATACCAAAACTGTTTTGTAATTTAATTAATTTTGAAACAAACAGGGGCAGTTGTGGCCCACAAGTTGTTTAAATACGGACCCATGCAGCCTGGCTACGCCATTTCTCGATTCCAGACAGCTACGGTTGTCAAGTAGAGGTTCAAGGTCAGTGCGTTGTGTCGTCAGTACGGCCAGTTTTGAAAAGTCAATACGAAAGTAGCCTTGTTTTTGCGTGAAAAACTTATTTCAAACTTTGTCTCGGGATTTTAGTCAGATAATATTGGGTCTACTTTTCCCTCGTGTTTGACAGCTGTTTTCGGGTTAAAATGATTTATCCAATCCTATTTGAATAATGCACGCATTATCACGCGCATACATGCCTGCATTTTTCAATAAGACTGGATAAAGCATAGTATTTTACTCGCGGGTAATGGCTATTACTCATTCGGATGCTTTGCGACACTCGCCAAGGCTCGTGTCGGCAAACTGCATCCTCATGAGTAAGAAGCAATCATTACCCTCTTGTTGAATAATATACTATTATCTGAAAAAGCATCACTATGTATAACCTATTACTATTACTAGAGGTATCACTATTGATTATAGACTAAAATATAGATAGATTAAAATTTGCTCGCTTGAAACTGAATCACCCTGTACATGTTTGCACTAAGCAAAGTCACAAAGAGTCAAATATTTATAAGTTATTATTAATTGCCGTAATTCCGTTGAAGCATTGTTGATTGCCTTGCCATTGGAGACCACGTGGCTTCAATCAATAATTTGAAATTATTGATGTAGATTCTGGAGCGATTTTGAGGCAACCACCTTCTGTCATCAATCATGGTCTCTTTCACTTCGTCGCGGCTGTCTTTTCTTGAATGTTTTGAGGTACACGAATGTGACTGATTAATCCATTTAGTGAAGAGGAAATAGGGGGGACTAATCTGACACATCTAAATTTTCATCACCTTCCGAATGCGTTCCGGATAAAAAACCGAAATTACAGGCAGACCTACCTTCTAGTATGTTGAAAGCGTGATACGTAATGTTACTTATACAAATTAGGCACTCGGTCATACAGCAGTTGAAACACGCAACGCTAAAATCAACCCTTACAAAATTCATGACGTGAAATGGAAAAGCGCACGCTGGAATATTTACTTTGCTTTAAAAAAATTCAATGGAAGCGTAGAAATGGAGTAACGTTTATGTCAATAATTTTACATTGATTATTTATTCTGGTTTCATAGATTGAGGCAGGATAATTTTAATTGTAATTAGATTAAAAATCGATTTCAAATGTCAGGAATGCTGTTATTACGTTTTATGCATTATTCCATTACGTATTCTCAAATGCGTGTCGTCCTAATCCCGCGTATCGTAAACAATGTAGGTATAGGTATCTAATGCGCATTTCATTCCCTGATGCGTAATGCATGACTGTGCGAATTGAAGAGTTGGTTCAATTCATCACTCCATACTGTAGGTATTTAGGTGCCCTTTAGATAAGGTCCGCAGAATGGGGTCGGACCAGGCTTTTCGAGCTTTCGGGCGAGGTCCAGAGCCCCAGTGTCTTCCATACTCGTTCGAGTTCTATACGAATCCGAACTGCTCACGTTGATGTTGATGATGTTATGAATTAATTTTATCATAATTCTTCTTTTTGTCTTTCAAAAACCTTTTTTTTTGTTTACTACTCAAGTTGCCTGGGCCAAATGTTTGAACTGCGGTGCTTTTAAAGACAGCACCATGCCGCCATGCTCGTTTGATTGCGAATTGACTACCAGATTTATTGACTTCTATTTTTTTCTTCGATCGAAGCTCACGCCGGACAGCCAGGGTGACACTGACAACCGTCTCGGGAATATGAATGAAGCCGTGGACACATGTATGTATCCAAAGTGAACTTTGGAGGGTTGTGTCTTCGTTATTAGGCCGAACTTTGCAAAATAGTACATAGGTTTCCGTCATATTTTGACGAGATCTACCCTCAATTAAATTTTTTGCTATCATTCCTGAAACACCCTGTATGAGTAGCAATTTTATTGGTTATCGCGTAAAAAAGTCCACTATAAAAAAATACCCTCTTCAGTTTTTTGGAATAATACATCCACTGGAATTGCTCCAGCCATTCTCGTTTGAAGTATCTTTCATGCTGGAGCTTGATTTGCTTTTGCGTTTTTGACCTTTATTGCCAGTATTGTAGAGGAACGGACTTTTTCATAATTAATAATTATTATCAGGTGATCCTACTTCTTGTCTGTTCCTTTAATAAAGTATTTGTTTGATATCACGGGAATGACAGGCAGTTTTTTTGTATAATTTTTTCTTTTAATAAATTGCCAACGTTTCCACCTCGTGGCGAGGTCTTTCTCAAGGCGTGTAACTAAAAATAATACAATAAATAACTAAGAATACATTATAAAATTCGAGAACTTACAGGAATTGTAAAATTATAAGACTCAGGGCTCGATACCAAGTTGCAGGCGCAAAAGTTAGGACAGCGTCACTTGCCAAACACAGCGGTCTGATTGGCCGTTGCTATAGTAACCGCACTTACGGCGGTCTCAGCCCCAACTTGGTATCGAGCCGTCAGTGTATAAGGAAGGATATGTCAAAAATTTGAAGTTGAAAACCAAAAAGTCATAAAAATTAACAATTAAATAACCAACACCCCCGAACAATCATCATACACCACCTCCCCACATTCCAAGTGAATTACTATAAACCACACTTAAACCCATGACATCACTTCTGTAATTTACAGTATTGTTATTATTTTTTATGTGCATCATTTCCAAAAGATTTCTTCTAAGAAGACGGCTTTCTTTACATTAAATTTTTGGGTTAACAAAGTCAAATTCGTGTTTCATTTCAAAATGATGTCTAGCTAAGGCTGTAATTTCACTCTTTTTAGTGTTGATACTCTATAATTACATATTAATAAAGCTAAAATTCGTCGCTTTCTCGAAATCACATACACGTATGCTGCAAATAAAGCAGCATCTGGTATAGTTTTAAACCTCAAGTCGTTCGCCGAGGGTGTCGGAAGCGGGCGGATTTTATGCCCGCGAAAGGTACAAAAACTGTTAGCTACATGCGTCTGGGTGCAAATGCGGGGAGATCGAACCAAACCTCGCGTGGTGGTGCATGTCCGTCGTAGAAATCTACGGTGTTTTAATGTGCCCGTAATTTGTGTAATAATAAGGCAAGTCTGTTTTATTTATTGTTATATCAATTTATTCATTTCCTAAATATTCTCAGATTTGTACACGGTTTTCTGGTTACCATTTTGTTTGAATTTGCTGTGTTTTTACAAGACGGAGATGCTCCCATGTTTTTGGAATTGTTTGTACTGTGTTGATAATTATTTGCGATTTGGGTTACTTTATCGTACCGTCACTGTTTTGTTTGTAATGCTACTTGGGATTCTCTGTTTCACTTGAGATTTTATGTCATTATTTTGATCCGCTTGACTAAATAATTAATATATGCGTGTCAGTATGTGCCTCTCATGCCTAATTATTAAAAACCGGAACAGCAGACCGCACTTCATTTTGTTGATGCCCATTGTAGATTGCGCTAGCGAGAATGGAAGGGCCTTGGTGAATTTTGCGAAACCAAATAACATTTTCGTAGTTTGTATATTTTTGTATATGTATGTGAAAGTCATACTCAAGGTATATCCTTCCTCTCGTCCACCGTGAGTGTATTTATTTATAGTACAGGAATTTTAGTTGAAATATCACTTCAGCCTCAAAAAAAATACTGTAGTCGTGAAAATCACAGGTTCTGTTCAGAATTTTGTGCTCTTTCCAAATTTTTGGGTTTCAGAAAAATCCCAGCGGAGGCTTTTTTCTAGAGCTGTCAAAAGTCTGAAGACTGATAATTCTGAACAATTTCAAATTAAGCTCAATTTTTCATGAGATTTCAAGTATACACAGTTATGTAGAGACTGCAAATGTTGAGAATGAACATATGAACAATTCTGAAACAAACACGATGGAAAATTTCATAGTTCTGTTGGAATATTTGGATTTTTTCTGTCAAATATATATGGTACAGGAAAAATAGTAAAAAAATTGCTAGAACCTTGGAAAAAATATGGACGTCTTGAAAATTTGATGTTCTGTTCAGACTTGAATGCCCTACTACATACCTAAAATTGACAGAAATCCCATCCCGAGGTTTTGAGTTGTTGGAGGGGGGGGGGGGGGTGATCAGTTGCAACTCAAAATGGAGGGGATGAAACCCGTTAATCCATTGGATGCAAATACATCGCAATCTGACGCATCATATCTCGTTGATACCATTTTGGCACAAAAAGTGTCGATCATTGTTGAGGGGGGGTCGTGGGAGGGGCGGAGCTCAGCTAGGTGATTATTTTTGTTTTCCTGGTCATATATAACCGATCACGACAAGTTTGGTATCTTTTCCGACTAAATTGAAACTCCTGACCTCGATTGCGATGTGTAAATTTGAATAGAAACAAGTTTGAACAAGTTAACTTGAAAAAACTTGTTTTTTTCTTTGACAATTTTGACAGTTTTATTTTCACTGTTAGAGGTCTGAATCCCTCGAAAATAGTTCATGGTCCATTAGATTGAAGTGTCTTTTTTATGAAAATCATCCACTCGATGTACTATTTTGTTTCTGGATATTAAAAAATCAATTTGAACCTGTGAGTCGGTCCGGCGCGGTTTCTACTAATAACCAGAACACTACAGCATGCACCTGCAAATAAAACTAGCTCAAACTATTGAACAAATGATGACTTATCTTTGAAAGCTCGAGGATCTCTGCAGAATTGAATTTGCTATAACATAAAACAAAATCGCTATGGATCGCCTTGCAGGGTTTTGAGTTTGAGCTATTTATATTTGCAGGTGCATGTTGTAGTGTTCTGGTCAGTAGTAGACACCGCGCTAGATCGACTCACAGGTTTAAATTGATTTTTTAATATCAAAAAACAAAATAATACGTTGAGTGAATGATTTTCGTGAAAAAGACACTTGAATCTAATGGCTCTTGAAATATTTTTGAGGATTGCAGGCCTCTAACAGTGAAAAAAAAAACTGTCAAAATTGTCAAAGAAAAAAACAAGTTTTTTCAAGTTAACTTGTTCAAACTTGTTTTTATTGAAATTTACACATCGGATTCGAGGTCAGGAGTTTGAATTTAGTCGGAAAAGATACCAAACTTGTCGTGATCGCTTCTATACGACCAGGAAAACAAAAAGAACCATCTAGCTGAGCTTCGTTCCTCCTACGACCCCCCTCAACAATGATCGACACTTTCTGTGCCAAAATGGTATCAACGAGATATGATGCGTCGAATCACGATGTATTTGCATCCAGTGGATTAACAGGTTTCATCCCCTCCATTCTGAGTTGCAATTGATTACCCCCCCTCCGATAGCTTAAGATCCCGGGGTGGGATTTCTGTCAATTTTGGGTATGTAGTAGGGCATTCAAGTCTGAACAGAATGTCAAATTTTAAGGACGTCTATATTCTTTCCAAGGTTCTAGCGATTTTTTAACTATTTCTCCTATATCATATACATTTGACAGAACAAATCGAAATATTCCAATAGAACTATGAAATTTTTCATCGTGTTTGATTCAGAATTGTTCAAATGTTCATTCTCAACATTTGCAGTCTCCACATAACTGTGTGTACTTGAATCCTCATGAAAAATTGAACTGCATTTGAAATTGTTCGGAATTATAAGTTTTCAGATTTTTGACAGCTCTAAAAAAAAAGCCTCCGCTGGGATTTTTCTGAAACCCAAAAATTTGGAAAGAGCACAAAATTCTGAACAAAACCTGTGATTTTCACGACTACAGTATTTTTTTTGAGGTCAAAATCTATTTTTCTTGGGCTATTACTTTTGTGGGGCTCTGGGATTACTGCAGGAGGGGGGGACCAACGGACATGGCGAGGACGGGGACTTGGTCAATTGAATGGAGTGACGGGCCATTGCTGTTGCTTGAAATTTGGTACTACAAAACATTCAAGACCAAACCAACTTCAAACCCCTTGTCATTTGTTCAGTCGAGCCTCCTAAATTTGTTCAGGAACTCTCAAATCATCTGCCGTTATTTCAAATCTTCCTCATTTGCTCAGAAACTCTCAAATCATCTGCCATCATTGCATGTTTTCCTCATTTGCCTAGAAGCTCTCAAATCATCTACCAGTATTTAAAATCTTCTCCATTTACTCAGAAAAACTCTCAAATTTATCTGCCAACATTTCAAGTCTTCCTCATTTCCTCAGAAACTCTCAAATTATTTGCTATCATTTCGAGTCTTCCTCATTTGCTCAGAAACTCTCAAATCATCTACTATGGTTTCAAGGCCTGTTTGGTATTTTGGGTATTTTTGAATACTAAATGTAGAGCAGAGACAACTGCCCAATCTTTGTTTACTAGGCCGATGATTGTAGAGTAGGTTGCAACTTTAGCGGGACAAAGTTATCTACTGGATTTTTGGATTTTGTCTCAGCGTCTCGTCCACCTTGGGGACGCAACATACTTCAGTTATTGGTAGTGAACAATCTGGTTGATTCAAGTATTTTGTATATTGGCTACGTTTACACCGTGGCTTTGGTCCGCGACCCAAGCACTAAATTCGACCCAAATAAGTTTAGTCCACGTGGTGTAAACGATCGTAGACAAGGGCCAAATTAGGACCAATAGTGCAGTAAAGATAGGTTTTGGGGTTGAAAAAATTAATTCATGAAATTTTGAAACTGTTATCGATTCAGAATTTCATGCTCTACCTTGTACTTAAAATCCCCGAAAATCCGATTGGAGCATTTTTCTTGCGGCGCTGTCAAAGTATATCATGTTTGCTGCAACAAGTCCGAAAATTGTATCCTCGCTTTTGTCACATTAGAGCTATATTGTTAGTTCAGAGCTGTTGGTATATACTTCAGGGCATGACCAGAACGTCATCTAAACCGCTGAAATCCTATTTCCCGCAAATGAAAACACGTAACTAGCTTTAATCTGCAATTACCAGTGGTAATCAAGTGTATTTCGGGGGTTAGTGACCAAATTTAATAAAATCTGTTCTTTTTGTGATAAAGGCATGAAATTTGGTATGAGTGGTCTTCATGGTCCCCTTTTCAAATGTAGACATGGCGTCTTGCCATATTTTGATTAGGGGGGCCTAGGGACCCCCTTGAAAATTGAAGTTGCAGAAACTCATGCAAACCACCATTAAAATTATTGTCACGCATCTCAAAAAGTAATCATTCGACTATACGTCGAATCTCAACAATAGACACACCAGTTGTCACCATGTACGCACTGTTCTTCACGATGAAAAAAAAATTCTTTGGAATGTCAAAAAAAAAATCGGGTTTTTATAATTTTTTCATGCAATAGAGGAATAAATTCATCTTCCGCATATCATTATCCACCAATTCGTATTCGCCGAAGCCATTGATGAAGTCCATTTCTTCATACTGACATCTAGAAGCAACAATTCCAGATGAAACCAGCCAATTCAAGTGCTTAGTTCAGCAGCGTTTTTTTCAATGTTACCAATTGATATGAATGACAATTTATTATTGGGTGGATAGCTTCAACTGTTTCATAATTTGATTGAGTATAACTAGATGAGGAGTGATGCGCGAAAGCCCCGATTTTTTTTTTTTTACCGCCACCTATTACTGTTAGAATTGCACCAAATTTCATGCTACTTTGGCGAAACAACAGCAAATACAGACTAAAGAGTATAGACAAACGTCAATACGATCTGCAGTTGTCAAGTAGAAGGCACAAAGAATGAGGATTGAGGCGTGGAATACTTCAAAACACTCAGTTCGAGTGAATACACGGTATAGAAATATTTTCAACACACCCTAAGAGCACAAATTTTATGATGGTGAGCGACGCGAAAAAAATAATTTTCCTATGCTCTTGCGCTTACTTCCGCGTGCAGTCATATAAAATTAGGTTACAGAACAGTTCCAGCTATCCATCCATTCATAAATTGTCGATCATATTGATTGGGGACAATTGAAAAACGCTGTTGAACTTCACACTTGAATTGGCTCATTTCTTAGGGAGCTGTCATCCCTAGAATGACAGTATCAAAAAACAAACTTTATGAATAGCTTCGGCAAATACAAATTACTGAATAATGATACACAGCAGATCAACTCACTGTTTCTTAGATTGAAAAATTGATTAAAACTGCGTTTTTTTCTGACACTCCAAAGAAAATTTTTTTTAACACGAAGAACAATGCGTACATGGCGACAACTGTTGTGTCTCTTGTCAAGGTATGGTGTAGGGTCAAATGATTGCTTTTGAAATGTTTGACGATATTTACCGGTGGTTTGTGAGAGTTCTTGAGCCTTCAAATTTTTAAGGGGGTCCTTAGGCCCCCCTAACCAAAATATGGCGAAGCGTCATGCTTACATTTGGAAAGAAGACCATGAAGACCACTCATACCAAATTCCATGCCTCTGTCGCAAATCAAACAGATTTTAATAAACTTGGTTACTAACCCTCGGATTATCTTTAATCAACACTGTTAATTGGGAATTAAAGCGACTTCCGTGGTTTTTTTCCGTGAAATACGAGTAAGAGGTTCAAACGAAGGTCTGGTCATGCCCTGCAGAATATACCAACAGTTCTAAGCCAACAATGTAGTTCTAGTGTGACAAAAACAAGAATAAAATTTTCGGACTGATTGTAGCAAACATGATATTATACTTTGACAGCGCCTCAAGAAGAATGCTCAACTGGGATTTTCGGGGATTTTGAATATGTGGTAGAGAATGAAATTCTGAATCGATATCTGCTATAAAATTTTATGAATTAATTTTTTCAAGGTTTGGGGTCTTTTTTGACTATCTTTACTGCACTACAAGTAGCTTGGGTCAGGTCTCCGGTTAGCCGTCGACTGAAGTGAATTTAGTTTTTATATTTATTCAGTTCAAGTTCATATTTTGAAATAGGTCGGCCGCGTAAGTCTGCCGGTGAAAACGCTAGGAGAGAAGAATTACTTCAAGTGGAATTTGGGTCAGTGCTTGGGTCAGTCCGGTTTCAGTCCACCGGTGTAAACGTAGCCATTGTCTACTAATGTCCTTTAGTTTTGTATGTGTGTGTTCCTGATAAAGTGGTGTAAGTTGGATTGCAAAGCGTAAATTATTATTGTATGGCGAAGCAAGCGAAACGAAGCATAACTTGGCATTGCGGGTGGGATGAAGTGAGCTTCAACAAAAATGTTGAAATGTTGACGATCTCTTCTGTATTTGAATCCGTCACTCCTCCTTTTTCTTTTACTTTTACTGACAGTTTGACATGTTAAATTGTTTTTGTTGTATTTTATTCATTTACTTTCGTGTTTTGGTGTATTATTCTGGCATTGATTTTATTGATTTTTCTTGTTATCTCTGTGTGCCATTTTGTCATTCTGTCAGTTTTCTTGTGTCAGGTGTTTTGAGAAAAGAGACAAATTCATTTAAACTTTGCTGGGCCAGTGAAATAAAATAATAAAATCCACATTGTTAGTCCATTTATCCGTCTTTCATTGAATTTACTGCAGCTTCCCCTAATTTTGCGTTCTTGTCTAGAATAGAGAACTTAAGACGTAGAGTCCGTAGGAAAAGAGGAAGGGAACGACGATCACAGCCAAAACTGTTGAAAAGTGGGTTACATCACAATTCTGCTCCAAAATCATGCCTTGATTGACCTTACTGTCAGCTGTCGCTGTCAGGCGTCAGTCACCAATCGAACTAAAGCAGAATTCTGGCAAAAGCCAACTCCGATATCATCTGCCACCCGTCCACCATCAGTCGTTTCGTCCGATGGATAACGTCCACTACGACGGTTTCATTTAGGACCGGGCTTTGCACGAGCCGGTGAAATGTACTTTCAAATATTTGTGAACCAATCAATCGTTCTAGCAATTTTCTAGTAATTTTCTGATTTGAATGTGATCGTTGTGGAGGTAAGTCAGGAAACCCGACGTACTATTGACGCCGAAAAAAGTACACGGCTTCAAAACAAGTTTCCATAATTTCCAAATCAATAGTTCAAGACAAGCCTTCGTCGCTTCGTCCATTAAGAACATCGCTCGTGAAATAACTTTAACGATAAAAATAGGTGGGGAGGCGTACTTTCGTTGAACGTGAAGCTCCATTGATATGAAAATTCGTAGGTATGTGACGCTAGAGCATTGACGCGATCACAGTGATATTTTATTTATGAACCCCCGATATAATAGGGCGTGGTGCAGGGTGCAGTGCACTAGTAAAATTGAATTGAATTGTAAAACACTGAAGTTACAGTTTATACAAACAAAACAAACACCTTGCGTGGAACTCGTTGAGGATGATGGCTGTGGTGGTGATGTAAACAAACTATCGAAAACTTGGTGAACCTGAATTCGACATGCATAAAGAAACTTACTGCATGCACTCGTATCCAACTTCCAAGAACACCCGGAATGGGATAATGTATTCTTTACACGAGAAAGCGTTTATATTGGCGGGTGTTGAATTTATCTCCTAGGCCAGGCCTTCTAGCGAAGGCGACGGGTTTTCTGCACACGTATTCCCATAATATGTTAATCCCCGACCGCGACGACGGATTATTCCGGGCACTGAAGCATCGGTAAAGTTAAATATAGAGAGTTAAACAACAAAACACCAACAATACGAATAAACCGTTGCATTTTTCATAACTACACGCAAGCTCTTGGTGGAGCCGATAAAAGTTTAATTCTTCCGGAAAAAGAGTGCGTAGCAGCTCGGCGCGGTTACGTTGTCTGTTAGTGGTAACAGTCTGTTACCGAAAAACAAACAAAATACACATTTTTTGATGATCGCCCACGTCAATGGAAAAACCTATATGCGGTGCTGCGGTGGCGGTTTTTGTGTTGTTTGCGTGGAGGAATCACCACCCCGTTATTAAAATATCGACTGGTGTGTACGAACGTTTGCCAGATACTATGAAAGACCAAAAGAGCTCGGGAGTTTATTGCACACGGACATATCGGCTGTTGATTTATTCAATGCACCCACGTTTTCTTCATCGATGAAATCCGTCGCTTACTTCATTCAAATTTCACTTGCGTGTAAAAATAAATCGATGACAACAGGTCAGTCTAGGGCACAATAGGACCTATAATCAATTTCACGTTTCTTTTCATCAGAATGGTACGGATGGTACGATGCTAACTTGATTATAATGTGACACTTGTCATCGTATCGCGGCGTCATGTACGCGTAAGCGAAAATTTTCGAGAATACGCGACAAATTGTTAGTATAAATTTGCTCTGTGGTCGATAAGGGACAGTGTCTCTAATGGTTGGTGGCTCTCCGCTAATGCTCTTAGGTTTTTGGCGGCGTCAATGAAGAAACTGGTGCCGAAGATCGGCAGTACCAACGAAAGTGCAATCAAAATGCCCACTGCCCAGAGGCTTAATCTTCTGATGCATATCACTGAGTAGTGAGTACTACATACTCTAGCTTATTCTGCTAAAACAGCAAGCAAGGTATAAAAAGATACATAGATATAGGAAATGGACAACAAAGTGCACTCCCGCGCGTGTCTCGTCCCGTGCAGTCAACTTCATAAATCAATGTCCATATTGTTCATCTGAGGAAGTTTTCTTGACCGTACTGAGCAGGCCTCTGGACAGTGAGCATATTTGCATTTCAATTTGCATTCCATTTTCTTTAGTACTGCCGATCCTCACCACCATTTTCTCAGTGGCCGCCAGAAACCTAACAGCATTAGCGAAAAGCCACCAACCAGTAGAGACAGTGTCGAACACACAGAAAATTTGCACTCCAAGAAAACTCACGGTTCCTCGCGTAGGTATTTTCGAAAATTTTCACTTACGCGTACATGACGCCGTGGTACGGTAACAAGTGTTTAACTGTTATCCAACACTATCAGCCAGACAAAGCAGGTTCGGTACATGGGATCTGATGCTGATGATCTGAGCTAAAGATTACCTACCTTAAATTTTGTGTCCCTATGCTATGACATAATACCATGGACCTGTACCTAAACTGGACCTATAATACTGTAAGGTTGCGGCCTCATAAAAGTTTACACCGACGGCGATCGAGTGGCCATGCTAATTCAATTTTGACGTAATTTTGAATGAGCATGGCCACACGATTGTCATCGGTGTAAACTTTTATGAGGCCGCAACTGTACATTCCATGGCTCCAGTAGAAAGCTAATATGGTAGCTAAAGCTAGGGACTTACATTTTCTAACGTTAATATTGGCCGACTTGCTAATGTCAGCATTCCTTGCCGCCTTGCCGGCATGAATGAAATGTAGCTGTCAAAATGACATGTTTTCGTTTCTGCATTAATTTGTTTACTGACTGCCGCAGGCCCGCACACACCGTGACCGCGGCCGCTATCTATGCTTCAATGTGCCATCAGAGCCTTCAAGTGTATCGCTTTCTTTGTTTCGCGTCAGGTGCTGTTCCTTATCATTTTTGCCTGTCGCATCAGGACGTTGTATTTTCTTCCACTAAGCCACGGATAACGAATAATCATTATTAAATTCAGTCGTAAATCAATAGCAGAAACACACCGAATTAGATGTGGTCGTAAAATACCGCAGACACCGCCCCAACGCGACAGCCGAGACACAACAATTGGCGATCTGGTTATAAATCTGACAAACCGCGTATTCGCGCCAGTTATTGGCCCAGAAATGCATGAAACCTTTACCTGAACCATACTTGAACTACGCTGTGTCCCCAAAATGTCATTCTGGGGATTGCGTCGCCAACTTGCTTACTGACGTGCTGCTCTGCCAAAACTGAACGAGAACAGAATTACTTCGCTCATTCTGAGACCTGACCTGATCCATTCTACCCTTGACGGTATCTTCTGATGTTCTGAAGGCTCATAGGTACTTTGGGGGCTAACGAGGTCCTCGCTATAGTCTGTCCAGCGCAAATGACCTTCTTGTAAAGTCTCGTTATCCAGCATAGCAAATATTATTTCGACAAAGACTGAAATCATACGAGTCATTCAAGCCATCAACTCATCAAATTGTTTAACTTGAGGAAAAAATATGGGCACCTACAGTTTTTTGAAGCTTGGAATGTGATAGGAGATAGCTGAGATTTACATTATTGTCTTGGTGTGCTTGATACTTTAATTTCTCCCACAGACTGCATACTCCATAAGGGCTTTCATTGGCTAAGTATATGAGGTATACAATTACAATTATTATTATAGTACAGTGTGCCCCGACTGTATGCAAATCCAAAAGTTCTTCCGCCAAAAGGCTGCCTCACTTGCGACCGCTTGGAATGCTTCCACTTATTGTTTTATGAACAAGATTGTCGGCATCACAAAAAAGAACGATTGATGGATGGAAGTTATATTGCAAAGCATGCACTGAATGTCTATTGAAACTGAACAGACCTCGTTCCAATGGTGGCGCGCTAAGCTGTCGTCACACATCGCAACGTAAAAAAAAATAAATTTGACGCCAACAACTACTTAATTTGTAAATCGGGGGGGGGGGGGACTGTGTCGCACTAGTAGTGATTCAAGATGTCTCTTGTCTGTTTTGAGACCATCATGAAATGAATCCTTCACGTAATTTTCCGCTAGTACAAATTGGAGAGCAATAAATCGCGTTCCAGTAGACGTGAATCCTAATGTCTTTGAAAAATAGGGAAGCTCATACGGGACTTTCCGGGACTTCTAGTATGTTTTTCCAGTTACCACAAGGAGCTCATGTGCAAATTTTCAGCCCGCCATAAATTTTTTCACGCTTTTGCTAATAATTCGCCTATTCTACCTGGGCTTAATGCGGTCCTGAAAAACGGTGGAGGATGTTAAAAAATGAACGTCACAGATCAGTTCAGCAGGGGTAAATTTGGATCGCACCAACGCACAAAGAAATTATGTGAATGTGTGTGACACATATGGGTCAGCCCTGAATTGTTTAAACGTGCCCATCGATCTACTATATTTTCTACTAGAACAACATCGGCACCGGCACTGATGGGGAAAACGTGGAAAGCGCGAGACTATACTTGACGAGACTTCTTGATGAATCAATATGAGAGGTAGTAAAATTTGGATATACATCTACAAATCGATGCTCGAAGCAACAATCTTCTCATACCTGGCATCGGTAGGCTTGTATGTGACGTCATATTTGTCTACGTTGTCTACAGATGTGGCCCACGACACTTTGACGGAAGTGGGGTTGAGGAACGTTACTGTGATGTTCTCTGGGACTCCGGGACCACCGGGCATCGAACCTGAAACAAAATGTGCCATGAAACTATCAAGCTGGAGCGGCAGCATCGGGACGGATTAGCTTTGCGTGGAATGGACCGGATTCAACTCCGGAATTTATATTTACCAGGAGAAACTCCTGACGTAGACGACCATTATTGTGTCGTGCACGAGACGTCGATCGCTTGCCGGAAGAAGTCGACTGTGTTGTCATTCTCGTTGATTTTTGTGGGAAAACAATGCGCGCCAATTGAATGTTTAGCGTCGAGGAAATATTTTTACATCGAAAGTGAAAGTATCCTTAGATTTCTCATAAGAAGGTATTAATCAAAATAAGTACTTGATAAAACAACCCGAATCAAAAATTAGAAAACTTTTTTTTTGCGCGGTAATGAAATTTAGGGGAGATTCGGGAACAACCATAAATTGCAAAAAAATTGTTAGGGTAGGACACAATGAGGTCACTTGATCACGCTTCCTCGGAGCTGTACAGGGTGATCCCGAGAGGTCGGAACGTAGACTGTACAAAGTATCATTGATGATTCTAAAAATTTATTATTACGCCGTATCTGCCTTGAGACTTTCCAACAAAGGTGGGTAAAGCCAATTAGTTCATCATAGTTGAAGTTCTAAACGCGGCATACCTCTGAACAGACAGGTGAAGAGGCTCACATAATAATATAGCAGGGCGGCCAGCAACTGGCAACTGACAGATAAGTTATCCAAGATAGCATACAAATGAAGGGGATATCCAAAATTAGTTAGATAATTCACGTTGGCTATCATAATGTACATTGTCTACATATTCTACATTGTCTCTTCATTCCGTTTACGTAAGTAACTTAAAATAAATAGATTACGCGAAAACAACCATCACTGATGGTAGAAAACTGTGGGTGACCATCTGCTCCACATCGGTTGAGGGACCAACTACTGCTAGGTTTGGAGGCATTTTAGAAGAAAAATAATTTTAGAGGTTTTTGACTCACCCTGTATATGGAACAGAGATTCAATACACATCTAGTGGTTGATGTTTCTTTCTCATAATTCTGTCACCAATAATTAATCACAAATAATAAGGACTGCCCTTTGACCCCTCATAATATCGCAAATAAAAACTGATTTTTTTCATGTTGTTTTGTAGGCCTCATAAAAGATACCATATACCGCAGTACTGCTTTGATCCGATCTTCCAGGATCACCCTGAATTGTTACCACCACCAAATTTCATTTCGAATGTAAAATGGCAGAAGTGGCACTGATCCGTTGACACCCTGTAAAGAGGGTTCCGAAATTAAATTCTTCATGTTTCACATCTGCAGGATCTCAGGTAATGAGTTCCCTTACTTTCAACAGTAGTCGAGCGGCGAGCATTCTCAGCAGTAGTGTCTTGGTTAGTTATAATTTAAGTTGTTAGTCTAGAGTTGAACTCTTTGGCCGAGCTCATGGATCTGTAGCTGAACTTAACTGAAATATTATACATTGTCATGAACCCAGTAGAATACGGACCTGATATAGCCAGCTAGAGGCTTTCATTTTTCACAATAATTAAATATTGGTCGTTCTGCTAATGTCGCCATTCCTTGCCGCCTTGTCGGCATGAACGACAGTGTACGAGTAGCTATCAAATTATCGCAAACAATGCTTTTGATGGTTTTATGCAGTAATCGTCTTGAAATGACATGCATGCAAGGACCCTATCGTTCAGCAGTGTATATTTCCCAGCTACAACCCTGTACTTGTTTGAAAACATGGGTAGATTGTTTTGTTAATTACATCGCCCACTATAAACCTGCATATTGGCTGGAGTATTTTTTCAAAAGTTTCGATGTAAACGTAGGTAGGTATCTACCTTGTCTCTGTCTGAATGTCGTGCAAGATAAAAGGCATTTAAAATGCAAATTGTCCTCATTCATCATGCCTTCAGTCCAAAAAAGCTTGAAATTGGCTCCAGATACTCATCCTTCACCAACTAGGGACTAGGGGTGTAATATTAAGGTAGGTGTGCTGATACCGTACCTAAATCAATCGGGATGTATTAGCTCTCCCAAAGTTAATTATGGGAATACAAGCCAACATGGCTGAATGCGTCAATAATTGGGTGATACTGTGTTCGCCATTGAAATGTGACTATGGAATGCAGGAATACGGGATAAGGCAAACCGTTATTATTTCATCCACTTTTCGCCTTCCAGTGACAGATTTTATACTCAAGGCAAGGCTCATGGATACGATCCAAGTTTCTTTGAGGTTGGGATCCTCGCGCCTCAAAACTTCCTTCTAATTTTGACGTTTTATAATTTATTAGCGCATTTTCCATCTTGATGAAAATAGCTATTGCAGCCGCTTTGTCCGTCCGTCCGTCTGTCCGTTCCTCGAACTCCCCGCAAACTAGACGCCCTAGCTTTCTGATGTTTTCTCTGTTACATAGATGCCACTCCCAAAGCTGGGATAGGCTATATTGAATGTCTATATTGCGCCGCCAACATAGAGAAAACGCCCCCGATCAACTTGAAATAACATGATATTGCAATGTCTCCCAGACCTAATGCTATGATGTTCTCATTTTATGAATAATACATAGTTGCCACTTATGAACGTGAGCCCAGAAACATTCCATCTTCAATATGCGCCGCCGACATGAAAAAATTGCTAAAAACCGCCCCCAATCAATTTAAAATGAAAAACAGATACCCGAAGACATAGCGATCTAATTCTTCTGCTATATGAACAGCTGACTAAAAATGGGAAAGGATAGGCTACTTTTGGTTAGTCGCCGCCAGGAAGTCGACAGAAGAAAAAACGACAGAAAGTCCAACTTTCACAATTGTTACTGATTGAGACGTCTCCTCAAACATTTAGGAACTGCCAACTCAAATTGTGCAACATTTACTCAGCCGAACGCTGCCACTCCCACACGCCGCCCCCAAAGGAAGAGATAAATGAAAAACATGAACCCAAAGACAAAGTGATCCAAGTTTTTCGCTATATGGATAGCTGACTAAAAATGGAAAAGGATAGGCTACTTTTGAAATGGCGCCGCTTCCAGCTTCCGCCCCCAAAAGAAAAAAAGTGCAACTTTCAACAATTCACTGGATATAGATGTTAATGTTACCTCAAACATTTGGAAACTCCAAACTCAAACTGTGCAAGAGTTTCTTTGCCAAACGCTGCCGCTCCCACACGCCACCCCCAAAGTAAGAGATAAATGTAAAACATGAACCTTGTTGTTGATGATTGAAAGAATTTTCATTCAAATCTATTTCATTGGCAAGCACCCCATTCCGATAACAAAATATCACAATGAGTTTTGATTGAAGAGAGTAGGCAAAGAATGGTGTTTCTCCTTCAACCAAATTTCTTTACATTCACAATATGCATCTTTAAGAAAATGCGCTACTGAGACTCACGCACGTGAGGGCATACTCACTTGTTGATTTTTTTCGAACTCGCGCCCACTCGACACACGCCTTGCGCCTGTTGCAACGGATTGGATCTTACACGCGCATCTTTTACAATCAAGCTTCCAAGGTATTGTTACGATATTTCGCGTACGGGTTCGAATATAATTGAGACGATCGATTTAAAACACACACTGTTTATTTCTGCGTACTACTACAAAAAATAACGCCAACAATTATTCACACTTGGAATTATATCGCAGGTACTTCGCTTGTTATCGCTCGCTATCCGCTCGCATTCCAATTCAATACTGCCACGAGCTGCCGGCTGATGCCTTATATAAGGCCTCCGAATAATGTTCTCGAGCTTTCTGTCTACTTCCAGCAAATTCCATGGTGGTCTGGCATATGCGGTTTTTAGATCATTCCTGAATAATCGTACACTTTACCCGTATAATTCTGCCGGGCTACGAGCGGTGCCTCCGCCAAAATGGACAGATCTTTCTTGATCGAGCATTGAAGTCTACCTTCAGTTTCACATACACGAACGCTCTGGAATGCACCAGATCGCTCCAGACTTCTACACTGCGATCTAATGATGGAAAGATCCAGAAACATCGAGTGTTTACCAATATGTACGAGATCGCCGCTCGTAACAGTATTCTAACGGTCGTCCAAATCCGTCGGTCATAAATGACACCTACAATTTATTTTTTCCTTTGAAGAGCTATAGCGGCCGAAGGCTCCGGCTACCAGTCGGAAAAGGTACGTTTTGGTCATCAGCAGATGTATGGGACTTCATTTATTACTGGGTCATGAAAGCGCGCTTGCGCGCCTTTAGCCAAAAGTCAGGTGGTCCTGAACATTGAATAAACTTGAAGATTAAATAATCTCGAAAATTGAATAATCTCAAAAGAATGAATACCCGCCCTTAAAATTATTCTAATTATAATTTCTCCTCAACATTACTTTCTTATCCGTTATTGTAGAACACACAATGGAAAAAAAATCAATTTTTGAGATTAATAACATTCCATAGTTTGAAATTTCTTCTTTCCAAAATCTGATATAAGATTCGGAGGCCACCATAAAACATGCTTTAACATGCGATTCCTTAATGGTTTGGCACACTTTGGCTTATTCGAACAAAAAAATATAAGTGACTGAAATGTCTTAGGAATATTTTCAAAAATTTCAATTTAGATCAGTCAAACGCTATTCCAGATATTCACAAAGTCACTATTACAATTTTAGTGTTCTAATTGACCGTTCTAACACTCAATAACAACGTAATCTAATGAGATGCACCGAGGTACTCCTTTACTCTCGAATTTCGATGAAGTTTGGAACATAATAATAGGCAACACAACATAAACAGTAACCTCCGCTGAGCTGAAGAGTGAGACGAATGCGAAAGATAGAAAGGACCGACCGAACTTACTGCGCATTTTCCTACTCAAATCTTGGTGGACGTCTCTTTTCTAGAGTAAGGACAACGTTTCTTTGTTGAAATGATATGAGAAATCCGTCGCTAGGTCTCCGTCTACTAGTCTCTCACTGTGATATCAAGCAAAATCAGTAATAACATTCCGCGTCAACAGCTGTAGTTTTGTTGGATAATGACCGTGATTATCACTTATCAGTAGTCACTACAATCCGCCTTTGAGCAGACATCTTGTGGCGGGAAAATTGATTTGAATCGCGAATAGTTACTTGCATTTGTACGAACGTGTTGAATGTTGAATCAGCTGTTGCTCGGCCAATTAAATATAAATGGACACAGAATGGATATTTGTGGTGGCCACCCCAAATCTTAAAAATTCATGTTGGTCGTATACCTGCTAATCCGGCACTTAGTAGCAGAAAGGTAGCAGCTAATAAGAACATATTAGCTGCACGTGAAGTCCGGTGTGGCCCCTAACATGGCGGCGCAGGTTCCCGTCGGCCGGTCACACCAGGAATCCGAAACAGGAATGCCGCCTTTCCCTCATCGTCGTCGCTCCGTGAAATACCAGGCGAGATTTCTGGACAGCTGTATTCTGGAAACAAAATTGAAAAATTATTAATCACGTTCAGTTGCGTGCATTTCGTTTAACATGAAGAAGAACCCCTCTCAGAAATCTCCGGCGTAAAGCTCGGAATAATTTCGTAAATTAATTTCGTTCGGTGTTGCATCGATAATTGCAGAGGCCTTTCTCCCTTTCCGCCCAGTTGCCGGAGCAATGATAATTTGCGGTTCTATTGAAATTCTGCCCGAGAACTCGAGTGGCTGACGAATTGGTTATCGGAGCAATATGTAAATTGAAGCTGAGGGTCCTTTAGCATTTGGAGCAATACTGGGGTGTAAAAGTTTTCTTTCGTGATTGTCATTTCTATTTTGTCGGATTTATGGTTCGATAAAATTGAATTATTCGCTGAAAACTGAAGTTCATGCTGCAAATTAGCGAAGGTATGAAAAACTGCAGGTGGCCATTCTCAAGCTCTTGGTTATGCGTTGTGGTGTTAGTCCGACGGAAAAAGACACGAATTGTGCACGGGGAAGAAAAAATGTTACATATTTTTTTCTTGATCTGCACGTGAAAGTACATATACATCGATTCGTAAGCGAAGGCATTTTTTCAGGGTCATTAGTAACTGAGTACAGCCCTGTCAAAATTTAGAAGAATTTCTTTTCGGAAGTTGGTCCGATGGTTTTCGGTTGTACGTAAACGTGAATTCCGACCCGGTGTTTTTGAGCTATTTCCGTATTTTTTAGCGCACTTTCCCAAAAAATGGGAAAAAACGCTTTTAGCTTCACTTTGTCCGTCCGTCCGTCCGTCCGTCTGTCCGTCTGTCCGTCCGTCCGTACCCGGGATAACTCCTCGGGGAAGAAAGATATCGATGTGGTGTAAACGCTGATCAATAGTACATATGTCCAGGATGTCAAGTTGATTTTTAGTTTTTTGTTATTCTGCCGCCATCTTTGATCCGCCATTTTGAATTTCTCTAGAAGTGATCCGATTGAAATGAAATTTGCAGGCAATGTAAACCACATCAAGATCTATTCAATTTTCAACAATTGACGCCCCGCCGCCATCTTGTATTCTCCATATTGAACATGTTTCAAAGTGATAGAACTATGAGAATTATGCCTCAACGAAAAGAGATATCGATGTGGTGCAAACGCCAATAAAATGCGTAAGTGTCCACCATATAAAGTTGACCAATGATTTTTGTCATTTGGCTGCCATCTTGATCCGCCATTTTGAATTTCTCTGAAAGTTGTCAGATTCGACTGAAATTCGCAGGCGATGTGAATTTCAATTAGATACATCCAATTTTCGACAATTGATGCTCCGCCGCCATCTTGTATCCTCCATATTGAACATGTTTCAAAGTAATAGAACTAGGAGAATTATGCCTCAACGAGAAGAGATATCAATGTGGTGCAAACACCAATCGAATGCGTACGTGTCCACCAAGTTGATCAATGATTTTTGTCACTAGGCCGCCATCTTTGATCCGCCATTTTGAATTTCTCTGAAAGTGGTCCGATTTGAGTGAAATTCACAGGCGATGTGAACTTCATCAAAATGCATCCGATTTTGGACAAATGATGCTCTGCCGCCATCTTGGCCGCCATATTGAAATTTCTTATCACCTAGCGATTTTCATGGAGCTTGGGACTCACCTTTGTTGCGTATGATCATTCTTATTCTCCAGCCAAATTCCAACATTTAACCGCCATATTGAAATCTCTTATTAGTGGAACGATTTTCATGAAACTTGGAACTCACCCTTGTCTATAGTACGATCATTTTGATTTTCAAGCCAAATTTCATTAATCTGACGTTATTGTGGCCGCCATATTGAAATTTCTGCCTAAATAACGGTAGAACCCTGATCAACATCTTGCCTTCACTAATCCTTCAAAAAAGGAAGTGCGCTACTGAGCCTCATGCCCATAAGGCATATTCGCTTGTTCTGAAGTAGTTTGGGAAGGAAGACTGGAAGAAGCAGCATTTGTTTCATCTCTTTTTTTGTTCTTTAGAATGAATTTATGAAGGAGGGGGGAGGTAACCGTGAACAATGAATTTATGAAGGAGGGGGGAGGTAACCGTGAACAATGATTGATGATTTGGAACAGCTCTCACCCGCAAAAACGACCTGTAACTGTTACGTTCGTAATTTAAAATGATGTAGACGTTTCAAGTGTGCATTTGTTTTCAATAAAAGAAAATACGATTCCATTGGATTCGGTGACGTGTAGCGCCTAAATGTAGAACATCGAATTTCACTCGATATTTTAAAGTTATTTGATCAGTTTTTCTATGTAACGATGTCTGCAGAAAAAGATTTCACTCATATTTCACTTCATACCTCACACTTAACAGAGCCCAGTCATAACGTATGTGGTCATAACTGAGGACAACCTCGAAAGGTCCTTGACAATACAGTACAGCTCCACAAAGAGTTCCGCCAACCCCTGAATTATTTTCGCATTTCGCAACTGGACGCGGCAGTTTGAGTATGCACCTAGGTAAAGTTGCGGCCTCATAAAAGTTTACACTGACGGCGATCGAGTGGCCATGCTAATTCAGTTTTGACGTAATTTTGAATGAGCATGGCCACACGATTGTCATCGGTGTCAACTTTTATGAGGCCGCAACTGTACATGTCTTCGTGGACGATAAATACCATTTCATTGATGCGAAAAGTATTGGACCCTTAGTTTCATCAACACAGGGTGAATTAGTCCAGTCATATGAGGGAAAAATCGACCAAAACTCGACATAAATTCACAAGTTGACGAAATTTAGTGGATCGATGCAAACATTGTGGCAACCATACTAAAATTCCCGAAAATTTCAAGGCTTGATTTTTTTTAATCAATCAAAAAGCGTCATTTTAGAAAATTTCCAGTTTTTCCTGAATAACTTGTAAACTATTGCGTTTACAAAAAGTTAAGGACATTTGTAAAAACCTCCAAAAATAAAATTGTCACTCCATTTTGTGCGCTGTTTGTAACAAATTATTGAATTATTATTGAACACCCGTACAATAGGTAACGGAATAACGGGGTCCATGTATACACCTTTTTAGTGTCTGAGGGCTCGATACCAAGTTGCAGGCGCAAAGTTTGGGACGGCGTAACTCGCCAAATACAGCGGTCTGATTGGTTGGTATCCGCCGTTGCTATGGTAACCACACTTACGGCGGTCTCAGCCCCAACTTGGTATTAGCCCAGGCTTTTTAGTCGAAAAAACGGCAAAACATGAAACAAATTAAAACACGGTCCATTTCTTCAGTTTTGGGTTCACTAGACTTTGTTGTATAACATACAAAAAGTCCCCAACTTTCCCCCGTGTGCGTCATTGTTTTTTTGACAGGCAAAGATGAAGACACCTCAAAATGCACTTTCCGCTTAAAAATGCTCCTAGTTCTCAACCACCCAATCGATTTCTCTTATCTTGGTCTTGAATGAAAGATAATGAATCAAAGTGAATGATATGGGATAGTTTTTGTCCAAAATTTGACACTAACAGACTTAGTTTCTTGATAATGACACTTTTTTGTGTTTTTTTTCTTATGCTTCAGTTAACATTTTACTTTTGCATCGACCACTGAATATCACTTGGTATTATTATATGCAGTCGATTCCCTACAGTTTCAGCTTCAAAATGACGTATCTTTTAGTTCCATTGTGAATTGTCCAGCAATTCCAATAAGGATTCTATGAAGTTACGTCAAACGCATTATATGGGGAAAATCACTTCAACATTTTTAACCTAGACTTTGATCTCAATAATTGATCCTACGTTCAATATGTACAGCATCGTACTGACTAAATCTGGTCTGGTAGTACTCGTATGAGTAGGTACTAGGTACAGTTTAGCAATTTTCCTCTATAGTTTGTTCTTGCTATTGCCGTCTGCAGTGTCCGGCAATATCTCAGCTACTAAACATCGGATTGCGCTTGGGTTTTTGCTAGATGATAGCTTAGGTACTCTAGATGTACAAACAACAAAGATATTTTATTTCATATTCGTCCGTCCGTCTGTGTGTCTGTCATTCCACGCAATATCGCGGCCCCTAGACCTCGGATTAACCTCGGGTTTTCGCTAGATAATAATAGCTAAGGTACTCTAGGTGTAAAAAAACAACACGGTGGGCTACGCGGGAGCACCCACGTGTAGTTGGTCCCCGTCAAGACGCATCTTCCTCCAGCTCTGGAGACTCTTTTGAAGATAGTGTCTTGCAACTGCAAGAAGAACTGCGGTCTAGAGATGTAGATGCAGGTGATCTTCCTTGTCTTGTTCGCAGATGTGTAAGTTCTGTAGGGGCACAACATGTGAGAATCTACCCCACCTTGTTAAGTATGACCCTGGGGACGATCTGTTATTTTTATAAACTTATGTATTTAGTTCCATTAGATGCTAGATAACTTTGCTATTATTTTAGATGGTTATAGGTACTATCGGTATAGGTATTCGAGGTCACTATCGATTTATTGTTTGGAAATCAATAGACGAGTTTTCTACGAAACTAATATTGGACAAAATAAGCTCAGAGTACGGATGGTAAGCTAGATGCGATTTTTTTTTACTACTAGTGAACTTGAAATTATAATTATAATTATTTGATATTTTTTGCGGAGCATGGCTATAAAACCTTTCTGTGCTGTGCTAGACTTCCAATACATTATTAATATGTAAATACAATGTTGAAGCTCTGATTTGAGAAGATTGTGAGCATTTTTAATTGAAAAAAATGATAATTTGCTCTTGAAAATTGTGGATTTTTAATTCACGATATTTTCACGTTGAATACATCAATGTTCGAAATTTCGAATAGGATCGATAACTGCAACTATTTCACGCATTTACATCAGGCGTTCGACATAATTATCATTTCTTGAATACCATAAAATCGAGTTGGTTTGATGTTCGGTGTAAGCCAGCTTGAAACTGAAAAATGTGGCTATACCCGCGGGAAAGTTGCTGTTGTTATATTATTATTATTTTAATGTAGAGTGTTATTTTTTCGGAAGCTAGAGAATTGTTTTGCCTACAAGAAAAAACCTTGAAAGATGAAATCAAAGCCATATTACAGCTACGATACATTTTTTTCAACTGCGCGGAGATATTTTTGAGTGACATTTAGGACTTCGACATTTTTTTCAATAAATTATTTTTTCCACCTTGTAACCACTTTCCTATCGTTTATGATATAATAGTCTAATGCAGAGAAGTCCATATAATTCATCCAATCTTAAATCCAAACGATTAATGCATCAAACGCAAAAATAACCCAAATTGAAAAACCGGCTTTATTTATGTCCCAAAATCACGTTTTTCTGCCGAAAATTGCTCAAAAGATTTTTTAAACAGAATTAAAATGACATAATCGGATTTAAAACGTCAAATTTAGTGGGAAATGATACCCAACATGGCAGTATTGCCTCAATATTATTGAAAACCGAATTTCTTGCATAGGTCACCAATTGCCCCCTTCCTGAGCTTCCCTCACGGGGACCATAGACATCTAGTTTGTCAATAAGTTCCACTTATAACCCAATGTATCCAAATATAATAAATTTGAAGCCACTGACTAGATTACTTTTGTTCTAGAATTTTTTTATTGGAAATTTTGACTCCCCTCCCTCAAAAATTATGACGCACACGGAGGAAAGTTGGGGACTTTTAGTATGTTGTTTAGTAAGGTTAAATGAGTACGATACCGTGAAGATTGCACGTGGATTAATTTGTTTCATGTTAAATGCTAAAAAGCCTGGGCTATATCGAGCCGTGATTCGTTTTCGAGTCAAGCAGTTAGGGCGGCTTTACAGAACTTCGTCGTGTCGCCGGCGACAGTGAATTAAACCAAATTGAACCATTACTATCGAATGATCGACTATCGAATGACTGAAACTATCGAATGATCCATTCAAATTCATTCACTCACATGAATCCGTTGAATTCATTCATGCGTGCTATCGAATCATTCATTCATTCATTCATTCATTCATTCATTCATTCATTCATTCATTCATCTATTCATCATCAATAATTCATTCTTTTATTTCATTTCCAATCCATTCATCAATTTGATTCATTAATTCAACTGAAACATTACAAAATATAAACTTCCAAAGTTCAGACTGATTCAAATTTATTGTTATTTACGAAACGAAACCTCGTTAATCAACCATTCGTTTCGTAATTGAATTATTAAGATATATTCTAGGTAGAGGTACTATAGGATTATAAGAACTAGGACTGAGCACTTTGTGGTCAGTTGTCATTGTCGTAAATCGTAGGTAATTTTTGCAACTTAATGGACTTGACTGAAGCCACATGTCATTCAACGTAGTACTACCTACTTACTGGTATCGCAAAAATCACTCTGTGCAAAAATCCAAGTTATAAATGCACGCAACAACTTGAATGCACCGACGGCTATGAATGATGTTAGCGCGACGTGGAAAAAACAAAAACTCCTCTCGTCAATTTCATCCGTGTCGACGAGCAATAAAAGTCCATTTGAGTTTTTGGAAAGACATGCATCTATTTTTCCTTGATTATTTGAAATGGCCCTCAAGCATTTGTCCGTACCTGCTACCTCAGTACCGTCGAGGCATGTTTTCTCTAAAGCTGGGCAAATTACCAATCAGAGGAGAAATCGCCTGACCGGGAAAAACCTAGATTTGATGATATTTTTGAGCAGCAATTTTTTTCTTTTTTATTGAATAATTTCGAGTTTAAATTGAATATGTCTCTATTTATTTTTATTTCATTCACTTACCTATAAAAATCAATAATGAAATATATTATAAAATTGTACATCTCATAATAGGGCGATTGCATGTAGGGGGCGCATGCGGCGCCGTTTGCCACCTGGGGACTTTAGGTTTATCAATTGGTATTGCAAATCGCCAAATCGTGTGTCATAACTGTCAATGGCGTGATTTAGGCACTTGAATAAATCAACATTTATCTCACCACACCAATCGCCCGCTTTCATTAGTTCTCTTCTCATCTTTCTATATTGTCGACGCTGAAAAATGCCTTATAAATGTTGTGTGCCGCTGCCACACCGCGCTCAAAATTCAACAAAACAGAAATGGCATAAAATTTTACAAGTTATCCACCAATGAAATGAAGCTCTGAAGAAGAGAAGGGCCGTTGTTCGACTATTATTTGCAATTTGCAAAACATAAACAAACGAAACTAATCGATAATCTGCATCTGGCGCAAGCGCGCTGTGCCACCGAACCAAAGCCACCAAGTGGCGATAAGCTGAACCAACATCATGCAATTGCCCTATTCATTCTAAAAATCGACTGAAAATCAAATTGTTCAATTAATTCATTGCTGATTCCATAGAACATGGAAAACTGATAATTATACCGGGTGTTTATAAACGTCTGTGATCGCATCGCCCTTGGAACCCCCTCTCGATCACTACAATTGCGCCTGTTACTAACGTTTTTCGTTTTTCGGCCTGACCCAAGCCTGCCGCGATCACAGTCTCTTATAAACACCCCGTACATAGGTATAACAAAAAATTTTACTACAAGTAAAAATTCATCCATTCATTCGTTCATCAATTAATTCTGTTTCGCATTCAAAATTATTCAGTTCATCCATTAAATCCACTTGTATATTGAATCATCCATCCATTTATTCGTTCATTCATTCATCAAAAATTCAGGGGACTTTCGTTGAAAAAAAAATTGTCATGTGTAGAAGTGCATAATAACGGAAATATAGCGGAAAAAGTGGAAAATAAAAAATCGTTGTTTTGGCATAAGTTTTGAACCGTTTATCCGATTTTGTTCAAGTTTGAACCAAAGATTACTTAAGCGGGTCTCTATCGAACGATAATAACGCGTCTCATCAAAATTTTGACCACGGAGTGTAGAGTTCACCCATATTTTAGCATCATTGTTTCGATTCAAAACACCAAGTTTCGATTCAAGATCTGAAGAATTACTGATATACGGAAAACAATTTTTTTCTCGTAACGACTTTAGTCTTCTGAAGATATTTCAGAAACGGCCTAACATATTTGATTCAAGTTCACGACGACTTCATGGTCATGAAATTAGAAATATTTTTGGCGATTTACATGTCTTCACCTATTTTGGTTCTTGGAGTACATTTGTTCAACTTTTAATTTTTATGTCACCCTGTATATGCCGCCGGCATAGTTGTAGTACGGTGGTTAAGCGCCAAAAAAAGCTCGAACTATGCATTTTGAGCTTAAGCAATGCGCTTTTGGGGTTCGATTGGGGATACCCAAACCTTAATTTCAAGAGTTGGAGACATCGGTGCACTCGATGCGGAGGGGGTCTGGGGGGCCCTTGAAAGTTGAAGGTGCGAGGCTTCCCACCAAATCATCATACCACCACGTAATTCCTACTTGGATGTCATCAAACGACTCTAACCTACACAATGACAACATTTGTTACCATGTCCCAACAGTTCTTCACACTGAAAAAAATTAATTCTTATGACAGATCGGAAAAGACTGTTTTTCTCAATTCTTCATCCCCACAACGAATCAACTGCCAAGTTTGGTGTCATTTTAAAGTAAACGGCATCCTCTGATTTCATTCACCAAGTCAAAATCATTGTGAGACCACCGTGCAAAGAATGGCACGCCAAGAAGTGAGCATTTTTGAGCACCTCATTTAACAGTAGTTTCTTGGCTGATACCAATCGATATGATTGATAATTTTGTCATGGATCAATAACTTGAACTTTTTTGTAACGGTAATGCATGTGAATGAAACTCGACACGAGCGTGGGAGGCCTGGAAAAAATATTTTTCTCCAGCGGTCGAATTTATTTCACGCCTACTGAGCGCTAGTTTGTAGGCAGGCAGCGTTTGGATAGGTTTGGAGACAAAATTTTCATATCTGTCTATGAAGCTGAGTAGCATAATTCTGGGAACTGATCTGAGAATCATCAAAGATTATTTTGACGGTCACTAGGTACCCCCATGGGGATTAACTGCACAGAGATCATGGCTGACGACGGAGTGCATCCAACTTTCAAAGTGTTATTTTCTTTTTTCCTCTACCAACCTCCAAGGTTGTTATCATTTTGTACGTGTAAGTTCTTTTATGTTTGGAGAAGAAATAATTTTATAAAAACAACCGTGAAAATGACTGTCAGAGTGGCAGAGAATAAGATATTGGGCGTTGAATTCCCTCCGCCGTTAGCCATCACTTCTGCAGTTAACTCCCATGTGGGTACTGACCGGCAAAGCAATCACTGATGATTCATAAATCAATTTCCAGAATTAAACTGCTCAAATTTTCAGATAGATATGAAAATTTTGCTTCCAAAGCTATCCAAACGCTCCCTACCTGAGCCCTGCGAACTGACGCTCAGTAGGCGTGAAAAAAAATTCGAGCGCTGGAGAAAAAAAATTTCCCACGCCTTCACGCTCGTGTCGAGTTTCATGCACATGCATTACCGTTACCGAAGAGTTCAAGTTATTGATCCATGACCAAATTATCAATCATATCGATTGGTAACAGCCAAGAAACTACTGTTAAATGAGGTGCTTGAAAATGTTCACTTCTTGGCGTGTCATTCTTTGCACGGTGGTCTCACAAACATTTTGACTCGGTGAATGGAATCAGAGGATGCCGTTTACTCCAAAATGACACCACACTTGGCAGTTTATTCGTTGCGGGGATGAAGAATTGAGAAAAACTGTTTTTTCCGATCTGTCATAAGAATTAATTTTTTTCAGTGTGAAGAACTATTTGGACATGGTAACAAATGTTGTCAATGTACAGGTTAGAGTTGTTTGATGGCCTCCCAGTAGGAATTACGTGGTGATATGGTGATTTGGTGGGAAGCCTCGCACCTTCAACTTTCAAGGGCCCCCCAGACCCCCTCCGCATCGAGTGCACCGATGTCTCCAACTCTTGAAATTAAAGTTGAGGGACCCCCAATCAAACCCCAAAAGCGCATTGCTTAAGCTCAAAATGCATAGTTAGAACGCTTAACCACCGGACTATTGGTATTGATGACATCAAGTTTCAATCAAAAGAGAATGGATCGAACAACACCTTCACCAAGTGGCACCCTGCCATCATAAAAATCAAGGTCCGTACAGTCTTCGGCATCGAGCATCTGGACTATTTAGCTTTTCTTGTGTTTTGACGAAGAAGGAGTGGACTGATGATGGAATATGTAAGGACCTTTCTTGTAGACAACACAATTTCCAACGATTTTGCTCCAAGTGCTTTTCCTCCAAGTGCCATCGTTTACGAGATAAACACGAAAAACTGATCCTCAAGTTCTTCTCGAGGCCACAACGGCCGAAGCTCACACCGGATTCTTGAGGACTTTCATCACTATGTTGAACTACATGCCTGAGCTTATATACAAAAATCCGGCTAGTTATCATTTTTGTTCGCTATTTTTTCTATAATTCCTGGACTATAATGAAAACTTAAAAAAACACAATTTCCGATGGCGTTTTGAGGATTCTTTATTTTTCTCTGGTGCAATCTGCTGTGTCCTATGGACTGACCTTCTGGGGGAGCACCCACCACAGTCAAAAAGTTTTTATCGCGCAAAAAAAAACCGTCAGAATAATAATAAAAGGGGGCGGACGCCCGACAACACTGCAGGCTCTTCTTTATTGAATTACGAATTCTGACATTGCATCACTATGTATCTACCTCCTAATACTGCAGATAAAGACTGATGAAGGAAAATATCCAAAGAACAAAGACTTACATCAGCATGCCACAAGAACTGCTGATCGTATACACATTTCCTTCTCGAGACTTTCTGTAGCACAAACATCTCCAATATACAAGGGAATCAAATATGTACTTCAATAAGATTGTAACAGTTGTCGAATATCACCCCATCACTCACATTTTCAAGAAAAGAGTTTTCAACTTTTTGTGCAGTCAGGCTTTTTATACTGAGGAAGAGTTTATAAATTTTTTATATGTGTTGTAACATGTAATCCATACTGTATATTTATACCAGATTTTATATTTATTGATTTATTTTCATACGACGATGTACTATAGGAATGTTATTGCCTGATGTATAATAAAGATATGTTCTTGTTCTTGTTGTTCAAATCACCTTGTCATCAAACTATATGTCAGAGGTGGTAAGTCAGTTATTCTGCCAGCGAATTTTTGACGTAACGTAATATCTGACCACGTTTTGAAGTCAACCATGCTATGGTAGTATTTAAAAAATAGGTACTGTGGTTTCCATCTTTCAAAAGCTTTTATAAAACGGTTATATATTTTTTTTAAGAAGCAATAATTGGATATAACGAAAAATGTCCGAAATAGCATCACGCAGCAATTTATGGTGTCGGTGTCATTTGGGTTGTTACATGACCGGGGTCGTATTGTGTTGTGCCGTATAATTAAGGAATAGGGTTGAAACCAGCTTTCGAGTGCGCTTAACTCGAGAAGTAATAAATCTCTTGAGATAATTCAGTTTTAGGAAGTAAATTGGATCCCGGGATGGATAAGAAGACGATTGTGGATCGTATGCCTAATATTGCAAATGGAAAATTAGAACCATCCAGGTTAATCCTGGCTTCAGCTTATCAACTGCTACTCTCTGTCGGAATTGGATTGCTTCAAATTGCGAACACTAAGGCTTCGTATGCATTGAAAAATTAAATTCACCTGGCTAATAATATTAAATTTTTCATTAAATCTGACTGTATATTTTAGGAGCATGTACCTTTCAATGAGAGCAGTTCACGTTTGTTTTGGTAACAAATATGTCATAATATGAAAATTATGAAATACATATTATGAAATATTATTGTTTGCGGTTATATGATTTAGGTTTGGAAATGGGTAATATAAAAAGCACTCACCGGTCTTGTTGCAATAACATGGTTAGTCTTTTAGTCCTCTCTGAAACAAGAAAAAGTCGATTAACCCAGGAACGTCGATAATGTGCTGCTGGAGGCTTCCCTTCGGGAAAGATGTTGGAACCTGATTGAAAATAACAGTCGTAAAGGATGATTGGTAGTTATCCTGTATAATTCTGTAAGATTCAAACAGTCTTTGAAATTGTTTCGAAATGTGTTCTATATTTGAACTCCTATGGTGACTTGAGAAGAGTGACATTTATTAAAATTGTGCGTTGACAAATGCATTATTCAATGAACTCGGCATTATGCTCCGGGCACGCTTCGAACACAAACTGTCATTTTCGCGTCTACTACTGAATACTACTGAATACACGGCAAATAAATCACCGCACTTGAATATCGCTAGCTTCGCTGATGTGCTCGCTGTTGCTGTGAATTCGAATGTGTTCTCGCTCGGCTCCTTGCGCGCTTAAATGTAGACATACTTGTGTCGTCTATTCGAGAATTTTTCAGCATTGGCCGCCAGTTCATTCGTTGGGGCCCCTGAAAAGTTCATCAAATATATTTCAGGAATGGATCAAGATACTTGATTATTGTTTTCAAAAACTTCGTGAGCATATAATAAGTTGTTACATGTACCATGTGCTCTGGCCGAAAGCAGCTTGACATCCTGAAATTTGACCAGGTCACAGCCTACCTCAATTCCGAATTTTGTTGATCGCATGGTATAATAAGAATAAGTGGTTCAGTTATTATCAATATTTTTTTAACGCATTTTTTGTAAGAATATGACGCTTATATGGCCGGTTTGCCTGTCTGTCTGTTCGTATGTCTGTCCGTCTGTCTGTCCGTGTAGAAATTGAAAAGTTGTACTCCTCCTCGAGGAATGTAGCTAAAGACCATCGCTTACATGGAGAGATCAACAAGCGGGTGATATACATCAGCCCAATTGGCAGAGGCGCCGTTCGAGAATACGTTGGTCATGCACGCGAAAGGTGTAGGATTGTTCGAGAGTCGCGTCGAAGCCATATGCCGTGGTCAATGTAGAATTTGCTAGAGAACCAGTGGAGACTTCCAGAATAACAGTCGGAGGTATACAGGGTGGTGAAAATTTCGATGCTCACCATTGGTATCTTGGAAACGGTAAGAGATACGAGGTCGGTTAAATTAGAAAAAAGTTGCGCATTCTTGTGGTGATTGAGAATCTGAAAAAAAACTTATTTTGATTGGTTTACGATTTATCACGAAAAAACTGAAATATTTGATATCAGAAATTATTTTTAATCATTCCAACCATTCAAGCTATTTCAATCAAATTTGATAGTTTTATGTTTCTGATCACTCCGAGTCCATCAACGTTGACAGAAATTTTCCAGGCTTTCTAGATGTCAAATTATGATAGTCAACATTTGTTTTTCTTATGGCCGCCATATTGATTTTTTGCACAAACAGATAGAGAAAAAAATTAGCTTTTCGAATTAGTAACCAACATGTTCTTTTTATGACATTTCAGGCGTCAAATTTTGAAATTTTCGTAAATTATTGACAAAATCGGGAATGCTTTGAGCAACAATTGAAATATTATCAAAAGCAACAACAAAAAAATGACAGATGGTGTGCAATTGACATATCTAACTTCTTAATCGTGTTTTATGCTTGTTTGTACCGGTAGTTCATAAATTGAATGGGTCAAGGGTGTCTGTGAGTTCGAAAACGTCTGTCGGAACTAGCATCTTTCTTGTTAAAGTTTGACAAATTTATCAGAAAAGGAGTAAGGATTACCCTAGTTTCGACAGACGTTTTTGAATTCACAGGCACCCTTGACTCATTTAATTCGTGGGCTCTCGGTACAAACAAGCACAAAACACGATTAAGAAGTTGGGGCTGAGACCGCCGTAAGTCCCGTTACCATAGCAACGGCGGATACAAACCAATTAGACCGCGCTGTATTTGGCGAGCTACGCCGTCACAAACTTCGCGCCTGCAACTTGGTATCGAGCCTTTAGATACGTCAATTGAACACAATTTGTCTTTTTTCTGTTGTTGCTATTGATAATATTTCAATTGTTTTTCAAAGCATTTCCGATTTTGTCAATAATTTACGAAAATTTCAAAATTTGACGCTAAAAATGTCATAAAAAGAACATGTTGGTTACTAATTCGGAAAGCTAATTTTTTTCTCTATCCATTAGTGCAAAAATCCAATATGGCGGCCATAAGAAAAACAAAAGTTGAGTATCATAATTTGACATCTAGAAGGCCTGGAAAATTTCTGCCAACGTTGATCGACTCGGAGTGATCAAAAACCTAAAACTACCAAGTTTAATTGAAATAGCTTGAATGGTTGGAAAGATGAAAAATGATTTCTAAAATCAAAATTTTCAGTTTTTTCGTGATAAATCGTAAACCAATCAAAATATTCGAAGTTTCTTTTCAGATTCTCAATCGCCACAAAAATGCGCAACTTTTTTCTAATTTAACCGACCTCGTATCTCTTACCGTTTCCAAGATACCAATGGTGAGCATCGAAATTTTCACCACCCTGTATTATAAACACCAATGGATCGGCCGACAGTATAGACCAGTCTTAAATTCAGAGCGATAACAGCGAGAAGTAATCGGCGATATACTCAAGCGCAAATAATAATGTTGATGTGTATTTATAGTAGTACGCAGTAATAAACAGTGTGTGTTTTGAACGATCGATTGCCTTCTAATTTTAAATATTTTGAAAAAACAAAAAATAATTCTTGATCATTTTTCCCGTTAGTGCAAGCGGTACACACCTAAAAACACATCGATACTGCATTTTGGAGTGCAGTAACGAGATTTGGTATGGGCATACTTTATACCAAGACAAGCGATTTGACCCGCAGCACTCGATATTTTGTCCCTTAGGGGGCCAATGGGGGCCCTCCAAATTTTCAAGATGCAAAAACTTTCACATGACGATCATTGAGTATCGTCATGTATGTCATAAGTGAAGCTTACGGATCTATTGAAAATATTTTCATCAATTGTCGTTGTGTCCAATTCATTCTTCACACTTGAAAAAAAATTTCTTTGGCAGAGGTCAAAAAAACTGTTTTTATTTTTTCTTCTATGCAAGGAGACGATAAATTCATATGTTTTGTTGCGTTCCCAACTGAATCGCATTTCCTGAACCTAATTTTAAAGAAATTTTTCTTGTAATGGTATTTTTCAAAGAAGTGGTGACCTCTTCAGTACCTCTTTTCCAAGAGCATTTCTTCCTATGTCCCCACTACATATAACTCGTAATTTTTGCAGGAATGGAGACCTCGAACTCTTTTCTTGGTGGTTGCGAAGCAACATGACTCTAAAACGCCCAAGGGAGCCCAAAAAAAATATTTTTCTGCTGGGCCGTCCAACTTACGATATTTTGATTTTATAGTAGGAGAGACGCGGACTAGTATTCAATCCAGGCTGCAGGCACAGGCGATTTGGTTTCAACAGAAAATATTCTTCCATGACGTGTTTTATTGCAGTACAACAAAACGCAGAGTCGTTAAGTGTAAGTAGGTATATTTTCCGGTAGAGCTTATTCGCCTAGACTAGATCTTATTTATTTGCGCGTCTCCCCTACTACAAAATCAACATGCCAAAAATTTAACGGCCCAGCAGAAAAAAAAAGTTTTAGGGCTCTCTTGTATGTTTTGAAGCCATGTTGCATGGAAATTTCTAAGGAAAGAGTTCAAGCTTCTCATATCAGCGGAAATTGACAGTCTTATCTACTAGGAACATTGAAAAAAATGCTGTTGAAAAAAGTGTACTGAAGAGGTCACCTCTTCTTGGGAAAATGATATTGCGAAAAAATTGTCTTCATATTTGGGCTTACGGAACGCGATTTAGTTGGAAACGCAACAAAACATATGAATTTATCGTTTCCTTGCACAGCAGAAAAAATAAAAACAGTTTTTTTGACCTCTGCGAAAGAATTTGTTTTTCAAATGTGAAGAATGAATCGGACACGACGACATTTGATGAAAACATTTTCAATAGACCCGTAAGCTTCACTTATGACATACATGACGATACTCGATGATCATTTTGTGAAAGTTCTTGCATCTTGAAAATTTGGAGGGCCCCCATTGGCCCCCTAAGGGACGAAATATCGAGTGCTGCGGGTCAAATCGCTTGTCTTAGTATAAAGTACGCCCATGCAAAATCTCGTTACTGCACTCCAAAATGCGGTATGCTTTTGCGTACCGCTCCCACTACGTAGTTTCTGGATATATTTATTACATATTTATATGTCTAATATTATACAAGGTGTCAAAAAAATACGAATTTTTGCGACACCCTGTATTTAATTATCATTATTCATTTTGTGCAGTGTTTTATGCTGATTACAAAAATATATGACACTTGTGGGTTTTTCCCTTGAATAATTTGTCAAAAAGAATTTTTTTTTGGTTTCGCGGGTATTATTTTGGTCAAATGACTGTGATTATACCGCCAAATTCAAAAGTGAGACATGTTCATCACATTATTACCAGTGTTTTCTAATTTTATACCTTATTGGCGAAAATCAGCGGCCACCAGAAGGCGCTGAACGCAGTCAAACATGGTGGCCCAAGGGGCCTTGACAAATAGGTACCCAGCGCACAGTCCAGCGCAGTAGCGCAGTAGCACTCGACAGTTGACAGTACCTACTCCAAATAACAAAATATTGACAGTTGAAAAATAATTAAATTTTTTCGTCTTCCTTGTTTTCCACATCGTCGTGAATGTGAGCGAGTGAGTGTTGTAGTTTGACTTGAATTACTGCGTTAGTATACGCCGATGGACACAATGCACAATGCAGCAGCAAAAGCCGATACGTAAGTTGGTGAAATGCTGGCCGAAAAAAGCAATCTCATAATGCTCATTTACATTACAGGTGTTGAGTTGTGTGAGCCCCTTGCACACAAGGTGGAAATACTAAGCCCCCACAAGACAAGGCATAGGTACAACAGGACGCATCACGAAAATAAGCCAACAATTATCGTTTAGGCCAGAAAGATGAACATTCTTTTGGAGTAATCGTACGACTCATACATTGACTGTAAAGTAAAATTTCAGTAGCTAATAAACATTTACCGCTGTCTAGAACAATAAAAATCATAGTTTATCAATAATAATTGAGTATTCTTCAATCATAAGTTTAATCATATAGTCGTCGCGGTACGGGCCTAAAATCGTCCAAGTTCTGCACTTCTAACGATTTCGATTATTTTTGGCACAGATGATCATTGGACCTATTCAAGCGTTTTGACCCGCAGCACCACCAAATCTGCCCCTCAGGAACGGAGGGGTGGGGGTATCTTCAAAATTTGAAGCTCCAGGTCTGGTATGGTCCAATGAAGACCCACAAAGGCAAGTGAGTAGTCATTTCCGAATGATTTTCATCCGCTGATGTCGATTCTCACGTGAAAAATGAGTTGCGCAGTCATTTGACAAAGATAATTGGTAATAATAAGAGATAAAGATGAAATCAAGTGGTCATTTACTGAACTCTGTAGGAACTTGATTTTTTATGATAAATACATGAAACTTAGTAGGGCTGTTCATTATTACTTACTTTCCAAATATGAAGGGAGCACCACGCGTTCCGACGCATGACGTCGCGACGCAATGTCAAAAAACATAGTGGTCGTCATTTCCAAAATAGTCGATATATTATCATAGTTTATTTGATTTCTCTCATCAAACCATATGCTTTCGAGATTCAATAACATATTTCTGTCGACTTGGGGAAACGGTGGGCTACCAGTGGTGAGTCAGGTGTCTGCTAGTGGAAGCTGTGAGGTTTCTTTACCCCCAAATTTCCACGGTCAACATCTTCGGATAAAACTATTTTTAAGTTTGTCCATACGAATAATTATCTCATCTGGTCAACATTCTCCATGTTTCGTTCTTCTAGGGACTCCTCAGTATGGTTTATACAGATTTCGCAACCGCGCGAGATCATTCAGATTAGACTACCTAGTAAAGTAATCGATTCTGGAATACCGTTTTGTTTGAAATGGGTAAAAAAGGAGTAAATGCAATTTATGTGATTCTAGTGTTGGGGTATGAATAAAGTCTTGGATATGAATGAAGTAAATACGTCTGAAAAAAACATCAATATCAAAAACTTGAATTCTTGAATTCGATTCCCGGCATAGAAACAAAGTTTCTCAGCTTGTGATATTTGGGAATCAAATTCAGCAAACTCCTATGACATAAGAAATGTCGATACGGATAAAAACAACAAATAAACAAACAATAATGGTTCAATCATTTGATACGGTCTCATACAAAGCGATTTCTTTTTTTCAGTACGGTGGCATCGATATAAACAGGCGATTAATCGTTATAATAATTTATAGTTTAGTTCGTAAGAGTTCTGTAACCGAGTATGTAATGTACCTAATATGGTACAACATTAAAGATCACTTTTTTCCAGTAATCAAAAGTACCTTTCTGAGTGCCTTTCATTTGATCGCTAGATCTGTATAAACATACTGAGGAGTCCCTAGAAGGACGAAACACGAGAAATGTTAACCAGATAACGTATTCGTATGCACAGACTTCAAAATAGTTAGTTTTATCCTCGGTTTTATCCGAATATGTTGACCGCGGAAATTTGGGGGTGAAGAAACCTCACAGTTCCCCTTACAGGCACCTGGTTTACCACTGGTAGCGTTGCCCACCGTTTCCCCAAATCGACAGAAATATGTTATTGAATCTTAAAAGCATATAGCTTGATGGAAGAAATCAAAGAAATTATAATATTCCTATCGACTGTTCTGGAAATGGCGACCACTGTTTTTTGACATTCCGTCGCGAGTTCCGTCGCGACGTCATCCGTCGGAACGCGTGGTGCTCCCTCCATATTTGGGAAGTAAGTAATAATGAACAGTCACATCAAGTTTCATGTATTTATCACAAAAAACAAGTTCCCACAGAGCTCGATAGATGACCACTTGATTTCATCTTTATCTCTTATTATTACCAATTATCTTTGTCAAATGATTGCGCAACTCATTTTTCACGTCAGAATCGACATCAGCGGATGAAAATCATTCGAAAATGACTACTCACTTGCCTTTGTGGGTCTTCATTGGACCATACTAGACCTGGAGCTTCAAATTCTGAAGATACCCCCACCCCTCCATTCCTGAGGGGCAAATTTGGTGGTGCTGCGGGTCAAAACGCTTGAATAGGTCCAATGATCATCTGTGCCGAAAATAATCGAAATCGTTAGAAGTGCAGAATAATTTGGTGTACCGCTACGACTAATAGCTCATCGGTTGATGTTAGTGTTTCTACAATGGAAAATATTTTCATATCGATTAAGGTTCTAAATCTGAACTGATGAGGCGAGTGACGGATTCTGATTTGCAGGCCAGGTATCTTCTCTCGATACCGCTGGCGTTGATCCCCAGGCTCTCCGGCTGCTCTCACTGGCTTATCGGAGATGGCTTCACGAGTTCACAACACTGTTCTAACAACCGGTCCACAGAACCTGACCTCCAAATGGTTTTCAATTATCCATTTATGAGACATAACAAAGCACAAGAGTCTCAGTCGCAGTGAGCCTCAGTCACCCCACATACGATTAAATGACCTGCCTCAATCACTTCTTCGCCTTCGCACTTTGTCGAGAGGGGGCTGATTTGGTCACCAACATGACCATAAATATTGGGCAAATGAATCTGTATTATTGGCATTTTCTAAAACAAAAATAAGTTAGAGATACTGCAACGAAATTCCATTCCCAACGAACCCCCAGCTCTTGGCCCACTGCACAGGCCCACTGTTCCGCTTTTCCGCTGTTCCGCCCACTGACAGCTTGACAGCTATCACTGTTGACAGCTGTTGTGATGTAAATGCGCACTGCGTTTACTACCTATTTGTCAAGACCCCTTGGGCCACCATGTTTTATTGCGTACAGTGTCACCACGCGGAAAAGATTCTCGCCAATAAAGTCATATAGTGTAAAAAACACCCCCGATAAAATTTTCTTGATTTGCTTTTCCTGACCCTTTTTTTTATCGAGTTGACTTGAGTAATGACTTGACTTTGTGATTAGCATAAAACACTGCATAATTATACTACAATAATTAGATACGGCGTGTCACAATTTTTTCTACACCCTGTATATTATGAGATATAGAAAATTGTGATAAAATATTCAGAAACTACGGAAAAATCAAAAATTAGTTCAAAGGGATCCAATCTCAAAGAAAAGGGAAAGCGATTAATAGGGGATCCTGTCTCGCGTGGACACCCTCTACTGACTTGATACGTCTTGATTGGACCTGGTACACGAGACTGAACCTTCGCGCGCGTGAGCAATGAATGAATAAGAAGTTGTAGTGTCACGACGTAGTTTTCATGTTGCATAATAATATTATCAGCTGTTTACTTCACGACTCTGTTTATTAAATTTTACTAATTGATTTAATAAGATTCAGATGCCTGATGGTGATGTGCCCTAAAATTGGATCTATTACCCTGTATCTCATAGATAGGACCACGATATAGTGGATAGGACATAGTTTCCTCTTCTAAGTCTAAGTCAACGGATTCTGTACTCGACTGAAGATCGACTTTCAACAAATTTCACTCCAATTTGGGGATAAGCTAAAAATAAATCCAATTTCAGCCCGGAGTGGTCCTCGCCAGGATCCATCTGAACTCACATTTCCAGAAGAAGAGGGTTAGCCGGATCGCATTATATTCCCGACGAAAGGAAATTCTACAAGCACTGTCCCCTAATAGACCAACCGCGTTCCTGAAAATATGCACGCTGCATGGTTATATACGATTGCTATACGGTACACTTTCCTCGAACAAACTGTGCCTGAACACGCAATTTCACCCTTAGAGATTGATTATTTACGCTAATATACGCCGGTCTTTCTGTCTTATCGCAGTTTGTTCATTTAGTAGGTATACCCAGAAATCCCTTGGATTTGCCGTTTCACAATGCGGTTTCCAACCACTTTCCACGAGGAAGTCACGCCTTTAATGCTGTAAATTTTAATTAATATCGCGTGAGTCTATCGCGATGCGGATTTTCGAGAGATGCAAGTCTGGACGAGGCTTGCCGATGCTCACTCAACAACGTCCTTTTCAAGAATTCTCTTTCAAGAACAATGCACCGCATGTTTTTCTTTATGAAGGTACATTCCGCGAGCGAAGCACAAAATGTGATCGATATTAGAGATGATGGGCATCCAAACAAAAAAAACATCGAAACAAAAACAACAAGTTGCTTGACTTTAATCAATACTTCATGAGCGATTTTGTTTGGTTGTTTCTCACTGAAATATTTACATTTTTGGTTGGTATATTGCATTACAAGTTCAATAATTTGGCTGAGAGTCGAAAATCTCGTTAGATATTACATTTGAAAGTATTTGCCGCGATTAAAACAAACACCACTGTTCAGAATTTTCTATATTTCTAGCAAATTTCGAAAATTTGCTGCAGATCCTGTTCATTTTCGCTATACAGTAGGACGACTATACAGTAATTGAGGATGAATAATTCATTGATGGTAAAAATAGCATCGTAAACGCTGAAAAGGTCGTCAGTTTTTCAGCCAAGACGTTATATAACGTATGGTCCGAAAGTTTTGGGAAATTGTTTAAAGCTAATAACTTTTTCTAAATAGTCTTTATTTTTTAACTTGATACTGCAAAAATTAACATCATATATAACAATAACAAATTCATATTCAACATATTGATAATGGACCATTATCTTCGATGGATTTCAATTTTCTTCTGCCATGTTCCATAATTCTCCAGGATCAATTCCTCACCAAACAACTCCATGTAAATTATTACCGAAGACATTTCTTTCTAATGTTGATAAACTAATCAAATCAGCAGTGAAAGAAATAATATGTTTGCCTTCTGATACTCTAGATAGTATGTTATATTCTCCTAGAACTTATAAGGGACTAGGAATTATTATAGCATCTTGGGAAGCATACGTGTAAAGATTCAACACTTGCAGAATCTTGGAGCAGTTGTTTGATCAATTATTAATAAAATCTGTCATGAACATTGAGGAGGAAAAACAATTATGTCTAAAGTCACTAAACATCTCCATAGAAAAAGAAACTGAACTTGAATATAATACGCTGACGTCGCACAAAATTCGAAGACATCTAAGGGAACGGGAATTTCACATCTGGTGCGCACTGCCTCATAAAGGTAGAGAAGTTGAACTATTCGTTGAATACACACCAGCTAATTCATGGGTGTCGACAAACGCTTTGAAAATGATAGCGAATGTTACATCTTGTAGAGCCACTCCCGGAAGGTCGAAGGATGGTAGCCGGTGTCGACACTGCAGTGTTGGCACTGAGACCGTAGCATATGAAACCCTACCACATATTCTTGGTATATGCCCATACAATGAAGCTCTCAGAAATCAACGGCATCATGAGATGAGATCATTCCTCGCACAAGAGCTCAAAAAAGTTGGATTTGAAACATATGAAGAAGTGACTTGTTATGCGGACAATGGAAGTATGAGACGGATAGACATCATTGCGATAGATCGATAGAAAAGTAAAGGGTTTGTTTTGGATCCAACTGTGCGGTTTGAAGTCAAGAAGACTCAGCCGGAAGAAGTCCACAAGGAAGAATGTGCGATTTATGAGCCAACAACAAAATATCTGAAGGAACACTATGATATTGACAAAATTGATGTGATTGGTATATTTATTGGGGCTCGTGGGACAATTTCAAAATTTTGTACCTCTTCTATTTGCAATTTTTTCGGAATTAGTAGTAAATGGGCTAAACAAACAGCCTTGATGGCTTTGAAGGGTTCGATAAAGATTTTCTGTCATCATATGTATTCTTTATACTCTTAGTTTATATGTGTTAAGTTTATATATTTACACCGATATTATTGTTAAAAACTCAATTTTATACCTCACTTTTATATCTGTTTATATTTATAGTATAGTATCCTTTGTCATTTTGGCAACCTACGATTATGTAGGAAGGCATTATTCATTTGTTTGATAAATAATTATACATATACATATACATTGTATAATGTTAGTTTTTTTTGCAATATTAAGTTACAAAATGAAACATCCAAAAAAGTTATTAGCTTTTAAAAAATTTACCAAAACTTTCGGACCATACGTTACTGTCTGGTCTGTCTATTTCTACGACCTGCAATATTGTCCAGGACAAAAATATTATAGGTATTATTGTTGTGATTAGGATCCCGTTATAATTTCGTTGTGAGATGATATAGAATTTTATGCTCTAATTTTTCTCTACTCATCAGTTTAAGTCGGCACCAGATTCAATGAGAGAGGGGGCTAAATAATTTCCACAAAGGCTGGAGTTCCATTTCTGGAATCGATTCCAGCGGGCTCATTTCTTGACAAAAATTCACCATTCAGGTCTCTTTCTAAAGCAACAGGAATGAATTGGAGAAATGAATACCGGATACGTGTATTTCTACTGATGACTCTTCCATAAAAAAATGTTTATCTTTGGTCAAACAAAGTTGAACTCATCAAGACATCAAGTCAGGGCTACATTAAAAAGATGGCGGCCAAATCATGAAATTCAGCTCAAAAATAAGAATGTTTATACAAGACAAGAGTGAGTTCCAAGTTCCATGACAATCCCTCCAAATGAGAGATTTCAATATGGCGACCAAGATGGCAGCGGAATCATGAAATTCACCTTGAAAGTGAAAATGTTTATACAAGATAAGAGTAAGTTCCAAGTTTTATGACAATCCCTTCACTGATAACAGATTTCAACATGGCGGCCAAGATGGCGGCGGAATCATGAAATTTAGCTTGAAAATAAAAATGATCATACGTGACAAGGGTAACTTCCAAGTTTCATGAAAATCGTTACACTAATAAGATATTTCAATATGGCGGCGGAATCATGAAATTTAGCTTGAAAATAAGAATAATCACACGTGACAAGGGTAAGTTTCAAGTTCCATGAAAATCGTTCCACTAGCAAGAAATTTCAATATGGCGGCCAAGATGGCGGCGAAATCATGAAAGTTAGCTCAAAAATAAGAATGATCATACAAGACAAGGGTAACTTCCAAGTTTCATGAAAACCGTTCCACTAATAAGGAATTTCAATATGGCGGCGAAGATGGCGGCGGAATCATGGAATTCAGCTTGAAAATGAGAATGATCATACAAGACAAGTGTAACTTTTAAGTTTCATGAAAATCGTTCCACTAACAAGAAATTTCAATATGGCGGCCAAGATGGCGGCGCAACCATGAAATCCAATCTGCCCACTGGCCACCCACGAGGGCCTGAGCTACCATTGGAGAAAGTTCCAGGGCTCTAGATTCATTCCCCGAGGAGGAGTTCAACTTCTGAGAAGTGCACAGGAAATCTTTGTTTTGTGATGATAATAATAATGATAACTATGAATGTAATTAAAAAACAATGCCCATTGGCCACCCTTGGGAATATCAGCTATCCATCGGAAAAAGTTCCAAGGCTCTAGCTTGATTCTTCGAGGAGGAGTTCAACTTCTTGGAAGTGCACAGTAAATATCTGTTTTTTGATAATAGTAATGATAACTATGGATGGATAAAAAAAATAATGCCCATTGGCCACCCTTGGGGACATCAGCTATCTATCAAAAAAAGTTCTAAGGCTCTAGCTTTATTCCTCGAGGAGGAGTACAACTTCTTAATTTCTACACGGACAGACAGACGGACGGACAGACGGACAGATGGACGGACGGACGGACAGATAGACAAACCGGCCATATAAGCGTCATTTTCTTACAAAAATGCGGTGGATGAAGAGGTGCTTCAGTATAAGTGTGAATTGTTGGCACTCCGCATCCTCATGTTATGAGTTTTGGGAGTTGACGTAATCTGTATTTTTCTGACGTATATAAATGAAACCATGCTTCGTGAGATAAAAAAAACGTAACTTCGAGAGTTGCATCATTGTCACTTGTGTTTAAAGATGACTGACAATATTCTACCATTCAAGAAATATCTAATCTAGAAGTATAAATTATGGACAGATTGCATTTGGTATAGAAAAACATGCAATTTTTTTTGTCCATCAAGTTCCATATAAAAATCTGCATTTGTTGAGATGAATGCCATATTGAAGTTCTTGAAGTGAAGTTCTGAATCAAGATAATAATTGGGTGTCATTTAGGCAACGTCAATGAGGAGTTTTTCCCTGGTTAACATTTTAGTCCAGTCAAATTAAGCAAAAATCGAGTCAAACTTCTAGACGAGAACTTCATTTCTGTCTAGAAGTCGCTAACTTCAAAATGGTACTTTCCCTCGACATTTGAAATCGATGCTTGATGTCCCAAAGGATTCCCAAAAATCAATTTTTCTCTAACCCTGCCATTAGCTTCATTTGCAAGTAGGGCAAAATCATCCAGGGAATATATGGAGAATTGAATACCAAAAAAACAGCATGTTTCGAAATCTCGTTCCTAGTGATGGTTCCCGAGTTATATGGGTTGAAAGACTAAAACGACCTCTTTAGAAAAAAATAGGTAGTCCAGACACTAACTGCTGATTACTGTAAGGACCTTGCATCTGAAGTGTAAGATGCCACTTGGCAGACGTGCAAAATACATCAATATATTTGATACGTCTGCTAAGTGGCATTTTGTATTATCAGATGCAAGGTTCGTACAGTATTCAGCAGTTGGTGTCCGGACCACCTATCTTTTTTCCAAATAGGTCCTTTTAATCTTTCAACCCATATAACTCAGGAACCATCACTAGGAAAAAGATTCAAAATGTTATTTTCTGGTATTCAATTCTTTGTATATTCCCTGGATGGTTTTGCCCTAAGTGAAAAATTGAGCAAATGGCATGGTATAAAAAAAATCGATTTTTGGGGATTCTTTGGGACATCAATTATCGATTTCAAATGTCGAGGAAAAGTACCATTTTAAAGTTGGCGACTTCTAGACAAAAGTGTGATACCTAATGTTTAATTGGCTTTCCAAACATGTAAAACACATTGAAATCCGCACATTTTCTTTCCATGTTAAGATTCCCTGAACTGACACTATGCAAATTGTTACGTGAAATTCGGAAATAAATGTTGAGTCACTTTCACTGCGTTTTTGCAGACGCTGTATCTCAAAGACTATTGACCACAAAGTAATGAGTTCAGTACTGATCTCTTGGGAATTCCACGGACTACATTTGCTGCTATGATTTTTGTGTCCTAAAGGTAATAGTTTACAAGTTATTCAGAAGCAATTGAAAATTTTTAAGGATGGCGCTCTTTTATAGGTCCTAGAAAAAAAAGCCAAGCCTTGGAATTTTCGGGAATTTCAGTATGTTATTCTACGTTAAATTCTGCATCGATTCACCAAATTTTGTCAACCTTCGAATTTATTTCCGGTTAAAACCTATTTTGACTGGGCTATTTATCTGGTAGGTAAGCATCCACATAGGATTAGTGCAGTTGGACTGTAGGGGGACTGCGTAGGTAATAAACCAATCTTACCACGAGCGTTCACATAGAATTAGTGCGGAACTAGCAACTTGACACGTCAGCTGCCGACTTGACGCAACAACCGTCAAACGGCTCTTTCTTGTAAAGTCTAAAATTTGGCATTCGCATCTCACAGTAGCAGATTCGCATCATCAATCAAGTCATCACGCCGCAGTAATAGCTTAGCAACGGAATCCTGAATTGTGATTGGCGATGGCAAGAAAATTGGCAAGGGCAGTGCGGAATGCCAGAAAACTTCAAACTTCTGCAATCCCAACTGCACTCCCACTGCCACTCGTTTTTTATCGTAAGTCTATGTGAACGCTCAATGCAAAAACCTATAGTTCAGCTTTTTTACCATACCGTTGCCACTGCACTAATCCTATGTGGATGCGGCTTGAGGCACTACTACAAAGTTCGGGAAGTGCTGTCAAAATCTTCCAGAAATAATGTCTGGCACCAAATTTTGGCAGTTCTCTCAGATGGCGCTAGTGCTGTTTGGGATACTCAAAAATGCCGCCAAATAGCAAATAGACATAAGAACTATCAAGCCGAAATACAGGTTTCCTGAATTGAGCGTCTCTTTCCTCCATTGCTCTTTGTTCATAAATCCTCTTTCTTTGCTCCAGCACATCTTGCTCCCCGCGATTTCAATTCACTTTCAAGTTGCTCGACTTCCCACTGACCGTATTTCCCACACTTATCGTTCCTTGCGAGATTTTTGGCATCTGTCACCTCTGTCACAGAACTCCCGATGTTACCTAACCTATATGCGTCAAACTTCCGAAAATTACCGCCAAAACCCAAGAGCAGAACAGGCGCCACCAGGTGGCTGGCAAATTGGAATTCCATGCCATTGAGCGCTTTCCACCTAGATGGTACAAATACTACCAGACGGAACATGCTCCATAGTTTGGCACAAAATTTTAGATGATTCAATGAACGGCACAGAACCGGGTAAAAAAACGCATATGGAAAGCACCGTTTGGCAATTGGCACCCGCACATGCGTAAATGGCAGGTGTACCAAACTATGGGTTAAGTGGAAATCACCCATTGATGTTTTCAAATTCATAGGCACCCTTGACACAATAACTCATGATCCCCCCCCACGGTACTACTTGATTTTTAGATACAAGTTTAACGGTTGCAAATACAGGGTGTTCGCAAACTTGGGGTAGAACATTGAACTGAAGCTAGCGAAAAGTGTCAGAAAAAAATTTGAAAAATCTATGATTCTTATTTTGGGAAATATGGAGGCGTCAAAAGATTTTAGCAAACTCTTTTCCTCAAAATAAAAAGCAAATTTTCAGAACCTTTGAATGTGTTTTGTAATTTTATTTAGTGTACAGGGTGAGTCATGAATCCTAAAAATCTATTTTTTCTCAAAAATGCCCATGAAAGGTTTTAGAGGTTATAAAACTGCTATAGAGCAACAAAAAACACAATAGTTCCCATATCAAATTTCCTGCATGCATTCTTGAAGAAAACTGGAATATCAGGATTTACGACTCACCTTGTATAGTAAATAGAATTACAAAAAACATTCAAAAGTTCAAAAACGTTGCTTTTCGGTCTTTCCAAATGAGTTTACTAATATCTTTCAAAATCACGAAAATAGAAGAGGTCGAGGGACCACCTTTTGACCCTCCAGATTTTCAAAAATAAAAACCCTAAATTTTTCCCAACATTGTTCTGATACTTTTGAAGCATTTCCCTAACTGCGGGTCAATTTTCTACCCCAAGTTTGCAAACACTCTGTAGATAGGCACGAAAAATAATCGTGAAAATCTGTGGAAAACAGGGAAGCTCACATAGAATCTGAGGAAAAATTTGATATGTTATAGCCACGACCATTTAGCGTCGATTTTGCATACGTTTATCAGGTTATTAATTTATTCACGCTGTAAACCTAAAATACCTGTGCTATAAGGTTAGTCCTTTTGTTTCAGTCGTACACCACGTAATTTACATTGCAGACAAATTGAGAAAGGCGCTATGCGGTATATTTTCCAGCACACGGTATAGATTAAAATCAAAATCAAATCGCGAGAGAAATAAAAATAAATTACACGAACCGTCATTAGTGCGGATACCGCACGTACGATCAGCCTGCAGTAAAGTTGTCGACATTGAATTTTATAATTGGTTTGCCACGGTGTCCTTGAAAATGGCAGAGGAAAATTTCAAGAGCATCCGAGTTTCACATAATATGAAAACTTGATGGCACACAATCTCGCGAGTATTCCCAGTTTGCTCTTTGCAGTGATTACCTAAAGTTGGTAGTATACCGTTGTATCTCGCCTTAAGAACCGGAACGTTATAAATAAAAGAAGAGGATATGAAAGAATAGCCCGTTTTACACATATGTGCTTTCGTGCGGGATTGGATCGCGTTTCTGACGAAGAAAGCATTGTGGAATACGTCCTGTAGCCTGTAGTCTGGTTCCGGCCGTGTCAAAATCTTGGTTCTTGTTATGTTTTTCGCATTCTGTGAAACGTCTCTGGTCTCTAACAGACGTGTGAAGTCGTTTGCAGTTTTGATTGATTTTTATGCTATACTTCATAATTACGTTCGTTGGCTCCTTGCATCTTCCACCAGTGCAGCACTGTTTCCACCTGGGGCCTCATTCTTGAAACGAGGAACAGAGTTCACATGCGTAGCTACTAGGCAAGGACCAATCATAGTTCTCCTTGCATCGCAGCATCGCATGAGAACTTGTTCCCCGTTTCAAGAAAAAGGCCCCTGGTCTGAGTCAAGAGTGAATTACACAACCCTGGACATGCACTGTGCGTTGAGATTGACAGGAGGCAAGGAGAGTTGAATGGTCGCCAAACACAAGTTGATTTTGAAAGTAAAAAAAAAACTGCTTTCGAATTAGGTGGAGAGCCGAGAGCCATATACTTTCGAAAAGAGAGATGAATGATCGAATCGCTAAGGAATGGTAGTTTTCCGAAACAAAATCTTGCTCTCAAATCGTCCGTTCAAGTATGAGAATAATCACAGATTCATTCGAAAATGCTCGAGAAATCACTTATCACTTCACACAAATCTTCATCACTGTAACTGGGCACTGTTACTTCCACAGACTTTTTTATAGAACTCCGCTTCTTTTGCCTGTCATAAAGCCGTGCTTCTTTCAGTCATAAGAGATCGATCTGATTGATGTCCGGGATATGGATTTTTATTAGGTAAGTATAGGTATTTTTAGGAAATTCAGAACATTGCAGACCTGGAGACTTGCAGAGATAGGTAAGTAGGGTGGTCCAAAAAATCATTGTGAGAAAAAAGCGGTTCCACAACTTTTTTCCATTTCTTATGATATTTCAAGCAAATTGAAACAAAAAGAAAATCAAAGTCGAACAATTTTTAGAGGTCGCCCAAACTTACAATTCATTAGTAACGAGTTAGTAACATTAGAAAAATATTTTAAATTAATCAGAAACAAAATTATTATTTAACGTACCGAGCTTTCTACCGCAGGTGGTGGTTTTTAAATGTGAATCGCCCATTACTAAACTATTTAGATTGCAATACCAATTTTCTCTACAACGATAACGGCTCGATTAGAAGATCTCTCGACCTCTTCCTTACTTACTCTTGAGTTCCGGTACCGGTGATCCATCTATACGAGATTTCATTAAAATAAATAACAAAGAATACTGGACTTTTTCAAAGTTGTTTCGTTCTTCATCAAATCATCGTTTATATACCGCACCGTACTGCACGTAACTTTGATCCTTCAACAGCAACATGTTCCCAACCGAAAGCTGTTTTTAATTGCGTTCACCCAAACATGTATATAAATATCGCGTATAAACGCTACCTTTACCGCAACATTTACTTAACCGCACCTGGAATTTCACCGTTGCTAAAAATGAAATTACTTGGAAGCTGATGCGAATTTGGGAATAATAAGTGCGTAATTATTGATATGTTGCTTTCGATCTGCCGTTAAATTCCATTAATTGGCTCTAAGTGCGTTTAGAATTGATAAACAATCATCTGGCAAACATCCTTAATATCTGCGATGTTCAAAATTTAATCAGCATGGTGCTGGCTTTCAGATTCAGCCAGAAGCCGTCTTTGAATGGAATTCAACGCTCCAGCTGAATAACATCCCCTCGTGTTGCCTATCATTCTCAATTATTATCACATTCTTGATATCGAAGACGAAGAGGGCTATATTCAGGGATTTGTAATCCTCCCTCCTCTCTCATATTGAATACACAATATTGCAAAGCAACATAACATCAAAGTGAAGTGAATATTTCTAAAGATGTCACGTTCAATCACTTTACGGATAAAGACGACATCGCCCACCAATAGAATTGTGTGTTCGTAACAATCTGCGCGTTTTCTGGAATATCTACGCTTGCGACACAACGTTTCCGTCTAAGTGCAACATTGCTTGCTGTCCTTTGTGTTGTAGGATAAAGTGAAACGCTCATCCTCGTCTTTATTGTCTTGTCTGCCATTTTGACAAGGATAAAGTGAATCTAGAACTGATGAGAGAAGTACATTTACCAATTAATTTTTTCAGTTGACTATTGCGAATACTCCTCCGATCTACCATTTCAGGTTGAACTGAAACAGAAATAGCTCAAGAGACCTCACGGCGGTTTCATCGCGTGCTGTAACACGTTCCGGGGTCACTAATAGAGTACGTCATGTAACGTACTAGAGTAATAGGCTAATGTGTTGTCGAAAGTCATTATACAAAATAGATCATGTTAAACTTACACGTAGGTAGGTATACCTAGCTAATTTATAGATGAAAAAGCCTCGCCACACTCAGAAAAATATTGAACTTCCCATCCACTAAATGTAGCAGTTCTTTTCAACTAATTATCAATACTTTAAAAAACCGTTTGTACAACGGCTCTAAGACTAAGTGACAGCTTTACAAATTGTGAGAAATACTACTTCAAAATAGTTGAACTGTGCAGTGGCAGCCACCACTACATATGTTGTTAATAACATCTTCGTAGAAGTATTCACCGTCAAATATCTCCATAGTATTATGTGCTACGTTCAAATGGTAGAAATTACCACTACAGAAATGTTACCATCACTGCTACTGAAGTTACGCTCTGTTACACGGCTACGATCGGTAATAATCGAGTCGGTCAGCCAATGAGATTTCCGAATTATGATCATGTGATTTGATTCGGGTTTTCGATGGGAAGCATCTCACCCCACGCACCCAAGCCATATGTTTCTTGTCGGTGCTTGTTCTCCATTTTCCTTGCGGTTCCGGTGTGTGGTGTTTCTGTTTCTGCGAGGACAATGGAAAAGTAGCTGGACGCCTGGTATTCACAAGAACTAAAATTAGTCTTCGAAGGTAGGTGCTAAATTTTAATTTTAGTGAAGTAGCTACCTAGTTGCACTGTAGTGTAGTTGTGTTCGTAGTTACCTATAGGTACGTAGGTAGTTTAGCTGCATGCATTTGCCATTCGGCTTCGGCATGGTTTCTGTTGCCATCAATGGTTTGCATTTATCAGCTTTAGCTAGGTATTTGTTGTAAGTTGCTAGAGTATCCATGACTTAGAAGTTTCCGGTTTTATTTTGAAATAAAAAGGTTAGGTTGTTAGCATAAATTAATCTGAAACTGTTAATTTTATAGCAAATTTTCTGGATGACGGAGCTTTCCTTTTGACGGGAGAAGATTTGATGCAACTACTGCAACCAGTGCCTCAAGAGGGCTAAGGGCTAAGCTGAGGGCTGATCTAAAGCTGAAGTGGAGAGAATTTGTATCTAACGTGAGTGAGGATTTTCTTAGTTCGCAAAATTAAAACTATGAAGTCTCGGATGATACCAGAGTCCCTAAATACGGACCTTGATAACATAATTTCCTCCGAGGCTTCAAACTATCATGTTATTTGTACTGAATAACTACTAAGTTACATAACTATAGTTTATTTTATGAAATCCGCAATCTAAAATTGAATGTAACCCCTTCTCATTTTTAATTTTCTTTGTAATCTGTATTTTTTAACGTTTGCTCATTTTTGTTTTGTTTTATGAAAGTTTATCTGTTTCTATGATGTCTTGTAATGTACGTACGTATGTTAATTACTCAAATTTCATAAAATTCAAATTGTATGGTTATTTTTTTTCAATTACATATTTTTGTATTGAATTTCGATTCTTTTTATTCATCCCCAATACTACAAGTGTATTTATAAATAGTGAAACGTAACGGTTAATATTATCGACCAGATATGTGATAGCAATCTTTTCGTAAGGTAGGTAAAACCATCTAATATGGTACCTCTTATTACTATAATGCAGTATTCTTTACAACTACGAAAACATTCTGTTGACGACAGAGAATGTTGAAATTTACTTTGCTGTAGTGGTAAAATCCTCTATACTGTAGTGGTAAAATTTACTACTCCATTCACTGCGAATATATGCGAGAAGTAGTGTATTACGGAACTATATGACATTTACTATTTTGTAGTAGTATTATTACCACCATGTATAAGTTGGCGCCTATTTAACTGCTACAGCAAGTAGGACCAACGCTTTATCGCGTATTGCTTCCGCTTCTTTTTTCTCGGTGCAACTCGCAAGAATCTGGAACGGGACCTGTCATTGCAACTGCACTACAGTATTTATCGAGGTACTTATTTATACTAGCTAATAGCCCAAGCCCAGCATTTAACATGAAGCAAGTAATTCCATCCACATGCAATATTTATGGTATCGTACTCAGTTGACCCTATACTAAGCCACGTACTGAAAGTCCCCAGCTCTCCTCCGTGTGTGTTTTATTTTTTTAAAGGGAGGGAGTCAAAGTTGACAGAAATACATCTGGGCTGAATTTCAAGTTAGGGGGGCAACCTACACCACTCATTTACGGCATCGATAAGCCAATCATCTCGCCGGATTGTGTTATGTTGCCATATAGTGACCGGACTTACACTACGCTACAATTGCGCAGGCGGATCTCCGACTTCAAATCTAGCCCTTAGACAAAACAATCATGTGAGAGTGGTCTTGAATGTATTTGATTTGAATACACTAGGGTAGTAGGGACACTGACAGACTAGATCTCCATAATCCCTGTCGGAGGAGCTTGGGAGGAGGGCAGTTGGTGACTGCATGCATATGATTGATCGCGTTTTTGCGACTATACATTGTTTCGCCCTTCAGTTCGTTCTGAATCCACAGTGAAGGTCTTTGTAATAGACTGTGACTCTGACTAGATTATTATTGTGAGGAGACTCGGATGGGTCGAGAGATTGGCCTAGCCATACACAGTCGCAGTCGGCATGAAAATTACGAGGAAAAGAGAAGAATAGTAAACAAATATAGATAAGGAGATGTAGGTGGGTGACATACAGGGTGTTCATTTGAAAAGTTGTCACCCCTGATTTCTCGCCGTCAAAATTTTTCTACAAAAAACGCCGAAACAAGTTGATTTTTGTTTCGAGGGGGACATCTAGGACACATATTGCCAAATTTTTATCTTGAACCACTTTCCCCCCACCCTACACTACTTTCAAATAGCATTACCCATCCTGTAATACATCGAATTGAAAGCAATAAAAATTTTATTTTGCGAAACATATTTTCAATTTTATTAAACCACCCCTTCACCCTTGCGAAAATCCTCTCTTGTTATTGAAAGAAAAATATTTTCCCTATAAACTCCCGATTCTTGAGAAATAGACTTTCCAGCAAAAACAGGTCGATTTTTATTTCAGTGGGGTCATCTAAGACACGTATGGCCAAATTTTCATTTTCAACCCCCTTCGGCCCCACCCTACCCTACTTCAAAGGCGTGATTTAGAAAAATAGAAATATGTTCGATGGATAGAGAATTTCATTGCCTTCAATTTGATGTACAACAAAACAGGTAATGGTATCTGGAATTTTAAAGTAGGGTAGGGTGGGGGCGAAGGGGTTGAAGATTTAAATTTGGCCAGATGTGTCTTAGATGACCCGCTTGAAATTAAAAGCGACCTGTTTTTGCTGGAAAGTCTATTTCTCAAGAATCGGGAGTTTTTAGGGAGAAAATTTTCTTTTTATCAACAAAGGCAGGATTTCCAAAAGGGTTGGAAGGTGGTTTAAAAAAAATTGAAATATGTTTGACGGAGAGAGAATTTTATTGCCGTCAATTTGATCTATCACAAGAAAGGTAATCACAAGAAAGGTAATGCTATTTGAAATTTTAAAGCAGGATGGGGTGGGGGCGGAGGGGTTGAGGGTATAAATTTGGGAATGTGTCCTAGATGTCTCCCTCGAAACAAAAATCGACCTGTTCCGGCGTTTTTCTGTAAAAATTTTTGGCGGCGAGAAAACAGGGTTGACAACTTTTCAAATGAACACCCTGTATGTAGGTAAAGTATGACCATTATGACCATTGACATATTATGTGTCTAAAGATTGTGTTCAGCAACTGTTGTGTTACTGCTGTTACACTGCTGATTTTTTTTTATCAAAATCAGGTCTTCATAATTTTCTTACGGGGTTATAGTGGTCATTCTGTAAAATTTTAACACCCTTCTAAAATTTGTAAGGGTTCCGGTCGCCAAGAAACGGCCTGTGAATTGGCTTTATGATTGGCTGAATTTGTTTTAACGGCTTTAAAATTTTAACGGGATTTGTAGAGAATTGTCAGTTCTTATTAATTAATAGGAAGAAAAAATGTGGAAGGATAAAAGGATTACAAAAAAAAAATACTAGTAATAGGAAAAAACCACGGTAATAGGACGTCGACTAAGGTATCAGCCGTCACACAGAAGTCGGACACATGGTCCGTGATGACGGATGACGGACTAGGCCTGACTTGAATTCCGTTTTCGGTTTGTTCGCCTGCAACCTGCAACTGTGGAGTGAGGATTGATCTAGGAGGAGGTTTACAAATGAATAGTGATTCACCATCACAAATCAAAAACGTAGGAAAATGACAAAGGAACATGATTTTCACCTCATGCTCATCTTGAGCGAACTGGTAAATATGCCAGACTTGAATGAAAGTTAGATGAGCTCTGTGATGAGTGTCATAATTGGTACTAAATTTGCCCAAAACGTTAATAGCACGAGAAAATAAAAAAAGAATTTCCTTGAGCAAACCTCAAACAACGAATTTGTTCTTTGTAATTAATTTATGGCACCCAATTTAAATTTCAAAGCGCTTTTCTGCAACTTCCAACAGCGAGACTTTTTGAATTAAACACTTGCAAAGAAAATACTACGCTTGTTTAAAAATTCACATACATATTAGGCGCTTTTCTTTTAGTACAAAACTCAGTGATCTGATCTAAGTTAGAGAGAGAAAGAGCGAGAAATCACATGCGCGAAAGTGAGATACCACTAACAACTTAGGTCAGAATACTTAGTTTAGGTTGTAAAAGGAAAGCACCTGTTATTACTCTACTCTACACCACTCGATCGAGATAGTGTCCATAATTAGTAGCAAAAACTCCTCGTTGAACGAATCTCCTTTGAGTGTTGTGCGTTTTCCGTTTGAATGAGTGTTTTGGAAAGTTATGGCTTGATCATTTAAGATGTTTTATTATATTTTGTTTAACTACTAGCCTACACAGCGATTATTATCGACCGATCTTCGACCCTAGAAGTCGTTCTTCTCTACCTAGGGTAATCATGAAAATCCAAAGCTAGCTGAAAATTCAGAATCACATGGAAGTCCAATAGGTGTTGTGAGCATAGCGGCCTATGTACTTAGCCACTGGTTCGTCGCAGCGGTGATGAGATGTTCTTTTTCTGTTTTCATCAATATCTTGTCGAATTCTGCCGAAATCGGATTTCTCTTACACTAGTAGTGCTATTCTGTAAAAAATAACATTCCATAAACGCTCTGCTATGCAAAAATTCGTGTCGGCCATAGGCTACTTCGTTTGGGCAGGTGCGCATGTGTAAAAGCGCCAGATTTTGAAAACTTTCGTACACCTGTCGGTGTGAATGTGGAAACTTGGCAACGCTGCATGCTCTGTCTAGCCGCCTGACCAACTACTGGTTCCTGACTGTCACTTTTACACACACCGTAATGGTGGCCTTACATTGAGCATCAAATGCTGCAGCTTTCTTTGCAGCAGAATTCTGATTGGATGGGCAAAACTTTTTGAATTTTGGCCATCCAATCAGAATTCTGCTGCAAAGAAAGCTGCAGCATTTGATGCTCAATGTAAGGCCACCATAAATGCATCTCTTCGTAGCTTCTTTGAACTTCCTTCTTGGTACAGCCATTTTCAACAAGTTGTGTTCTTCCGTCAAAACATGAGCAAATGAAATGTAGGTCAGTGCCGCTATTCTTGAATCGTGTGAGAAGTTCCTGGGAGTTTTATGCAATCCGCGATACATCGATGTAGCGAGAGTTGCCTAAAACCATGTGAGAATGGTTCTCGCCTACTTTAGAAGTAGACGAGAAAACTCACATAGGTTGCACCATTATACGGCGTGAAGTGTCATGGCGGGTGGCGGCTTTGGGTGAAGGTTCGGAACACGTTACGGGAAACGGACAACTGCGAAAGGAACCGAATCGGTCATTTCTCCCGCACACTTCAAGAATACGCGTTTCGGACTGGCATGTGAAATTGTCACACGAGTGGGTTGCATCTCACCCGTGTGAGTTTCTCACACGATTCAAGAATAGCAGCCCAGGTAGAAACGAGAAGTGTCATCATAATTGTCGCAAGTGACAGTTGGCGCCGATATCTTATTGTTTTGAGCGCTGTTGCCATTTGCGTTGTTTCTGAACTTCAACAAATGATCATTGAACTTAATTTCAATGAAACATTTCCTTTGAATATAAAAAATGGTCCTCAACATTCAACCAAATTATTTGTGGAATTTTAGGTGCACTACAGTATTTTTTAGTGTCAATTTTCAATATCGGTGTACGAAACTATGAAATTCGCGCCACACATGCGCACTCAAAAAAAAAAACAAAACGAAGGGACCTATTATTGGCTGTTGCCTAGGCAATAACAGCGTAACAGAGGCCTTGTTTACGCGAGGTTTAAAACTGGTGTTAAGGTCCGTAACATCAATGTTATCGTCCGCATAAACATCTCTAAACGCAAGTTTCGCAACAGCTGTTGAGCTTAGCTAAATGTGATTTTAAATTGCATTTAGTAAGCAAACAAGTGTTGGCAATCGCACGAAAACGCCCATGCCCATCCGCAGTACACTGATGTAGCGAATGTTGCCTAAAATCGTGGTTTTTAGGCAACTTTCACTACATCAGTGTACTGCGGAATGTATTTTACTGCCAGGGACTTTTCTCACTCGATTCAAGAATAGCGGCCTAAGTTAAGGGGCTGTCGGCTGTCATTTTGGTCGGCGCGCGTAAACACTCCTAACTAACCACTGTTAAAATTTCTGCTAAGCCTCGCGTAAACAAGCTCAGAGCCTTTATGGCATGGACTTTCTCAGATTACATACAACGCCCTTGATTAATAGACCTACAAGGATAATATTCACTTATGTAAATCCCATTGTCAATAGCAACGGAATAAAATTGATGTAAACAACAAAATCTGACAGCTGTCACTGTGGACTTCTTTTTTGTAATAATCATCAAAATATCACCCGTGCTCGAGATTCTCCCCAATAATTTCCCTCGGGCTGGTTGTCCCTAGGCGGAGTCAGGCATGTATCGCTACAACCAGCACTCGCGAATCGCCTGGCCAAAATTATCTTCGCAATCTAAGCACTTGTGATATAACTGTTGATTATCGCACCATAGGTTAGGTATATGAGTTACCTTTACCTACGTGTTTTTTGCAATTATCCCACAACGGCACACACTCGGAAGAAAAGCACCAACTCAACTACGATTTTTTTGGAGTGACAATGTCTCCCCCCCCAGATATATTTACTTCAACATGCCGTTGATAAATGACACTGTCCTTAATAATGTCAATGGAAAGTGAGAGGAATTGCAAACCCGATAAGGTACTCCGAGGAAATAATTTGGTACAATCACAAAATCAAAATATAACTGCAAGTGATATAAAATGTATTCTGCAAGGCAATATAAGGGCTATCTCGCATGTGTTTTGGTATCCAAATAATCGCTTGGAGCTGTATTTTGTATCCTCATCATATTATTAGTGACTTGGAGTAATCCAAGTGTCATTTTATTTCACTTCTATTATTTACCAAACCTATTATGTTTGTACCAAACTAAAATTTGATACCACCTTGGTGCAGTCAGGCATATAATATGTATAGTGTCCATTTTTAAACTTGGCACCCCACATTTCTTGCCGTAAAATTTTTTTACACGAAAACGCCGGAATCCCTGCCCTCCAATTGAGAGAATTTTTTTTAAAGTTTAGAAATGGGTTTAGAAAATTTAGAATAATTTTTTTCAGAAAGAGAATTTTATTAACTTCAATTTGATGTTGCACAAGGTAAGTAATGCCATTTGAAATTTGAAAGTAGGGTAGGCTGGGGGACGAAGGGGTTGAAGGTAAAAATTTGGCAATATGTGTTCCCTCGAAATGAAAATTGACCTATTTTGCTGGAAAATCTGTTTCTCAAGAATCGGGAGCTAATAGGGGAAAACTTTCTTTTAATTATCAATGAGAAAATTTCGAGAAGGGTTGGGGTTGATTTTTTTTTCAGTAGGTATGTTTGGCAGAAAGAGAATTTTGTTACCTTCAGTTTGATGTATCACAAGGTAGGTAATGCTATTTCAGATTATAAAGTACCTAAAGTAGGGTGGGGATGAAGGGGTTGAAGATAAAAATCTAGATGTCCCTCTTGAAATGAAAATCGACCTGGTTCGGCGTTTTTCTGGAAACAATTTTGGCTGCGAGATATTTGGGGTGGGAAATTTGAAATTGAACACATACAGGGTGTTTCAAAAAGTATGTGCCATACGTGAATGGCAGATGGAGAATGTCGAGGCGAGTTGAGATCAAGAAGAGAAAATTTTTTTTGGCGATCGGTCTCGAAGATACAGGGTGTTTTGTTCTTTGGTCACAATTTACAATAAGCGATATCTCTGGAGTGGTTTGATATAAACAAATGAAATCCACCTGTCACATTCCTCTGCTGGTACTTGATCAAATGCCATAGCAGGTAGGAAAAAAATCAGGTCCGGACTGAAAAAAAAAGTATTTGAGTTTGCCTGTCAAAAAGTACATTTTTTGAGCGGATTTCAGAAAGAACACTACCATATCTGGAAAGCTCAGGAAAAATGCTACAAGAGTGACTGTTCAATTTTCACGGCACACTTGAATTCATCCGGCAAATAAATTGAGAAACAATTTATACCAGTGCTACTACTCAGAGTGAAATTTTTATTAGGCGCAATAATGGATACAATCCGGTACGATCACTGCAGATTCTTCAGTTCTATCATATCTTTCACTAAGACTTGACATGTTTCACAAGGGAAAACATTTAAAAAAAAAAATCTCGAGAAAACCAGAGTTCTCGCCAGAGTTGGACTGTTACAATTTTGTTCTTATGTTTCATTCGAATTTATTTGGATATGCAGAGTTCACGGATTTTTGTTTACAACCTAGAAAAAAAATTGAAAAAAAGTGTCGAGTTTGCCTGTCAGAAAGTACATTTTTTGAGCGGATTTTGAAAAGGAAACTACCATATCTGTGAAGTTTAGGAAACATTCTACAAAAATGACTAACCGATGGAGAAACAATCAGGAAGGCCACACGGCATTTGTTGGTGCGATGCCGAAAATGCAAAGAAGTTGGAGGAGGGCACATCGAGAACCTGATTTAAGCGTTTATTATTGTTTGATTTATCGAATAAACGTTTTGTTTCTTCTACTTTTCGGTTTATTTCAGAGTTCATCAGCTCCTGAATCATTGATCGTACCGAATTGTATCCATTGTTACACCTGATAAAAATCTTCACTCGGAATAGTAGCAGTGATAAAAATTGTTTCTAAATTGTTTTGCCGGAGGATTTCAAGTGTGCCGTGAAAATTGAAGTCATTCTTGTAGAATGTTCCCCAAACTTCACAGATGTGGTAGTTTCCTTTTCAAAATCCGCTCAAAAAATGTACTTTCTGACAGGCAAACTCAAAAACTTTTTTTTTCAATTTTTTTCCAGGTTGTAAACAAAAATCCGTGAACTCTGCATATCCAAATAAATTTGAATGAAACAAAGAACGAAATTGTAACAGTCCAACTCTGGCGAGAACTCTGGTTTTCTCGAGATTTTTCATTGAAATGTCTTCCCTTGCGAGACATGTCCAGTCTTAGTGAAAGATATGATAGAACTGAAGAAACTGCAGTGATCGTACCGGATTGTATCCATTATTGCGCCTAATAAAAATTTCACTCTGAATAGTAACACTGGTATGAGTTGTTTCTCAATTTCTTTGCCGGATGATTTCAAGTGTGCCATGAAAATTGAACAGTCACTCTTGTAGCATTTTTCCTGAGCTTTCCAGATATGGTAGTGTTTTTTCCGAAATCCGCTCAAAAAATGTACTCTTTGACAGGCAAACTCAAAAACTTTTTTTTTCAAGTCCGGACCTGATTTTTTTTCTACCTGCTATGGCATTTGATCAGGTACCAGCAGAGGAATGTGACAGGTGAATTTGGTGAAACAGCAAAACACTCTGTATCTTCGAGACCGATCGCCAAAATTTTTTTCTCTTCTTGATCTCAACTCGCCTCGACATCCTCCATCTGCCATTCACGTATGGCACATACTTTTTGAAACACCCTGTATATGTACATACCGGGTGGCCCACCAAAAACGAAACAGACAAAGTGTCAGGCACTTGACCTCACTTGTTTGTACACTGTGATATGTTTACTGAACGGACATAAGCCCCTTCATGGGTTCGGCAACTACGAGCCAGCCTCCTAGAAGGGGCTGTAACTCTCCGAAAACACTGAAATTAGCATTATCTTGAAAAAAATTGCATCGAATCGAAAAAAACATTAACACCGCTATAAAGACAGCTGAACCAGCTTTGAAATGATGTATCACCCAACCCCAATTGTCATTTAAAATTTTCGAAGGGGCTGCCACCCTGACTACGGGGGTGAAACTCCACGGTTAAATTAATAGCAGTTGAACGTCCCCCTTGTAAACAAAGTTGACCTGTCCGGGCTTATTTCGAAAAAATGAGGGCGAACGCCCGAAAATCTGTCTGTTTCGTTTTCAATGGGCCACCGGGTATATCAGCTGAAGTCTAAATAAATTCGCTCACATCCAGTTGGCACCAACTGTACATACATATTTATCACTTTATCAGTAAAGGTGCATCTTTGGCTGAGTTTTGGTTAGGTTTCAAAAAGCAGTAGATTTAAAAATAGACATCAGGAACGTTAATGGCAGCGCAGTATTAGCAGTAAATAAATCATGCAATCCTATATCAACCAAGCTGCGGTTTATTTTATGGTACTTGAAGTGAACTAAATTTGAGCTGTTTGTTGCGATAAAGAATCATTGATCATTGAAGAGGATGAGAGTTTTGGGAGCAAAGTGAAAACTTCTTCGTCCATTTTACAGGATTATGTTTCGCAAATCGCACAGAAGTTTTCAGTACCAAGATGAGTTATAAGCGCAAAGTTTGTTGTTTGAAAAAAAAATTAGATACCTCTGGGTCTTATTCCACTTCAGTAATGTACTTTCTTTGCTTCTTTGCAGATGCTTGAACTGGTGATGTTGCACATACCTACCTACTTCGAGTATGAATTATTGTAGGTAAGTCAATTTGAATTAGTAATCAAATTTATCGAATAACATCAAAATAGGTAGAGAAAATGAGATACAGAGAGTACCGGTCTTCGGTGGGTATTCGCGATTTCGAGTACCTAACATGCAGCCACATAGCAGAAAAAAGACGAACCGGCAGAAGTCATGCCCGAGTAGGATGAAAACCTTATTCTTGAACTTAATCCTTCATTTTGGCGCGAAAAAGTTAGTGGTAAAGGTGTATAATGACGTCATCAATTAATAAACTTTTAATGAGTGAACCGCACATACCTTCAGAGCAGGATAAACTCTCGAGATGTCTCGAGATTTTCTAGAATTTCGCCGTGAAATGCGATATCCAGGTGTACCTATGAGTTCGACGTGAGCCCTGTACCCCTGTATCTTTTTTTCTGCACTTTTCTAATCCATTAGAATTTTTATTGACAACTCTTTGTAAAACATACTATTGGGTTTCTGGCTCTTCTGTCATGCAATAGGGTAGAAACGATGCTTCTGATGAACTTCTGCGGCATAGCGATCAGTGTTGACTGTGGTGTGTTCAAAATGTGCATATTCTTGGTTCTGTTAATACTTTGTATGGCTGGTACCTCGTGTACATACAAGTCCGTTCCGCCGCCCCTGAGCATTTGTTGCCTTCTGTCAAGCAGTAGATGCCATGAGTAGATGTCATATTATTATGATGTTATTCTGTGGCAGACATATTTTGAGATAGTTGTTTTGGTGCGGTTGGTGGTGGTTGGATGGCGCCGAGATGGCTGATTTACACCTACGTTGTTTCTCCAATAGGTAAGTGGTTTTTATTATTAAGTAACAACATATCTAGCAATCTGCAAAAAGTTGCTTTCTTCATCTGGAGTCTCTGGTGGAACGTAATTTCTTCGTAACAAATAAGCCAGTCTTCTGCATATACGCGCAGTTGAAAGTGCTAAATTTGAAGCCTTGTCGGCTAGGTCCATTCATAAACCATTCAAAAATTATCATATGAACCATAAAACTGATCGTCACAATAGCAATTTCGTCAAATACAAGGAAAGCACTTGGTGGGTTTAATGCTCAGGTATGTGCCATTTCCGCTTTTAAAAGTCTACAGCTTCACTTCAGAAGTAAACCTTGTTTAGCATTGACCAAACAGTAGGTAGGTACCGTTACACTGGTTTTTCTCTGAAATTTTTTCTTACACTTTGTTGTGAGCTTTAGGCAAAAAATGCAACATGTCTTCGAAAGCTCTCATTGCAGGTAGAAATCTTTTTGTAACACTTCTTTGCCGAGGTTTTTGGAAAATGCTTTCAATAATTTCATCTCCTTCCCTTTTAATATCTAATTCCCACAAATTGTTCTAAGATTATATTTTCACCTTGGTATTTCCATCCTCTTCCTCTGACGTCACACCTTTTTTTGCAGTACCTGCTCGAATCCGTGAATCAGATTCAGGGCAGGGAAGATTGGACGATGAAGAAAGGTCATATCCTGTCAATAGACGATGGATAATAATGTTCAAGCATCAACTGCTTTTTAACAATAGCAAGTTCGTGTAGTAAACAAAACCGCTTGAATTTTAAAAAATTAAACCTGAAAACGCTATCATTATCGCTTGGAACAGCTGCTAAAGCTTAGCCAGAATTTAAGGACGGTGGGGACAAAGGCAACGATGGTCACATTAAATTCAGGCTCATTATTGTACCACATAACTTCCCCAAAACAACCGGACTTACCGAGCCGATCAGTGCGATGCTTGAATGTTTGATGGTAGGCCATTCAAGCATTGGGCCGCCGCACGCACAGTCTATCCAGTGCGTGCGGATTTTCTCACTGACTCTATCTATAATCCGTTTTTACGCTGACGGCTATTTTCCACAGATTGCCGTTCTGCCGGTTGCAGGCGTAATACTCGGAGGCTAGCCCAAGGCTCTCTGAGATAAATTTTTCAGGTTTGTGCAGAACTGGATGGGCTGGGGCGCAACAACGTGCCCATCCTAATTCTGACCCGCTGGCACGCGGTTAACGACAGACAGTAATCACTCTAGAGATGGTCTTGATCGTCTTGGAGGACCCTCAAAATGGATAAAGGTATACATTTAGATATGTCATCATCTAATTTTTTCAAGCACAATCTCATAAAACTTTCCCTTTCATTTATGGAGAGCCGGGAAAGTGAAATTATAGGTTTTTTTTCGGGGTGCAAAATATCTGAGCTCGATCGCCAGGTGTTTGAGCACGTAAATTGCCGCCCCGGTTAACTTCAGCGGAATTATTTATGTTGTAGTGAAGTACCTACAGTCTAATTTCTGTCACAGAACATAATTAATGCAATAATATTTTTGTCATTTTCATACTTACTGCTCATACTTGTATTTGTAACCAGCTTACGAAATACAAATTTACCGAAACTTGCCACGTAAATATTTGCCCAATGTTTGTTCACCCCAGACAAGTTTGACTGACACGTGGCAACAACACTAGAAAGGTTTTAAAAATAATCTGCGTTTAATATAAACTGACATTTCCAGCCGCATTACCCTGAATGTTTTGATAATGAAGATGCAAAACAATATCCGGCGACAAACGATGATGATATCTCGATGGAACGAGATGAAAAACGTTTTATCTTGCGGTATTATTCCATGCCGAAAAAGTGATGTGTTTATTTTTATTATTCACCTCCGGTTAATAAGACCTTAGATCTGGATTATCTCTCTTTCAAGTCTCAAGAGTCAAATTCAGGTTTATGAAATCTGTATGTGGTTGAAATTCTAAGCGATATTCAGCAGGAGTGCTATTTTCGTTTACCTACGTACCTATACGAGTAGTACGAGTACCTGGTATGTGACGGTGAGGGTGAATTACATTTATTATCAAAATCTATTCATGTATGTATAATGTAATCAAATAGATAATTGTTTTGGTACTGGCTTTATTGTGCTGGATGATTTTGAATTTAGCTCTCCCCGAGCTCATCTGAATTCGATGCCGATTCCAGTACAGCACAAGAAATGTTAATTGCATGTTGCATTACAGCTGGAAATTTTCGTTCGCACAAAATTGAAATTGCTGCAATTTTTATTGCACGCAGTGCAGAGCAAGAAATATTGTATCAGCTGTTACAAGTTTTAACCTAACCGGTGTGTGTAAATGGCCCATTTCCTGTGCATATGATATGCAAAGAAAGTGACAGTTGTGCCCAGACTTCTTTGAATACACCTTTCGCTGTCGATTTTCTCAAGATTCTCTTTTGAAAATTTTAGCCCGGTCCAAAGTGCAGTTTTTAAATAGGATTGAAGCCTGGAAAATTTAGTATTGTCGCCGATATTATTCTTTTCTATATTATTGTTTCGTATAGCATGGACTATAATAATGGTGTGATTCTATTAGATAATAAAGTTCATAGCCGTATTTTCACAACGACTTTAGGGCACCTCGTTCCGCTGGATCGTACTATTTCAATTACAAAGGAGAAAATAGTATTATTCTTTCAGCTTCGACTGGCGCGAACTAAAATAGTTATTTATGTACCAAGGCCGTAAAGGTGATCTTTTTTGGCCGAATCTGAAGTTTTGCAGACGAGGCGCAGCCGAGGCTGCAAATCAGGTGAGGTCAAAAAAAGACCTTTGGCCGAGGTCCATACATATTTTAAGCGATTCACAGAAAAAAATCATGAGCAAACTTGACAAGACAATCCTGTCAACTCTTTTTTATCCGCGTCACTTTCTGAAATCATTGTATGAAGAAAAACGAGTGATTCATACAATTCTGAAACTCCGTCGGAAATAGGCGAAGCTGCAAATGCAGCAACTTTGGATCTGCTGCCGGAGAATTTGTGGCAAATCTATTAAAAAAAATATGAACTTTTCGTCGAATGGGCCAGATCGTAAGAAGGGTAATAAATAGACCGAACCTCGAACCTGCTTTTCTTGCCTTTTTCCAGATTTCAGCAGACAAAGATTTCCAGGCTGGCGTCTTTTTGGCGTTACAATGTGCTGCCCACATAATGCACGTCATTATTTTCTGAAATCTGGAAGCCGTCACGGCGTAGGACTAGGAGACGTCCGGGCGACGCCACGGTAAATTCATTGTAAATTGTGAGTTGTGAGTTGTGACAATCAAAGAATGTGGCAATAGCAATAATTATTGACATTCCATTGACAGTCAACAAAACGCATGGTACCAACATGACGCAATTTCATTTCACCATGCGATTTTGCGAATTTATGTCTGCGGGTGGGATTGATGAAATTCGTACCATGCCTAATTCGACCTTCTGAGGCTTATTATTGTGGTGATAACGGTTTTTTACTGCTTGGATCTGCGTACTCCTGTAAACAAAAGAATAGAAATTCGCTTCTCCATATCATTTTGAACTTCATCAGTCATTTTTCTGAGTTTGGAAAAAACGAATCTTTCAAAATTCTTGATGCTATCGAACGAAAGTGTGCGTGACTTTCTCGTCTTGCTTACATTCTTATTTGGAATAACTTCACCGCACTTTTAGATCTCCTAAGAACTGCTCTGTTTCGTTAGAAACGATTTTTCTATTCTTTGTGGGCCGTTTTGACACATCTGAAGACAAGATAGGTTCCAAGTAGTTATCGGGTTGTACTTCGAATTCTTGAACCTCAGAAGCTTCAACCTGAAATTTCAAATTTTAAATCGAGAACCGGTATCAGTTATTATTACGCTTGTGCCGTTTTCGATTGGTCTACTGCAGTACAGAGACTCTGTGGACTGATCCTCGATTTCGATACCTGAATGAAGGCTTACGCGTTTCCATTGTTTCCAACAAATGTTGAAAAACTGAAGTTATGCAGCACAAGAAAAACTCAATTGCTAAACAATTGAAATTGAAGTGATCCATTATGCACGATATAAGGCGGCAAAGAAAGGGGTGTCAAAGTGATCCATTTCGCATCAAGTCCCAGGTCTGCAAAAAAAGATCTCCAATTGTTTCTGATTGAATTTATGGAAAGCTCATATTCATCATAGCTTGAAACGGTTCTGGATTTTCTCTTGATTGAAGCACCTTTAGCACCCCCCCATCAAACCGGCATTGACTTTGACCAAAAGATGAAGGTGTTGATGTTGAAGGTGAAGGTAGGTAGTATGACAGACTTGATGCAGCTTTGAGGATGGAAGAGCTTCAGCGGTGGCAAGAAGTTACGTGGATGGTAGTGAATGTTCTAAGCGGGAACATGTTCATGATTATGGTGGCTGGAAACACGTACCCTCGCACGTAGGTACCTATGCTAAAGTCGGCTATTCATCTATCGTGGAAAAAGCATAAAGCAGAAACCAATCGATTCACGTTTCAAAGTCGATGGCACAGGCTGGATCCAGTTTCTCCGGCGATTTTCAAAATTGCAATTTTTCATGTTGAAGAGTGTACGTTTAAAATAAAAATACTTTATCTTTTATGAGGTGATACTTGCTGCTTGCAACTAGTTAATAGCGTTTTCTACTAAAAAAACTCCACACTCCGTGTTCTCTTTGTCAGGGAAATTCCCCAGAAATTTTTCATAAGCAAATGTGCGTACACCCTATCATGGGATTTGGCTATTTCATCATCTCTTGCGCGGCATTTCTATAATTTTTTCTTTATCTTTACTTTATAACTCGGGAATGTGAGCCAAAAAAGTACCTTCCCAACTGTTCTAGCTGACGTGTGTGTCCCGATGAATCTGATGTGTCCCCGGGGCGGTATTAGTGAAGATTGACGGCAAAAGGAATGCAACTTGAAATTGCATTTTGCAAATGAGTATTTTTTATACAAACAAGCTATTTAACTACGGCATACAGATCTCAGATGTGAGCCGATTTTGAAGTTGATGATCTGGCAGAAAGAATCAGTTCTTGCGTGTTAGCTGCGGCCTGTGCAAGTATGGCACAAAACGTTCAGTTGAGGGCACCACGGGCGTTATTGGCACAATGCCCATAGTAAACGTACTGCATCCTTTGGGCCCAGAGGCCTTCGGGAAAATACACCGTCGGTCTGGGGCGTTATTATTCTCATAACGCCCTCAATACCTTAATTACTATAACATGATTATTATTGTTGCTGAAATTTTAATTTCCTCAAATGCTTCAATTAAGATATCCTTTCTTGTGGTGTCCACACACCGTGACTTCCATGGGGCCGGAATAATCCAGTCTCGTTTCTCCGAATACTGTCCCTCTTGACCTTTTATTTATCCACTTGCATTCCAGGAGCTCTTCCGCATTCTCGGCACTGCTGCGCTCGTTTCGCTCTTGTTATTTCGCATTCTTTGCATCTCCGGCACGCTTTTTTTTTTTTGTTTTCGTTATAGTGGGGTAGGTACAGCATTATACGATGCATAACCTAAATTAAATAATGCACTTTTTCCTAATAAATCAGCATACATTTATCAAAATTCCATGGAGGATCTTTTTCCAATGTCCTAAGAAATAACCCAGAGGCCTCGTAATTTTCTGATTCTTTTCACGAAAAAGCGACACTTTTTTATTTAAACAGCTGCTATAACCGAACCGCAGAACTCAGAAAAACGATCAAGGGTCATAATCGCGGTGTTCAATTACTTGCAATGGCTCGATGGTTAGCAGTAGGTCCTGTAGTTCTGCGGAACCCGATAAAATCAGTGTGTCATCTTTTTTCCAGCAAAGATGGTATGATGTTTCATCCAAAGTCATCTTTTACATAATGGAGTGATGGCATGGTAATCGCCTGATGACTATCAGTCACTTTTTCGGGCATCAGTTTGATAATCACAAACCAAGATGGCGGCTCCACAAAAAAAAGTTGACTGTCTTAATTAAGAAGATAGTAGGCCTAGAAAATAGCTGTAACTGTTATTTATTTCTGACGTCCCCTTTAGGCAAATATTCGGCAAATAACAAATTTCACCCCGATATCTCCAAAAATAGGTGATTTAATGCTGAGAATACAGCCTTGATCTCTGATATTTTGTGAACCACAAACTGTCCATACTTTTCAGCACAATAACACTGTCGACCATCAGCTTTCGTGATTTTCCAGAATCTGGTCCTTCAGCTTGCATCTCAGCGAAGTTGCAGTCAAGGAATTGGCCGGGATCTTAGTGGAGCTACTTGAGTTCTTCGGTTGTCCTTCCTTCTCATGCTGCCTTTCCTGCTCCTCTTGTTCCTCCTGCTACTGATGCACCTCCTGCTCCTGCTGCATGTTTGAAATAATTCAAGTTTGGGAACGCTTTCTCTGATTAATTCGTAAATTTATTCCAATGTTCCAAAAAACTTTTACTTCTATGTGTACAGGAACTAACTGCATTCACCAGAGGTGAATACTGAAAATGTATCTCACTCTTAAAACTCAATACTCAGTAGATGTGACCGTTAGATGAACAAAGAGATACAGTCGCAATGCAAGATATTACTACGGCGGCGGTAAATGGAAGTTGGGAGTTTTAGAGTGGGCTCGGCTTTTCCCTTTCGAGCTCTTGTTCACTCATTTTCCCCCCTTTGAAATGTCAATTTCCTTGCTATGTTGCCGCATTTAGTGATTTATGCGGTTCCGACTTTGAATGGTTTAATATACAGGGTGATTCACCACCAAATGGACATAGCTTAAGGGTAGGTCCAGTTTTTCCAGGCGAACCAGGATCTGGTTTTGAAATTTCCATAAATTTGTTCGTTTCGAAGCTACAGGGTGATTCATGTATTTCGTAGAATTTTTTGATAAGCTGTATCTTCAGAACGACTCAATGGATTCGATTGAAATTTTGTGAGTTAATTCTTCCATTGATAGCTGACACATCGCCCTATCAAATAGTTCAAAATTTCCAGGGCCGGCTTCGAAAAAAAAACTTCAAAGCTTTTTTAAAAAAAAAGACATTCTGTATGCATATTTTTTAAAATTTATTTCCATATTCAGAAACCACATGGAACATGCTAATAATATCGCAAAAAAAATTGCTTGGCACCATTGAGCTGTCAATAAAATTTTGATGATCCTGAAAATTTTTGAGGTTAGGAATTTTTGTAAATTGATTATTCAAAATATTTGCAAATGATCTATTATGGCCTTGAATTTCAGCCGTTTCGTCAAAAAAAAAATTTAAAAATTTTCCACGTTTTTTCGGTAGAAAAAAAAAATTTCATCAGAATTTGAAAAAAAAATTTTGTTACATCCTTCAACTTCACTTCTATCCCACATTGAGCTGAAATTGAGAGACGTGACATGAATTTTTCGAAAATTTTGATGAAATTTTTTGTTGCTCCTAATTAGGTACTGGAAAACGTTAAAAAAAATTTTTTATTTTTGTGACGAAACGGCTGAAATTTTAGGCCATGATAGATCATCAGCAAATATTCCAAATTATCAATTTACAAAAAATCCTAACCTTAAAAATTTTCAGGACTATCAAAATTTTATTGACAGCTCAATGGTGCCAAGCAATTTTTTTTGCGATACTTATAGCATGTTTCATGTAGTTTCTAAATGTGAAAATAAATTTGGAAAAATATGCATAAAGAACGTCTTTTTCGAAAAAAATTTGAAGTTTTTTTTATCAAGGTCGGCCCTGGAAATTTCGAACTACTTGATTAGGCGATGTGTCAATTATCAATAGTAGAATCAACTTACAAAATTTCAATCGAATCCATTGGATCGTTCTAAAGATATGGCTAATTCAAAAAATCGACAAAATACATGAATCACCCTGTAACTTCAAAACAAACAGCGTTAGAAAATTTTCAAAGCCAGATCCTGGTTTGCCTGGAAAAACTGGACCCACCCTCAGGCTATGTCCATTTGGTGGTGAATCACCCTGTAGATACCCTACACAGATAAACTTCACCTAGCCCACCCACTCGGTAATTTGTTTCACGTTGTTCCTTCACCCCTCGACCGTCCCCGACGTCATAAGTCAGGTGAAATATATAAATTATTATCTAGATATAATTTATGATAATGATCGATTTTGCTAGGCTTTTTGACATGAAACATGTGCGGTGGGTCAGGAAACAATGATTTACATTTTCATCCCATCTCATTCCACATTCCCACACTATCGATGTGTCGTGTTTACCGCACGCACCACCAAAGAGGATGGAGGTTGTGGGAATGCAATCGTCGCTTCGATAATTAAGTTCCAAAACAAACCCGACGTATAAACTATGAGAAATTTAATTAGGAGTTGCGTGATGGTACTTATTGGCTTTCTCTCTCACACACCGAAACTCCGGTAGTTTATTATGTTTCAACATTCAAGAAGAAATCTTTATACCTAATCGATATACACTGCAGTGAGTTCTCCTGAGGCTCTCGTCAAAGTATCCCATAAAGCTTCGGGACAAGCGTGGAAGGACGGTAAATCTCCGCTGCAAAAAACCGCTTTCGCCGCTCTTAGTTCTGTTGCTCAAAAAGTATTTACTACGAGTGTTAATTGTTTATAATACGCTTTGCCGGAAAATGCAAATGTTCTATCTTAAATACACAGAGGAAAAAACTATGAGGACCCAGCAATAAAACTGAATTAAAATATTGATTTCAAGTGTAACCTGTATTATTTCCGAAAGAAATCAATAAATAGTATGGCCATTCTATTAAATAACACGAAAAAAAGTTAGTGGGAAGTTTTCAGAGGCATCTACACTCGTTTTCCTTCCCAATTTATTGTTATTGGCGCATAAAGCCGGGATGGATGGCATGCTGGCCTGCCTCTCTTTCCGAGAGCCATAAGCCGGAGCGCGATAAACTTGGTGACAAGGACCTGCTATATGTTTTTAATTAAGGAGTTGCCGTGCGATGGAAAAATTACTCACCGATAATATTCCAATTGATACATATTTCCGCATGATTATTGCAGACACATTTTATAATAAATTAATAATGCACACAAACTCGGAAATGTTCTCGAAATCTGCATATGCGGAGGTTTCACGGCGTTTCCATATTTCAAATTTTCATGTTTGATTTGTGATATTGACAAGAGGGATCACATGACCTCTTCATTTTGAGCGCCGCGGTGGAACTGGTCTCCCGTACAGGTACGTAGGTCGACGGCGTCGACGCCAAAACAAGGATGCATCACGACGCTTCAAACCTGCCGCCGCGTCATATTCTCTCGTCGAGAGCGCTACGTATGTCTGTGCCGCATGTAATTCGTGCATTTCTTTGGCTCCTTCGCTTCTTCATTTCCGCGGTAAAATTGCACAAGCACATTTTAATCATGACGGTAGCGCTCCACAGTGCTATTGCGTATATGCTCGAAGAAAAACAAATGAAACATGGTCGCGTCGCGAGCTCTCCGGGTCGAGAGGGCTTCCTCCGGCAAGTATACACAATTGAAGCTGCTGGAGCTTCAGTTTAAGCGGATTGTTGATGCTGTCGCACTTGCCCGAAAGCGCCTGCCTCTTGGACTGGCACAGTGTTTGTTTGGCCTGTTCAGCTTTATTAATTATGTTCTATGACTTCTATGTTGTCAGTATGTTTGCGATGTGGCTATATTTCTGTCTTTGAAGTAGGCAGTGCCAGTGCCGGATTTATTGGTGTGGAGGCCCCGGGGCGATAATAAATGGTAAGGTCTCAAATCATGAGGGGGAAGCGGAAAGTGCAGGGGGCAGAGCGCCCCCGAAAAGCGCGCCGCAACGAAAAAGCATCGTTTTTGAACTGATGATGTTGAATGAGTTCTGGAATTTCATTTATCTACTCCCGTATCGTACTGGCCACTTTTCGACACGGATACGCGTGTCGTACTGGCGCTCAACTTTTATGACACTGAACGGCGTTGCTACCCCTGGATTTTCCAATTTTTCTCAAATATTAGAGGCAAAATAGATAAAATAGTATATTGCACTCGTTTAATAAGACGTTTCGTCACACTCCTTCCTTTGGGACCCTCCTCACTGCGTTCGTCGTGCCCCAAAAACAGTCGTGTGACAAACTTCGTCTTATTAAACTCGTATCATAATATACTATTTTGGTGCTATTCTGTGAAAATCACTATAGCGATGTAAGCTACATCGCACTGTAACCTACATCGCGCTGTAAGGTAGCCTCCTACACCCCTTACATCCAGGGCGAAATAATCGAATTCTCTCTCGAGATCAAATGCCATGCCATCCCTACTGGAGAACATATTCTATCATCAGCACGAGGCAAAATGGAATATCTACTACTTGTGCAAGTAGTGTGCCAGAAATGCAGCTGCATTCTGCAGTTGCACCATCGATAACCACTACAATAACACATCAACTGGATAAAGAAGTTGAAGTCTACATTCCGTTCTGTCTGTCACTTGCTGGTTCTCGGACACGACGACCTTGCAAGTTGCAAGGAGTGCTCCAAAGAAAGGAGTGTGACAGACAATATTATACGTCTGACGTCTGGCCTTTTACCAGGGTTGCCATCTTTCCGGGATTGAAAACCGCGCCACTTTCAAAAAATATCGCCCAAAATCGCCTACTACCTACTAGTTTTGGAAAACTAATAGAATATTTTTGAAAAATTTTTTGAATTTATTATTCTTTTACATAGGTAGGTAACTCAAAACAACATAGGTAACTAAAAATATATCTTGAAATCTTGAAAATTTAACAAAAGTACCATAAATCTTAAATTGCACTTCACAACCATACTGCCCCATTTTAGCTTATACCCTCGACACACATGACGTTATTAATTAGCATTAAGAGGGCGCATACACGTGACGTTTATAATTTTTCAAAGGCATTTTCAGGCGTATTTCTCAACTGAACGCAAAACTATTTGGCACGAACACGGCAGCAATCATCCTCCAGGGTATAAAACAATGATTCCATCAGTTTCTTCACTGCTTTTTGAATAAATAAGCAATAAGCAAAAACTGAATTCTTTTTTTCCTGGGTCGGGATTTAACGTTTAGCGAATGAACAGTATTTCAATCCCTAGGTCACTTTTTGCTGAAACTTACAGTAAAAGGTCATCAAACGAAATTGCTTGGTTTTTGAGATCATGCCTTTGCAAAAAGTAGATGCACTCCGAAATTTTTTCACCACTCAACAGTTTGGCTACTGTCTGACAGGTGTCGCTGCACCAGGACATCCCTGAGGTAACTCGGATATTCCTTGCTGGCAAGTTTTATTTACCTCGATTGACAGGTATTGTCAAAATTTAAGGTTAAGAGCGACTGTCATTGTCATTAAGGTTAAGAACGATTGTCAATGTCAATTATACCTTGAAATAAAAGCAAGAAGACCATAATACATCGGTTTTATTAGGTACCTACAAAAATTCATTCAGAGGTGTCGTACTCGTAAGTATCCTGGTCAACACAGGGTAAAAAGTTGTCCATGAATGAGAATAATCCTCACAGTGCGTGACATTGTCCCACTGACCGTCACGTTTAATTACAGGGCATCTCCCTACTACACTTTCTGATTTCTTGTTTTGCGCCGTTTATAATAATAGGTACCAAACACAACACAACACCACACCACAATCCACACCAGTCACAACACATCTTTGCCGGTCCAAAAGTAGCTGCAAAATTAAGCAATAAATTAGCTCTCATTTCAGATTTCTAGCATTCGAAATTTACCTGCAACTTTAATAATTGGAATATCTATAATTTTCTTGAAATGCGGCAGCAAGCTGAGCAGGAAGCACCCTTGTTGAGTTGAGAGCCTTTGTTGAGGGCAAAACACGACGCGACTGTGACACAAATTGGAAATTTCAGGGGTTCAGCTGACGCCTGACGACTCTGACGTGTATGTGTCAACTGACTGCGATCACTCGATGTCGATGATAGCCACACTTGTGAGCAAGCTCGTGGCAAGCTCCTAGGCTTTGACATTGCTTCTGATGGCCTTTGAGGCCTTCTTCGTTTTTTGAGACGCTCTCTTTGTCTCCGTCGTCGACAAAGTTGTCGGTGCTGAGATCGTTGTCGGGTGACGAGATGGTGCTGGTTTGCTGCAAAACGTCATGCCATCCATGGCTTCGATGCTTGCGGGGCTCTGCCTTTCTCCAGCGACAGGTCAGGTTTCGCCTCCCTCGGCTTGGATCGAGGCTTGGATTCAGGCCCGGTGGCCCGGCAGGGGTGGTGGTGGCCGCTGTAACGAGCCGCAGAGATCGTCGAGCGGTTCCAGCTATCGCTGTAGTTGTCACTGTTGCCTTTCAAACGGAGTTGCAAAACGATGCCTTGTGTGCTTTGCGAAGTGCGGATTCTATTAAGGCAAGACTTGTGACTCCTTGGAGTTGTGGCGCTGAGATGAGAGAGAGTTTGCTTGAAGTCATCTGTTTTGGGAGAGTGATAAAGAAACTGTGTCACTCTTAAATGACAGACGCAACAGACTGAATTCTAACCAAAATCACTACACTGTCGGAATCGAAATATCAAAAAAACGCCCTCTCACTGTTGGTAGCTCACTATACACTTTCCTTCTAGTAGAAAACTGCACTTTCGATTGTTTCCAAATTATAATTTTATCATATTAATTCAGCTACTTGCGGAAAGATGACTCTTCAATGCCCCCTCTTAAGTCTATTTGTCATTAGGGCCAAATTCAAATTTGATGGCGAATGTTATCCGATTGATGGCCAGATCTTTGTACCAAACAGTCTCGTGAAATTATTACACATATAGCTTAATAGGCCAGGTGGTATGTCGGTAAAATCACTACAATCTGGAAAAAACTCCGACCAAAGCTTTTATGGTGTCAAACTCTTGGTAAGGTCAGTAGTTAGGTATCTACCACTGAGTTTCCGCCCAAAAACGAGTTGTGCTGATTCCTCCACATCTGCGCGAAGGTAAAGGATGCCTCGAAAGTGCAAAAAGACCTGTTAAACCTCCGTACTTTTTCGTTATATTTGCCTAAATGCAAACGTACAACTCTTACGCAAACATTGAAAGCATCTGTCATCATCTCTGTGCCAGTCTTACTGTTGAAAAAAAGATATCTTCGTGCGGGTCAGATAAATTACATTAAATCGTTTTTCCACACAAGAAAACGATGGAGCAACATGTATTTTATATGTTTTCTAATAACTCGTATCCATTGAGCCCATTTATGGCATTCAAGTTTGAATACCAGCATTTTTGAAGATTTTGCCAGCAAAAAAGTGAATAATTGTTACCCGCCTGTTCAGCAGCAATTTTTTCAATTTTACCAAACACCGTTTGCGGAAATTTCATAAGGAATGAAAAGCTCAAACTCTTCTCTAACGATATCGTGCCTGGCTTAACCGCGGCACGCACTTGAAAGTCTAAAAAACTGATTTCTTTTCGAAAGGTCCTGTTTCACCCGCGTGCGGCCGTGCCTACTTGACATAGACCGGACTGATCACACGAGCTTGGAAATGTACTCTTTTAGTGGAGCGGTTGAAGCTCGCTAACGCGTCTCCTTAACGAGTTATTTTTTTTAGAGTATAACACTCTGGAACCATCACCATTCGATTGAGAAAACATCAGGCTTCAGAATATATAAATTTCAGCAAAATCGCGAGGTACCGACATCGAATTTTTGGCAATCAAACCTCGAGAAGGTCCGATTTTTCAAGGGATTTTATCACTTACAAAAACTGAATTTTCTCGAAAAATATACGGTCTTGATGGCAGGTTCTGACGTCAATTTATAGAGAATTTCTTGGGCAACATTTTGATGTACGTCACTTTCACTCTGTTTCCCTGATTAACTCGGAAAACAAAAAAATGTGCAGAAAACAGCGACGAAATTTGCCAGTGTCCGCGTTCCCTTTACGATAACTTTCGAATTCACGGTATCAAATTGGGATTTTTTCACACAAAAATGTTCCTCAATTTATTCTGAAAATATAATCCCGCATAACATATAATCGCGTTTTGAAAATAAAGGCGTCAGAAGCAAAAACATCGGAGCGCGCGCTCCCGTCCAACTGTCAGCCGCCCAGTATTTGGAACTCGATTTGGAACATGGGCTATGAGGTGTAAAAATTTTTCTCGACGTTATTTTAGATGATTGAGTGATGAAACTTTATATAATGGTTTTATAGACAATTACCTCTCTCTTTGCAAATTATTGGGACCATACCATCCTGCAGAGCCCCTACAAGGTCGCTGCAAGGGCTTCTTTGGTTTAAAAAATTACCGCTAACCTACTGCAGAGCAGATATTTTTGTTTTTTTTTCCTCTTCATTTTTTTTTTATACGTCACTTCTTATTCAGAACTGTATGATCTAAAATATGTAATGCCAAGTGGTAATCAGACTCCAATACCAAAGCAGTATTGGAGGAAATACCTACCTTACACTTCTGCGTGATTATCTAAATAGATACCTATATATCGAAGTTCTATAAATTCAGCGGTGCAGTCAAGTGGTGGGCTACGGGACTATAGCCTCTCCCCAGATTACCAATTTTTCGCCCTTTTTTAGAGAATTTTAGCCCTTTCTCGAGTTTCGAAGAGACATTTCGTTCCCAGTTATTGGCTCAGCCTCCCACGACAAAATCCTGTCTGCGCCACTGAGTATCTGAAGTCAGGTTTCTATGTTTTGTATACTTATCGCAATGTCTGCATGAGGTACAATGGTTCTTGATCAATTTTAATGGGAAATAAGTGGAAAATTAAATTCATCAAACGAATGAAATGTCCTCATCGTCATCGGCATCATTATCGCCATCGTTCTCATTTTGAATTATTATTATTTTTGATTGGTTTTCTTTCGCAACCTTTGAATTTGCAAGCCTCAGTGCATTTTAAATGTTCCTTCAGGCACTGGCATTTCAATGTTGAGTAGTTTTTGTCTTTGCAAAAAATGTCCAACATCTCCCAGACTTCATTTGGGATGAGAGGCCGTAGCGAGATAGTTGGTGAAATATAGTTTTTTTTTTAATGTATTTTCCCAACCGAAACGAAAAATGTCCAATCCAGGCAATGAGCCCACATTGCTGTTTCACCATATGTGACATACGCCCTTACAGATCATAATAGAAATTTTAATGTAGAAAAAAAGTATAATTATAATAATTTGACAGGATGCGACACTACCAATGGCTTTTTCAAAATTGGAAAGAAAACGGCATTCGATCTTGCTAGGACGAGACTAAATGAAGTTAAATCGCTAGCGCATTTTGCTGGAAATGTACATGATGTTTCTGGCAATATTGAAATCTCGAGACGATTCATCAAGATTTTGTTCAGATGAAAAAATGACATCAAAACACTTGACGATTTGCGACGTCACCTCACCCTTGACAAGCTCAAGCCGTCTTCCAAAATTCCTCCAACGGAGGACGCATTTCGGCAGCACGTCTTAAGGTAGCCATTTACTTGCCTGTATCAGAAAACACTGAAAAATTTCTTTTCAGATGTATGTTGCAGTGTCACATAATATGGCGAAACCGTAATGTGGGCTTATTGCCTGAATTGGACATTTTTCGTTTCGGTTGGGAAAATACGAGGGAAAATACATCAAATTATATTTCACAAACTATCTCCGTACAGCCTCTCATCCCAAATGAAGTCGGGGAGATGTTGGACATTTTCTGCAAAGACAAAAACTGCTCAACATCGAAATGCCAGTGCCTGAAGGAACATTTAAAATGCACTGAGGCTTGCAAATGCAAAGGTTGCGAAAACCAATCAAAAATAATAATTATTCAAAATGAGAACGATGGCGATAATGATACCGATGACGATGAGGACATTTCATTCGTTTGAGGATTTAATTTTCCACTTATTTCCCATCAAAATTGATCAAGAACCATTGTGCCTCATGCAGACATTGCGATAAATGTACAAAACATAGAAACCTGACTTCAGATACTCAGTGGCGCAGACAGGATTTTGTCGTGGGAGGCTGAGCCAATAACTGGGAACGAAATGTCCCTTCGAAACTCGAGGACGGCACCGCTGAATTTATAGAACTTCGATATATATGTATCTATTTAGATAGTCACGCAGAAGTGTAAGGTAGGTATTTCCTTCAATACTGCTTTGGTATTGGAGTCTGATTACCACTTGGCATCACATATTTTAGATCATACAGCTCTGAATAAGAAGTGACGTGTAAAAAAAAAATGAAGAGAAAAAAAAACCAAAAATATCTGCTTTGCAGTAGGTTAGCGGTAACTTTTTAAACCAAAGAAGCCCTTGCAGCGACCTTGTAGGAGCTCTGCAGGATGGTATGGTCCCAACAATTTGCAAAAGGAAAGGTAATTGTCTATAAAACCATTATATAAAGTTTCATTACTCAATCATCTAAAATAACGTCAAGAGAAATTTTTACACCTCATAGCCCATGTTCCAAATACTGGGCGGCTGACAGTTTGACGGGAGCGCGCGCTCCGATGTTTTTGCTTCTGACGCCTTTATTTTTGAAACGCGACTATATGTTATGCGGGATTATATTTTCAGAATAAATTGAGGAACATTTCTGTGTAAAAAAATCTCAATTTGATATCGTGATTTTGAAAGTTATCGTAAAGGGAACGCGGACACTGACAAATTTCGTCGCTGTTTTCTGCACATTTTTTTGTTTTCCGGGTTAATTAGGGAAACAGAGTGAGAGCGACGTACATCAAAATGTTGCCCAAGAAATTCTCTATAAATTGACGTCAGAACCTGCTATCAAGACCGTATATTTTTCGAGAAAATTCAGTTTTTGTAAGTGATAAAATCCCTTGAAAAATCGGACCTTCTCGAGGTTTGATGGCAAAAAACTCGATGTCGGTACCTCGCGATTTTGCTGAAATTTATATATTCTGAAGCCTGATGTTTTCTCAATCGAATGGTGATAATTCCAGAGTGTTATACTCCAAAAAAAATAACTCGTTAAGGAGACGCGTTAGCGAGCTTCAACCGCTCCACTATTTTCCAGCTTTAAAACGCAACCATTATTATTAAGACTTTGTACATTGATTTATGAAGAAATTATATATTATTTTATCATTAATGGTTGTGTTTTAAAGCTGAAAAAGAGTATATTTCTAAGCTTGTGTGATCAGTCCGGTCTATGTCAAGTAGGCACGGCCGCACGCGTGTAAAATATAACCGTTCGAGAAGAAATCAGTTTCCTACCCTTTCAAAAAGCGTGCCGCGGTTAAGCCAGATATAATATCATTAGAAAACAGTTCCAGCTAGTCATTCCCTATGAAATTTTCAAGAACGGTGTTTGGTAAAATTGAAAAAACTGCTGCTGAACAGGTGGGTGAAAATTTTTCACTTCTTAGCGGGCAACATCTTCAAAACTGCTGTTATTGAAATTTTAACGCCATAAATGAGTTAAATGAGTACAAGTTATTGGAAAACATCCGAAATACATGTTGCTCCATCGTTTTCTTGTGTGGAAAAACAATTAAATGTGATTTATCTGACCCGCACAAAGAAATCTTTTTTTTCAACAGTAAGAGTGGCACAGAGATGATGACAAATGCTTCCAATGTTTGCGTTAGAGTTGTAAGTTTCCATTGAGACAAATATAACGAAAAAGTACGGGGGTTTAACAGGTCTTTTTGCACCTTCAAGACATCCTTTACCTTTGGGCAGATGTGAAGGAATCAGCACAACTCGTTTTTGGGCGGAAACTCAGTGGTAGATACCTACTGACTTTACGAAAAGTTTGACACCATAAAAGCTTTGGTCGGAATTTTTTCTATCCGCATCTACCACTGAGTTTCCGCCCAAAAACGAGTTGTGCTGATTCCTCCACATCTGCCCAAAGGTAAAGGATGTCTTGAAGTTGCAAAAAGACCTGTTAAACCCCCGTACTTTTTCATTTTATTTGTCTCAATGCAAACGTACAGTTCTAACGCAAACATTGGAAGCATTTGTCATCATCTCTGTGCCAGTCTTACTGTTCAAAAAAAAAATTTCTTTGTGCGGGTCAGATAAATCACATTTAATTGTTTTTCCACACAAGAAAACGATGGAACAACATGTATTTTGGAAGTTTTCTAATAACTTGTACTCACTGAACCTATTCATAGCGTTTAAATTTCAATACCAGCATTTTTGAAGATGTTGCCCGCTAAGAAGTGAATAATTTTCACCCGCCTGTTCAGCAGGAGTTTTTTCAATTTTACCAAACACCGTTCTCGAAAATTTTACCGTCCTACACCGTCCTATAAATTTTATAGGAAATGACAAGCTGGAAAAGTTTTCTAATGATATTATATCTGGCTTAACCGCGGCACGCTTTTTCAAAGTGTAGGAAACTGATTTCTTTTTGAGCGGTTCTATTTTACCCGTGTGCGGCCGTGCCTACTTGACATAGACCGGACTGATTACACAAGCTTGGAAATGTACTTTTCCAGCTTTAAAACACGACCATTAATGATAAAATAATATATAGTTTCTTCATAAATCAATGTACAAAGTCTTATTAACAACGGTCGCGTTTTAAAGCTGGAAAAGAGCACATTTCCAAGCTCGTGTAATCAGTCCGGTCTATGTCAAGTAGGCACGGCCGCACGCGGGTGAAACAGGACCTCTCGAAAAGAAATCAGTTTTCCAGACTTTCAACTGCGTGCCGCGGTTAAGCCAGGCACGATATCGTTAGAGAAGAGTTTGAGCTTTTGATTCCTCATGAAATTTTCGCAAACGGTGTTTGGTAAAATTGAAAAAATTGCTTCTGAACAGGCGGGTTAAAATTATTAACTTTTTTGCTGGCAACATCTTCAAAAATGCTGTTATTGAAATTTTAATGCCATAAAATTTGATCTTACTCAAATTTTCAACATTGTTTCCCACATGTTTCAACATTGTTGAAAAAATATGTCTTCTATTTTTAATAACATAACATATTTGGTCAAATGTGCTCAGTTGCGTAAGTAGGAGGATGGGGGGGCTTTCCTTTTTGCCCCTATATCTTCTACGCCACTAAGAAATTTTTCAAAGCGGAATGCATTTTTAGATTTCTTATTTAATTCAGCATCAGTCATTCTTGTAAGATTTTGATTGGACGCCTCATTTTCGACATAATCTTGAATAGATACTGTGCCAATTTCATTGAGACGGGGCTCGTACATATGTATACAGGTGTCTCGAAAGTATCGCATTCCGAGTCCAGAGCGTCATGGTGGACCCTCCCAGGAGCAAGAAAAAATAGAAACATTTTTTTGAAAGACCCCCTTATGAAGATATGGAGCTTTGAATTTTGCTCATTACGGGAGCATTTCATATCAGCTTCACCCACCTTGTAGATCGCACTTTTCAGTTTTCAGTGCTGTTGAGAAGTTTCCAGCGAAACCAGATAACAGCCGCAGTCAAATTATATTATCTACTGTTTGTTTTATTATTTTCTTTCGGCTAGAATAACGGATCATGATTCGGAAATCCGCTGACTGGATTGGTTGGATTGGTTGCACGTGAAATAGCCAACCAACCCCGTGAGCGGATTTCTGGATCATGATTCGTGATCCTGGCCGAAAGAAAGCGGCTACTGTTTTTTTTTTTCGGTTATTATTGACTATAAAATACATGGGTGTTCGTATAAGAATTAGTTTATTTAGATTTACTTAATTTTTAGGTAGGTACAGGGAAAATCATTCGTGTATATACAGGGAATGATAACAATAATGAAAATAAGGAGAAATAATAAAACAAACAAACAAACAAACAGCAGTATTTTCTATATACTTAGTATAAAAACTAAAAAGTGGTAAAATCTTCTTTAGCGATGGTTTCTAAAATTCCGCCTGCATTGCCTCTTTGGACAGCGGCACTAATCCTTTGAAGTAGGTAAAAACTTGAATTTTTGTCACCGGTTTTAAGTGAAATCTTTTGTCGAATTAACTTCGCTAGAGATAATCCTGCGTTACCCAAACTCCGCTAGTTTCAATGACAACGGGCACAAAGTGGAACTTGTCAGTAAGGTTGGCGTATTTTCTTGATTTTTACGTTTCTCGTCTAGCTGCGGGTGAGCCGGCGTTTATCGCTGCGTTGCGGACGTAAGAAGAGGAAAATGTGTTTGTGCAAGAAAAGTTCCACACGAGACATTTTCCTTGTGTCCATGGTGTTAGGGACATGCCGTCTGGTCTTTTGCCATCAGAGCGACAGCATCCTGAGTATAGCTACTATCCTGAGGGTTCGAGGTTCGAGAGCTGCTGGTGTGTCGGCAGAAAGTAAGGCACGGGCTAATAAATCATTCACAGACGAGTGGCGACTAGCGAGATGGTTTGCTGATACTTTTTAGTTTTACATAATAGTCCACGGTATCCTCGGGCGTCTGCGATTTCACCACAAATACATTTGTGGGGGTGGTAAACATTTCAACCTAAACGAAGAGCAACGGCTATGCGAAAAGTTTCGTTAGGTAAATGAAGGCCAAAATGTGTGGATGCGAGTAGTATATATTGGAAATAGAATTTCAGCTGGAATTAATTCAAACAAAAACGATTTTTCCACCATGGCAAGCTTTCATTCCTTATTCAACATATCAAATGTACTCATTTCTGGGACTGCTACAAATCAGTATACAGAGTGGAAGTTTATTATTTTTCTTCATTTTCTTTCTTTCTTGAAGAACTGATGACCAGAAAAAACGGTTTCCGGCTAGTTTGATAAGACTTTGGTCTTCCAATAAACATACCCAAAATATACCACCCAGCAGCTCCTGTGTATATCAAGTTACAGGGTGGAAACTATTTTTTATCTCCAATTTCTTTCTTGGACAAATTGATCTAAATTGGAGCCGGTTTCAGTTATTTTGCAAGCTTATAATGTCATACTAAACATTTGAAACTAATATATCCCTGTAACTGCTGCTTTTTAATTTACAGGGTGAAGTCATTTTTACGTTTCAATTTTTTTCTTGGTGGAATCGGCTCACACAACAACTGCGAATGGTTCTTCTCTAAACTTGGAGTTTCTGGTCAAATATATCGAAAATACACGTTTCCACTACAGCTACGTTTTCATTTACACAATCTAAATGTTTGGGTATATTACATCAAAACTTCGAAAAATCTGTAGCAGAAATGTGTATTTTTGATATGTTTGACTATAAACTCCAAGTTTACAAAAGATTCATTTGCAGTAAGTTGTGTGATAGGCCAGGCGGTATGTCGGTAAAATCACTACAATCTGGAAAAAACTCCGACCAAAGCTTTTATGGTGTCAAACTCTTCGTAAGGTCAGTAGTTATCTACCACTGAGTTTCCGCCCAAAAACGAGTTGTGCTGATTCCTCCACATCTACGCGAAGGTAAAGGATGCCTCAAAAGTGCAAAAAGACCTGTTAAACCTTCGTACTTTTTCATTATATTTGCCTAAATGCAAACGTACAACTCTTACGCAAACATTGGAAGCATCTGTCATCATCTCTATGCCAGTCTTACTGTTGAAAAAAAAATTTCTTTGTGCGGGTCAGATAAATTACATTTAATCGTTTTTCCACACAAGAAAACGATGGAGCAACATGTATTTTGTATGTTTCTAATAACTCGTATCCATTGAACCCATTTATGGCATTCAAATTTCAGTAACAGCAGTTTTGAAGATGTTGTCAGCAAAAAACTGAATAATTTTTACCCGCCTGTTCAGCAGCAATTTTTTCAATTTTACCAAACACCGTTTGCGAAAATTTCATACGGAATGAAAAGCTCAAACTCTTCTCGAACGATATCGTGCCTGGCTTAACCGCGGCACGCACTTGAAAGTCTAAAAAACTGATTTTTTTTCGAGAAGTCCTGTTTCACCCGCGTGCGGCCGTGCCTACTTGACATAGACCGGGCTGATTACACGAGCTTGGAAATGTACTCTTTTCCAGCTTTAAAACGCGACCATTATTATTAAGACTTTGTACATTGATTTATGAAGAAATTATATATTATTTTATCATTAATGGTCGTGTTTTAAAGCTGGAAGAGAGTACATTCCCAAGCTTGTGTAATCAGTCCGGTCTATGTCAAGTAGGCACGGCCGCACGCGGGTAAAATGAAACCGCTCGAAAAGAAATCAGTTCCCACACTTTCAAAAAGCATGCCGCGGTTAAGCCAGATATAATATCATTAGAAAAGAGTTCCAGCTTGTCATTCCCTATAAAATTTTCGAGAACGGTGTTTGGCAAAATTGAAAAAACTGCTGCTGAACAGACAGGTAAAAATTATTCACTTCTTAGCGGGCAACATCTTCAAAAATGCTGTTATTGGAATTTTAACGCCATGAATGGGTTCAGTGAGTACAAGTTTTTAGAAAACATCCAAAATACATGTTGCTCCATCGTTTTCTAGTGTGAAAAAACAATTAAATGTGATTTATCTGACCCGCACAAAGAAATCTTTTTTTTAACAGTAAGACTGGCACAGAGATGATGACAAATGCTTCCAATGTTTGCGTTAAGGTTGTACGTTTGCATTGAGGCAAATAAAATGAAAAAGTACGGGGGTTTAACAGGTCTTTTTGCACCTTCAAGACATCCTTTACCTTTGGGTAGATGTGGAGGAATCAGCACAACTCGTTTTTGGGCGGAAACTCAGTGGTAGATACCTACTGACCTTACGAAGAGTTTGACATCATAAAAGCTTTGGTCGGAATTTTTTCTATCCAGAATGACCTACCGCCTGGCCTATGAGCCGATTTCACCAAGAAAATAATTGAAACGTGAAAATGACTTTTCACCCTGTAAATTGAAAAGCAGCAGTTACAAAGATGTATTCTTTTTATATGTTTAGTATGACATTATAGTTGCAGCGGTACGCTAGCAAAATGACCCTGATTCTGCATTTTGTGATACTGCAATGAAATTTGGCATATGCAAACTACGTAGAATTTCAAGTGATTTGACCCGCAGCACTCAAAAATTTGTCCATTAGGGGGCAACTGGGGGCCCCTCCAAATTTCAAGATGTCAGAGTTTTTACCATGCACCATTCAGTACCGCCCTATCTACCGTACAGGACGTAAACAACTTTGTTCTTGACCATCATAACATTTTTCGTCATGTCAATTCCATTCTTCTTACAGAAAAAAAATATTTCTTTGTCTGGTCAACAAGTCGAGAAATATGTATTTTTTTGGACTACAAATAGATTGTGGAGTCGTTTTTGTGTGATTATCGATAAATCCGCATCCCCTTGATTCATTTATGAAAACAAAAGTTTTGCTGTTCTATTCTTCAACGAAGGAGTGACCTCAACTTACCATTATTTTCAACATTACCTATTTCAATGTTTTATCCCTAAAAATATGATTAATATTGTACTAACATATAGCTTGAAGTTTTCTTCAACAGTGTGGATGATGAAACGGCCTCAGATTCCACCTGGAAGCCGTGCATATTAATTTTTCTGCAAGGCCGTCAAATTTGGCATTTTTGATTTTCTACCGGGAGCGGCCAAAATGTCAATACACACCACTCCGCCCAAGAGCACCGGTTGCGGTACTTTCGCACCAACTTTCATTTCAGTATCACAAAATGCAAAATTGTTAGGCGTGAATATCGTTTTCCGCTGGAGCAAACCGGTGCTCTTGGGCGGAGTGGTGTGTATTGACATTTTGGCCGCTCCCGCTAGAAAATCAAAAATGCCAAATGTGACGGCCTTGCAGAAAAATTATTATGTACGGCTTCCAGGTGGAATCTAAGGCAATTTCGTCATCCACATCGTTAAAGAGAACTCAAAGCTGTATATTAGTATAACAATAATCATACTTACCGGGGTAAAACATTGAAAAAATCAAAAAGCGTACCGCTGCAACTATTATAAGCTTTCAAAACAACTGAAACCGGCCTCAATCTAGATCAATTCCTCTAAGAAAAAAATTGAGATGAAAAATAGTTTTCACCCTGTAACTTGATACACAGGAGTTGCTGGGTGGTATATTTTTGATGTTTATTGGAAGAACTATATAGTCTATCAAACTAGCCGAAAACCGTTTATTCTGGTCATCACTTGTTCAAGAAAGGAAGGAAATGAAGAAACATAATGAACTCTCACCCTGTATACTGATTTGTAGCCGTCCCAGAGATGAGGACTTTTGATATGTTGAAATTATCAAGAAAAACAGTTCAATTGAAACACAAAATTTATGCTAGCTATGGCCTAAATTGTTCGAAGTTGCGAACCTCTGTAGCTATGCAGGCTTCCGCACGTCCAATAATCGCCTGTGTGACACGACCCAACATATCAGCAGCAATAATTATTATTGCAGCCGCAGCGAATATGCGGTCTCTCAAGTCCTTGTCGTTGACCGGGGGCGTCTTATATACCTTTTCCTTGAGGTATCCCCAAAGGAAATAATCCAGAGGATTAGGACCTGGGTTTCTTGGTGGCCAGCGAAATGGTGCGCCACGGCCAATCCTCCTGTTGGCATAATTTTGGTCCAACTATTCCTTAACTGTCCGCTCCCAGTGAGGTGGTGCCCCATCTAATTGTATCCACATATCCCTAATCAAGTTGAATGGCAGATCCTCAAGAAGAACTTGAAAATCTCCAGCTAGGAAATTTCGGAAGTCTCCGCCAGCCAACCGATTGGATATGATGTGAGGTCCAATTAAATGTGTCCCCACTACACCGGCCCAGACGTTGAATCCATAACGGAATTGATGTCTTCGTTCGTACCCAAGAGGATTCTCCTCTGCCCAGTGATGTGAGTCATGGCAATCGAATACCCCATCTTGGGTGAAAATTGCCCTGTCGGTCCACATAATTCTCGGGATGAAATCAGGATTTCCAACATTTTCATCCAGGATGCAAGAGCCACCGACAAAAATTTATACGGGGTTTATGGTCGCGTTCCAGAAAGGTACGTAATGTTCCACTTGAAGCATCGTGTTCATGAAAAAAAGTTTGCAATGAATAAAAGAACGTGGACAGAATATCGCTTTTAGAGAAGCGAATCCTAAGCCCCAAACCAAATGCTTGTACTGATATTATTGTTGTTGTTTTTGTACAAATATAAATACCTTTTTAAAATGATAAGGGTGCTTTTTAGGATTTTAATATTTTGCCCACTAAAGAATGATGTAGTCCTATCTCTCGTTTCAATTTTTTGGTGGAAGTGCTTGGGCGGCCACAGCAGCAATAACTTCTTCCTCCGTATGAGGGGTTCTTGTAGTTCGCTGTTCTGTATATGTGAATGTAAATGTACTGTTTTCGTACATTTTAGCGGCTACCACTGGACTGTTAACAACAGATACTGTAATCTCCCAACCCACCCCTCTTATAAAAATAAACTTTCCCCGAAGAAGCAGAAGAATTCCCTTTAAAGTTGAAGACTTAGGTTGGCTGTTCGTGTTCGTCTAGTGGTGTTCGTTAGGACTTTAGTTGTTCCGTAGTTACCCAAGGTAGTACAGGTAAGTGAAGGCTTGGAAATGAAACGCAGAGACTTCAAAATCAACAAAGAACAATTTTATTCTAAAGACAAATATATCAACTCATGTTCAAGAATACAATATCAATTCAATTACAATGCAACCAATTTCATACAACACAATAAATTCAATTCAATTACCCTTCCCACCCACTATTTGAAATGCAGTGTGTAAGCCACTGATGCAGAGAGAACAAGAGAAAGACGAGAGAGAGTATCGCTCTCGCTAGAACAGATCATATTAGTTCCAGGGACCTAGATTGTTGAGGAACCTGTTAGCGGGAAAGAATACTGCAGACCAAGTGCTCAGCGCAGTGTAGCCACTTGGTGCAGTGTGAAACAGAGACAAAGGTTTATTAGTAAGTTCTACGGTGACCTAAATTGACGAGGGATCTGTAGGGAAAATAGATAAGATTTTGGCAAGGACAGTGGCCGAGCACTGCTGCCGAAAGAAGAGGGAAAACACATGACATACAAATCAATAACAATCAATATTACCAATAAAACGAAACTGTGAATAATCACAGTACATGGGTTCATACATAATGAACATGGTCAATGGAATCATCATCAGTTATTTATCACAATAAATACCACAACTTGATTCAATGTAAATCAACAATATCAACAACCAGGTCTCAACAGTTAAAGACGTATATTATTTAATAAGATAACAAAGTGAGGAAAGATATCTTCTTTCACGAGATACCCTTCTCTCACAAGACACGACAATAAGAAAAACATCTGTTGTGTGCAGATCCCTTTCTCACATAGGATCCAGGCATGGATACAGAAGATAGTTGATCAGTGTAATATGTATTATAGTAAACAAAAGTATGAAGAAATCATTAAAGCAATTCAACTCAGATGGAGGAGAATAACCCGACCAGGTACATCAAGTATGACAGCATACCTCGGAGCTCTCAAACCCACGTCACCTGTTCTACAGGTCATCGCTTTGTTGTCTCGCCAGATGCTGTCTCTCATGGTAGCTCGGTCGCAGGTCATCGGGATATCTTGTGGCGACATCGTTCTACTCTTTCGTCTCTCTCAAAACCCCAACAACAGTGACCCAAACGCTACTTGTATTTCTTACACAGCGTGTGAATTCAATTCCCCCTTTACACAACATGATCTTGACATTCCAACAAACACAACAGAGTTCCCACAAGCTCACCTCATTCAGATAACAAACATTACTAACAAGTGCTGTCTACTTAACGTCAACTACAAATTGGTTTCAGTTATTAAGATCTCTTTCCCCCTTGGTGTTCCGATCCAACTCGATACAACGAAATACCTGTCGATTCCTCACTAAGGACAGGTACCGCTTGTAGTTGGGGTTCATCTTCTACCGCTGGCGGCTCAAGCACCGGACGGGCTCGCTTCTCCGGAATGTCGTCCACCCCAGCACAGACGCGGCGACGGACACCTCTGGTTTTCGGCATGTCTTCTTGTCTTGATTACTCTGAGGATCCACTCTTCTTTTCCACTTCTCGATGCCTCTTCCACCCACTCTCCTTCTTTTTTTTCTTTCAGGTAACTTCCCTTAGCTTACCCTGTTTTCTGTTAACTCTTTATGTTCTTCAGAGCCGGGCGATTTCAATACATGTCCGCATATTCATTATTACTGTAAAAGTAGTCGGCCATACTCGTCGCTTTTTGACGATGGTAGGTAGGTGACGTGACAGATTTCGTCAAAAAATGTGTGTACTCTCAGGATTAGCTTTGCTGCATCTCTAATGCCCGATTGCACAAAGGTAGTGTCAAATTTTAGTTCGGTACTAAACACAGGATCAAATTTTTGAAGTGGAATAAAATGCAAACCCAGTTACTTCAAAGATAGATTTTGATGGAAATACAAAATATTGCTCCAGGCGATTATTTGGATACCGAAAGAAACTGCTAAGTTTTGGTAACATGATGATCTGTGCCGCCTTCCAGGAACTTGAGAAATGACCTGTCCTGACAATGGCGTTGAAAACATTTCGGACGAGCCAGAGACATTTTATTGAAAGTTCTTGCAGTACTTTTCCAATTATGTATTAGATCAAAGCCGGGAGCTTTTTTCGGGTTTATTTTTTTCTTGATTGTGTTTTCCACTTCGCCGATTTTGATCTTTTTTATAGGAAATTCCATTTGATATGGAGCCTCCAGGTTTTCTTTAATTCCCCTCTCCTCTTCAGCTGTTGCTCTAGAAGCAAAAGGTTGGGAACCTTGTTCTAGGTGTTTGGCAAATAACTTTATCTTTACTCTATCGCTTCTCGCCTATTTGTTCTTTGCATTTTTGATGGGCGAATTTGTTTGCTGCGGGCTCTTCATTTTCCTCGCTGCTTTCCACAGTGACCACGTGACCACACTGAGGCCACCACATAATCTGTGGCCTCAGTAACTCCGAATTTCCAAGAGCTGCTCCCATTGGGTGGGGTCTTTCCCCGTACCAATAATAGTAAGTAGGCTTAGGCTGTAACAAGGCGAACAATTTCTTGCGGTTGGACTTGGCGAACTCTTCTGGCAATATAGTCCACCAAAAACGCTCATGGCATAACGATTCATGCTATCTTGGGCTCAAATTTGGTTGGGAATGGAGTCTTCGTCGTCGATGTACCTATACGTTCTTATCAAGGAATTCGTCGATTTTGTTATCGAATTCTTGTCTTTGCGCTTCATTTCCAATTCCAACCACGTCACGTAGTTCCAAGAGACTCGACAAGACATTTGCGCCCGACGCATTACTGCCCCTTGGTGGCTTCACCCAGGAAATATGTCATGAGTAGTCGATATACTTGTATGAATTAGTCCGGACGTTAAGCGACATGAATAGAACCCACCTTGCATTTTCGAGACAAGCGACGAAATTTGGCACACCTGTTCACTAGACCCTACTCTTCGATTTAAGAAATGTTGCCACCATCTGCGGAAATCGCGCAGACACTTTATACAGGGTTCAGTAGAAAAAATTTGTTGAAAAATCGTAAATCGTGAACCATAACCGGTGGACGTATGTAAATCAGGATATTGATGACTGATTCCATGCCCATGAAGGTACTGCAAACAGTTCTGAAATATCTTGAGGCGTTTTCGAAATACGTTGGAAGAAGTGAAATTTCTTCAACTTTCTTATTTTTTCAATAAATCAGTTGTTTTTGGAGATATTGAGCTGCAGCTTGATATTCCGGCAAACAAATATGTTTCTAATGAAACGCGATGTGGAGCCATCGACAAAGCCTGCTAGATTCGAAACTAAGATCTTCAACTTTTTTTCCATCGTGAGCGCCATCTTCAAATTGCCCTTCGTGAAATTGTTGAAAAAACAACAGGTAACGACTTTATCGGACACACGCGTTCATTTTATTATGAAAAACCAGGTCCTGAATTGCAGCAATGACCTCTTTGGCCAATAAACGTTATCAAGTTAGTTTTTCTTGATTTCTCTCAACTTAGGTGGTAACCATCACCAAATGGAACTTTGGATCGATAAGATGTTGACCACATTATAATCCACATTATTTTGTGCAGCCAGTCACTGAATTTCATCATCATCAATCAAGTGGTGTTCTTTTGACAAACAGTTGAACAAAAAGTTTGCTTCGACTTTTGTGAAAAAAACGAAAACGGCAGGGTCACGTCGTCCCTTCAAACCAGATTGAAGAAAATCTTTTACCAAAAATGCTACCAATTGATACTGAAAGAGTTCGGAGGAATGTCTGCTGTAGTTTCAAGTTGAACCGAAATGGATTTTTCTATCCTACTTCTGTAGGAGGGACGTCGAAAGTGTTGCTACAGCTTAATATTTTAAGCGTTTTTTGTTGAATATTGCCAGAAACGCTTCAAATATGAGCTGTAGCAACGCTTTTCACGTCCCTCCTGCGAACTAAAATGTAACAATCAGTTTGAGCTTGGCTTGCACATTCCTCCGAATCATTTCAGTATCAGTTGGTAGCACTTTTGGGTACATATTTTCTTTAATCAGGTTTGAGGGCAGAAGGTGACCCTGCATTTTTTGCCCTTTTTACAAATATTTGAGTAACTTTTTGTTCAACTGTTTGCCAAAAGAACACCACTCGACTGATGATGATGAAATTTGTTGACTGACGTTACAAAACAATGTTGATTGAAATATCGCAAACATCCATTTGATCCAAAGTTTTATTTGGTCATGACTGTCACGTAAGTTGAGGAAAAACAAGAAAAACGAACTTGATAACGTTTCTTGGGCGAAGAGGTCATTGCCACAATTGAGTACCTGGTTTTTCATGATGAAACATCGTGTGTGTCCAATAAAGTCGTTACCTGTTTTTTTTTTCAACAATTTCACGAAGGGCACTTTGAAGATGGCGCTCATGATGAAAAAAAAATTGAAGATCTTAGTTTCGAATCTAGCAGGCTTTGTCGATGGCTCCACATCGCGTTTCATTGAAAACATATTTGTTTGTCGGAATATCAAGTTGCAGCTCAATATCTCCAAAAGCAATTGATTTATTATAAAAAGAAAAAGTTGAAGAAATTTCACTTCTTCCAAAGTATTTCGGAAACGCCTCAAGATATTTCAAAACTGTTTGCAGCATCTCCATGGGCATGGAATCAGTCATCAATATCCTGATTTACATACGTCCACCGGTTATGGTTCACGATTTACGATTTTTCAGCAAATTTTTTCTACCGAACCCTGTATAAAGTGTCTACACGACCGCAGATGGTGGCAACATTTCTTAAATCGAAAAGTAGGGTCTAGTGAACAAGTGTGCCAAATTTCGTCGCTTGTCTCTAAAATGCAAGGTGGTTCCTCTTAACAGCCGGACTAAATAGCAAAGGGCCAAGGTGGTTGTTTGACCCACATGAACTTCTTATGTGCCCAAAAAAAGTGCTGAAACAAATAAATCCGAGTTTCACATTATGCAGGGTGTCCCAACGAAAACACAACAGACGGGTTTTATGGGCATTTCATCTCATTTTTTTGAAAGAAGCTCGGACAGGTTGATTTTTTAATCGAGGGGCACATCTGAAACATACATTGGCGAATTTCTTTCTCAAACCTTCTCACCCCCACCCAGCACAACTTCGAAATTTCGAATGACACCACCCACCTTGCGAAACATCAAATTGAAGAGAATTAAATTCTCTTTCTGAAAACATGATTTTAAAATTGTTAACCCTACCCTCTTTCTTTCTAAAATTCTCTGACTGTCTCATTTATATTCTCGACTTCTCAATTTTCTTCAGTTTAGTCAGCGTCATCCCAGATAGCATCGAAGAAGAAAATTTCGGTGGAAAAAATGCTACCCAAATTCACCCCTTTGCTCTTCCTCACCCCAACTTCAAAATTCAACAAAGCACTACCTACTTTGTGATACATTGAATTGAAGGAAATTAAATTCTTTTTCCGAAAACAATTTTTTTTCAATTACCAACCCTTTCCCTAATTAATTTAACATTCGAAGTATTTTAGCAGGGAAAGGCAGGTTTTTCAATAAAAAATTTAAATTTTATTCAGGAAGAAAATTTAATTACTTTCAATCTGATGTATCACAGAGTAGGTAGTGTCATTTTTGATCAGAAGATGTGGTACGGGGAGTGAAGGGGTGAATTTAGGTGGCACTTTTTCCACAGAAAATGTTCTTCCTCGATGCTGTGCAGGATGACGTTGACTGCAATGAAGAAAATTGAGAGGTCAAAATATTGAATTTGACACTCAAATAATTTTAGAGAAATAGTGGGTGGAGCCAAGAATTTTTTTTTAGAAAGAGAATCTGATTCTCTTCAATTTGATGTATCGCAAAGTAGGTGGTGTCATTTGAAAGAGCACTATCCAGTTTGGGCATATTTTCGGCCCCAGAGATCTCTGCATGGCCTATCCACGATTTTTTGAACATATACTCGTGAAGGCCTTACCATCACATGGACGCAATAAGAAGAATGAGCCATGCAGAGAACTTCACAAAAAAAAAATTTTGTCCGGATCACCACAACAGAATTATTTAAAAAAATGGGAGAGATAAATAGCATTGTATTTAGAAATCAGACCTCACACATCAATGGAAGCTTCTACATTTTGCCTTTATGTGTCTAGGATACCCTTTCCCAACAAATGGAACATCAGCTAACGAGTCAGACGTGCCGACTCATTTACAGGGTGGAGCAAAAGTTATCAAAAAATTCCTAATAATTGAACCGAAGCATTTGGCAGCAACCATCGATTCAGTTTTGATCAACTTGTGGAATTCCTCTTTCGAATAAAAGAAGCGATGTCAACAGACCAACTGACTGTGATCGGAAGTCCGAAATCCAAGGTGGCGGCACATGAAGGGATATAATCTCAACTAAGGCGATATGGGTTAATGTCCGTTCAACAACCAGCCAAATATTTCTTATATCTCATGAACTGAACCTATCCTGGCTGTAGTGAATCATGAAGTGAAGGTTGCCGGTCGTAAATCTGGACCAAAAGTTCAGAGTACAAGATGGCGCCCAATATTGCAGCAAAAATGTTTACAGAAGTCATCTATTGATTAATTACCCTGTATGATGAATAACAGCAATCACAACTTGGAAATGTTGAGTCGCGTTAATCATGATGTGCGATTAAGATGTGATGTGCAAATGTGAATTGCCGAGATCTCACTAAAACTTTTTTCAAAAATCCGAGTACCTATATATCGAATTTTTTCACATCAAGGCCCCAAAGAAGTAAGCATGGCGTAATCACAATTTTTTGAACAAACACTCCCTAAGGCCTAACCATCACATGAGCGACACAAGACAGATGTGAATTGCCGAGATCTCACTAAAACGTTTCTCGAAAATCCGAGTACCTATATATCGGATGTTTTCCCATCAAGGCCCCAGAGAAGTAAGCATGGCGTAATCACAATTTTTTGAACAAACACTCTCTAAGGCCTTACCATCACATGAGCGAAACAAGACAGATGTGAATTGCCGAGATCTCACTAAAACTTTTCTCGAAAATCCGAGTACCTATATATCGGATGTTTTTGCATCAAGGCCCCAGAAAAGTAAGCATGGCGTAATCACAATTTTTTTAACAAACACTCCCAAAGGCCTAACCATCACATCAGCAAAGCAAGACAGATGTGAATTGCCGAGATCTCACTAAAACTTTTTTCGAAAGTCCGAGTACCTATATATGGGATGTTTTTGCATCAAGGCCCCAAAGAAGTAAGCATGGCGTAATCACAATTTTTCACACAAACACTTCCTAAGGCCTAACCATCACATTAGCAAAACAAGACAGATGTGAATTGCCGAGATCTCACTAAAACTTTTTTCGAAAGTCCGAGTACCTATAAATCGGATGTTTTTGCATCAAGACTCCAAAGAAGTAAGCATGGCGTAATCACAATTTTTTGAACAGACACTCCCTAAGGCCTAACCATCACATTAGCAAAACAAGACAGATGTGAATTGCCGAGATCTCACTAAAACTTTTTTCGAAAGTCCGAGTACCTATATATCGGATGTTTTTGCATCAAGGCCCCAAAGAAGTAAGCATGGCGTAATCACAATTTTTTGAACAAACACTCCCTAAGGCCTAACCATCACATTAGCGAAACAAGACACATGTGAATTGCCGAGATCTCACTAAAACTTTTTTCGAAACTCCGAGTACCTATATATCGGATGTTTTTCCCATCAAGGCCCCAAAGAAGTAAGCATGGCGTAATCACAATTTTTTGAACAAACACTCCCTAAGGCCTAACCATCACATCAGCAAAACAAGACAGATGTGAATTGCCGAGATCTCACTAAAACTTTTTTCGGAAGTCCGAGTACCTATATATCGGATGTTTTTGCATCAAGGCCCCAAAGAAGTAAGCATGGCGTAATCACAATTTTTTGAACAAACACTTTCTAAGGCCTAACCATCACATGAGCAAAACAAGACAGATGTGAATTTCCGAGATCTCACTAAAACTTTTTTCCAAAGTCCGAGTACCTATATATCGGATGTTTTTGCATCAAGGCCCCAAAGAAGTAAGCATGGCGTAATCACAATTTTTTGAACAAACACTCCCTAAGGCCTAACCATTCCATGAGCGAAACAAGACAGATGTGAATTGCCGAGATCTCACTAAAACTTTTTTTCGAAAATCCGAGTACCTATATATCGGATGTTTTTGCATCAAGGCCCCAAAGAAGTAAGCATGGCGTAATCACAACTTTTTGAACAAACACTCCCTAAGGCCTAACCATCACATGGGCGAAACAAGACAGATGTGAATTGCCGAGATCTCACTAAAACTTTTTTCGAAAATCCGAGTACCTATACCGTCCGTTTTTTTTTCTAGGCCCCAGCTTGTAGCGCCTTCATTATGGGTTTTACACCCAACATATTATATATATTTGAAATCAGGAGAACAAAATCTTTCGATTGATGGTATGTCAAATTATTTTTGACAGATGTCATTTTTTGACAATTGACAGAATAGTACTTGTGACACACCATTTCAAAGCCCATAAAATTCTTAGGAGAACTGTGTTTTCATTTCTAGAATAGGATGTCTTTTACAACTTCTGGAGGTCTTTGAACAGGAAAAATTGTTAAAATTCAGACATACCTACTCAATGATTAATAGGTATTTTTAATATCAACTGATGATAATATTTTGAATTTAAATCGTCCAAATTAGCGGGAAATTCTATAAAACACTCTATCTTTCAGATAGGCTTTTAAAAAAATCGAGGGGGTCATACCTGGCCACCTCGGATACTATCGCGTTGGGCTGGCAGTTCCAATTCACCGGTCGTCGAATCTTTCATTCAAGGAACAAGGAGATGGCCATTTCGAGTAACTTCTTTAGGACATTTTTCGTTTCATTGTGATTATTTATTGATTATTATCATTAGTTAATGTTAAAAATACCTGTTTTATCTACTTACGTACTTATTGAGTATTTCTGAATTTCATCAATTTTTCCTATTTGAAGACCTCTAGAGGCTGTGAAAAACATCCTATTCTAAAAATGAAAACACAGTTTTCCTCAGAATTTTATGGGCTTTAAAATGATATATCACAAGTACTATTCTGTCAATTGTCAAAAAATGACATCTGTCAAAAATAATTTGACATACCATCAATTGAAAGATTTTGCTCTTCTGATTTCAAAAATATATAATATGTTGGGTGTGAAACCCATAATAAAGGCGCTACGCGCTGGGGCCTAGAAAAAAAAACGGACGGTATATCGGATGTTTTTGCATCAAGGCCCCAAAGAAGTAAGCATGGCGTAATCACAATTTTTTGAACAAACACTCTCCAAGGCCTAACCATCATATGAGCGGAACAAGACAGATGTGAATTGCCGAGATCTCACTAAAACTTTTGCCGAAAATCCGAGTACCTATATGTCGAATTTTTTCCCATCAAGGCCCCAGAAAAGTAAGCATGGCGTAATCACAATTTTTTTAACAAACACTCCCTAAGGCCTAACCATCACATGAGCGAAACAAGAAAGATGTGAATTGCCGAGATCTCACTAAAACTTTTGCCGAAAATCCGAGTACCTATATGTCGAATTTTTTCCCATCAAGGCCCCAGAAAAGTAAGCATGGCGTAATCACAATTTTTTTAACAAACACTCCCTAAGGCCTAACCATCACATCAGCAAAGCAAGACAGATGTGAATTGCCGAGATCTCACTAAAACTTTTTTCGGAAGTCCGAGTACCTATATATCGGATGTTTTTGCATCAAGGCCCCAAAGAAGTAAGCATGGCGTAATCACAATTTTTCACACAAACACTTCCTAAGGCCTAACCATCACATTAGCAAAACAAGACAGATGTGAATTGCCGAAATCTCACTAAAACTTTTTTCGAAAGTCCGAGTACCTATAAATCGGATGTTTTTGCATCAAGACTCCAAAGAAGTAAGCATGGCGTAATCACAATTTTTTGAACAGACACTCCCTAAGGCCTAACCATCACATTAGCAAAACAAGACAGATGTGAATTGCCGAGATCTCACTAAAACTTTTTTCGAAAATCCGTGTACCTATATATCGGATGTTTTTGCATCAAGGCCCCAAAGAAGTAAGCATGGCGTAATCACAGTTTTTTGAACAAACACTTTCTAAGGCCTAACCATCACATGAGCAAAACAAGACAGATGTGAATTGCCGAGATCTCACTAAAACTTTTTTCGAAAGTCCGAGTACCTATATATCGGATGTTTTTGCATCAAGGCCCCAAAGAAGTAAGCATGGCGTAATCACAATTTTTTGAACAAACACTCCCTAAGGCCTAACCATCACATTAGCGAAACAAGACACATGTGAATTGCCGAGATCTCACTAAAACTTTTTTCGAAACTCCGAGTACCTATATATCGAATGTTTTTCCCATCAAGGCCCCAAAGAAGTAAGCATGGCGTAATCACAATTTTTTGAACAAACACTCCCTAAGGCCTAACCATCACATCAGCAAAACAAGACAGATGTGAATTGCCGAGATCTCACTGAAACTTTTTTCGGAAGTCCGAGTACCTATATATCGGATGTTTTTGCATCAAGGCCCCAAAGAAGTAAGCATGGCGTAATCACAATTTTTTGAACAAACACTTTCTAAGGCCTAACCATCACATGAGCAAAACAAGACAGATGTGAATTTCCGAGATCTCACTAAAACTTTTTTCCAAAGTCCGAGTACCTATATATCGGATGTTTTTGCATCAAGGCCCCAAAGAAGTAAGCATGGCGTAATCACAACTTTTTGAACAAACACTCCCTAAGGCCTTACCATCACATGGGCGAAACAAGACAGATGTGAATTGCCGAGATCTCACTAAAACTTTTTTCGAAAATCCGAGTACCTATATATCGGATGTTTTTGCATCAAGGCCCCAAAGAAGTAAGCATGGCGTAATCACAATTTTTTGAACAAACACTCTCCAAGGCCTAACCATCATATGAGCGGAACAAGACAGATGTGAATTGCCGAGATCTCACTAAAACTTTTGCCGAAAATCCGAGTACCTATATGTCGAATTTTTTCCCATCAAGGCCCCAGAAAAGTAAGCATGGCGTAATCACAATTTTTTAACAAACACTCCCTAAGGCCTAACCATCACATGAGCGAAACAAGAAAGATGTGAATTGCCGAGATCTCACTAAAACTTTTGCCGAAAATCCGAGTACCTATATGTCGAATTTTTTCCCATCAAGGCCCCAGAAAAGTAAGCATGGCGTAATCACAATTTTTTTAACAAACACTCCCTAAGGCCTAACCATCACATCAGCAAAGCAAGACAGATGTGAATTGCCGAGATCTCACTAAAACTTTTTTCGGAAGTCCGAGTACCTATATATCGGATGTTTTTGCATCAAGGCCCCAAAGAAGTAAGCATGGCGTAATCACAATTTTTCACACAAACACTTCCTAAGGCCTAACCATCACATTAGCAAAAAAAGACAGATGTGAATTGCCGAGATCTCACTAAAACTTTTTTCGAAAGTCCGAGTACCTATAAATCGGATGTTTTTGCATCAAGACTCCAAAGAAGTAAGCATGGCGTAATCACAATTTTTTGAACAGACACTCCCTAAGGCCTAACCATCACATTAGCAAAACAAGACAGATGTGAATTGCCGAGATCTCACTAAAACTTTTTTCGAAAATCCGTGTACCTATATATCGGATGTTTTTGCATCAAGGCCCCAAAGAAGTAAGCATGGCGTAATCACAGTTTTTTGAACAAACACTTTCTAAGGCCTAACCATCACATGAGCAAAACAAGACAGATGTGAATTGCCGAGATCTCACTAAAACTTTTTTCGAAAGTCCGAGTACCTATATATCGGATGTTTTTGCATCAAGGCCCCAAAGAAGTAAGCATGGCGTAATCACAATTTTTTGAACAAACACTCCCTAAGGCCTAACCATCACATTAGCGAAACAAGACACATGTGAATTGCCGAGATCTCACTAAAACTTTTTTCGAAACTCCGAGTACCTATATATCGGATGTTTTTCCCATCAAGGCCCCAAAGAAGTAAGCATGGCGTAATCACAATTTTTTGAACAAACACTCCCTAAGGCCTAACCATCACATCAGCAAAACAAGACAGATGTGAATTGCCGAGATCTCACTAAAACTTTTTTCGGAAGTCCGAGTACCTATATATCGGATGTTTTTGCATCAAGGCCCCAAAGAAGTAAGCATGGCGTAATCACAATTTTTTGAACAAACACTTTCTAAGGCCTAACCATCACATGAGCAAAACAAGACAGATGTGAATTTCCGAGATCTCACTAAAACTTTTTTCCAAAGTCCGAGTACCTATATATCGGATGTTTTTGCATCAAGGCCCCAAAGAAGTAAGCATGGCGTAATCACAACTTTTTGAACAAACACTCCCTAAGGCCTAACCATCACATGGGCGAAACAAGACAGATGTGAATTGCCGAGATCTCACTAAAACTTTTTTCGAAAATCCGAGTACCTATATATCGGATGTTTTTGCATCAAGGCCCCAAAGAAGTAAGCATGGCGTAATCACAATTTTTTAAACAAACACTCTCCAAGGCCTAACCATCATATGAGCGGAACAAGACAGATGTGAATTGCCGAGATCTCACTAAAACTTTTGCCGAAAATCCGAGTACCTATATGTCGAATTTTTTCCCATCAAGGCCCCAGAAAAGTAAGCATGGCGTAATCACAATTTTTTAACAAACACTCCCTAAGGCCTAACCATCACATGAGCGAAACAAGAAAGATGTGAATTGCCGAGATCTCACTAAAACTTTTGCCGAAAATCCGAGTACCTATATGTCGAATTTTTTCCCATCAAGGCCCCAGAAAAGTAAGCATGGCGTAATCACAATTTTTTTAACAAACACTCCCTAAGGCCTAACCATCACATCAGCAAAGCAAGACAGATGTGAATTGCCGAGATCTCACTAAAACTTTTTTCGGAAGTCCGAGTACCTATATATCGGATGTTTTTGCATCAAGGCCCCAAAGAAGTAAGCATGGCGTAATCACAATTTTTCACACAAACACTTCCTAAGGCCTAACCATCACATTAGCAAAACAAGACAGATGTGAATTGCCGAAATCTCACTAAAACTTTTTTCGAAAGTCCGAGTACCTATAAATCGGATGTTTTTGCATCAAGACTCCAAAGAAGTAAGCATGGCGTAATCACAATTTTTTGAACAGACACTCCCTAAGGCCTAACCATCACATTAGCAAAACAAGACAGTTGTGAATTGCCGAGATCTCACTAAAACTTTTTTCGAAAATCCGTGTACCTATATATCGGATGTTTTTGCATCAAGGCCCCAAAGAAGTAAGCATGGCGTAATCACAGTTTTTTGAACAAACACTTTCTAAGGCCTAACCATCACATGAGCAAAACAAGACAGATGTGAATTGCCGAGATCTCACTAAAACTTTTTTCGAAAGTCCGAGTACCTATATATCGGATGTTTTTGCATCAAGGCCCCAAAGAAGTAAGCATGGCGTAATCACAATTTTTTGAACAAACACTCCCTAAGGCCTAACCATCACATTAGCGAAACAAGACACATGTGAATTGCCGAGATCTCACTAAAACTTTTTTCGAAACTCCGAGTACCTATATATCGGATGTTTTTCCCATCAAGGCCCCAAAGAAGTAAGCATGGCGTAATCACAATTTTTTGAACAAACACTCCCTAAGGCCTAACCATCACATCAGCAAAACAAGACAGATGTGAATTGCCGAGATCTCACTGAAACTTTTTTCGGAAGTCCGAGTACCTATATATCGGATGTTTTTGCATCAAGGCCCCAAAGAAGTAAGCATGGCGTAATCACAATTTTTTGAACAAACACTTTCTAAGGCCTAACCATCACATGAGCAAAACAAGACAGATGTGAATTTCCGAGATCTCACTAAAACTTTTTTCCAAAGTCCGAGTACCTATATATCGGATGTTTTTGCATCAAGGCCCCAAAGAAGTAAGCATGGCGTAATCACAACTTTTTGAACAAACACTCCCTAAGGCCTAACCATCACATGGGCGAAACAAGACAGATGTGAATTGCCGAGATCTCACTAAAACTTTTTTCGAAAATCCGAGTACCTATATATCGGATGTTTTTGCATCAAGGCCCCAAAGAAGTAAGCATGGCGTAATCACAATTTTTTGAACAAACACTCTCCAAGGCCTAACCATCATATGAGCGGAACAAGACAGATGTGAATTGCCGAGATCTCACTAAAACTTTTGCCGAAAATCCGAGTACCTATATGTCGAATTTTTTCCCATCAAGGCCCCAGAAAAGTAAGCATGGCGTAATCACAATTTTTTAACAAACACTCCCTAAGGCCTAACCATCACATGAGCGAAACAAGAAAGATGTGAATTGCCGAGATCTCACTAAAACTTTTGCCGAAAATCCGAGTACCTATATGTCGAATTTTTTCCCATCAAGGCCCCAGAAAAGTAAGCATGGCGTAATCACAATTTTTTTAACAAACACTCCCTAAGGCCTAACCATCACATCAGCAAAGCAAGACAGATGTGAATTGCCGAGATCTCACTAAAACTTTTTTCGGAAGTCCGAGTACCTATATATCGGATGTTTTTGCATCAAGGCCCCAAAGAAGTAAGCATGGCGTAATCACAATTTTTCACACAAACACTTCCTAAGGCCTAACCATCACATTAGCAAAACAAGACAGATGTGAATTGCCGAGATCTCACTAAAACTTTTTTCGAAAGTCCGAGTACCTATAAATCGGATGTTTTTGCATCAAGACTCCAAAGAAGTAAGCATGGCGTAATCACAATTTTTTGAACAGACACTCCCTAAGGCCTAACCATCACATTAGCAAAACAAGACAGATGTGAATTGCCGAGATCTCACTAAAACTTTTTTCGAAAATCCGTGTACCTATATATCGGATGTTTTTGCATCAAGGCCCCAAAGAAGTAAGCATGGCGTAATCACAGTTTTTTGAACAAACACTTTCTAAGGCCTAACCATCACATGAGCAAAACAAGACAGATGTGAATTGCCGAGATCTCACTAAAACTTTTTTCGAAAGTCCGAGTACCTATATATCGGATGTTTTTGCATCAAGGCCCCAAAGAAGTAAGCATGGCGTAATCACAATTTTTTGAACAAACACTCCCTAAGGCCTAACCATCACATTAGCGAAACAAGACACATGTGAATTGCCGAGATCTCACTAAAACTTTTTTCGAAACTCCGAGTACCTATATATCGGATGTTTTTCCCATCAAGGCCCCAAAGAAGTAAGCATGGCGTAATCACAATTTTTTGAACAAACACTCCCTAAGGCCTAACCATCACATCAGCAAAACAAGACAGATGTGAATTGCCGAGATCTCACTAAAACTTTTTTCGGAAGTCCGAGTACCTATATATCGGATGTTTTTGCATCAAGGCCCCAAAGAAGTAAGCATGGCGTAATCACAATTTTTTGAACAAACACTTTCTAAGGCCTAACCATCACATGAGCAAAACAAGACAGATGTGAATTTCCGAGATCTCACTAAAACTTTTTTCCAAAGTCCGAGTACCTATATATCGGATGTTTTTGCATCAAGGCCCCAAAGAAGTAAGCATGGCGTAATCACAACTTTTTGAACAAACACTCCCTAAGGCCTAACCATCACATGGGCGAAACAAGACAGATGTGAATTGCCGAGATCTCACTAAAACTTTTTTCGAAAATCCGAGTACCTATATATCGGATGTTTTTGCATCAAGGCCCCAAAGAAGTAAGCATGGCGTAATCACAATTTTTTGAACAAACACTCTCCAAGGCCTAACCATCATATGAGCGGAACAAGACAGATGTGAATTGCCGAGATCTCACTAAAACTTTTGCCGAAAATCCGAGTACCTATATGTCGAATTTTTTCCCATCAAGGCCCCAGAAAAGTAAGCATGGCGTAATCACAATTTTTTAACAAACACTCCCTAAGGCCTAACCATCACATGAGCGAAACAAGAAAGATGTGAATTGCCGAGATCTCACTAAAACTTTTGCCGAAAATCCGAGTACCTATATGTCGAATTTTTTCCCATCAAGGCCCCAGAAAAGTAAGCATGGCGTAATCACAATTTTTTTAACAAACACTCCCTAAGGCCTAACCATCACATCAGCAAAGCAAGACAGATGTGAATTGCCGAGATCTCACTAAAACTTTTTTCGGAAGTCCGAGTACCTATATATCGGATGTTTTTGCATCAAGGCCCCAAAGAAGTAAGCATGGCGTAATCACAATTTTTCACACAAACACTTCCTAAGGCCTAACCATCACATTAGCAAAACAAGACAGATGTGAATTGCCGAGATCTCACTAAAACTTTTTTCGAAAGTCCGAGTACCTATAAATCGGATGTTTTTGCATCAAGACTCCAAAGAAGTAAGCATGGCGTAATCACAATTTTTTGAACAGACACTCCCTAAGGCCTAACCATCACATTAGCAAAACAAGACAGATGTGAATTGCCGAGATCTCACTAAAACTTTTTTCGAAAATCCGTGTACCTATATATCGGATGTTTTTGCATCAAGGCCCCAAAGAAGTAAGCATGGCGTAATCACAGTTTTTTGAACAAACACTTTCTAAGGCCTAACCATCACATGAGCAAAACAAGACAGATGTGAATTGCCGAGATCTCACTAAAACTTTTTTCGAAAGTCCGAGTACCTATATATCGGATGTTTTTGCATCAAGGCCCCAAAGAAGTAAGCATGGCGTAATCACAATTTTTTGAACAAACACTCCCTAAGGCCTAACCATCACATTAGCGAAACAAGACACATGTGAATTGCCGAGATCTCACTAAAACTTTTTTCGAAACTCCGAGTACCTATATATCGGATGTTTTTCCCATCAAGGCCCCAAAGAAGTAAGCATGGCGTAATCACAATTTTTTGAACAAACACTCCCTAAGGCCTAACCATCACATCAGCAAAACAAGACAGATGTGAATTGCCGAGATCTCACTAAAACTTTTTTCGGAAGTCCGAGTATCTATATATCGGATGTTTTTGCATCAAGGCCCCAAAGAAGTAAGCATGGCGTAATCACAATTTTTTGAACAAACACTTTCTAAGGCCTAACCATCACATGAGCAAAACAAGACAGATGTGAATTTCCGAGATCTCACTAAAACTTTTTTCCAAAGTCCGAGTACCTATATATCGGATGTTTTTGCATCAAGGACCCAAAGAAGTAAGCATGGCGTAATCACAATTTTTTGAACAAACACTCCCTAAGGCCTAACCATTCCATGAGCGAAACAAGACAGATGTGAATTGCCGAGATCTCACTAAAACTTTTTTTCGAAAATCCGAGTACCTATATATCGGATGTTTTTGCATCAAGGCCCCAAAGAAGTAAGCATGGCGTAATCACAACTTTTTGAACAAACACTCTCCAAGGCCTAACCATCATATGAGCGGAACAAGACAGATGTGAATTGCCGACATCTCACTAAAACTTTTGCCGAAAATCCGAGTACCTATATGTCGAATTTTTTCCCATCAAGGCCCCAGAAAAGTAAGCATGGCGTAATCACAATTTTTTTAACAAACACTCCCTAAGGCCTAACCATCACATGAGCGAAACAAGAAAGATGTGAATTGCCGAGATCTCACTAAAACTTTTGCCGAAAATCCGAGTACCTATATGTCGAATTTTTTCCCATCAAGGCCTCAGAAAAGTAAGCATGGCGTAATCACAATTTTTTTAACAAACACTCCCTAAGGCCTAACCATCACATGAGCGAAACAAGAAAGATGTGAATTGCCGAGATCTCACTAAAACTTTTGCCGAAAATCCGAGTACCTATATGTCGAATTTTTTCCCATCAAGGCCCCAGAAAAGTAAGCATGGCGTAATCACAATTTTTTTAACAAACACTCCCTAAGGCCTAACCATCACATCAGCAAAGCAAGACAGATGTGAATTGCCGAGATCTCACTAAAACTTTTTTCGGAAGTCCGAGTACCTATATATCAGATGTTTTTGCATCAAGGCCCCAAAGAAGTAAGCATGGCGTAATCACAATTTTTCACACAAACACTTCCTAAGGCCTAACCATCACATTAGCAAAACAAGACAGATGTGAATTGCCGAGATCTCACTAAAACTTTTCTCGAAAGTCCGAGTACCTATAAATCGGATGTTTTTGCATCAAGACTCCAAAGAAGTAAGCATGGCGTAATCACAATTTTTTGAACAGACACTCCCTAAGGCCTAACCATCACATCAGCAAAACAAGACAGATGTGAATTGCCGAGATCTCACTAAAACTTTTTTCGGAAGTCCGAGTACCTATATATCGGATGTTTTTGCATCAAGGCCCCAAAGAAGTAAGCATGGCGTAATCACAATTTTTTGAACAAACACTTTCTAAGGCCTAACCATCACCTGAGCAAAACAAGACAGATGTGAATTTCCGAGATCTCACTAAAACTTTTTTCCAAAGTCCGAGTACCTATATATCGGATGTTTTTGCATCAAGGCCCCAAAGAAGTAAGCATGGCGTAATCACAATTTTTTGAACAAACACTCCCTAAGGCCTAACCATTCCATGAGCGAAACAAGACAGATGTGAATTGCCGAGATCTCACTAAAACTTTTTTTCGAAAATCCGAGTACCTATATATCGGATGTTTTTGCATCAAGGCCTCAAAGAAGTAAGCATGGCGTAGTCACAATTTTTTGAACAAACACTCCCTAATGCCTAACCATCACATCAGCAGAACAAGACACATGTGAATTGCCGAGATCTCACTAAAACTTTTTTCGAAACTCCGAGTACCTATATATCGGATGTTTTTCCCATCAAGGCCCCAAAGAAGTAAGCATGGCGTAATCACAATTTTTTGAACAAACACTCCCTAAGGCCTAACCATCACATTAGCAAAACAAGACAGATGTGAATTGCCGAGATCTCACTAAAACTTTTTTCGGAAGTCCGAGTACCTATATATCGGATGTTTTTGCATCAAGGCCCCAAAGAAGTAAGCATGGCGTAATCACAATTTTTTGAACAAACACTCCCTAAGGCTTAACTATCACATTAGCAAAACAAGACACATGTGAATTGCCGAGATCTCACTAAAACTTTTTTCCAAAGTCCGAGTACCTATATATCGGATGTTTTTGCATCAAGGCCCCAAAGAAGTAAGCATGGCGTAATCACAATTTTTTGAACAAACACTCCCTAAGGCCTAACCATTCCATGAGCGAAACAAGACAGATGTGAATTGCCGAGATCTCACTAAAACTTTTTTTCGAAAATCCGAGTACCTATATATCGGATGTTTTTGCATCAAGGCCCCAAAGAAGTAAGCATGGCGTAATCACAATTTTTTGAACAAACACTCCCTAAGGCTTAACTATCACATTAGCAAAACAAGACACATGTGAATTGCCGAGATCTCACTAAAACTTTTTTCGAAACTCCGAGTACCTATATATCGGATGTTTATCCCATCAAGGCCCCAAAGAAGTAAGCATGGCGTAGTCACAATTTTTTGAACAAACACTCCCTAAGGCCTAACCATCACATCAGCAGAACAAGACACATGTGAATTGCTACTAAGGCTTAACTATCATAGTGCAAGCGGTACACACCTAAAAACACATCGATACTGCATTTTGGAGTGCAGTAACGAGATTTGGTATGGGCATACTTTATACCAAGACAAGCGATTTGACCCGCAGCACTTGATATTTTGTCCCTTAGGGGGCCAATGGGGGCCCTCCAAATTTTCAAGATGCAAGAACTTTCACATGACGATCATTGAGTATCGTCATGTATGTCATAAGTGAAGCTTACGGGTCTATTGAAAATATTTTCATCAATTGTCGTTGTGTCCGATTCATTCTTCACACTTGAAAAAAAATTTCTTTGGCAGAGGTCAAAAAAACTGTTTTTATTTTTTCTTCTATGCAAGGAGACGATAAATTCATATGTTCTGTTGCGTTCCCAACTAAATCGCATTTCCTGAACCTAATTATAAAGAAATTTTTCTTGTAATGGTATTTTTCAAAGAAGTGGTGACCTCTTCAGTACATATTTTCCAAGAGCATTTTTTTCTATGTCCCCACTGGATATCACTCGTAATTTTGGCAGGAATGGAGACCTCGAACTCTTTTCCTGGTGATCGCGAAGCAACATGACTCTAAAACGCCCAAGACAGCCCAAAAAAATTTTTTCTGCTGTGCCGTCCAAGTTACGATATTTTGATTTTATAGTAGGAGAGACGCAGACCAGTATTCAATCCAGGCTGCAGGCACAGGCGATTTGGTTTCAACAGAAAATATTCTTCCATGACGTGTTTTATTGCAGTACAACAAAACGCAGAGTCGTTTGATGTAAGTAGGTATATTTTCCGGTAGAACTTATTCGCCTAGACTAGATCTTATTTATTTGCGCGTCTCCCCTACTACAAAATCAACATGCCAAAAATTTGACGGCCCCGCAGAAAAAAAAAGTTTTAGAGCTCTCTTGTATGTTTTGAAGCCATGTTGCATGGAAATTACTAAGAAAAGAGTTCAAGCTTCTCATATCAGCGAAAATTGACAGTCTTATCCACTAGGAACATTGAAAAAAATGCTGTTGAAAAAAGTGTACTGAAGAGGTCACCTCTTCTTGGGAAAATGATATTGCAAAAAAATTGTCTTCATATTTGGGCTTACGGAACGCGATTTAGTTGGGAACGCAACAAAACATATGAATTTATCGTTTCCTTGCACAGCAGAAAAAATAAAAACAGTTTTTTTGACCTCTGCGAAAGAATTTTTTTTTCAAATGTGAAGAATGAATCGGACACGACGACATTTGATAGAAACATTTTCAATAGACCCGTAAGCTTCACTTATGACATACATGACGATACTCAATGATCATTTTGTGGAAGTTCTTGCATCTTGAAAATTTGGAGGGCCCCCATTGGCCCCCTAAGGGACGAAATATCGAGTGCTGCGGGTCAAATCGCTTGTCTTGGTATAAAGTACGCCCATGCAAAATCTCGTTACTGCACTCCAAAATGCGGTATGCTTTTGCGTACCGCTCCCACTATCACATTAGCAAAACAAGACAGATGTGAATTGCCGAGATCTCACTAAAACTTTTTTCGAAAATCCGTGTACCTATATATCGGATGTTTTTGCATCAAGGCCCCAAAGAAGTAAGCATGGCGTAATCACAATTTTTTGAACAAACACTTTCTAAGGCCTAACCATCACATGAGCAAAACAAGACAGATGTGAATTTCCGAGATCTCACTAAAACTTTTTTCGAAAGTCCGAGTACCTATATATCGGATGTTTTTGCATCAAGGCCCCAAAGAAGTAAGCATGGCGTAATCACAATTTTTTGAACAAACACTTTCTAAGGCCTAACCATCACATGAGCAAAACAAGACAGATGTGAATTTCCGAGATCTCACTAAAACTTTTTTCGAAAGTCCGAGTACCTATATATCGGATGTTTTTGCATCAAGGCCCCAAAGAAGTAAGCATGGCGTAATCACAATTTTTTGAACAAACACTTCCTAAGGCCTAACCATTACATGAGCAAAATAAGACTGATGTGCGATGCGCAGATCTCTTGCGTGGTCTCATTTCTACGTAGCGCTCGTGTGTACACTCTTTTCTACGGTGGTTCGTTCTCTTCCATGTTGTACCAGTTTCATCGCTCCACCAGTAGCTTGCTTTCCTGGAGCGGTGTTTGAGACTAGGCATTACTTTATCACAGACGCTGGTATCCTCGTCTATCACATCTCTTGAATAGATGCCGGGGTCATCGTAGTCGTTGGCATTCGGGACCCTATCGAGTCCTCTTCTATCCCCTGTCGATACTTTCAGCTCCAACTTGCGTCAAGTTGCCCCCACGATAAGTCTGCTGCATCAAGTCCTTGGCGTCAAGTTGTCCCGTCTCAATTTGTCTCAGCGTCATTTGTCCCGCGTCAAGCTGTCATGTACGCGCCCGCGCTGTGTGGTCCACTGCAGATGGTAAACAGACCTTCATAAGCCACAGTATTTAAATATGCAAGATAGGGATACCTAGGAAAGCTATTTCAGATTCTGAACTTCCGATGCAAAATTTCTTACTCGGACCTTGATTTTTTGATCCTAATTGAGCAGAGTCCAGTCGGTGAAGGTGAAGATAAAAAGATGAGAAACAGCCAGTTCATGAGCCTACAAATAAGCGAGATCGGGAATGCTGTAGCCATATTGGCCGCAACTTTGATTTCTGGACTTCCAATGAGAATGTTTGGCCTCAATAGTGACTTCTCATACAAAGGTTTGGTCTCAACATTGACTTTCAGTTCCTGGTTCAGCAGAGTCCAGTCGGTGAAGAAAAAAATGATGATGAAAACAGCCAGTTCATAAGCACACAAATGAGCGAGATCGCAAATGCTGTAGCAATATTGGCCGCAATTTTTATTTCTGGACTTGCAATGTTTGGTCTCAACATTGACTTTCTGTTCCTGGTTCAGTAGAATCCTGTCGGTGGAGATCAAATAGTGAAAAAAAAAACAGCCCATTCATAAGCCTACGGGAGAGACAGATCGTAAATGCTGTAGCAATATTGGCCGCCATTTAGATTTCTGGACTCCCCACGGATATGTTTAACCTCAACATTGACCTTCTGTTCCTGGCTCAGCAGAGTCCAGTCGGTGAAAATCACATGATGAAAAACTAGCCAGTTAATATGCCTACAAATGAGCGAGATCGGAAATGCCGCAGCATTGGCCGCCATTTTGATTTCTGGCTCCCAATGCAATGTTTGGTCTCAACATTGACTTTTTGTTCCTGGTCCAGTAGAATCCTGTCGGTGAAGATCGGATGATAAAAAAAAACAGCCCATTCATAAGCCTACGAAAGAGCGAGATCGGAAATGCTGTAGCAATATTGGCCGCCATTTAGATTTCTGAACTTCCCATGCGGATGTTTGGCCTCAATATTGACTTGCCGTTCCTGGTTCAGCAGAGTCCAGTCGGTGAAGATGAAATGATAAAAAACAGCCAGTGCATATGCTTACAAATGAGCGAGATCGCAAATGCAGTAGCAATATCGGCCGCCCTCTTGATTTCTGGACTTCCCATGCAAATATTTGGCCTCAACATTTACATTTTTTCTTGGCCCAAAGAGTCCAGTCGATGAAGATAGAAAAATAATAACAGCCAGTTCATAGGCCCACAAATGAACGGGATCGAAAGTGCTGTTGCAATATCGGCCAACATTTACAATTCTGGACTTCCTATGCAAATATTTTGATCCTAACATTGACTTTCTGATTCTGGTTTAGCAGAGTCCAGTCGGTAAAGATAAAAAGATGAGAAACAGCCAGTTTATAAGCCTACAAATGAGCGAGATCGGAAGTGCTGTTACAATATCGGCCGCCATCCCAATTTCTGGACTTTCCATGCAAATATTCTCACTCCAACATCGACTTTCTGATTCCGGTTTAGCAGAGTCCAGTCGGTGAAGATAGGAAGATAGAAAACAGCCGTCAGTTAGTTCATAAGCCTACAAATATGAGCGACATTGGAAGTGCTGTTACAATATCGGCCGCCATTTCCAATTCTGGACTTTCTTTGCGAATATTTCCACTTCAACATTGACGTTCTGACCCTGGTTCAGCAAAGTCCAATCGATGAAGATGGAAAGATGAAGAAACACCCAGTTTATAAGCTAACAAATGAGCCAGATCGGAAGTGCTGTAGAAATATCGGCCGCAATTCTCAATTCTGGACTTCTTATGCAAATGTTTTTATCTTATCACTGACTTTCAGATTCTGGTTCAGCAGAGTCCAGTCGGTGAAGATAGGAAGATAGAAAACAGCCAGTTCATAAGCCTACAAATGAGCGAGATCAGAAGTGCTGTTACAATATCGGCCGCCATTTTTAATTCTGGACTTCATTTCGAATATTTTTACTTCAACATTGACGTTCTCATTCTGGTTCAGCAAAGTCTGATCGGTGAAGATGGAATGATGGAGAAACACCCAGTTTATAAGCTCACAAATGAGCGGGATCGGAAATGCTGTGACAATATCAGTCGCCGTCTTGATTTCTGGACTTCTTATGCAAATATTTGACCTCAACATTGACTTTTTTCTTGGTCCAAAAAGTCCAGTCGATGAAGATAGAAAAATAATCACGGCCAGTTTATAGGCCTACAAATGAACGAGATCGGAAGTGCTGTTACAGTATCGGCCAACATTTCCAATTCTGGACTTCCGATGCAAATATTTTGATCCTAACATTGACTTTCTGATTCAGGTTTAGAAGAGTCCAGTCGGTGAAAATAAAAAGATGAAAAACAGCCAGTTCAAAAGACCATAAATTGGCGAGATCGGGAATGCTGTAGAAATATCGGCCGCAATTTTCAATTCTGGACTTCCAATGCAAATATTTTCATCTTATCACTGACTTTCTGATTTTGGTTCAGTCGAGTCCACTTGGTGAAGATGGGAAGATAGAAAACAGCCACTTCATAAGCCTACAAATGAGCGAGATCAGAAGTGCTGTTACAATATCGGCCGCCATCTTGATTTCTGGACTTCCCATGCAAATGTTTTTACTACAACATTGACTTTCTGATTCCGGTTTAGCAGAGCCCAGTCGGTGAAAATGGAAAGATAAAAAACAGCCAGTTCATAAGCCTACAAATGAGCAAGATGGGAAGTGCTGTTGCATATCGGCCGCCATTTACAATTTTGGACTTCCTATGCAAATATTTTTATTTTGTCACTGACTGTTTGATTCTGGTTTAGCAGAATCCAGTCGGTGAAGATAGGAAGATAGAAAAGAGCCAGTTAGTTCATAAACCTACAAATATGAGCGACATTGGAAGTGCTGTTACAATATCGGCCGCCATTTTCAATTCTGGACTTCCTTTGCGAATATTTTTACTTCAACATTGACGTTCTGATCCTGGTTTAGCAAAGTCCAATCGGTGAAGATGGAAAGATGAAGAAACACCCAGTTTATAAGCCTACAAATGGGCCAGATCGGGAGTGCTGTAGAAATATCGGCCGCAATTCTCAATTCTGGACTTCTTATTCAAATGTTTTTATCTTATCACTGACTTTCTGATTCTGGTTCAGCAGAGTCCAGTTGGTGAAGATGGAAAGATAGAAAAGAACCAGTTCATAAGCCTACAAATGAGTGAGATCGGAAGTGCTGTTACAATATCGGCCTCCATCTTGATTTCTGGACTTCCCATGCAAATATTCTCACTCCAACATGGACTTTCTGATTCCGGTTTAGCAGAGTCCAGTCGGTGAAGATATGAAGATAGAAAACAGCCAGTTAGTTCATAAGCCTACAAATATGAGCGACATTGGAAGTGCTGTTACAATATCGGCCGCCATTTTCAATTCTGGACTTCCTTCGCGAATATTTTTACTTCAACATTGACGTCCTGATCCTGGTTCAGCAAAGTCCAATCGATGAAGATGGAAAGATGAAGAAACACCCAGTTTATAAGCTTACAAATGAGCCAGATCGAAAGTGCTGTAGAAATATCGGCCGCAATTCTCAATTCTGGACTTCCTATGCAAATGTTTTTATCTTATCACTGACTTTCAGATTCTGGTTCAGCAGAGTCCAGTTGGTGGAGATGAGAAGATAGAAAAGGACCAGTTCATAAGCCTACAAATGAGCGAGATCGGATGTGCTGTAACAATATCGGCCTGCATCTTGATTTCTGGACTTCCCATGCAAATATTCTAACTTCAACATGGACTTTCTGATTCCGATTTAGCAGAGTCCAGTCGGTGAAGATAGGAAGATAGAAAACAGCCAGTTCATAAGCCTACAAATAAGCGAGATCAGAAGTGCTGTTACAATATCGGCCGCCATTTACAATTTTGGACTTCCAATGCAAATATTTTCATCTTATCACTGACCTTCTGATTCTGGTTCAGCAGACTTCAGTCGGTGAAGATATGAAGATAGAAAACAGCCAGTTAGTTCATAAGCCTACAAATATGAGCGACATTGGAAGTGCTGTTACAATATCGGCCGCCATTTTCAATTCTGGACTTCCTTTGCGAATATTTTTACTTCAACATTGACGTTCTCATTCTGGTTCAGCAAAGTCCAGTCGGTGAAGATGGAAAGATGGAAAAACACCCAGTTCATAAGCTTACAAATGAGCGAGATCGGAAGTGCTGTAGCAATATCGGCCGCCATCTTGATTTCTGGACTTCCCATGCAATTATTTTGATCTCAACAATGACATTCTAATTCTGGTTCAGCGGAGTCCAGTGGGTGAAGGTAGAAAGATAGAAAACAGCCAGTTCATAAGCCCACAAAGGAGCGAAATTGGCAATATTGTACTAGTATTGGCCGCCATCTTGATTTTTGAACTAAAGGTTCAGATTTTTGGCGTAAAAGAAATAAATGTCACGTAGTCTGTATTTGGGTGACCTATAGACTGCTCCAGGAAGCAAGAGTCCGCGAACTTAGGGAAATATGACATCTTTTTTGTTTGTTTGGGGGCGGCGGCCGGGATCGGCGGCTGGGGGCTGGGCGGCGACAAATGAAAAACAGCCTGTATTCTTCTGTTTGAAGTCAACTATACATCAGTGGAAGAATTAGAATGCTATTTTTTTTAGTTCAGGAGAAGCAGCTGCAACATTCAGTGAAATCAGGGAAATTAGGTGGGGCCGGATATTCGGTTAATATTGTCTTCAAATAAATCATTAAGAAAACAATCAATCATTACAAATATTTGCTTGAATACGTGAAATTACATACTAATACACATCACATTGTCGATTCCGACCATTACGATAAAGCAAAGGCAAAATTCAGCAAAAAACTGTTCTCACGGGGCCGAAAATATGCCCAAACTCGATAGTGCCCTTTCAATTTTGAGGTGGGGGTGAGGGGGCTGAAGATAGAAATTCGCCAATGTATGTTTCAGATGTCCCCCTCGCCCTCGGTATAAAAATCGACCTGTCCAAGCTTTTTTCAAAAAAATGATGTGAAATGCCCAAAAACCCCTCTGTTGTGTTTGTGTTGGGCCACCTTGTATGTATAAGGTATTTATGTATGATGTATGGTATGAGGTATGGAGGTATAATATGGTGATATTTACTTCCAACGCATCGCATCCTGATTAGGAGCCTAGTCATTTGCGGGACTAGATATTCACCGAGTCCAAAGTGCTTTTAATAGTATCGACAAGGCCGACATAATTATTAGCACTTGTCAATTATTGATGTGGAGCTGCACCAGCACATCTCGTTTCTCCCATTTTGTTTGTAGCTCAGGAAGTCGAGTAAATCCTGTTAAATAATTGTTTTCCAAAATAAAATACATATTATAATCTTACTTATTATCTTCTTGACAAACTTTGAAGTGTATCAAGAAATAAATTACCTTGTGATGTCTTGATTCCGGATGTGATTTCAGAGCATCCCGCGGAACCTGCGAATTCATCGCATCGACAACGCCATTTATGCGGTTCATGAACTGGATTGTAGGCGCACTGTCAGCCAGGCGTGGTTCACCTAACCTACGGTACAGCTCCATGGCCGAAATAACTCTATTTCCAAAGAACTGCAATGAACATTCAAATTAATGTTGTTGATCAATAATTTGAAAATATTGTCAATTTAACTAAATGTAAATGTTATCTCACCTGCATTGCCATTAGCACATTCATCTTCTGAAAATTAGCTGGCGACACATGAGCAGGGGTCCCTGTAAAAGCAGCTTTGATCCCCTGGTTGTTTTTCTCAATGTCGAGCAGAGCTTGCCGATGATCTTATCGGACGAACCCTACAGGCAGTTAAGGACGGTGTTGAAATGGTAAAATAAGCGTTGAGAAATCAATCCGTGTGGGTTTATTCCTTGACGAATTCTTACCATTTTGGTCTCTTCCGAAAGCTACAAGGATGTACTTTGGTTTGAGCTCATTGGCATTCCCAAAATCCAAAAATAATTTTTTCAAATGTCAAAATTTACCTAATTTTTTTTTTTTGATTTCGGAAATACTAAACCAAAGTACATCCTTGTAGCTTTCGAAAGAGACCAAAGTGGTAAGAATCCGTCAAGGAATAAACCCACACAGATTGATTTCGCAACGCTTATTTCACCAATATGACTCCGTCCTTAATAATAGAATCCGAGATACAATCAATCACACAGTGTGATCCCTGATCACACAATTACAGATCTGACAGAATTGTCATGGAAGTTCATCGTACTCACATCAAGAACTTTGCTAGAGATCACCCTGGTCCAAAGATTCCTAATCGAAGGTGAGGAAAGTCGAACAAAAAAAGAGTTTGCGGCTTTGGTTCACTGGATGTGAGCAAGTATTGGAGGTAAACTGATATCTTGAATTGGTCTCACATCGACCGATTCCCCGTAGCATCGTCAGTGATGACTCCATCGACTAGAAAGGCACTATTTTCGAGTAAAATAATGGCCTCTACCATGATTTTGTGTAAAATGGTGCCTGTCACCGCCCCAGCACTTGAAAATGCCCCTATGGCTTGTACCCAACCACACCGGAAGGATTGGTACATGACCACTAGAGCATGGTTACCTCTGTGCACATTATTTTTCTCCAGCTTTGTGAATTGGCCGAGGTCAACCATGGATCCTGAGGGATTCCTTTTGAAATGCCACTGACTCTTCAAAGGACCATTTCGTCAAGAAGTTTTCTAATAACATAACAATAATAACTCAGCCGATAGTACTCACCTCGGTACCCACCAATCGTCCTTCATCGGCAGTCATCGGTAGTTCACTGTCAACGTTCTGTGGATATCGTGGTTAACATAACCCTGCTTTCCAGCGCCATTGTTCTACCATCCAGCTACCGTCTTCATTTTCTATGTCTGTAAAATTAGGAGGGCAGTACAACTTCGAATCACATTTCTCCTCGTGGTGCAAAATTGAACTGTGTAAGCAAACTGTCACTTGTATAGTAGTTCCACTCTTTCCACTGAAACGTATTAGCAATATCCGCCATCCAGCGCATAGAATGTCAAATGTGTTTTCAATCATAGGTACGTCTTCCTCTACTCAACCTAAAGCAAGAATTTAACAAAGAAGTAGGTACCTAATTACTTAATCTTCACCTATTGTTATTATTATTATTTAATATTATATTATTATTGGGTATTTTTGTACCTTGAATAAATGAACATTTTATATATCTGTTACCCTACCTGCTACCTGTATTGAAGTACCGTATGATCAAAAACTTTCCTCCTCTAGGCAGGCTGTGGCCTGGCCAAAATCAGCCTCGTCCACCTGCCAATGACCAGACCACAGCCTGCCTAGAAGAGGAAAGTTTTTGATCATACCGTATATAGGTGATCATTTGAAAACTATCCACCCGTAATAACTCCCGATTCCTAGTAAATATTTCATCGAGCAAAAACAGGTCGAATTTTTTTATCGAGGGAGACATCTAGAACATACATTGGCGAATTTCTTCCTTTAAACTTTTCGACCCTACCTTTAAGTTTCTTTGAGAAACTTTAAGGTTCAAATTAAACTACCTACTTTGTGATACATCAAATTGAAAGGAAGTAAATTCTCGTTCTAAAAAAAATATTCTTAAAATTTTCAACTCCACCTCTTTTTTCCTAAAATTCTTCGACTGTCCAATTTCATAATTTCAACCCCTATGTCGACCATTGTGAATTTATCTCGGAATTTATAGTTCGCATCACACACAGCTAGTAAAACTAGATTATGGCTTTTTTGTAGTCGAAGCATTCCGAGCCTGACTTTGGAAACGCCTACAAAACGATAATACGACGTATCGAGATCAAATGTCTATGAACCAAGTGGACACTTCTTGGCATGTGGAATTGAACCTGTCAAATTTTCAAAACATTCCCGAATTATTCGGAATGAATTGGGACGAAAGTAACCCAGATAAGCGAAGATTGTTGCAGGATATGTTGAAAAACGAGATATTTTGGAAGCCTTTGTATTGCGCTGCAGTGTGCGTTGAAAAAAATATTTTTCTCCAAAACTTATCATATGGTGAAAAATGGCATGGAATGAGCTTTCTTTTGCTTTTCGATAAATCTTTCTAGCTCAATTCATAAGCCAGTATTAGCCTGGCGAAAAGTGGGCATATACTGACTGGTCAACCCTGTAGAAAGTCACTGACAGTGAAAGTGTGGCTACGGGAGATAATGAGGCAAATCTCGTTAGAGTGGTGAGAGGAGGCAAAAGGGGCCTGTATAAAGCCTCAGTGTCACGATACTATGCTCGCATGGGCGCCGTTAATGGCAAATGCAGGGGGGGGGGCAAAATCAAAATACTAATGTAAGAGACACAAGAGGGTTCCGTGGGTTTACCCCCCCCTCCCTAAGTGAGCGCCGCGAACGGTATTTTTTAAGGGCGTGGCCAAGCCAATTTATATTTGTTATTGTTTTAAAACATCAGGTAGCATCAGGTACCATCAAAAGTCTTTATTTAAACAAACAAAAGTAATTCTTTTATTGAATTTGAAAGTATTAGTTTTTGAAAAATAAACAACATTAAATTCGATAATAAACTTATTATAAATAATTCAATAAACAAAAACTATGGCCAACAACAGAATAAAGACAATGATATTGTATAATTAGGAAAACAAAAAAGTCAAATTTCTTCGCTTCTGGCCAAATTCTTCTATTATTTCTTCGATAAACTTTTCCTTGCCCTGATGGTCCACCTTTAGTGCCCGTGGTTCGATTAAAAATCGAATGGTATACCGCATTTAATGATTAAAGCAAGCCATTTGGTACAGTTGCCCTTGAGACCTATTTGAACGATTTGGCCCGTAGCTCCTAAAAAAAATTTCATGCGGTCTCAAAATTTGGGGGGGGGGAGTGAAAAATTATAAAAAATCTTCAAAATAACTCCTTCCACACTAAAAACGTGTTTTTGAGGCCTATGTAGAGCAATCTACCTCTAACTAGTATGATCTCAGTACCCACCTCATGAACCGGGCACCGGAAGTCAAAGCTAAGCGCCATTTTGGAAAAAACTTAAGTCAAATGAGAAAGCAACAAAAGATCTTGTGTGGGGTATCCTTTCCAACGTTTTCTGGATCGCTGAGCACGATTATGATAAGTAAAATACGATTTGAGTTACGGGGTTGAAGTTACTGAAACAATCCCATGGATAAGGTACTTGTTGGGGGTAGAAATAGCAAACAGCAATAATACGTAAAGGTATTCCAGTCTTCAAAAAATGTATGCCAATCAACATTGCACAATATAAAAATTATTGTGTCATTTCCAGTGAGAAAATTAAACATGTCCATCTTGATCCGACCACCGGAAGTCGAAAAATAAGCGCCATTTTGGAAAAAAACTAGTCAAATTCAAAAGCAACAAAGGGTCTTGTGTGGGGTATCTTTTTCAACGTTTTGTGGGTCGCTGAGTGAGATTATCATAGGTAAAATACGATTGGTTATCGATTGGTTATTGGTTATTGGAATCGGCCAAAATCCGAAATAAAGTTGGAAGTTGATGAAATTTGGTGATCGATGGAGAATTTAATGTAGAATAGCATACTAAAATTCCCGAAAATTTCAAGGCTTGGAATTTTTTTGGGCGTCATCCTTGAATATTTCCGGTTCTTCTAACCAGTTTACAAGTTATTCAGAGTGAACCAGAAATCTTCAAAGATAATAACGCTCTTTGATTGGTCAAAAAAAAATCCAAGTTGGCCAAGTTCTTCTTAATTTGACTGGACTTATCGTATTTTACCTATCATAATCGTACTAAGCGACCGACAAAACATTGGAAAATATACCCCACCGAAGACCTTTTGTTGCTTTCTGAATCTGACTGATCCTTTTTTCAAAATGACGCTTATTTTTCGATTTCCGGCGGCCGGATTTTGAGGTGGGTACTTGAATCATACTAATTAGAGGCAAGTTGCTGTATATCGATCTCAAAGACGAACTTGTAGGGCAAGGAATTCTTTCAAAGAGTTTCTCCTAGTTCTCACTTCTCCTCTGAAATTTTGAGCCCGCATGTAATTTTTTCAGAATCTACTAGCCAAATCGTTTGCTCCCTTTCCTACGTCTACACTCGAGACTTTCCCTCTCTTGTTAACTTCTGCCAGAGATGATTTCACACAGCCCTCGATCAACTGAAACGGCCCCTGTTTTTTTTCTGAACACACATTGTGACATTGTGACGAACGTTCCCAAAGAGATCGTGTCCTCTGATACAGGATTGAGTGAGCTAAATGGTGTTCGATTTGGTGCAATGGAGGAGGCAGACGGCCAAATTTTTCTTGACGTCCAGGATATGGTTTTGCACGGTGCCAAAAAAGTGCTGATTTGAAGTAGTGACACCGATATTTTTGTGCTGGCTGTATCTTCTTTCATCAGTTGGAAAAAACAAGGCTTGGAAAAATTCTGGCTCCTTTTTGCGCAGGGATAAGCCGGCGCTATATTATGTGTTCATATAGCATTGCTGAATCTCTAAGTCAAAACAAATCAATCGCTCTCAGGGGATTCCATTCAGGTACAACCTCATTTTCCAGTACCAAAGATAAGGTCAACAAGGACTTCTTGGCAGAGCGAAGAGGCTACCGAAGCATTCAAGAAACTTGTGTGTCCAATGACGAGTTGGATGATATGTAACATTATTCAAGCCTTGGAAATGTTCACGGTTCGGTTGTATGGCATCGACAACCAAATATGTGTTCTTGTGTGAATGAAGCGTGGAAAAATCTTTTTGCGTCAAAAGAAAAAGTCATCAGTGCCATGCCATCCCACCTACTCGTCGCGCGTTGATACAGCACATGAAAAGAGCCGCTTACAAGGCCAGCCGAATATGGGACAGGGCAGTTGATGGAAGCACATCTAGCCCAGTCAAATTAGGTTTTGACCTAGAAATAATTCGCCTAAGGCTGAATTTTTGCACATTGACAGCTTGGACCTAGTACAACAACATATCAAAATACCCAAACTTTCCCCTGTCCGCGTCTTTGATTTTCAGGTCCTCAGGTTCTTGAAGTTGCATCGCTGATCTGCGACTCATGCCGTAGCATTATTCTTGGACCGATCAAGCTCAGTTTGGGCTTGAATTGAAAAGAAGAGATCAAACAATGATTTTCTGGTGGAAAAAAACCCACATCCGGTGCGCGGCAAGCCGGCAGACCCGCGAAATTCAAAATTAACGCTACGGTAAAAAAAATTGCAGCTAAAAATGGAGGAGATGAAATCCGTCAATCCATTGGACGCCAATACATCATTATAATTCGACGCATCATATCCCGTTTATACCATTTTGGCACAAAGAGCCACAAAGAGTGTCGATTATTCTTGAAGAGGAGTTGTGGGAGGGCCAAGCTCTGCTAGGTGGTTAATTTTGTTTTCCTGGGCTATGAAGAAGCGATCACGACAAGTTAGGTATCTTTTCCGACTGAATTCAGTCTCCTGAACTTGAATCTCTTGTGTAAACTTTTATAAAAACAAGTTTGAACAAGTTAACTTGAAACACTTCAAGTTACTTTGAACTTGAACTTTGACAGTTTTGCCGATCTTGTGTTACTAGAGGTGTTCATCTTCCAGGAAATATTTCAGGGGCCATTAGATTGGAGTGTATTCTTCACGAAAGTCATCCACTCGATGTATAATTTTGTTTCTCGAGTCGAAAAAATCGATTTGAACCTGTACCATCTACTCATGTCCAGAACACTACATCAAGCATCTTTAAATAAAAATACCCCAAACTATTGAAAAAATGATAGCTCATCTTTCAAATTCCGAAGATCTGTGCAGAACTGAATTCCCTGAACATAATTCAATTCGCCATGAATTGCGCTGCAGGATTTTGAGTTATTCGAGGACGGGCATAACATTTCAGAAAGATTCATACTCTATATATTTCAAATGGGAACTGCTACCTCTTCCCTCATATAACTCAAAATCCTGTGGTGAGATTCACAGCGAATCTTATAGGGATTTCAGTTCTGCACAGATCCTCGCATTCTCAGAGATAAGTCATTATTTCTTCAATAGTTTAGGCTATTTTCCTTCACAGGTGCATGCTGTAGTGTTCAGGTCATCAGTAGACGCTGCGCCGCGCCGACTCAGGTTCAAATCGATTTTTTAAACTCGAGAAACCAAATTATATATCAAGTGAATGATTTTCGTGAAGAATACACTTGATTCTAATGGCTCCAGAATTATTTTCAAAGGTGAACACCTCTGACAGTGGAAAAAATCGTCAAAATTGTCAAAGTAAAAACAAGTTTTTTTCAAGTTAACTTGTTCAAGCTTGCTTTTATCCAAATTTAGAGCTCGGATTTGAGTTTAGGAGATTGGATTTAGTCGGAAAAGATACCAAACAAGTCGTGATCGGTTCAACATGGCCCAGGGAAAAAAAGAACCACCTAGCCGAGCTTCGCCTCCCCACGGGCTCCCTTCAACAATTATTGACACTTTTTGTACCAAAATGATATCAACGGGATACAATGCATCGAATTACGATGTATTTGCCTCTAATAGATTGACGGGTTTCGACAATCGCCTCATGTGGCGCAACACAGAGATCGCGTCACCCCAACCCACACTTAGTCTGGGGGTGTATATTTGCAATCGGTGCTCCCAAAAGTACCATAGAAAACACACTTGGAAAGCTGAAGAATTGCTGAATGCATTAATTTCTGGTTTGTCACTGTTATTTTTTGACAAACGATACATAGCAAGAATTCCGTGAGAAGAGGTCGCAAATAGCAGCGTTAATTTTGAATTTCGCGGGTCTGCCGGCTTGTTGCGCACCGGATGTGGGCTTTTCGCAACAGAAAATCATTGCTTGATCTTTTCTCTTCAATTCAAGCTCAAACTGAGCTTGATAGGTCAAAGAATAATGCTACGGCATGAGTCGCAGATCAGCGATGCAACTTTAAGAACCTGAGGACCTGAAAATCAAAGACGCGGACGGGGGAAAGTTTGGGTATTTTGATATGTTGTTGTACTAGGTCCAAACTGTCAATGTGCAAAAATTCAGCCTTAGGCGAATTATTTCTAGGTTTTGTCGATTTTTGACCTAAAATGCCTGGGCTAATCTTAGAAGATTTGTGATTTGTGATTTAGAAGAGAGTAACGTCCAAGTTCAAGATGGACATTGTTATTTTTATTATTGCAAGTTATATCTTTTCTCATTTTATGGAGCACAATAGTTAATTGTGATATGAGGAGCTTGTGGTGTGGTAGTATTCGCATTTGACTACCACTCCAGAGGTCGCGGGTTTGATTTTCGCGGATTTTCGCCTCGAAAACAAGCTTCTTGGTTCAGTTGGAATGCTTGCTAAATGCAAGACTGTGTGTCGCATAGCACGTAAAATACGAACGATGGTGCCGACCCCATGCGATGTTGATGGTCGTTAAAAATCCCTACCCTGGTGTTGGAACACACAGGGGTTCGGCAAAATTTCCGGTATACTGCAGGACACCATTCACCGGCGTCGGTGTTAGTCTTCGTTAAATCCGACGGTCAATAAACGAATGAAAAAATATTGTGATCTTGTGCAATGTTGATACATTTTTCCAAGACTGCTGAATACGTTTACGTATCATTGCTGTTTGCTATTTCTACCCTCAAGAACTAGGGTACCCTATCCTCATGGGGTAGTTATAGTTACTTCAGACTTGTTACTCAGATTGTATTTTACCTCGTATTTTACCTATTCATTTCAGTTTAATTCAATTCATGGTTTCTAAAAATATATAATTTTTATAACAAGAGTTTTGGTTAGGACAAATTGAGATAAATATAAGGTTAAATCAAGACAAAATGTTAATAAATACCAATAAAATATTAATTATCAAAAATGCCAAATTTATAGTCACTCGTTAAGGGCAAATGATCATAGGTAGTTTTAGTTTCTTCAACCCCGTAGCATAAATCGTATTTTACCTATCATAATCGTACTCAGCAACCCAGAAAACGTTGGAAAAGACACCCCACACAAGACCTTTTCTTGGTTTCTGAATTTGACTTATTTTATCCCAAAATGGCGCCTATTTTTCGACTTCCGGTGGCGGCATCGTGAGGTGGGTACTTAGGTCATACTAATTAGAGGCACGTAGCTCCGTATCGACCTCAAAAACGTATTTGTAGGTCAAGGAATTATTTCAAAGATTTTTACTTATTTTTACTTCTCCCCCCCCCCAAATTTGGGCCCGCATCGAAATTTTTTTAGGAACTACGGGCCAAATCGTTGAAATAGGTCTTGAGAACAACTGTACCAAATGGCTTGCTTTAATCATTAAATGCGGTATCTTTATGCGAACCACGGGCACTACTTGTTTCTGTGGAGAGATAGAAGGCAAAGCCCGGAGAGTCGGCTTTCCTCCATAGTCGACCTCAACCAAGTTTTCACTCTCCTGAGGGTGCTAAACGATCGTTCTATCGAGCAGGTTGTTGGTGGCATTGCCAAAAAAGTCTGGAAAGCGGCTTTTATGGCGGGGAAAAACTCACATTCGTTTGAAAGAACTTCCGAAAAGTCCATATTTTCTGGAACTTCCCTGTTTGTCCAAATGTGTTTCCACGTTATATACTCAGCCTCCAAATTTTCAATACCGTATTTTTCGGCAATCTTCTTTGCAAATTCAATGTCGATGTCGTCGCCGCCGGTATTTTTCAGCTTTTTGATGTTGAGGGGATGTAAACGAGCAATTGAAAATGCAACACTCGTATGTTGAGAAAACCGAGTTTCAAGAGCAGAAATTAACGAATCCAAATAGGGATTGAAAATCGTTATTCTGAAATACTCTTCTGCGGTCATAGCCACTACGTTTGCTCTGTGCGTTTGGCGCCCTGTTATTCTTGGTACTTTCAGTTCAACATCAAATTCCGTCGCTAAATCTGTAGTGCTAGCGAAGATACCTGCAAAGATTCGCTCGGAACTTTCCCTGTCGCTCTTGAATGCTGCAATAAGACATTCAATGTGTTTTTGTACACTCCGCAAATCCATTGCTACACCTTGTAACGTATTCGTAACTGGTTCAAGTTGCGAAGAATATTTGGCTATAATTTTAAGACAAACGAGAAAGTGAGGTGAAGATGTAGAACAGTACAATTGGTTGGCTTTCGTTCTACTTTGGCTGTTGAATTCTTCCTTATTATTTGCTATCGCATGCAAAGCAGACTTGATTGAGTTGAAATTCTCAGCAAATAACCTGATGGATTTATATTTGGCCGACCATCTTGTCTCGCATAGAACAGGGACATTCGAAACCAAGTTCCGCCTTTTAGGGCTCTCTCTGAAGAATTTGATGACTTCCTTCACAGTACCAATGCCGTTTTGGATTTCCTGGACAGAATTCAGATCATTGACAACAAGGTTTAAACGGTGAGAAGCACAATGGAAAAACGTTGCTTGCGGATATTCATCTCTAATCAATTTTTGAACGCCGTTTTCTCTTCCAGCCATAGTAGAGCATCCATCGAATCCTAGACCAACCAGTTTGTTAAGGTCAAGACCACAATCCCGAGCGAATGTCAAGATGGTTCCAGCAATAGTTTGAGCATTCATTGACTTCAAGTCAGTGAACCCGAGAAACTCTTCTTTGACGATGTCATTTTTATCAACGTACCTCACCCCTAGTGAAAGTTGCTCCACTCCAGCAATGTCAGCCGTTTCGTCGGCTAAGAGCGAAAATCCCACACTGTCGTTTACTTCTGTAACGATTCCTTTTCTGATGACATTACCGCAAATGCTTATGAGCTCGTTCTGAACTTGGTGGGACGTATATTTACTTTTCTTCTGACATGTTTTCATATGCTGATCAAGTATTTTATCTCCACTTTCAATTCTGAAACTGAGTAAATCCTCGAAATTTCCTTGGTTAGAATGTTTCCCACGGAGCGATATATCATGTGTGCCACAAAATATTATAGTAGAAATGATGGGCTTCAACTTTTTCCTGTTCTCTTCAACTATTTGACATTCTTCTTTATTGAGTTGCTCACTAACTGTAGCCGATTTCCCTGTGACATTTTTTTTGAAACTGATTGCTTTAGCAGTAGAGTTCCTGTGCCATTCTGATTGCATGTGGTTTTTCGCACATTCGTGCAAATCTTTATAGTTTTTAAACTCTTTCACCACAAAAGCACCTAATACACCCCTCTTTATTACGGTTTGAATAGTACACAGTACTTACAAAGTGCGCCTTTCAGTTCACTCGAATATGCCATCCAGTCATACTGATGCAGCCAATCACGCCTGAAACATCTTTTTCCTTCTGCTGAATCTTTTTTGAAATTGTATTCCGACGTAGGTTTGAATGGAGCGGTCAGAAGTTTATATTTTAGGTCATCAGAAATACTTTGGTTAATGTATCTTCCCAAGTCGTATTTTTCTTTATAAGGCGCAACAACAACTTCAGGCGGTGGCTGAAGTGGAAGATCTGAAGTGGAAGTGGACGGTTCTGTCATGGGATCTGTTTCGTCCAATCTTGCTTTTTTTGGATTGGGAACACTTTGTTGTTCTTCCACTTTCGATGTTGGGCCGCGGGGGCCGACGCCGACGGTAACCTCCGCTTCTTCGGCTTTGTTTTTTTTAAAGAATTTTCTTATATCCATTATGTTATCTAGCTAACACAAAAATCAAAATTATTCATTTTTCTTGAACTAAAGAAGTAGCAGTGTCCAATAACGTACCTGATTAAATTAATGGAAAACTAGAGCTTTCTTTCAGTTCGATAAGTAGATGAAAACTTTTGTCAACAAGAGTACGAGTGCAACGCTTTAATATTTTCAGTGATTTAAGGAATTAAGAAGCGATCGCCCAATGGTTGAGTGCAATTATTTAGGTACCTATATTTTATTATTTCCGGGAAACTCATGAGCGCTGAAGCTTTCATTGTTTTTCGGCGAAATCTAATAAAAAAGCACAACTCGGATGTTCAGGAAGTCGGCACGTGCCACGCAATTCTTGCACTATACATGACTATACCTAATGCAATCATCTTTCAATGTTAATGTTAAATAACAGTGAACCGTAATATCACTAATATACTTTTAACAATTTTATTACTAAACGTAAATACATACCTACCCACCTACCTACCTTAATTGAAATGAGTAGGTAGTAGGTACCCTATACTTCATTTTTCGCATCTGAAGTTCATTGTTGGATAGATATGCAAAATATACCTACCGCAATAACTTTTTGAGACCATAACTTTTTTAATTTTTCTGCAAAATAAAAATTCCAGGGGGGGGGCAAGTGCCCCCCCTTGCCCCCCCCCTAAACGGCGCCCATGTATGCTCGTACTATAGACGTAAGGGACGTAGCGCTGTTTGCTTGTTTCATTGGTAGTTTTATGCTTTGAATAATAGATCTGTTCCATATTTTTGTACTACCTACATATTTCTTTTTGGTTGGGCAATATAAGGTCATCGGCCGATTTTTTACGTTGTGGAGTGATTTCTGGAAAAACTTATCGCAGGCTACGAAAGTGTATTTGCCTTGCTTTCTCAAATTTGCATAAAAACGCCTAGTTTCTGCTGGGTGCCTAGTGCTGTGGCAAGGAAGAGGAAGGAGTCTCTCTAAAGGAAGGAGACTTTGAGCGCCCTCTTTTATCATCAAACTGTAATCAAATGATGTTTCAATCTGGTACATGTTTTCACTAATATGCAGGAAGTGTCTTACAATCACTTGGTGGTTAGAATCCCCATTGTTAGACAGTGAGAAGCTCATATAATTGTCATAAAGTAGTCCACAATCACGAAATGGACTTCTCCTGGATTCTTCACGATTTTGTTCAATGTGAACTTCAAAAAGAGTTTGCTCAGCCAACAGCTGTGAGGTCCCTCTGTCTTTTTTAAGATGTTCCTTGAAAAACAACAAGTGGTGATATAATAAGTACTACACCGGTTTTTCCGGGGAACCACTTCCACTTGGGAGTTTCCGTTACTTATCGGCATCCTGGAATTGGCTTCGCAAGTTATTGATTTCCTTTGATTTTTCTTCAGGAAATTGAAGTTTGGAAGTATTTTCCAGGTCCCTTTCGTTTGGCCGCAGTAGCTTCGTTTCGGGCTGGCTTGTGATACTCTCCTGATTTCACCTATGGATTTGGTTACCTACTTAACGAAGTTAGGTAACGGTAAAATTCAATCACCATTACCTTGTACAGAAGCGGCTGAAGTTCGTATAGCTCTATGAGGCATGTTATTGTGGCGTGGGTCCACTTCACCTTGCCTTGGTTGCACTCACCCATGTCTTTGACAGTTTACTAAGTCATAAGTGTTCTTACCTGTTTGTTTTATCTATCTTTTGATGCTTGTTCTCTAATGACTGTTGTATCCTATTGTTCTACACACCTTTTATCCAACATTCTGAATGTTTGCTGTTAATTGAGGGCCTGACTATGCTTCCTTTCGTGACTTGCCAATGTATTTGCATAGTGGCCCGTAAACATGAGTGATTGGTTGATTTAACTGAAACATCAAATTATTACCTTCGCAAACAACAGTGCATGAAAGTGGTAATCATTATGCTGAAGGCATAGAATTATTTGAAGTAATCACTGTAGTCATACACATATTTTCGAACCTTTTTAGCAAACAGTTTTCTGTTCATATATAATTCTTAGCCCAGACGGTGGGTATTGCGCTGTAGATTTTTGATCCCATAAATGTTACGAATCTCAGGGAGAACCCTCTGATTACCCAGGGAACCACAGTGGGTATACTTGAAGCTTCTTGAAGAGTACAAACTCATGTCTGCTTTTCCTTTGCTAGGGCTGCATGAAGTATATATATATATATATTTAATATTTGTAGAAGCCGCAGCCAAGCCTGTCAACAAAATTAGGGAGTCAACATCTTCACCTGCTACGACAACAAAGCTGTGCTCTTGGGCGAGAGCGATTGTTAATGTAATTATGATAAACGTATCTGCTGACATAGAATGGCATCGAATATTTCTTGTGGGTGCCAAACAATCCGATGGAGTAAGAATCCACCATTAACAACATTGATCTCTTTGTTGAAGGGCAATTTATCAGTGATAACATCGTACAAAGCTTTTTCTTTTCATTCTCAAGTCATGCGGACAGTGATATTGGGTACGGAGCAAGTTCAGACTTGAAGAAGTTTCCTAAAGTCCTTCTCGGATTTCTTGCTGATTGTTATCCTCTGAAATATCAACTAAGATTTTACTGGGACGATTTCATCACGGATCTTGATTAATGAGGTAGCTGCTTTAAGGGCATCGTCCTTTTTCTGCGGTGAAACTTCACTTTTCCAAAGTTGTTTCCCTATGATATCCATCACTGACGACATCACAATCTTCTGTGCTTGATGGCAATCGATTTTTTCGTCACCTGACACTCCAATGCTAATCGACATGATCTCACTATGGACTGGAAAGGGACAATGTTCAGAAAACCGGCCCAGGAATTTTTCTATATCATCCTAAAAAACAATATTAATTTTTTTGGGTCAGTTCTTTATCCAGGATATTCATTGTGCTTTACTTTATATCCTCAAAAATATAGTTCATTTTCTTGTACCGTATGATCAAAAACTTTCCTCTTCTAGGCAGGCTGTGGTCTGGTCATTGGCAGGCAAACGAGGCTGATTTTGGCCAGGCCACAGCCTGCCTAGAGGAGAGAAGTTTTTGATCATACGGTACATTTGAAAACGCACAAAAATTGACGGGTTATAGACCGTTCAACAAGGCGTATTTGACCATGTTAGCATACCACACGGCAGGATCTTTACTAACTCGACACACCTTTTTTTGGGTCAGCCATGTTTTTTTCTATAATTCATGAATTTCTGAAGAAATGCTAGTGAGTGATCGAAAAATACATAATTCCTTATCTTGTACTGATTCTCTGTTTCATAACAATAGAAGCATTTATCCAATCCTATTGAATAATGCACGCATTATCATGCGCATACATGCCTGCATTTTCCAATAAGACTGGATAAAGCATAGTATTCTACTCGCGGGTAATGGCTATTACTCATTCGGATGCTTTACGACACTCACCAAGGCTCGTGTCGGCAAACTGCATCCTCATGAGTAAGAAGCAGTCATTACCCGCTTGTTGAATAATATACTATTATTATTATTATTCAGTACTGCCTATTGGCTTACTTAGGTTTGGCTTCCAATGAACCCGGTCTGAGATCTCAGAAAATTGGCCAATTTTTTCATTAGGTGCGATGAAGTTCCAGAACTCATTGGTAGTTATCTAACCGTTCCGCAGAAAATGTGTCTTCTTTTTTCACGTCGGACTTTATGCCAAATATATAGATTTAACCTGATGAAAATTTAACTGTATTATAAGTAACATTGTGTAATGCTTGCAACAAACAATGGTGTACAATATTTTAAGCACCTATGGACCTGAAATTCTTATGAGTTTGTCAGGTTGTGTATCACTTCATGTTTCTTACTGCTTAAAATATTAATACGACAAAATTCGCAATTGAATTTCCCCAGAACTTTTTTGCTTATGAATCCCGAGACATACTAGCGGTATCTATCTATATCTCTAGCAAGGGAAGGTCTGTCTCGGGATGTTTATCTGGTCAGTGGTCAATGAATTTTGGTTATTATTGACTTCATCTATATTGCCTTCCAAAAAAAGTGCAACACCATGAAGCCGTGGATCAATTTTATTCAAATTTTCGCAAAACATGAGTGTTTTAACAATAGAAACAAACGATTAGATTCTGGAAATCGTAATACAAGGAACTTCAGAAAAAATTAATAATGTGTCGCTCCTCCACGATTTGCCCGACACTCATTAACCCTACGAGGCATGCTTTCAATCAAGTGGTCGATTGCCGCTTGTGACAAGCCATCCCATGCCTCTTGCAAGGCCATACGGAGATCTTCCAAGTTGTTGGGAGGATGGCGTAATTGCCCCACCTTTCTTCCCATCATATCCCACACGTGTTCGATGGGCGACAAATCAGGAGAGCAAGCAGGCCATGGAAGCACGTCAACGTGTGCATCTTCCAGGAACTGCATCGAAGCTCTTGCCGTATGAGGACGTGCATTGTCTTGCTGGAAAATAGGGTTGTTGAGCCCCTGAAGGTATGGAAGGCAAACGGGTTCCAGCACACTCGCGATGTAAGATGCAGCTGTCATAGTGCCCTCAATGAACACCAATGGTGACCTGCTTCCATGGCATATTGCTCCCCAAACCATCAATCCGGGTGTACGGGCAGTGTGTCGCTCGGCAAAAAATTCGGGATTATGCCGTTCCCCACGAAAGCGCCTCACCCTCCCCCGGCCGTCATGAGCCCAAAGACAAAAGCGGGACTCGTCACTGAAGACTACCCGATGCCATTCTTGGACCCAGTTTCTGAGCTCATTGCACCACTCCAATCTTCTGGCCCGGTGAACAGGAGTGAGGGGAAGGGTTAACAGCGGACGATAAGAACTTAGCCCAAAAAACCTAATTCTTCTATAGATCGTGCTCATTGAGATTGGGCGTCCTATAGCTGCAACTCACTCGTTTCCGACTGCTCGGGTTGTCGTAAATCGGTCTCTTACAGCCGCTACTCGAAGACGTTGATCTTGACGTACCGTGGAGGCTTTACGACGACCAGATCCATTCCGTCGCCGATAATTGGCCTCCTCGTTCCATCTCCGCCACCATCTCATCACAGTCGAAGCATTGCAACCAACAAGTCTCGCAATTCTTCGATACGAAATCCCCTCATTTTTTAAGCCAATAATCTGTCCCTTCTGGAACTCGGTTAAATGATGGTACTGCCGAGGTTGACGGGCTCTTGGCATTTCAGGACTCTTGGGGTTCACTATTGAAACTTATTGCCAAAAAAAAATGTGGTTTGTAACAACCAGGAAAAACGAAAAACAATTTCTTGTGTTTTACGGTTACCAAGGGGAAAAACAAAACAACTTCAGCGCCTAGATATCCAGAATGTTAATCATTTGTTAGTGTAGATGAAATACTTGTTTTGTGAAAATTTGATCAAAATCAGCCAACGGCATCGAGGTGTTGCACTTTTTTTGGAAGGCAGTATATACAGGGTGGTGAAAATTTCGATGCTCACCATTGGTATCTTCGAAATGGTAAGAGATACGAAGTCGGTTAAATTAGAGAAAAGTTGCGCATTTGTGTGAGGATTGCGAATCTGGAAAGAGACTTCGAATATTTTGATTGGTTCCCGATTTATCACGAAAAAACTGAAAATTCTGATTTCAGAAATTATTTTTTATCTTTCCAACCATTCAAGCTATTTTGATCAAACTTAGTAGTTTTAGGTTTTTGACCACTCCGAGTCGAATAACGTTGACAGAAATTTTTCAGGCCTTCTAGATTTCAAATTATGATAGTCAACTTTTCTTTTTCTTATGGCCGTCATATTGGGTTTTTACACTAATAGATAGAGAAAAAAATTAGTTTTCCGAATTAGTACCCAACATGTTCTTTTATGACATTTTTAGCGTCAAATCTCGATTTTTTCGTAAATTATTGACAAAATCGGGAATGCTTTGAAAAACAATTGAAATATTGTCTATAGCAACAACAAAAAAATGACAGATGGTGTGCAATTGACGTATCTAACTTCTTAATCGTGTTTTGTGCTTGTTTGTACCGAGAGTTCATAAATTAAATGGGTCAAGAGTGTCTGTTAGTTTAAAAACGTCTGTCGGAACTAGCATCGTTCTTGTTAAAGTTTTACAAATTCATTACAAAAGCAGTAAGGATTACCCTAGTTTCGACAGACGTTTTTGAATTCACAGGCACCCTTGACTCATAACTCTCGGTACAAACAAGCACAAAACACGATTAATGGCGGCTTAACAGAACTTCGTTTGTCGCTGGCCAATAGGATTCGATCTGCCTGTACTTCCCTACCTCCCCCCATAATTTTCGCGACACGAGTTTCTGTCGTCGTGTCGTTCAAATTATTCAACTACAGTGGAGTGGGGGACTGTCGCCGGCGAGAACCGAAGTTCTGTAAAGCCGCCATAAGAAGTTAGATACGTCAATTGCACACAATCTGTCACTTTTTATTGTTGCTATTGATAATATTTCAATTGTTTTCCAAAGCATTCCCGATTTTGTCAATAATTTACAAAAATTTCGGAATTTGACGCTAAAAATGTCATGGAAAGAACATGTTTAGTACTAATTCGGAAAGCTAATTTTTTTCTCTATCTATTAGTGCAAAAATACAATATGGCGGCCATAAGAAAAAGAAAAGTTGACTATCATAATTTGAAATCTAGAAGGCCTGAAAAATTTCTGTCAACGTTATACGACTCGGAGTAATCAAAAACCTAAAACTACTAAGTTTGATCAAAATAGCTTGAATGATTGGAACGATAAAAAATAATTTCTGAAATCAGAATTTTCAGTTTTTTCGTGATAAATCGGGAACCAATCAAAATATTCGAAGTCTCTTTTCAGATTCGCAATCCCCACAAAAATGCGCAACTTTTTCCTAATTTAACCGACCTCGTATCTCTTACCGTTTCAAAGATACCAATGGTGAGCATCGAAATTTTCACCACCCTGTATACCGGGTGATCATTTGAAAACTATCCACCTGCAATAACTCCCGATTCCTAGTCAATATTTCTTCGAGCAAAAACAGGTCGATTTTCATATCGAGGGGGACATCTAAAACATACATAGGCAAATTTCTATATTCCCCCCCCTCGCCCCCACTCACCCCAACTTTGAAATTTCAAATGACACTACCTACTTTGCGATACATCAAATTGAAGAGAAATAAATTTTCTTTCTGGAAAAAATATTTCCAAAACTTTCAACCCCACCCCCTTTTTCCTAAAAATTCTCTGACTGTCCCATTTTATATTCTGGACCCCTCATTTTTTTCTCAATTTAGTCTGCGTCATCCTAAAAAGCATCGAAGAAGAAAATTTTTGGTGGAAAAAGTGCTACCCAAATTGACCCCTTTGCTCTCCCCCACCTCAACTCCCAAACTTAACAAAACACCACCTACTTTGTGATACATCAAATTGAAGGGCATTGAATTCTCTTTCTGAAAAGAATTTTTTTTTAAATTTTCTACCCCTATCCCAATAAATTGGTCATTTGGAGTATTCTAGGGGGGAAATGGGGGCTTTAAAAATTGTGAAAAATCTTTTTTCATGAAGAGAATTTGATTTCCTTCAATTTGATGTATTACAAAGTACCTATTGACATTTTAGATTTTTAAGGTCAGGTGGGGGCAGCGAAGGGGTGAATTTGGGTGGCACTTTTTTCACAGAAAATTTTCTCTTTCGATGCTGTTCAGGATGACGTTGACTGTATTAAAGGGAAATGGAGGTCAAGAATATTAACTTGGACACTCGGAGAATTCTAAGAAGAAGGGGGGTAGGGTTGAAAAATTTCAAAATTTTTTTTAGAAAGAGAATATAATTGTCTTTAATTTGATATATCGCAAGGTAGGTGGTGTCATTTGAAATTTCAAAGTTGGGGTGAGTGGGGACGAGGGGGCTCAAGATATGAATTCCTCAACATATATTTTAGATGTCCCCCTCGATATAAAAATCGACCTGTTTTTGCTCAAAGACATTTGCACTGGGAATCAGGAGATATTGCAGGTGGATAGTTTTCAAATGATCACCCGGTATATATATCTTGTGTCAGAAATCCTTTTAACTGGGTCCAGCACTTGTCTGGGGTGAATGTGTCCTCACAGTTTGACCCCACTAAATGAGGTGAAACAAAGTTTTTGACAAGAAGTGTCTTGAAATAATTTCTGATGGATCTTGGTTAAAGGCTCGTGGAAGAAAGAATTTTGATTTGTACCGTATGGTCAAAAACTTTCCTTCTCTAGGCAGGCTGTGGCCTGGCCAAAATCAGCCTCGTTTGCCTGCCAATGACCAGACACAGCCTGCCTAGAGGAGGGAAGTTTTTGATCATACGGTATTTTTCAAGTGTTCCCCGAACATTTATAGAAATCCTTCAATAGGGTATGTGACGGTTTTTCAATTTTGGTCTAAATAATTTCTAATTGCTTGGTTTCCACTGAAAGTGGTATTTATTTGGTTCAAAGCATGTTTATTTTATGTAAAAAAATCTTCTTTATTTCGCTAAAATATTTGGCGCCCAAACGCTTTATGAAAGTCAACGGCCATTGTGACGTCACAGTTCATAAACTGTCAAGTGTCATTCGCGAATGTAAACAAACCATCACATGTTCGCAAGGACGCTGTTCTGTTTGGAGTACAATGAGTGGAAAATCATATCACTGGTGTGTGGTGCCTCTTTGCAAAAACACGGGAAGAAGTTCCCCACATTAACTTTCCATTGTGGTACCCAAAAAAGAACACATGAGAAGGAAGTGGCTGGAACTTGCAAGAAGGGATCCAACCAAATGGATTATCTTCGGAGTCATCCATCTATTTTTGTGAAAACCATTTTGATGTAGGTATATGAGCTTGGTAGGTAGGTACCTTTAATTATATCAAGTATCATATGTGTTATATAATCGATAAATGATATTAAAACACAAATTGAGATTTGAGGTTATGTTATTAAAAGTGAAGTTAGTGGTCAGACTTTAGACTACCGTATTTTAGTGAATGTGCCTACAGTTTTATTATGACGTGAAAAAAACTGCCCAACCATTACAGCGTCCATTTGAGGCAGCGTACTGCTATTCGCTCTCGAGAAACCTGGATCACATTTTCTTTTCAGGTGAAATTGAAAACACCGACACGCTTCGTCACACGCTACGGGCTACGTGACATCTCCGGTGACAGATGAGAAATGACAGATATGAAGATTGACGTCACACCCAATCGTGGCGCGTTTTAGGTCACGTGACATTGATTTAAAATAATTTAATTTTTAATTCCACTTTTCTCATCAATTAATCAATGTATCATCGAGAAATGTTGCACAAGCTACATTTCAATTTTCACTTGCTCATAACAAAGTAGTCAAGGAATTTTAGCTGTTTAAATTGCAAATAGCGAACAAAAATGAAAGCTAGCCGGATTTTTGTATATAAGCTCAGTTAAGCATGTAGTTCAACATAGTAAAAGTCCTCAAGAATCCGGTGTGAGCTTCGGCCGTTGTGACCTCGAGAAGAAGGTGAGGATCAGTTTTTCGTGTTTATCTCGTAAACGATGGCACTTGGGGGAAAAGAACTTGGAGCAAAATTGTTGGAAATTGTGTTGTCTACAAGAAAGGTCCTTACATATTTCATCATCAGTCCACTCCTTCTTCGTCAAAACACAAGAAAATCAAAATAGTCCAGATGCTCGATGCTGAAGACTGTATGGACCTTGAGTTTTATGATGGCGGAGTGCCACTTCGTAGAGGTGTTGTTTGATCCACTTTCTTTTGATTGAAACTTGAAGCCATCAATACGAACTATGCCGGCGGCATATACAGGGTGAAATAAAAATAAAAAGTTGAACATTTGTACCTCAAGAACCAAAATAGGTGAAGACATGTAAATCGCCATAAATAATTCTGATTTCATGGTCATGAAGTCGTCGCAAACTTGAATTAAATATCTTGAGCCGTTCTTGAAATATCTTCAAAAGACTGAAGTTGTTACCTAACAGAAAAATTTTTTTGTCTACTCATCAGAAAAAAAGTTGACTGTGTTTTTTCTAAAAGTAGTTGGCCTAGAGAGGGTTTTTCACTGTTATTTCATTTCAAATGTAATTGATCATTGTTTCGATTCAAAACACCAAGTTTCGATTCAATATCTAAAGAATTACTGATATACGGAAAACTATTTTTTTCTCGTAATGACCTCAGTCTTCTGAAGATATTTCAGGAACGGGTCGACATATTTGATCCAAGTTTACGACGACTCCATGATCATGAAATTAGAAATATTTTTGGCGATTTACATGTCTTCACCTATTTTGGTTCTTGAGTTACATTTGTTAAACTTTTTATTTTTATTTCACCCTGTATATGCCCCCGGCATAGTTGATATTGATGGCATTAAGTCTCAATCAAAAGAGAATGGATCGAACAACACCTCCACCAAGTGGCACCCTGCCATCATAAAACTCAAGGTCCGTAAGGTCTTCGGCATCGAGCATCTGGACTATTTAGCTTTTCTTGTGTTTTGACGAAGAAGGAGTGGACTGATGGTGAAATATGTGAGGGCCTTTCTTATAGACAATAAAATTTTGAACAATTTCTTTCCGAGCACTTTCTTCCTAAACGCCATTGTTCACGAGATATACGCAAAAAACTGATCCTCAACTTCTTCTCGAGGCCACAATGGCCGAAGCTCACACCGGATTCTTGAGGACTTTTACTATGTTGAACTACATGCTTAACTGAGCTTATATACAAAAATCCGGCAGGCTTTCATTTTTGTTCGCTATTTTTTCTATAATTCCTGGACTAAAGACATAAAACCATTAAAATCTGACACAGTCACATACCCTATTGTGCAGATCTAATTTATCAGTCTTGGCGGAAAGGAAAAAACTTTCCGCATTGGCCGCTTTTCTGGAAGTACATATTTGTCAAATTGGTTATGGCTGTGGGCCAAAACCTAGTGTAAGCAGATTCTTCAGATACTCCACATCTAAGAATCTTACCAGGTTGACCATTTACAACACCGGTAACACTGTCAAACAATTCGTCAAAGAACTTGACCACCAGTGAAGATTCCTTGGCTCTCCTCTCCATTGTCACCGTTTCATCTGAAAATGAGTAAATATGTGAATATCAATTGCAGTAGGTATCCTATAGGTAGGTTTTTGTTCAAGAGATCTCTACTGTATGTTGTATATAATTATGTTCTCACTGTTTCTGGCCATAACAGCGATTGCGGCCGACATAGAGTGGCTTAACACGTGAGCGCAGAATGCCACCTTCATTTTCTTTATTAATTTCGGATTAACGTGCTGTTCTGTTAGGTTCGGTAAAGCAGAGATGTCACCACTCATCGAGTTAATAATGTAGTCATTTTGTATCTCTCTCCAAGTGCACTTCAGGATAGTTCCATCTCTCTGCTTCCATATCAAATTTCTTGTGAGCAAATTATTCCTTATCCCTTTCAATAAATGTGGAGGATCATATAATGGGATTACCTATGTCCTTCTCGTCAATTTGAAATACTTGCTTCATCAGTTCTGTTCCATTCCTTATACAATTCGTCCTCGTGTCTTCAATGAGTTTGTTAATACAGGCCTGATTTGTGGTCCCCTGACCACAAACTGTTGCCACCACTGCGAGGCCTGTCTCATGTATCGCTCTGACGAAACTCTTCAGAATTCTGGCCAGGTCGTTTGTTTTAGTCGAACTCTCACAAAAATGGTATGCAATGGGCTGCTTCCACTTCTTAAATATTTCCCTAACCATGAAAACTTGAACATGGTCGGCTATTTTCATATTCTGCTGGTCCCCTAGATTCTTAAATCCATCAAGCTCGTCTCGATGATGATCATATTCGATTTTTAGTGCGATACTCATTTCATCGAAAGTTAACACACATAATCGATTAATAATAATCGGTCTCAACTTATCAGCCGCTGCTTTCAAGTTACTGAATATATCTTGATTTATACAAGCAGTTCTTATTGGCAACCTGTTGAGAACTGCCATCATGGTTTTCCGTGAAGGAAGTGCAAAGAACTTGGAAGTAATCGATTAGTGGACGTGGTAGGAAAAAACAAGTTGCAAATGATGATAAAGGCAAATCACTTTGCAGGATCGTAACTAAGACCTAAATGAACGATTCTGCCCGCAGTGCTTTTTCTTTCGTCCCTTAGGATTTGAATGGCGCCCCTTTTCCAAAATGGCGGATTTTATCTAGGGGCAGAAGGTATCGAATAGCCTGGTGATGTCCAGCTTTGTTGAAATATATGGAGCTATGTCTCGATCGGTTTCTGGGACATCAAACACTATTTAAAAAAATGGTGTAACATTGACATCTGTCGCAGGCAAATTTGGTGGAGGCGCCAAAGTGAATTTAGTACGGTCATAAGCAAATCGCTGTAACTGTATTTTTTGACCGATTTCAACACAAGACATCTAATTTTGTAGAAAAGTAAGTTCTTCTTGCTTTCTTATCCCTTCCATGGAGAAAAAAAACTTGAGGAACGTTAAAAAAAAATTGAAAAAAAATTTGAAAAAAAAGATTTTTTAAATTTTTTTATTTTCATGAAAATTGCCTCATTTGTAGATTTCGATGTGTCCTTTCTAAATTTGCACTTTTCCGATTTATATCTTCGCAGTGCGCACCGCCATCTTGAAAAAATGATATCTGAAAAGAAGTTTTTGACAATATCTGAATTTGAGTCCTTGCAAGATTAAAATGTTTATATACGTTTGAAAGTACATTCAATTCTCCACGATTTAACACCTGAACCATCCCTGTGCAACTCGGGGTTCTTGAGCTAGAGCTTCCGGAAGTATCAATTTTCGGTGTTAAATAGTGATCGCGCCTACCGGATTTCACCACTGGATCACCACCATGTCTTAATCAAGTTACCCATCAATAACGCGTCGTCATTCATCATAAATCATGAACATTGGTGGATCTGGCACAGCCCCAAGAGGTGATTTTTAATTATTTTGGAACCGAAAATTGATACTTCCAGATAGTCTAGCTCAAGAACCGCGGGTCGCACAGAGCTGGTTCAGATGTCAAACTGTGGAGGATTGAATGTGCTTTCATATGTATATAAACATTTTAATGTCACAAGGGCCAAAATCCAGATATTGTCAAAAAGTTCTTTTCAGACATAATTTTTTCAATATGGCGGCGCGTGCGGCAAAGATAGAAATCGGAAAAGTCCAAATTTAGAAAGGGCACATCAAAATCTACAAATAAAGCAATTTTCATGGAAATAAAAAGAATTGAAAAAATCCTTTTTTTTTTCAAATCATTTTTTAATTTTTTCTTCAATATTCCTCAATGTCTTTTTTTATGGAAGGTACAAGGTAACAAGAAAAATTCACTTTTCTACATAATGAGGTGTCTTGTGTTGAAATCGGTTGAAAAATAAAAATGTTACAGCAATTTTCTTATGACAGTACTAAATTCCTTCTGGCGCCTCCACCAAATTTGCCTGCGGTAGATGGCAATGTTCCACCATTTTTTTAAATAGTGTTTGATGTCCCAGAAACCGATTGAGACATAGCCCCATATATTTCTACTGAGCTGGACATCACTAGGCTATTCGATACCTTCTGCCCCTAGATAATATCCGCCATTTTGGAAAAGGGGCGCTATTCAAATCCTAAGGGACGAAAAGAAAAGCACTGCGGGTCAAATCGTTTATTTAGGTCTCAGTTGTGACCCTGCAAAGTGGTTTGCCTCTGAGATTGGAACGAGAGGGTAGATAGGTATCTAATCTTTTTGGCATGTTCTATTATTCCGGAAGACAGTGAATTTTTTTGTTCTTATTTTCGCAGTTACCAAACATAGATAGGATTGTTCAGTTAGTGATACTCACTATCTATTCCCAAGTCTGGCTAAAATTTTCCAATGGGTATACGCTCAATTAGTGATGACGTCAAAAGTTATGCTAGGTCAGGGTTTTGTGTAAAAACAATCTCTTCAAGGTTGGCAGCACTTACTGTCTATCCTGATTCCTCTCTTCTACCCCTTCTTACACCCACCACTGCAGCTGTCAAACAAAATGTAAAATGAATTTAATCAGCATTTCCACCATCGGATGCCCTTTTGGTTATGAAAACACCCTACAGGAAGGTCGTTGTACTTACCTCTAAACGGTTGATGAACATGAATAAATCACAATACGCAAATATTCTGTCAACTGTCACTTTGACAAGAACTGTTGCCAACTTACGTGTTCGTTGTTTTCATACAAAACCTTGACCTAGGCCACGTTTGGACGTCACACTAATTGAGCGTATTGAGACGGAAAATGCCTTAGAAAATACAAATGCGTTTCACTTTTCTTCCCACTAATGAAAATGGTTCTACTAACAAGGTGTATGCTAAAGTTGACCAAAAAAGATAGTCTGTCTGATCTCTGGCGATGGAAAATATGTCTGGCATGTCAAAAACAAATTTTTCCAACAAAATAAATGCCCTGATTTAGGAAGTCTTGAAAATGTGTCAGATGACAGTTTGCATTATAATAATAGCTTAAAATACAATCTGGCTAAAGTGAAAATCTGGCTATATAGTCCTAGCGGTACACGTAAAAATGGCTCTAATTGTGACAAAAGTGTGAAATTTGGTGTGTGGACTCCTTGAAGCATTTAAAAGGTTTTTAGAAGGGGAGCCAAGAAAAATTTTGATTTTGATTTTTTAATTTTTTGTGACGTCATTTTTTTTATTTTTTTTTTCATTTTTGCAACTATCCAAGATTTTTTACTGTTGCTTCTGTATTATGGTGAGTAACTGCTTAATCCAAGAAACGGAAGAGAAAATTTGCGAAAAAAATCAACTGAACTGAAATGATGGCGTTTTTTGTAAAAATCTATTTTTTCTATTTTTTTCAAAAAATACTGTGAATATGTGAAAAATTAAAAAAGGCAATTATCCCTCAAAACAAGCCCTATCAGAAGTTATGGAAGTGTTTCTCAAAATTCCAAGCCGTTTTCGAGATATTTGGAAATATGTTATTTCTTGCGACTGTTTCTTCGTATTAGCTCCTATTTCATCAAACATATAACAGGGTTCTTTTTTCTTGAAAATATACTTCAGAATGATCAGACCGAAGATTTCTTAGAAGTTCATTGTAAATTGTAATTTTTCCAGTGGCGTAGATCATAAAAATTCAAATCGTTTCTACCCTCTCACCATACTTTCTACACCACTCGATTAATTGAAAAATACATGACATTTTGGCATTATGATGATCATCCAAGATCACTTAGCATGACACTTCATTTAAAAAGCACACAATTTTTCCGCTGATCAGATCGACTGCGAAACAATGCATCTTGTATCATCTCCTCGATCATCTCCATCATGACTGTTATAGATAAATTATAGTTGATTGTCCCCCCCCAGAGTTTTTGAATAAGATGTCACAACAGGTGGCTTTTGATGATCATCTTGTCAAATAAAATACAAATATTTACAAACAAATAGGTAGGTATGTTCCTATGTTCCAAACCGCAATAATTACAAAATAGATGCGATGACATGTATGCCTTCGACGCCAGTGATAGCCACTCAACCAACTTTACTGTTGATAAAGTGCAGAATTTTCAGTTTGGGGGAACAATAAACTATTATGTATCTAAAACAGTCATGATGGAGATGATCGAGGAGGTGATACAAAATGTAATGTCCGTTTTTATTGCTATATTATCTTTGTAAAATTTACCTATTAATAAATGTTACTTAATATACTTAAAAAAAAAGTAATATTTAGCAGTCGATCTGATCAGTGGAAAAATTGTGTGCTCAAGATCGTCGATCTCATCTTGTTTTCAAAAGAAGTGTCATACTAAGTGAACTTAGATGATCATGATGCCAAAATGTCATATATTTTCTAAATAATCGAGTGGTGTAGAAAGTACGGTGGGAGGGTAGAAATGGTTCGAATTTCCACGTCTACGCCACTGGAAAAATTACAATTTACAATAAACTACTAAGAAATCTCCGGTCTGATCATTCCTAAGTATATTTCTAAGAAAAAAGAACCCTGTGATGTGTTTGATGTAATAGGAGCTAATACGAAGGAACAATTGCAAGAAATAACATTTTTCCAAATATCTTGAGAACGGCTTGGAATTTGGAGACACACTTCAAGAACTTCTGATAGGGCTTTTTTTGAGGAATAGTTGCATTTTTCTATTTTTCACATATCCACATTTCACACAAAATTGAAAAGTTTGATTTTTGCAAAAAACGTCATCATTTCAGTTCAATTGATTTTTTTCACAAATTTTCTCTTCCGTTTCTTGGAATAAGCAATTACTCACCATAGTACAAAGACAAAAGTCAAAAATCTCAGACAGTTTCAGAAAGAAAAGAAATGAAAAAAAATGACGTCACAAAAAATTGAAAAAATTAAAATCAAAATTTTTCTTGGCTCCCCTTCTGAAAACCTTTGAAATGCTTTTAGGAGTCCACACACCAAATTTCACACTTTTGTCACAATTAGAGCCATTTTTATGAAATTTTACTTATACCGCTAGGACTATAATTCAGTGATGTAAAATACCCGGGTTTTTATACATTGTTTCGCAGCCGATCTGATCAGCGGAAAAATTGTGTGCTTTTTAAATGAAGTGTCATGCTAAGAGATCTTGGATGATCATCATAATGCCAAAATGTCATGTATTTTTCAAATAATCGAGTGGTGTAGAAAGTATGGTGAGAGGGTAGAAACGATTTGAATTTTTATGATCTACGCCACTGGAAAAATTACAATTTACAATGAACTTCTGAGAAATCTTCGGTCTGATTATTCTGAAGTATATTTTCAAGAAAAAAGAACCCTGTTATATGTTTGATGAAATAGGAGCTAATACGAAGAAACAGTCGCAAGAAATAACATATTTCCAAATATCTCGAAAACGGCTTGGAATTTTGAGAAACACTTCCATAACTTCTGATAGGGCTTGTTTTGAGGAATAATTTCCTATTTTAATTTTTCACATATTCATAGTATTTTTTGAAAAAAATGGAAAAAATTGATTTTTACAAAAAACGCTATCATTTCAGTTCAGTTAATTTTTTTCGCAAATTTTCTCTTCCGTTTCTTGGATTAAGCAGTTACTCACCATAATACAAAAGCAAAAGTAAAAAATCTTGAATAGTTGCAAAAATGAAAAAAAAAATTAAAAAAATGACGTCACAAAAAATTAAAAAATCAAAATCAAAATGTTTCTTGGCTCCCCTTCTAAAAACCTTTTAAATGCTTTGAGGAGTCCACACACCAAATTTCACACTTTTGTCACAATTAGAGCCATTTTTATGAAATTTTACTTATACCGCTAGGACTAATAGGCATAGGCAGTTTGCACATTTCAAATTCCGCGCCTGTTTTCGCGCCTCTAGCGGTAGAAAAGCGCTCCTTTGGAGGGTAGACATGCGCCTGTCACGTTGACAAGCGCCTTGAAAGTCCGTGCCGCGAGATTTTTGAGTGACTGATTGTGAGGTGTGATGGATAAATCTATATCTTTTGGGTTCAGGCCGGTTTCCTTCCGGCATAAAACAGCCGGCAATGCCGGTAAAGGGAAGATGCTGAAGGAAGCAAGTCATATTTTCAATCTTGTGGAGGTAGCAGGCCAAATAAAGGCGAAGGTAATTCGCCAGACCTCAGTCAACTTGCCTCGAAGCAGTATCGCTCTTTTTTTTACAACAAAATGGTCACTGCATACCCTGTGATAGGCTCGTGGCTGCCACACTTCTGTTTCACTTTTACTGGAACTGGAAAGGTGAAAAGATTGAATTTAGGTTGATCAGAAAATTTCCGGGTTGTCTCTTCTTGGCTTTTTTTACATTATTTATCCAAACTTGCCGTCGATTAACTTGGTGCCATCTTCCAGGGAATCTATAAAATACCACACATCTTTTTCCTGCATGATAATAGGTGTTACGGCATCCAATAACGCAACAGCCCAGTTTCGATTTTTGTGGTTGTACCATCTTACAACTCTGTAGTTTGCTTTCTTACTTATTTCTTGAAAGGGGAGACAATTTGTTTATGAATTCAAGGTACTTACCTAGTAATAATAAGGCTAAAACCTACCTCAGAGTCACATCCAGATAGCGAACTGAAGTTTCGCGACACCACGGTGTGACAAAACCGTCATCAATTGACTTTTTTTCATGACAATGATATTAACAATACCTAGTCTTTTTGATTCTGAGCAATGATGCATTTTAGTTCATCCCTCCACAATGACTCTGGCGACATATTAGCTAATTTCCTTTAAGTGAAAGATCACCAAAGCCTTGCCAGACTATTGTAATGTTCGTCAGGCGCGCTCCATTCGGTTCGTTCAATTAAACATACGATTGGTGTTACACCTTCTCATTATGTTGAAGAAAGTGCATATTATTATTGTTCAAAGTACAGGATAATATGTTTCATTATTTTGGGGAAAATGTAATAGACCATTTCCACCGACGTCACGCAGTTCCGTCTTGAACAGCTGATTCGGGGCAACGTCAGTCAGATCTGCGTTATCTGTCACGGGGCACGTGGGCTACGTCAGTCATGTGCGTCAGTCATATTGGTAGTATGTCGATCTGTCAGTCGGTGTATAACCTCCTTGGTCGGTGTCGGCACAGGTGTCGGTGTGTGGAAGTCACTAGTGTCACAAAGTTTTGACAAGCTGGCACGTATAGTTGACATCATGTTTGACGTTGCCCTGAATCAGCCGTTCGACACGTGCGTGTGACGTCATGTGGAAATGGTCTATTACTATTGGTAACAAAATGAACTCATACAGCGCCTACATCCAGTCGCCGTGATTATTTATCATTTGGTTGGGGTGGATTTGACTTCTTGACGATTTCGTCGTCATGTCTCCCAAAGTCGTCATTTCTGAAAGATCTATCAATCAAAGTCATATTAAAGTCAAGTTGAAATTTCAATAAGTTTTAATAGGTGCTTTCCTTTTACAATCTGAACTAAGTATTCTGACCTAAGTTGTTAGTGGTATCTTACTTTCGCGCATTTGCTTTCTCGCTCTTTCTCTCTCTAACTTAGATCAGATCAGTGAGTTTTGTTGTAAAAGGAAAGCACCTATTATTTGGTATTTCTTCCGTTGTTATCGATAACCGCCTGCAAATAACGAGGCATGGAATTTATGAACGGCCTTATAAAGTGAACGTCCTGCTTCATTTCGTTCCAAGTGCCTTCGATTGCTTGCCAGAGTTCATCGGAATGGTTGGGCTGAAAATTCCGCCCGTACAGTTTTTTCCTCGGTTTTTTCATTATGTAGCTCCATACATTCTCCATCGGGTTGCAATCCGGGCTGTACGGCGGCCACGGTAAAACCTCCACATTATGGTTGCGAAACTATTCTGTGACAATACCAGCCACGTGGACTGGGCAATTATCTTGCTGGAAAATGTATTGATTCTCGGGGTACAGGTGTCCCACTGTCGGCAGCATGATGTGATCCAAGATATTGATGTAGCTCTGTGAATTGAATCTTTCTTGGATCCTGCAGCAGGCACCCATACCACGAGAACTAATCCACCCCCAAACATTAACGGAGAATCGCCCATGCAGATTTGTTCTGTTCAAGAACTCTTCATCAAGTTTTGAATTGGCCGGTCGGTAGACCCTAACTCAGGCCGAAAGACGGAACGCGGGGGGATCGAGAGGTCGACAGAGGCAGCACGGACAGTCGGAACTCGGAAGCATAGAAGTCGGAAGCATAGAAGTCGGAAGCTATGGTCGGAAGCGAGGAGAAGCACAAGCCGGATTGCTCAACCAGGCGGCATCTTATTGTCCCGGTTGAGACTGGTTCTTTGGAATTACACTTCTTGTCATTAAACCGTCCAAGATTAGGTACTATTTTATTGTTATCCGAACATCAGAAGTCGCAAGTTTTCACGTGGGCGCCTTTTGCAGTGCAGAGACTGTAGTTGTGCGACCATGAATGGATCTCGCTCACACCATCGTCATCGATTCAGTTCCCGGTTCAGGGATGATCGTCCTGTGTTCGCCTTTACTTGCCCCTTCAAAAAACCACTGACAAATTCAGCCGCCACCACAATGTCCGCTATCAAAACTGTTTTCTCCTTTTTTTAACACGGTGTGTTCATCAGAAAAAAACTGGCATTTTGCACTGACGTTTGTTTTGACAGATGACGGCTGAAAACTAATGGGCTCTACATATCCCGTTCACTTTTTATTTTCAGTGGAATTACGTTTTGGTACAAAAATGAAGTGACAAGCTGGAGCGCTAGGAGAATACCGTGGCCGCTGATAGTTCCGCTTCGCAACTTCGTAGGTGCCATCAGCCGTAGCCGTAGCCCCCCAGCTTGTCACTTTATTTTTGCTCCAAAAAGTCATTCTTCTCATTTCAAAACGTGAACGACATCAATTTTGGATGGGAACTGTCACCCTTCCCCTCAATTAACTCAAAACCCTGCAGTGCAATTCAAGACGATTTTGTTTATGTTATAGGGAATTCAATTCTGCACAGATCCTCGAACATTCTAGGATCAGTTATAATGTTTTCAATAGTTTGAGCTATTTTCATAAAGGGAAAGATGCATGTCGTAGTGTTCTGGTCATTAGCAGACGCCGCGCCGGGCCGGCTAAGCAATAACTCAAAACCCGGAGGCGATTTTTGTCGATTTTGGATATGTATAGTAGGGCATTCAATTCTGAACAGAATATCAAATAATCAGGACGTCCATACTTTTTCCGAGGTTGAAAATTACCTTTCTTGTACTATACGTATCTTTAGCAGATAGACCAAGTTAATTACGCAGTCTACTATGTGTAGGTACCTACCTAAAATTTAAAATTTATTTGTTCATCCATCAACTTCAAGATACATTTAGATCCCAAAGAACAAGGAACTAGGTCTACGCCTACGGCGAGGTCTATAGTCAGATAAACGATTCTTCAAAGATTCAAATAGATATAAAAGAAACAGTAGCCTAGACGATCCTTATTACTGGAAAATTTAAGGAAAACTGTTGAATTTTCATCAATACATTTGTAAATAAAAGTATTAAAAATTGAATAAATCCCGTTAATGAGCAGCCACGATTTTGCTGATCACATTTTTGTGAACTTCAGTCCTGCTACAAGATCTTGTCAACACTTTTTTCCTACATTTTCATGGAACGCATTTTTTACGTAACCCCGCAGAAAATGTCAGCACTCTTATTGTTTCAGAACCTGACGCTTTCTCAACGTTTAGTCACTTTTAATAGGCACAGTTAATATACCTACATACTAAGTACATAACTATTATTTACAAAAGGTACCTACTATTATAGTTTGAGAGAAATTATGGCGTATTGGGTTTCTATGAAGGCATGAGTAGGTATGTATAGCACGACCGCAATAAAATACATACTGATTACGGATTCTACATCGAGGCAATTGCAATCGATTTTGTAAATTATTGATAAACTCAAAACTACTTAGTACAGCTACATTTCTATGGGTACAGTATCAAGGAACTGTTTACAACAATGATCTAGTGATCTTTTCATGAAGAATCTCAAATAAAATAAGATTTAGCGCATGCATGAAAAAAATGGCATGCAGTTCTGTGCCTGGTCCGATACCTACGGATAAAAAAGAATTGGAGCTCCATAATTTCGAAAAAAAATCGCCATCAACTCGTTCGTAGTTTGCCATAGCATACCTGGAATAAACGGAACCAATAAAACCTGGGTATATTTAGTTAGGCATACTTCAACAGGTTTTAGAAGCGCGTATTAGTCTGTCGATGATAAGTAGGTACTTACCTCTTAAAAACAGCGGTAACGCAGGAAGGAGCTGGAATTTAAAATCGATACTAGTTACCATTGCCAAACTTGTGAAAGTTGTTTTTTTCCAATCAAGATTTTTAACATTGTCTGGTTCTAGATATTTGTTATGGTAATATTTGAAAATTAAACCTAAAGCTCATCGTATATACCGTATAAAACGCTCGATGAGAATCTGAGCGACATCTAGAGAATTCATTTCCAAGTAAAGACAGAGCCCTTAGTTTTTAGCTTTGTATTATTTACTTCTTGAAAATTTAGAGATAGAAATGCGAGCCAGATTTCCATTTACTTGATGAACTTTTTCAAACTCGTTAAGTATCAAAACGTTGGTAGTAAGACGTGGATAGTAGCCCAGATACCCTTATTTTTAACCTTTCACTATTAGTTTCTGACTTTCTGAAGAGAGTCAAGATCTTTATTTAAAGAGAATTATAACAACTGACCTCAGATCTTGTTGAATTGAAAATGTGGAATAGTTGTCGCTGGTTGCGTCACTCGGAGTGTAGGAAATCTCGGCGACTAGTTCGCCTTAAGGACGTATTTCCTAGTGTTTTTCTCGTCATGACCCTCGGCCAAACGTGTCTGCTGACATATTCATTATTTCTTTCTTTGGTGGCGATTTGCAGACAAGAGGCTGAAAATTTGCATAGAAATCAGTATGATGTCTAGAATTCTTTGTGTAAAATTTTGAAAAACTTTACCGTCCAATCTTGAAAAACGTTACCGTCTAGTTACGGAGATATCAGCGTGTAACTCCGTGTTATTGACTTGGACGCTTTTAAACGCCTCATCATTTCCTTTGCTGTCAAAAGTAAAGTCAAAAATTCACAGTGAGCCTGACTTGACAAAATATTGAAAACTATGTCTATAGCCCAGGCATATTAGGCTTTAACCCGCAACAAATTCCCACAAAGCTGAAATTTGGTATACGGGCCTTGTAAGACCTAAGGAATAACATATCAAAATACTCGGTGGCACACCCTTGTGCGTCATTGGTTGTGGGGGAGGGGGCTAAATATTGCCATTTTAAATGCGTAAATGACACCCTGTAGCTTATACATATGAAAAAAATCATATTTAGATGCCTCAAGGCTTCACAATATTTGCTTGACGTTTGAATTGTTGATAAGTAGTTTGGGTTGCCTGGAAAAAAAAAATCGGCAAAATTTATTTTGTTTTTCTCTCAAAAACCTCGAATTGATATCGGTAAGTGTGGTATCGTTCCTAACTAAATCTTGGCCTCTGATATCAAATATGGTATTTAAAATTGAATTGAAACACGATTAAACAAGTTTTACTGAAAAAATGACGATTTTTGCCATCTGAAATTGTCGTTTTGTAATTTCGGTTTCCATATGGTTAGAATCTTCTCAATTGAGTATTTCCAACAGAATTAATTCTCCTTAACCATTTTATACCTGAACACGATAAAAATAATGTGGCTGTATTCATTACAAGATCAGAAAATTGATCTGTTGTGAAAATGATTATATGCCCAATTTTCTCCCAAAAATGCATACAATTTTTGCAGTTCTTTCTTTTTACTGATGAATGATGGAGCGGTTCCACTGTTTTTGTGTGTAATACTAAGCGAAGTTCTTCCTCTATCAGAATATACCCTAAACTATTGTATCTATCGGGCAATAGAAACATAAAAGATTCTTTTCTGTAGCCGTTATTCCATTTTCAGAAAAAAAAGTAGGTGTAAAACTTGTTCAATAAAAAATTGATGCTCTGACTTTGTAATATAAATAGGCGTAAGCAATTGATGCTGTTTTTGTCCAAGATAAACATAAATATAGGATTTGTCGGTAATTTTTATTTTTGACAGCTTCAGACAATGATGCCCCTAAATGAAGAAACCACTTTTTTTTTGTAGAGAATCCATTATTTTTGGGATGAGCACTGTGAATATTAACTGTCCACTCATCAGTTTCATCACTTGAGTCTGTTTCGAAGATGGGAAGAAGAACCTATTAACAATGCTCAGCTTTATTGGCCATCACAAAATATTCTTACATGTTTCTCATTCAAAGATCCAGGAGAGAAATTCCACCTTGCGCGTGCTATTCACGCCACTATCAAGCAGAAATGTTTCATGGCTACCGGAGTTCACTTCATAGGCAACAATATACCGCGTTTCCTTTGAGACCCACCTTATATTGTTAAAATGATTGGTTCGTCCACAGGAACAGTTTTAGAGAAAAGTGTCTGGGTGAATTTTTTGACTAGATATTCAAAGCCCCAAAATCGTAGGAGACACAGAGGTGTAAGTCCAAATATTTTGAGATGTTCTTGCTTAGGGATCATACCAGTTATATATCAATATTCAACTTTGTGCGACATTGCTTGAGACTTTAAATTCTCACATGGTTTTTCCTGAAATATCCGGGCGACAAATTAACACTCAGCCGCCTTTCCCGCAGAACTAACCAATCGGAAGAGTTACAAAGGCTCACACACACTCAAGCACTAACAACAAATCTCTTTTGTTCATTTGAAGCATATCTTTTATCGATTGGATACTCCGTTCACTTGCAGGAACAGCTTGGAGATAGGTATCTCTCGAATTCTTAGAACTTGACCTTTGAGGATGAAAATCAAAGGACGCACAAGGGTGTAAGTCCGAGTATTTTGATATGTTGCTCCGTAGGTCCAATAGAACATATATACCAAAATTCAGCTTTGAGGGAATTTGTTACGGGTTACCACGGTTTTTCGACTAAAATGCCTGGGCTACTAAGGGTAAAATCAAGTTTTTTTGGTCAATATGCAACAATAAGAACAGGGGGTTCCGGTTCGTATAAGAACGAGCTTTAACTTTGAAAGATGTAGAACACCGGTTCCCTTCGCGTCGCCTAGCTACCATGCGAGTACTAGTTAGAATGATGTCAACAATCAGCACGGGATTGTTGTAAAAAACAACTCTACAGGGTGTCCCAGCTAAAACAATCCAGCGCGATTTTCTCAGGCAATATCAAGGCAACAAAAATTGTTACTCGCCTGATTAAAATTGCATTTTCTTGGAAACTAGAGCACCTACAAGCATCGGCGCCCCCTTAAAAGAAGGCTAAAGGGTCAGGCTTTCCCCCAATTGCAAAACAATTTTTGTTGTCTTGATATTTCCTGAGAAAATCGCGCTGGATTGTTTTAGCTGTGACACCCTGTATATACCCTTAGAGTCCCTAGACACACTAGAGCGCTTAATGATCAAACGGATTTTGTGTATGACTATATTTATATAGCGGCAGCCTTGGATCCGATCCAAACTCTATCCGATTAGGTTGATCCGCTTGAATTTGCCGATATAAACTGCCAGGATTGATATTTCAATCGAACAAGCGCAAGCGGTTCACTTCGATCCGGTGTTTTGGCCGGCTTGACTTTAAAAGTCGAGCGGATTGAGACTCACATCCATTCGTATTTTAGCCGATGTAAACGGGATCGGATCGAAGTGACAGATGACCGACTTGTAAACAAAGTGTAATGAGACATACCATGATACCATGAGGTTGCACCTGATTTATCTATCATTCTCCTTGGTAAATTGTGCAGAATATACTCATAGGTAGGGCGTGATTAACGTTCTAACCTAATTCTAAAGGAGTGAAATAAGATTGAGTGAAGCGGATTGAACAGGCGCCGATAAAAAGGCGCTAACTGAAGCTCCTCTGCTCTGATCTAAACGTAGTCTATGAAGGAAGACAATGATAAAACCAATTTGTCTGTCACCTCCTGGAGGATGATTGCTGCAATGTCCTCATCAAATAGTTTGGCGTTCAGTTATGTCGGTCGATAGTGGTGGCAGTTGAATATCGTAAAAAATTAAGCTTAGCTTTTACGCCACAGCAAATTAGCAAAAAAAACAATTCGTAGGTACTTTGTTTCTTTATTATCGATGATTAGTTCTTTCCTGAATAATTTACGATGTCGCTTTAGTTCCTGTCTAGTACTCAACTTCTATCTGCACGTTTACGCGACATTTTAAATTGATGCTAAGGTACATACCCAACCACAGAATTGAGACTTCCGGATGCATTACTGAATTGTTCGGTGGCAAAAAGTCATTTTCACCAAAAATGTCGTTTTATCCCTTGCTGATGAGAATGGTTCTGTCGATGCCATAAACCCGGTGGTCGCGTTCCTGCTCCTTGCTAATAGCGTTTTCCACTGGAACAAAAATGCCCATTTTTTGCTTTCGTCGCCAAGTAAAAATGCTTCGAAAAATGCCAAAAAGCCGTGATATTATTGGTCTATGCTCACTGTCAGGACAGGTCAGTGTGTGTGCACTATCCCCAGTAAAAAAACGATATAAATGTTGTTCAGAGGAATTCAGAGCAACCATTTGTCGTATCATGCCTAAAGGAAAAGTTTTGATGGATAGTTTTAGCTTCACCCAGGGGTTTTAATAGAGGGATAGTCAAAGTTTTATGCATTAAATAGGGGGTGAAGGTCGCTATCATCGTTCGATAAATTTATCGTAAAATAAGCCCACAAATTAAACGCCTGGTGCAGCGGATATGTCCATATAATGTATGACTGTCATTTTGTCGTGGCCTCATGCGTTCGATTGACACTGGGCGTGAAATTAAATGTTTCCCTCGTCGATTTTCCCAGCCTCCGGTCTTTTGGTCGGCCACCATTCACTACTACGTTCCGGCGTGATGCTTTGCCATTGCCACTTTTGCCACCAGCCAGGCTGCAGCCAGCCACCACATCAGCACCACCACCCCACCACCCCTGGCTGCTACTACACGAGTTTTTGTACGAGTCGTTGCTCATCGCGAAGATAAATCGAAGTTTCTTTTTGCCGGTGCGCCGTTATTATTATTTATTTTTCACTATGCTCATTTTCGCCGATCCCCACACTTCCATCCTGACGAACTTGAAGCAATCCATTCCACGACGCTCGCTCCCTCGTCCCGACACAACAGGCAACAGCGATTTTGTTACTTCAGACCGAGTTTCAGAGTTGAATGGTTTGCATTATTGCCATCATGCATTTTAATGAGATGAAAAATAATCATTTACCTTAGTAGCGGAGGCTATCTGGCCGCTTTTTAAATATTTTTTTTCGTGATTTTTATTCTTATTTTCCTCGTTTCCTAGTGAAATTTTCCCAAATCTTTTTAAATCTCCCGAACGGTTCAACATATCAAGTTCGTTTTTTCGTTGATTGTATCGTTATCTAATATTTTGGTCGATACCTACGACAATTTAGAACGATCGGCATCGACAAGTTTGAAAATAGTATTCATTCCAAGCTTTAAAAAACCACAGTCGCCTATGATATTTCATCTCCGGGTTGGACAATCTGATAAGTTGTCCAACCAAGTTGGTCAGTGTTAATCAGTAATCTGATTGAAAAAGTCAAGATGATGATGAATAAATTTGCCAAAGTGATGTTTTCTCTGCTGCATTGCCGTTTTAATTTAATTGTAATACAGATTTTGACACTGGAACAGTATTTTCATTCTTTCTTGTCTTGAAAACGCCATTAGGCACGTTATTTCAATAGTGAACGTGTTGAGAGGTACTACAATAGTAAGAATATACAGTTTAAAAAAATGACCGACGACGACCAGTTCGAGCGTCGGAGTGTGATTTCGTCGTAAGTGATCTCATTACCTGAGCTCGTCGGACCCTGTAAGAACCTAGGTAGGTTTATTCACCTCTGTTCCATGATCATGACCTGTGATCCTGGCCAAAAGGAAGCGGCTGAGGTCAGTGAGCAAACTTGCGACCTGCCGGCGACGCAGTCCCCAGAATGACAATTTGACAACACAACGTAGTTCAGGTGAAGGTTTCATGTCATACGGATTACGGACACAAATTTCTACGTAACCTGCCTTGTATCAAGATGACTGGGGAGTTACACTATCGGACAAAAGTAGAGCAACAAAATTGAAAAAATGGAACTTTTATCTGTACGTTTTGAAAACTCCACGTTTACCTATGCGACCTAATCGATCTTCATTTTCTATCTTTTCCGAATGTTTTCACGTAATTTGGGGACAGCTGAGAGATATTCAAGTTGAAAAAAAATTTGAATGAGAAATTGACAAAAATACTCACGACAAAAGTAGAACAACATTTGTCACAAATTAAAATATAATATTGTTCAACGTTTGAAACAATAAAACAAATTTTTTATCCAAACAGTAATATAAAATGGCATCAGTAATTATTGGAATATCCTTTGTTGCGTGTAACTTCCCAGTAACGTTTGGGCATTGAGCCAATTAGATTATGGAGGACTTCGTGGGGAAGATTTTCCCACACTTCATCAATTTTATCAACAAGCGACTGCTTGTTAGGGAATGTTTCGGTTCTTATGCGTCTCTCAATCTCTTCCCAATGGCTCTCTATTGGGTTCAAGTCAGGCGACTGAGCTGGCCACTCCAAAACCCTGACGCTGTTTCCTTCAAACCATTCCTTTACAAGCCGAGAGCTGTGTTTATGGTCATTGTCCTGTTGAAAAATGAAACGCAATGGCATCTCCCTCTCAGCATAAGGCAACATGACGTCTCTGGGATATCCCTGTACATAAAACGGCCCATAATGCCATCAATGAAGTGTTAAGGATCTACTCCGTTTAAAGAAAAACAGCCCCATACGAAAACGCTACCTTTGCCATGTTTTATGGTCGATGTCACGTACTTGGGATTGAACCTGGTGTTGACTGGCCGTCTTACACGTTCCATTCCATCAGAGTTGAATGGGTCTGATGGAATGAAACGTGTAAGACAGATATACCAAGTACGTGACACCGACCATAAAACATGGCGAAGGTAGCGTTTTCGTATGGGGATGTTTTTCTTCAAACGGAGTAGGTCCTTTACACTTCATTGATGGCATTATGGACCGTTTTATGTACAGGGATATCCTCAGAGACGTCATGTTGCCTTATGCTGAGTGGGAGATGCCATTGCGTTTCATTTTTCAACAGGACAATGACCATAAACACAGCTCTCGGCTTGTAAAGGAATGGTTTGAAGAAAACAGCGTCAGGGTTTTGGAGTGGCCAGCTCAGTCGCCTGACTTGAACCCAATAGAGAACCATTGGGAAGAGATTGAGAGACGCATAAGAACCGCAACATTCCCAAACAAGCAGTCGCTTGTTGATAAAATGAAGAAGTGTGGGAAAATCTCCCCCACGAAGTCTTACATAATCTAATTGGTTCAATGCCCAAACGTTGTCGGGAAGTTACACGCAACAAAGGATATTCCATCAATTACTGATGCCATTTTATATTACTGTTGAAATAAAAAAATTGTTCAATTGTTTCTAACGTTGAACAATATTATATTTTAATTTTTGACAAATGTTGTTCTACTTTTGTCGTGAGTATTTTTGTCAATTCTTCATTCAAATTTTTTTTTCAACTTGAATATCTCTCAGCTGTCCCCAAATTACGTGATAACATTCGGAAAAGATAGAAAATGAAGATCGATTAGGTCGCATAGGTTAACGTGAAGTTTTCAAAACGTACAGATAAAAGTTCCATTTTTTCAATTTTGTTGCTCTACTTTTGTCCGATAGTGTATATGATACAAGGTCCAATATCGAATTAAAGGTTTTATTTGCGGGATAGATTATTCGCTACAGAGAGCTTTTTTTATATGATGATGTTATGTTCTTTTGATGCTTCATGTTGCTCTGGCTACTTCCGCTCGCCGCCTCTTCGGGATAAAGTCGGCAATCCACAGGTGGTGACTTTTGTTGGTAGGCTATAGTGCTAGGTAGGCTGATAACGACAATCGAATGACATCAAACATAAAAAATCAGGGACACCAACAAAACTCGAGAGGACAGGAGAGCTGAGGTAGGGCAAGGCTGCAAGCAGTGGAAGCATCAATATTGCATCTTCCAGTCTGTATGATATTACCAATTTTCCCCATCCAGTTCTGTTTTGGAAGTACTGAAGCAGCCAATGATGATTTTGTCTGCATCAGCGTCTTCAGTAGACCTGCACCTTGAGCATTTAGTCAGGGAGCAGGGCCCTTCTACGACGCTTCTAAAAATATAGACATAGCACCTCGCATAGCACTTTTTAGGTTCACTATTAAAAAAATACGTATCATATACAGAATCTTATTGCGCATCTGACCCGCTGAAGATTTCGGTGGCGCGGATTGCAAAATAGCCGAAAAAAATTCTTCTGCTGAAGAATTTTAGTTATAAAATTTCTGTTAATTTTCAGTTTACATCGTGATTGTCGGCGTACTTTCAAACATTTTTCAATATTTCTTTCAACATTTGGAAGCTTGATATTCGCAGATTATGGATGACTGACAATGAAATCGATTTGGTGAGTGGCAAGTCCACAAAAAATAGTTTTGAGAAACAAGCGGTTCGTTTATTTTTGAAAAGTTGAAGGATTTTTCAATTCCTCCTGTTGTTTATTTGTGCATTATCAACTTGCATAATGCATAATGTCTGCACGAATAGCTTTAGCAGTGTGGAAAATACTATTTTGAGGTTTGTAAGGTGACGTTGTTGACATATTGAAAGCTTCTTGTGAGAGTGTTGTTTGTCCGTCTTCACCATCGCTTTCTTGTTCATCGCTATCGGTATATTGTGATCTGTTATTTGTTCGTCATCGCTGTCGGTTTCTTGTGAAATCTTTTCAAATACTTTATGAGGCATGTGACGGTACTTGAAATTTTCGGCCGTCATAATATCATCTCAGTGTGAATCACCGAATCCCTGGATCGTAGCCAACATTTGAAAATTCTTCGGCCCTCTTGCTCTTTTCCAAATTTCATCTTGTCGCTTCTTTGTTGATACCGATGCCAACTTCCACTTTCTTTTGCTGTCTTGTTCCTTTGGCATATGAATATGAAGCAGCGATCTTGGTACTCATGGTTTTAGCTTTATTGACGAAACGTCGGCTAACGGCTCGATACCAAGTTGGGGCTGAGACCGCCGTAAGTGCGGTTACTATAGCAACGGCCAATCAGACCTCTGAATCAGACAAGTTACGCCGTCCTAACTTTTGCGCCTGCAACTTGGTATCGAGCCCTAAGTGTGTAAACCTGCTAAGTCCGTTTGGGAGAATATCACAGGAAGACGAAAAAAAACTGCATTTATAGGTGTCCCTGACTGGAGTAGCCAAACGCCTATGAAAGACTACCCAAAAGAAACTTTCTTTTCTCCAAGAAACTCAATAGGCGTTTAGCTACTTTAGTCCGGGACACCTATAAATGCAGTTTTTTTCGGCTTCCTGTGATATTCTCTCAAACCGACTTAGCAGGTTTACACACTTAGCCGACGAAAAGATATATACAGCTTGGGTTTCTTTTCCACTTTTGTTAAGGACTGATATTGTGTTTGAAATAAAGAATAGCAATAATACCTTCTGCAAAAGACTGTGCCCTCTTCATTTTGGTCAATGAAATTACAACTGAAAATTGACATCAACACAATGTTCTGTACTTCTTTCTATCAACTTAGCTAACGATTCAACGTTTAACAAAGGTTACTTTTTCCTTAACAGTGCCCACTTTTGGTGCAATAAAAAAAGTATTAAAAAGCAAAGATTTCGAAGATGGTAATTCCTTGGACCTTCGACTTCCTACGAAGCACGCTCGTCGCGAGTCCCATCGGGGCACCACTTCCCTAAAAGTTACCTATAGGTACCTACTACTCACGTGCAAAAGCGTTTTGGATCGGAATGAAATGCAACGTTGGTTCCCCTAACGTCCGTACTATTAATCATATCTAGCTTCAGTATACATACACCGCAAGGAAATATTTCAAAGCTTCATATTTGACGTTATCCTTAGGACGGCCGCGACTTCTAGAGGAGACTTGGGAGAGGGTACTCCGGAAGACACGTTCTCATGCAGAAAGAATGCTCTTTTGCAGTCAGCATGGTACATGCAGCGTGCCGAAATTATGACCAGCACGCTAATGACACGGCCTTTCACAGTTCTGCCAAGAGTATCACCACGTTCATCGGCCCGTTTTAGCAATTTCTTTTGAATTAAGGGGCATGTGACCAATCTAACTATCTGCCTTTCGCCTGTACCAGTCTTAGAACCTTGAGGATTCTCAACCAGATCGCCGCATATTATTCTATGCAGTACTGCTTAAAAAAAAGTGATGAGAGAACCGTCTTTTTCAGTGGAACAGGGCAGTTCCCCGTATTATCATCACTAGCCTGCACACCATAGAGGATAATAAGTAGCATATACAGGGTGATTCATGAGTGACCTTACATAGGCTAATGAGAGATAGAGGATTTCGAGGCGAGTCAGGATCCACTGAAGAGATTTTATATTCTCCGATGGTTACGAAGATACAGGGTGTTTTGTGTGTTTCGTATGAAACTTTGATAAGCGATATTTCTGAAACGGCCAAAGGTATTTTGTTGAAATTCACCAGTAATATTTCTCTGTTGGAACTCATCCCGAAGCCATACCGGGTAAGTCAGAATCCAGGGCCGGGCTAGAAAAAAGGTGCCCCTTTTTTGTTTTATCAAAAAGTACACTTTCTGACCGCTTTTCTGAAAAACTGCTATCGGATTCAAAAAGCTAAGGAAAAATGCTTTAAGAATCACTCTCCAATTTAGATGGCACACCTTAACCGTTTCGACAATAAAATTAAAAGTAAAATTTGTGGGTGAGTTCCCATTTTCGACCGGACATAATCGACTCATTGTTTGATCGAATTCATTAAAATTCATTTTTTGGCTTGTCTCTCTTAAATAGAAGGGCTTGGTTGAAAAAAAATTCAGAACTGACAATTTTTTTTAATGACAAAATCGAGAGCGAAACCAAAATTAGACTCGATTTGATCGTCAAAAAAAAATTTCCGGCTATGGAATTTTTCTTACTACCAAGCCCTTCTGTTCCACAGAGACATGCTAAAAAATGAATTTTAATGAATTCAATCAAACAATGAGTCGATTATGTCCGGTTAAAAATGGAAACTTACCCACAAATATTACTTTTAATTTTTTTGTCGAAACGGTCTAGGTGTGCCATCTAAATTGAAGAGTGATTCTTGAAGCATTTTTCCTCAGCTTTTCGAATCCGATAACAGTTTTTCAGAAAAGCGGTCAGAAAACGTACTTTTTGATTAAATAAAAAAGGGGCACATTTTTTCAATTCCGGCCCTGGATTTTGACTCAACCGGTACGACTTCTGGATAAGTTCCAGCAGAGAAATATTACTGGTAAATTTCAACACAATATCTTCAGCCGTTTCAGAAATATCGCTGATCAAAGTTTCACACGAAACACACAAAACACCCTGTATCTTCGTAACCAATGGAGAAAACAAAATTTCCTCAGTGGATCCTGACTCGCCTCGAAGTCCTCTATCTCCCATTAGCCTATGTAAGGTCACTCATGAATCACCCTGTATACCTTGTGGATTGAAATACTGTACAATTAAAAACTTTCCTTCTCTAGGCAGGCTGTGGCCTGGCCAAAATCAGCCTCGTTCGCCTGCCAATGACCAGACCACAGCTTGCCTAGAGGAGGAAAGTTTTTGATCATACGGTACATGCAAGTGAGACTTGCCGCACTTTTTCGATTTGCATGTTACGTGTACGGCTCTCGGCAATCTACGTAAAGCCACCCTTTTTTTTGGGCTCCAGCTGTTTAGCTACGCCGTCGTTTTTCTGAGCACTGATTTTACGGATAGTTCCAAGACCACGCTCAACACTAAAGTATCATTTACATAGACCTTAACCGTAACAGTAACGGTAACCTTAGTGTAGAAGTTTGAACCTGTACATTTTATCCGTAAGGCCGAGAACATAACGTAAGCATGTTGTCGGAACCAAGACCGAAAACCAGCAACCTGCCTTCGTTGTGTTCTCGGTCTCACTGATGGAATTCAGATCCAAACTTTTACACTTAGGTTAGCGTTGCTTTTACTAATACGGTTAAGGTCTATGTAAATGAGCCATAACAGTATCATCCACACAGAATCCATCACATAATAAGCAACAGTTCATGTTGAGAGATTAGGAATATGATGCGACCAGGGAAAGAAAGGTCACTATGCAAGCCGTTTTTCGCTGTTACCTTTATTTGTTGAGCTTGCATTTGTTTCTATCTTTCTTGCCTTTGCAGCCCTCGATGCCACATCTCTTCTCTTTCCTGCAGGTGTCTATTATGTGACCCCTAGTCAAACAACTGTAGCACAGGGTCAGTTCCTCCATTTTCAATTGGGCGAGCTCATTCATGATTCTTGCCATGTTCTCCAGCATCGTGACGCTTGACGTTACATTTTCTAATGGAAAAATCCCGGTTCTTGCTTCTCAACCCAGTCTTTGACACGTTCATGCACTATTGCTACGTCCTCGAATATATTTTCTCTTTCTGATCTTTCTTGGTCCCGAGAACCCAGGTGGGGCTTCCACTCATTCACCCAGACGTGATGGTGGCTTCCCGGCATTTTTCCGCTTGGGATACATTTCGGGAGGTGACAGTTTTATGTGCGTTGAAAAACTTATTAGCGATTTCGAATTCTGACTGGCGGGGTGTCTTGATTATTGAAAAATTGAAATTGAAATTGAAAGTTTTTTTCAAAGTAATTTTTTCTGAGACGAACCTTGATACATAACACTGATGTAAAACTTACCGAATGGTCCAAAATCAAATGAAGGCCGAACAACTGCTGCGCGCGGGCGGCTCTTTGCACCACTTTAAAGGTAGCATCCGCTTGTAGGATGGGTAAAGGGTAGAGGGTGTTGGGCAACGAAATTGGCTACTGTTGGGGAAATAGAGCACATCGGGAGCCATCACGTGCCTTGAATATACCCCGAAAGAAAGGTCTCGCCGTCACCTTCATTTCTACGGCGTAGGTAGTCAAGGTGCCATCTACAATAGAAAAAAATCACTTGAGGTAACAAAAGGAAACTGGTAGGTGCAGTACTGATACGGAGTGAGGAGGTACAAAAATACAGGGCGGTCCATACTAGCGTAATTTTCCCATAGCGGTCTTACCGTTCAAGATAGAGCAAAAGATGTAAGAGGAAAGTCATATGGTTTGATGGGACCTATGACCTAAAATTATTTCTAGCTATACAGGTGTCCCAGTTTGACAAGATAAACAAAGCGTCAATTTTTTTAAATGGAACACCTATATTTTTTGCATTTTTGGATTCAGCTTTTTTAATTGTCTTATGCCTGTATCATTGTTTTTCAATTGTTTGACAGTGCTACCAAATAAAGATTTAAAACTGAAAAAAATCGCATTTTCACAGTTTGCTTGAGAAAATCGTAGCGGCCTTGCTTCTCAAAACTAAGAGATGAATCTCGACATGGTGATAGTCAAGTCAAAGACGAATAATAGTCCAATGACAGAAAGTTGCGATTTCGTGTTTCGCGAGAGGATATGATATTCTGGTATGAATCCAGATATCCAGGATTCCACTTTGCTTTTTTTGCGTTCAAGCCATTTTTCTTTGTTCGACAATATTCAGACTAACCAACTGACAGCTGGGCACTATTTGGCTTCTCTGTCATTCATCACGGCCGACTCAGTTTTTGAAAAAATAAGAAAAATAGCAATGTTTGTGAAAACTTCCGATTATCTCGAAAAATATGAAGTTTAAGAGTAGGGGTACCTCTAGTAAAAATTGAAGAGGATAAAAAAAAGCTATCGGAGAGCGTTATAAAATTGGGCGCATGCCATTAATTTGAGATTGAGAAAAATGAGCTATGATACTTTGAAAATTATAAAGTTTAATTTTTTTTAACGAAATCGCAACTTTTTGACCTTGAAATATTGGTCTTTGACTTGACTATCACCATGTCAAGTTTCATCTCTTAATTTTGAAAAGCAAGGCTGCCACAATTTTTTGTAGCAAACTGTGAAAATGCGATTTTTTCCAATTTTCAATTTTTAGTTGGTAGCACTGTCAAACAATTGAAAAACAAAACTACAGGCATAAGATACTTAGAGAAGCTGAATCCGAAAATGCATAAAATATAGGGTGTTCCATTCAAAAAAATTGACGCTTTGTTTATCCCGTCAAAATGGGATACCTGTATAGCTGAAAGCTATACAGGATAGCTGAAAACAATTTTAGGTCATAGGTCCCATCAAATCATATAACTTAAAAATGAAAAACGGGTCCTTTTCCCTCGATTATTTAATAGGATCAAATGCTACCGGTTTCGCAGTTCAAAACATTTGACTGCATCATCAGGCTTTTTTCAGAGCTTTTTTCCTGTCCTCGCCAAGCAAGATGATGCTTGCCCGCGCTTCTCCAACCAGAACCACTAATTAGTTTCCTCATGCCTGATGATGCAGTCAAATGTTTTGAACTGCGAAACCGGTAGCATTTAATCCTATTAAATAATCGAGGAAAAAGGACCCGTTTTTCATTTTTAATTATAAAAGAAGTTTCCTCCAATGGATAATCCAAAAATCCATATAAATTTCTTTTTACATCTTTTTCCCTATCTTAAACGGTAAGACCTACCGCTATGGGATGATTACGCTAGGATGGACCACCGCCTGTATATCGAGATATCGACGAAATTGAAATATTAATTTTGACTTTCCTAAAGACAAAATAATCTGATGCTGGATGGGTTTGTCAAATACTTTTTGAAAATGTTGCCAACTATGACATATTTGGGTGCTAAAATACACTTACCGAGGGTCTTCCAGAAGCTGTCCCAGTCCGTCTAAATTGGCAGGTATTGGCGACCCTTCCTCCCTTCTCGCCCTGTAGATCAGCTGGCGGGCCTTCGCGTAACTCCCGTACAAGATGGAACCTCGCCTATTCGTACGGGACACCTCTTCGTAAATGCTTAGTGGCTCAACATTCTCTGCCCGAGCCCGCCTTCTCAGCTCTGATATAAATCTAATCAGAAACAGAAAAAAAAACCATTAGAAAAGCTCTACATGGTGTTGTCGAAAATCAAGATGAGCAATACCGACGGAAAATACCCAATTTTTTTTTTAGCGCGTATTCTTCAAGCTTCCGCCACAAGATTACAGATTTTCTGCAACATACCTACCTCCAGCAGCAATGGAAGTTTTACTAGACCTACTTCCACTGCACAAGCAGGTAGAAAAAGAAGATTTAATGAGCGCCCTCAGAATAGGACCCAGAGGCCTAAAACGAAGGCACATGAAAGTGCTGGACGCAATGAGGGAGGAATTTCTCTTGAGTCCAACAGACTCTATGCCGGTTAAGTACAGCTTTGATGCCAACTATGAAGTGGTCATAAGAGACCGCCAGGAAAGCTTCCGAGCATTGGCTCAACTGCAGAAAAATCACCTAGTCTGGTACACAGACAGGTCCATAAGAGAAGAAGGAGCCGGAGTAGGCATATATGGCCCAAAATACAGGGAATTATTGCCTTTAAGTCGGTCACTTTCTATTCTTCAAATTGAAATTCTGGCGATAGAAAGATGTGCCCAAGTCTGCCTATCTAGGCGGTACTAAGAAGCAAGAATCTGCATTGCCACAGATAGCCAGGTGGCTCTAAGGCATTTGAAAGCCTACGACTGTAAGTCAAAAACCACCTGGAACTGTAAACAGTCACTTATACAACTGGCAAAGAGCAACAAACTCACTTTGGTGTGGGTACCTGCTCACCAGGGTATAAAGGGAAACGAAGAAGCGGACGCTCTCGCAAAAAAGGGGCTCAAACAACATGAGGGGCACACTAAAATTTGATACCACGTTTTTGCAATCGGGCATTAGAGTCACTTAGGAGAAATGTTCAGTGAAGTACTATTGAGAATTCCATGAACAAAACAAAGGGGATATACAATGAAACATACAAACTCTTTTTGATTGACACTTTCCTATATCTTTCTTTGGTGAAACTGCTTTCATCATCCTCAAACACCATAAGCTAAAATCCACGAGAAAAAATCGGTAATTGGCTTTTTGTGATCAAATGTCTTCTTGATGGTTGATTGAACTTTGCAGTCCGAATTTTTAGTAGTCCATCATCATCTAGTTTGCCACTTCTACCGTTATTCGAATCCAATTTCGAATAGATGATAGGTTCAATAAAAATTAGAACTAACAGCTTTCCTTCATTCCTCCTGTCAAGAAGATGAAGAAATCCATCTGGATCTATAAATACTCAGCTATTTGATTTTTCGCCTTCAACACGTTCCATGATTTCGCTAGAAATGCGGAGATTTCGTTAGAACCGTTGAAATTTGAAGCGCACTTATTGTTGATCGGCAAAAATTACAGATGGCGCAAATGAACAAAAGGACTCTGCTATCAGTCAAAAAATCGCGCTAATAGTAGATCTGTTCCAACAACAGTCAAAACCAGTTCTAGAACCGTTTAAAGCATGCGTCCCAATAAATTACTGTTTTGAATTTCAATCCTTACAATAATAATTCATTTGAACGCATGCTTTGAGCGGTATTTAGAACTGGATTTGACCGAGGTTTTGATTGTTGTTGGAACAGACCTTATATGTCATTTTGACTTTACTTTTGTACGTGTCATTGAGAACAGGACGCTTCGGCGTTTGTCATTGTTGTTAATTATATGATATATCCATTTTGAGGTTCCCCAAGACGATTAAGACCATTTCCAGAATGATGTCTGTCTGTCTGTCTGTGTGTTTGTGATCTTCCACGAAATTATTAGGCACAGCTGGCAACAGTACCGGATCTAGTCGAAAGGCAACATTGCGTTGCTTCACCTGATACAAATTGATGGAATATTCACACTGACACTAACTGTAACGTCTGATGTGTCAAAGTGATATCTATTTCGGTACTTAATTTTATTTTTGACAAACCTCAAAACAACATTCCGGCTCTGCTGTTATGAAAATAAAAACAGAGCAGAAAATAAGTAAGTTTCTAGGGTTGGTATGGATTTTTTCTTAAGTAGGAAAATTAACGAGAAGAATTTGAGAATTTTGCGAAACTTGCGCCCGTGGCGGGGGCCACCTTTGCCACGTCCTATAGATCCGGCGCTGCTGTAATCGAAGAGACGACTATGAGATACGATATAGAAAGGGTAATAAAAATAATGAAGGCAAGGTGTAAAATTCTAAAACGGCAGCTTGCAATGAATGGCCAGGCGCTCGTGAAATTTCACCTTCTGCTTTTAAGCTCCGAATGACTTTCATGACCGGAATGTAAGTATGGGTATAACCTGCCTATTGATTTGTTCGCTAGGAAAGTACATCATTTTATTAATTTATGTAAAATCGATAGCGTTGACCAAGGACGACTTTCATCATCTTAAAGGTGTCCGTACCTACACGTTTTTCACCATCGTCGCCATTCGTGTGTTGAATGTAGGAACACACTCGAAGATGAAAACAAGCGAATATGCCTCATGGGCATGAGGCTCAGTAGCGCACTTCCTTTTTGAAGGATTAGTAAACGCAAGATGTTAATCAGGGTTCAACTGTTATTTTGGCAGAAATTTCAATATGACGGCCAAAATAGCGCCAGAAACATTGACTTGAAAATCGAAATGATCGTACTTACTATTGACTAGGATAAGTTCCAAGTTCCATGAAAATCGTTCCACTAATAAGAGATTTCAATATGGCGGCCAAGATGGCGGCAGAATGTTGGAATTTGGCTAGAGAATAAGAATGATCATACGAAACAAAGATAAGTCCCAAGCTCCATGAAAATCGTTAAGTGATAAGAAATTCCAATATGGCGGCCAAGATGGCGGCAGAGATCATTTGTCCAAAATCGGATGTATTTTGATGAAGTTCACATCGCCTATGAATTTCATTCAAATCGGACCACTTTCAGAGAAATTCAAAATGGCGGACCAAAGATGGCGGCCAACTGACAGAAATCATTGGTCAAATGTATATGGTGAACACGTACGCATTTGATTGGCATTTGCACCACATCGATATCTCTTTTCGTTGAGGCATAATTCTCCTAGCTCTATCATTTTGAAACATGTTTAATATGGAGAATACAAGATGGCGGCGGGGCATCAATTGCCGAAAATTTGATGTATCTAATTGAAGTTCACATCGCCTGCAAATTTCACTTAAATCGAACCACTTTCAGAGAAATTTAAAATGGCGGATCAAAGATGGCGGTCAAGTGACTAAAATTATTGATCAACTTTATATGGTGGTCACGTACGCATTCGATTGGTGTTTGCACCATATCGATATCTCTTTTCGTTGAGGCATAATTCTCCCAGTTCTATCACTTCGAAACATGTTTAATATGGAGAATACAAGATGGCGGCGGGGCATCAATTGTCGAAAATTCGATGTATCTAATTGAAGTTCACATCGCCTGCAAATTTCACTTAAATCGGACCACTTTCAGAGAAATTTAAAATGGCGGATCAAAGATGACGGTCAAGTGACAAAAATTATTGATCAACTTTTTATGGTGGTCACGTACGCATTCGATTGGTGTTTGCACCATATCGATATCTCTTTTCGTTGAGGCATAATTCTCCCAGTTCTATCACTTCGAAACATGTTCAATAGTGAGAATGCAAGATGGCGGCGGGGCATCAATTGTCGAAAATTGGATAGATCTTGATGTGGTTCACATTGCCTGCAAATTTCATTTCAATCGGATCACTTTTTTAGAGAAATTTGAAATGGCGGATCAAAGATGGCGGCCGAATAACAAAAAACCAAAAGTCAACTTGACATCCTGGACATATGTATTATTGATCAGCGTTTACACCACATCGATATCTTTCTTCCCTGAGGAGTTATCCCGGGTACGGACGGACAAACGGACAGACGGACGGACAAAGTGAAGCTAAAAGCGCCTTTTTCCCATTTTTTAGGAAAGTGCGCTAAAAATAGTAGTTTACTGAAATCGGCAAGTTCTGGCTTCTCATTTCCTTCTCGAAATTGAAATTAATAGTGCCGAAGACCGATACTCTTTATCCTTTTTCATAAATTACTATTTATCTGCCTAAAGTGAGATTGATTTCATAAGGGCTCTCTCGTACAGTGACTATAGCTTGGTATCACCAGATGAAAAAATAAATGGCAATGTCTGCCACCACGATATGCCCACGGAAACCTTTCATCCAATTTAATAAATTTATGAAGCAGAGAAATGAGGAGAAGAAAAGATAAAGTTCGGCAAAAGAGAAACGACGAGAGGTTTAGAGCCTTTATCGATAATAAATGACTCCTTTAAATTTTTGCCTACATCCACAGTTTTGCTTGATGCGTTCATTCATCATCATGCTAATTTGAAGAGGAATCAGATTATCATGCTGCCTCCGGCTGGATTGATTTTAAAAACGTATTAGAAGTTATTAAATTACGGAATTATGTGTTTAACTGAATTATGTATTTATTATTTTGCGTTCCAAAACTTACCAGTTATTGGGTCTTATTACTGTGGCTCTTGTAATTGAAACAATATTGTAATTTTGTTGATTTTGCTATCGTTACGATCAATACAACAATAGTTTCTTGTAAAAATTACAATATTGTTTCAATTACAATAATAGCCACCGTAATAAGACTCATTGAGTGAAGTAGGTACTAGAAAAATATATTATGCTCATCGCATGTATTTCTGTCAATAATAGGTAAGTAATCTATTTTACTTACAATCATATTTGGAATGCATTCATCTCTAACTCCGACGAGGTCCGGAATGGACCCATTCCTTACCTTGGTCAGTAATGGAATTGACAGCGCTGGCCTTCTTGATCACTACCACTACCACTACTCGCTGACATTTATGATGTCAACATTAGAGGTTATGTTCTATTTATTCAGTGGTATGCGACATCTACTAAGTTTTTGCTATATTCAGCTATTCAACGGATTTGTCCGTTTTTATTCTACGCACAGGACATACCTATTATTGGGTAAAGTTGCATGCAAGGGTAAGTGAAAATGTGAAATATATACATGAAACTGAAATCTAAACCCTTAGCTGCACCCAACCCTACAGTGGTTATTGTTATCTACTAATGACAGAAAAATTATTACATTTTGTTTTAGCCTGCAAGACCATGTGCTCATAATACACCATGGACATCATCGACATCAAAGTCTAATCAATAGCTAACTATTCAAGTCGTTGAATTGATGTGGACATCTCTTAGGAATCATCTCGTGATGTGGCTGTTGCAACAAGATAATCTAGAGAGCCCTACACGCTACGCCCTAATGATACGTTTTTCATTTATCGGCAAGTACGCCTATTTTGCTTGCAAGTTGAAGGAGATGATCATCATTTATTCATTTTTTGTTACAGGACTCACATGAGTGAACTAAACACAGGAACTTATTACCTGTCGAAACTGTAGATGCAGTACTATGATAGATACGTTTACCTAAAGCCGGAATATACCTTTAGCGTTTTCGAGTCACTAGAACCGAGCTAGTTCATATTGGCCAAGGATTTTAGAGAACCAATCGAGTCCCCGGATTTTAAAATGCTATTAGTTTCAACTCCACAACAAAATTGGAAACATTTTTTTGTATACGTGGGTACTTACTAACCTGTACTTGATGAAAAATTGTGAATTTAATAAATATGATAAAGACTCTAAAATTCCTACAAGTTTAATTTTTTATTCACTGGGTCCAACTTGAAAGAAGCAGCAATGAAAATACAAGACTGTTGAATTGGTTGCCTATATGAAGTTGCGTTAATAAAGTCTATGATGGTCTTTTCTTTGGTTAAGTTGAAATAAGAATAACAGCTGTATAGTCGCACTTTTGCAGAGCATAATTTTATTATTATTATAACAATATACTAGTTATATTTATAATGGAACACGAACAACAGAACTGAACAATGAGTAAGTACTCACTACTATGATGTATTTACATTACATATTGAACTAATCATCAACAATATCTGTATTGGTTTCAGTGGAGGTCGAATTGAGAGGATCTTTTACCACGTTATTGAAGGATATGTATACCTTCGATTGGTCGTGGCTGTTTATCGTAAGGTTTAGTCCTTCTTTAATGTCTTCCCTTGTAAAATTGAATTGGCTTGTAGTAGCCGAGGAAGTTGATGGAAAAGATATGACTTGAGGAGGAAGTGGAGATGGTAGATGAGGATTAGTCATGGGAGTTGGCGAATGGACAATGGTGCTGCTGGGTGCTTCCCGTTTGTTTATGGGTTGATTGGAAGGTGCTGTAAGGAGATTCGCAATCTGCACTTGGCCCTCTAGTGAGGCTTCCACGTATCCTTCCGCAACTGCCGAAGACCGCCAACCTCCCAATCGTTTCAATTGCAAAACATCACCTCCTACATTAGCCAACAGGGTGGCGGCTGTGCGCCGAAAACAGTGCCCTGTGTAGGAGGCTTGGTCGGCCAAACCCAAAAATGCCGCAATTTTTTGGGGGAACTTTGCAATCGCATTATGGCCCATTGGTTGCCTCCACAATTTGCCCAGTCTATACTGGAGAAAGAACCGGTCGCTCCCGCCTTCAATGTTTCTCCGTAAATTGACGTACCGCCTCAAAATTTCAACCCATTCTGACTTGGTTACAACAAATGATCGTGGCTTATAAGTCTTGGTGTCAGGGATCACGACGCTGACACGTTCATTTGTAACTTCGATATCGTTTACTCGCATTTTCAGCAGTTCATCTGACCTGCATGCTCCTGACACACCAAGTATCAAACCGATCTGAAATGTTTTAATATTAAGATAAAGGGGTATATAAATTAAATAATCATTTCACTTTGATCGTCAGCATCTCTTCCGGAGCTCTGTTTATAAAATCATGCAGTTGCGCCTTGGTCAGAACGCTGGACTTTTTGGGTTTGTACCCTGTGTTTTTCTTCTTCAAGAAGGCCTGCAGTCTGGGAAATTTCGATATATCGATGTTGTTTTTGATATTGATCGTCGTTTTCAACATCGAGTATGTCGCCCATAAGGTCGACGGCTTCCTTATGAGGCTGAGCTCTTTAAAATATGCCAGCACAACGTTTTCGGTAACTTGCGTGGCATTCTTATTTCTTGCCCAATCCATATAAATTTTGTATGTTTTCTCATACCGTTCACGACTTTTCTCCGGGAGCAAATCTGCCGAAGCTTCTGCAGCTGCTTCCCGGAGATCTGGAGGTGTAAGATCTATTTCAGAATCGGACATGATGGTCTTTTTTCACTTTGCCGGAATAGAAAAAAATAAACAAATTGGCAATTGTTTCCAGATTGTTTCTATGACTGCCAAAGTCAAAGCCACCTAATTTGTTACGAAGTGCACAATTAATGGTTTTCTAATTCAAATTCTATTTGATGAAATTATTGAATGATTGTAAGTAAAATAGTATACATACTCTCGACGGTAAATACATCATTCCAGCTTCGGGCTAGAGCCTCCAGGCAAAGCCTGGAGGCTCTCTGTGCCCTCAGCAGTAATGATGTATTTCCCGTCTCGGTATGTAATATACTATTACTATTCTACACACCTCTACTTTCCGAATGCAAAACGAATACTTATGTGTCATATGTACATACAGGTGATTTTTTGAATAGGATCCACCTCCAATTTCTCGCTTCACAATTGTTTTTCCTACAAAAAAGCTGACACAGGTCGATTTTCTTCCCGAGGAGGTCATATACCGGGTGATCATTTGAAAACTATCCACCTGCAATAACTCCCGATTCCTAGTTTATATTTTTTCGAGCAAAAACAGGTCGATTTTTATATCAAGGGGGACACCTAAAACATACATTGGCAAATTTCTATATTCAGCCTCCTGGTCCCCACTCACCCCAACTTTGAAATTTCAAACGACACTACCTAAAAATTCTCTTGTGTGTCCCATTCAATATTCGGACCCCTCAATTCTCTTTAGTTTAGTCAGCATCATCCTAAATAGCATCGAAGAAGAGAATTTTCGGTGGAAAAAGTGTTCACCCAAATTCACCCCATTGCTCTTTCCCACCTCAACTACAAAATTTACCGAAATACCACCCACTTTGAGATACATCAAATTGAAGGAAATTAAATCCCCTTTCTAAAAACAATTTTTTTTTTATTTTCAATCCCTCCCCCATTTAATTGGACATTTGGAGTATTTAAGGGGGGAAACGAGGGTATTGAAAATTTCGGAAAAAATGTGATCAGCGAGAGAATTCAATTTCCTTCAATTTGATGTATCACAAAGTAGGTATTGTCATTAAAAATGTTTAAGGTGATGTGGGGGGAGCGAAGGGGTGAATTTGATTGGCACTTTTTCCATTGAAAATTTTCTGTTTCGATGCTGTGCAGGATGAGGTTGACTGCATTGAAGAGAATTGAGAGGTCAAGAATATTAAATTTGACACACAGAGAATTTAAGGGAGAAGGGGGGTGGGGTTGAAAATTTTAGAAATATTTTTTCAGAAAGAGAATTTGATTCTGTTTAATTTGATTATCGCAAAATACAGGGTGTCCCGAAATTAATGCAACAAAATTTACAGGGAGGTAAACAATTGAAAAATAAGGGGACTTCTTCAATAAAAATACTCTCGCAAACGTAATAACGGAGATACAGGCCTTCAAAGTTGGTATTTCAAAACAGTTTTTTCTGCATTACTTTTGAACCGTTGAGCCGATTTTATTCAAACTTGAACCAAAGTTCACTAAAATAGGTCTCTATCGAACAATGATAACGCATTCCATCAAACATTTTTAGGGGCGAAGATAATAGGGGGTACCTTCCCCATTTTCCCCCTATTTTTCACCCCCTGAAATATTTTTGGAAATTGTTGCAATTTTTGAATTCTACGTTCAATTTAGAGGAAAAAGTTACCCTTGCAAAATCTTAATTGAAGGCTTCATTTCCGAGATATTTGGGTTTGAAACTTCGGAGAACATCTCAAAATCGCCACTTTTCAGGGCCCAAATTTTTTTTTCTGAAAAGTTCAAATCGCAAATAGCGAACAAAAATGATAACTAGCCGGATTTTTGTATATAAGCTCAGTTAAGCATGTAGTTCAACATAGTAAAAGTCCTCAAGAATCCGGTGTGAGCTTCGGCCGTTGTGGCCTCGAGAGGAACTTAAGGGTCAGTTTTTCGCGTATATCTCATGAACAATAGCACTTGGGAAAAAAGTTCCCAGGTTGAAATTGTTGGAAATTTTATTGTCTACAAGAAAGGTCCTTACACATTTCATCGTCAGTTATCTCCTTCTTCGTCAAAACACAAGAAAATAAAAATAGTTCAGATGCTCGATGCTGAAGACTGGTATGGACCTTGAGTTTTATGATGGCGGAGTGCCACTTTGTAGAGGTGTTCTTTGATCCACTCTCTTTTGATTGAAACTTGAAGCCATCAAGACGAACTATGCCGGCGGCATATACAGGGTGAAATAAAAATAAAAAGTTAAACATTTGTACCTCTAGAACCAAAATAGGTGAAGACATGTAAATCGCCATAAATAATTCTGATTTCATGGTCATGAAGTCGTCGTAATAGGGGAATGCGTTATCATTGTTCGATAGAGACCTATTTTAGTGAACTTTGGTTTGAATTTGAATAAAATCGGCTCAACCAACGGTTCAAAAGTTATGCAAAAAAACTGTTTTAAAAACCCAACTTTGAAGGCCTGTATCTCCGTTATTACGTTTGCGAGAGTATTTTCATCAAGGAAGTCCTCTTATTTTTCAATTTTCTACCTCCCTGTAAATTTTGTTTAATCTCGGGACACCCTGTAGATGGTGTCATTTGAAATTTCAAAGTTGGGGTGGGTGGGGGCGGGGGAGCTAAAGATAGAAATTCGCCAATGTATGTTATAGATGTCCCCCTCAATATAAAAATCGACCTGTTTTTGTTTGAAGACATTTTCACAAGGAATCGGGAGTTATTGCAGGTGGATAGTTTTCAAATGATCACCCGGTATACAGGGTGTTCGGGTCTGGTTATTACAAACTTTGAGGGATAATTCCCCATCAAAAATAAAGCCGAAAGAACAAAAAACTCATGGTCCTAAAATGCTTCCTTGAAAAGATACAGGGTGTTGAAGTTAACTTTTTTGAATCGTCTTTTCACCGTAACTTTTGAACCGTTAGACCGATTTTAATCAAATTTGAACCAAAGTTTAGTCAACTGAGTCTCCATCGAATAATAATACCACAATATCTCAAAACTTTCTGGGGGCGTAGGTAATAGGAGACTGTTCCCTATTTTCGCCCCTATTTTTATCTCCCGTAATTATTTTTGAGAATTGTTGATATTTTCGGATTTTGCATTTAACTTGAAAGAAAAAGTTACTCTTGCAAAATTTTGATTAAAGGCTTCGTTTTTGAGATATTTGAGATTGAAACGTTGGAAAACATCTCGAAATCGTCACTTTCCTGGGCCTAAAAATTAAAATTTAAGAAAACCCATGATTCGTCAACTGGAATGAGTTTTTTGGGTGTTTTAAGTTGATAAACCACCAGTTTCGCCGAGAAACATGAAGTTTTTCAGAAAAAAAACAATTTAGGCCTTGGAAAGTGGCGATTCCGTGTTGTTTCCAATTTTTCAAACCCAAATATCTTGAAAATGAAGCTTCTTATCAAAATTTTGCAGAGTAACTTTTTTTTTGAAGTTGAACGTAGAATCCGAAAATATCAACAATTTTCAAAAATAATTAGGGGAAATGAAAATACGGGCAAAAATAGGGGACAGTCCCCTATTATCTACGCCCCCAGAAATTTTGGATTAATTGTGGTATTATTATTCGATGGAGACTCAGTTGACTAAACATTGGTTCAAATTTGATTAAAATCGGTCCAACGGTTCAAAAGTTACGCGGAAAAAACGATTTAAAAAAGTCAACTTCAACACCCTGTATCTTTTTGGAATCAGCTTGGAAACAAGCATCGAATCCTGCAGTCTCTCAATGCACGAACCTATACGATTGCTGGTTTCTTCGGTTAGTTGGTTACCACTTGAATCTTTGTAATCTTTGTTTGGCGATGCTAAAGGTGCCACAGAAAACACCCTTTTTTTCTCAAATGGGCATGACACCTTGCGGGCCCTAATTGCAGAGGGCGCGTTCGCCTTCTCTGCCAACATAAAACACGCTATTTTGTCCTGATCAGTCTGCTCCTGCTACTGCTGCTGCTGCACTCTCTGGCGCACCTTTTGTGCCATATGGCATCATTCTTCCGCATGCTATTATCATAATTTATCAAGCCCTGCACCATCATCCAAACTCTGAATATTAACTCCAAATAAAGAAGAAATCTGACCCAACTCGTAGAGTTCAAGCAGATTTCGTGCGAGGTTGGAGTAACTGTCGTCAGTAGTGTGACTGCTGCGCCTACTATTGTTCAGAGGATTGCACAGTTTTTTCTCCGTGCATTGCTGATAGAGCATGCACTTTTGACTGTCAATCTGTACAGATAATAAGCTCATCTACGAGTTCAGATGGAGCGACCATTGCTAATTTATTTGACGCCACAGCAAATGTTCAGAAGCAGCTCGAAGAATTCGGTGCGCCGATTGTTGTGAGTGAGGACGCAGATGAGGAATAGTCTCTGATGGGATAGAATATATGAATAGGTATGAATAATGATCGGGGTGTGCAAAGAAAAATTAATTATACCCTGGACACACTAAAAAGCATAATGATCACTAACGATTGATCGTCATTTAACTTCCTCTTGATGCTGTCTTGGTCTTGAATTACGTTTCGTGCTTAATGATCAATAACCAAAAAAGCTCATTGTTTTCCTATTGCTGTCTTCAGGACAGCAAGGAAAGTTAAATGACGATCCTTTAATGATCATTAAGCTTTCTAGTGTGTCAGGGTATTATCTAACAAGAAATAAACTGTTCGCCAATTGAAGTGAGCCACCCAAAAATTTCAGTCGTATTCAAAGTGGCATGACTCTATCTATGACCCTGGGGCACGTGGCGAGCTTGAAAGAATATTGTGAGGGGCTACCAGCGTACCAGAGTACTACCACAGGGGCTCCGCTGCCTCCGGCTAGTGGGTCCTGCGCCTTCGTTTTGCTCACAGTTTGGTCCGTAGCACAGTGGAACGACCGTGGCCAAGTGGTCGGACATCGGTCTCCCATGCCTAACGTCCCAGGTTCGAATGCCAAGTGGTCGGCAACTTTTTTTCCGTCATTTTCTGGGTAATTCAAACATCAATCCTACATTTTCTTGCGCTTCTTTGAATACTTGGATTTGACCCATGCTCACATCAGGTGACATGCGCTTGTCATCAAGTATAAAAAAGTTACAGCACGATTCATAGCCGATACAAGGTATCAGGAAAATACTCATAACTTCCAAAGTGGCACGTATAGGCACGCGTTTTTTCATTCATTTTGAAGAGAAAGATCTTCTCTTCAAACTGATATAAATAGATGGATCCCGTTGGAGACTTTCCGCAATTGACCATCTAAGTGAAGTAAGTGTCACAAATCAAGATTTGCGGGATTTGCCTCCATTTTAGAACAAGTTTACTTGCGATTTCCAGGGACGATTTCAATTCTGTTTAAATGTTTCGTTGGACCAATGTATCGGCGTATGTACAGAACGTAAATCTACATAGCTTGCCTCGGGTTCCACCAAACTTTTATCAGCGCGATAACTTTATCACTCTGATAGTAACTAAGCAACTGGCCATCCTATTGGCTGGTGCATAGCAACTATCAGCGTGATAGATTTAATCTGCTCTTAAAATTTTGGTGGAACCCGAGGTTGGTCGTTTAAATTCATACAAAGGTCTACGTGGAGGTCTATAGTTTCAGAACTTCACCACTGTTTTATTCATCACCGTCATGTAATATGTATATAAAAGGTGTATGTGGAGTTTCTTGTGATTTACGAAAGCCAAGCTATATGGCCGATACATTGGTCCAACGAACAATTTATACAGAATTGAAATCGTCCCTGGAAATCTCAAGAAATCTTGTTCCAAAATGGTGGCAAATCCCGCAAATCTTGATTTATGACACTTACTTCACTTAGATGGTCAATTGCGGAAAGTCTCCAACGGGATCCAATGGTGATTTATATCAGTTTGTAAAGGAGATCTTCCTCTTAAAAATGAATGAATAAACGCGTGCCTATACGTGCCACTTTGAAAGTTATGAGTATTTTCCTGATACCTTGTATCGGCTATAAATCGTGCTGTAACTTTTTTATACTTGATGACAAACGCATGTCACTTGACGTGAGCATGGGTCAAATCAAAGAATTGGAAGAAGTGCAAGAAAATGTGGGATTGATATTTGCGTTACCGAGAAAATGAAGGAAGAATAGTTGCCGACGGCCGGATTCGAACCCGGGACGTTAGGCATGGGAGACCGACGTTCGACCACTTGGCCACGGTCGTTCCACACTGTGCGCCGCTCTGCTCGTTTCTGCTCCGATCTCCGCTTTTCTCTTTATTTTGTCCGCACCTTTTCCTTCAGTACCATTGCTGACTTCTTCTTGACTATCCTCGTCGCCTTCGATGCATCTCTTGCCGAGGGGACGGACGGAGCCTGGGTCGACGTCCGTCTTCCTCCATCGCCGGCTGGATTGTCTCGTTCGTTTCCAGTTCCTCTTCGCTCTTGAACTCGAAGCTGTCAGCAAATACGTGTTTGTGACTACACTGATGTCGCAAGAAGACAGTCGGATGTGCTGACCACCACACCACAAGCTCTTTTGAAAAATAGTTACGATATGGATTTACGAGTAACTTATAATCGTAGTATATCAACAAAATTCGGAATTGGGGTAGGCTGTGACCTGGTCAAATTTCAGGATGCCAAGCTGCTTTCGGCCAGGGCACAGCCTACCCCAATTCCGAATTTTGTTGATCGCATGGTACATACCAGCCTCTTCACATAGTAATAAAATAAATAGTCATTGGTTTTTTCTCTAATCCCTCGCTCAAACTTCTCCACATCGGGATCTCCAACACACCGTCCTTCTTTGCCAGCCTCTCTGTACAATCAACTAAATGGCGTCTGGTGATGCCCCCCCCAAAAGAACATAAAGCCGGATTAACAACTAACCCGACTCCATCATACACTCTTGAACTGCAGCCTTTGTTGTTTCATACAACTTTCTCGCAACTGATTCACGCGTTCGCTCATACATATTACTTGATACACGACTTGAATCTTTGTGAGAAAAAATCTGCTCAAGAACACTGCATTTGGTTCTTGTTTTTCTCCGGAGTATTTCCCCGAAATTGTAAGCTGTGAACCGGTACATTCTTTCCTTCAGCCACAGGTTTGATTGAAGCTGTGCTCGGGTGTTGTTCTCTAGATCAATCGCCTTCTCCAATGTCACGAGCAACTCTGGCAAGCAAGCAATTTTGCTTACTAATGAAAGCACTGTTTCATGGTTCTGCACCATAGGTAACTTTATGTAGTAAACATTTACATTGATTGCTACATGTATGCTGCTTCGCTGGTGTAGTGGCTGTGTCTGTGTTTTAGTTAAATAGTTTAGTTTTTCAACTGGTGGTTCAACACAGAGCTCCCTTGACCTTGAAAAATTCATTGGCAGTTGTTGGTTGCTGACCATCCCATGTGGATTCAGCAAATACAACAGTGGACTTCTTTTATCTATGGTCCTCAAGTCATCGAGAGCTTTTTCAACAAATGGTGCATCAATTGAATTCTTGCTGCCTCACTGGAGTAGGTCTTAGCGTACAGGTAACCAGTCGTTTTTTCTTGTCTTTCTCGATTGGTGCATATTTCACCCTGCTCATAATGCGATCTAGTTGCGCTCATTTGCCTTGCGGACTACCCCATTTTTGGGGCAGGTCTGTGCAGGTGAACTCGTTTGTTGGTGGTATTTCATCAAAATTTTTCAAGTGGAAGTGTCCCGATGTGTAGCATAACTCTTCTAAATGCTCACATGATTCGGTATTTCTGCAATGAAACATAAGACTAATTAACTGGAGAGCTTACTGTAAACAAGTCAACAGTTGAAATGGTGTAGCATTTTACATTTTGAAGACAGATATTTTCGTTAAAAATGAAATTTTCGAAAAATCTTCATTGCATGATGAGCAGTCTCAGTCATTCCTTTACCTTCATAACCCGTTCAATGTTTAGCCCGAGATTCAGCCCCAACAGTGGAATGCCACAGTTCAGGTTATGCATTACTTTCTGGGGTTATCGCTTTCCTTCAAAATCCTCAACAACAGTCGTCTTCCTTTTCGAGTCACTTGTGACCCGAGTTACTCTTATCCGAGTAAAAAGGAACGTGCAAATGATATTCGGGAGACGTTTTTCTGTCACTTCTGGCATCATCTATTATAATTCTGTCTATCCAAAAGTTACCATTTCCTGCTACAATGGATTTTGATGATATAGCTGAAGAAATAATGGAAGAATTCTTATTTGGAGATAATGATATTGTTACGTGTTTCGCGTTTGGGTTCGTTTATAATTGAGACAATCGTTATAAAACATGCACTGTTTATTACTCCGTACTATAATAGATACACTTCAACAATTATTTACTTGGGAATATCGCTGATTACTACTCGCTTTCTATCGCTCTTGATCACTTCGAGTTCAATACTGGAGGCCGAGGATCGGTGCTTTATATAGCTCCGACTATTAATCTCGAATCTCCTATCGGTCCTCCAGCCAATTCTACAGTGACGCGGCATACGGTTTCCAGACGACTCCCGAAAAATCCTACACATTTGGCGGGTATTACCAACGTACTGTAAATTCGGCACCTTCGCCAAATGGACAGATGTGTGCTACTCGGCCGTTGAAACACCAGTTTAGTTCCACGGGTCGAAGCCTACATGTATGTTCTGGGATGCACTAGAGCTTCGCACTTGTGCACTGCGATCTAGTGGGAAGAATCTAGAAAGACTGTTGATAGGGGGTGTGAAATCGCCGCCATCTTGGATTATTGGTACATTTGAAGTTTTTTTTTTGCAATTATCTTGGTTAAAGGCGATCCCATCAAAAAACGGCTTGGTTCGAATGAAAGGCCATCAAATTGTCTACACAAAAGTTGGGTATCATATTCACGTATCTGTCATAACTTCAGAGAAATTGGCCTGTGAGCGTCAGGTGTGAGTCGTGGAGGAGATATTTCATTTCTCACGGTGTTTTTGAAGAATCACGAAAAACTACAATGCAGTACTGTTTAGTTAATCTTCGTTAATGAATAATAAAATAATTAAAAAAAATTGGCCTTCACTTCAAAAAATATGGGGGGGTCAAAGGAAAAAAAAAAGAACCTCTAATATTTCCGTCATTCAAGAAAATTTTGAGAATATTTTTGGGAGGAATTATGAGTGATCCATTTATGATACAAGGTGCAAAAGACAGGCCAATCATTGTACAGGGTGAGTCTGTACCCCGGATTTTTTGAGACCGAGCGTAAATCTGCAAAGCCGCATCTAAACATCTGAAAGTAATCGTAATCAACACAACCAAAATCAGAGCAATGAGGCCAGAACCATCAGGAATCTTGATATACATCAAGGAGCCATGATTCTCGATATCTTGCAACTTAATTTTCACATTCTAATTCATCGCATCTGCAGGCTTCCGCCCCGCTACCTAAAATAATAGGACAATCTAGAGAAAAGGCTAATTTGATAATTTTCTTGTTTTCATAAGTTTCTTCTATTGGCGTAAATCAGCGGCCACCAGAAGGCGCTGAACGCAGTCAAACATGGTGGCCCAAGGGGCCTTGACAAATAGGTACCCAGCGCACAGTCCAGCGCAGTAGCTCAGTAGCACTCGACAGTTGACAGTACCTACTCCAAATCACAAGATATTGACAGTTTTGACAGTTGAAAAATAATTAAATTTTTTCGTCTTCCTTGTTTTCCACATCGTCGTGAATGTGAGCGGGTGAGTGTTGTAGTTTGACTTGAATTACTGCGTTAGTATACGCCGATGGACACAATGCACAATGCAGCAGCAAAAGCCGATACGTAAGTTGGTGAAATGCTGGCCGAAAAGAGCAATCTCATAATGCTCATTTACATTACAGGTGTTGAGTTGTGTGAGCCCCTTGCACACAAGGTGGAAATACTAAGCCCCCACAAGACAAGGCATAGGTACAACAGGACGCATCACGAAAATAAGCCAACAATTATCGTTTAGGCCAGAAAGATGAACATTCTTTTGGAGTAATCGTACGACTCATACATTGACTGTGCTAATAAGCATTTACCGCTGTCTAGAATAATAGAGATCATAGTTTATCAATAATAATTGAGTATTCTTCAATCATAAGTTTAATCATAGCATCATCGGTTGATGCATAGAGTGTTGATGTTAGTGTTTCTACAATGGAAAATATTTTCATATCGATTAAGTTGTTCTAAATCTGAACTGATGAGGCGAGTGACGGATTCTGATTTGCAGGCCAGGTATCTTCTCTCAATACCGCTGGCGTTGATCTCCAGGCTCTCCGGCTGCTCTCACTGGCTTATCGGAGATGGCTTCACGAGTTCATTCACTGTTCTAACAACTGGTCCACAGAACCTAACTTCCAAATGGTTTTTCAATTATCCATTCATGAGACATAACAAACCCACTACCCAAGGGAAAACGTATTCTTTAGATGGACAATATGGACAGTAGGACAGTGATTTACGAGATAAGACAATATGCGCTTGAGTACACTGTATTGTCCATTTCCTGTAAGTACCTAGGTATGTCTTCATACCTTGCTTGCTGTTGCAGTAAGTATAATAAGCCTGAGTAGGTATAGTACTTACTACTCAGTGATGTGCATCAGAAGATGAGCCTCTGGGCGGTGGGCTCTTCCGCGCCATTCGATCTTCGGCACCATTAGTGGCCACCAAAAGCCTAATGGGCTTGGCCAAGAGCTACCGACCAGTAGAGACAATGTCCCTTATCGTCCACACTGCAAATTACTCCAAGGAAACTAACAATTCCTCGCGTATTCCCGAAAATTTGTACTTTCGTGTACCATGACGCCTCGAGGCGGTGACAAATGTCTTATTGAAAATTGCACATGCAGACAACTAGCTGCCAACAAGTCGTTAACGTGCCATTCGTACCAACGCAACGCATTTTTTCCATAGATTGATCTAATGAAGAAAGCCGTGAAATTGATTATAATGTTTAAAAACTAAAAATTTATACAAGAGACATCCGTGATCATAAAAGTCATGAAATCCGTGAAGCCTTTTCTGAAGCAAATCGAATTTATATAGGCTCCAAGCCCAATCCGTTCTCCTTTTTCGTTAGCATTACCTATCATGTTGTTGTTTTGTGTTATTAAAAATCCAGAACTACTTGAACAAGACAGTTTATTCAGTTATTATTGTTTAAAAACGATGAACGATTAAATGCTGACAAATGCTCTGCATCCTTTTGCGTTCCTGTTCAACAACTTCAACAACTGAGACCCGTCCATATCCGTGTCTTTAAAATGTCTGGAGCACAGGCATGATTCCGGACTTGGATTAAAGGTCTTTCTTTTGCAGAAGGGTACCCACACCGAGTTTCTTTCGGGGGATCCCGGGATAAGTGAATTTATAAGACCCTGTGCAATCGTCCTAGTTTTTTCAACTCTTTCATCTGAAACCAATTGTGTTGTGGTCTCCTTTAAGTTTATTTGAGTCTATTTTCTTATTTTCAAGGGGAGGAGACAGTAATTGTGGAGTTAGCTTGCTGGTCGAAGGAGTTTTATAACCAAACGATACAGCACTTGGTATCTTATTTAACACTGGATTATCATCACCTTGTGACTCGCCATCGTTCCACATTTCTTTGAATTTTTTTTGCTAGTGGGTCAAAAGAATCCTTATATTACTCGCCTTTTAAGCTCAATGGCTCTCTTGACTTTGGTTACATGTTCTTGATTTTTCATCACCTGGGAACAAATTGAACGTCATGTACTGCGAAATGTGATCCAGATCATACCTATATCCCGTTCACTTTTTATTTTCAGTAAAACGAGTAAAGTGGTGAAAAGCATTCACCGGCGTCAGTGTTAGGCCTCGTTGCGGAAATAGGCCGAGGCGACGTTAAATAAACGAATTAAAACAAGCGAATATGCCTCATGGGCATGAGGCTCAGTAGCGCACTTCCTTTTTGGAGGATTAGTGAACGCAAGATGTTAAGTGATTAGGGTTCTACCGTCTTGGGCAAAAAATTGCAATATGGCGGCCAAAATATCGACAGAATCATGAAATTCGGCTTGAAAATCAAAATGATCGTACTAGACAAGGGTAAGTTCCAAGTTTCATGAAAATCGTTCCACTAACAAGAGATTTTAATATGGCGGCCAAGATGGCGGCAGAATTATGAAACTCAGCTTGAAAATAGGAATGATCGTACGAGACAAGCGTAACTCTCAAGTTTCATGAAAATCTTTCCACTTATAAGAGATTTCAATATGGCGGCCAAGATGGTGGGGCAATCATAAAATTTGGCTTGAAAATAAGAATGATCATACTAGACAAGGGTGAGTTTCAAGTTTCATGACAATCGTTCCACTAATAAGAAATTTCAATATGGCAGCCAAGATGGCGGCCGAATTATGAAAGCCAACCTGCCTATTTGGTCCTTGAGGACCTAAGCTATCCACCGGATAAAGTTCAATCTTCAACGGCTGTAGCTTTATTTCCCGAGGAGAAGTTCAACTTCATCGAAGTGCACAGGAGATCTCTGTTTTTTGAGAATAATGATAACGATGTATGGATAACAAAAATAGTGCCCATTGGCCACCCTTGGAGACATCAGCTATTAATCGGAAAAAAGTTCCAAGACTCTTGTTTCAATTCTCGAGAAGGAGTACAGCGTCTTAATTTCTGCACGGACTCGGACAGACAGACAGACAGACAGACAGACAGACAGACAGACAGACAGACAGACAGACAGACAGACAGACGAACCGGCCACATAAGCGTCATTCTCTTACTTATATAAAAAAATGTGCTCCAACTGATTTCGACCTCCTGAACACGAATATCGGGTTCACTTTTGAATTGGAACATTTCTTTTTTATCGAAAAACCGAAAAAATGGTAGCCTTGTCACATGATTTTTAGTGACACCTACCTACTTTTTTTTGTTATTGAGCGAACATGTTTCGTAATTTGAGTGCCATTATCCTTCAGGTAGGTACCTAGTATTGGCTATTTCAAAATGTTCAATTACTATTTCGGCACGTCTGATTTTAAATTTGTAGGGTCGTGTAATATGCGCCGAGCCGTGGCTTTGCGGCCGTTTTCAAAAATCGATAACAATGGGGTACTTGCCTAAATTTTTTTTATTGGCTCAATCGATAGTATGGTTAAAAATAATGTACCCGTATTTTTTCTTTCTCCTAAATTCCCAAAATTGCGGCCGCAATGCGTGTTTTAAAAATATATTTGTGACGTCACAAATATATTAGATATAGAACATAGAAGGACTCTTTTTCCTCGTTGGGTTGGCAATGATATAACGTCGCCAAGGTGCCGTTTTCAAACAACAAGATCTGAGTCTGACTGACAACGTCAAACCGCCGACCGTAATCTCTTCCTGTGCCCTTTTTTTGCCTTTGACTACTTTGATCGAGGCATTGATCTATACGCAGTAAGTACCTACTTGTTTTGTTCATTTCTTGTTTAACCTAACCAGTCTCTTTCTTTAGTCTTCAGTGCTGTCCACCTAAAAGCCTTTCGCATGTTTGTCACCCGTGCTCTGACCTGGCTGACCCTCGGCTTCATTTCGGACATCAGTGTTCCTGCTCCCCACATTTCATTTGGAGATCCATCGCGTCCTCCCCACATGGATCTCTTGTAGCTCTAAAGTATTACCTATCCGGAATTGTATGCTAATGATGAACGTATAAAAGCTCACTGTTTATTTTCAGCCTCTTATTTCTGTGCTATTGGTGATCCTCCAGATTTTCCCCTGGAAATAAATTATCTCGACTAAGACAGTGTCATAAGAGGTTTCTGGAGTCAGTTTCTTCGAAACCTTGTTCGACTTTATTGTCTAAATGCTCATGGTAAGAGAATTCGATAGGAAACCGGTTTTGCGATAGCATGTTAAAAATGACAGTGTCACAGTGACATCCCTGACATTCTTGATTATTCCATTGTCACACAGTCAGACCAACCTCACTCAAAATCCCTGTCCTGGCGCGAAGCTTTTAGGAGGATTTTTCAAATTCGTTTTTTTCTGTAGAAAACGACGGGATTTTTGTGAAATTCTCAGTAGAGTCCCCTTATCACTTATACTAGCAATCAAAAGTATTTCCAGCTGAATCTATTCCATTGGCAAGTACCCCATTGACCTAACGGTCGGATCGAAGTGGGGTTTTTGTCAAAAGGAAGTTCAAATTGTTCTCTAAATATAATGCCGTACATGCAGTGATGTATTTCATTAAGAATATGTAGTTGCCTGCATATCGCAACTTTCTACATCTTACCGCGAATGCCAGCACTTGATCGGCGAAGCCGCCCTACACCAAAATGTTATTTTTGTAATTGTTCATGATTATTTCGGCAACATTTTTCTTGATTCGCGTACCAAGGCCATGAGCTACCCATTCGAGTTGAAATATTTTCTGTATTGAATTTCGTTTTGTTCGGAGGAAAGGATATCAAGCACCAGCAAGCAACGAATAAATCATTTGCGGCCGAGCCGTAGTTTCGGAGTCATTTTAAAAAATTAATAACTACTAATCGACACCTCGCACCGATGTGAAATTTTCATTAAAATAAAGTTCAAATCATCCTCTAAATATAACTCCGCATATGTATTATGGTAAAATGATAAGATCGGGTACTTCCTCGCATGTGATAACTTTCGAGATCAGGCCGGCTTCTGAAATGCAGCATTCAACGGCGATGCCGCGTCACACTAAATTGTTATTATTGTCGTTGTTTATTATTATTTCGTCAAGATTTTCCTTGGTTCGGGATACAAGGTCATGAGCTACCCAATGGAGTAAAAAATTTTCGCAAAAACCTTTTCGTCTAGGACTAGATGCGGGGACGGACGGACGGACGGACGGACGGACGGACGGACGGACGGACAAAGCGAGGACAAAAGCGCCTTCCCGTTTGGAGAAGTGCGCTAAAAAAACAAGCTGGGGGGCTACGGCTGATGGCACCTGTAAAGTTTTGGAGCGAAACTATCAGCGGACATCAGCCATATCCTCCCAGCGCTCCAGCTTGTCACTTTATTTTTGCTCCAAAAACCAAAAAGTCCATTCTACTGAAAATGAAACGTGAACGGGATAGACGTATAAGAATTCTCAGAAAAATAAATGTTAATTTCAACTTTATCCATCTTTTTTGCACTAGAATTCTTATGTTGGGTATTATTTCGACATACATGGTATGGTATAAGACCTGAATGAAGCGAGACATTCTCCCCACCGAAAATTCTACAAGGCTATTTTCAAGATTAGGTTCGGACCGTAAATGGGGTACTTGCCAATGAAACAGATTCGACTGAAAATACTTTCAATCATCAACAAGAGTAATAAAGAGTATTTCCTGAAAATTTCTGGAAAATATATCCATTGGTTAAAAAGATTTTTTTTTATTTTTTATTTTTCAAAATGTTGGTAACAGTAGGAAAACGTCAGTGGGATTTTCATATCTGTATTTTTCAAATATTGTAATGTCACTCTAACAGTTTTTTGAGTTTCCAATCCAACAGTGCTGTTGGTTTAGTTTTTAGTATATTTGTGACGTCACAAATATATTTTTAAAACACGCAACACGGCCGCAATTTTGGAAATTTAGGAAAAAGAAAAAATACGGGTACATTATTTTTAACCACACTATCGATTGAGCCAATAAAAAAAAATTGGGCAAGTACCCCATTCGACGACACACAAAGTAACTGTTGAAGACAATGAAACGAACATGCCCGTTTATACAGGGTGATTCATGAGTGACCTTACAAAGGCTAATGGCAGATAGAGGACTTCGAGGCGAGTCAGGATCCACAGAAGAAATTTTGTTTTCTCTATTGGTTACGAAGATACAGGGTGTTTTGTGTGTTTCGTATGAAATTTTGATAAGCGATGTTTTTGAAACGGCGAGAGCTATTTTGTTGAAATTCACCAATAATGTTTCTGTGTTGGTACTTATCCAGAAGACATACCGGGTATTTCAAAATCCAGGGCCGGGCTAGAAAAAATGTGCCCCTTTTTTATTCGATCAAAAAGTACATTTTCTGACCGCTTTTCTAGAAAACATTTCTTCTGTGAATCCTGACTCGCCTCGAAGTCCTCTATCTTCCATTAGCCTATGTAAGGCCACTCATGAATCATCCTGTAGAGGTAGGTACTCACTAGCCACTGTACAAAAAAAAAAACACGAACAAACACGAGTGACTCCTGGCCGACATTTGGTGCCTCAGAACTGAAACGCGTTAGGGTTCGGAGGGCACTGGGCACAGCTTGACCAATGGGCGCCGAAGAACGTCTTTTGTGGTACGCACGTCCGCAACTCGACAAACACCATCTTTACCGGGAAAGAGATGAATTATACAACCTAACCTCCACTTGAGGGGAGGGGCGTTGTCGTCTTTGATCATGACTCATGTACCGATGTCTGTGAGTTCAAAAGCCTTAGCGCGATGCCATTTGCGCCTCTGATAGAGGGTATGGAGATACTCGTTACGCCATCGAGTCAAAAAACGATGGTGCATATCTTGCAAAAGCTGACACCTTGAGAGCCATCCCCGATTCAAATGAGATTATTCAGGATCCGGAGGGGCCGTAAGAGGCTCGACGGCCAAGAAATGTCCTGGAGTTATTACCGTTGGGGTCTGTTGTAAGTGAATATGGCGGACGGGAGTTTAGCAGCCATTCAACCTGGACAACAAGGGATTGAACTCTTGATACGTGAAAGCTTGGTCCTCGACGACACGATGAGGGTGATTCTTGACCGATTTTACACCACTTTCCCACATGCCCCCAAAATCGGAAGCTGCCGACGGGTTAAAATGCCAAGATATGTGGCATTTTCTAATCAAGACATTGTCAGGGTACTTTTCCAAAAGGAATTCAAAGCTGTCAAAATCTTTATTCTAGCTTTCAAAACAACCGAGATACGACATTTAACTTTTTTCTCTTATGGGCGCCATATTGGATTTTGACATTTTTGAATACTGTATTATTTTCTGGTTACAACGATGTCTCACATGTCACTGTTGAATAAATATTCAAAATTTACGTTTTCTTTTATTGTTTCCGCAGGTGTTTGGCAAAGTCGGATGTGTAGAAAATGAAAAGCAGGAGAGCCAGAATGGAGCCCTGCAGAACACCAGCCAATATTGATGTAAACGATGAGCAGCTGGAGTTCAGCTTAAGACGTTGAGCACTTCCCGATAGATACCTGCCCAGTAAGGAGACTGAAGCCTCTGACAGCCCGAAGTGTCTTTATATGGCTAACAGCAAGCGATGATTTATTCTGTCGAAGGCCTTTGAGTAGTCAAGAAGTACCAAGATCGTCAGTTCGTCACGATCCGTGGCAGCCAGCACATCGTCGGAGACATTCAAAAGAGCCGTGGGCAACTGTATCCGGGACGAAAGCCAGACTGAGTTTCGGGAAGTAAACCATTCCGAATGACGAACTCCTGAAGCTGCGCATGGACCACTTTTACAAAAAGTTTAGAAAGCGTGGGAAGTATACTGATAGGACGTATGTCATTATAGCCACTCAGATTGTTACTTTTGGCAACAGGGATAACATTTGAAGCTTTCCAGCATGCTGGAAAGTAGGAACGCTCAATACAGCAGTTGAATATGCTGAATAATATGAATAAAAATAGATATTTAAATCATGAAGTCCTTTCCATAGGCCTGAAGACTTATTCTGTCGGATGAGATATTGGAGGTACCCTGCCTTTTCAGCTTTGACAGCTGAATTTCGCATTTCGCTTTGTTTATCACCTATGTCGTTCTGACTTGACCGCGTCGATTTTTCAAATTTCTAATGAAAATAGTAGGTATTCCTAGATTTATAAACTTCAGGTTCAGGTATCAAAGTATGTTGTCATAGTAGTCGAGTTCATGCAACGTGATCGAAAAAACGCTTTACGTGTTTGTTGTGTTGATACATAAGATATAAAGACTTTTATACAGGGTGGTCCAGGTTTCAGTCGACAAACTTTGCAGGCTGATAGAGGATAAGAAAAGAAGTCGACTCACCCAGAAAAGTACTTATCTAAAATGCATATTAAACAAGTGAGTATGCCTTCACGTGCGTGAGTCTCAGTAGCGCATTTTCTCAAAGAGGCATATTGTGAACGTGAAGAAATTTGGTTGAAGGAGAAACACCATTCCTTGCCCACTTTCTTTATTCGAAACTCATTGTGATATTGTGTTATCAGAATAGGGTACCTGCCAATGAAATAGATTTGAATGAAAATTCTTCCACTTATCAATATATTTTTATTGTTTGAGGGAGGGAGCTGGGAGCGGCGACTAATCAACAGTAGTCTATTCTTTTCCATTTTTAGTCGGCTATCTACATAGCGAAAGAATTAGATCGCTATGTCTTCGGGTTTATGTTTTCCATTTAACTCTTACTTTGGGAGCGGCGTGTGGGAGCGGCAGAGTTTGGCAAAGAAATTCTTCCACAGTTTGAGTTGGGAGTTTCTGAATGTTTGAGGTAACATTAAATTGTAATTCAGTGGAAATTATTGAAAGTTGCACTTTTTTCCTTTTGGGGGTGGGAGTTGGAGGCGGCGCCATGTCAAACGTAGCCTATTCTTTCCCATTTTTAGTTAGCTATCTATATAGCGAAAGAATTAGATCGTTATGTCTTCGGGTTTATGTTTTTCATTCATCTCTCACTTTGAGGGCAGCGTGTGGGGGCGGCAGCATTCGGCAAAGTAACTGTTGCACAGTTTGAGTTGGGAATTTCTAAATGTGAGGGGAATATGACAATCAGTGAAAATTGTGAAAGTTGCTTTTTTTTTTGTTTGGAGGCGGCAGCTGGAGGCGGCGGCTAATTAAAAGTAGCCTATATTTTTCCAATTTCAGTCAGCTATCAATATAGTGAAAGAATTAGATCGCTATGTCTTCAGGTTCATGTTTTACATTCATATCTCACTTTGGGGGCGGCGTGTGGGAGCGGCAGAGTTTGGCAAAGAAATTCTTGCACAGTTTGAGTCAAGAGTTTCTAAATGTTCGAGGTAACATTATCAGCTAAATCAGTGAAAATTGTTGAAAGTTTCACTTTTTTCTTTTGGGGGCGGAAGCTGGAGGCGGCGCCATATCGAAAGTAGCCTATCCTTTTCCATTTTTAGTCAGCTATCCATATAGCGAAAAACTTAGATCGCTATGTCTTTGGGTTCATGTTTTTCATTTATCTCTTACTTTGGGGGCGGCGTGTGGGAGCGGCAGCGTTCGGCTGAGCAAATGTTGCACAATTTGAGTTGGCAGTTCTTAAATGTTTGAAGGAACATCTCAATCAGTAACATTTGTAAAAGTTGCACTTTTTATCGTTTGGGGGCGGAATCTGGGGGCGGCGACTAACCAAAAGTAGCCTATCTTTTCCCATTTTCAGTCAGCTATTTATATATTGAAAGAATTAGATCGCTGTCTTCGGGTTTATGTTTTTCATTTTAAAGTGATTGGGGGCGGTTTTTAGCAGTTTTTTTTATGTTGGCGGCGCATATTGAAGACGGAATGTTTCTTGGCTTACGTTTATAAGTGGCAACTATGTATTATTCAAAAAATGAGAACACCAGAGCATCGGGTCTGGTAGAAAGTGCAATATTATGTTATTTCAAGTTTATCGGGGGCGGTTTTCTCTATGTTGGCGGCGCAATATAGACATCCAATATAGCCTAGCCCTCCTTTGGGAGTGGCAGGTATGTAACAGCGAAAAAATTAGAAAGCTAGGTCGTCTAGTTTGGGAGGAGTTCGAGGAACGGACGGACGGACGGACAAAGCGGTTGCAATAGCGATTTTCATCAAGATGGAAAATGCGCTAAAAAGTTACAGGCCTTCAAAGTTGCAGAAAAAAATTTTTTTTTTCCTTGATAACTTTTGAACGGCTTGACCGATTTCGCTCAAATTTTGCACATATAGTTAACAAACACGTCCCCAGTGATTTCTTGAAAAAAATCTTGTCAGAATGACGCAGTCCCGTAGATATGGGGGGGTACTAACCCTCTTACCCCTCTACTTTCTACGCCACTGGATATTTTGGAAAACCGTTGAAAATATTGAATTCGGCGTTCAATTCTGAAGAGAAAATTGGCGTGTCATTGCTACATTTGGAGCAGCAGTTTTGGAGATATTTGTGTTTAAAGGTTCAAAAACACCGAATTATGCAAATGTTTCAAAATTCGAGCAAGCTTTGATCCATTAACTATCAACTTTTTCTTCAATTTAAAGTTTATTGATCCATAATTTAGCTCATGAGAAATTGAAAATTGGTTGTGAAAATTCATAATTTCAGCAACAATTAAATATTCAATAGGTACCTATTTACTTATTACTGATAGTTGGGAAGTTTAATAAGAACAAGAACCAAGGGCTCTTTGTTTCTTATTGGTCACGTTACTGAAATTAGTGATTTTCACAAGCAATTTTCAATTTCTCATAGGCTAAATCATGGATCAATGAACTTTAAATTGAAAAAAAAAGCTGAAAGTTGATGGATCAAAGCTTGCTCGAATTTTGAAACATTCGCGTAATCCGGTGTTTTTGAACCTTTAAACACAAATATCTCTGAAACCGCTGCTCCAAATGTAGCAATGATACGCCAATTTTCTCTTCAGAATTGAACGCCAAATTCAATACTTTTAACGGTTTTCCAAAATATCCAGTGGCGTAGAAAGTAGGGGGGTAAGAGAGTTAGTACCTCCCCATATCTACGGCACTGCGTCATTCTACTAGATTTTTTTTCAAGAAATCACTGTGGACGTGTTTGCTAACCATATGTGCAAAATTTGAGCAAAATCGGTCAAGCCGTTCAAAAGTTATCAAGAAAAAAACAATTTTTTCCTGCAACTTTGAAAGCCTATAACTTTTTTAATATGCATTTTAGATATGTACTTTTTGGGGTGAGTCGACTTCTTTTTTTAACCTCTATCAGCCTGCAAAGTTTGTCGACTAAAACCTGGACCACCCTGTATAAGCTGTATATGGATTTACAGTTTATGTACTTAATTTGACACTTGTCAAAATAACCTCAAAAACTACAACATTTTCACAATTGGCACTAAAACAAACACGTAAAATGTTGTACAACACTCGGGCTGCACCCTCGTTCTGCATATTTCGGCTTCGTATCTGAAAACCACTTATGTAACAGCCAACTCGTATCGTAAACTACTATTCAGTGGAGGAATCAGTCGAATTCGACAAATTTGAATTTTCAGTAATTTGATTGGGTAGCGATTTTTCGATCACGTTGCATCCTCCTTGCGTTGCATGAACTCGATCATTGTGGCCTAGGTTACATTTTACCTTACAGAATGACGGTGGCAGTCTGTGCCTCTTGACCGTCATCGTGACACGACTGTTACGTCTCATCCATGGACCTGTACTTAAGGACGGGAATGAACGTCAAATGAAACGTCATAAAACGTTGAAAAAAGCCCTCCGAATTTCCGGATTTAAATAAAATATGTAGTACAGATCGTGTAATGGAGGTCAGGATATTGTAAATAAAACTATTATCTGTGCCTTTTGGTACTTCATTTCTTGTTTGAAGCTAAGATTTTTTCGGAGAAGTTAAAACTGCAGAAGGAAAAATATCTCCTCTCAAAATCAATATGCTGTACCAAAAGGCACGGTGATATTAAAGTAGTTCACAAAGCAAAAATTGTTTTTCGTAAAGGTCTTCGTATTATTACAAAAGTCTTGCAACAGTTTCGATGAATGATTGTTCAAAAATTGTCAAATGGATGGCGCGCTCTCTCACAGCTACGGGAACTGTAATAACAACATCCGGATCAATTTTGATTGTTAATTATGACACTGTCAAAAAATTGATTCGCTGCATGTCAAAAAGTCAGTGGTAAAGTGTAGGTATATGGGTGAAGTTCCCTCTCGCTCCAGGCTGGTTCTGTCCACGAAGTACTCCACGGTGACTATTCTTTCATCAAACCTACTGGTTTTGAGCGCCCGCGGTGCGAACACCTATATTTAGCGTGCTTTGTCACGATGGTTGCCTCAGATGAATCCCAGCCGGCAAAAGAAAGAATACTTCGGTCCATCGAAGTCCAAGTTTAAATTACTCAAAGAAAGTGAATTATCGGAAAGCCGACCTTTCCTTTCTGACTGCAACGGTAATATAAGAGATCGGTGATCTATCATGATGAAATCAAATGTGCTCAAGAAGTGGATACCAACAGATCGAATCAACGTCTGTTGAACCATCAGCCTCATGATCAGACCAGTTTGCCAAATGAAGTTTACAGAAAAGTCTATGAGGAAGAGATGGAAGTTACCTAAGTGAGTCTCAATTTTTGTTCAATCAAATGCAAACGTGATTGCAGTCGTTTCTATACCTTTTTTCTCGAGAACAAATACCGGTACTCAGACAAATGATCATTTGTTTTGCAGCAAGAATGACCATGATGACCATTGACCATCAATAATTCACGTAACTGATGAAAGAACATTCTCCTCTCTCAAGATAAGCATGACCAGTGATTTACATCACTAGAAGAATCTTCTCCCATGTTTAAAGAGGAACATATCAGGTTGGTACCTTGAGTTTCCTGATCTCATCACCCACCGCTTCCTCAACATAATTATCAGCAGTATCATGGTACGTACACCTATTTATTTGGCTAATTTGTTTTGACCGTGAATGAAAAGATAAATGCCATTTGCATTTGCACAAAATAGACTGCATTTATCTGTACAAAATAAGGATTTCCCTTCTGAATACTTATCTGGAGGCGAAAAAATCAATCCTAATAGTAGCGTCAAATCTTAGTCCAATCAATCTGTTACAGGTCCAGTATCACGGGCAGAAGGAAATGTTTCTTTGTGGTTTATGCAGCAGAAACAAAATCAGCTCAATGCAGAAGAAATTTCCAGGCAGCTCTGAACAAATGTAAATGCGTAAATGTGAACCTAAATGTTATGCTACCATGACTGGCGCTCTTCTACAGGAAATGTGCTTCCTCCGAACTTGGCTGGAATAGGATCAGATTTGGTCTACACCAACCCTGCTTATATTCTAGAGGCTAAAAGAAAAAAGAAAGAAGAAGAATGTAAACCATCACTAAGGCCTAATATAGTTGAACCTATACAGTAACGTGTTCCAGTATAAAAACCATAATTTCATTTCATTCATTCTTTGTTTCTCGCTCGATCAAAAATATTGCCGAAAGGACAGAGGTGGGTATTTTTCGGACCTTATTAATGCCAGAAATGAAGAATTTCACAATCACCATAATAAATGTTTTCCAATTTTTAGTAGGTTTGTTTTATTATCTCTACGTTATACCCAATTATTGTTCCACGGTTCCTTTCCCTATTTTATTTGAATAAATAAGCACAAAACTGGGTGATTATCCTCATGTCATTATCGAATCTTCTGGGCACCTACTCCTGCTCATCAAAGTTGAGAATTTATGATTTTGAATTTGGCGCCATCATGTGGTGCCATCTATAGATAAATCAAGTAAGCCTCACACTTCAAAAATGTGCCAGTAGCGACACAAATATCCGGCGGCCATTTTCGTGGAGTTTGTCAATTTCCAACCTTAAGGACGGATTCGCAGGTACGAGTTGCAAGACTGGCCGCCGGCAGCACCAGTTTTGTGTTCGTGCCATTCGTGCCCGTGAAATTTCGGGCTAAATACCGCAAATCACTCGCCCGGCAGTCCAACTCTCTCCTCGTCGATTATCGCCAAATTTGTCAACTACTATTGTCATATCAACGTCAGTTCCATAAATTTTGAGTACTTATTCTAACCTCGTTGACTTATTCAGACCTCTTGGTTCATTTGGAGTCTTCTGGGACCCTTTCTGAAAATTGTTAACGCGCCGAACCCATTTGCTATCGGCTCTGGTCAAAACTGAGCTACTTAATTGCAGGTACAACATTCCGTGAAACATCATTTTGTTTCCAGTGAATTCCATTTCTTTTGCCGTTTCTTCCGATAAATCCTCTCTATGTAGAACTTTTTTAGTGGGTAGCATCCATATTCCATATACCAACAAAATAAACACCCAAGTTATTGTTTGGTTTTAGGCGACGTTTTAGGTTGTAGGTATAGAAAAATAATGTAACCAAACCAATTTCTCGTCCAACAAGAAACTTCTTCCATTCCAAGACGAAAGAAACACCCATTACTCGTTATTTATTATATTTAATCAAGTTAATAATAAGGAATATTACAATGCATAGTACCCAAATCCCATTAATTTTTTAAATCGGAGCTAGGACTTTTTGAGGCAAAAATAAAATGACAAACTGAGAGGCTGAGGCTACGGCTACGCAGTTGATTGATGGCACCTTCAGCAGCAACCAGACGGTAGCGGCCATCAGCTGCAGTCGTAGCCGTAGCCTTCCAGCCCAGTCCTCCGGTCACTTTATTTTGATTTTGATTCAGAAAGTCCTAGTTCTGAATTTGCATGTGGAAGGGTATTATTTTATTACTCGAACACTATCTCTTCAGCGGTCGAAATTAAAATTGAAATTTTGTAATCAAGAACGCGTTTCTCTTTGTCCTTTTTTTTGCTTCTTGAATATCTAAACAGTCGACACATTTCAGATTTTGCTTAATGCTCCCCCTTATCGTTTCAGAAGCTACATGTTCTTTGAAGAACTACAAAGTCTGGGTGGGAAGCATTTGTTCGCTGCATAGCTCTTCGAGATGACTGTGACGGATGCCAGTTGATAAAGTTGCCTGTACTGCTGGTACATTGAGAGGATTTTCCTTCCGTGTTCCACCAGGTTTTATTGGTCGGTTTGACTTCTCGATCGCACAATGTGCACTTGAAAGTCAAAGAGCTTATGCTATAACTCATTTCTGACTTCTTTGAAACGGTATCATCTGCCGGTGGGGCGAATTCGGGAATGGTTGACTTCCAAAAGCCATGGCCCATCTAAGAACGTATTCCAAATCGACAATCCGGCAGCCAGATAACTCAATTTCCACTTCAGGTTTTCAGTTATTCTCTTCTATTCCTGCCATCCAGTGGGCTTTCATTTTCTTCATTGATCCCCCTAGCCTCTTCTATCAAGGTCGAGCAGGTTGGAGTTGGTTCGCTGACCGTTACATTTCGGTATTCTTGGTATACTGTTCGGTTTGGGATGTTATTCCTCTGTAAAAATATACCACTTGATCAGTGATTTCTTGCGAGCAAACGAGCAAATCTTGACCAGATCTTGTACCAATAAAACTGTACCTACGGTACGGTGCTGACCCACTTTGTGTCGTTTATTCTTGCGTCAGTACCATCCAATGAGAGTTCATTTTCTTTATTTGTTACCCATGCAAGCATCCTCCATCGATCTCGAGCAGGTCGAAATTTGTACGCTGGTTTTTGCGATTTTACTTCACTGCCAAAAGTAAGCTCAAATGTATAATTACACTACATATTGGTCCCTACACTAGACTCACCGCAATTTCTTGTGTTGTTCTGTTTCTTGTTGTTTCGTTGATACGTTTGGAGGTTCTTTTGAACCTGATGGCGGGCGGGTTGGTTTCAAGTGAATAAACACAAAATTCTTAGTTCTATACGAAGAACTGGGAACACGACAACAAACGCACTCGGGGGAGGAACTAATTTCAGCCAAAAAAGGGAAAGATGCTTCCATAAAATGAGATTTTCACTTGAACGAAGCTTTACCAGACACAGGAATGACAAGCACAAATTGACAAATTAATCTGAAAAAATTTGACGGGAACTGAGTCAATCGCCTTAGCGTCATTCAAACACATTTTGCATAGGATCAAAAAAATCACAGGACTGAGGTGAAATTCAATTTTCAATCCAAATCAATTTGAATTTGGTAAACCTAAATACCATGTTTCCAGTGTCTCCGCATACCTTTTCTGTGCCCGAATGGGGAGACACCTCGGAAAAAGGTGAAATTTTTTAACAGCCTCTTTTAAATGCTCGAGAGACCCAGTGGACGGCTTTTGGCGGGTAATCTGACGGCTTTTAACATAAAGTGATTTTTAATTATTGACTTATAAATTATTACACGTATGTCTCCCCATAGCTCCAAGCAAGTGGTATGCGATCCATGCCTTGCGGAGGCTCGTCTGCATCTTGGTTTTTAATTGATTAGGATTGAAAATTTGGTCATTTTGACGTCATATTTCACCTGCCAACCCCCCCTTAAACTGGACTTATAATACCGTATATCGCCATGACTCCAGTAGAATGCCGACATTATCGTTATCCCTAGGGACTTTCATTTTCCACAATTAATATTGACCGTTCTGCTACGATGACTTTTCTCTGATGGCGACATGACATCGCAGTATAAAGTTTAGGTTAGGTGTCAAAATGACATTTTCAAATTTGCTTGAGAGACATAGCCGCTTTCTTTCGGTCGCTTGCAGCGTTTTGTACGTACATGATTGTGTTCATAGGTTCCGGTAATTCAATAGAAAGGACGATGTTCCGTGTCTAAAATTGTTAACTGAAGTGTGTTGAATAGACGGTGTGCTGTTGGGCACTAGGCCGTTTGGCTGTTTTGTTTATGTTCCCCAATGGCTGGCCGTTGCCTGTGTTTTTCTGTATTCTGTAACGAAATAGTAGAATTTCATTCAATAATTGATTGACGGCAATCTTACTTGTGAAAAGAAAACACTCTCAAGGCCCGAGCTGTGTGGTCCAGTAGGAAGTACCTAGCTGTGGTTTGTGCTGCCGAAATCATAGTGCTTGCGCCCCTTCTATACCGTGCATTTTCTTTCGCAGAACTACTGATAGTAAGTTATTAAATCCACAGAATATTCTTATCAAACGGATTAGGGAGTTATAAAGCACACCAAAGTCGAATTCGACACCACAAATCCGGAAACTTCCCACGTTGAAAAAAACGAAACTGTCAAAATGACGTTTCTGGTGCAGGGATCACGCCCTCCTTGGATCACGCTTTCTGGTGCAAAACTGATAAATCGCAACCGTGATCCCTGATCGCAACTGCGTTGATTTTGAACTTTTGAAGCAACCTTCGATAAATTCGAAAGACAGTGACTCTCAAACTTCATGACTGTTTCAACTTGCGAACTTGCAATGAGTTCTTCGAAACGAATTAAACCTGATGGCTACTTTCGAAGTAAAACACATATTATTGTAAATTGAATCAGTTATTATAAAATAATATTATATCCATAAATATTTATAGTACAAAATGTGCCGATGCAAGTTGCAGATTTTCTATAATCTTTTGAGAACTTCTGTTATGATAACGATAATGGTAGCGCCCCTGTGGCGTCATTTGTTGTTTGGTCGGGTAGGGTGATCAGCAGTCCATTTTAAATACAGGTCCATGGTCTCATCTCATGCCATAAAGAAGCAACATTTCAATTATTTACATTCAACAATAAGGAACAAGTTTGCTGCATATACTCACTAAATTTATATAAAGACTTAAAAATAAAGTTCCGATAATATAGACGTTTACTTTTTCAATAACATAAATTTTCAAGAAATTGAGAGAGTTTGCGCGCCAACAACGTTGGGTAGAGAAAGTTCCTTCTAAACTCAGTACTGCTCCACGTCGCGGAGGGAAACGTGACGCTCGCAACCGATTTTCACTTGTTTTTCCCCGAATCGCATCGCGCTTTTCCCGACAACAATACCAAAGTTCAAAACTTCGATTTGATTATTTTTTTTGATTACCGGTATCACTCCCAATAAATTATATGTTGATAAATTTGAAAAGTGTTAAAAAGGTAAGACTTCAAGAAGTTTTTGCTATAGTACATACCCCCAGTTCATTTTTTCAAAGCAGAGAAATTGTATTGAGTCTTGAATTATTACCGACTTGTACTTTATGAAATTACACTTGATATTACTCTTTATCGATTCCAAGCGAACAGAAATAGTTTGAAACGTAAAGATGATCTTATTTAATTGGCAAAACCTCAAAACTAGCTTTATAAACTACATACTTGTATTCCTATAGCGTATAGGTACCTTTCTCTAATTTGCTGAACTATTTCAAATTTTCAGTCACATATGCTAGAACAAGAAAATATGATCGTGTCGGATGGAATGCCATTTGAATCGTGATGAAATCATCTAAATATTATAGCAGTAGGTCACCGTCGGTTGACATAATTAAATAATATATGTACACTCGCCCTTTAGCCTTTCGTGAAAAGTTTTTGGAGCTGTCGAAAAGTTTTGGTAATACTTTCATATGTAATTCACAAAACATCGAAAGATTAGAGGGGAAAAAGCTCGGTTTCATGAGAGAATAAACCGAGCTTTCTGAAGTTGAACTCCATTGGAATGGGAAAACTATGAGTTAACTTTTCACTTCACAAAGAAAAGGCAACGTATATCTAAAATCAATTCAAGACAAAGTTTGTTTCTTAATTTTCGACTAGGTGTAGGTACTATAATTTAGTGTGGGTATGCGATTATCGGAGTGTAAACAATAACATGGCTTTGTAGAGGCTCATCAATAAGAATTCTTAGTGCAGTTATTATTACCTCGTAATTACCTTCCTACGTCTATGTATAGCTTAAGAATCGATCAAGGCGAGGCGAAGCCTAGTAAGTCCAACAACAGTCTTCTTCCCATAAAAAAATGGAACAAATTTGATTAATTACTTGTGTAATCTGAATGGAGTTCCCTGTCATGACATCTATTGCGATGTTCGATTATTTTAGCCTGTAAAATGACAACTTTTTCAGGGTTGGTCCTTTTGTCCGTTATCTACTCAAAGCATCTGACTGTTAACTTTATTATTATTTAGCTCGTTTGCTGGGGACTCTTGAGGTTGAGCTTGAGGTGGTTAATCATGCGTATCCGCTTGCTAAACCCAGAGAGCGCGGGCGGGTTCGAATCCTAAAAACTTTGGTGGTCGTAAAGAGCGTTCAAAAAATTTTCACCTCCATAAGTTGGCTATGATCACTAAATTTCAAGGAATCCTAAGGCGACTTGAGGTGGAATTTATTTGAACGCATGCTGTGTCAATCCTATTTTATCTTGGGCACTTTACGTGTACCTATATGCGATTTACATTTGAAAAACCCCACCTGGTGTAGAGCTCGAGTACTCGATCGTGCAGGAATTTTTTGAGAGGAACACATACTGGGACGTCTAGTAGCCTAGGTAGGCACCAGTAGATACCTGCAATACCCACATCAATGACATGAAATTTGACAAGTAGGAATAATGTAAAAGGGGGTCTGCTTTTGTGTCCCCCATTTGATCTTGTGAATAGCGTATTTAGCAGGCTACTAGTAGATCTAGTTCCAGAGGTGAGGGACTGGAAGGCTGCGCTACCAGCAATGCATTGCATTGCAGTTGCGGTGGAAAAATTGCGACTGGTGACTGTTACATTACACCTTCTGCAGGCAGATGCAATCATAGTATGCTGCTTTGCTTTGCTGAGCTTTATGTAGCTCTCGTCCGTGTCATTCCTGTCATTTAGTGCCTGCTGATTGATCCCCCTATCCCCAATGGGTTACAAAGCGAGCCTAAACCTGAATCTTGACAGTGGGGACACAACAAACGTTTGCGTCTTAATTACAAAGGTAGCGAACTGTAGAATATAGAATGCGGATCTCCATGTGAGGTCTAAGCAGAAAATCTTTAGAAAAAGGAGACTGACGACGCAGCCAGCCCAAGGTGACCTTTTCTGGCGTGCCAAGTGTTGGTGTTTGCGGAGGACTCGGTCCACAAGCTAGGGATGATGCAGAAGAAGGTTTGCGACGACGCTGGTCATCGATGTAAAGCCCAATAAATAGCCTGCGTGGTTTCAAGGGTTTACAGTAACAAAAAATTTGCGGCAGTGCATTGGCAAGACAGCAAAGTGACAGTTTTGACGTGTCTCCAACTGACGTGACAGCCGACGTTGCCTGACGGCAACTTAGACCTCTTCAAACAAATAATTCCCTGAATCTTCCTACACAAATGGGCCATTTTCCCCAATAAGGTCAATCGCCTAATTATACTTAATGACTGACACTGCTCCCTCGATTGATTCGTCATTTGAATGATTTTCTAGATTAGGGTTGGGTTTTAAATGGGTTTCGGTTTTTCACGGACACCCTTGTAAAAAAAGGAGCTTCTCTGATTCAGTTAACCAAAATCCCCTGGAAATTGAAATCAGAATTTGAATGGACAACAATGCCAATGTCAAAAGCACTATAAGCCTGCAACTGGACAAAATTATTTCTATTGCTACCTTGTATCGGAAAACTTATTTCTATGCTACCTATATTTATATAATGGTTTTTCAACTCATCATTGACTTTTAGCTCGTGGGTCACACAATATCATCATTGATTTTACCTTTATCAGGTGCCTTGGCTTGGGTTTTTCCCCCCGGAAACTTCGTACCTCCCTATGCTACCTATATCGAATTGATCTTTCGCAAAAGTCACCTATAAGGAAATGTTTCAAAATTCACTGAACACAAATGAAGAGAGTAAGTAAACTTGGCATACACAACAAAAGCATGAAATCCAATATTTCAAGCGCAAAGTCAGGTGTTGTGCCAAGTCTAGATACCGTGTCACCCCATTGTGATAAAGTGCAGCAAATGGATTACGCGAAGCTTCGTTGCGAAATTAATTTGCTCAGAAGCAAAAGCTGCAGCAAGTACCCATCGGAAATATAGGTCAGAATCTTGGCAAACATTGGATTTGCGATAAACTGATACGAGCATAATACAAGTTACATACATGTTCCGGACATGATATGTTGGCTATAGATCTTTCGGGTTTTTGCGGTAGAGATTTCTCTATTATTCTGTAATGCACTTCTGCTATTTATGACAGTTTAAACTTCAGCGACAGACATGAAAATAACATTATCGTTTTCTTTTCCGAGATGAAGTTGTCTCTTATGATGCACCTGTTTATGAAAATTAACATTACGGAACATCTATAACAGCTTCCGTGAGGTAGGATGTTATAAGCACTTCAGGGTAGGTAATATAATCTGTGTATGTTGTGCACACATACACACAGCAGAAGCTTCTGTTTTAATGCGAAGTTTAAATTGCCTCCCAGCGCTGAATTGATCAAAGTGAGCATTGGGGTCTAAATGTGCATTAACTAACAAACTGAATGAAACTTTTAAATATATCTTCATGCTCTGGCATACCTCGTCGTTTATTTGCAAATTTTTTCGTTCAATTCTTTTCACTACGTGCGTCCAGTTCGACGACAACTGTTGAATGATTACCATTATCCAGGTCGGTGGGTTGACAGACGAGGACCCATTGAATGGCCTCCGAGATTACCGGACTTGACTCCTAGATTTTTTCCTGTGGGGTGATTCAAAGTCTGTTCTTTTTAAAATAAAAACTTAGCCGGAGTCGATGTAATAAGTAGAACTCGGCATAAAATATTACCAGCCGGAGTCGATGTAATGAGTAGAACTCGGCATAAAATATTACCGAAGAAGTCCGCCTGCTTTCGGGAGAAACCTTTGAAAACGTTCGACAAAAGTTCGAGAATAGGTTCTGTTATTGCCAGTTATTGCTTTGAAAATAACGGAAATTATTCCGAACGTTTACTGCGAAATCAGGTCTTTTCAGCTGGCTTGGAATAATTTAAGTTTGATTTATTGTGAAGAGAATTTATTTGAACCACTGTAAATTGTAATAAACTAATGAAACAGTTACATTCTACTTATAAAATATCTACTCAAACAAGATGTAAAATGATTGGTTCTACTGGAAAACATATTTTTCTAAGGTATATTGTTACGAGCGGCGAGACTCTGTGCATTCTAGAGCACACCTGATCTTTCTAGACTGTTCGCATCAAATCGCAGTGTTACAAGTGCGAAGCTCTGGGCATTCGAGAACATACGCGATGGCTTGGCGATTTAATTAATATGGGAGACTCCAATAGCCGAGTGAGACACATCTGGACAATTGGGGGAGGTGCCGCCGGTCCAGAGCACGCGGTAATGCACGCGAAACGTGTGGGATTGTTCCAGAGTCGCCTCGAAACCATATGCAGCGATCAGTATGGAATTTGCCGGAGAAGCGGTGGAAGATTCCAGATTGATAGTCGGAGATATAGAGGGTGGTCCAGGTTATAGTAGCAATAATTCGCCCCCCGATGGTCCATCGAAAACTAGGTCGGCATGCATAATGTAATTTTTCTCCAAAACGCTTTCTAAGGGAGATAGAGCTCTTCAAAGTTCAGTTTTTAAAATCTTTTTGTTGCAATAACTCTTAAGTCGTTGAAGCGATTTTGACCAAATTTGGTACAAATGCTTACGAAATAGATATTCATCACTTGACGTAGATGACTTTTGTCAAAATTGTCCAGTGGCGTAGATACGGGGGAATTGTTCAACTTTTCCCACCCCTTTTTCTACGCCACTGGATATTTTTGAAAAATTATACTTTTTTGAATTTCTTGTTCAATTTAAAAAAAAATACTATTTTAAAATTTTGATTGTGCTTCATTTGCGAGATATTTGGGTTTGAAACTTTGGAAAACGCCTCGAAATCGCGACTTTCAAGCGCCTATAAATTAAAATCCAAGAAAACTCATGATTCCTCAACTGAAATGAGTTTTCTAGGTCGTTTATGTTGATTTACTGCCATTGTTTGCTAAGAAACGAGACGTTTTTAGAGAAAAAACAATTTCGGCTCTGGAAAGTAGCGATTTCGAGATGTTTTCCAAAGTTTAAAACCCAAATATCTGTAAAATCAAGCCTCTAATCAAAATTTCACAAGAGGAACTTTTTTTTCTAAATTGAACAAGGAATTCGAAAAAATATAACTTTTCAAAAATATTCGGTGGCGTACAGAATAGGGTGTGAGAAGTAAAACAGTTCCTCCGTATCTACGCCCAGGGCCGATTCTGAGTGGTGTGCTGGGTGTGCCCCTGCACAGGGGCGGCCAAAATTCAAGGGCGGCGAAAAGTCGCCATTTTTTTCTAATGAAAAATTGAGTGTCGAAAAAGGAACTGATGTTATGATTTTCGAGACCGACGGCAGCCGCCCTGCGTAAATTGTGATTTTTTAGTGCCGAAAAAATACAACAGGTTGTCAAGAATGGAGGCGAGGCGGCCGTCCTGCGTCAACTATCATAGATATTAGACTTCTTCCTCAGATAAGTATCTGAGGAAGGGCAAGAATTTTCATCTCTTGGTAACATTTCGGATAGTCGGTTTGAAATCGGATCGGCGTGAAAAAATGCGGTGTAGTACAAAAAAAAATCACAACTTTCAAAAAAACCGCACTACGATCAAAATTCGAAAGCCGTTTAGAGATATTGATATGTGATTTTCAGAACTGCAATCAGGAAAAATCTGGGATCTTTTTCACAGGAGCGGGGCATTGAATAATGTGGCCGATTAACCGGTTTTGCACTTCTTCTGTTTTCACCCTGTATAGCTCAATAACGTCGTTGAACCTCTGTACCATCCAAGTATCTTACAGCCAAAAGAACACGCTATCCAGCATGACCACGATTTCCAAAATCGATCCATTTTTACCTGAGATATTCACATTTGAAGTGAGGCAAAATTTTCTAGTGAATCAGTTCAATTGTTGCCCAGTTTATTTGAACAGCTTTATCTGATTCCATTCAACTACAAAATCAATATACTTACCAATGAATTGGTATAAGTGCCTAAAAACTCATCTATAGGTCGCGGGAACATAACCGTCACCTTGGCACTCGCTATGGCAACGTTGCAAGTATGCCTGACGTGGCAACTGCACAATGCGCATCCTTTTCGTCGTTGAATTGACATAAAACGCTCGCGCAAGCGGAGACAGGGTGCCAAGGTACCGCTGTAGAGACTCGTTTGTCTTTAACATTTCTTAGACAAATCTTGAGCTTAGCACAATTTTTTTTTTTTCAATCAAGTGGCAATTGTTCAATAAATCATCGATATAATTTATTACAACTGAAGAAAACGGTATTCACAAGAACTAGTGAAAATAACATTATGCCATATATCCATCTCTAGCACGCGATTTTCGCTCCCGCGACCTATTGGGTGTGCCGAGGGATATGCTGAAGTGAGGTGGCCATAGACGCACCTTGATCCTCAGCGGAAAATAGATTATAATTGTTATAATTTTGTTCAAAATGAGAAGGGCTTTGGCGGTTTTAGGCCCGCAAAAGTGAAAAAAATTGCCTGCGGTGCAATTTCTAGAGAGCCCAGACGCCCCCGCTAGAAAATTGCTGCGGGGTTACAGCTGGCGGGCGGCCAAATATTTTTCGCACAAGGGCAGCCGACGAGCCAGAATCGGCCCTGTCTACGCCACTGGATAATTTTGGCAAAAGTTATCCACGTTAAGTGATGGGTATTTATTTTATAAGTATTTGTATCAAATTTGGTCAAAATCGCTTCGATGACTTGAGAGTTATTGCAAAAAGATGATTTTAAAAACTGAACTTTGAAGGGCTGTATGTCTGTTAGGAAGCGTTTTAGAAAAAAATAAAATTATGCATGTCGACCTGGTTTTCGATGGACCATCGAATGGTGAATTATTGCTATTATAACCTGGACCACCCTGTATAAACACCACGGATCGGCCAACGGTAAGTATCAATTCAGAGCGATAACAGCGAGAAGTTGAAGCGATATACCCAAGCGCATGTGTGAGTGAGATTGAGTCACCGTTATATACTTTTATGGTCGTTTCAGACTAAGGTAATGATTACTACGAAATGATGGATCTAACTAAAATTTTTGTTGTTTTTTGATTTAACTGGTATTGCAACTGGACGACTCCATAGTAGGTTTCGAATCTGACCCCTTGTATAGAAAACACCTCCGAGAAACCGTTCAAGGATACATTTTTATTTTTTGAACCTAATGGAAACACTTCCATCATTCACAAAGCAAGCAAAGTAGAAACAGTAGGTACTTTTTAATCGATTCAGTACAATAAAAGAAGCGTGTCCGTAAACAATGGAATGTCATTTTCGGCAACTTTCATACAATCAAGATATTTTTGTTTTCACAGCTCTGCAAATGTAATATTCATTCTGATCATATCAGTGATAGCTGTAACAAAAAAAATATTTAATCATATACAATGAAGGAAACGCAACCCAAGCCGACATTATCAGAATGGAGTAGATATTCGACCTGTATCGAGTATCTGCCATATCTGAATTATATCTAATTTGATGTCAATCGATGCAAACATAGAAACCAAAAGTAATTTATTAGATTGGCATTGCCTGATGTTTTATTAATTTGTACTAGGTAGGTACGTATGAAAACTGAATTCGTTGGTAGTTCAACAAACCATTAGCACTTGACGTACAGCTATACCTTTGGGGTAATGACACGCATTTCCTGATTCCCCTGCTGCACATACACAATGGCAATAACTTCATTTTGACGGCTGCATGTGTGGTTATTTTGGTAAAACCAAGCAAAATTATTCTTATTGATCTGTGCTGCAATGGCATGGTTGGGTGCCAATGCCAGGGCAAGACGAACAAAGAAAAGTGACATATAAAACTTTACTGGCAACATAACATTTCCCACAACTTGCATGCTGTATGCTGTCTCATCGATTTTTTAAGAGAAAAAGTACATGGACAATAATTTTATTAGACAACTCCCGATAATGCTCTGCTGAAGCTTTGAGATTTTGCAGTTCCCCTTTCCTTCACACAATAAGAAGGAACAAAAACTAAGAAGAGCACAAAAAGCTGCAGGGCGCTGGCAATCTTGCTTTGATTCGACTCACTAGGGTGGGATTGCGAAACCATCACCGTTGTATATAATTTATTTTTTAACCTAATTTAGCCTTCTGTGCTTGATGATACCCCGTAGTAGGTGGTAGTTTACGTCATGTATTTCTATGAATTGTATTCCCTAATGAAGGCAAACATAATGTGAACAAAACGAGTTAGCCTTTTTTAATCGTATATTACGTATGCGTTATGAATTAATTTGATTATAATTTTCGTGTTGCATGCCACGACAGTTTTTCAGTCACTGAAATACATAAAGCGCTATTAAAACAAAGAGAATATAGAAACTGTTATTCCACGCAGTTTTTAGAGGAAAATTGAGCGGTTTTTATTATTGGAGACATCAAAGTGAAAAATGTTTACCTACACGCAAATTTTTCAAATCTGTTTATCTTGCCACCAATCGATTGGCTTTAACGGCCTGTCGTGAATTTTCCGTTGGGGGTATCCAGACGCGGGGATAATAAAACGAAAATCAGTTAGAAAGGGAATGATTCCAATTATCAGTTCCTTCCTTACAAACGGCTTTTGTATTTAAAGGACGGACACTTCACTTTTATCGATATTGGCGAGGCTTTGAAAGACTAAGCGACGGTGATTACTCTGTCGAGAACCCAATTACTCAAAATGTTTATAATTTTGCACCGATGTTTGGCTTATTAGCGCAAGAATTTCATAGGTCATTGTGGCTATATATAATATCCAAGAAGCTTATGAAGTATCCGCCGTGAGACATGAATTTTTATTGCATATACTAGACCGAAATAAGTATACCTAACAGTTTCGGTTCAATATATTTTCTTAGTTTTTCTAATTTCGTTTATTTTTTTTTAAAGACTCATTATAGTTTTGCGGTAGAAATTTTTTAATAAATTATTTTATGGTCGACGTTGTTCACATTCGGTTGTTTCAGTTCAGTTGTTCAAAGTCAGTTTGCATTGTAGGTATGTATATCTCATAAAACATTCAAGATGTATTTTCTATTTTGTTCTAAGCTGCGCGCAGCCAAGAATGCATCTAAACGGCTAGTCCGGATGCTAGTTGAAAGTACCTTGCATTTTTTGATAAGAAGATGCCACTCGGTGAAAATGTTCTTTGCATCGTACTCTTCCGATCCAGAAAGGTAGTCATCAGCGTCATCCATGCCGGCGGCGTATACAGGATGATACAGAAAAAAAAAGTTGAAAAATTATATTCAATTAACCGAAACATGTGGAGACGTGTAACTCACCACATACATTAACTATTTTATGCTTATGAAGTCACAGCAAACTGTTCTTGATTACCTTGAACCGTCTTCGAAATGTAGGGGAAAACCAGAAAAAAAAACAGGAACCCTCTTTTTTCCCATAAATAAGTAATTCTTCGAGATATTGACACAATATTCAGTATTTCTTCAAATAGTAATGTTAGAAATGATATGAGCTTGGTAGCCAATTTCTAAGCCAACTATTTCCAGAAATACGATTGTCAACTTACTTTTTTTCCTCTTGAGCACCATCTTGAATCTGCCCTGTGAGGCATCGTTGAAAAAGTGATTGGTTATTATAATAATTGTAACATGGAATCATTGCATCGCAAAAACAACCTCCTCATCATAATTTAGTGACCTCTTCGGCGGGAGAGAATTGTCATTCACGTATTTTTTGGCTCTTCAAAGCTTTAGTGTCCATGATGGCATTTGCAACATCTGGAATGGTGAAATATGTTACGCATTATGAATCATGATGTACTTTGAGGTAACCTACCAAGTTTCACCATCATCAGTTGAGAGGTTTGTTCTTAAAAGCTTTTTGAACAAAATTTGTGTCGCTTTTTTTATGAAAAATACAAAATATTGGGTCTCTCACCCTTACTTGATCCCTCACTGAGGATAGCCTGAAACCGAAAGTCTCCGAATTTTTTATGATAATGGTTCAGTGGGAAGTGCTCTTTAATGTTTAGTTGTCACAAATTGCATAGTTGCGTTCAGATTCCAGACAGAGAGCGACAAAGAAGTTCACGCAGTAAAAAAAGACATAAGTTACAGTCGAGAAAAAACTAGTCCAGAGCTAGACTGAAAGCTGTCTGGAGACCTTGTTTTTTATAACATAAATGTGCAATTTGGTACACTATTAGAGCCTTGAGTTAGTAATGTTTCAAGCTTTTCACCCACGCTTGAGAGTTTTACAGAACCTGTGTATTGCGGGAAGCCTATTTAAAAGGGATATTTCCGGGATTTCTCCGTTGCATTGAAAGTTGTGTCTTTTTTCACTGCATGAACTTCTTTGTCGCTCTCTGTCTGGAATCTGAACGCAACTATGCAGATTTTGACAATTAAACATTGAAGAGCAGTTCTCAGTCCATTAGCATAACAATATTGGAGACTTTCGGTTTCAGGCTTTCCTCAACGAGGGATCAAATAGGGGTGAAAGATCCAATATTTTGCATTTTCCATAAAAAAATTAAACAAATTTTGTTCAAACAGCTTTTAAGAATAAACCTTTCAATTGATGATTGCAAAACTTGGTAGGCTACCTCAAAGTACATCAAGGTTCATAATGCATAACATATTTTACCATTCCAGATGTTGCAAATGCCATCATGGGCACTAAAGCTTTGAAGAGCCAGAAAATATGTGAATGGCAATTCTTTCCCGCCGAAGAGGTCACTATATTCGCATATTACCATTATTATGATAACCAATCACTTTTTCAACGATGCCTCACAGGGCAGATTCAAGATGGTGCTCAAGAGGAAAAAAAAGTTGACAATCGTATTTCTGGAAATAGTTGGCTTAGGAATTGGCTACCCAGCTCATATCATTTCTAATATTACTTTTTGTAGAAATACCAAGTGTTGTGTCAATATCTCTGAGAATCACTTAGCCATGGAAAAAAGAGTGTTTTTGTTTTTTTATCTGTTTTTTTCCCCACATTTCAAAGACGGTTCAAGGTAATAAGGAACGGTTTGCTGTGACTTCATGAGCGTAAAACAGTTAATGTATGTGGTGAATTACACGTCTCCACATGCTTCGGTTATTAAAATATAATTTTCCAACTTTTTTTTTTCTGTTTCACCCTGTATACGCTGCCGGCATGGATGGCGCTGATGGCTACCTTTCTGGTTCTGGATCGGAAGAGTGTGATGCAAAGGACATTTCCACTAAGTAGCATCTTCTCATCAAAAAATGCAAGGTTCATTCCATTTTATGCAACTAGCATCCGGACTATGCGCAACAATTGAAGTGATTCACCCCGAAATTTTACTTCACTTCAAATTAGAAAATCAGTTGTGGGGCGACACAAAACTTTCCCGGCGGTATCCAGAGACCTCAGTGATGATTTTGGGCTAAGCGTCCCTTCGGGAAGGTGAGATTTAATTAGGACGTTGATGAAAAAGTTCTACATAGTCAGTTGAGCGTTAAGCGAGGATCCTGCATCCATTGTTTGGCCGACAGAACAAGTGACAGGTTAGTAGTGGCGGGGTTAACGGCCAAAAATGGAATGATCTGTGCATTTTGTGATCAAAGCATGAAATTTGGCATAGGTGTTCAGAAGACCCCCCTTTGCAATTCCAGATGTGGCGCCACGCAAGATTTCGCACCAGAGGCATTGTATTGCGGTTAATATACCTGCTAGGGGTAAATTCTGCAAAAATGGTTCCTGACCGGTCTCTGGTACCGCAGTCGGTATTTTTTAGTTCTGTTTAGCTAAAACTACATGTAGAAATGAGTGAGGACTGCATTTTCACAAGCAAAGTTCCAAATGCTACCTTTATACGTTGTTTTGATACATTTTAAGGCCAACTTTGTTCTAGTACAGGAAACATGGTGAAAAAATTGCCAATACCTCGGCAAAGATATAAACGTCCTGAAAATTTGATATTCTGTTCAGAATTAAGTGCCCTACTACCTATCTAAAATTTCCAAAAATCGCACCCCGAGGCTTCGAGTTATTGGAGAGGGGGTAAAAAATTGCAACTCAAAATTAAAGATATAGAACCCGTTGAAACCTGTCAATCCAATGGATGCAAATACGTCGTAGTTCGACGCACCACATCCCGTTGATACAATTTTGGCACAAAAAGTGTCGGATCATTGTTGTAGGGGGATCGCGGGGGAGGGCGAAACTCGGCTGGGTGGCTCTTTTTCTTCCTGGGCCATGAAGAATCGATCACGACAAGATTGGTATCTTTTCCGACTGAATTCAATGTCCTGAACTTGAATCCGATGTATAAATTTGGACAAAAACAAGTTCAAACAAGTTAACTTGAGAAAACCTGTTTTTTCTTTGACAATTTCCACAAAACTTTTTTTTACTGTTAGAGGCATTCATCTTTGAAAATATTTCAGAGGCCATTAGATTGAACTGTATTCTTCACGAAAATCATCCATTCGATCTGTAACTTCGTTTTTGGAGATAGAAGAAATCGATTTGAATTTTAGTCGGCACAGCCTGTCGTCTACTACTGACCAGAACACTACACCATGCATCTTTGAATGAAAATGGCCCAAACTATCTGAGAAATTATAACTCATCTTTGAAAGTTCGAGGATCTGTGCAGAATTGAATTCCCTATAACATAAACAAATTCGTCATAAATCGCAATGCAGGGTATTGAGTTATTACTTGAAGGTGCATGATGTAGTGTTCTGGTCATTAGTAGACGCCGGGCAGTGCCGACTAAAGTTCAAATCGGTTTTTTTAGCTTACGACGGGTTCTGAATATTTTTCTTAACATTATAAGTGAGCGATTTGGAGCTTCGGTCGGGAACTTTCAGAGAGGAGAACGCAAAGGTAAGTAGAGCCTCCCATGAATGAACATCGTTTTTATCCACACAATTGTCAATGACTGCCGAAAGACTGTATGCAGCAACTATACGAGCCCCTTTAGGTATTCTTTTGAGTATTCTGGTGTATTTCTTTAGATGAGCGATGTGATGTTCGAAATTCATATGGGATGTTGATGATGCATAAACATTGTCTTCAGATTTATCCGAAACAGGGTTGTTTGTAGATTTTTTGTCACAGCCGAAATTACTGATAACTGACTTGGACCCCATCGAAGGATGTTTTCTCCCTGTATGAATTCTCAGTCCGTGATTGGTTTTGAAGGACTGTTTGCAAATAGAACAGGAATTTGGAACTTCTTCTACAGTAACGTCTGTGACTGGTGGTGTCAAAACATTTTTTTTTTTTTGGCTTCAGGCCTGGTTTGTCCTATTAGCTATTACACTAATTAAAACTGGAAGAAAATATAGGACTCAAAAACAAACGAAAACAAATTCAGACCTACAGAATTAAAAACGTTATATGTTGAACGACGCTTCCTTCAAAAATTTCACCAAAGCAGAGTACACCTCAACTCTTCCTGACTCAAGGATTTGTGACATGTTCAGTGAGAGTGGTATCCCTAAGACTCTCATTTCTCTCAACAAGTTTTCCGTGTGTACCTGGTATTTTGCACAGTTGAAAAAGAGGTGATCCAAATCACTTCGAACCAAGCAAGTTCCTCTCTCTCTGTTCCTTGAATCAGCGATGCCGTTTGATGGACCAGCTTCATTGCGATCCTGTGATGATATTTGGAAGTTTTTGATATAGGAGAGTGATTTTTCTCTGGGATATCTCCGTAAATAGTCTTCATCCGAATCACTGTCAGTTGATGACATTTAAAAATTTTTGAAACCTCCAAAAAAGTTTGGGTCGATATTATCGTCATCGAAAAATTAACGATATCACTCGCGATATCATCAAACGTGCTCTGATTTCTGCCGAAATCCCCGCTTGCTTAGAGCCAAACGGCCTTGTTCGTGATGACGGCAAACGACCTGATGGTATGACACTGGTTCCCTGGCGTCATGGGAAAGTTTTGGTATGGGATTTCACCTGCAGTGACACAATGGCACAATCATACAGTGGGCTCTCCTCGAGAAAACCGGGCGCTGTTGCTGAATTCGCGGCGACAAGAAAGAAGAATAAATACAAGGACATAATCGCCCAAGATTATATTTTTCTGCCATTTGCTGTGGAGACTTTCGGTTGTTGGTGCGAAGCAGCCTCTGATTTTATGGATGATTTAGGTACGAGACTTCATCGTGTGACAGGAGACCCTCGCTGTAAAAAATTCTTGACGCAAAGAATAGGCATCGAGATTCAACGAGCCAATGCAGCGAGTGTGATGGGGACCTTCGTTCATTCGGATGATCCCCTTTTTTAGTTTTTTACCAATTTATTATTATTATACACATATTTATATCCTAATAAAAAATAAACCGTTTTCACTTAATATGTATTTTTGAAATTCAACATTTTTTTCCTATTGAAAGACCCCTAGAAGCTGTTGAAGACACCCTATTACAAAAATAAAAACACAGTTCTCCTCAGAATTTTATGGGCTTTAAAATGATGTATCACAAGTGATATTCTGTCATTTGCCAAAAAATGACATCTGTCAAAAATAATTTGACATATCATCAGTCGAAAGATCTTGTTTTTGTGATCTCAAAAATATATAATATATTGGGTGTGAAACCCATAATAAAGATGCTACGGGCTGGGGCCTAAAATAAAAAACAGACGGTATACAGGGTGGTCCAGGTTTTAGTCGACAAACTTTGCAGGCTGATAGAGGATAAAAAAAGAAGTCGGCTCACCCCAAAAAGTACTTATCTAAAATGCATATTAAAAAAGTTACAGCCCTTCGAAGTTGCAGAAAAAAGTTGTTTTTTTCTTGATAACTTTTGAACAGCTCAACCAATTTTGCTCAAATTTTGCACATATGGTTAACAAACACGTCCCCAGTGATTTCTCGAAAAAAATTCTGTCAGAATGACACAGTGCCGTAGATATGGGGGTACTAACCCTCTTACCCCCCTACTTTCTACGCCACTGGATATTTTGGAAAACCGGTTAAAGTATTGAATTCGGCGTTCAATTCTGAAGAGAAAATTGGCGTGTCAATGCTACATCTGGAGCAGCGGTTTCGGAGATATTTGTGTTTGAAGGTTTAAAAACACCGAATTATGCAAATGTTCAAAAATTCGAGCAAGCCTTGATCCATTCACTTTCAACTTTTTTTCCAATTTAAATTTATTGATCCATTATTTAGCTCATAAGAAATTGAACATTGGTTGTGAAAATTCATAATTTTAGTAACATGACCAATAAGAAACAAAGGGCCCTTGGTTCTTGTTCTTACTAAACTTACCAACTGACAGTAAGTGAATAGGTAGGTACCTAGTGAATATTTAATTATTACAAAAATTATGAATTTTCACAACCAATTTCCAATTTCTCATGAGCTAAATTATGGACCAATAATTTTAAATTGAAAAAAAAGTTGGAAGTAAATGTATCAAAGCTTGCTCGATTTTTGGAACATTTGCGTAATTCGGTGTTTTTGAACCTTTAAACACTAATATCTCTGAAACCGCTGCTCCAAATGTAGCAATGACACGCCAATTTTCGCTTCAGAATTGAACGCCGAATTCAATACTTTCAACTTTTTTCCAAAATATCCAGTGACGTAGAAAGTAGGGGGTAAGAGGGTTAGTACTCTTCCATATCTACGGCACTGCGTCATTCTGACAGATTTTTTTCCAAGAAATCACTGGGGCCGTGTTTGTTAACCATATGTGCAAAATTTGAGCAAAATCGGTCAAGCTGTTCAAAAGTTATCAAGAAAAAAACAATTTTTTTCTGCAACTTTGAAGGGCTGTAACTTTTTTAATATGCATTTTAGATATGTACATTTTGGGCTGAGTCGACTTCTTTTTTTTATCCTCTATCAGCCTGCAAAGTTTGTCGACTAAAACCTGGACCACCCTGTATACATTTTGGACTTCATTGCCTCTCTAGAGTAACTAGATTGCTTGTTGCTTTTGAGAGTTGTATGCACCGAAACAGGAAACAGCTCTTTTGGGGGCGGCACTATGAGGAGTCAAGGTTATATAATGCCTGTGCCAATTTGAAGAGAACTGTGGAAGGCTTTTGCGATTTTCAATTAGTGGAAGAGCCTTGACGACGAGCTGTTCTTCATTAAAGGTGGAGGGAGAAGATCCTGGCTTACAAATAGTCCCAGCACATCGTCTGTGAATTTCGAAACAGCTTCAATCCCGAACAGATTTTCTACATCAATTTGTGCAACTTGAATCATGTCATCATCGCCGCTTGCTTTTTCAGCATTAATAAGTTTCTTTAAACGATCAAAAATATCTTGTTGATCTTTGGACATGCACTGAACGAGAAATTCTTTAGAACTTCGAACTATTTCATTTCGGACCGTTATTTCACTGAACATTAAACATTAGCAAAACATATTGTTACGAGCGGCTGGCATGCATACTGGTAAACACGGGTTCTTTCTGGATTCTTCCATTCATTAGATCGCAGTGTAGAAGTGCGGAGCGATCTGGTACATTACAGAGCGTGCGTGTACGTGAAACTGAATGGGGATTCCAACGCTCAATCGGGGCACATCAATTCTGTCCACGGAGCATTCTGTGGCGGAGGTGCAGACATTCCGGAGCACACTGGAAACACGCGGAAGGTGTGTGATTATTCAGGAGTGCTCTAGAAACCGCATATGCCGGGCCACTATCGAAATTGCTGGAAGATTATAGAAAGTTTGGGAACGCATTTCGGAGACCTATATAAGGCATCAATCGTTGCCCTACTAGCAGTATTGAATTGGAAGAGACAGCGAGCGAATAAGCGAGCAATAATCACAACGATATTCCAAGTAGATAATTGTTGGCGTGTATTTATTGTAGTACGCAGAAATAAACAGTGTGTTTTAAATCGATCGTCTCAATTATATTCGAACCCGTACGCGAAATACGTAACAATATTTAGACAAAGGACTACTACTGAAAAGCTAAGGCTTCAGTTCGAATTACTTACCTACTACTTGATAATTATTACCAGTAAAAAAAATCTGTGAAAGAGAAAAGTAGGTGATATATTATGCGTTGCATGAATCAGTATGAATTTGTTAAGCAGGGAGATTTATATTGTCTATCTAGAAATCTTGTAATCGTAATCACTACGCCAAGAATAATAGGCAGGGAGATCTTACCGCATGACAGACTCATAGTGCGATTCTATAAAAAATTATACTCCATAACGCTCTGTTACTTGAAAAATCCTGTCGGCCATTGGCTGTTGCCTAGGTAATAACAGCGTAACAGAGGCTTTATGGAATGTTGATGTTTTTTTTTTACAAAATAGCACCATTAGTTCCAAACACTTCTGAGCAACACTTGTTCTAGATATGGATAGCAAGAATAAGAATAAGTACTGAATTGAATAACAACTTTTCTGATAAATCAATTAAAAAGCTTGACAAGGACTGATTAACGTTTCCCAGTAGGAAAACGAACGAGAGACTCAGGATATTTGCCCCTCGGGGCGTCGAAGTTGAAACCATCACGTAGTTGTTTGTACAATTAATTAATTCTTGACACTAAAAAGTCATTCATCTCATTCTGTTTTACCTCCCCTGTCAGAAGAAGGAAGAACAAACGCTACCCAACACCACCACCAAAAATATACATAAATACAACCCCGCTCATGGCTATTGCGGGTATCGCGCAAATGGCAAATGGGGTATTTGGCACGACCGGCTTTTAATGCAAAGCGCGAAAAAGCAATGGTAGCTGTGGAATTGAAACTTCGCACTGTCCTCGGCACAAAGTATCTGTAAAATCCAAACAATCCCCTTGAAATCTCGGTCCAAATGCCGTGTGGTGTGGTATATGGACTCAATCAACCTAATTTTCTTCGCGAAAATAGATTTGACAATAATGTCATACCTTGTATGCTTGCTTTGAAACGGCGAGCAATCAACCTTTACTAATAATCCCTTTAAAAGGGGTGAAGGCTGGTGGAGGCATTGTTGTAATAATACAGGGTATGGGCACAATTTCCAGCGGAGTTGCAACTGGCGCAAATTGGATCACCGTGGAATTGACGCGTTCAGCATTATGGCAAACGGCAAAAATCAGAATAACCAGATTAGGTATAGCGGCTGTTCTGAACTTGCTTGGGAACTCGCCGTAGTAAAGACCCAGAATGTCTTAGGAAAATGCTTCAAGAGTGCCAGAAAAATATTGAAAACAAAATCAGATTTCTAATTTTTCACAATTTAGGGTGAGGGTGATGTCATATTGCGGGACTTTAAGCTCCTTTATCTTCTTAATCTCAAATGATTTTCGAAAACACTTTGAAACAGATCAAGAGAAATTTCTTTGAACTGTTGAACTTGTTTCGGATTTTTATTTATCATACATTGAAAAATTTGCGATTTAGTTATTCAAAATTTATCTGATAATTTGGAACCAAATTCGGCAGGAACCAACACAACAAAAAAATCAAATTGAGTCCAGGGCCGGTCCGAAAGGGGGGTCTCCTCAAAGGGGGGGGGGTCGCCCCATAACTCCTACACCACTGGTTGGATTCTTTCCAAATTTGACAGGTTGATAGATAATTATGACAAACCAGCTTTTGCTGAATTAAACCTGATTTGTCAAAACGTTCCTGAGTTACAAATTTTTGAAATTTTGGAGGGCTGTACCTTCGTCATTAGGCCGAACTTTGCCAAATGGTATATTGGTTTTCGTCATATTTTGACAACATCTACCCACAGTTAAATTTTTTGCTATCATCCCTGAATCACCCTGTATATTCCTGTTTTAAAACAGCATCACTCTTTTTTCTAGTTTTTTTTCAACCACTCAAACATTTTTTTCTTCGGTACAATTTTTTCATCTTGCCTCTTGCCTGTTCTTCTTCCTTTCTTCTATAAAAACAGTTGTCATTTTTTTAACTTTGGTGCCGACACCGCTTGTATGATCAATTTCACGGCTTTCTGCATTAGAGCAAGCTATGGAAAAATTGTGTTGTGTTGGTACGAATGATACAATGACAAGGGGATGTCAGCCAGTTGTCTACACGTGCAATTTTCAATGTGACACCGTGTCGAGGTATCAAGTGTACCTACCTTACTTACGCCCAAATTGTCTCGTCTCCGTACAGTTCAACTTCATAAATTGTTGTCCCACTATCCATATTGTCCATCTAAAGAAATAGTTTCCTCTTGGGCAGTGGGTTTTTCCTTTATACATTCCATTTCTACACGGCATCACGGACTTTCGGCATCATTTTCTCAGTGGCCGGCAAAAATTTAATAGCCTTGGTGAAGACCCATGCACGAACCAGTAAAGACAATCTCCTTTAACGTCCTTTCACTCAAAACACTCAAAGGAAACTAACAATTCCCCGCATATTCTCGAAAATTTTCACTTTCGCGTACATGCGAACCCCCAAGACGGTGACAATGTCACTTTGAAAATCCACGTTTACCATCACGTACATTACTTCAGCGCATACATGAGAACGCATACCTGCAGAGCGCGGTAATTTCAATTTTGACGCACGAAGTGTCACTGTCAATGGCAACTGTCAATCAATAATCGAAATGTAAACAAACAACAAACATAACCTTCCAACCATTCAACATTTAATATTGTTCAGAATGGAATGTTACGTGCATGCCGTATGGCAGAAAGACGCAGAAAAGATTCAGGTGATACGAAACACAACGAGCTGCAAGGCGATCGACGAAACAAGAGCGTTATTTGGTTAGATCTGTCGAAACGTCAAATCGACGTCAAGCGCTGTCAGCTGAAATTTGCGTGACATTGCACACGCCCACCGTATTACAGTGTTGTCAACTTGTTGTCGTGATATAGATATGGCAACGTCCTACTTTCACAGGTATGCGCAGAAGCCTTTCGGGAAACGTGGATTGCACATGAAGACAGCTAGCTGCCAACAAGTCGTCAACGTCCCATTTGTACCAACGCAACCCATTTTTTCCATAGCTTGCTCTAATGCAGAAAGCCGTGAAATTGATTAAACTCGGTTGCGCGGTGTCATCAGTATCACCCATTTCATTATACTCTCTCTTCTTTTGGAGGCCGGTAGAGCTCTGGATCAGAACTGGAGTGAACTTTGGATCATTGGAAAAAATGTCATTCAATTCCGCGTAGAATTCACACGTGTGAGGCTCCAGTTTTCTGATTTTCAGACCGGACCTTCTCATGCCGTTTTTTTAAATTACGGAACTTCTCGTCACACTTTTTGTAGTCCTTATTGGTACCGTATAGTCCTAGTGGTACACGTAAAAATGGCTCTAATTGTGACAAAAGTGTGAAATTTGGTGTGTGGACTCCTAAAAGCATTTAAAAGGTTTTGAGAAGGGGAGCCAAGAAAAATTTTGATTTTAATTTTTCAATTTTTTGTGACGTCATTTTTTTAATTTATTTTTTCATTTTTGCGACTATTCAAGATTTTTTACATTTGCTTTTGTATTATGGTGAGTAACTGCTTAATCCAAGAAACGGAAGAGAAAATTTGCGAAAAAAATCAAATATGGCGTTTTTTGTAAAAATCCATTTTTTCCATTTTTTTCGAAAAATACTGTGAATATGTGAAAAATTAAAGAAGGCAATTATCCTTCAAAGCAAGCCCTATCAGAAGTTATGGAAGTGTTTCCCAAAATTCCAAGCCGTTTTCGAGATATTTAGAAATATGTTATTTCTTGCAACTGTTTCTTCGTATTGGCTCCTATTTCATCAAACACATAACAGGGTTTTTTTTTCTTGAAAATATACTTCAGAATGACCAGATCGAAGATTTCTTAGAAGTTTATTGTAAATTGTAATTTTTCCAGTGGCGTAGATCATAGAAATTCAAACCATTTCTACCCTCTCACCGTACTTTCTACACCACTCGATTATTTGAAAAATACATGATATTTTGGCATTATGATCATCCAAGATCATCTAGCATGACACTTCATTTCAAAAGCACACCATTTTTTCGGTGATCAGTTCGACTGTGGAACATTGCATCTTGTATCATCTCCTCGATCATCTCCAACATGACTGTTTCAGATAAATCATAGTTGATTGTCCCCCCAGTTTTCAAATAGGATGTCATAACAGGTGGCTTTTGATGATCATCTTGTCAAATAAAATACAAATATTCACAAACAAATAGGTAGGTATGTTTCTATGTTCCAAACCGCAATAATTACAAAATAGATGCGATGACATGTATGCCTTCGACTCAACCAACTTTACTGTTGAAGTGCATTCAGTTTGGGGGAACAATAAACTATAATGTATATCCCATACACTTTCTATTTTCAGTAGAATGACTTTTTGGAGCAAAAATGAAGTGACAAGCTGGAGCGCTGGGAGAATACGGCCGATGGCCGCTGATATTTTCGCTTCAAAACTTTGCAGGTGCCATCAGTCGTAGCCGTAGCCCCCCAGCTTGTCACTTTATTGTTGTTCCAAAAAGTAATTCTACTGAAAATAGAAAGTGTATGGGACGAGGTATGGGATATATCTAAAACAGTCATGATGGAGATGATCGAGGAGGTGATAGAAAATGTAATATTTAGCAGTCGATCTGATCAGCGGAAAAATTGTGCTCTCAAGATCATCGATCTTATCTTGTTCTCAAAAGAAGTGTCATACTAGGTGATCTTAGATGATCATGACGCCAAAATGTCATATACAGGGTGTCCGTTTTTCGAGGCTAAGCATGGGTATCTCGCTTATCTTTAGAGATACAGAGTCGGTTAAATTAGAAAAAAGTTGCGAATTTTCATGACGATCAATGATCCAAAAAGATATTTAACTTGTCAGTTTTAATTTTCGAGATATCGAAAAAAAGCAGAAATTTGTAATTTTTGTTCTTATTTTTCATTTGAAAAAGGGTTGAAGGTAGCCTTTTCTAATTAAGACATTGTGCAGGCACTTTTTCAAGAGGAATTCATTGTTGACAAAATCTTCATTCTAGCTCTCAAAACAACCGAGATATAACATTCAATTTTTTTTTCTCTTATGGGGCGCCATAGTGGATTTTGACATTTTTGAATACAATATTTTTTTCTGAAAACAATGATGTGTCACATGCCACTGTTGAGTTCATGCTTTTGAGCAAAAAATTATTTTTTTATTTTTCAAAGAGTGCTTTGGAAACAAAATCAGCACCGACAATAAAGAAAAACGTTAATGTTCAACATTTATTCAACAGTGACATTTGGCACATCGTTGTAACCAGAAAAGAATACCGTATTTGTAAATATCAAAATCCAATATGGCGCCCATTAGAGCAAAAAGTTGAATGTCGTATCTCGGTTGTTTTGAAAGCTAAAAATAAGATTTTGGCAGCTTCGAATTCCATTTGAAAAAGTGCCCTGACAATGTCTAGATTAGAAAAGGCCACCTTCAACCGTTTTTTGAATAAAAAATAAAAACGAAAATTCAAATTCCCGTTTTTTCACGATATCTCAAAAACTAAAATCGATAGTCAAATTTCTTCATGGATCATTGATCTTCATGAAAATACGCAACTTTTTCCTAATTTAACCTACTTTGTATCTCTCAAGATAAGCGAGATATCCATGCTTATGGTGCTATTCTGTAAAAAATAACATTCCATAAACGCTCTGTTATGTAAAAATCCGTGTCGGCCATTGGCTGTTGCCTAGATAATAACAACATAACAGAGCCTTTATGGAATGTAATTTTTTAGAGAATCGCACCATTAGCCTCGAAAAACGAACACCCTGTATTCTCTAAATAATCGAGTGGTGTAGAAAGTACGGTGGGAGGTAGAAATGGTTCGAATTTCCATGATCTACGCCACTGGAAAAATTACAATTCACAATAAACTACTGAGAAATCTTCGGTCTAATCGTTCCTAAGTATATTTCTAAGAAAAAAGAACCCTGTGATGTGTCTGATGTAATAGGAGCTAATACGAAGAAACAATTGCAAGAAATAAGATTTTTCCAAATATCTCGAAAACGGCTTGGAATTTGGAGAAACACTTCAAGAACTTCTGATAGGGCTTTTTTGAGGAATAATTGCCTTTTTCTATTTTTTTACATATCCACAATATTTTTCGAAAAAAATTGAAAAGTTTGATTTTTACAAAAAACATCATCATTTCAGTTCAATTGATTTTTTTCACCAATGTTCTCTTCCGTTCCTTGGAATAAGCAATTACTCACCATAGTACAATGGCAATAGTAAAAAATCTCAAATAGTTTCAAAAAAAAAAAGAAAAGAAAAAAAAAATACGTCACAAAAAAATTGAAAAATTAAAATCAAAATTTTTCTTGGCTCCCCTTCTAAAAACCTTTTAAATGCTTTTAGGAGTCCACACACCAAATTTCACACTTTTGTCACAATTAGAGCCATTTTCATGAAATTTTACTTATACCGCTAGGACTAGTAGGTACTTCGCCAACCTATCACTTATCATCTTCCAAACGGAACTTTAAGTTATGTTAAGGAGACTTGAATTTGCGATGCAAGTCGGAGTACGTTTTGCGATCAAGAGGTGCACGTTGGCAGAAGACCATGCATCTTCCTGGGCGCGTGGTCTATTTTCCGTGGGCTGCGGCTCTGCGCTTACTTCTTCCCACAATCTGACCTTTTCAGAAAAGAGAGTGTAACTGGCTAGGTCAACATTAACCTCTTGATTGATGAAACAATAGTGATGTGAAGCCGCTTGGTTCTCAAACACCTCTTGGTACACACCGAGGTCATTTGAGGTGAACATATAAAGAAATGGTGTCCCACCAGGAAATACAAAATGTCAATCTGCTTCGTGAACGAATAGACTGCTTTTGATGAGGTGAGGGAAAATGCAGGGGCCATTTAAAGGGTGCAGGCATCTTTTGTGAAAAGAACACAGGTGTGTATTAAGAACCAAGGCGGTCATTTCGAGCAATTATTGAAATAAATTATTCCTATTTTGTTGCTTGAAAACTGTCTTTTTCTCCGACATGAAAATTGTTATTGTCTCCATAGATACATTACCCCATAATCAGCGTTTCTCATCATGTTTTGAAACATTCCACCGAAAATCTCTCGTGCATTGATTTGATATGAAATTCTAATACCTTTTTCATAATTTCCTGTTGAATTTAGAGAAAATTCACATTAAAAAAGTAGGGGTATTTTTACTCGATCTCCCACCTCAACCTGATCTATCCCTGGTAAATTATTTTGAAATTGATCTTGCCTCATTTTGAACATATATTGGTTATCTTTTAGGATAACCAATATACGTTCAACTTTATACGATACTTTATATAAGTGTATACAGCCTGTAGCAAAATTGGTCAGTAGACTTTGAAATAATCAAACTTTATTAGAACTATTACTGAAAAAACATAACTTGAGGAACAGAAGCAATACGAAGAATAATCATTTTATGCATAAAGCTGGATTCCCAGTTGCGAATATTCGGACAGAAAATGCAAAATTTAATGTCAAAGTCGTCATATTGGCCAATCAGAGCCCTCGAATTCAAAATTTGACATATAAAATCGCATTTTCTGTCCGAATATTCGCATCTGGGAGCCCAGCTTAAATCGGCGTCGCTGACGTGAAATTTGCGATTCCACTGAGCTATCACTATTGTTTCGTCAATGTGAACAACGAACTTCAAACGGGTTTATTACGGTCTGAATTGTACAACCCAAATTGTAAGAAAAAAATGTCAACAACTCTTCTGTATTTTCGACGACACCAATCTGCCGTTGCCCCGGCAATCGTCATCCATCACAAACAAGTGGGAGCTGACAAAACAAAATGCTGGCAAACCACTAAGCGCTTCTGCAACTCAAAACGCCAAACCATACTCCACCCCGGTGTAAATGCCACGTCATCTGCACCTACTTGCTTGCGGCGTTTAATTGTATCAAGAATTATTCCTTGATTCGCACTTCGAGCTTCGCCAACTTTGAAACCGGTCTCTTGTACGTCCCCACTTGTGTCCTTACATCTGCCACTCGTACAATTCCGTCTTGTCGTCCCGGGTATACCTTTGTTACTCTGCCCTTTAACCATCTATTCTTCGGCAAACTTGAGTCCACCAAAATTACCAGATCACCAACGTCCACTTCTCTTCCTTCCTTCTTTCCAAACCACTTTGCTCTGCGTAATAATGTAGGAGCATACTCGCTCACCCATCTCGTCCAAAATCCGTTCACCAATTCGTTCGCCATCTTCCACTGTTTGCCAGATATCAAGTCCTCTTCGTTGATCAAGCTGACTGGTCTCAAGTTGCCGATTCTCCCCAACAAAAAATGATTAGGGGTAAGCACTTCTTCGGATTCTACATCTACCGGTATATATGTTAAAGGTCTAGAGTTAATCATGTTTTCTATTTCGATTATGGCCGTTCTTAAGTCCTCTTCCTTCGGGTACCTCTCTTTCAGTGTTTTCAACAGACCTCTTTTAACAGACCGTATTAGGCTTTCCCACGCTCCTCCCATAAATGGCGACGCTGGTGGAATGAACTTCCAAGACACTCCTTGCCCGATTAATTCTTCCTGCACTTTTCTCCAATCAATATTTTCCATTTTTCGTTTAATTTCTGTGGCAGCTCTGCAAAAATTCGTTCCATTGTCTGAATGTAATACTTTCGGGGTTCCTCTTCTATTAATAAATCTTCTTAGAGCCATCAGACACCCTTCAGCACTCAAGTTATTAATTAAATCTAGGTGAACAGCTCTCACAGACATACAGGTGAAAATAATGCCATAGCGTTTTTCGTGCTTACGACCTACTGTGATCCACAGTGGTCCAAAGCAGTCCATGCCAGTTTCTGCAAACACTGCTCCCAATTCAAACCTGCACTTCGGCAATTGTCCCATCAATGGTGTGTATGCAGTGGAACGATCCGCTATACACACTCTGCATTCCCGCCATATTTTCTTTACCAAATTTCTCAAAGACAAGACATAAAATTTTTGCCTTACGTTGTTTATAACTCTTTCTCGGCCAAGATGATTTGCTTTTCGGTGATAATTTTCTACTAATAACTTTGTGATCCCATTTTTTGGGTCCAAAATAATCGGATTTTTATTAACTTCGTCCAAACTACATAATTCTAGTCTTCCTCCCACACACAATAGACCATTCACCATCTTTGGCGTCAACTTACAAAGCTTGCTTTTCTGACTTATCATATTTCCACTTTTTAAGGATTCTAACTCATGAATGAAACTTTCTTCTTGACTTCTCTTTATCCAGTCTCTTTCGCTCGCCTCTATTTCACAGACCGTTAATAAAACTCCCGTGTCGGTTACTTGCTTCCTTGTTTTTCTAATGAATCGCTTCACCCATGCCAAAACTCTAACCATTCTTATCCAGTTTGAGTATTTCCTAGAATCCATAGCAAATTCGGAAGTCACCAACACCATAACTCGCTCTTTTCTGAGTTCCAATTCTTCTGGCTCAACCTTGGCAATCTTTTCTTTTGGCCATTCGCATTCGTCCCTTTGTAAGAATGAAGGACCTTCATACCATTTCTCCATTCGTTTGGTATCTATGCTCGGCTTTGCTCGCGTGGCTAGGTCAGCTGGATTCTCCGCCGATGGCACCCATCGCCAACTAGATAGCTCAGTCACTTCCTGAATTTCGCCAATCCGATTAGCCACGAATTGCTGGTGTCTTCCTCCGTCTGATCTAATCCAGCACAGCGCAGTTCTGCTGTCAGTCCACCAATACACTTTCGTCACTTCATTCTCATGTCCTTTCTTTATTGCCTGCATCAATCGACTTCCTAACAATGCAGCCTGCAATTCGAGCCTCGGTATAGAAGTTTGCTTCATAGAAGTTACCCTAGTTCTCGCGGCCACAAGAGCGACTTCAAATGCTTCTTGTACTTGTACTCTGAAATATCCAATCGCGCAGTATGCCTCCTCGCTTGCATCACAGAAAATGTGCAGTTCTAATTGTTTAGCCTGCCAAAAATTCTTCCCATAACATCTAGGTATGCTTATTTCTTGTGCTGCTTTTAATTCATCTAACCAATCCTTCCATCTGTCGTTCACTGTTGCTGGTAGCTCTTCATCCCACTAGATTCCAAACTTCCAAGTTAATTGCAGAATTATTTTTCCTTTTACGGTGATTAGCGCCAAAAATCCCAATGGGTCGAAAATACTCATTACCGCGGCCAGCGCTTCTCTCTTGGTGGGTGCACGCCGACCTTCAAAAACGTCTTTTTTCATTTTTCTGAAATTTAGTTTAAACACAAATTGATCAGGAGCCCCCTCCCAAAAAAGACCAAGAACTCTTTCGACTGATTGTTGGTGTTGTTCTTGTACTTCAAGTCTTTTCGTTTGGGTTTTCAACGACCTTTGCTCTACTGGAATTTGGTTAATTACATTTTGTGAATTTGAATTCCAGCCGCACAAGTAAAATCCGCCCTTTTCGCAAATCGAAAATACCTGTCTATACCGCTCAACCGCCTCGTCTTCTGTGTCTAAACTGTCTAGGTAATCGTCTACGTAAAATTTTGTCAAAATGCTGTTCACGGCTTCGGGGTAATCATTCTTGAATTCTTCAGCATTCCTATTCTTGATGTACTGAGCACAACTTGGACTGCAAACAGTTCCGAACATCATCACCTGCATTTCATACGTATCCGGATCTTTGTCTCGTTCCATTCCCCTCCAAAGTATTCTTTGAGCACTTCTGTCTTCTTCTTTGATTACAACCTGGTGAAACATCTCCCGTATGTCCGCCGTCAAAGCAATAGCACGCTGTCTGAACTTGAACAAAACTTTAGGCAACGAATTTAACCAGTCTGGCCCCGTCATGATTTCAGAATTCAAGCTTGTACAATGTGTTTTTGCCGCAGCATCGAAAATTAAACGTAATTTTGGTTTATTTGGGTTAATAGTACCAAAATGGGGTAGGTAAAATATCTTTTTTTTCTTACATACCTCCTCTTCAACCGAAATCTTTTTGAGGTATGCCTTTCCAATATATTCTTCAATTTTCTGACAGTATTGTTTAGCGAAATTTTCGTCCTTATCCATTTTCCTTTCCTGGTACATTAGTCTTCGTAACGCCATCCCTCGACTCTCGGGTAACACCTTATTTTCATCTTTCCAAAGTAATGCAATCTCCCACCGATTTCCTACTCTTCTAGCAGCCTTTTCCATCATTTCCAATGCTTTCTTATCTTCTGCTGACCTCGAACACTCCTTATATGTTTTCACTCCGAATTCTTCCATACTGAAACTTTCCTTGACCAATCTCTGCAACTCATCTAAACTTGTCGCGTCGTCTTCTGCTTGTCCAATGTGGAAAATTCTTGGTGTTTCTTTGAGCTCTTTAGTGTTCATTTCTTTTCCGCAAACTATCCATCCAAGGGGAGTTTCAGCTACAATTGGAGATCCTCTGGGACCCTCCAGTCGTCTTGTAGGTACGATTAGGTGAGCATGGCGTTGGCCAATCAACATCGAGATTTTAGTTTCAGAATATTCTGCTAGAGGAATGTGCTTGCAATAATTCCACTTCTTGGAATTTCCTTTCTTGAAGGTGGCCCTAGGTAGTTTACCTTCCAAGTTAACCATAGTGATGACGTCTTTCATTTCGTACTCTATATTGTTGTTATGTCTAGGTATGACAGTTACTGTCACTTCTTCACCTGTGCTTTCTGTGACGCCTGGTTTGATACCTTGGTACTTGAATGTCACCTCTCTGCCAACAATTCCCATTTTCTCAGCGATATTCGTATCCATCAAAGTGTACCCGGAAAAGGTATCTAACGCCGCCAGAATTCGCATGTTCTCTCCTCTCGCTCCTTTCACCAGCAGCTCTACAACCTGATACAGAATCTTTCCAGTCTTGCTTACGTTGACGTGCGCGATCATTTCTGAAGTGTTCTTTTCTTGAGTCCTATCCTCGTGTAGCAGTTCAGAGTGCTTGTTTTTACATCCGTCCTTTCCGCACCTTTTCTCACTTCTACAAGTGTCTATTCTGTGTCCTCTGGTTAAACATCCATAACAGAGACCTTTTTCCCGCACCATTTGCCTTCTTTCTTTGACGGTTTTAGCTTTGAAACGCTCGCACACTCTCAAATGATGTTTCTCGCTACATTCTTCGCAAGAATAATACCGTTTGCCAGTTTCGGTCGCTTTTCCGATTACTTCCTTGCGTCGATATTCAGGATTCTTTCTGTATTTTTCATAGAAAACAGTTGGAAGGATCTCACATGCTACTTCTGCCTCTTCTTCCAACCAAGCTGACAAAGTACGTAGATTTTCTGGCCTTTTTCCGTTCTTACGCCACCGGTGCCATCTAATCTTCATGGTTATCGGCATTTTCTTCTCAATTCCCGTCATTATTAGTGAGCTGTTCAATTCGTCATGTTTTCCTAATGCAAACAAAGTCGATGTAAGATTGTCAACTTCCGCTGCTATTTGCACAACAGTATCCAGTTTATCGCCTTTCTCGCTCAATGATTCTTCTACTTTTCGCATTAGGTTGTTAATAATTCCCTTTGGCTGGCCAAATCTCCGCTCGAGCTTTTCAAGAATCCGCGGCACATTCTCTGGCAATCCCATTAGCCCTTTCACTAAGCATAGAGCTTCACCTTTCAGGCTCTTTTGTAGTCGTAGCAAATTAATGACATCGCTGTAACGACATTCTTTATTTGTTTCATCAAACAATCTTTTATAAGGCATCCAGTCCTCCGGAGTTCCGTTAAAATGTGGTAAGTCCTGACTGTGAAAGGTTCTAGTGCACAGAACCTTAAAATAGTCTTCGTTGCTAGTGGGCTCTTGCTGCAATTGTTCCATTTTAATTTGGGCGAGACCACTCAAGATTTTTAGGACGTCTTCGGGTATTGTGACATTCAACTTTTCTACTGGAGGTGATGTTACTGCTTCCTGTCGCTCTACCCACTCTTTGACTCTATCGTTCACGACAGCTTCTTCACTTATAACGTTATCCACTCTGTAGCTAGCGTCATCATCTTGTTCGCTGTCTGCGATAGACTCAATTCTTTGCCTTGCTTCCATTTGGACCAGATCTCGTCTCATTCCCAACAATCTCTTGGCTGCTTCCGCTTCTGCAACTTTTGTTTCCGCTTCTGTCAGTCGCTGTCGTACCCGCTCTTCTTGTTCTGCCAATGCTAACAACTCCCTTTGTTCTGTCAGTTCAACATCCCTTTTTCTCTTGACTGAGCTTCTGATACTACTTATCCTAACGCTAGTGGTATTGCCAGCAATTTCACCCGTCAAACCCCCACTCACCTGGTTGATTTCTGGCACCGCAATCTCCACTTCTCTTCGGCTGGGTATCATCGTCCGTCCTGCTCCGACTGACTGATTCCCCGACACTCCGAATCTAGCAGACTTCTCTCTTGCGTGCTGCTCCTCCATCCATTCGCCCAGGCGTGTTGGTGGTTTTCCAGCGTTCTTCCGCTTGTGATGTTCTGGCTGTGATGACTGTGACATTTGGATTGTGTTAACAACTTATTGAAAAACTGATGCGTAACTGGCCTTATATATGGTGCCTATTTAAAGTGGCACCAGCTCTCTTAGCGCTCGCTGTTGTTTCTTGAATATATATTTCTCGAACTCTCTGCTCTCCGCTCGATCCACTGCGCTGACGTTCCACTTTTGACGTTATTCTGGCAGCTTCCGTTTCTATCTCGTCAATGTGCCTTGTCGTACAGGCTGGATCTCCCTGGTGCCGTTTCCGTTTCCTCGATGTTCAATCTGTAACTGTAACTATCTTTTGCTGTTTATAAATCCGGCTTCTGAAGGACCATATGTTTCGTCAATGTGAACAACGAACTTCAAACGGGTTTATTACGGTCTGAATTGTACAACCCAAATTGTAAGAAAAAAATGTCAACAACTCTTCTGTATTTTCGACGACACCAATCTGCCGTTGCGTGTAACCTTCTTTCTTCGTCAGAATCCATTTTTCAGGTGAGATCAGGTGCAGGTGTCAACTTTAGGTCTAAATCGTAACCCGAGTCGTAACCTCACTTCTATCTGGTTTTTTATTTTTCTTTAAATTACACTACCAAACTATGAACTTCTTTGGCCAACCGGTTTCGCCACTATAGCTTGAAAGCACCATAGCTTGAAATTTCTTCTTTCCAAAATCTGTTATAAGATTTCGGAGGCCACTATAAAACATGCTATAAAATGCGATTCCTTGATTGTTTGGCACATTTTGGCTGATTCGAAGAAAAAATAATATAAGTAACTGAATGTTTCAGGAATATTTACAAAAATTATAATTTACTAGATCAGTCAAACGCTATTCCAGATATTCACAAAGTCACTATTGCAATTTTGGTGTTCTAATTGACCGTTCTAACACTCAATAACAACGTAATCTAATAAGATGCACCTAGGTACTCATTTTACTTTCGAATTTCGATGAAGCTTAGAGCATAAGAATAGGCAACAGAACATACAACAATAACCTTCGCTGATCTGAAAAGTGAGACGAATGATCGTACTCAATGCGGAAGAAAGAAAGGACCGACCGAAGCTACTGCGCATTTTTCTAGTCAAATCTTGGTGGACATCTCTTTTCTAGAGCAAGGATTGTTCATGTAACTCAGTAAATCGTTCAATTGATCATCGCTACCTGAGAAGATAACTAAAATGTCATCTGCATAACGTGTATAAAATGAAATAAATTGTTTATAAGAATTGGTGTTGTTCATTATAAGTGACATTTCTAACTTGTTCATAAAGATATCTGCTAACAGGGCAGACAAATTAGAACTCATGGATGAACCTTTCTCTAGAATATACGTTTTTTCATTAAATTTGAAATAATTTTGGCTCAACGAAAGACCTAACAGTGTACATAAGTCTAGGACTTGGTGAGTTGGCAGATCAGTTTCAAACAACATTACTCTAATGATCTTGATGCAGTCTTGATAGTGGGGGGGTTAGCGGAATGGTCTGTGCACTTTGTGATCAAAGCATGAAATTTGGCATACTTGTTCAGAAGACCCTCCTTCGCAATTCCAGATGTGGCGCCACGCGAGATTTTGCGCAAGAGACACTGTATTGCGGTTATATACCTGCTAGGGGTAAATTCTGCAAAAATGGTTCCTGGCCGGTTTCTGGTACCGCAGTCGGTATTTTTTTAGTTCTGTTTAGTTGAAACTACATGAAGAAATGAGTGAGGAGTACATTTTCACAAGCAAAGTTCCAAATGCTGCCTTAATACGTTGTTTTAATACATTTTAAGGCCAACTTTGTTTTAGTACAGGAAACATGGTAAAATATTTGCCAAAACCTCGGCAAAGATATGAACGTCCTGAAAATTTCATATTCGGTCCAGAATTATGTGCCCTACTACATATCTGAAATGGCCAAAAATCGCACCTCGAAGGTTTGAGTTATTGGAGGGGGGGTAAAAAATTGCAACTCAAAATGAAAGATATAGAACCCGCTGGAACCCGTCAATCCAATGGATGCAAATACGTCGTAGTTCGACGCATCACAACCAGTTGATACAATTTTGGAACAAAAAGTGTCGATCATTGTTGAAGGGGGGTCGTGGGGAAAGGCGAAAGTCGGCTGGGTGGCTCTTTTTCTTCCTGGGCCATGCAGAATCGATCACGACAAGATTGGTATCTTTTCCGACTAAATTCAATGTCCTGAACTTGAATCCGATGTGTAAATTTGGATAAAAACAAGTTCGAACAAGTTAACTTTAGAAAACCTGTTTTTTCTTTGACAATTTTCACAAAACTTTTTTTACTGTTAGAGGTATTCTTCTTTGAAAACATCTCGGAGGTCATCAGACTAAACTGTATTCTTCACGAAAATCATCCATTCGATCTGTAATTTTGTTTTTCGAGGTACGAAAAATCGATTTAAACTTAAGTCGGCACTGCCCGGCGTCTACTAATGACCAGAACACTACAGCATGCACCTTTAAGTAATAACTCAATACCCTGCATTGCGATTTATGACGATTTTGTTTGTGTTATAGGGAATTCAGTTCTGCACAGATCCTCAAACTTTCAAAGATGAGTTATAATTTTTCAGATAGTTTGGGCTATTTTCATTTAAAGATGCATGGTGTAGTGTTCTGGTCAGTAGTAGACGCCGGGCCCTGCCGACTAAAGTTCAAATCGATTTTTTCTATCTTGAAAAACAAAGTTACAGATCGAATGGATGATTTTCGTGAAGAATACAGTTCAATCTAATGGCCTCTGAAATATTTTCAAAGATGAATGCCTCTAACAGTAAAAAAAGTCTTGTGAAAATTGTCGAGGAAAAAACAGGTTTTCTCAAGTTAACTTGTTTGAACTTGTTTTTGTCCAAATTTATACACCGGATTCAAGTTCAGGACATTGAATTTAGTCGGAAAAGATACCAATCTTGTCGTGATCGATTCTTCATGGCCCAGGAAAGAAAAGAGCCACCCAGTCGAGTTTCGCCCTCCCCCGCGACCCCCCTCCAACAATGATCGACACTTTTTGTGCCAAAATTGTATCAACGGGATGTAATGCGTCGAATTACGATGTATTTGCATCCATTGGATTGACGGGTTCCATCGGGTTCCATACCTTTAATTTTGAGTTGCAATTTTTCACCCCCCCTCCAATAACTCGAAGTCTCGTGGTGCGATTTTTGACAATTTCAGATATGTAGTAGAGCACTTAATTCTAAACAGAATATCAAATTTTCAGGACGTTCATATCTTTGCCGAGGTTTTAGCAATTTTTTTACCATGTTTCCTGTACTAAAACAAAGTTGGCCTTAAAATGCATTAAAACAACGTATAAAGGCAGCATTTGGAACTTTGCTTGTGAAAATGCACTCCTCACTCATTTCTATATGTAGTTTTAGCTAAACAGAACTAAAAAATACCGACTGCGGTACCAGAGACCGGCCAGGAACCATTTTTGCAGAATTTACCCCTAGCAGGTATAATAACCGCAATACAGTGCCTCTGGTGCGAAATCTTTCGTGGCGCCACATCTGGAATTGCAAAGGAGGGTCTTCTTAACACGTATGTCAAATTTCATGCTTTTATCACAAAATGCACAGATCATTCTATTTTTGGCCGTTAACCCCGCCACTATGACCAGGAACTGAAGTTTGTGACGTCAAAGGATACCAAAGATGAATTGTGGTTGAGAACGACTTTCTCTAATTTGTTGATTAGATCCTGATATGAACAGTTTTTGATTGAGTAGTCGCCTCTGAAATTTGTTACATCACGTAAAAAAATGTTCAATTCTGGTAATACATAGTATTCACCTTATTCGAAATTCCTCTGCCATCTTTTGACGATATGTTGAAGTGGAGATATCTGGGGGGATTGAGTCCCAAACCAAAATGCACCAGATTCTCTCATGTCAACTTTATTTATAATGTCAACACAACAAAAGCGCGCCCGTCGCCAGTGACATAGAAACAAAATAATATTTATCATCACTATGGTATATTATTCAAGTGTTTGTAATTTGTGGTTTCTTCAGTCATTCCCATGTCATTCTCCAGTGGAATGGCTCTCCAGTGCTTGAATCAGCTTGGATGGTGCGATGTACCCTTATGAAACGCTGAAGTGGTGCAATGTGGAAGCCAGCAAGACGACGGACCTTGGCAGTTTATCGTCGTAACTTTTCTTCCCCGATGTAATGAAGTGTACGCCGCAAACCTTGTGGCATTTTGTAGGCTGGCATGAGTCTTTTTCACAACTCCTTTTTCTACGCGCTTTACCCAGACCTTTCCCTTCTTTCGTCTTTGGTGAACGCGTGAATTGAAACATTTCGACTTTCGGTTGTGTCCGACTTGCAGCTTGCAGCTAGGTCCGTGAGCCAGGTACACAGCACCTTGTATACCCCTTTGCTGATTGCGACTTCTTACCATTGGTAGGTCGGTATTTCACAACATGGATTAACAAATCAAACTCAGTAATTTAGCAGTAGCCACAAACGATAACAATAACCGGTTACAACAGCAGCAGCAATAACAAGACAAAATAACGAAGATGAGAGAAAATTCGAAAAGCTGCGTATACTTGGAACAACGTTGGAACGTAAACGATCCCTGCTCGTAATGACAAATTCAAATACGACACTTGACTGGAAGAAGTCGAACTGACATCTATGCAATATAGTAGTTATCTACTTTACCTACGCTGTGGGGACCCGTTTCCCATGATGCATTTCATTTACGAATAAGGTGAATAGGTCGTATCGACGTGACGTCACGCTCCTGAAAATCGGCCATATTGTAGGAGCTAATCAAACTGACTTTTATCACATCAACTTAAGTGTCACAAAGTTCATGTTTTCAATGACCCAGAAGATGGTAGTTTGCTCTGCTCGTTGTGTATATGGCTGTTCGGCCACCTACTCCCGCATGGGAGCATCGGTTTTCACTGTTTTGGACTACCCTGAAGTGTTGATATCCCGTGGAGATCGAGCGCAGGAATGATCTGAACAACGGAAATCCTGATGGCTTTATCAAGCAAGTCGAAGAAATTATCTCAACAGAAAGTTCACAAGAGACTTGAAAGCTTGCAGAGAACACTTCTTGCGTGCGGTAGGTCGTGTGCTTCTTCTGCTTTATGGGCTATGAGTTGCTTGACTGAGAACGTTTCTGTACCCAACACAAGTAGCCTACAAGGGCATCCCGCGTTGTGTTTTTGCATCATATCCAATGTGTAGTCGAGATTTTGATTTACCGGCTCAAATGGGTCACACTACAAACACAGCACCGCAAGTTTCTACTCGCGGCTGGGCAAATCATCGTTAGCAAGCGTCTTGTTGTAATTGCTTGACAACTTCGACATGTCAGTCTTGATGTAGGTATGTGACAAATCTAAATCTCAGTCAGCTGTTTTTGATTAGCTTCCACAAAATGGCCGCCTCGTCGATATCACCTATTGAGCATGGTGAGTTTACGTAAGAGAGGAGGGGTCGAATAGGTACATTTTGTTTGTGAACTTTTGACAGGCCATACAGTCTTGGCATGTATTGGTTTTTTGTTGGGAGAAGGTTTCTTGTGTTGACTTAAAAGTATGTAACGTGTCGTTGCAAGCTTTGATAGTGTCTTCGAAGCACTTGATATAGTTATTGTGTGGATTTGTGTTGATAACTCTGAAATCGCCTTCCGATAGAAAATTTTCAACTTTTTGTACATAATCTGTTCTGCAGTACATAAACTGTATCTATGCAGAATCTGTCAGAATATGCATGTTAGGTAGAATCACTATCCTAACTCGATTCTTTGGCCTAAACTACTAAGCCTAAATAACCTGGCAGAATGTACACGACCTGGCAAGACCAACAAATAAATCTGTGAATTTCAATGACCTATCACATATGTGTCATGCAAAATCACAGATTCACAGAGGGAAACTATTAAAAAGTAAGAAGTCTGAAAGTAGAAATCATGTGAATTTCCGGGAGGAACCGGGAAATCTTGACCTCTCAAAGATTTACTCCGCTATTTGTGGACATGTTTGCATGTTTGGCCACTTTATAAACTTTTCTCTCATTTCCAGTGCTCAGTCCGAATAAGGAAGGTCCCACATTCTCGGAATGTTACCGCATAATTTGCCATCATCCATAAAATAATATGCGTTTTTTTTTCTCCAATTTTTGTGGTGCTCGAGAGTAATCTTTTGACTACAAGGTGACACCTTAGGTCACCCTATTGTCCACCTTTTATGTATGTATTATATACAGGGTGACAATGGAAGGTGTGCAAAAATGACCTGACTTCAGCAAGGTCCCGTTTTGAGACCTGCCACTTGAACATCACAAATGTCAACGAGTAGTGGTAGTGATCAAAAAGGCCAGCGCTGCTAATTCCATCAGAGTTAGTAATGAAAATGAAAGCATTCCTAATATGATTGTGAGTGAAGAAGTTTTTCTCAATTACTATGATAGCACTTTTTCAGACCTGGAACAAAGTATTTTGTTGAAGTTATCAGAAAAGTGTCTCTCTTCGGTCTGGTCTGGATTCGCCACAACACCTTTGCACCCTTCAATTTCGCGATTCCCAGACTCCGGTTTCTACTTTGAATGAAACCGCCGTGGAAATTTGAACGCTGAATAGTAGGAAAATTATTATGAAACGCCAAGGAATCCACAGTGGGAGAGCGAAGTCCCACGTTGAAATTGTGTTTGCAAGCAATTTAACCTCGGTTAGGACCCGTTATTTTGCCGAGGCGAGTTTTCAGCAAAACTGACAAGTATGGATTATCAAAGCTCAGTTTCAGGCACGACCGCTTCTTTGTGGAAACGGCGGGATCGCATTTAACTGACCATTATGGGGCGAACTTTACGGAGTAATAAATTACTTTGTTGCTGTATGGGAAAACTTTACGTCTTGCACCAACTCAGCCGGTGGCATCTCAGAGTGCATAGGTGATAAGGTGCTTTGGAAAAAATGTGCACGGTATAGGTATACAACAATCCCTCGAACAATCCTTTTATTTATAGCTTTCAATACCATGTGTTTGGTACCTTGATATTTGGAACATGCTAGTGAAATTTTTATGTGGTTGCAAGATCTTGTGAAGCATGTAGGGCTACTTGTACTTTCACTGGCATGCGATTTTCTATCATCCGGCATCGGCAGCGAGGCCCCGTACAAAATGAAAATTTAACTATGCTGTGGTGGCGCGGGGCTGCAGTTCAATGAAGATCAAATTAAAATTCAATGTTGATAATGGCCCTCATGTGTGCAACCATACAGGTATAAGGAAAGCTGATGCCTGATGCCTGTGTTTGACGTTAATTCCATTTTATGGTTGAAATTTTGATGGGAATGAATCAATATTGCTAACGCGGCACAAGTTGATTTAAGCTGTCGGCTTTGGTCAAAGCCAAGCAAGTTCGTGGATGAACGAAATTCGAAAATGTGCGTGTGGTATATTGTGTCTGTTGGCCCAGGAATTTCCATTCTACTGACACCTGTTCTGCATTTTCAGGTTAATGGATGATATAAAAATATCGTCAATTTTTTATCGCTATTCTTCTTGATTGTATGCAAATTTGCGAAACGTTACCTATCAAAATCTTACGCTATTAGGTTAGTCTTCGGGTTGATTTAGTAAAATTGCATTTAAAATATCGTTAAATGTACCTACCGTAAGGTAGGTGATCAAGGGTTACTCAATACACGTTCTCACGTTCACATTAAGAAATGCCTCCTTTGGACATGGCATTAGTTAACGAACGCTACGACAGTCACGGCAGCAAGTGGGGAATGGTGTTTTATCAGCTGCATAACTACCAGGGGCAGATCTGTACAATAAAAAATGGCAATGATGATTCGTATAAAATTCTTGCGAAGATCCTCCCCGGGATACATTTTTACTAGACGTTTTGCTGACACCTACGTACTTGCCCCGCCTTGGGTACCTCTTTTCAAAGTTTGATATGACTCATGGTGGGGTACTTGTTTGCATACCACCAAAGGCAAACAAGGTCTAACAAGGCCAAAGGATGGTCTATCTCTTTTTAAGAGGATAAACGTGTATTGCTCAACCTTAAATGAGTTTATTTTTGATCGCATGTTGTTCAGTATTTGGTTAATTTCGTAGTCAGTTAGTAGTCGTCAAGACCAACTTGCCAAATTTGGCAATCTGATTCGTCGGTGCAGCTGGCGATGCGCCTTCACTATTGTGATCATATCAACGTCGGGCGTTACTCTGTGATTTGAAATTGAGCTTTCCATTTGTATTCACCAGTATAATAACTTTCAACGGCAAGAAAAATCTGCGTCTCCATTTTCTAGCGAAACTTTCCATCAATCCATTAAAAATTCAACCTTAAACTCTCCAACTCTAATTACTTGTTCGTTGACTTCTGGATTTTCTCGATAAAGATGCAATGGCTTTAATTAACCCATTCAAGAGTGTGGCGCAAATAAAATGGCAATCTCTTCCAATAGAATGAGCATAACGAAAATCTGCAACTCTCTTGCTGACACGTAGCTTTCAACGGACCGTCAATGTTCACCCACACTACCAAATTTCAAATAAAAGATTGTCGCAATAATTCTTCGATGCAGATGGTGCGATAGGTTACAATTATTTTAATATAACGAAACTTGAGAATTCGTCGACTTTGGAGTAATTAGCTAGGATAGACAGCTCAATTAACGTACAATCGATTTTTCATAATTCCCTGTCATTCAAAATATGCGATTCATCAAACTAATTAGGAGTGTTTTAAACGCTAACATTGACATTTATGGCATTCAACAGATCTATGTTCAACAGAGAAAAAGTGACAGGGAAGTAGGTAGATACTCTAGTCTATTTCTAGGAATTCTTTTAGGTGAACTATTTAAGCAAGTCAAACTAATGAGAAAGTGATAACAACAAGTTTGAGCACAGTGATAGAGTAAAATTGGGAAGCAAGTGGTTCAATTGCCGCAGTTGAAACACATGGATGTTTTTTTTTTGATACATGAGATTTTGAAGTCAATTGTCACTTTCGGTTATCTTTGAGCCGCTACTTAGTGAATTTTCATAGAAAATGTTATCAGATTGCAATGAAAACTGGGACACACTCATATCTTGTTTGGATTATTGTGGTTCTGAAGCCCGAATGCGATTTCAGTCATCTTGAAGCCGCGATACCAACCTTTCTCAGAAATTATCCGATTTACATAAAACCACATCATCATATAATTATAACAATATAACTATTGTTACTATTTACATCATATAATTGTAAAACAGAACAATTGCAAAAAATAATTCATTCAACTCAGCAGATTTGAATACTTTTGTCAAAGATGATAAATATGGCGTCTCAAAGAAGCCCGAAAGTCACAGTTGACTTGAAAAAATCTCAGATTTATTACAACTTATTTTGATCAGATCCTTATTGTGATCTGACTCAGATCATTTTAATAAAAGCAGCTCAAAAGCAATTTTTCAAAGTCACATTTCGACTTCAAAATCCCAGTCATCATAACAAGACATGGATGTGTTCTACCTAAGTCTTATTGAAATCGGAACTTGAAAGTTTGGATATGGCTGCTCAAAGTTGGCCAAAAGTGACATTTGACTTCAAAATCTCAGTTATCGAAACAAGGCATAAAATGTGTTCCAAGTCTCATTGACATCGGATCACTTTTATATAAATTCAGTAGGTATGGTGGCCCGAAGATGTCTGAAAGTGACATTTGACATCTTAATTCCAAATATTTCAACAAGCTATGAGTGTGTTTCAAGTTTCATCCTAACCAGATCAGCTTCGTGGAAGTTCAATATGGCGGCGCAAAATGATTATTATCTCCGTCATTTTACCTCATGTTTGGAAAATCCCTAAAAACTGTTCTGAAGCTAAAGCACCAGTCTTCATAGCTGCAGTATTGGAATGCATGAAACATTTTTTTTTGTAACTAATCGCGCTCGTATTGAACTTTCGGCAATTTTACACTGTTACGTTGATCACCCTGTGGAAATCTAATACCTACTGCTTCTTTCGTGTCTAAGGTGAACACGGCATGGAAAAAGATGGGGCTATCAAACACTAGAAAGCGATCTGAAATCGCCGGTGGCTTTCAAAAGTTGGGATGATTTTAGAAATGGCCTGAATTTGTGTATAAATCCAGTACTTTTTTTCAGGATTTTGATCAGTAAAAACATAAAAGAAGAAACTGTACTTCTTGTTATTGCAAACTGTCACATAACTCCGCAAGTTGAAACCAGAATTTTTATCTTGGTTTTAGACCTTTCACTTCCTGTTTCGAAGTGATTATTCTAATTATTTTTCCTCTGAATGTTTTTTTATTGGATGGAAGGTGTACGATACTGTTTTTCAAAATTCAGCTTTATGAGCTATAGCTCTTCAAATATGACAAAAACAAACAACAGTTGATATTGAATAATTAAAAAATGATTAAGTTTCGATGCTGAAATTTTATAAAAGGCTATTATGGAAATGGCGCTGCAGAATGATCTATCAGAAGTTTCGATAAAAATTTAGTGGCGTAGACAATGAAAACTGTCAATTTTTGTAGGGAAGAAACAAAAACAAACAACAATTAGAGATAATTTCTGAGTAAATGCTCAACATTCGCGCCGTTGTTTTCAATGCAAAAATTGCAGCGGCGAATCAGTGCTTCCCGGAGGTTTGGGAATACATTCACCCTGTTATTGTGTATTTCTTCAGCAGCCTGTTGAATTCTCGCTCACAATAATTGGTTTCGATAGGTACCAAAATACTTTATCTTTCAAGGCACCCCAAAAGTAAAAATCCATCATCGTGAGGACTGGAGAACGAGGAGGCCAAGAACGGGACCATCGTTCCCTCGTCCTATTCACCTTTGTGACATTCAGGTGTCAATGCACTACCTTCGGATAGTGTGGAGGGGCTCCGTCATGCATGAAATAGTGGTCTCTCAAGATGTTCAACGGAATATCCTCCATAAGGTTTGGGAGAACTTCTACCAAAAAGTTCAGATCTTCTTGCCCCGTTAGGCGTTCAGGTAGACGATACGGTCCCACCAAGTAGTTATCAACAATGCCCGCCCGCAAGGAAAGTCTGCCTGTAAGGTCTGCGACCATTTGCCGGGATTATCCCAAAATCAGCACCATGTTAACATGCATAATCTTGCAAAGTGTATCGTACCATTTTGCTATTATACTATTGGATCGAAATAATTGAGGGTGACTAATTCACATCAACAGTGGGTGTGAGTGAGTAAGTGAACACTCCGAGTGTTGCGGCGAAGAACGTGGAACTAGGATGGAAAGTATGAGTCACTCTCTGTTATCCACGCTCCAAGTGTTCTCTTACTCACTCACACCCACGGTGAATGTGAATGAGTCACTCCTCATGATTCCGATCCAATAGTATTCGCGATTTTAACTATCGATGGGGGCGCTGTAAACAAGATGGAGTATTGTAAGTTTTTCTGTCACCTGTCATCGTGCGTTGTATAACGGTTGTATTTGTGGTATTTGGGCTAATTAATTATTTATCGCTATTGAACAAAAGTTCATTTTCATGAATAATTCGATCACCTATACGAGTATTTTGACAATTCGCGCGATTTTCACTGGTTTATTTGACAGGAGTGACAGAACAGAAATGACGTAAAAACTTACAAACTAGCTTAGCCATTTCACCCGCCAGAGGGCGTTTAGATTTTTGAAATCGCGAATAGTTTATTCAACTCGTATGACAATGTCAACGCAATAAACAACAAGAAGTAAATTTGCCTAGCAACCAGAAACCAGCGACTTTACTGAATGTTTTCAATGTTTTTTTTTTCAAATTGATACCTATTTTCAAACTCAAATTTTTGGGAAACGGGACAATCAAAACATAGTAAATGCAGCTTTAACAAGAAAGGAACACAGAACAAGAAGATGTCACTCAATTTTCATAATTTTCCCATTATTTACGCCAATGATTTTTTTTTCGAAACTGTTGATAGGCCAGGCGTCAATTTCACAATAGCCTTTCACAAAATTTGAGCATCGTAGCTTCATTTGTTTTTGAATCATTCTAAACTGCGCAACAAATATGTTGTCGCGAGGGAAAAATTGGTCCGAGTTTGAACCACAATAACTTTTGAATGACACAAACCATTTCGATTCTGTTTTGACGGTTAGCCAGCTCAGTCTTTCCGTTATTCACCTTCAGGAGGTGAAGATCAGGAAGCTCCATGTGAAATATCTACAGGGTGAAATGTAAAACAGTACAAAATTTTAGCAAATTCAACGGACCCCTATTTTCAGAATATTTTTTCTCTTGAACGCAAATGAAAGGATTATAAAGCGTTATGTTTAAGCTTGCGCCCAGTTTTGAAATTTTCGATATCGAAAGTCTGGTTCTGACTTTATGATTTTTTTCTCTTGGAGGATGCTGATTTATCCTATCCCTACAAAGAAGGCTTACTCTGACGATAGGAGGTTGCAATTCACGAATAATAATGTTGCTTGAACGGTTCTCAGCATCTTAACTCGCTGACCATCTGGAATACCTTGATCAAGGCTTCAAAAAGGGGGCCCATTCAAAATGGGCGACACAGGTGTTTTCCTCAAAAATTGAATTTGATTAGATTTTCACAATTAAAACAAGCTTTCCTTGTGATTTTGACCTCCTGAACTTGATGCTGATGGTCAATTTTAGTTTTTGATAATGACAGGCTCCCTAGGCTAACATAGTATTCCTTGTAGCGATAGTATAAATCAGCATCCTCCAAGAGAAAAAAAATCATAAAGTCAGAACCAGAGTTCCGATTCCAAAAATTTCAAAACTGGGCGCAAGCCAAAACATCACGCTTTATGATCCTCTCATTTACATTTGAGAAAAAAAATAATTCTGGAAATGGGGGTCCGTTGAATTTGCTAAAATTTTGTAGTGTTTTACATTTCACCCTGTAGATATTTTACATGGATTTTCCTGAGCTTCACCCCCCGAAGATGAATAACGGAAAGACTGAGCTCGCTAACCGTCAAAACAGAATCGAAATGCTTTGCATTATTCAAAATTTATTGAGGTCCAAAGTCGGACCAATTTTTCCCTTGCGACAACATATTTGTTGCGCAGTTTATATAAACTATTTTTTTGTCACATTTGAAGGGTTATATCTCCTTCATTAAGCTGAATTTTAAAAACCGGTCTTTCATGACTTGATGGTGAGAAGTCCATACAGAACAGGATTGCTGGCGCGCTGTTGAAATGTAATGTAACAACCAACCCCGGTCTACCCTACACAATGTAAGATACTCAGTGGAACTGAAGAAGCAAGCAACTAAGATAAATGTAAAATTCCCAGTTGGGCTCACTTCAGCACAATTCCTGACGAAATGTTAGGATAAGCAGTAAGCACTCCAGCTCCAGAACCGCACGACATTTTTGATACACATGCGATTCGCTTAAATAAAAAATCATGTATAGTGGGATGTAAATTGCTGGGCACATCATACTCCACACCCTCATAAAAATTGATGGGCCTGTGACGTTGATTCATTGCCGAGTGTTTGTTATTTAAACGGAGTTTTTATTCCAGATTACACCCTGGGGGTTCAAAAACTCGGTGAATCCTCCCGACGACGCAGGATCGACGGACAGGACCGCGGAGCGAAGCCCACAAGACAACCTCCCCTGGACGCCACCAGCGGCAATGTGCACGCCGGTATATCGTTCATGTAAATCAAGCACATATTGTATTATACACCATATACGTGAAACCGTTTTAGTTAAGAGTAGTTAGACCTTGCCGTTGACCTTTACTTTGTATAATGCTCCAAAATTCCTTGCTGGAAGCAATATGTGCGTTCGCACAATGTTGTTAACAGTGTTTTCTCAAACATTTTCACAAAGTACCTACCCACTTACCTAAGTACCTACTACCAACCTAGAAGCCTATGCGTTTCGGGAAGTGCTGTGTTTTCATGAGTGTATTTATGTACCTACGAAGTAAACTACGTAACGAAGTAGATGTCGTGCTTTAAAATTTCATCCTTTCTCAATACAGGAAAACTGCTGACTGGCTTAAACAATGTCAACTCAATTTGAAGCATTTGAGAGCTTGATCGCCTGGAAACACAACCATTTCAATTCGAGAATTGAGAGTTATCAACTTGAGTTCCTAAGGCAAGGGTGTTGAAGAAAGTAGTGCAACATTTCTAAAAGTTTGACAAAAACATACTCCCGTTTGAAGATTTTTTCGTCTAGATTTCACTATCAAAGGCATGTAAGTGAAGTTCATGTGTCGAAACGGTTTTTGAAAAATCTTTTTAAATAAAATAGGTATTACTGCTTTGAAACAATTACGTGAAGAACAATGTACGAGTGACACAGTTGCAAAATTGTAGACATAGCAAAGGTGCACACAGCTGGAGTGCGTACCCATAGTCTAATTCATTTTGTAATACAAAAAGTTAGCCCGAAAATTTTCAGATTTGGCATTATCATGAACTACCGCTTCACTGCCTCATCCCGGCTTTCCAGAAAGGTTATGTTATTATCACAATATCAAACAAAAAAGTTCAAATATAATAAGACAGTTCCAAAAAATCCGACATTTTGAGAACTTTTGAAAATTCAAATACCTAAAAACAAAATCGCCATGCTACTTATATCGAGACGTTTTATTTCATCGGTTTTGTGGAACATAAAATATTGTTCAATAGAAGATTTAACCAATCCTTTTATTTACATAGGTATCAAAAAAATCAACTTTTTGGTCTTCCGATGACAACATTTTCCCTTTTTGACGGATTTCCAAAATCAAGGGGTCATATTGAAGCTGAAGATTTAGTTAAGAAAACCTTACATTAAAATCGACAGTGACAGTGTCTTCGGACAATGCATCAATTCTTCATGTTTTTCAGTGAGAAATACAGCCTGTCTAAAAGGTTTCGCTATCCGAGTCCACAGCGTTGTATTGAATCCACTCAAGAGCACGGGAAAAATATTCAAAAAAATTATTGACGATCATTTTTGAAGGGGACCGATCATTTTTGATTATAGGGGACCAAAGGGTGGGACTTCGCCTCCCTCTATTTTCGCTATTTAAAGTCATTTTGTGGAACTGCCTGTGACAGACTTATTTGTGAAAATTATCAATTTATGGGTGCGCACTGAATTTCTGCTTGCAATAGGTACAGGGTGAGTCATGAATAACAAAAACCCAGTTTTCTCCACTATGCCTGTAAAATATTCAGTCCATTGATCCCTAAAATAATTAAAAGCAAGACATGACTCTTCTCGTTTTCATGGAAAGAAAATGTAGTGGCGTTTTTGAAGGAACATGAATTTTTGAGATTTGTGAACCACCCTGTCCTGTATGTAGAAGTTCAGTACACACTGCTCGATAATTTTTACTGATTAGTCTTTTACAAACAGTTTCGCAAAATCACTTTGAATAACGGAAATAGTGAGGGGCGAAGATCCAACCATTGAACCCCCATATCTTTAAAAATAATCGGCCTTTACCCCGATACCACCACAGAATAGGCGCTTTGTAGACATGCTCCTAGCGCTGTTTTGGAGCTGATAAAAATGGACCATTGTTAACAATGTCAACATCACAGAAAAAACATTGCAACACAGCAATGGCGTCCAGTAAAAACGATAATGAACGGTAACTGCAGACTACTGGACGCGAATTAAGAAGCCGATAGCAATAAATGAGAAGTATTCATGTGCTCTTTCACTACATCTCTTGTGTGTTTATTTCGGAAGTAGCATGCTTCAAGTGAGCGAGAGAAAACGCTCATGTGGCAGTCAGTAAGCAAATTTTGTCTATTTTGTCTTTTTTCCCTAATTCCCAAAATTGTGGCCGTAATGAGTGTTTGAAAAATATTTTTGTGACGTCACAAATATACTAAAAACAGCACTGTTGGATATAAAACTCAAAAAACTGTTACAGTGGCATCACTATTTGAAAAAGATAGACATGAAAACTTCACTGAAGTTTCCCTGCTGTTAACTATCAACTCTTTGGAAAAAAAATCGAAAAAAACCTTTGTAACCAATGGATACCTATCCAGGTGTCTAAAAAGTATCGTATTCCGAGTCCAGAGCGATGGTGACATGAAATCTACTCAAGAATACGATAAGAATATTTAAAAAAATGGTGACGTTTATTTTTGGAAATATGGGGGGTCAAGGTGTAGGTAGAGGACTTTGCTCCCCTCTATTTTCGTAAGTCAAAATGATTTTGGGGAATTATTTGTGATATAATAATTAGTGAAAATTATCAACACTGCACTGAACTTCTATTTGATATACAAGGTGATTCATAAATGTCAAGAATTCATTTTCCTCCAAAAACGTCAATAAAATTTTATCTATGGCAACAAGAAGATTCATATCTTATTCTCAATTATTTGGGGAACCAATGGAATATTTTAGATATAATAATTGTAGAATGCTGGATTTTTGTGATTCATGACTCACCCTGTATCGTGAACAGGTGAACTGCACACCCACCATGGTTGATAATTTCCACTGATAAGTCTATGACAAACAGTTCATCAAAACCACTTTGAATATTGAAAATAGAGGGGGAAGAAGTTCCACCCTTTTGCCCCCCCCCCCCCCCCCCCCACACCCCCCATATCTTCAAAAATAAACGTAACTAATTATTTTCAACATTTTTCTTGTGTTCTTGGGTAGAATTCGTCATTACACTTCCCTGTGCAAAATGCCAATAACCTCAAAGTACCTATTGACGGTTCACACCCTGTGATCGACACTGAGTGCTTTCCACCTAGCTCCAAGTTTGGTACACCTTCCATTTGCGCACGTGCGGGTTCCAAACGGTGCTTTCCATCTACATGTTCTCACCTGGTTTTGTGCCGTCCTGTGGATCACCTAAAATTTTGTGCCATCGAAAGGCACACTGGAAACGGATGCGAAAAATGACGTACCGTCAGCTGTAATCCATCACTCCGTTGTCATATGTCTCTCGCTGAGTCGTTTCATCCATGCATCCATGTTTTATTTTATTTATCTGCAGGGATAACGTACGATCGATTAAGATTTACGCTGCCATTTCTTTATTTCTGAATGCCATAGTCGTAGTCATCTTTCGCCTCCAGATCAGAGATGTCGCGTCGGTCAACGATGCCGGTGTTTTCCATCTAGTGTACCCAATCGTGGAACATGTTCCGTCTGGTGGTATTTGTACCGTCTAGGTGGAAAGCACCTATTGTTACCAATCTGTGTGACATAAAAGAGAGGGCAATTGAAAAACAACCAACTTATATGGCCAAAAATTGAATATCCCCAAGGTTTGAAACTTTGCTAAAGCTTAACCATGGCTTAGCTAAGTTTTGCCTTAGCTAAATCGGTGCAGTGAACTCATGGTCCTTGGGTGAACCTTAACTTAAGCCGAGCTTACTAAAGTAGAGATTTAAGGGTAAGCGGTGCAGTTGGGCCTAAGAAAACATGGTGTGCAATAAAATGGTGTATCTCCCCTAAAACTCAAGATACTGAAGCGAAACTAAAACGATTGTGTTGAGAAAAGGCGAGGCTTGAATTTGGTTCTCAATATGATTCGACGATGGTGGTAGTGGTTTCTACAGGTGTTCCAAACTTTCGAAAAAACATTCCTCTATTGAAACACCCAGTATGCGGGCCAAATTGAATATTTTTTAAAGACGGGCATATTGGTAACATTCTACAAGATTGAACTTACATCCTGTAATAAAGACCATCGAAATCGGCTAGATCCCCCTGCCCTACCTAACAAATAGGCAATTAAAGCAGGCCGTGCAATAAAATAATGCATCTTCCCAAAAAATTACGATATTGAAACAAAACCAAAACGAATGTGTTGAAGAAAGTCAAGGCTTGAATCTAGTCTTTAATATAGCCTGCTGTTGCTGCTGGTAATTCCCACAGGGTGCCTCGAACTTGCAGTATAAAAAACACCTTTATTGCAACACTCAGTATACAGTCAAAGCTGAGTGCTAACTAAAGATGAGCAAAGCTGTGACATTCTTAAAGAATGAGGCTGCAATCTGACGGAAAGATCATCGAAATCGGATGGGTAGTTCCGGCAAAAAAAGGCGTCAAACTCAGGGCAATTTTTTAGTGGTGCGTTAATTTTGTGGATCAGTGTATATTGACATGCTTGGTATCGTTTCTTACTAAATTCCACCTTCTGATTCCAAATCTGCTGTTGGAAATACGATACGAGCAGGTTTAAACTAAATAGTTGGCGAGAAGAACAGGTTTTTAACGTCCATTTTTATGACATCCTTTAATTTAGGCCTAATTTTTCAGGATCAAAATCCTCCTCACAATCATTAGTTTCAAGTATTTACAACATAAAAATCATGCACTCAATGCGTCTTTGGTTTTGGAACCTTGGGCCCAAATTAGGGCATGTCAAAATAGTGGATCCAAAAAAACTGCTTTTTCTCGCACAACTAGTTCAAACCTGCTCATATCGTATTTCCAACATCAGATTTGGATTTAGAAGGTGAGAATTAGTAAGAAACGATACCAAGCACGTCAATATAAACTGCTCAACAACTGGAATGACGGTATCGAAAATTTTGCCCTTTTTCAAAATGACGTAACTTTGGATTGACAGAACCGATTTTGAATTTGTTTTTACAGTTCTTTAGAAATATCTTTCGGCAATCCATCCCATTGACAAGATTAGATTTCTGATTTCAATTACTTTTTTTACAGGGTGGAATGTAAAACATTGCAAAACTGTGCCAAGTTCGACCAATCCCCGTTTCTGTGAAAAAATTGGTTTTAGATTTCTAATGAATTATTCATGAAACCTGATGTCTAATCTCGAAACGGTTTTTGAATTTTTCAGATCAGAAGTCCAACAATGACGATATGATTTTTTTACTTTCTCAGCCCACCACCCAACGAGGAGGGGAAGTATGTATTGTGAAAGCGATAAAAATTGTTCTCGAGATTTCGACGGATATATCCGTTTTGAGGTCCCCTATGACGATTGGGACTATTTCCAACGTGTAAATCCATCTTCAAAATCGTCACGGTTCAGGTTTCCCGACGGTAGTTTTTTGAAAATGGAATTTGCACATTCCGTGAATTTGAATAAACTGCAGTGCAAACTTCGACATGCGATGAGCCCCACGAAATATCCATTTTAGGTGTAAACATGCTGGGACTACAAGTTTGAGAAAAGATTGAATTAATTTTTAGAGAACAAATTTTCGAAATCGGACCGACGGTTTTCGAGTTTTCCTCTTTGGAAAAACTACAAATTGTCAAACTTTTTATCCCGTTTACAGATTTTGTTGGGTCGGGAAAGTAAAAAAAATCATATCGTCATTGTTAGACATCTTATCTGGAAAATTCAAAAACCGTTTTGAGACATCAGGCTTCATGAATAATTCAATAGAATTCGAAAAAAAAAATCACAGAAACAGGGATCGGTGGAACTTAGCATAATTTTGCAATGTTTTACATTCCACCCTGTGAATAAAGAAATTGGAATTGGAAACCACATCTCGACAATGGGATGGATTGCTGAAAAATGGATCTAAAAAACTGTGAAAACAAATTCAAAATCGGTTGTGTCAATCCAAAGTTACGTCATTTTGAAAAAGGGCAAAATTTTCGATACCGTCATTCCAGTTGTTGAGCAGTTTAGATCCTAACTTAGCAAACAATAGAAAATCGAGGGAACAACCTTAAAAAGTCCCCCCAGGGCCCCTTGGTTGAAAATGGGGGGTGAGTAAACATTCCAAAAATTCTGTAACAAATCACAGAATTTAAAAAATGATGGATTTGGCTTCTCTAATGAAGGACAAGTAAATTACTCCAAGGGCCTCAAAAAAATACCCCCTCAGCCTCTCTGGGTAAAAAGCCAGGATACCTCCCACCTTCAAAAATTTTCATTTCAATCGTAGAACAGGAAAATTGCTAGTGTCTGCCTTTTACACGGAATGCACAATTGTTCAAGAAAATTGATTATTTAGCTCAAAAATGATTGGACCGTTCTCCAAGAAATCAATAGGCTACTGACCATTGGTGCCATTTTGAGATTTCACCATGATCGGGCTATCATGTACACATCAGTAAACTCGATTTAAGAAGAAAAATTTAACTTTTTCCACGCGTCTATTTGTTACAGCGATTTCAAAATTCCGCGTGACGTCATAATCTCTTTCATAAGCGCTGCGCGTGGAACGAACACAGCATGCGAGTGTCGCAGTGAGAGGAGCAGGGATGGAGATGTGAGGCAGGGACGTCAGCAGCGTTATATTTTAATTTTTTTAAGGCACTTAGAATTGAGATATCTCGCTGCGGTTTGCGCCATAAATCATATAAAAAATTACAGTTTCATTCAAAAAAATAAAAAAAATCAAGGTCACTAGCCTATTGTGTATGGTTCTAGAAGCCATGAGCGCATTTAGTGCATGATTTTCATGTTCCAAATACTTGAAACTAATGATCCTCATAAGGATTTTGATCGCTGAAACCTTGGTCCCAAATTAAGGCATGCTAAAAAGTGGGCCCAAAAAACCTGTCTTTTTCTTGCATAACTAGTTCAAACCTGCTCGTGTTGTAATTTAAACGCCAGATTCGTATTCAGAATGCGGGATTTAGTAAGAAACGAAATCACGCACGTCAATATGCGTCTTAATTTAGCAGAAAATGAAAGTCGTGGAAACAACCCTAAATAGTCCCTCCAGCCCCCACAGTTGAAATTGGGGGGTGAATAAACACCCCAAAAATTTCGGAATAAATCACAGAATTAAAAAAAAGATGGATTTGGCTTCTCTACTGAAAAACAAGTAAATCACCCAGAGGGCCCCAAAAAACCCCCTCAGCCCACCCCTGGATGAAATCCCAGAATGCCTCCCACCCTCAAAAATTTTCGTTTTTATCGTAGAACACGAAAATAACTTGACCCTGGCTTTTACTCGAAATGCACGATTTATCAGCTAATCCGCTGGACTATCATTATTGGGGGGCCCATTGTACCTCTCTCCCAGACCAGCCGGACTCACCGAGCCGCAATCTGGTGCCTGGATGTTTGATGGTCGGTCCATCCAAGCACTGGGGCCGGCAAGCGCACGGTTGACTTTGACTCCGTCTTTCACTCCCGGACCGCAGGTGCGGATGTCCGATACATCCTCGCCCTCTGCGCCGGTGTTCCTAACTTCGTCTGCCCCCCGACCACGCTGCCGGTTATACTCTACACATTGCCGTATCGCCGGCTGGAGGCATGTATGTATATTCTGGGGGTTTGCCTAAGACCACCCGAGGAGGAGTTCCAAACCGGCTTCGAATCAGATGAAAGACACCTATGCCCGATTGCACAAACGTGGTATTAAATATTTAGTTCGGTATCAAATCGTTTAATACCGGACTAAACAACAAAATGGAGTGCAGAAACAAAAAATCTGACATGGGATCAAAATTTGGTACCGAACTATTCTGATACCGCACCAAACGCCGATTACGCCCATTTTGGATTGCACAAAGGATTTGATACCAAACTAAACAAATTAATACCGCATCAAATCTGATATCACCTCGACCCCGGTATTAAATTGACAGAATGACAGATCGTTGGAAATTCGATCGTTTCAGGGTGATCCGTGCGTTTGATTCGGCATAAAATCACTGCAAGTGCATATAATAGCAGGTTGTATGTGCATACAAGCTATAGACCGAAGAAGTGTGACGTCACAACATGGCAACATGGCCGGCGGTTGACATTTTCTGAAGGCCAACGTCAAACGTGACATGACCGTGAGATGCACGGCACGTGGCATGCACTTGACGTTTCTCTGTTTGTGTTTGTCAAATTTTTGCGAAGGTACATAACGGAAATGGATATAACAAAAAAGATTCATATTTTGGGCTATATCAGGTGGAGGAATCAAACTATATTGCTATAAACTAAAAACTGCTAACTATAAACTGCGATCCATTGCTCTTTGCCTCTGAGCATCTCATGAACGAGATTGTCGACGGCGATTCTCCTGCCCAGTTTTTCTTCGAGGTCTTCTCGCTGCCTTGATGGACCGTTACAATGAAAACGAGCGTGTTCCGCGTTGTCCTGACGCTGAGGCTTTTGAAGCTCCCCAGTATTTCTTTCATCCAACATTGAACCAAGGCGTTCCACTGCCGTTGCCACTGCTCGACGAACTGCTCTCTGGCCTTGTTTCTGCTTTCTGGTTTGCTGATGGGCACTCCTAGGCTTGTTTCCTCTAATCGCAAGCATCAGGGCGAAGGGTGGGATACCCGAGAGCGCTCGTGCTGCATCATGCGGAACCGTTCTGCACTGGTGATTCTGAGTGCAGCTTTGCGCAGCTCTCTGTCAATGAGTTGGGCTATGTCTGGCCTTTTTGCAGCCAAGTCCGCCTGTATGACGCTGGCTGTCTCTTAGGCTGGCAATTTCAGCAATGCTCACTGCCATTTTGCACTGACTTTTGTGACTTTTGTTGTGAACCTCCAGAAAATGTCATGCCAAACACAACCAAACATAGAAACGTCACGTTCATGATCCGTGCGTTCATTTGACGTTGGCCTCCAGAAAATGTCAACCGCCGGCCATGTTGCCATGTTGTGACGTCATCACTTCTCCGGTCTATTATTTGTGCATTTTCATTCAAAAATTGTTTTCACCGAGGTTTTCACAAAATGTATTTGACACACACAGATAATGTGCGTGCCAACCCAAAATAACATTTGAAGTTGGTTGGTCGTGTGGTTAGGCTCTTGCCTTCGCATGCGGGTGGTACCGTGATCGAATCCTGTCGAGAACAATTTTTTTTTCAACCATTTTACCTTTGAATTTAAGAATAATGTCAGATTTCCAATTTTTCATATCAGAACAATAAACTTGAGAAGTGTAGCCCTTATATTTCACGTTAAAGCAAAAAAAAATTGGCTTGCTGCTGATGAGGTTCGAGCTTGGATCCTTGGCATCGGAAATCAAACCCTTCATCACCATGCTACGACGGCTTTATTTTCAATTGCCAGCCGCATGAAGTCAATATGTCGATCGCCTCGATGCTTTTTGTGGCTCGTTTACACTTGGTCCGGGGTTAGTTGATCTTGGATCTAATTTTGCTTCCTGCAATGCGATTACGATTTAATACCGCACCAAAATTTGATGCGGTACTACAAAGTTCGGTATCAATTTTTTTTTTGTGCAATCGGGCACTAGTCACCCATCCAACTCTTGGCAGCGGCCAACGTTGCTGCAGTCGAGTTATCACCCGACTGGAGCGGCCTACTACACGCTACGCTCTCCTCCTCCCCAAAATGGAATCCAGAATCCAGCAGGCCGACTGGGTTGTATTACATCTTTGAAATCTTTGTATGGTCTTGTTTATGACGCCATTGTTTGGCTCGTTCTGCCGGAGCAACTGCCCTTTCTCATACCAATATTGATGGACTCCAGAGGGTGATGGTCACGTTTTACTGTCGTCAGCCCAGGACTAATTTAATGCTGAAATGCTGCTGTAAACAGGAACCACGCACGTTGATGATGTGCTGTCGAGAACTGGAGTTGATTGATTTAATTTGTTTCCCTTATTTATCTACCATCTGTTGTGTCTTGTGTTCGACCGACACAAAATGTCCTGCACATAGGTACCTACATGAATTTAGAGTTTTCTCCCTACGTAGTAGTTCTAATTCCACTTACCAGGATAAAATAGAAAGCTAAGCTAATCCAATTCAGATGTGGTAGAACTGATCGCTCCTTTATGATGGAAGCGGCAAAATTCTGATGATTTATACACGTTTTGGGAGAAGTCACACACAGATGGCGAGATTGGCGAGAACCGCGCTGAGTCGTGAGTAATTACATGTTGTAATTTAAATAATTAAAAAAGTTTTTTTTGTATGTTTTCATGTACGAGTATGAGCATAAAAATGTTGACGTTTACAAAGTCAACCTTATAAGACCTAGGAAAATTGAAACAGCAGGGAGCAAAGGTCAAAGTTGTTTGCTTAAATTTTAATAACGGATGTTACATTTTAGAGGAGACGGCATGAAAAATCACGGTGGTGGTGGTGTTGTTCTTCACCGCGTTGAGAGCTCATTTTTTGATCCTTAGACATGACATGAGAAAACACCAAAGATCTACCATGTCTTGATTGTTTTGCAAATTACATCAATAACGACAAGAAATTGAAATCATAAATTTTACGATATAAGGGCGAGAAGAGGGATGATGAAGTAGATTATTCTTTTTTGAGTGGAGTTGGTCATAAGTTCCCGTTTTAATCAACTAATCAAAGAGGGACATTTTGCAAAGATGACCTTGTGGAAAAGGAGGAGGGACTTGAGAGTCGAGAGATAACCGCGCTGCCAGCGCGACGTGCAGTATCTCTACTTTGTCAAAGCTCATTAGCGTCCAACCCTGGCTGACTCCTTTTAGGAGCACACCAGCAATAATAAAAAGAAAATAATTGCTGTATAATTCGACAACATAAGGCGCAACTTTGTTCTTTTTCTTTAAGGGCATATCTCTCGTTTTTAACTTAGGCAACATCATCGAGCGAAAACGTTGCGACGCCCGCAATTCATTCAATAGAAAATAAAATATTAAAGACACGTTCCGGCGTTCGAGTGAGAGTCAATAAGATTGTTACATATCAGCGGCAGCGGGGGTTGATAAATGAGTTCAAACCGGAAATTTTCGCCCAGAATTCTGAAGAGAAGCCGAAGTGGATGCTCCGGTGAATTACGGTGGAGGAGCTATCTCGAATCCTTTTCAGGATGAGGGATACATTTAGGTAATAACTCGCGATTTAATGCAGTGGAAATGTTTGGGGGATAATTGAACTATTAATTCTAATTGATGTTGAAATCTATGGCCTCTTCAATTTGATTTGAAATACTAGCATGAATATAATAGACTAATTATGATGACATTCGGGTGGGTGGATACCTAATAGCAGTTGAAATTACATTCAAACAAAATATGAAACTATAACACCTTATAGTCGATTGGGAGCCAGTTTATCAAAGCGCAATCAACTTTGTCCAAAAAATAGTCCAGGAGCATAATGTACAAATTCCGAAGGAATTTAAGTGAAGGATAATGGTGACCATGTTATGTAGGATACATTCCTTGTTCCTTGAATGGTTAGGAACTACACTTTACAGAAAAAACTTCGTAAAAAGTATCGTATTCTTACGAGTTGCGAAGATCTAGTGCATTCGAGAACATACGAGTAGGTTTGGACCATTGGATTTATGACTGGAGATCACAGTGACCGAATAGAATAGAAACGGGGTGAAGGATGGAAAACAGTTGAGAAATAATATCTCACGAAATACATGAGTTGGATTATTGCAAATCATAAGATAGGTTCCCGAGTGGATGCAAATTGAAGTGTTTCGGGTGTTTCTCTGAAAAATGTTGACATATTCTTTCCCGACACCGCCCCACTATTGGAAGAGAAAGTTTTGGCAAGTGACACGACCATTTTTTTTTGTCAACAAATGTGCATTTTGAAAAGAGGCCAAAAAAATGTCAGACAATAAGGTGGCACGAAGCATGGGAATATGTCAGTATGACGGATGTCAACCGCTAAGAATTGTCAAGCTCTGACATTTGCCAAAATCTAAAAAAAAAACAGTATAGGCTGTCTGATTTCTACATGATTCTAGCGGGCTGCAGGCCGCGATCAGCCGATGGTGACCAGAAAGACAGCCCACTCGAATCATGTAGAAATCAAACAGCCTATACCTACCTACTTTGTGCTAACATATATACCGTTCACTCTTTATTTCCAGGAGAATGACTTTTTGGATCAAAAATAAAGTGACAAGCTGGAGCGCTGGGAGGATACGGCTGATGGCCGCTGATAGTTTAGCTTCATAACTTTGCAGGTGTCATCATCAGTCGTAGCGTAGCCATAGCCCCCCCAGCTTGTTACTTTATTTTTTATTCAAAAAGTAATTCTACTGAATTTAAAACGTGAACGGCGTATAAGATAATGCTTCTGTCACAATGGTGTCTAAGGATTAGTATTTCATTTGGAGTTGAACTTTCGTTCAGTAAACTTGGTTTTATCACTGCGGAGACTAAACCAAGAGCGGAGACATATTTATTGTTGCTACTTACAATTATGTATTAAATCTATGGCATCTAAACATATTTTTACTGAAATACTGAGCCTAGTAATAAGTTTGTAGAACAATGTAATGAACAACAATTTTCTTTTTGTGTGCAGAGTGGGAGGTGGGCCACGGTGGCATCTCACGGAATATGGAGGTGGAGGTCCGCGAGGATACTCCGGCGGAATCCCGATCGGGAGACCCCACCGCACTGCTGGTCAACAACACACCTACATACCCAATGTCAGGTAAATAACGACTTCCATGTATAATGTATCAAAAGGAGAAAGGAAGATAGTCTGGGGGTTATGCATGGCTCGGACATTGATGTTAAAATGTTAACGTAAAGTCATGGCGATGGTATTGTCAGCAGGGATACGTTGCAAGCATGGTCACAATGATGGTAACATAATAAGTCATATGTCTTCGAATTGAGCACGCAATTTCATCAGCGGTGCCAGTCAAACTGGAATAATATGCCCAAATCACAAGCGTCAAGTGCATTATAACTGTCATCAGCCGTTTTAACTGCACACGACTTCCTACAGTAATTATAAATGTCTCCATCAACTTCAAAATCTCGGCATTCATTTTACAACAACAAACACACATCCTTGACAAACACAAAGTACTAGTAGACACAAACTTCAGACCGGTAAACTCGAAAATCAGAGAGTACTGACAGTAGCAGGTAGCTGTCAAGGTCACATTCAACTGCGGCCCATACCGTGGATGTAGCGAACAGCTGAATTTGAGTTTTTGAATTTCCGAGGTTCTATTGGTGAATATTTAGAAGCGATGTCAAGATTCAAGACAAGGCAAGATGGCTGCACGATCAATTTGCGATAGTAGATACTACCAACCTAGTGTCTCCAAACTCTTGGTTATTTTTCAGTGTTCTGAAAAGTGCGAAGTGCTGTTAACTTCGTCTTAGGTGCTCTTACAGTTCGCATTAGAAAGTAGCAACATTACCATTGACACTAACATGATTGTGAATGTCAGTATGTTAAGCTCGTTGCTCTGAATTCTAACATCACCATTATAGTAGGTTCACTTCTACTGTGATCCTAGTTGACTTGCCGCCTTTTCACCTGGTGTGAAACTGGCTTCTACAAAAGTAAAGTTATGTTTCTTATCGAATTGATATTAAAATCTTGGAAAACCGATCTTGTCATACGTGGAAGTGCGACTAGAGGGGCGCAGAGCTGTGTTGCGGTCATTTAGACACCAAAACCGCACGGGGCCGCCTTCAATCTAGGTCATCTTGACGGTGGCTATTCAAGGCCGGCAAAAACTCGTCCCGCCAAGCCCCAGAACGAAAGAAAATTGCAAATTGAAGGTACTCTTATCAATTCCGGTCCGATACGCAACTTTGAGCGGCTGGGTTTTTGAAATTTGGTCAAAAATATGTCAAAAGATGTCTCCTTTGGAATAAAAATCGACGGGCCCAAGAATTTTCCCAAACTTCACCTGGCAAAGATTCATTCAGGGTGGCTCGTTTTCATTGAAACACCCTGTATAACTATCAAAGCTGATATGATGAACAGTTCTTTCAACGTTGTTCGACACTCGAGCGCTGTGTCATTTCAGACCCTCGGCCTGTTTTACAGCACTCGGCTTCGTCTTGTTCTTATATTAGCAAACACGGCCTCAGGCCTGGAAACTGAGCATTTACTTTTACTCCACCTTTTACTAAAAGTTGCTAAGAGAAATTTGCTTAGTAACTCCTAGTAAAAGGTGAAGTAGCAGCAAAATACTTCTTCTAATGATACGACCCATTGTATTTATTTGAATAAGTCATGGAATTGCTCCTTGAAATTAATCACATAAGTTGGGAATCACCCTGTACCTACTAAGGACCTATTCCCATTATTTACGTAGTGCGAAGAGCAAACTTTTGTTTGTGATATATATTTATCGATCCGTTTGAATCGTTCTCACAATGGAATTCTGAATATTCTGACCCGAATTCTTGGAATGAAATAATTAGTTTCTGTAATTTGCATCGACCAGGCACATATTGCAATACAGTGTTGGCGGACATCCCCACACGTGAATTTCCGCTGTGACATTTCCGACGCTCTAACCAATGGCCCCGATCGACATCATGAAATCCTTGGGGTTCTGATGTACGGACTGGCTCAACTTGATCCTCGCAGGTCACAACTTAATTCCCAGGAAGAAAATTAATGAAACGTTATTTCCTTGAGTGGCTTTACTTTCATTTGCTCTTCTAGTGAAATGTATCGAAGGAAGCGAAGCCAGCCAACGACATGTGCTTTACGCCACACAATGGCAAACAAACTTCAGTTCTGTGGTGGTTCTTAAAATATAAATTTCGTTTTGTATATCCACACGGGAAACATCTAGGTATGCAATGTGTGTTATAGGTTATAGCTGGTATTGAGTTCCTTGTTAATGTTAGTTTATTTTTAGTAAACTACCTCTGTAGGTACAGTTTGCGCCTTCACATTAACCCTTCAACAGACGCGTGCAATTCTGAGACATAATGATTGGCGCGTATTGTTTGTCAGCCCCAAAAGCGTAAATAAAAAATAAAGTTGCAGTGGTAAACATGAAAAATCACAAGCATATGGCATTTCTGTATGCACAAATGACATTTGCACATATTGGCACATATTGGGTGTTAGACCGGGAGATAGCGACAGATTTTCGGACGTGATTTTAGGCAGTATGCTTTTTGCAGGATATCATAAAATGCGTATTCCGATGATATTGAAGGATAAATCAAAGCAGAGTCATCCCGGGTCCTTCATGTATTAAAATTCGTTAACATTTGTTCGCAAAATGTTGACTAAAATGTTTGTACTAAAATAAAATTCAACGATAAAGCTACCTGCAAGATGGTAGGCATACCGTTTGCGTGAGTCCAACAGGTTGGCACAGCCAGGTGAATTTGCATTGAAAAAATGATTTTTTCCGCGATTCTGAACAGGCTGCCATTGAGAGTTATTAATTGTTATACTATGCAACGGCTAAAATGAACAAAAAATACTGTTTGCGCATGTCCAAATACACTTTATATTGAAAATATTCTGCACACTTATTGAATTATTTTCCGTCATTTAAATATAAAGTGTACTTAGACATGCGCAAACGGTATGCTTTTTTTATTTTAGCCGTTGCATAGTATAACGAATGATAACTCTCAATGGCAGCCTGTTCAGAATCGCGGAAAAATGAATTTTTTAAATGCAAATTCACCTGGCTGTGCCAACCTGTTGGACTCACGTAAACGGTATGCCTATCATTTTGCAGGTAGCTTTTTCGTTGAATTTTATTTTAGTACGCATGGCAGCCTGAGTGAAAAAAAATCACATCAAAACGCTCATTTTGCGAACGAATGTTAACTAATTTTGATACATGAAGGATCCGGGATGACTCTGATTTATCCTCCAATATCATCGGAATACGCATTTAATGATACCCTTCAAAAGGCATACTGCCTAAAATCACGTCCGAAAATCTGTCGCTATCTCCCGGTCTATGTGTTTTCTGTTCAGTTCGAGAATGGAGAACACGAATATGAGGCTTGAAAAAATTACGACTCAAAGTTACCAAGTGGCTGAATTTAGGACACTAAATTAAATTTAGTAAATTGAAAACCTATCCTATTTTGACATTTTGTTATCACGAACATGTGCTCGTGATAATAATAATAATAATAATAATATTAGTGTAGGTAGGTAGCTGTGAACATGGTCCGGGACTCTTATGTCGCGATTGAATGCTTTCCAAAATCGTCACCAGTTCTTGTCATATTCCTTCTTATATTGAAAAGAAATCTCTCTTCACTGGAAAACAAACACCGAAGTGGTAAAAACTACACCATTTCCAGCTGTATTCCAGAAAATATCAATTGTCTTTTAGAAAGCGTCATTTGTAGTTCGGAATTCGTCATTGTATTTTCAAGAAAATCCATTTTCACGTCCTTACTTTTGGAACGATTCATCTTTCTTTTCAACGTTTAGAATGTTCGATAGCTCAATCTTTACGATATAAAACCTTACAAACAAAATCAAATCGGTCGCGTCAAAAAAAAAGATATACCTTTCCGAAAGTAGGCACGTGAAAAAGGGATTTTCTTGAATCCAACTGACGGATTCTGAACTCCAAATGACGCTTTCTAAAAAGACAATTGATGATTTCTAAAATACAGCTGGAAATGGTACACAGTAGAAAGTCATTGTATCTCCCATCAAACTTTGATCGGTTAACGCGCAACCAGACAACAAACTGTCTTTGTAATTTTGAAGTGAGGTAAGAGAGCAGGAACGCTCTACCATCCTACAGATTCGTATTCGATCGTAGTCTCACAGATCGATTTTTCGTCTGAGGCAGTTGAAAAAGTAAGATAAAGGCGCTAACTTGCCCTTGTTTCCCAGAGAAATTCTACTAGAAGTGTATCGTCGTCTCACAGACTAAGCGCGACTACTGAAAGGTTAATAAGATGTGTTTATACGCAGTTAAGTTTAGTTGTAATTAGTTATCGCTCGAATTTGAGACTGCCGTTTCTGTTACATTATTGAAAAGGACACGTGGTATGTTATTGTATTGTCAAAATAATACACCCTTAGGTGCTGTTCACGACCAGTTAGCGTACGTAAATTACGTAAACGACGTAGAACGAACGCGCAACAAAACAACTGACGCTTGACGCTTTTTTTTAACTTATAAAAAACGCAAGAGAGTGGTTCATTAGTTGTTTTTTTCAATCGTTTATTCAACGTCGGCCTATTTCCGCAACGAAGCCCAACACCGACGCCGGTGAATGTTTTCCTTCACTATACCGGAAATTCTGCCGAACCCCTGTGTGTTCCCCTGTGTATATTACGTGCTATGCAACACACTATGCATTTAGCAAGCATTCCAACTGAATCAAGGAGCTTGTTTTGAGCTTCACAGTGGGACTCGAACCCACGACCTCTGATGTCGTGGGTTCGCCCGCCCTAGTCGAACGCCCTAACCACCACACCACAAGCTCCTCAGGGTTATTAGTTGTCAAAAGAATGATCAGTGTCAAAAACAAGACTTTGTTTTCTTCCCCGTTCTTGTTACGTCGATCATGTAATTCAAGTATATACGTTACTATTCATAACTGGTTGTGAACAGCGCTTTATTCTGTTATGAATAAAAAGAATTCGGCGTCACATTAAAGAATAAAATGCAATCAAGCGCATAATATTATCGGTGTAATGGTGCAGTTAGGAAGTTATGTATGACGTTTTATTGTCACATAAATTTCTAAATGTGCTGAGATAGATGCAGATGGAAATATCCAGATAAAGTCGATTTAATAGTACCGTATGATCAAAAACTTTCCTCCTCTAGGTAGGCTGTGGTCTGGTCATTGGCAGGCAAACGAGGCTGATTTTGGCCAGGCCACAGCCTGCCTAGAGGAGGAAATTTTTTTGATCATACGGTATATTACATACCGAGGTGGAAAGCGTCTCATTACAGCCACGAAATTCAATATATTACCGAGGTGCTTTACTCCGTGGTATGTATAGGACTTTATTTGTAATGATCCAGTTTGAACGCAAATAATTGGCTTTATACACAGATGGCATGGCATTCATCTAGGAATATTGATTTTTTCTCCGAATTCAACGAAATTGAGAGCCAAAAAGACTTCCCCAAGTACTTTTTCCACGATTAGTCAAATAGTAGGGATGATATTTGTAATGTAAGTGAATGACGGTTGAAGTGAAGTCGAAAACAGCTCAAGACAAAAATTTAACATTTAAATTTTTTTATTATTCAGCTCAATTGGACGGTTCAATATAAAGTGTGGCCTCCTCGACTAGTCACCAACGCTCTGCATCGATTTGGCATACTTAATGCCAAATGGTCGAGATCTTCTTGTGGGGTCTCTTCCCAAGCTTGTCGTAAGGCCTCGAACAGTTGTAGATGGTCCTGATATTCGGCGTCACCCCGCAGTTTGGTACGAATGTTATCCATACCAGTACCTTCACTTTGAGATATGGAGCCATCGCCGAATCCCATGCAGGGCTTCAGGGCGGCGGGTTGTCTACTTACCAGGGGCAATTTCCAAAAATCACGCTATTCATTCGATTTGGACGCTGATTTTTGGTTGGATCATGGTATTAGTGTTAGTAAGAGTGAATCTCACAGAACTATCATGCAGTAACCGTTTGACATGCCTGACCAGGTTGCCTGCTGGTCCAGGGGCAGGTAATGCCAAATTAGCGCGAATAAAAATATACCTTTCGACCTGCGCTTCTAGCCCAGAAATTATAGTTTTTGGGGTGAAACAAATTCGTAGAAGCAATTTTATGACTGTTTTGAATTGGGAATTTGATGCTCCGCAACTCGTCTTAAATCCTCAAAAATCTCCTTGTAGGTTTTTTTTCTGCATGAGGTTAATGAGGCAAAGACCAAAGAAGTTAATTGTGCTATTTACACTCTGACAAAGAGTTGCACCAATGATTTTTTGTAGCTCATTAAATTGTGAACAATTTGATACATCAACAGTCTCTCTACAACATATGGTTCTCAAAATAGAGCATCTGAAAGTAAGAGCATTTTTCGTAACAGCGTCGTGCAGTTTGCTCTGAAAACTGTTACCGTAGAGACAAAACAAGTGAGTATGCCTTCACGTGCGTGAGTCTCAGTAGCGCATTTTCTCAAAGAGGCATATTGTGAACGTAAAGAAATTTGGTTGAAGGAGAAACACCATTCCTTGCCCACTTTCTTCATTTGAAACTCATTGTGATATTTTGTTATCAGAATGGAGTACTTGCCAACTAAATAGATTTGAATAAAAATTCTTTCACTCATCAATATTTTTTTGTTTGAGGGCGGGAGCTGGGAGCGGCGACTAATCAAAAGTGGCCTATCTCTTCCCATTTTTAGTCAGCTATCTATATAGCGGAACAATTAGATCGCCATGTCTTCAAGGTTATGTTTTACATTTATCTCTCACTTTGGGGGCGGCGTGTGGGAGCGGCAGAGTTTGGCTAAGAAATTTTTCCACAGTTTGAGTTGGGAGTTTCTGAATGTTTGAGGTAACATTAAAATGTAAATCAGTGGAAATTATTGGAAGTTGCACTTTTTTTCTTTTGGGGGTGGAAGTTGGAGGCGGCGTCATATCAAAAGTAGCCTATTCTTTCCCATTTTTAGTAAGCTATCTATATAGCGAAAGAATTAGATCGTTATGTCTTCGGGTTTATGTTTTTCATTCATCTCTCACTTTGATGGCAGCGTATGGGGGCGGCAGCATTCAGCAAAGTAACTGTTGCACAGTTTGAGTTGGAAGTTACTAAATGTAAGGGAAATATGACAATTAGTGAAAATTGTGAAAGTTGCATTTTTTGCTTGGAGGCGGCAGCTGGAGGCGGCGGCTAATTAAAGTGGCCTATCTTTTTCCAATTTCAGTCAGCTATCAATATAGTGAAAGAATTAGATCGCTATGTCTTCAGGTTCATGTTTTTCATTTATCTCTTACTTTGGGGGCGGCGTGTGAGAGCGGCAGCGTTCGGCTGAGCAAATGTTGCACAATTTGAGTTGGCAGTTCCTAAATGTTAAAGGGAACATCTTAATCAGTAACATTTGTGAAAGTTGCACTTTTTATCGTTTGGGGGCGGAATCTGGGGGCGGCGACTAACCAAAAGTAGCCTATCCTTTCCCATTTTTAGTCAGCTATTTATATACCGATAGAATCAGATCGCTATGTCTTCGGGTTTATGTTTTTCATCCATCTCTCACTTTGATGGCAGCGTATGGGGGCGGCAGCATTCGGCAAAGTAACTGTTGCACAGTTTGAGTTGGAAGTTACTAAATGTAAGGGAAATATGACAATCAGTGAAAATTGTGAAAGTTGCATTTTTTTACTTGGAGGCGGCAGCTGGAGGCGGCGGCTAATTAAAAGTGGCCTATCTTTTTCCAATTTCAGTCAGCTATTAATATAGTGAAAGAATTAGATCGTTATGTCTTCAGGTTCATGTTTTTCATTTATCTTTTACTTTGGGGGCGGCGTGTGGGAGCGGCAGCGTTCGGCTGAGCAAATGTTGCACAATTTGAGTTGGCAGTTCCTAAATGTTGAAGGGAACATCTCAATCAGTAACATTTGTGAAAGTTGCACTTTTTATCGTTTGGGGGCGGAATCTGGGGGCGGCGACTAACCAAAAGTAGCCTATCCTTTCCCATTTTTAGTCAGCTATTTATATACCGAAAGAATCAGATCGCTATGTCTTCGGGTTCATGTTTTTCATTTTAAAGTGCTTGGGGGCGGTTTTTAGCAGTTTTTTCATGTTGGCGGCGCATATTGAAGACGGAATGTTTGTTGGCTTACGTTTATAAGTGGCAACTATGTATTATTCAAAAATTAGAACACTAGAGCATCAGGTCTGGTAGAAAGTGCAATATTATGTTATTTCAAGTTTATCGGGGGCGGTTTTCTCTATGTTGGCGGCGCAATATGGACATCCAATATAGCCTAGCCCTCCTTTGGGAGTGGCAGCTATGTAACAGCGAAAAAATTAGAAAGCTAGGTCGTCTAGTTTGGGAGGAGTTCGATGAACGGACGGACGGACGGACAAAGCGGTTGCAATAGCGATTTTCATCAAGATGGAAAATGCGCTAAAAATTTCAAGTAACGTATTCGAAGGTTTTCCTAGGCATAAATTAAGAAATGTGCTAGTTTTTAGAAACCTTCGTTCGCTTCTTTGGTATACCCTGTATATGCACTAGAAGAGGGTTTTTCAAAACTATACTTTGGAATCTGTAGTTAAGAAAAAAAAACTACAAGGAGATTTTTGGGGATCCAAGATGAGTTGTGGAGCATCAAATTCCCAATTCAAAACAGTCATAAAATTGCTTCTACGAATTTGTTTCACCTCAAAAACTATTTTTTCTGGGCTAGAAGCGCAGGTCGAAAGGTATATCTTTATTCGCGCTAATTTGGTATTACCTGCCCCTGAAACAGCAGGCAACCCGGTCAGACATGTCAAACGGTTACTGTAAGATAATTCTGTGAGACTCACTCTCACTAATACCATGATCCAATCAAAAATCAGCGTCAAAATCGAATGAATAGCGTGATTTTGAAATTGCCCCTGGTAAGTAGACAACCCGCCGCCCTGGGGCCCTGCATGGGATTCTGCGATGGCTCCATATCTCAAAGTGAAGGTATTGGTATAGACAACATTCGTACCAAACGGCATCGCGGTATCACGATTTGCAAGGTTCGGTCCATATATTGCTGTTAACATCCGCACTACTACGTGGGCCATAATAGCAGAACAGTTTTTCCATGTTCATCGGGGAAATCCCTAACGACTCTCGCTGTATGATGTCGTGCGTTGTCTTGTTGGAGGACAAAATTTCCGCCAGCTTCTGCCGCAGCGGAAAGGACAAAACCTTGTCAAATCTCGTCCCGATACAGAATCCCCGTCATACTGCCCTCCACCAAAACCAGTGGAGTCCTTATGTCAAGCACTATCCCGGCGCATATCATGACGGTGCCACCCCGGAAACTGTGCACCTCCTGGACATTCCTCAACTGATTGATGTTGCTAGATCGCCTCCACAAATTCGTCTGGAATCCGGACGAATCCCAAACCAAGATTCATCTGTGAAGAGGACCTGACCCCATTCTTCATTCTGCCAATTTTGATCTGCCCGCGCCCAGTCCAATCTGTTTGCGCGATTGCCTCGTGTTAGGGGCTGACATCTTAAGCCTAGTCTACAATATGGTCTTTAGTTGCAAGTTGCAAGTCGCAACGTGGAAGTGAGGTTGGAATTGCAGTCGCTAGTCGCAGTGAAAGTTGGTTCTAGACCAACTCTTGCGACTAGAGACTTGCAACTTGCAACTAGAGACCATATTGTAGACTAGGCTTTAGCGGCCGTCGGGACCTCCATTGGACCTCGTGTAACAATGGTTTGCCTTTAAATCATCACTCCATGCACCTGTGCCAGCCGACTTTACAGTTGTGATGCCGTTGAAGTGGTCGCTCTCCAATTTGGGGCGACGCTTGAAAAAAAAGTCCTTATCTGAATTCGAAACTTTGAAAATTGTTGGAAAACTTCAAAAACTTGATTTGTTTGTGGTTTTGAATTTATTTTCATTGTCAAGGTTATTTTCAACTATTTTTATGAAAGCGGGTCATTCCAGGAATGTTACTATTCAATTTAGGAAAAATCGCCGTGAAAATTCTCCAAAATTTTCAAAGTTGAAAAAATATCCCTAGATAAATGCCATGTGTGTATAAAGTTTTTCGCGTCAAACCTTTTTATCAGGTAGGCATAGGCAACCTTTTTTTTTAAACAACACATCCATCGACACTCCGCGACAGCTGTTCAAATCGGATCACCTCTCTTCATACGTCACTTTCGGCCCGTGATCCGGAAGAGACATTATTTTTTAACCTGTACGGAATCATTAACTCTCCAATTCTTTAAAAGTTAGGAATGTATCGATTGCTAACAGGTTGCTAGCGGGTTGGTTTTCTGGGGAATGGCACATGGGGCCCGCCGAGTATTCATAATGCAGAAGAAAATTGTCAGGGTGGTGGCGGGGGCATGCTCCGATAGCTTGTCTTGCCGCGAATTTTTCAAACAACTTCGGATCATGCCTCTTGCAACATTTTACATATACCGGGTTGTCCTATTCATAAGAGACCGCCCAAATTTGACCAGGCGGCAGGACATTCACTCTCATGATACGAGACGCAAAACAGAACTCCAACAGAGTTTCTCGCGACTAGCTGTTAGTCAAAACAACCCAAGCTACATGGGCGTCAAGTGTTACAACAAACTGTGTCAGGTCGACGGACGCTTCGAAGATCTGACTAACAAGAGATTTAAGGTTGAGCTGAAAGATTTCCTTCTGTTTAAAAGCTATTACTCCTTAGAGGAGCTTTTCAATGAGTGAGTTACTTTTATTTATTTATTTATTTGTAAATATGTATTTATAATTTTTCTATGACGATATCCATAGAGCTACTGTTTGATACATGTAAGATTCTCACAGACAATAAATTACTGTTATGCCCGCTCTATAAAAATTCGCAACGCAACCGCAACGCAGCCGCAGCCGCAACGCAGCCGCAACGCAGCCGCAGCCGCAACGCAGGTTTCCGATTGGCTCGCAAGGTATTCGCAAAGCCATCGCAACGACGCGAAAAGGCCGCTCTATGAAATTACGCAACGCAGCCGCAGCCGCAACGCAGGTTTCTGATTGGCTCGCAAGCCTTTCGCGTCGTTGCGATGGCTTTGCGGATACCTTGCGAGCCAATCAGAGACCTGCGTTGCGGCTGCGGCTGCGTTGCGGTTGCGTTGCGAATTTTCATAGAGCGGGCAAAAGGCTTGCGAGTCAATCAGAAACCTGCGTTGCGGCTGCGGCTGCGTTGCGTAATTTCATAGAGCGGCCTTTACTGTTACTGCTAACTCACTGTGAATAAAATTACATTTCGCTCACGTACGCGAGTGTATAATATATTCAACATAGGTTGATGCTACTTGTTTGCAAGAACTGAAGAATTGCTGTATACTTTTCAAAAGTTATGTACCCCCCCCCCCCATTGGAAGTTATGTGAAGATCAGGTAGTAAATAAGTAGGTACCCCAATCAGTTATCTAAGATTTGAGGGTCAAAAGTAATCCGAGATGTTTATATGAATTAAGCAGTCAAAACTACAATGATTTGTCGCGCGTTGCAATATATCGAAAATTTCGCCCGTAACCAAGAACAAGCTCCTGTATTTTCCCGTTGTTTGCAAGAAGTGACATAAGACAGACGACCATTAGAGACTGCGCAGTATGCAGCTCATTGTGTTGCCTGGCAACGAGTGTTTTGCCCAGCGGAAGTTACGTTTGAATGCCTTATCGCGAAGTTGCTATATCCTTGCACGTTTATTCAGCCACTTGGTTGAATACCTAGAAATTCATAACCATTTTTTATTTAAACGTTCCCGGCTCGATAGGTAGTATGCGAGGTAGTATGTTACCAACATGAAATGTTCCTGTGAGAGCACACCGAAATACCTACTCGTGAAAATGCTGTGCGTGCAGGTTGACACGCGCCCTGTTAACTACAGCATGTTTCGTTCTACAGTTCTCTGCATTGCAAAAAAACAAATTTTAGAACTACCAATAGATCATTTGGCATCGGCTCACGAATGCCTCATAAATGCATAATTAACCATCGATGTCAATAATAACAGTGCTTTATTGTCTTGTATTATGCAGCAGTCATAATGAAAAAATAATGATTAATTAATAAAACATCGATACCTACCTACTACCCTTATGTCTGTCCTGTCTATATTTATCTTACGACGGAGCAGTAAGTAAGTAGTTAGTTATTCTATGCGCGGTCTCTACACGATATAGAAATTTAATCGTGTTTCCGGCAATATTGGAATTGACTTGATATTTACGAATATGAAAGATTAGATCGTAATTATTATTGATAGTTATTTTTGTCCAACCGCGATCGGCGCGACGGTTCCTTCGATGAGAACTGACTTTTCCGAGCTTATTTCACACAACCGATAATTAATGGAAATGTTAAGCCAACCTACCCGTTCATTACACAAACCGCCACGGCCCAGAGTTTCCCAACGGATGCACAAGGTTTCGTAAGGGCGAATTAATCGATCGCGAAAGTCTGACTTGATTAATTTACGGTCATTGTGCTTGTGCATTTCTTTTAGCGATTGATAAGAAGATTAGCTAGTTTTCAATAACTTCGCTGTTACTGTCAAGGAATTTCTCTGTACTACAATCATAATTACATATCACAAAAAAATCTTGTTTCCCACTCTGTAGCGCCTAAAACGAGTAGGTACTACCCTCCTACTTGAGTCTGTTTATGTCTTAATCTGCCGTGACCCTCGACTAAACCTGTCTGCCGAAAAAAGTGGAAAAAATAGGGTCCAACTAAAATGGCTTTGGCAACATAATGTATATTTTGAAACTTGAATTTTTGGAAAATTCGATTCTATTTTTCCGGAAATTTTCTTTTTTTTTTGTTCGAAAAAATACTCCTATTTTCTTGCCAGTCTTCGAATGAGTGCCTGTGATTTTTTTTTTCGGCAGGCAGGTTTAGCCGAGGGGCTCGACAGAAAAGTCTATCTGTGTCTCTGGGTTTGTACCTGATGCCGATGAAAAAGTGCACTAGTACCAATACACTTTTGGTACCTTCATTTTGTAAATAGAAAATCCAAATTTGGCATGCGAATTCCTTGATGATGAATACAGAGTGTCCCAGAATAAAGTAGCTATAGACGCCTATGGGAGATAGGTCAGAAGAAACTAAAAGGCCCCTTATATTTTTTCATTGTTACTGTCACTCTTACTTCCCTTGGAATGGTGAAATTCGCCGCAATAAAACTCCTAGCTGTCAATTGAAACCAACAAAATGATTTATGTCAAAAGACCTAGCGACAAAAAGTTATTTGCTTTTGAAAACCTAACCCACTCTGATCTTTGATCTTTGAGAAGGCATTGTTGCAAGGAGCCGTCTTAACCCACCTAGCATGCTCATGGACGAAATAGAGGCAGTGAGCTGGTTCCACGTTAGTCTCTCGACATTCTTTGTTTATACCAAATTAAATTATAAGATAAATTATATATCTTTGAAATATTACACCAAAAAAAAAGTTAGTGGTCAATTGGAAACTAGACAAGTAGGCAGTGCCTCTGCCACTCCGACAGAAAAATGGAACAGGCGAATATGCCTCATGGACATGAGGCTCAGCAGCTCACTTCCTTTTTGAAGGATTAGTGAACGCAAGATGTTAATTAGAGTCCTACCGTTATTTGGGCAGAAATTTCAAAATGACGGCCAAGATAGCGGCAGAATCATGAAATTTGGCTTGAAAATCAAAGTGATCGTACTAGACAAAGGTAAGTTACAAGTTTCATGAAAATAGTTCCACTAATAAGAGATTTCAATATTGCGACCAAGATGGCGGCGGAATATTGAAATTTAGCTGGAAAATAAGAATGATCATACGAAACAAGGGTAAGTTCCAAGCTCCATAAAAATCGTTCCACCAAAAAGAAATTTCAATATGCCGGCCAAGATGGAAGCAAAGCATCATTTTTGTTCAGAATCGGATGGATTTTGGTGAAGTTCACATCGCCTGCGAATGTCACTCAAATCGGACCACTTTCAGAGAAAATCAAAATGGAGGATCAATGATTGCGGCCAAGTGACAAAAATTATTGGTCAGCTTTATATGGTGGACACGTACGCATTCGGTTCGGGTTTGCACCACATCGATATCTCTTTTCGTTGAGGCATAATTCTCCTAGTTCTATCACTTTGTCGGAATCGACAAAGTGTCGGCATCAATTATTGTTGAAAATTGGATGGATCTTGATGTGGTTTACATTGCTTGCAAATTTCAAGGATCAAAGATAGCAGCAAAGTTACAAAAAATCAAAAGTCAACGTGACATTCTGGACATATTTTATGTACTGTTGATCAGCATTTACACCACTTCGATATCTTTTTTTCCTGAGGAGTTATATCGGGTACATACGGACGGACGAACGAAGTGAAGCTAAAAACGTCTTTCTCCAGTTTTTTTTTGGGAAAGTGCGCTAAAAAGCAGCTCACAATCTGACAACGTTTCAAAGGTTGAAGTGGGCGTTCGTTTGATTCTATACAGGTGGTCCAGGATTAATCTGAAAAATTTAAGATCGATAGAACATGAGAAAACAACAAGAAGAAACCCAAAAACCATCTATCAAAAATCCATATTAACGGAGATACAACCCGTTAAAGTTAAAGGTAAAAAAACTGGAGCTTTTGACAGAAAAATAGTTGCCAAATGTGTTTGGATGATAAGGAAATGCATTTTGAGAATCTATTATAGTTTGTTTTTGTCGTGTCACCAAGTTACCGATTCGAAATAAAATATGATAGAAAAATGAAGAGTTACGAATACTCGTGTTTTTGAAATTTCAAACTCAAATATCTCCGAAACCACTGATCTGACGAAAATGTAACACATAAGTTTCTGCTTTCAAATTCAATGACAATGTCAAAAATCTGATGATTTTTCAACAAAATCTAGTGACGTCGAGAATGTGGGGGTGAAAACAGGCAACTTCCCCAAAATCTACGCCATTGGGCCTTTTGTAGGGGATTTCCATACAACTGGAACCATACGACTGATACCTAAATATTTGAGGTTTATCTACACAAAATTTGAACAGAATCGATTTTGTGATTTAGAAGCTGTGAAAGAAAAACGGTTATTACCTTCACCTTTGACGGGCTATATCTCCGTTAATATGCATTTTTGATGAATGGTTTTTCAGTTTGGTCTTATTGGTTTTTGATGCTCTATCGATCATTGAAATTTTTCAGATTAATCGTGGACCACCTGTAGAAATGTCAAACCAGTAAATTGGCTATTTTTTTTAATCCCTTAAATTCGAGCAAAACTCGAAAAACTGAAAAGTCGAGACACACAAAAATAGTGTCGCTTTGACATGAACCCGAGATAAAAGCCCGAGATGATACCAAAATAGGCTGTGGTTTTATTGGTGACTACGAAAATTTGGCGATATGGTCCGCAATTTTTCAAATACTGAATTCGGAAAAGATGAAAATCGTATAGTCAAGACCTACAAAAAAAATTATTCTTTCGAATAAAACCAGTAACACTACTCTCATTTCTACACTTTGGGCGGCGGGTCCAATGAAGATATCTACATGAAAAAGTCGGACTTCATCTTCGTCCTTAACACGTTGACTGCCGTCTCGGTCATTATGACCGAGAAAAAAAATCCTGTCAGGCCGACTCGGTCTATATGACCGAGAACATTTTTGACAAGATTGACAACTATCAAGTCAATATGACAGATAGAAATGGCCCATGCAAGGATGTCTATACATAAACTGGATAAGAAGCTTGGCCGCTTTTGACGTAAATAGGTGAAGCTGAGATTTGACACTAATGCAGGGCATTGTGCAGGACTGGGGACCGACCTTGAGGACTGAGGACTGTCAATTAAAACATGAGCTGTCGTCATTTTGACGTTTTCGGGTTCCGCTGGTGAGAATTCACTGTTGAATATTAAATTGAACTCAACTTAACATGGAACAAAACGTGTACCAGGGCTACCCCTCTGAATCAAGAAGAAACAGAGGCTGTGGCCACATGCAGTGGATGGATGATGGGTGAACTTCGTGAAGTGAGAAGTTGCTGGGAACGGGAATGAACGGAGGCAACTCTTTTGAGCAGGCCAAGACTCACAAAGGATCTGTCGAGCCCTGGTGAGTCCACAGCTTTACATATAAGGGCTCTCACGCAAGTTAGCAACATTACAGGTCAGCAGCACCATTTGCCACACTATCGCGGACAGTGACACTTCTTGAAGAGGGTCTGGGAGCATCTCTATTGTGACCTGAAGTGAAGATGCTTCAAGAAGGTTCATAAGTTGTTGAGGATAAGGCAAGATTTGTAGCAATATTGGAAGCGAAGAGAATAAGGGTGGCGAATCGACGCTTCATCCTTATCATTGATACCTAGTTGATAATACCAAGAAAAAAAGGAAATAAGGGCGGAAATGTGTTGTATTTACCAAAGATGTAATACTTAATTGAAGTATTGATACAAAGGAGTATAAATAAACATGTCATAAATAATAAGTATTATTGTTGAAATCATCAATTTAAAACCGAAATTCAGTGCGTGGCACGCACCTTGATAGGTACACACTTGCTCTTAGAGCCCCTGAGCTCGCACTAGACCTATAAATTGTCTCGCCAATCCGTATCTTGTTTAGTGTAGAATTATCTACACAAGACTCTGCAACTTTGTCAGAGCGCGTCCGCCCATTTGCTTCAAGGTTCTGGAGACCCCACAGGAACTGACTCTGAAGCTGACGGAACCACCATCCAACTGGTCGGCTCACCGACGCACATCCAGTGAACCCAGAAAACGCCTCTTCAATCCGCATCTTGTTAAGCATAGAATTTTCTACATAAGACTGCAAGCTTGTCGGAGCGTTATCCGCCCATTTGCTTCAAGGTTCTGGTTCTGGTGACCCCACAGGAACTGACACACATACTGCACACGTGGCGGGCATGACGTCGAGAGAAAACGCCTACAGAACAGGAGAAGGAGATCGAGATCGATGCTGTGAATCGATTTCGTTCGATGACTCTGATGTTGGATTGCTGACAACCCACTCAGCAAGAAAACATCTCTGTGACATCACTTAGATGTTCAAGTCGCAACTGCGATGTTAACAAAAAAGTCTCTGCGATGTTAAGTGGACATCTCTGTTACTTCTTATGTCCGGGTAATTAAAACATGAATGAGATATCTCAAAGATGTCCAAATGTGACATACTATCTACATCGCTATTCCACATCTCGTAGATATCACTTTTTGACGTACATGATACGTCGCATTTTGGATGTGTATTTTTAAATAAAAATTAATTTTTCACCACTTTCCAACATAGTTTTATGTCACAGGAGGTTCCGCACCTATTTTTACTAATTTTTACAATCTATACAGCACGTTTTTTCCCTAAGAAAAGCTCTTCTTCTATGGCGTCCTCCGCAGGATTCGAACCTGGATCCCCACAGGTGATGGTTAGAGGCACTGCTGCCGATTCGTCTAAGCTACCAACTTGTCTACTACAGTATATTTAAACAGCGCACTTGATGTTCAGGGATGTTTCTCGGAATATTTCATTAGGACTCCAAACGATACACCGAGCTCAAAAAGCCTCGCTGGGGCTCGAAACGTTACAGCAAGGCACAAGGGACTCCGTTGGGGCCCCGGACATTACAATAAGACATGAACGGGAGTCATCAAAGTATTCGAAAGCACAATAAAACAAAAAGGGGCCCATTTTGGGGTTCCGAATAACGCAAAAGCAAACACAAGGGTTCACTGAAGGTGCGAAAGTCACGACAAAATGCAAGAAGGCCCAGTAGGCTTTCGAAGAACACAAGGAGACACAAACGGGGCACACTAGTTCGGAAAGCCACAAGCACAACAAGACACAAAAGTTGTTCCAAACGACACTTGAAGACATAAGAGGGCCCGCAAGGCCTCACACTAAACATGAAGACATAAGGCTGTTCTGGCATCACACACATGGAATAGAGGACAAAACTATTTATTAAATATTTTCCGACACACAGAGCTTAACGATGACAGCCCGCAAAATTTGAAAAATCTCTCAGTGACTACATCTCATTGACGTTAGTGAGATGTTACACTTCGGCAAGTTGAGAGCAGTAACAATGTGATGTCCGGTAGATGTCTCATGTGTGATGTTCAATTTAAGTTCATTTCGAAACATCTCTCAGACATTACATCATATAACATCGCGGATGAACATCACAGAGATGTGGAAGTAACATTCATTGTGATGTTATTTTGTGACATGATTGAGATCATCTCATTTATGAAACATGACATGCTATGCTGAGTGGGAATGACGCAGAAATGACGCTTGATGTCATTTTGTGAAATGTCATTATTGCAGGGCAAGGCGTCCGATTATGATGCAAGATGGCGGCCAAGCTTCCTATCCAGTTTATGTATGGACATCCTTGGGCCCATGCAATGGAAATTTTGATCCATGTGAAATGTGCCCTTTGGCCCGAACGTCAAGTATAGTGGAAAACAGGGTGGAAAACGCTTTGGCAGGCAACGTGTTTTAAAAGAGGCACTGTTGATTTCCAATGATAGCTTCAAGTTTTGTTCAGGACAAGCGATTTTTCGCGGTGTAGCGCAGCGGAGCGATTTTTTTGCCTGTGCCATTCACGGTGTGGGACCATGACCATGACCACCCCTTCAGGCAGTGCCGCTACACCATCTGAATAGAACCCATCAAAACCCGAATAGAAGTAACATAGGATAAGGACGGGAAACGGTTTTCTGACGCTCGTTTTAATTTCAGATGGACCAGTGGTGATAGTCCGTGTGGAAGAAGTGCTACTCGTGGTCCTCGTGCTCATGATCTGGGTAGCGGCCATAGCGCTCTTCTTCAACCGCTGGGGTAAGATCCGAATGTTGGAGCCGTATCAACCGAAGTTCCATCAACAGCCGCATCGTCCGTCTTGTCCGTTGGCTCCTCTAAGTCCACCCGGAATTGCACCTCAAGTGAGCAACACTTTGCCCAGGACGCAGAAACCGACAACTGTATGTGTGCTAGTGATGTTCCAAGAGTAGTGATGCATTGATAAATTCATGCTGCTTGAACACTCAAAATTAGAGAACAGAAATTCACGTTGAAATTGCACTAGTTTGATAACATTCGGTCCTTTCGTTCGTCAGCGCAGCCATTCGTTAGTAACATGCAGAGCTGCTGCTGCTGCTCTGAAAACATGCGTTTGCTTCTGCAATTTTCATAGAGGTTTTCCCCATCAGGTCCAGAAGACAGCCCAGGAAAGTTAGGTTTTAACCGGGAATAAATTCCCATAAGGCTAAAATTTGATATACGGACCTTGAAAAACTCAGGAATAACATCAAAGTACTCGGTGGCTCACCCCTCACGTCAGTGATTTTTTTCAAGGTAGAGAGGGTCCAAAAATAGGCATTTTAAATGCATGCAGGACATATTATTATAACTTATATAAATATAGAAAAATCATATATGTGATGCCCAATATTGATATATTGAAGCGTTGGTAAATCATTTGGATGGCTTGAAAAAAAAGAAAGAAAGTCGACCAAGTGGATGTTTTTTATTTTTCAAAAACTTGAATCGATACCGACAAGCGTGGTATTGTTTTGAACTAAATTAGACCTCCTGAAATTAATTATGAAATTGGAAAATACTTACGAGTGTCCCACTCCTCGTCAAAATACAATACTTCCCCTTCCATGTTGATGGGGGGTCGGGAAAGTAAAATTATGAGAATAAGAAAAAAAGTTGACATTGACACATCTGCACCAGTCAAAATCTCCAGAGCATTTGAAGAACTTTTCAGAAAAAATGCAATCAATAGGGAAGTATTATATATGACAAATTTTCAATTTCATCTGCATTGCCACAACAAAAAGGTTGTCAAAAAAAAGTATGTTATTACAACCAGAAAAATGCGTAGTTTTCATTGCTTGAAACTTTTCATGTTCAGAAAAACTATCAAAACTGACACATCCGCAATAGTCACAATCGTTATATTATCTCTTGAAGATTTTTTTGGAGAAAATGTACCTACTAGGAAAAAATGTAGCGTTTAAATTCTATCTGCATCACCACGCCAACAAAAAGCAAAGGTAAAATGACAAGAACAATGATCGTATGTTGTCACACGGAAAAAAATAAGTATTTTTCATCGCCGATGAAAAAAGATGTGAAGAAATGTTAAAAACTTATCATTCATTAAAAAATTAGAGGAGCATAAACAATTGTTGACACTGACAGATTTGCAATAGTCAAAATCTTTACACCCCTTGAAATAATGTTCTGAAAAAGTGATAGGGAACAAATAAGGTGTTTCCGTTTCTCTGGGACACCTGTATATAAAAATTGAACTATGTGCGACCGTGCATAAGGTCGCCAAGCTTCCTGTGACCAACTGTCCACTTTGAAGCTAAAAGTAAATCTTTTTTTTTTAATTTCATCTGATATCGGTCGGATACTTTTTTGGCTACAGGAGCAGCTTAAAGATAGGGATCTGGGTGATTCTAAAAACTTGACCTTCAAGGACGAAAAACAAAGTGTAAGTCCGAATACTTTGATATATGTTATTCCGTAGGTCCATTAGAACATGATATATTCCAAAATCTAGCGCAAATTTGTTCCGGGTTTTCAGATTTTTTTACCAAAATGCCTGGGCTAAGACTGGAATCACCTAAAAATATGCCTGCAGTTTGCAGCCACAGTTAATTTACACTGGGGAAACGATAGGCTACTTTTGGTTAGTCGCCGCCCCCAGATTCCGCCCCCAAACGATAAAAAGTGCAACTTTCACAAATGTTACTGATTTAACTGTTCCCTTAAACATTTAGGAACTGCCAACTCAAATTGTGCAATATTTGCTCAGCCGAACGCTGCCGCTCCCACACGCCGCCCCCAAAGTAAGAGATAAATGAAAAACATGATCCCGAAGACATAGCGATCTAAGTTTTTCGCTATATGGATAGCTAACTAAAAATGGAAAAGGATAGGCTACTTTTTATATGGCGCCGCCTCCAGCTTCTGCCCCCAAAAGAAAAAAGTGCAACTTTCAACAATTTTCACTGATTTAGCTGATAATGTTACCTCGAACATTTGGAAACTCTTGACTCAAACTGTGCAAGAATTCCTTTGCCAAACTCTGCCGCTCCCACACGCCGCCCCCCAAAGTGAGAGATGAATGTAAAACATGAACCTGAAGACATAGCGATCTAATTCTTTCACTATATTGATAGCTGACTGAAATTGGAAAAAGATAGGCCACTTTTAATTACCTGTATATAAAAATTGAACTATGTGCGACCGTGCATAAGGTCGCCAAGCTTCCTGTGACCAACTGTCCACTTTGAAGCTAAAAGTAAATCTTTTTTTTTTTAATTTCATCTGATATCGGTCGGATACTTTTTTGGCTACAGGAGCAGCTTAAAGATAGGGATCTGGGTGATTCTAAAAACTTGACCTTCAAGGACGAAAAACAAAGTGTAAGTCCGAATACTTTGATATATGTTATTCCGTAGGTCCATTAGAACATGATATATTCCAAAACCTAGCGCAAATTTGTTCCGGGTTTTCAGATTTTTTTACCAAAATGCCTGGGCTAAGACTGGAATCACCTAAAAATATGCCTGCAGTTTGCAGCCACAGTTAATTCACACTGGGCGAACGGAAGGACTTATTCTTGTTACTGTGTTACATTTACTTTTGATCCCACCGAGCTTCATTATGTCAACTAGAGAAAATTTAGAACAACTGTAATCATTTCGGACTGCTCAACTTTCGAGGGTTTTGTTTTAATAAAAACGCCTGCATTAGCTGCTTAATCCGATCCGAAATCGGTTATCGATTCAATAATAATCTGTCAAAAATATTAAATTAGTGAAATTTCAACCAAGATCAATGTAAATATCTCCACTAGCACACCATGCCGCTCACTAACCATTATAATCAGTTACGAATTGCTTATTCAATTCGCTAGCCCTCGGTTGCAGCAAGCTCTTTTAGATCAATTTGAACTGCTGCTGTTGGCCAGCAGTTCATTTTACTTGATAGGAGGACGAGTTCGAATTTATAGACCAAAAGGCGCAGGCGGTGAATCCTTTTGGTACTCATTTTCTCAGTCAGCAAACATAGATAGGGCTATTCAGTTAGTGATTCTAAGCAACAAATCGTCAATTCAATAGGGGGTTTTCCGATGGGTTAAGACGGAAAATGACTACTATGATATCTCGTATAACACTAATGAAAATTGGTGGTATTAATTAAAAATAAGCATATAAGCATTTGCTTAGATTTTTGAGTTGCTGAGCAGACTTTCCCTGGCAACGTCTATGAAACCTAAGAACGGAGTTCAATTGGTAAAATAATCGTTGCGAAATCAATCTGTCTGGGTTTATTCCTTGACGGATTTCCACCATTTTGGTCTCTTTCGAAAGCTACAAGGATGTACTTTGGTTTGAGCCCATTGGAATTTCCAGAATCTAAAAATAATTTTTTCAAATGTCAATTTTTTTTTTGGATTTCGGAAATGCCAATGAGCTCAAATTGAAGTTCATCCTTGTAGCTTTCAAAAGAGACCAAAATGGTAAGAATCCGTCAAGGAATAAACCCAGACGGATTGATTTCGCAACGCTTATTTCACCAATATGACTCCGTCCTTAAGCAAATGCTTATGCTTATTTTTTATCAATACCACCCAATGATTCCACTAACAAGGCGTGATATAGTCGATAATATCAATTTGTATATTAAGTTCCAAACCTGGAAAAAAGGGTATTTAACGTATCCGAGAAATCGACCTTGTTTTCCCATCGGCGAATTTATGAAATCACTTCAGCCAGACTTACTTTGTTCAAGTGGAGATAAGCCAGACTGCTTTTTTGTAAGTTTTATGATCTACTTAAGTAAGTAGGTACATCTAAAAGATCCATATCTGAAAAATAAGTTTATTCATTTGAATTTTCCACCAATGGAACCCACCGGAAAACTTTTGCCAGACTTAAGAATATAGGTATAGTTAGAAGAATCACTAATAGAACAATCCTGTCGACATTCAACAAATTGGAAAATTAGTGCAATAAGAGTTCACTGCCTCTTGGACTATTAAAATGACGAGTAAAATGATGATAGAATTAAAGAGAGCTTGGTGCAACCGAGGGTAGATTTAAAATGCACTTCACAAATATATAATTCCTGGGATTATGTGAGGCGCGCGCTGTTCGCCATGCGAAAGAGAGGGAATAATAAATGTTGTGAGGATATTAGGTATCTAATCCCAATTACAATGTTGCGATATAATAAAACAAACCTTTTGAGCATTGCGGAACATATAATATGTAAATATCAAATCAGTGAAGAAGACTAAATGGTATATTATTCAACAAGCGGGTAATGATTGCTTTTTACTCATGAGGATGCAGTTTGCCGACACGAGCCTTGGCGAGTGTCGTAAAGCATCCAAATGTAGAATTAGAATTCTTTTACCACCAGTTTCTTAGGAAAACTAAATTTTTGTAGTTGATGACTCACCCTGTATATAAAACGGAAATTCAATACAGATTCAGAGGTTGATTTTTCTACTCGTTATTTCTCCATAAACAGTTAACTGAAATCTTTTGAAACAACGAAAATATAAAGAAATGAAGGACCAACTTTTGTTTCTCCATAATTTCAAAATCAAAAGATATCGAATTTTTTCAACAACTTCTCAGCACTCTACTACACCTCCATATTACGCACCTTCAAGGTGGTCCGACACTTTTGAATCACCTGTATATAATTTGAATCGAGATGCCCGAACTACGAATAAAATGTAAGAATGGGAGCAACATAAAATTGAATTAGTTAATGCGATAAGAGTTCCGAGGAAGATGCACTTTGGCATCGAAACGTCAGCAGAAAATCATCCGTTGTAATTTTTTCTCGTCCAGTTTCCCATCAATTCTGATTAAATAAATAATCCGATGGACGTCAGCTCAAGTAATGAAGCAACCCAGTTATAGGAATTGTAGAACGAATGAATAATAATTGTCGTTAACATTGCAGCATTACTTATACTCATGCTGTAATTAAAAAAAAAGCACCACAGTCGAGAAAGCATAAAGTTTTTAGTGATCTTAATGTTGGGCGAATGGAAATGGTTTGATTATTTAAATTAAATTTTATTGCAGCAAAGGATGTCCTTTTCGAAATACAATGTCAACGCAATGACCGACCCTTTATCAATCCTTCCGTCGCCCATAATCAGGAGACCTAGACAAAATTCAGTTTTCGTTGGAAGTTCCACAATGGCCATCCTGAATCCTCCTCGCCGCGTCAAGTCTGCCATGGACATCCAGCACCTCATAGTCAACGAACGCCACAGTCCTACATCATTCACAGGTATGAATGTATTAACTTATACCAGGACCCTCTAATAATGATGATAATAATAATATTAGTATCTAATTAAAATTAGATTCCTGATGAACATTATATTACATATTTGGCGCATTTCCTGACTTTTCGGACTGATTACAGTTCGGAAATAAAAACTACTAAAACCAATCTGGTTTGGTTGCTTCTCCAGAAGTTTCTTCAAGGTGAACTCTTTTTTTTTTTTTTTTGAAACGAATGAAGCGCAATACAGGGTGATTCATGAGTGACCTTACATAGGCTAATAGGAGATAGAGGACTTCGCGGCGAGTCAGGATCCACTGAAGAAATTTTATTTCTTCCAATGGTTACGAAGATACAGGGTGTTTTGTGTGTTTCGTATGAAACTTTGATAAGCGATATTTCTGGAACGGCCAGAGGTATTTTGTTGAAATTCATCAGTAATATTTCTCTGTTGGAACTCATCCCTAAGCCGTACCGGGTAAGTCAAATTCCAGGGCCGGGCTAGAAAAAAGGTGCCCCTTTTTTTGTTTCATCAAAAAGTATATTTTCTGACCGCTTTTCTAAAAAACTGCTATTGGATTCAAAAAGCTAAGAAAAAATGCTTTAAGAATCAATCTTCAATTTAGATGGCACACCTAAACCGTTTCGACAATAAAATTAATAGTAAATTTTGTGGGTGAGTTCCCATTTTCGACCGGACATAATCGACTCATTGTTTGATTGAATACCATAAACTTCACTTTCAATTTTTTTGTCGAAACGGTTTAGGTGTGCCATCTAAATTGAAGAGTGATTCTTGGAGCATTTTTCCTTAGCTTTTCGAATCCGATAGCATTTTTTTAGAAAAGCGCTCAGAAAATATACTTTTTGAACAAATAAAAAAAAGGCACACTTTTTCAATCCCGGCCCTGGATTTTGACTTACTCAGTATGGCTTCAGGGTAAGTTCCAATAGAGAAATATCACTGGTGAATTTCAAGAAAATATCTTGAGCCGTTTCAGAAATATCGCTTATCAAAGTTTCATACGAAACACACAAAACACCCTGTATCTTCGTAACCAATGGAGAAAACAAAATTCCTTCAGTGGATCCTGACTCGCCTCGAAGTCCTCTATCTCCCATTAGCCTATGTAAGGTCACTCATGAATCACCCTGTAGAAATAAGAAGGGCCAAAGTATGAAATAAAACGGTGTAGGTACACGTCATTTACGTCCGGAAAATGAGGCTTCACAGTACCTACCAACTCGTTTTGAATTCTGTACTCGGCTCCTTCGTCGGCTCGTAACTTCTCAACTGTGCTGTAAAAACGAATTTACCGGACGTCCATAACAAAAAATAACTATAAAAGTTGTGGGTTCCCACAAAAGTAGAGATATGACGTGTGGCGGACTTCACCGATAACAGAAATTTCAATCAGCCGGAAAAAAGCGGCGCGAAAATGTAGATACGGGTAAATTCAGCTCCTTGGGTCGTGTTTAAAAACGGGGCGTTATTGTTTTTTTTTCTGGTAAAATTAAGACCGGAGTTGAATTAGTAAAATAAAAATAAAGCGATGCGAAATCAATCGCTGTGGGTTTATTCCTTGACAATCTCACCATTCAGGTCTCTTTCGAAAGCTACAAAGATGTACTTTGGTTTGAGCTCATTGGCATTTCCAAAATCCAAAAATAAAAAAAAAATTGTACATTAAAAATTGTCAATGTCAAAGTTCGAAGTTTTTGTTATTTTTTTAATTCGAAATCTATCCGATGGATTGGGACCAAATTCGGCTGGAAGCAACACAACAACAGAATCAAATTACGTCTGCAGTTTTAGCTTTCCACCGTTTCCTGGTGTGGAGCTACGAATTTTTCTTTCTATTTCACCCTGTATACACAGCCCCTGCCACAAATTCAACCAAAACACTCGGTGAGGTGTGATTGCTGGCCATCCAAGAAATGTTTTCCACATAGTCGCTATGTTTCGTATATAAGCTCCTGGACTAACAGGGAAGTGAAATCACAAACACAGTAAAACATAAAATAGGTTATTGCTGGCTTTTTTTCGTTACTTGGGCAATGTTGTCATCGGTCAGAAACGAAACGTCGTATGTCAAAACCTGACCTTGACGATTCACCGCTACGCGTAACGTCACAGTAGAAGGAGACAACGAAAAATAGGAAACCCTAAATGTCTGGAGCCGTGGGGGTTTTCGTCTGATATAGGTACATACGGTACATCAGGTGTCCTAGAACTCGCGGTCCAGAGTCAAAGGCAGTTTAGAGAAATGCTTCAAATTTCTTTCAGTCACCCATTATTGTCGCCACATTATGATTAAACCTTAAAACAGGACCCAAAAATGGTGTTGCTTTTCAGTTTTGATCCGCGAAACTTTCGCGACGTGGAAAATTGAAGTTGTAGGAACAACTCCAATGCAAGCCACCGTTACATATAGTTACACCTCTTTTAACAGTTCTTGTTTACTGTCTACTGTTTTTTTTTTTAATTATTTATTCTGTTTTGCGTCTGGTAGAGGGGCCTTCCAGCCTGTCAAACCGGTTTTCTGTATTGCGTTTGCATACGTAAAAAATAAATCATTTTTTATTTATTAAAGTAGTTATGCGGAAGCTGGCGCTAACGCAACTTGGACTCTACGTTTAGTCATATGGAATTAAGTTGAAGGACATTTCAAGTTATCCATCCATTGATTAATTGTCAATCAAATTGACTGGGAACATGGAAAAAAATGCTGTTGAACTTGGCTTATTTCTCCGGGACTTGCTTTTTACTTTATAAATAGCTTGAGCAGATGCGAATTAGTGAAAAGAAATTCATCTTTTTGTTGAGTGAAAAAATAATAAAAACTGATTTTCATGACGCTCTTGAGTTTTTTTTTATATGAAGAACAGCGTTGGCATGTTGACAGCTGCAGTCGAGGTCCAGAGTAGAGTCGATTGAATCACTTTTGAGAGATGTGACGATATTTAAGGCTAAAGGGGACGATGAAATAATGTGTTTCTGAGACGCGAGATGGCGCGGAAACTATTAACATTCTCAAAATTCACTCAATAAACCATTGAACCCAGTAACTGGAAGCTATGGGAAGATAAAGAGTGGTCGATCCTAGAGTAAATATCCCATAGCGGCCTTACCGTCCAACATAGAAAAAAAGAATAGTGCTATTCTGTAAAAAATAACATTCCATAAACGCTTTGTTATGTGAAAATCCGTGTCGGCAATGGGCTGTTGCCTGAGTAATCAGAACGTAACAGAGCCTTTATGGAACGTAATTTTCTAGAGAATCCCATAAGAAAAAAGTTGTATGGTTTGATTAGAACTGAACTTAACGGAATAAAGTTGAACTATGAGGCCTGTTTGTGGACCCGACGACCCATGGATATCTTGCGGAATCGCCAGACGGGCCTTCTTCCTCATCAGAATGGTACTATTATCAGGGTGAAATGTCCTATTGGATTTGAAAGTAATCAATTAAATTTATTATTAATGATTTTAGCTCTAAAATATGTACATATTGCCCGAAGTCGGCAAAACAAAAGACCATACAAGAAGCTATACAGACCAATCAAAAATTTTGTTTGGAGAGAAATTCTCAGCTTAAACGGACACACAATCACTATTTTCAAGTACAAGGACATAGTGCACTGGCAAAATAAAAACAAAATTTACTTCAATATCAAAATTCTATTGCCTGAGATCGTCGATCTGCGAGCTTGTAGGAGCATGCTCATTCGAGAAAGTTTGAATGCCATGACTATATTATCGATTTAGATATCGTAGATATCGTATTACGTATCGTACTACGATACGTAATACGAATTTTATACGAACAAGAGTGCATTCTAATGGAACGATTTTAACAAAAATCAAATGAGCTGAGGTCATTCATGAAGATAACCACACAGACAGCCAGGCACACAAACAAACAGACAGATATCCACACAGGAGTCAAACGGACGGACGGACAGACAGACAGACATACTTCAGACGGAGTAAGAGTAGTAGTAGTAGTAGTTCTTTGCAGTTTTGTTATTGCTCCCAGTGTATATAGTTTTGAATACATTTGTGCACTTGCAGTCTATTGTTTTGCAATGGAGTATCATACTTTTGGAAAAATATTTTTTTGTCGATGGAATCAGAAACTATATTGAAAAATAGCTGACCCGTATTTTTTTATTCAGCCAAAAATCGTATCGTTTGGGCGCAATAAATGAACGAAACTCCTATATTCTGCCTATTTCTGACGTCATTTACACAGGCGGTATAGGCGGTGACCCGCTGTGACGTCAGAACTAGTTGATGTCATTTATTTATTGCGCCCAAACGATACGATTTTTGACCTAATAAAAAAACATGGGTCAATTATTTTTCTATGTAGTTTTCATTTCAATCAAAAAATTTTTTTAGTATAATACTCCATTGCAATATGATTTTACAATGTTTGTCTTTTTATAATTGGATATAAGTATCTTGGAGTATCAGTAGATTCTAGATCTAGATAGTGTGATCTCGTGAGATAAATGATCAACTTGAAAAAAAATATTACAATTTCAGAAATCGTAGCAACGAAATACACACATCAAAAGAATCTAGGGGACAAGCAAATTCAGACGATTTTTAAAATCATCATAACTTTTGATTGCCGTCAGCGATTTCATATTGGTTTTCAGTGTTCGATAGCTCAATCTACTTTTCTCATGCATTGATCACGTCAAATTCGAACAATGTTTTACAAGGTCGCTACAGGGTGATCAATGGAACAGTGTAAAATTGCCAAAAGTTCAGTACAAGCGCGATTTCCCAAAAAAGAAAATCCATCCATTGCAATAGCATCGTTATGAAGATCAGTGTTTCAGCTTCACTGACGTTTTTGAATTTTGAAAATCGAAGCTGAAATTCCACAGATATTGATCATTTTATGCCACCATGTTGATTTTCCAAGGCAGAAGAAAGTGATCCGATTTCATTGAAACTTGGAACACACTCATGTCTGGTTCAAGTAATTGTAATTTCAAGGTCAAATGTCACTTTTGATCACTTTCGAGCCGCTATATTAAACTTTTTACATGAATGATTCGTTCGAATAAAACTTTGAAACACACTAGAATCGAATCATTTACATAAAAGTTCAATGTGACGGCTTGAAAGTGACCAAAAAAGACATTTGACCTCGAAATTCTGATAACTGGAACCAGGCATGAGTGTGATCCAAGTTTTAATGAAATCGGATCACTTTCTTGGAAGTTCAACATGGCGGCACAAAATGATCAATGTCTTTGGCAATTCACCTTCGATTTCCTAAATTCAAAAACGTTACTGAAGCTAAAACACCATTCTTCATAATTGTGCTATTGGAATGCATAAAAAAATATTTTTGGGAAATCGCGCTCGTATTGAACTTTTGGTCATTTTACACTGTTCCATTGATCACCCTGTAGAAACTTTATAGAACATTGTTTGTATTCGACGTGATCAAGGCATGAAAACGAAGAATTGGGCTATCGAACACTGGAAACTGATATGAAATCGCTGACAGTAATCAAAAGTTATGATGATTTTAGAAATCGTCTGAATTTGCTTGTCCCCTAGATTCTTTTGATGTGTGTATATCGGCGTAATACCACGATGTCACAAATCTTTACTACTACTCTATTTACATCGCCTATTTCTCAGAAAACATCATAACACCATGTGTGCAGAAAGTGATCACTACCTTAATCGTGAATGACTCATCGCGGAGAACAGCTGCAGCGGGCGGCAAATATCAAAGAGAGATTTTCAAAATGTGTTTCGGAGGGCACCATTTGTGCTACAAAAATTCTAAAAACGGATTAATGTTTGATATTTTCAGTACTTCAAAATGACTACCTGCGATTTTTGAAAAAATCAAAATTAATTTGTGAAATTGAAAAAAAATTTGGAATTTTTTTTTTGACTAGTGCATCAAATAGAATTGAAATCTCAGTATAACCCTTTTTCAGATCTGAAATTGTACTAATGGTTTTCCCAAAAACATTTTATTACTTTTGATGTATTTTCTCTCTGTCGCACACTTGGTACTCAATTTCAGTCCCCTTTAGCCTTAACGGTGTTTTGTAGGAGTTCTTGCTGCTTTTTTCACGAGGCCCTTAGGTCCTCCTGATCGCAATTCGGCGTGGCCCATGTCTGCATTTGAAAAAAAGGACTATTAAGCCGACTTCTTCCAAATTTCATGCCTTTTCCGAAACGAAAGATCGTCACAAATTTGGTCACTAACCCCTGGACTAAACATGGAACTGTATGGCAAGTATAATACAGTTCTTCCTCTCTCCGCTCAGATCACTAGTGATCTCGCTAGTGATGCTAAGGTCAAGGCCAAGTTCTTGGGGCCATACACGGCTTGAACCCGCAATGTCGATTTTTTGCTTTATTACAGTCACCATAGTTTTCACACTTGTCGAATGACTGGATGTGACGTTGTTCGACGCGACGAAATGGCTACCTCGTGCATACGCCCTATAATACACTCAAGTATGCCTACCATAGGAAAGGGGTCAACTTTTAAATAATTTTGATGAACAATAAAGTCAAATAAAATGTTTCAATCGATCAAGGACCTGAACATACATCCCTAGAAACAAATTACCATGCATTAGGAATGGAATTTTCCAATACATGACTGATACGTATCAGGATAGCTGTTATACAAAGGGCTTTCGCGATGTTTATTCGCTAGACTGCCAGATGTTGGTTGAACGGGGGAGGATTTTATTTTTATTCACAAATTCACCATTCAAGTAAACATCAGAGCGAGGTGGGTGTGCGGCTCGCAAATGAATGAAAAAAATGCATGCATAATTTGTGAAGCCCGAATTCCCAGAGGGTTGTGTTGTGCTGTAGGTTGGTAATAACTATCTAAACTGTGCAACAAAGAATGTGTCATGGTTAGATATAATAGCGTAGTTTGAAGGTCCATTAAAATAGGCCTGACCTCATCTTTTTGTTACAAAAGACATTTTTTAAACCTCCGAGAAGTCATCAAATACCAAAAGCCAAGAGATATTACAGTTTTGATAGAGTTTTTTGCGTTTCTATACAAGGGACTGACTTCCAGAGCTCGTCTTGAGAAATATTACTATTGCTGAAATATAACGTGAATTCTGTACCTATTTATATACTGATTTCAGACCGAGTTTCAGACTTAGAAGGACCCTATAGTGTAGATGTTCCAAGGCTTATTCCAGAGTTTCACCGCAAAAAGGTCAATTTAAAAAACAAAGTCATAAGCATTAGTGCTTACCATGTCGTATCGAGAATTAAATGTCGACTAATGACGACGATGTCACCACAGGAATAACAGGACAAGCTTTGCTTGCAAACTTCCCATGCATGGATAAGGCAAGTTTCGGAAACAATAAACTAACGACTTTGTTATGCCAGATACATGGTATAGAACCATTTCTGCCACAAAAGGATTTCAGATCATAGTGTCGTGCTATCAACACTATCAAGAAGCACTTCCTCCGCCAAAATTCAAAACAAGAATAAGACGAGCTTCGGAACTCACTCTCTCATACGGTGTTCAATTTTCCCCTCTATGTGTGGAATTCGTGGAGCCAATTTTGAGTTTATGTTTTGTAGTTCTTCTTTCACCACCAGGACGGTCGCTGTAAAATCAAGGATGTCTATATAACTGAAAAGGAAGCTTGGCCTGTTTTGAAATGAAAAGATGAAGGCGAGCTTTGACAATCCCGGCGGGCAAAGTGTCAGATCAAGCTTCAAGATGGCGGGCTGAGTTTCCTATCCAGCTAGTAGTATACATAGCAGACATCCTTGTAAAACATTCAAGATTATTAGTGTTTTTCTGTTTTTCTATCATTGTGGGGTTGTCACAGACTAAATTGACTGTGACGTGAAAATACGTACTACGGCCGCAGTTTTGAGTATATAAGAAAAAGAAAAAAAATACGTAGCATTATTTTCAACCATATTTTCGATTGGGCCAACAGGAAACGTCGGGAAGCAGGTAGCTCATTGCAAGACTGTTACTTTCACTGTCCTCGCTGCGCTCGTCGTGCCCCAAAGACACTATGTAGACTAAACGCGTCTTGCCTCTGGTTCTACCAAACTTTTATCAACGAATTAAATTTATCACTCTCATAGTAACTAAGCAACTAGCCTTTCTATTGGCTGGTGCGCAGCAACTATCAGCGTGATAGATTTAATCCACTCATAAAACTTCTGTGGAACCGGAGGTAATTATAATTATTAGTATAATAATCATACCATACCTACAAAACTATTTCATAACAATAGAAAGTTAACGGATATTGTTCTCTTCCAGGTTCAGTGATACCGATCCTGAACAGGGACAGGCGTCCTTCCATAACGATAGAGCGGCCGCGCCACAGACCTTCCATCACCATAGAGCGGCCCCTGCTCCCGCCGCAGCGCCTCCGTCGTTCCTCCTGTTTCATCGAGCGTCCGTCACGCCACCATCGCAACTTTATCAGCTTCGACCACCCCTTCAGCAGTGGCAGCGGCGGCGGCAGCGATCGCAAAATGTCAATAAACATCGAGAGGCCTTCTTGTAGTTATCACCAGCAACAACCGACCATAAGCTTCGACCCGGCATATCACTTGCCGGAGTCTTCTCAGCGGACGACGACCACCACCGTCACGGTGGAGGTGCCGACCAAGAGCTTAACGTTCTTCCCGAAAATATCGAAGAGTTTCGAGCAGCCACCGAAGGAGCGCCCGCGACCGCCGGACAGGATGGCCACCAGCCTGGACGTAAGCTCGCTTTTCAGTAACGATAGTGTCGCCGCCAGTAGGTGTTCCATTCCCGAAGAGCCGGACCGCTCGTCGCCGATTTTCATCTGCCTAGACGACGCGAAAATCACGGCGCCGCTGCTCGAAAGTCTGAAAAGCTCAGACGTATAACAACGCGAAACGACCATGCTGTTTCTTATGCAAAGTATTTTTCTACCGTCACAAGACAGAAAAGCTTTAACACTGTTGGTGCTCCAGAAATTATATTTTAGATAGGTAACACGGATAAACGTCTGATTTTTGTGTATATTGATGTTAACAACAAAAAATGGGAAACAATTTTCAAAAAGCGATCGAATTACTCTCAATTTTTTCTCGTTCGACGGACTGCACAAACCTCTTTGATGTTCTTGCTCAAATCGAAAAGCGTAGATCTAGAATTTAAACAATAATATGATAATGTACTTTTATAATATCATCATCCGCCTATCCACATATCCGCCAAATCATATTCTGATTACATTTTCATTTCAACATATGCGCAGAACAGACTGGCTTCTGTTTCTGTTCTTTAGTTCCGCTTGTTCTTATGTAAAAGTATTGTCTCTGAATTTGCATTTTCACTTTACTGTACCTATGTGGTTTGCATAGTCTGATTACACGTTTACTAAAAAAAAAAATAACGAAAAAACTTGCAAAACGTGAGCTAATGTTGAATTATGGTGTATACGTCTTTCGCTTGCACTGAAAATTATCATTAGTGACTGTGCATAATTGGAAATCTTGGCCATGTAGATGATGAAAAAATAAATCGAAAATAAATCAATATTGAAACTATTGACGTAGGTATAAACTATTTTAATAAAGTTAACGGAAAGAGAGCAAAGATCAAAATATAAGGCGTCATCAATTATTGGCCTTGCGGGTTCTAGATTTTTTTTAAATTTTAGCACCTAAGCATGAAAGCATGGACTTTTGCAGTTTTGCATCATGTCACACACAATTTACTACTTTTTTGAATCACAAATCATATATAGTTTTAGTTTGATTTCTGGACCTGACTTTCAAGTTTCTGTTTTCCGCTGCTGAATTGGAAATCCTCTCACAGCAAAACTCATTGCAATAAAAGCTCGTTTCAAAGATTTGGGACGGAGGGGTTCTTCGAGGAAAAGGGTCAAGTTTCAAGTGCCTCGGTGGCTTCGTTGCTGAAAATTTATTCCTTAAAGGCGGAGCGCATGAATAAGTTCATGATACTACCATGACTTACATACAGGTTGTTCCAAAACTGTGTCAAAATGCTTCGTGAACGTATCCATTCCTTTTATCCATTCTATCCATTTATTTCTGATGCACTGTTCTTGATCGGTGTAGGTACTTTACCGAAGCAAAAACAATACGAAACAAGTTCCCAGGGGACCACCGATGAGTTCATAATCGGAATGGACTTTTGTTGATTTCAAACAGTCGAAAATTTCGACCAAGGCGGAGAATGTAATGGTCTACTGTTAATGTTGATTTCTTTATTGATTGAAAGACGAAACGCAAAGCTGAATAATTTAATCAACACCTCTAAGGCCTTCCTAGCATTAGCAGCAATTAACCCAGCAGTTATCTTTAATCCACCGGTAAATGCCATAGCAACAATTGTTGGAACAATGGTATCTGCGGCACGTTTACGCAAAGCTAAGTACTGCTACTGATGCTAACAACAATTTGTCAAGATTGGATTTGGCATTTTATTGATAGTTGAGCTTTCCAATATAAGAAGATAGGAAACTCGACGGCATTTCAAGGTCAATTTTTTTTACGTTTATGATGTTTAGTTCTGACAACGTGATGGAATTTGGCCGGAGAAGTAGAGCAGCAGCAATTTTGAAATCTTTCATTTATCATGTGGAAAAAGTCACTGCAGCCACCGAAACCATCATTCAACGAACAAATCATTTTTTATGTGTGAAAGTTGATTTTAATATACGTAGGCCTAGCCACCACTGTGACAGGCTGTCATCTGGTTGTCATTGAAAAGATGAAAACAGTCTTGAACCATCTCTATTTAGTTTCACACCGTACAAAACGCAGTGAAGTGAAATCAGAGAACACGGTAACACCTACAAAACAGATTATTGATGACCCTTTTACTTTTTTTCTTCTTTGGGTAGTGTCATCATCGGTCAGAAGTGAAACGTCTTGTGTCGACCGTGACTTCGACGATCCCTCGTTTCGCATCACGTCACCTTAGAAAGAGGCAACGAAAAATCGGGTCCCTAGTTGATGACAATTTCAACAAATGCAAACATTATTGCTATAGTATGTTCACCTGTGCCGTGATTCTAGTCGGCTGTGAGATTTTGTTTTTGTAAAATCCCCAAAACATTGCGGTTGGCTGCTTTGGCTTCATTTAGCGTTCGTCGTTCGGACCACTTTTGGAACGCATTTTTTACGCATATCCTCTGCCAATAGACGGAATATTTTTGCGGGACGTGATCTCTGACACTTTTTTCCATTATATTGGAAAATGTAGTATTTTTTCGACGTGTTTCTAATTTTCGCCAATAAACAAATGAATCAAAGCAGCTTTGACATTTGACAGAGGTGTCAAAAATATTTCTAACTTCTCGGAGCCGGTAAAAAAGTAACCGGTAAAAAGCTAAAAAAGTACTGGGCCTTCGTCCAAACAAAGGGGTCCCATGGACATCAATCCTTTCACCTCTTGCAGTCGAAAAGACACGACGAATCATGAAGAACTATTGGCAAGACAAGGAACATACCAGCAGGCCTGCAGTTGCAGCAGGATTTACCTATAAAAAGTTGATTAAACCGAATTTCAAGAAACCCAGCCGCTCAAAGTTGCGTATTGCACCGAAATTCATGTGAGTACCTTCAGTTTGTAATTTGCTTCCGTTTTGGAGCTTGGCGGAACGAGTTTTTGTCGGCCTTTAATGGCCGCTGTCAAGATGACTTAAATTGAAGGCGGCCACGTAGGGTTTTGGTGTCTAAATGATGGTAATAAAGCTCTGCGCCCCTCTAGTGGCATTTCCACGTATGACAAGGTCAGTTTTCCAAGATTTTAATATCAATTTGATAAGAAATATAACTTTGCTTCCAGAGAAGTCAGTTTCACACCAGGTAAAAAGGCGGCAAGCCTACAATGCTGAAGTAGAAAATTTGCCCAGCCAACTAGAGTCACAGTACAAGTGAACCTACTATAGCATCAGGGCTAAGCCTCACATAAACGTGGCGTGTGCTGTTAAACTTCAAGCCAGTGTCAGTGCAGAGTTATCCGCAGTGCGGAGTGACCCATAGTGTGTGTTAAAAACATAGGGACTGCACTATGACCTTTTTTTCCATTGGTTTTCCGTAATGAGTTGAATTTTGTTATGAAAGAAATGCTGGATAAAATGTTGTAAGTATGAAACAGTGTAATTACTTGAGGCCAAGTTGGGAAACTCTTGGCCACTTTCCAATGGTCTCGTGGGCTAAATTTTTTCACGTAGCTTGTGTGTAATACAGAGTGGCACCAAATTAGTGAGATGAGTTTGATGCATAAGCCCAAGTTACAATCGACGGAAGCGTAAGGGAATAAACCAATCACTATAGACCAAGAGGGAGGAGCCAAGATGGGAGTGATTGGTTCATTTTTGCCAATCACATTCATTGCCACAGAGATGGAAATATCTTGTCTGAAAATGTCTTGACTTTTTCTCAAAAAAATGTTGAAAATCGATAGTATCGATGCTAAGCGCGAATTCATTTGATTTATTAAATCCATACCACAAGATTTCTGCTAACGACCCAATTAGTTTTCCACAATCCATTTATATTTCCGCAAACTAGTAATCTGCCTTCGTTGCCTTCTCTCTCGGTCTATGGCTTGAAGAAATGCTTCAATATTCATTCCCCTCTTCCCAAAATGAAAGATATACAGGTTTTGGATTTTTGGAAATATAAGGGGTCTTTTTATGCTGCTTGTAGCCTCTTTATATACTTACCTAAAACAATTTCAAAACTATTTCAATAATAAAACTTATGAGATAAAAAAAATTGATTTGTGAACGTTGAATGTGTTTCAAATCCTTTTTTTATGGAACAAGCTGTGTCATAAATCCTGAAATGCTTGAAAAAAGAGACCATAAACGATTCCAGAGGTTTTTAAGCTAATATAAGAAACAAATAATACGATTCATCCCATAGAAACTAAAATTGTTTCGTTTCAGTTATAAAAATAAAGGGGCTTTAAGACCGACAAAAACTATCTTGGGCTTATTTCGGTCAATGCTGCGACACCCTGTATAGCACATCTGAACTGTGAATATCTATGATCAGTATTATCAAAAAGTCTGAATATCTATGACCAATAAAATATTTATCATTTTCAATGAGTTCCAAGTTCCAATGCATGATTGCCAAAATAATTGCAGCTCATCACTAGCAGCAGCTTGATGCAATGAATTGGGAAATATATCAAAAATAATAAAAGAAAAAAATACATATAAATATCAAACTGAAAGGTGTACCAGATGTTGCACCCCGTTCGGTAAAAATTCTCCAAAATATAAACTATTAGCTTGATATCATCTATACTATTTAGCACAATTCCATCCATCTCGTACAACAATAAAACCATTATTACGTGAATAATAGGTGTGGACATTGGATGTAATAATTATAGAGAGTAGTTACTAGTATATATCGTATTTTATTGTGATATAATACTATCTAATATTTATACAAAGCGCTACCTATCTATATTTTGAGGTCAACGGTACTTTGTTCCAATCCTCGATTTGAAAATATTCTTCTGTTATTATTTCCATTTACATAAATTTTTGTTGAGTACATAGCATGATTGTTATTTAAAGATCATAAACAGTCGCATGTCAATAAATGAAGGCTTTCAGAATTCTCTTTTATAACAAAAAGAGTCCAACCAATGGCATGAGTACTAAAACGGTTAGTTCTGTAATAATTATAATTACATTTTGTTTGTGTTTACTTACTTGATTCACTTAATTGATCTTGATCTCGGAGTTCGTTTGATGAAATTACCCTGAGTTAGGTCATCATTTTGATAACACTATTATGTGAGTGCAGACAAAACAAAGGAATAATAATTATTGACCTGTGTGGTATTGATGTGCGACTGTTATCGAAATGACCAATTTAGTATTTCGCGAAGCCAAAAAAATCAATCTACCGATAAATTGAACGTTGCCTGTGATTTTTATTTGGCTTTATTGGCGAGAAATTTATATCATGTCGCCAATTTCAACTCAACGTGGAGCAAAAACTCCAGAAGCACTAAAAATGAAATATTGATCGCGAACCAAAATTTCATATTGCTCTATGTATTCGGGGACCTAAGTGTTAGCTGTAATTTTATAGGTGAATAATTCTTCGATTCCGCGAAACATAATTATTTAATATTCCATATTCCATATTTACTCTATAAAAAATTGATGGTGCAATTTTAAACAAACACGGAATTTGAGAAACTTTACTTAGATAGGTACACGACTTTACTGTGAAGCACCTGTGTTTGATTAACTTTTTCATTTAATTTGATTTTCAACGAGTTTGAAACTCGGGCGTGGTCCAAATATTAAGGGTTTTTCAGCCCGATTGTTGTTCAATAGTATGTTATTATAATAGATGGTTACTTTGATTGTATTTAATTTACTACACTCAAGTCTATTACATACAGGCTGTTCATTTTCAAACTTCGAAATTTCTCGCCGGCAAAATTTTTTCCAGGAAAAGGCAGGAACAGGTCGATTTTTCATTTGGGGTGGACATCTAGGACACGTATTTCCAAATTTCTATCTTCGACCCCCATCGCCCTCACCCTGCCGTACTTCGAAATTTCAAATACAGTAGATTCCACTCTAATGTGGTTCTATAATTATTGTATAGTTGGCTGATAGATTTTTTTGAATTTTTTCCAAATGTTGAAAATAGCAAATCTCCAAAACTTTGCGGTTGACTGCATTGGCGATATTTGGCAGTTTCCGTGTCCTAGATGTTCTCCTAGATATAGAAATCGACCAGTTTCGGCCCGGAAAAAAATGAGGATGATAAATCTGAGGTAGGAGATTTGAAAATGAACACCCTGTAAAATGCTTTTACGATCAAAAACATTATTTTTATTGAAATATGCATTACGGATTATTGATGAGAGAGAATTTAATTGTACAAGAAGAATTCTTGCTGTAGGTCATTTGAATACCTAAGTAAGTAGGTACATAGACCAATAAAGTATTTTTGTGAAGTTGAAAAGTGATAGCCAACAATGATTACCGAAAAATAGTACGAATATATAGACAGATATGATTATGTAAGAACGTTTTTAGTACGTACTATAATATAAACATTATATTAATGTAAATATTTATTGCCGAAAACTATTGTGTACTGAAGAAATTGTTATAATAATGATTATTAGCCCCATTGTCGTAATAAAGATTGATAAACTTATGACTTGTTAGATTGTACCTGGTCATAGCACGTTTCAGTGACTTTGGAAAAAGCGATATGTCTATCACACGCATAAAACGTTATTGAAGCAGTGGAGATATGAATAGGTATATACGTCAAAACCAGAGCCGGGATATTGAATCGAAACACATCATTTACATAGATGCAGCAGCATGAAATTGTCCTTTACGTAAGTATCATTTTATTATTTAATCATATAAAATTGTAACATGTACCTACCAATTTGTACCTGAAAACTGCATAATGCAAACAATACGATACAAACTAACTTTCTGGTGTTTCAGTGATCGAGGGTGCGGCTCAGGAAGTTGAACAGTTTGACTAGACGGATCTAATGATAAATTATTATTCATTTTCAACTTTGCCATACGTTTCTGAAGAAGCTTCACCAATACCAACTAGTAATAGTTGGCAGCTAAAACACTTGAATTTTGTGGGTAGTGAATAAACTGCCATAACTCCTCGCATAACTCCACAAAAATCAAGGAAAATAGCAAATGTTAGGGTAGATATCGCTCTGCAACTACCATCCTCAAATTTGTGTACCGGAGTTCCAGTGTTTATTCTGGTGTCTTTCAGAGTGAAGCTTCAAAGTTTATTGTGTTAGGAGAAATTTGAGCTCCTATCAACTTTCAACTCTAAAAGAAACCGATTCAGTATTTTTTCATGTTTGTATGTTGCTGTCTTTTTTGTATGCCCCTCAGCAATGTTGAAAGTATAAGGAGAACGTCAGAACATCTAAAAATATTTTTCAATTCATTTGATATCGAAGGTTTTAGAACTAAATCGAGCAAACATACATACAGACTGACACAAAAAAAAATCGTCCTGAAACATCTCTGATCGAGCCCCCGACCATGATTCTTTTCGCTGTACCAACCTATTATGCTCACGAGTATAAAACTGTCTGGATTACCTGACGTCAGGGAAAACCAAATCTGGTATGCATTGGACGTTTAAATCAAAAACTGCGTGTACTATACTGAGCCTACGCTGGAACAGGGCCGTCTTAAGCGGGCGTGCAACTCGTGCATGGCACAAGGGCGGCCAGATTCAGAGGGCGGCATTTCGGGTTAGAAATGCGTTTTTTTCTATTTTTTTTTTTGCTTTTTATATTTTACCTCCGCGGCCGCCCCTGAACATTTTGAAATTTTTGTTTGTTTTCTCATATTTTACGCCTGCGGCCCGGCCGCCCCTGAACATTTTTTTCTAACGGTATGATGGATACCTACCTTCAAAACACGTGAATATGAAATCAGATTTTGCAAGATCCTTGCTAAATTCTTGATTTCTACCAAAGGGCGAGGGAATCATAATCAATTGGTGAGTACAGTACCTAGAAGCAGTTCGGTATTCAAGTGTAGCTATTGTTTATTCCTAATAGACACGAGAAGAGGTCAGGCGTCTTATTTTGACGTTATTTCATCCTAATCACGGACCGTCCGGTAGGTAAGTTAACTTTCGTTTATTTGTTTATTATAATATCGTTACTGACTACCTACTTGATAAAAAAAAGGTTCAAAATGCGAAAATTGCAATTCCAGCCGCTGTTTCTGTTGATTTCATAAAATAAAATTCAAATTAAAGAAGTTATATACAAAATTTAACATTTAAAAAAAATGGAGAAAGGGGCGGCCTAACAGTTTTTGCACGAGGGCGGCCAAATGTCTAGAGACGGCCCTGCGCTGGAAAAACCCTTCGTGTTGGTTGAGGAGTAGAGTCGATGACCCACCCATAAGATCATTCCCAAGAATTAAACTCATCTCTTTGCAACAGTTGCAAGAGGTGGATTATACGTTCATCAGTGACGCACAACCGGCCATAAAAGGTAAGTAATGCAAAAAGGCAAACACTTCTGGTACCTACCTGTCTCACATCAATTTATTTCCATAAATATAAATAAGCCATGTTCGAAAAATACTACGACTGCTGTAACACCCACCAGCTCCACATACAAATACAAATTTTTCGAGATGCTTACTCAAAATCACGTAATTTTTTTTTAGAAAATCAACAACAATCAATAAAAAATTATAGGTGTAATGAAAACCATATTTTTTTCACTAACGGTATTCAAAATACAGTATAGGATAGGATTATGGAAGGATTATAAGGTTTTCAAGTGAGTGTGTAGGTGTTATCAAATTCCACTTTTTAGCGCACTTCTCCAAACGGGAAGGCGCTTATGTCCTCGCTTTGTACGTCCGTCTGTCTGTCCGTCCGTCACAGCATCCATAGTCCTCCTAGACGGAAGGATTTTTGCGAAAATATTTTACTCCAATGGGTTACTCATGACCTTGTTTCTCAAACCAAGAAAAATCTTGACGAAACTGAAAATGACCCCGAAGCTACGGCTTGATGGCAAAAAATCTTTCGTTTTATGTTCTTATGGAAGTACATTACCACATGTAGGGAGTTACATTCAGAAAATCATTTGAACTTTCTTTTGACAAAAAACTTCACTTTGATACGACTCTCGGGTCAATAGTTACGAATTTTTGAAAACGACCGCAAAGCTACGGCTCGGCGCATACGCCCCTGCAAATTGAAAATCTGCACGGGGTGTATTCCTTGGCGCATTTTCGTAAGAAAATGAAGCTTATAATTAAAGCCGGTTTGTCTTTCTGTTTGTCCGTGTAGAAATTAAGAAGTTGTACTCCTTCTGGAGGCTTGAAGCTAGGGCCTTGTAACATTTTTCCGATGGATAACTGATGTCCTCAAGGGTGGCCAATAGGCATTGTCTTTAGTATCCATACATATTTATCATTATTTTCAAAAAACAAAGATTACCTCTGTCCTTCAAAGAAGTTGAACTCCTCCGCGGGGAATAAAGCTACAGCTCTAGAACTTTATCCGATGGATAGCTTAGGTCCTCAAGGGTGGACAAATGGGCAGAGGGGATTTCATGGTTGGGTCGCCATATTGAAATCTAAATCATTAGTCGAACGATTTTCATGTTACTTGAAACTTACTCTTGTCTCGTATGAAGACAAGCATGCAAGTTCCTAGCAATGAACAACCTGACCTGACGTGACCGCCGCCGTACTTGTTGAATATTGTTGAAACTTGATAGGTCGGTAGACGATGTTCGTTTGGTTAATTATACAAAATCAAGACTCATTCCTACTTCGACCGTTCACAGAATACAAATTTTCAAAAACGAAAAAAAAAACAATTTCAAAGCCGGATAATTTTGTTGGGAATTACAATTTTTGAAAAATTAAAGCTGTCAAAATATTCATTCATGATCCTTATTTATGACTAGTTCAATTTTCTGTCCAAAAGACTTAACTTCAAGCCTGTAATTCGGAAAATTTGTACTTCAGAGCGCAGTTGAATCAACAGGGAGTTCCGGGGTCACAGCCCTCTATGGGAAGGTCGCCGCAGATAAAAAATATTAACACTCGGCTACCTTGGCCCTCAATTTGATAAACTTCCTAGCTAGATAAATCCAAATCAGAAAGAATAGTTTCGCGAGACCAATACTGGCTTATAAATTGAGGTAGAGAGGATGAATAAAAAAAACAGCTCATTCCATGCCATTTTCCACCATATTATGATAAGTTTTGTAAAAAATTATTTTTACGTGTTTGTTGTGTTGATACATAAGATATAAAGACTTTTATATAAGCTGTATATGGATTTTACAGTTTATGTACTTAATTTGACACTTGTCAAAATAACCTCAAAAACTAAAACATTTTCACAATTTGCACTGAAACAAACACGTAAAATGTTGTACAACACTCGTGGCTTGTTACACAAGATATTTTCCGACACTCAGCCTCTTACAGAACTCGGGCTGCGCCCTCGTTCTGCAAATTTCGGCTTCGTGTCTGAAAACCACTTATGTAACAGCCAACTCGTATCGTAAACTACTATTTTCAATGCACACTGAAACGCAATACGAAGGCTTCCAAAATATTTCGTTTTTCAACTTGCCCTCAATAAACTTCGCTTGTTTGAGCTATTTTCGTGCGAATTCATTTTGAATAAGTCGAGAATGTTTTGGAAACTTGACAGGTTAATTTTACATGCAAGAAGTGTTCCACTTGGTTCATAGACGTTTGATCTCGAGAAATGGTGACATTAATTGGGTGGCAAGATCACCCGATCTCACGCCGCCAGATTTCTTCTGTGGGGTTTCTTGAACTATACTGACAAACCCTGCACATTGGAAGACCTCAAAACCAGTATTCGAGCCGAAATTACAGCGAATAGTACAGGCCATTTTGGAGCGGAATTTTCACTCGAAAATGCAGCGATGCATTATTTCGAGTTCAATAAATCATTAAATTAAAAATGGCAAGAAGTGAGCCTTCCTCTGCTTTTGGATACATCTCTCTACCTCAAATCATAAGTCAGTGTTGGCCTCGCGAAAAGTGGGCATCCAGATTGGTAAACCCTGTACAAGAAAGGGTTCGACGGTCCCAACAACTAATTTCACACGCAGATTTCTTTGTTGTAACGACCGCACTGATCTGATACCTTAAAATGATTTGAACAAATGCAACAGAAGTAAAAAAAGAAAAGGCCACCCGAGGCAAATTTTCGTGGTAACGGCGAACAGATTAATTAAAGACTGAAACAGGCTACGCCCCAGGATTTTTTTATGGCAGAATTCCTGTTATTTCCCGAATGCAATTTTAAGAATTCAGTTCGGGAAAGCCCAAAAAAAGGCGTAAACAATAATAACATTGTGGTTGAATAATGACCTGAGGGAAGTTGGTGATACACCAGAATCCAGAACTATTTTTATTGTACGTATTTATAAAAGCTATATGGAAATTTCGGAGGCCCACTATGCATTGGCACCTACGAAAATATACGTGGTCGATGCCCAAAACAAGTTTTTATCCAATGGTTCATTCTGTTTTAGCGTGTTAGCTTCACGGGCGAAATTCCGATTTTTGACAAATATTTGAACGATATTTTATGATTTATGTCGTACCTATAGCACAATATTGACCGCACAAGCAGGTACTTTTATTACTTGTATATCCGCACCAAGAAGACCGCATATTTGCATAGAAGATGGGGCACCAGGGGGCGATGTTGGAGGTGTATGTTAAAGAATTTGGAATTAAGAGCTTGTATGATATGTCTTGGGGGATTTATCGCGAAAAATTCTTTTCACGATTTTTCCCGGCTCTTCTACGTAAGGCCGTGTCCCTCAATTTTGAATTACCTACCTCGTGTCTATACTCCTACAAAAAAAAAATGTTTTCGACACTTGTCAAGCATCATCATGAATCCTTGACAATGAAAACAGGGGAGTGTACACTCGCGTGTTTGATGAAAAAGTCCGTAAATTCATCTGAATCAATATTTAAACTATCCCGTTTACTTCTTGTGAAAAGAATTAGTATTCGCACACGTGCGAGATTAGCTGGAAGAAAAACATTGAAAAAGGACCAATGAACACGTTCGTCTTATCAATAAATACATTGTTAGGTGGCCATTGCTTGTAGGTGGGTTATCTGTTGATAATTTCTAATTTATGTACAATTATTCCGAGCAAAACACATGCACATCATTGTTCTTTGGCATTTAAAAAAAAAGAACCTATCATGTGATCAAATAAGTTCCTCGATCCTCGTTTGGACAGGCTGTGACCTGGTCAAAAAGACTTCAGTTTTACCTCTTATTAAGGACGGAGTTCAACTGGTAAAATAAGCGTTGCGAAATCAATCAATTTTTGGATTTTCACCATTTTGGTCTCTTTCGAAAGCTACAAGGATGTACTTTGGTTTGAGCCCATTGGCATTTCCAAAATCCAATAATATTTTTTTCAAATGTCAAAATTCAATTATTATTTTTTGGATTTTGAAAATGCCAGTGGGCTCAAACCAAAGTACATTCTTGTAGCTTTCAAAAGAGACCAAAATGGTAAGAATCCGTCAAGGAATAAACCCAGACGGATTGATTTCGCAACGCTTATTTCACCAATATGACTCCGTCCTTAAGTAGTGTTCACAGAGCTTCGACGTCAGAGATACTGTTGCAGACCAATAGGAGATTGTCAAAATTATAACTTCCCATTGGCCGATGGAAGTGTCGTTGGCGACACGTCGAAGCTTTTTGTGTGCACAAACCTAGGATTTTTAGGATGTGAATAAATTTCACGACCGACCGACGCCTGGGGTTCTGGACGCGACAACGAGTTCACGACGCGCTGGTATACTCGTATTTCGGCCAGAATTTAGGTAAGCATCAGCTTCTTTTGGCTGACTTTTTGTCCCGCTATTTCGTCGAGCGCAAAGCATTGATCGAAATGGTGGTCATTGATTGGATGTTACCTTCAAGCGTTGAAGTTGGAAACATACCTACAGAGGATTGTTGAAAAACGGCCACCGCTGTAGCATCGTTATTTCTTATGCGATCTTCAAAATTCAAAAACAAGTTCAAATGGTATAATGTCTTTTATGAATCGACAGTTGAAACTTTGTTTATGATGCTTCTGAGTAGAGATGCAACGGCTAGTGATTTGGCCGGATACCGGATATCCGGTGTACCTCTTGACCGGATAGCCGGTTATCCGGCCGAACTATCCGGCCAGAATTAGGCATTCCTGATTCGTAAATTTGACGGGGTAGCAGCGAAAATACCAACAAAAACACAATAACTTTGGAGAAAAGTACAATTCCCAATGAGGTTGATAATTACATATTTGAAAATAGCACGGATTGACAAAAAGAGCGCGATATTTACTCATGATGGTCTACCAACTCTAGTCTATAGACCTTCTCATATAGGCGGTTTTCTTTGCTCGCAGCTTGTGCGCAGGTCTTCAAGTATACCAGCTCACTGGTTCAATTGGCTGTTTAACCGGGAGCGCTTTTAGTACAGGAAAAGTAAAAAAATCGGCAAAACCTCGGAATAAATGTGGACGTCATGAAAATTTGATATTCTGTTCAGAATTGAGTGCTCTACAACATATCCAAAATCGCCAAAAATCGCACCCGGGGGTTTTGAGTTATTGGAGGGGGGGTAAAAAATTGCAACTTAAAATGAAGGGGATGAAACCCGTCAATCCATTGGAAGCAAATACGTTATAATTCGACGCATGATATCCCGCTGATACCATTTTAGCGGGACAATTTCCCTTATTTCGGGCTGCTGAATATCTTTTTCCAGTTGCCTTCGAACAAAAGTTGCCTTCCCAAAAAGTCAGTCAAAAGAAGCTGATGCTTACCAAAAAGTGTCGATCATTGTTAAAGAGGGGTCGTGGGGGGGGCGAAGCTCTGCCAGGTGGTCCATTTTGTTTTTCTGGCCATGTAGAACCGATCACGACAAGTTTGGTATCTTTTCCGACTAAATTCAATCTCCTTAACTCGAATTTGATGTGTAAATTTGGATAAAAACAAGTTTGAACAAGTTAACTTGGAAAAACTTTTTATTATTTGACAATTTTGACGATTTTTTTCTCACTATTAGAGGTGCTTATATTTGGAAATATTTCAGGGGCGATTAGATTGAAGTGTATTTTCCACGGGAATCATCCACTCAATGTATAATTTCGTTTCTCGAGTTTAAAAAATCGATTTGAACTTGAGTCGGAGCGACGCGTCGTCTACTACTGACCAGAACACTACTAGTACAAGAAAGATAGATTTCAACCTCGGAAAAAATATGGACGTCCTGAAAATTTGATATTTTGTTCAGAATTGAGTGCTCTACAACATATCCAAAATCGCCAAAAATCGCACCCGGGGGTTTTGAGTTATTGGAGGGGGGGTAAAAAATTGCAGGTAAAAATGGAGGGGATGGAACCCGTCAATCCATTGGATGCGAATACATTATAGTTCGACGTATCATATCTCATTATTATTGAGGCAACGGACCAACCTGGTTTCCCCCATACATCGTTCCTGCAAGCTGTTCAATAACCTTATCCGTGAGGATAAGTCTCAGGCCTTGGACATAAACTCAGCAAGTAGAGACTCCTTCAGGGAGAATGTAGCGGCTGTTATGTCGAAAATACACGATTATTGACTGTTTTTATTTTTGATGTGGTATAATTGTGATTGTTATATGTACATTGTAGCTATTGTTTCTGTATGTCCACGTGCTCTGTACTTTCCATATAATTGGGCAACGCCTGTTTGGAAATAAACCTTATTTATTTATTTATTTATTTATTTATTACTATTTTGGTACAAAAAGTGTCCATCATTGTTGAAGGGGAGTAGTAGAGGGGTGAAGCTCTGCTAGGTGGTCCATTTTGTTTTTCTGGCCATGTCGAACCGATCACGACAAGTTTGGTATCTTTTCCGACTAAATTCAATCTCCTGAATTCATATTCGATGTGTAAATTTGGATGAAAACAAGTTTGAACAAGTTAACTCGAGAAAACTTGTTTTTTCTTTGACAATTTTGACGAATTTTTGTTTTACTGTTGGAGGCGTTCATTTTTAGAAAATTTTCAGGTACCATTAAATTGAAGTGTATTCTCCACAAAAATCATCCACTTGATGAATAATTTTGTTTCTCGAGTTTAAAAAATTGATTTGAACTTGAGCCGGCGCGGCGCGTCGTCTACTACTGACCAGAACACTACAGCATGCACCTTCAAATGAAAACATCTCAAACTATTGAAGAAATAACAACTTATCTTTGAAAATTGAAGGATCTGTGGAGAATTGAATTTCCTATGACACAAACAAAATCGCCATGAATCGCACTGCAGGGTTTTGAGTTATCTTAGTGGAGAGGTAACAGTTCATAGAGTATGACTCCTGTCAAAGTGTTATCCTCCTCCTCGAATAATTCAAAATCCTGCATTGCGATTCATGGCGATTTTGTTCATGTTATAGGGAATTTAGTTTTGCACAAATCCTCCAATTTTCAAAGATGAGTTGTTATTTCTTCAATAGTTTGAGGTGTTTTCATTCAAAGGTGCATGCTGTAGTGTTCTGGTCAGTAGTAGACGACGCGCCATGCCGGCTCAAGTTCAAATCGATTTTTTAAACTCGAGAAACAAAATTATACATCGAGTGGATGATTTTTGTGGAGAATACACTTCAATTTAATGGTCCCCGAAAGTTTTTCAAAAATGAACACCTTCAACAGTAAACAAAAAATTCGTCAAAATTGTCAAAGAAAAAACAAGTTTTCTCAAGTGAACTTGTTCAAACTTGTTTTCATTCGAATTTACACATCGGATATGAGTTCAGGAGATTGGATTTAGTCGGAAAAAATATCAAACTTGTTGTGATCGGTTCTACATGGCCAGAAAAACAAAATGGACCACCTAGCAGAGCTTCGCCCCCCCCCCCCCCCCCCTACTCCCCTTCAACAATGATGGACACTTTTTGTACCAAAATGGTATCAAGGGGGTATGATACGTCGAACTATAATAAATTCGCATCCAATGGATTGACGGGTTCCATCCCCTCCATTTTTACCGGCAATTTTTTACCCCCCCTCCAATAACTCAAAACCCCCGGGTGCGATTTTTGGCGATTTTGGATATGTTGTAGAGCACTCAATTCTGAACAGAATATCAAATTTTCATGACGTCCATATTTATTCCGAGGTTATGCCGATTTTTTTACTATTTTTCCTGTACTATACAGCATGCACCATTAAATGAAAACACCTCAAACTATTAGAGGAATAACAACTCATCTTTGAAAAAGGATCTGTGCAGAATTGAATTCCCTATAACATAAACAAAATCGCCATGAATCGCACTGCAGGGCTTTGAGTTATTTAAGGGGAGAGGTAACAGTTCATAGAGTAGGAATCTTGCCAAAATGTTATCCTTCTCATCGAATAACTCAAAATCCTGCATTGCGATTCAAGGCGATTTTGTTGATGTTATAGGAAATTCAATTCTGCACAGATTTTCCAATTTTAAAATATGAGTTGTTATTTCTTCAATAGTTTGAGGTGTTTTCATTTAAAGGTGCATACTGTAGTGTTCTGGTCAGTAGAAGACGACGCGCTGCGCCGGCTCAAGTTCAAATCGATTTTTTAAACTTAAGAAACAAAACTATACATCGAGTGGATGATTTTCATGAAGAATACACTTCAATTTATTGGTCCCTGAAAATTTTCTGAAGATGAACACCTCCAACAGTAAAAAAAAAATTCGTCAAAACTGTCAAAGAAAAAATAAGTTTTGTCAAGTTAACTTGTTCGAACTTGTTTCCATCCGAATTTACACATCGGATACGAGTTCAGGAGATTGAATTTAGTCGGAAAAGATACCAAACTTGTCGTGATCGGTTCTACATGGCCAGAAAAACAATATGGACCACCTTGCAAAGCTTCGCCCCTCCACTACTCCCCTTCAACAATGATGGACACTTTTTGTGCCAAAATGGTATCAATGGGATATGATACGTCGACCTATGATGTATTTGCATCCAAATGGATTGACGGGTTCCATCCCCTCCATTTTTTGCTGCAATTTTTTACCCCCCTCCCCTCCAATAACTCAAAACCCCCCGGTGCGATTTTGGATATGTTGTAGAGCACTCAATTCTGAACAAAATATCAAATTTTCAGGACGTCCATATTTTTTCCGAGGTTGAAATCTATCTTTCTTGCAGTGGCGTAACAAGAGGGGGGTTTCGGGGTCAAAACCCCCCCCATTGGCCATCGAATTTCCTGCGAAATTTCAAATGCGACGCTTTTTTATTCGTTTTGCTCGCATATTCGGATATTTTTCAGTCGTGACCCCCCCCCCCCCCATTGGACACTTCTAGTTACGCCACTGCTTTCTTGTACTATTTATATAATTCATTCCAAGCTTAAACAAGTGAGTATGCCTTCACGTGCGTGAGTCTCAGTAGCGCATTTTCTCGAAGAGGCATATTGTGGACGTAAAGAAATTTGGTTGAAGGAGAAACACCATTCCTTGCCCACTTTCTTCATTCGAAACTCATTGTGATATTTTGTTATCAGAATGGGGTACTTGCCAATGAAATAGATTTGAACGAAAATTCTTTTACTCATCAATATTTTTTTTGTTCGAGGGCGGGAACTGGGAGCGGCGACTAATCAACAGTAGTCTATTCTTTCCCATTTTTAGTCGGCTATCCAAATAACGGAAGAATTAGATCGCTATGTCTTCGGGTTTATGTTTTCCATTTATCTCTTACTTTGAGGGCAGCGTGTGGGGGTGGCAGCATTTGGCAAAGTAACTGTTGCACAGTTTGAGTTAGGAGTTTCTAAATGTTCAAGGAAATATGATTATCAGCGAAAATTGTGGAAGTTGCATTTTTTTTGTTTGGGGGCGGGAGTTGGAGGCGGCGACTAATAAAAAGTGGCCTATCTCTTCCCATTTTTAGTCAGCTATATATAGCGGAACAATTAGATCGCTATGTCTTAAGGGTTATGTTTTACATTTATGTATCTCTTACTTTGGGGGCGGCGTGTGGGAGCGGCAGAGTTTGGCAAAGAAATTCCTCTACAGTTTGAGTTAGGAGTTTCTGAATGTTTGTGGTAACATTAAAATGTAAATCAGTGGGAATTATTGAAAGTTGCATTTTTTCTTTTGGGGGTGGAAGGTGGAGGCGGCGCCATATCAAAAGTAGCCTATTCTTTCCCATTTTTAGTTAGCTATCCATATAGCTAAAGAATTAGATCGCTATGTCTTCGGGTTTACGTTTTTCATTCATCTCTCACTTTGAGGGCAGCGTGTGGGGGCGGTAGCATTCGGCAAAGTAACAGTTGCACAGTTTGAGTTGAGAGTTTCTAAACGTAAGGGAAATATGACAATCAGTGAAAATTGTGAAAGTTGCATTTTTTTTGTTTGGAGGCGGCAGCTGCAGGCGGCGGCTAATCCAAAGTGGCCTATCTTGTTCCAATTCCAGTCAGCTATCAATATAGTGAAAGAATTAGATCGCTATGTCTTCAGGTTCATGTTTTACATTCATCTCTCACTTTGGGGGCGGCGTGTGGGAGCGGCAGAGTTTGGCAAAGAAATTCTTGCACAGTTTGAGTCAAGAGTTTCTAAATGTTCGAGGTAACATTATCAGCTAAATCAGTGAAAATTTTTGAAAGTTGACCTTTTTTCTTTTGGGGGCAGAAGCTGGAGGCGGCGCCATATCAAAAGTAGCCTATCCTTTTCCATCGAGTTTTCCATTTTTAGTTAGCTATCCATATAGCGAAAAACTTAGATCGTTATGTCTTCGGGTTCATGTTTTTCATTTATCTCTTACTTTGGGGGCGGCGTGTGGAAGCGGCAGCGTTCGGCTGAGCAAATGTTGCATAATTTGAGTTGGCAGTTCCTAATGTTTAAAGGAACATCTCAATCAGTAACATTTGTGAAAGTTGCACTTTTTATCGTTTGGGGGCGGAATCTGGGGGCGGCGACTAACCAAAAGTAGCCTATCCTTTTCCATTTTTAGTCAGCTATTTATATACCGAAAGAATCAGATCGCTATGTCTTCGGGTTTATGTTTTTCATTTTAAAGTGATTGGGGGCGGTTTTTAGCAGTTTTTTCATGTCGGCGGCGCATATTGAAGACGGAATGTTTCTTGGCTTACGTTTATGAGTGGCAACTATGTATTATTCAAAAAATGAGAACACCAGAGCATCAGGTCTGGTAGAAAGTGCAATATTATGTTATTTCAAGTTTATCGGGGGCGGTTTTCTCTATGTTGGCGGCGCAATATGGACATCCAATATAGCCTAGCCCTCCTTTGGGAGTGGCAGCTATGTAACAGCGAAAAAATTAGAAAGCTAGGTCGTCTAGTTTGGGAGGAGTTCGAGGAACGGACGGACGGACGGACGGACAAAGCGATTGCAATAGCGATTTTCATCAAGATGGAAAATGCGCTAAAAAACCACAGCTGGCCATGAAAAATTCGAGTTTTGTTGGTGTCCCTGATTTTTGATGTTTGTTGTCATCTTGATACAGAAGAGGTTACGTTAAAATTTGTGTCCATATGACATGAAACCTTCACCTGAACTAGGCTGTGTTGTCAAATTGTCATTCCTGGGACTGCGTCGCCGGCAGATCGCAGGTTTGCTCACTGACCTCAGCCGTTTTCTTTCGGCCAGGATCACAGTTCATGATCCTGGAACAGAGGGTGAATTAACGCACCAAGGGTCGTACAGGGTGCGACGAGCTCAGTTCGCGGGATCACTTCCGACGAAAACACACTATACGGTGCTGGAACTGGGTTCGCCTCGATGATTTTTAAACTGTATATTCTTACTATTGCACCTTTCAACACTTTCACTATTGAAATAACGTGCCTAACGGCATTTTTAGGACAGAACATAATGAAAATATTGTGTCAGTGTCAAAATCTGACCTAACAATTAAATTAAACGGCAATCCAGCAAAGCAAACATCACTTTGACAAATTTGATTAAATCATCTTGACTTTTTCAATCCATCAACTTATCAGATTGTCCAACTTGAAGAAAAAATATCATAGGCAACTGTGGTTTTTTTAAGCTTGGAATGGATAATAGTTCGGGTTGGTTGCATGAACTCGACCAATGACGGCCAATACAGGTGAACGTGCGCCCCGAGGACCCCAGGTGAATGAGAATGGCTATATCCACATCCCTCCAAGTTTGCGAAGATTAGTTCTCAGCTTCCTGTAGCAGCGTATACAGTGAGAGTTTCTTCTCGGAACCTGGCAACATGTGTACGATAATAAACAAAATCGACTCCTACTTTTGAATGCAGAAAAGGTTGTATTCGTCCACCACAGTTTGCCACTTCTTGATTTCAAATATTAGGCTGGGGGGAAGGCCAAAGGAATGTCTTCTCTTGTTTTACTTTTGTGTTGACTTTATTTCATGATTACAAGTTACAATGTTATAATTGTAATATGTTTTTTTGCTGACCATAAACAACCCATCAAGAGTTTCGGCTTCCTTCTCTGCCTATTCATATTAAATAGGGGGCCTACAACAGTTTGAAGTGGGTTACGATCCGACCCACGAGTGAATAGCAACAGTCAATTACTATTCCAGAGAAAGCTTTCGAGAGCCCAAGTACTCGGAAGGTTTGCCCAGAACCTTGCCGCGGGGGGATTTGACGCCGGTGACCCGCCTTCGAGTGAGCCCCACCACAGCGTCATGTTACAGCGGTCACCCATCCAAAGATGGACCGCGCTGTGTATGGCTTGGCTTCTATGATCGAAGCTAAGCGCGATGTACCACTACATTTCGCCCGCCCCCCTCATTACGCGTAATATGTACTTATACCGAGTGTTTATAAATGTCTGTGATCGCATCGCCTTTGGAAACCGCTTTTGATCACTACAATTGCACCTGTTACTGCGTTTTTTGGCCTGACCCATGCCTACCGCGATCACAGATTCTTATAAACACCCCGTACTTGATGAAAAGATTTAAAAAAAAACCTGTTGAGTTGGTACTTGGTACCTACTGTCTATTTCGCAACGCTCTTCAACGTTTTCAGGGAATATACGGAATACTAGTTGATGTTAATGTAGAGAAACAAGATAGGGAAGTGGTGATTGATTAAATTTATCACTCTTCTTAATTTTTTGCAACTATCCGGTTTCGGCCGGATATCAAAACACTATCCGGCCGGATAGCCGGATACTAATAAAATGGCCGGATAGGCCGGATACCGAATAGTAACCGGATATCCGTTGCATCTCTACTTCTGAGCACTATAGTCAACTTTTGTTTTTCAAAAGGCAACTATATATTTTTTTTTCGAATTCCTTACGCTTATCTGGATATAATGATTCATCAGTTTTTTTTTAATAATAAAAATCGTGAAGATACAATTATAAAATATAGAAAATTTCAGCTAATCCTACGTCAGAATGAGGCATGGTGCCAAGAATTGAAGCAGCATTGCCACGCTGAACTGCTAGGCTTATTCTTCGAGCCAAGTAAGCGGTTGATTTAGCTTCATTACTGACTCCTCTGATCTTCATGCCAATTTCGCTTATCAACTTCTTTGCTTCCTCTCCCCAAGGACCAAGGGTTTCTAGGGCGATTGGTACAAAATGGAACGAAGTGTCTACTGTTATAATAATTGGATTTTTTTGAATTTTCTCGAAGACGTGCTGCTTCTCCAGCTTTTTTGGAAGACAAACGAACGAATGTAGGACTGTGGTGCCAGTGTGTCGGTGCATGTAACGTCCCAAAGAAGAGATTTTCCACGTGACCACGGTATTAAAGTGATACCGTCCGGTCTCTTGTTGTCTTTTCTGTAGCAACCGGTGGGCTCTCGGATGGGAGGGATCTCGGCAGACGTTAGTGCTCGTTTGATTAGATCGTTGATCATTTCGTGTCTGGCTCTTCTTCCAGCGCTCTTTTTGCACGATAAGCCGTGACGGCCACACTTTTTAGCGCATTTTCGTAAGAAATACGCTATTAGCCGTTCTTTGATGTCCGTCCGTCTGTCCGTCTTGTAAATGAACTCCTCCTAAACAAAAAGTCGTAGCGGTATCGCGTTTTTTGAAAATAATTGCTGATTGTCTGCGGATGGGAATAGACACAACAAATACAGGGTGATTCAAAAATGGCGCATTTCTTTTCGGGCACGTTATAGTGGACGTTAACGGAGCATGGGAAAAATAATAAAAAAAATTAATCCGCTTCGATTTGCAAGTTATCAACAAAAATAAATCTGTTCAATCTGGCAGCATCGCATCAGTACCTACCTGGCACCTTTAGATCAAAGAGGTACATCACAATAGCATTATTGTATTGTTACCCTGGAAACTCCGTAGAACCTGCTAGACCATACCAAACATACTTGCCAAATGTATTTTCACGGCACTTTTGAAGTGAAAGACGAATTTTGAAATTTGAAAACACGACTCAAATCTCAATTTCAAGAGAAATTTTCAATCGGGAACTACTAACGACATGTGATTCTTCACAAGTAACAATGCTTTGCTTTAAAATCATGCAAACTGAAGAAGTTGAATTCTCAACTTCACCTCTTCATAACTCGAAGGATAAATGAGCCAATTTTTTTTTACTATTTTTTCCGTGCTCCCTCAACGTCTCCCTCAACGTACACGGGAGGAAATGCGCCATTTTTGAATCACCCTGTATTTGGTCAGATCGCACGATTGCAAGAAAAAAAATTGTTGAAAGTTGCACTTTTTTTCTTTTGGGGGCGGAAGCTGGAGGCGGCGCCATATCAAAAGTAGCCTATCCTTTTCCATTTTTAGTCAGCTATCCATATAGCGAAAAACTTGGATCACTTTGTCTTTGGGTTCATGTTTTTCATTTATCTCTTACTTTGGGGGCGGCGTGTGGGGCGGCAGCGTTCGGCTGAGCAAATGTTGCACAATTTGAGTTGGCGGTGCCTAAATGTTCAAGGGATCATCTCAATCAGTAACATTTGTGAAAGTTACACTTTTTATCGTTTGGGGGCGGAATCTGGGGGCGGCGACTAACCAAAAGTAGCCTATCCTTTCCCATTTTTAGTCAGCTATTTATATACCGAAAGAATCAGATCGCTATGTCTTCGGGTTTATGTTTTTCATTTTATTGCACTTTTTATCATTTGGGGGCGGAATCTGGGGGCGGCGACTAACCAAAAGTAGCCTATCCTTTCCCATTTTGAGCCAGCTATTTATATACCGAAAGAATCAGATCGCTATGTCTTCGGGTTTATGTTTTTCATTTTAAAGTGATTGGGGGCGGTTTTTAGCAGTTTTTTCATGTCGGCGGCGCATATTGATGACGGAATGTTTCTTGGCTCACGTTAATAAGTGGCAACTATGTATTATTCAAAAAATGAGAACACCAGAGCATCAGGTCTGGTAGAAAGTGCAATATTATGTTATTTCAAGTTTATCGGGGGCGGTTTTCTCTATGTTGGCGGCGCAATATAGACATCCAATATAGCCTAGCCCTTCTTTGGGAGTGGCAGCTATGTAACAGGGAAAAAATTAGAAAGCTAGGTCGTCTAGTTTGGGAGGAGTTCGAGGAACGGACGGACGGACGGACGGACGGACGGACGGATGGACGGACGGACGGACAAAGCGGTTGCAATAGCGATTTTCATCAAGATGGAAAATGCGCTAAAAATTGAAATGTTTAAAAAGTCGATATTCAACGCTACGGTAAGAACTTCTACATCGAGGAATCTTATGAACCGTTCTAGATACATGCATACATGCAGCGAACGAAATATGCGGAAATTGATGGATACATTTTTAGTGAAAGAATCATTATTTTTGATTCCTTCATTGCAATAGAAGGTACAATTTTTTTAAGAAAAGGTTTCGCCCCGCGATTTCACATTTTTCGGTATTTAACGCTACAGTGTGAACTTCTACATCGAGGAATCTTGCGAAAAGTTCTAGATACATGCATACATCCAGCGAACGAAAGATGGAGAAAGAAATAAAGAAATTTTTAGTGGAAAAATCAACCTGATTGATTCATTCTCAAGGAAGATATCTCTATTTTTATGCGGAATCTATACTCATGCACTTACTCGTGCACTTATATGTGGATGCGATTTTCAAGTCGCAACGCTGCTGTTCAACTGGGTGTTCAACAAACTGCTTCTGCGAGCTTCTGGCTACGTGCTTGTGATCAATAGGTATAATTCTTACTTATAGGATATTTTCTAGTTTTGGTTGATGACATTCTGTTGTCTTCATTTATCATTGACTACTCGTGTTTTCATAAAGATTCATGATTTCTTGTGGTAGCTTTGGGACAATCTGTTTACAGGTAACAGTGAACAGTGTACTCATCTGCACTCCGAAAATGCGCTCATGAGACTCACCCCCGTGAAGACTTTGCTACTTGTTGTTATCAAACACGAAGAAAAAAAATTATAGTGGAATTTTTACACATCACAGTAGCATCAGAACACCCACGATATGCACACAATATTGTAGGCTGGGTGCAAAATAATGTCAAAAGCAGAGATCAGGTCAGGCGTTTGGTATTTAAAATTTTGAGAATTTTTCAAATTTCCATTAAAGGCCTCCAGAAGCTGTGAAATTCACCCTATTCCAAAAATTTGAAATACCAAACGTCTGACCTACCGTGCTTTTGAACATCATTTTGCACCCAGCCTACCGGATTGCATGCATATCGTGGGTGTGTTCTGATACTACTGTGGTAAAAAAGTTAAATTTTTTTCTTCGTGTTTTTATAAGAAAAAGTGTGATATTGATGTTAGTCCGGTGGTTAGCCGTCCCAACCTTGCACTTTCGAGTACAGCATTGAGATTTGGCACAGCTGAAGTACATACCTATACCTTACTTTCAAGAAGTGGTGCCCAGACGGCACTACTTGCAGACGCCGTGTACAGCGTATTCAATAATGCAAAAATTCCGAGATGTCGGAATTTTTTTTTAGCGCGTTCAGAATACTTTCCTTTTCGTTGGGTATTGGGTCGGGGAACTAATAAGCGATAAAGTGCGTGTTACTACAAGTTTGTTTTAGTATACAAATAATCGTATGGAGCTATACAGGGTGTTTCCAGACTTGGAGTAGAAAATTGAACAGCACGGTAGGGAAATGCTTCAAAAGTGCCAGAAAAATGTTGAAAACAATGGCTACGTTTACACCGTGGTTTTGGTCCGCGACCTAAGCACTAAATTCGACCCAAATAAGTTTAGTCCACGGGGTGTAAACGATCGTAGACAAAGACCAAATTAGGACCAAGTAGCTTGGTCAGGTCTCCGGTTAGCTGTGGACTGGAGTAAATTTAGTTTTTACATTTATTTAGTTTAAGTTCATATTTTGAAATGGGTCGGTCGCGTTAGTCTGCCGGTGAAAACGCTGGAAGAGAAGAATTACTCTGGGTGGAATTTGGGTCAGTGCTTGGGTCAGTCCAGTTTTAGTCCACCGGTGTAAACGTAGCCAATAATGTAAGATTTTTTTCTTGGAAATATTGAGGGTAAAAAGGTGGTCTTTTGACACCTTTGTATCCTCGTTATTTTCAATGAATTGAGTTAACTCAGACCAAAAAGCAGATTTTTGGAACCTTTTAATGTGTTTTGTAATCTGGTTAATGTACACGGTGAGTCATAAATCCTAAAAATTTATTTTTCCTCTGAAATGCTCTTGAAAAGTTCTCGAGGTCATAAAACTGATGTAGAGCAACAAATAACACAAATAAACTGCGCAACAAATATGTTGTCGCAAGGGAAAAATTGGTCCGACTTTGGACCACAATTACTTTTGAATGACACAAACCATTTTGATTTTGTTTTGACGGTTAGTGAGATCAGTTGTCCCGTTATTCACCTTAAGGAGGTGAATATCAGGAAGCTTCATGTAAAATATCTACAGAGTGAAATGTAAAATGGTACAAAATTTTAGCAAATTCAACGGACCCGTTTTCAGAATAATTTTTTTTCTCGAATGTGAATGAAAGGATCATAAAGCGTGATGTTTTGGCTTGCGCCCAGTTTTCAATTTTTTGGAATCGGAACTCTGGTTCTGACTTTGTGATTTTTTTTCTCTTGGAGGATGCTGATTTATCCTATTCTCCTTAAGACTATGTCAGCCTAGGGAGCCTGTCATCATCAAAAACTAAAACCATCAGCATCAAGTTCAAGAGATCAAAATCACAAAGAAAGCTTGTTTCTATTGGATATTTTTAAGGAAAACACCTGTGTCGCCCATTTAGAATGGACCCTCTTTTTGAAGCCTTGATCAAGGTATTCCAGATGGTCTGCAAGTTGAGTTGCTGAGAACCGTTTAAGCAACAATATTCGTGGATTGCAACCTTCCCTCATCAGAGTACATAGTCTTCTTTGTAGCGATAGGATAAATCAGCATCCTCCAAGAGAAAAAAATCATAAAGTCGAAACCAGAATTCCGATTTCAAAAATTTCAAAACTGGGCGCAAGCTAAAACATGACGCTTTATAATCCTTACATTTGCATTCGAGGAAAAAAAATCTGAAAATAGGGGTCCGTTGAATTTGCTAAAATTTTGTACTGTTTTACATTTCACCCTGTAGATATTTTACATGGAGCTTCCTGATCTTCACTTCCTGGAGGTGAATAACGGAAAGACTAAGCTCGCTAACCGTCAAAACAGAATCGAAATGGTTTGTGCCATTCAAAAGTTATTGTAGGCGACAACGGTTCGTGGCGACAACATATAATTTGTTGCGCAGTTTAGTTCCCATATGAAATTTTCTGCATGCCTTTTTGAAGAGAACTGGATTTTCAGGATTTACGACTCACCCTGTATAGTAAATAAAATTACAAAACACATTCAAAGGTTCAAAAACATTGATTGTGGTCTATTGAAAAGAGTTAGCTAATTAAAATCTTCCAAACTGACGAAAATAAAGGCGGTCGAAGGACCACCCACCTTTTGACCCTCCATATTTTCAAAAACAAAAGGCCTGAATTCTTTTTCAACATTTTTCTGATACTTTTGAAGCATTTATCTAAATGCGGCTCAATTTTCTACCTCAAGTTTGCAAACACCCTGTATTTTGTATTACCATCATGTTATGTTCTTTCCATGAAATAGTCGGATTCACATTTTATTTCACTTTCAAACATTTGATCCCCGTCTGATACCAAACGAGGTACCAAACTAAAATTTGATACCGCGTTTCTGCAATCGAGTAAGTGGCTATTTTTCACTTCTCCGCCCAACATGATATTTCACACTCGATTTTACACTATTATGGTAGCGTTACTGCATTAGTGAAATGGAAATGCATCTTACCTGTGCAGCATAATGATATCACAAGGTGCAATAAACAAACCTTCGTCAGGTACATCTATCGATGAATATTAGTGGTACATTGATGTGTCAAAGAAAAACACGCGACTTGTATTACCACAGCAATAATACTTATTATCAACGTTGGGAAGGTTACTACGATAAGTTTTTGCCGTCGTTGCTCTGCGTTGTTGTTTTTCCAGCAGTGACAGTGACACAATGGTACCTACCGCACATTTCGATACAAAGTGAGTAACCTACCTCTAGATACTTACTATACGAAATACGCTCCTTGCCTCCTTGCTCTCTTTACGCGGCAAAATAGTCCTTAAAATAGCTCAGACGGAGTAGCCGATATACATTTTCATGACGTCCATCCTAAGCAAGCAAAGTTGAGCTACAAACCCCCCTTATAATACTGTGTTGTGTGTGGCAGTAAAGTTACTAAACTGAAGGGATGTTTTATAATACACTCCAGCAAAATTAGTTTCATACACACGACATTTTACCACGAAAACCTCCAAGTTGGTAATCCACTTTGATGGAAGCGCCCTGTCTCACTAAAATTTCTTTATTATTGCAGCATGTCCTAAGCTTTAATTGCATTATAAACAGCTGTTTTCCTGGGTTAGTGGTGGCAGCACGTGGGTGTAGTTTTCACACGCCGTTCACAGGTGAGTAACGTATTTCCGATTTCGAATTGCTTATTCGTCCTTTCATCCAAAAGTCTTGTTTTACGGCACGTTCGTCAGTCGTCATTGATAAGAAAATCTGGCGTGTTCCAACTTCTACATGCTTTGCACTACTGCTGTCAGAGAATACGGCTGCACAAAGGTGGTACCAAATTCTAGTTAAAAGTACCGTTTTTCTTTTGCAATATTCGGATTTGCATTTTATTCCACTTTTCAACATTTGATTTCCTGTTTGGTATCGAACTAAAAGGACCCCGCACGATTCCTATGGAGAATGGGTCTCGGTCAGATTCCCTAATTTTTTAATATTTTGTAGCCCAATTTGACACGAGCCAAAATCCATCGTCCGTTACCCAAAAAAATGGACAGTTTTTTTTCTATAAGGGGTTGAAGATGGGTTATTTCAAGGTAAAGAAATATGTTCCAACGTAAGTGAGAACATTTCAACGTCCTTTATAACATATATGGCTCATGACAATTCCCTTTTTCTTATGTGAAAAAATCAACTCAACCTCCCTCACCCCCAACCCCTACTTGTGAGTATCAAATTCGAAATTACGTTTGAAAGTCATGCAGATGGTTCTATTTTGTCGAATTATGAATTTTGGCACAAATTGTTTTTCCAACCACCAAATAGGGGGTGGGGTTGAAAAAAAAACCATCGGTCAATTCGGCTGAATTTCTGATATTGTGCGTCATCCGTTACGCTGAACAAGATGACCAAAGGAAAACTCATTCGTATGACCAGTTTTCACCCCATAGAGGGTTGAAGTTGACTATAATGAAGCATAAAACATTCTTCCATGTCATAAACCAAATGAATGAAAATAGTGGACTTTCATATCGTCTTGTTTTGTGAAAATGTCTATTCTTCAAAAATAATTTCAACCCCGTCTCTCATGCCCTATCCTTGTTTCTGAACATCATATTCGAAATAAATCTTGATAATGTAGGAGGTCTATGGTCGGATTCTCTGCATTTGGATTGTGAATCCCCTCTCAAAATTCACTTTCACTATGCTTACGTTAGAGTGCTAACATAAGCAGGGTGGGATATATGTATATTTTTTTGATTTTTGACTGGATTATTATTTAAAATATTGGTGTTCCTATCTAGTTTCAACTTCACAGCAGGTTAATTATGTTCACATGTACATGATTTCTAACTTTTTTATTTTGTACAGATATACCTCAATTTATAGTTTAGATTGAAAAATTTAATGTCATTTGAAGCGAAAGCTGCTCAATCAAGGCAAAATATTATGTCACACTCTTAGTCCAGCTACTGCGACCATGTGAAGGATGAAATAAAAATTATTTCAATTTTCAAGATTCAGGCATTTTGAATATGATGTTCAGAAACAGGGATAGGGGATGAAGGACGGGGTTGAGAGTATTTCTGAAGAATATACATTTTTACGAAACAAGATACCTAATATGAAAGTCCACAATTTCCATTCATTTGGTTTATGACATGGAAGAATGTTTTATGCTTCATTATAGTCAACTTCAACCATCTGTGGGGTGGAAACTGGTCATACGAATGAGTTTTCCCTTGGTGATCTCGTTTAGCGTAACTGATAAAGCACAATATGAGAAATTCAGCCCAATTGACCGATGGTTTTTTTTTCCAACCCCACCCCCTATTTGGGGGTTGGAAAAATAATTTGTGCCAAAATTCATAAATCGACAAAATAGAATCATCTGCATGACTTTCAAACGTAATTTTGAATTTGATACTCACAAGTAGGGGTTGGGGGTGAGGGATGGGGTTGATTTTTGCACAAAAGAAAAAGGGAATTGTCATGAGCCATATGTGTTAGAAAAGAGGTTGAAATGTTCTCACTTACGTTGGAACATATTTTTTTACCTTGAAATAACCCATCTTCAACCCCTTATAGACAAAAAACTTTTTTTTTGGGTAACGGACGATGGTTTTTGACTTGTGTCGAATTGGGCTACAAGATATAAAAAAATTAGAGAATTTGACCGAGACCCATTTTCCATAAGAATCGTGCGGGGTCCTTTGATACCACGTTTGGGAGAAAATAGTTACTTACGACTGAAACGATTAAAATATTTTGCCAGATTTGTAGTATTCATCTCATCACTAAAAACCGAGCAAAAACCGTTCGTAGCCGCACCAGGAGAAGATATTGTATGAGACGAGGCCTCCAGTGGATAATCAGTGAGGACTTTTTTTTTAATTCGTTTATTTAACGTCGGCCTATTTCCGCAACGAGGCCTAACACCGACGCCGGTGAATGCGACATACACAGCAAGCATTCCAACTAAATCAAAGAGCTTGTTTTGGGGACCTGTGAGGACTTAATTGTATGTTACTCACCGGTCATACCGCGCGTGAGTTCGCTACACACACAAAACGTATCTTTTGTGCAATGTGCAATCGAAATAAGTCTTTCACTAAATTTATAAATTAATGTTCCCTTATTTCCTCTTGCACATTTAAATCGATAGAATAATTCTAGGTTCCTACACCAAGTTTAACGCGTTCGGATTTCACCTAGTATTCTATCATTTTTTAAACAGGCAGCCCAGTTCTCAACTACACTCTTGAGCAAAAGTTAAGAACCACTTTGACTTCCCCGACGCACCACCCAACGAGGGGCTGGATATTCGACGGATATATCCGTTTTGAGGTCCCCTCTATGACGATTAAGACCATTTCCAGAATGATCTCTGTCTGTATGTATGTATGTGTGTATATGCCGATCACGTTTTAAATTCAGTAGAAATTAAAACATGGTTGGCCATGTTCCCTAGGGTGTAACGGACTCTGACAGACCAAGTCACGTGAAAACGGGCTTTTTGTGGCAAAGTCCAATGAGGTTAGAAAATTTTGACATGAAATGCCAATTCTGGCGTCTCCTTGCATCATATTCCGCTACAGTGTTGCCTTGGCTGTTATGACTGTTATCTTGTCAGAATGGCAGGTAAGTGACAGAGTGCCGAGCCGTTCTAGGTTTTAGACACTAGGCCTTCATTTCTGACCATACATACATTAGAACAGTTTTCTCAACCTAGTATATGATATGATGGTATATTATGATTCACTATTTTATTCAAAAATCTGTTCACCAGTCGCCCATTTAAACTGGAGAAAGTCTATCAAAATCAAGACGTCTTGAGCGTTCATATACAATCTTGCAACAGCGGTGTACTCGATTGACAATACGAATTCAAGGTCATCTGGGGAAATATTGATCCAACATTACAAATTTGAGCATCCCCCAAATATCGCAGAATTGCCAACTTGGCGTGCAAAAATTACCGTTCTAGTGCTGAATTTAAAAGCTGATCGGCATATATGTTTGTATGTTTGTCTGTAACCTTCCACGATAACAGCCGCAACGTCTATCCGATCGACATGGTGTCACCCCAAAACTTCCCCAACGAATAGCAAAGAACGGATGGAAATTTCATTATGAGACGTCCCTTCGGGTGGGAAGTTAGAATTCGAGAAAAAGATTCAAAATTTGAGATATATTCTCTGATAAGGGCTTCCATCATTTGAGTCCGGTCTCGATAAGCTAGGCCGGTGACTCATTTTGAAGTGGAAGACTCTCGGAAAACTTGGAAAATTTAAAGAGAAATCGCCTAAAAATGTTCAAGAATCACTTACTCTTTGTTTTAAAAAAGTTGGTATGAATCTGTTCACAAGCTAAAAAGTTAGAAATTTGCAGTTTTTCGCAAAGAACCAAATTATGTTGAAAGAAAAGCAAGTGGGGCATTCAGACGCATTGCTACAACAGAAAGGTTGAAAATAATTTGCAGGAAATTGAAAATTTTGAAAATTCGAATTTTCCAAGGTAAAGATCGTCCATTACAGCTTCACTTTAAGCTCCATCATTCAAGTCCGGTTTCGATAACCCAGGTCTGTTTTACATTTTCAACAAGGAAATTCCCGGTAAATAGAAAAGAAAATTGTTGGAAAATGTCGAAGAGCCGGTTACCTCTTGTTTAAAAAAAAATGGTGAAAATCTGTTCACAGAATGAAAAGTTGGAAAATTTGCAGTTTTTCCAGAGATGAAAACTCGGGAACCGTGGGTCCGATTTCGAAAAATTTTTATCCATAAATTGATTCAATTTTATTCTCCAACTTTCATTCCCAGCATGTCTGCACCTAAAATGAGTATTTCGTGGGGCTCATCAGTTCGTGGGCTCATCGCATGTCGAAGTTTGCATTGCAGTTTTTTCGAATTCACGGAATGTGCTAATTTCATTTTGAAAAAATTACTGTCGGAAAACCGGGACCGTGCTGATTTTGGAAATGGGTCTACAGGACACCCAATCCAATCTACTTAAGCTGAGTTTATGATGAGCGATTTTTTACCGCGATTTGAGCTGAGCTGAGCGGAGCGGAGCGATTTTTTTGCCTAGGCCAATTACGATGCGGGGACGTGACGTCATGAATGGACATGATTGGTCCAGACAAGAAAAAATCGCTCAGCTCAGCTCCGCTCCGCCGGGTATCGCTCATCATAAACTGAGCATTTACGATATCAGTTGGAATTTTTCGAAAAAAGTCGATCCTTGAGCAGGAATGAATTTTTAAGTGGAGTTCTGCACCAAATAGTCCAGGAATTATAGAAAAAATAGCGAACAAAAATGATAACTAGCCGGATTTTTGTATATAAGCTCAGTTAAGCATGTAGTTCAACATAGTAAAAGTCCTCAAGAATCCGGTGTGAGCTTCGGACGTTGTGGCTTCGAGAAGAACTTGAGGATCAGTTTTTCGTGTTTATCTCATAAACGATGGCACTTGGAGGGAAAGCACTTGGAGCAAAATTCTTGGAAATTGTGTTGTCTACAAGAAAGGTCCTTACATATTCCATCATCAGTCCACTCCTTCTTCGTCAAAACACAAGAAAAGCTAAATAGTCCAGATGCTCGATGCCGAAGACTGTACGAACCTTGAGTTTTATGATGGCAGGGTGCCACTTGGTAGAGGTGTTGTTCGATCCATTCTCTTTTGATTGAAACTTAATGCCATCAATACCAACTATGCCGGTGGCATATACAGGGTGACATAAAAATCAAAAGTTGAAGAAATGTACCTCAAGAACCAAAATAGGTGAAGACATGTAAATCGCAAAAAATATTTCTAATTTCATGACCATGAAGTCGTCGTGAACTTGAATCAAATATGTCGAGCCGTTTCTGGAATATCTTCAGAAGACTGAAGTCGTTACGAAAAAAAATAGTTTTCCGTATATTGCTCAGTTTATGATGAGCGATACCCGGCGGAGCGGAGCTGAGTTGAGCGATTTTTTTTGTCTGGACCAATCCTGTCCATTCATGATGTCACGTTCCCGCATCGTAATTGGCCTAGGCAAAAAAATCGCTCCGCTCCGCTCAGCTCAGCTCAAATCGCGGCAAAAAATCGCTCATCATAAACTCAGCTTATCAGTAATTCTTCAGATCTTGAATCTAAACTTGGTTTTGAATCGAAACAATGATAAATTACATTTAAAATGGAATTACAGTGAAAAGCCCTCTTTAGGCCAACTAATTTTAGAAAAAACACAGTCAACTTTTTTTCTGATAAGTGGACAAAAATATATATATTTTTTTTGGTAACAACTTCAGTCTTTTGAAGATATTCCAAGAACGGCTCAAGATATTCAATTCAAGTTTACGACGACTTCATGACCATGAAATCAGAATTATTTATGGCGATTTACATGTCTTCGCCTATATTGGTTCTCGAGGTACAAATGTTTAACTTTTTATTTTTATTTCACCCTGTATATGCCGCCGGCATAGTTCGTCTTGATGGCTTCAAGTTTCAACCAAAAGAGAGTGAATCAAACAACACCTCTACAAAGTGGCACTCCGCCATCATAAAACTCAAGGTCCATACCAGTCTTCAGCATCGAGCATCTGGACTATTTTTATTTTCTTGTGTTTTGACGAAGAAGGAGATGACTGACGATGATATGTGTAAAGACCTTTCTTGTAGACAATAAAATTTCCAACAATTTCTTCCCGAAAACTTTTTTCCCAAGTGCTATTGTTCATGAGATATACGTGAAAAACTGACCCTCAAGTTCTTCTCGAGGCCACAACGGCCGAAGCTCACACCGGATTCTTGAGGACTTTTAGTATGTTGAACTACATGCTTAACTGAGCTTATATACAAAAATCCGGCTAGTTATCATTTTTGTTCGCTATTTGCGATTTAAACAGCTAAAATTCCTGGACTAAAAAGCGAACCGTCCTGGCCAAAATACAAGCGAGGGGCGCTCTCGGGTGGCAACGGCTAGGAGAAATTTCGAAAATCAAACGCTCGACTGGAAAATGGTGGAAAATTGCAACTGCAGACTTAATTTGACTCTTTTGTTGTGTTGCTTCCTACCAAATTTGGTTCCAATCCATCAGATTGATTTTGAATAATTAAATCGTAAAGTTTTGAACTTTGGCGTTTTTTATTATTTGCCAGATGACATATAGGACAATACTTTTAACTGTTCTGAATACAGTTTTTTGAAGGCTTTCAAACGGCAAATTGCAAGTCAAGTTCCGTGAGATATAGCTTCTGTCAATTTTTGATAGTGACACTTCCGTTGGACAGATGACAGCCAAAAACTAGTGGGTTCATTCGACGGTGAGATCATGTATGTATGCTAAATTTCAAGTCGATCGGATAGGCGTTGCGGTCGTTATCGTGGAAGGTTACAGACATACACATACATCATTCATATAGACATTACAAACAGAAAAGACCATTTGTCGTCACGGATTTTCACGGTTGCGTAGGAACCAGGCGAGTCCATCATTCAAAAAAAGGTTGGCTGATTTTTGATGCCCCAATATCCGTGACGACGGTGGTGATAACATATGGTCTTCTCTATTTGTATTGTCTATACATACATACAAACAGAGATTATTCTGGAAATGGTCTTAATCGTCATAGGGGACCTCAAAACGGATATATCCGTCGAAATCTCAAAAAAAGTTAGCGCATTCACAGTACTTCCCCTCCACGTTGGGTGGTGGGTCGGGGAAGTAAAATGACAGAAGCCATATCTCACGGAACTTGACTTGCGATATGCCGTTTGAAAGCCCATAAAAACTGTATTTAGAACAGTTGAAAGTATTGCCCTATCTGTCATCTGTCAAATAATAAAAAATGTTGAAGTTCAAAACTTTACCATTTGATTGTTTAAAATCTATCCAATGGATTGGGACCAAATTTGACAGAGGAAGCGATAAAACAAAATAGTCAAATAAAGGCTGCAGTTGCAATCTTCCACCATTTTCCAATCAAGCGTTATGAATTTCCAAATTTTCTCCTAGCCGTTGCCATCCGAGAGGGCCTTTCACCCGTGTTTTGACCAGGAAGACTCGCTTTTGATGCACTCGCAAAAATTCATTCCTGCTCGGGAATGAACTTTTTTCGAATAATTCCAACTGATATCGAAAGGAGATTGAATTGGGCGTCGTGTAGACCTATTTTCGAAATCGGCACGGTTCCAGTTTTCCGACGGTAATTTTTTCAGAATGAGAGTAGCACATTCCGTGAATTTGAAAAAACTGCAATGCAAACTTTGACATGCGGTGAGCCCCAAGAAATATTCATTTTAGGTGCAGACATGTTGGGAATGAAGGATTGAATTAATTTTTGGGTGGAAAATTTCCGAAATCGGACCCACGGTTTCCGAGTTTTCATATTTTGAAAAACTGTAATATGCAGAATTCAAAATCAACAGCTTCAGAAATGTCTAGGTGTTCAAAATCTACGTCAATCTATATCAAAATTATTCAAATGCCAATAATATTGTTACTTATTCGGGTTCACCTATTTCGAAATTAAACGCGCTGATTTATTTTCAAACAAACTACACTTTATTCACTACTACCCATGCAACTAAATAACGCATACAATTATTAATCGCTTAGAAATTCACAATGTCGCTTGGGATGTTATCGCCACGGTCACTCGATTCCAACTCTGTCCCGATGCCAGGTCGAGCTCCTCTCTTATGTGGCATCGAAGGTTCTGGATGCTTCCTGTTTGATCGTTGCGAGTTTCCAGCACACAAGGATTTTTCTGGTATCTGCGTCGAGATGGGTTCCAGAGCCGAATGGAATATACGCGTACCTTCTACGGCACCTCCACCAGAAGTCTCGACGTGTCGTGACCTACCGCTGCAGTCTCTCGATGCTTCCCAAATGCGACGCGGGAGTCTAGATTCCCCCGGAAAGAGCCGGGATGGTCGCGAGCTTCGTAACAATATGAATAGGATGTGTGTCACATATCATTTTGTCGTCAAAATCCGAAAGTCGCGGGTAATGTGAATCTGCGATTTGGAACCCTTCTCCTTTGTTGGTACCTATTGCCTGGGTATGCAATCCTTAAAGTATCCAGCGCTGAACCAAAGCGCCTGAAAAATTAACTTATAAAAAGGTCCATCGAAGTTTTGTCACTAACATACTTACGTGCAAGAAAAAATATATGATCAGCTGTATTGCCCGTTGTCGGTTTGTTTGTTTAAAACTTGGATATATCACTCAAATAACACGTACAGTGATAATTATTGTGAGCGGGAACACTGGTTTAATGAGAGATTTTCACCCATCAGCACCTTATTCAGTACTTTATTGCAATATATTGCAACAAAGTTAGCCGAAATACCAAAAACATGGACAAAATGGAGTGTGAACTGTACCACGTGAACAATGAAATCGACTAATCTCTATATGCCTCACTTTGTGCGCAGATGCAGCATCAACTGGAATCCCTCTAAAATCTACTGTGATCCAGCCAAATCGATGAGAAATCTAGTTTGTTAGCGAAAGTAAATAACCTGATCGCCTTGATTCAACTGGATATCTAGCCACTTGATCTTTTAACTAGAACAAAATGTTCAAATCTAGTCCAGCTACCGGTCGCACCTTGGACTCTAATGGAAATTCAGTCATAATACCTAGAAAAGTAGGTGGAATCGCTGAAACTAGGCATATCTAGCTAGAAAAATTTTTAGTGTGCAGGTCGATTTTGCTGCAGTTGCATCGGTTTTGGACAAAATTGGTAAAATGCTAGCCACCACGCTTGAATTAGGTAGGGGAAATAGGGGCTGGAACTATCACGGGTAGGTTGTAACAAGTAACAGTGCCTATAGTTTCTAGAATTTTTGTAAGATGTCGCTCGAATTCCGTGTGTGATGTTCATTACATCCACCTCCTTACCCACATTGCTGTTTTGCAACTGTCATTCAGGTTAGGATTGTTCTAACAAGTGACACTATTTTCCGCCTAAATGTAAAGTCGTTGTATCGTCTGTTGAGTGATTTTATGGCGATCTCCCGAACGCAAACCAGAAGGTATGTACATTGTTATGATCTTGATAATGTTGGCTATCGATGGACGCAAAACAATTTGACGTCGAACTTGCGGTTTATTGTGATATGTCTTAAAATTGTGTTTGAGTACCCTCGAGGTCAAAAGTAACATAGTGTTACAACCAGCCCCAATCACTTTTTTTCACCTTCAAAATATCATGATCAGATCACTTATGTTTCCGCAAAGCTTATAGATTGCTCTCAACAGCGATCCGGACGATGATTTGTCAAATTAATGTTCCTATTTTCTCTCGGTACTTTTTCTAACTTTATAATGTTTCATTGTGATACGTTTTATTTGACATTTTGTAGATTCCTACTGTGCCAAAGTGTTTATCAGTTTTTATATTTTTTTTTCAAGTCAATAGAGAATAAGAGATTTTTTGTTGAATTTTATTGATATAATACCCAATAATTCATGATCTATTGTAAAATATGTTGATGTTACAACCTACCCCAAGCATTGTTACTTTCAGCCCCAACGCTGGGACTAAAAGTAACAGCTGTCTTGATCCAGAAAAGATTTTTTTCTCAGAAATGCTCCATTCAATATTGAAAAAGAATAGTCGGCATGGAAGTCGATTGTCCAGTACACTTTGAATGAAAAAAAGTTACTAGTCTGCATGGGAAAAAATAAAAACCAAAACATATGTTACTTCCATCCCCGGTCTCCCCTACTTATTCGATATTTGTTAACATAACCGTTCAAGTACGGAGTTCAATTGGTAAAATCACGTAAAATAGAGCGTTGCGAAATCAATCGCTGTGGGTTTATTCCTTGACAGAATCTTACCATTTAGGTCTATATCGAAAGCTACAAGGATGTACTTTGGTTTGAGCCTATTGGCATTTCCAAAATCGACAAATGAAAAAATAAAAAATTTGGATTTCGGGAATGGCAGTGAGCTCAAACCAAAGTACATCTTTGCAGCTTTCAAAAGAGACCTAAATGGTAATCAAGGAATAAACCTACAGGGATTGATTTCACAACGCTTGATTTCACCAATTCAACTAAGTAGGTATCATTGTTGCAGTGCCAGTGTTGTTTGTTATGCAACTATATTCACCTACAAGAAATAACAAGGCGAGAACTAACGTTACTCGGCACAATTAATTGAAGTTGTTCAGGAATAATTTGTCCTGATTAATTGTGGAACAAAACTACACTTTAATTAATTTTAATCATGATGATTATATTAAATGGTCGTAAAAATCAGAATTCTATGTCAGATACTAAGTTGAAAATTGAGCAAACAGGGTAAACAGTATCTTGTCTCTCTGTTTTAGGTACCAGATCTGAAATAAAGAATTTTGCTAGAAAAGTTATTCTCAAGCAGTTTTGGTTTAATGACAAGCTCATCCCCACCCTCACATCTCGAAAATGTCAAAAGTATACATCCTTGTGACTGCTACATATTGTTACGAGCGGCTATTCCGTGCATACTGGTAAACACGCGATCTTTCTGGATTGTTCCATCCATTAGATCGCAGTGTACCGGGTGGGCCATAAAAAACTGTGCTCTGAATTTTTCCTTCTGAAATTTTCATTCCTCCACCGATTTTATCGAACTTTTTAGCATTGGATAGCCAATTGAATAGCCTATCATTTCTATATTTCAAAATGGCCGACATGCCAAAATTCAAGATGGCAGAAACAATTGAAAATAGGCCTTCTTTTGTTCTCGTTGCTTTTTATTGAAAGTTACCAGAAAATGAAAACCAATAATGTATTATGAAGGAATAGATCTTTCTTGTCAATTAAACACCACAACCAATAAAATCGGGTCATCTGCTGAGGAGCTATTGCGAGTTGAAGCGAAGCCTACTTTCCGTTTTTTTCATTTCCGTATAATTGACCCAAGAGGTATCCTGCCTGCCAATCCGCCATATGCTAATTTCTCAACCGATTTTCTCAAATTTAGTATCAATGGCTAGCCAATTGGACAGGCTACCTTTTTCATATGACAAAATGACAGATCTGTCGAAATTCAAGATGGCGGAAGCAATTGAAAATAGAATTTCTTTTGTCCTCATTGCTTTTTGATAAAAATGAGTAGAAAGTCAAAACCAATAATTATTATGAAGGAATAGACCTTCCTCGACAATTCAAGACAGCAACCAATCAAATCGGTTAATCTGATGAGGAGCTATGCTGCCGTGCTAAGCCTAATGCGCGTATCTACATTTTGATAAATTTGATACACTGCAGTTTTATGCCAAGTTTTTATGCCGTTATGTTATAGTATAATATGAATAAAGCAGTTATTTGAGAACTCCAATTATTGCGCTATCCATGTATAATTATAACCATATGATCGTGAACATCATAGCCCCTGAAATATGAGCATGAAAATGCAGTGTATCAAATTTATCAAAGTGTAGATACGCGCTTTAGGCTTAGCACGGCAGTATGGCCAGTTGAAGCGGAGCCTACTTTCCGTTTTTCTATCCCAACAAGGACGAATAAGGCCCATTTTCAATAGTTTCCGCCATCTTGAATTTTGACATGTGAGCCCCTTTTTTTTATGAGAATGGCAGCCTGTCCAATTGGTTAGCCATTGATATCAAATTTGAAACAATCGGTTGGGAAATAAGGATATGGCGGGCAGAATTCCTAAATTTTGGTCATTTATGCGGGAATAAGTAACCGGTAGATAGGCTTCGCTTCAACTTGCCGTAGCCCCTCAACAGATGACCCGATTTGATTGGTTGCGGTCTTGGATTGTCAAGGAAGGTCTATTCCTTCATAATAATTATTGGTTTTGACTTTCTGTTCATTTTTATTGAAAATCAATAAGGACAAAAAAAATTATATTTTCAATTTCTTCCGCCATCTTCGATTTTGACAGGTACGTCATTTTGTCATATAAAAAAGATAGCTTGTCCAATTGGCTAGCCATTGATATCAAATTTGAGAAAATCGGTTGAGAAATGAGCAAATGGCGGGCAGGATACCTAAATTTGGATCAATTGTGCGGAAGTGAAAAAAACGGAAAGTAGGCTTCGCTTCAACTCGCAATAGCTTTTCAGCAGATGACCCGATTTTACTGGTTTTAGTCTTGAATTGACAAGAAAGGTCTATTGCTTCATAATACATTATTGGTTTTGACTTTCTGGTAACTTTCAATAAAAAGCAACGAGAACAAAAGAAGGCCTATTTTCAATTGTTTCTGCCATCTTGAATTTTGATGTCGGCCATTTTGAAATACGGAAGTGATTGCCTATTCAATTGGCTAGCCAATGCTGAAAAGTTCGATGAAATCGGTGGCGAAATAAAAATTTTAGAAGAGAAAATTCCGAGCACGGTTTTTTATGGCCCACCCGGTAGAAGTGCGGAGCGATCTGGTGCATTCTGGAAGTATACGCGATGGCTTGGCATTGGGAACCTTCAACGCTCGATCGAGACACATCTGTCCATTTTGGCGGAGGTGCAGATTCCAGAACACACTGAAAGCACGCGAAAGGCATGTGTGGTTATTCAGGAGTCGTCTAGAAACCGCATAATAATATACCGGGCCACTATGGAAATTGCTGGAAGATGATAGAAAGTTCGGGAACGCTAATCGGAGGCATATAAAAGCACCGTCCTAAATGCGACTGTCAGATTGAATTGGAAGAGACAGCGAGCGGATAGAAGCGAAGTACCTGCGATATATTTCCAAGTAGATAATTGTTGGCGTGTATTTTTTGTAGTAAGCAGTAATAAACAGTGTGTGTTTTAAAACGATCGTCTCAATCATAATCGAACCCGTACGCGAAATTCGTAACAATATCAAAATATACATGCCGTTCACGTTTTTAATTCAGTGGAATCACTTTTTGAAGCAAAAATAAAGTGACAAGCTGGGGGGCTACGGCTATGGCTGATGGCACCTGCAAAGTTTTGGAGCTAAACTATCAGCGGCCATCAGCCGTATTCTCCCAGCGCTCCAGGTTGTCACTTAGATAATTTTGCTTCAAAAAGTCATTCTATTGAAAATAAAAAGTAAACGAGATGTAGAATAAAAATTCATAATTTACAATACAAGACAATAGTTCCTGTATTCCAAGTCTCATGAAAATCGTTCAACTAATAAACTAATAAAAAGAGATTCTCCAATATGGCGGCCAGAACGGCAGGAGAGAATAGAAGGATGCATGAAATCGGCCACCGCATCTGATGCATTGTTTTATTTCTAGGCCTACTGTTCCAAGATTGTAACGAGGATTGTAACGATATTCACTGAAGACTTCGGCTCAGAGTAAGCCACAAACCCGTACAATTGGCGAAGGAGCCGTTGGAAAGCTTGTCGGATTCTTAGCGAGGCTGCTGGACTTCTTTAGAGCTCTTCCAGTTAGACGGAACTTGGAGATGTACACAATAAGTATTTATTGCCGGATTAGACCCAATCGACCTGGTAAGGCGCTTGTAGTAACAGCATCAAACAGAATTCCTGGCTGCCAAACCTACGCAGAATCGTAAAAATTGCGAGAATGCGCAAATTTTTCTGGTAGGAAAGCGCTAAACAAAATGAAAATCGCGCAATCAAGAACCATATTAAGTTGGTTAGTTTCAAGCGCATGAACTCTTCAAGACAAATTCAAGCTTCGATTTAAGCCATTTCCATTTTGGAAGTCACAAGATTCCCACACAAGTTATCTTCTCACAATTAACCTTTTCGTTACCTAACGACTAGCTTATGAAATATTTTCAACTACAAATACCTCCAACAGTGAAAAAAAAATTGAAAAATAAAAAAAAAACAGGTTATCCTTGGAAACTTGTGCAAACTTGTCTTGTCAATAAAGAGTTTAAATTCAGCAGGAAACGATATCAAACTTGTTATCGGCCTCAAACGAACAGGAGAATAAAAAGGTCCACCTTAGTTAATAGTTGAACTTCTTTACCCCACGAACCTTCTTCAACAATGATCAACACTTTTTGTGTTAAAAGGGTACCAACGAGATACGGTGTGTCGAATTACGATACATATTTCTCCTACCTGATGTGTGTGTGTGTGTGTGTGTGTTCAAATGGTAACACCACATACCTTCCTGTGCTTATGTTTTCTTTTTATTGTTGCACCTTCTAATACTTCTCACCATTATCAATAAGGTGTTTAACGACCTTTCTAAAAAAAAGTAATGTATCACTGTCAAAATCTGGTCTTAGCATTAGCTCTTGTTTTGTTCGCAAGCAAGTCATGTTAGGTCAAGATGAAAAAAATGTTGAAATTAGGAGATTTTTTGGGTTTTTGTTGTTGTTGTATGGTTGAGCTGGATTTAATTTTGAGAAAAATGTAATAAAAAAGCAATTTGTTGCACAAAGCAACTAGAGAATTCAAAATAAGTTTAGTGAAGCCTTTTTCAAGACTTTGAAAACCTTAAAACTGTGAAAATGACATTTAGCACGATTCGACAGTTATCGTGGAAGATTACGAACAAAAACACACACACAGCCAAACAGACAGTAGACTTTTATCTGAAAATGGTCTTATGGTCTCAGGGGGGCTCAAAATGAATATTTGCGTTTTCATCTCGGAATATATTTTTTCTAATAAATAAATACAGGTTGTTAGGCCAGTCAAATTAGAACAAATTTTTCCGTTTGAGGGGAAAAACTGTTGGAGTTTCGGAAATTTGACATTCATGTCCGGTAGGGTGTACTAATAAACATACCAAAAGTCCCCAACTCTACCTATTGAGCTCGAGCCGCCATCTTGGAAAAATGGTCCTTCGATCCAGTTTTCTGCCTCGATTGCGCTAATCATCATATTTATTTGAATTTCATAACAAATCAAGGTTATAAAATTGTCCACAAAAATTGTTTCATACCGATTTTTTTCTCGTATCTGTTGATATTAATAAAATTAAGTTAACAAAAAAAATCAAAGAAATAAGCGATTTTTTGCCTATGGCTAGACCTGAACAGAGCTCTAGTTTAGGCTGGCGATTCTCAGCGTTCTCCCTGGCGGGCGTAGTAGGCATCGCAATTCGACCGACCGCGACCGAAAGAAAGATAATTTGTGTACTCTCTATGCGCGGTTTAGAATTGATTGTCTCGACATAATGTTGAGAAAATAGTTCATTGTGTCCACCTCTGATGATGATTTCAATAATTTTCAGTTGGACACTGAAAAAAGTACGTCTGAACTAGATGTTAAAAAATACCTACTTCTTAGCCTACAAATCAACTCAAAATCGAGAATTTGAAAAACTGACTTCATAATAGGATTTTGGGAATGCCAAATAACAGGTTAAGACACAAAACAGGTCAACTTCGCATCCTCTTGTATGTATAAAAAAAATAAAATGTGATTTCTCTGACCTTCCGAAGAAATTATTTTTTCAAGCATGAAGGATGAAAGGGACATGGCGACCAATGCCATCGAGATTCACAATGGAGTCACATCATCCCTATTTCAGTGATACAACGAAATTGAAAAATGGTTTGGAAGGAGTTCCTGGACCGTCAACTTGACAGGGCCCCCTGCGGCCCCCCTAAGGAGAAGCTTTTGTGCTTCCCCTTCTAATATCCTTCGTTAGACCTTGTAGAATACTCATGCAGAAGGAACTTTCTGTATCATTGATGCCGCATAGTACCGTTTTTTAATGTGTACCGACCCCACTATTATGACACACAATAACGATACTCAATATTCGTTTTGTGAAAGTTCTTACATCTTCAAAGTTTGGAGGGCCCCCAAGGGAAGAAATTTCGAGTGCCACGGGTCAAATCACTTATTTTGGTACGCCCATGTCAAATCTCGTTGCCCTAACCCAAAATGCGGTATCTTTTCGCGTAGCGCTTCCACTATTTTGATAATTTGGGCAAAGTTATATTTCTCTGCTCTTATTCCTAACAGTTCTTAGGAAGATGACAGCCCTAATTTAGGCCTTGATTGCGCATCAAACAAATCAACCGTATTAATCAGATTAACTTCTGGACAGCAAAGTTAATTAACCGGAGGTCAAATGGAACTTCACCTTTATAATGGAACAATAAGCGGTTGCTTATACGTATATCAATTAAGTTGTTATTTTGGAATAATGCAAACCGAAACCGGTAGCTTTGAACCATCCAGATGTACGAGCATCAGTAGTATGAAAATTTTAGCCGAGTTAATAGGTAATAATAGTATGTCAATTTGGAAGTGTTCCGCGCCGGCCAAAATATGGTAAGAATGAGGGCGATATTTTTTTTCTATACTAACACTATAATATACACATAAGATTGAGGTACATCTTGCGTCAGTTCGATTAGTATTATTATTGTTTGATAATATATTTATAGTGGCCGATAACAATTGTTCCATTATTATGAAATGAACTTTTGTCCCGCCATATACTACGTTATTAACGATCACGAAGCATGTCTTGTTCATTCACTCTTACTACTATCGTATCACACTACAAACTTCTACCTGGGATTTCTCATAGTAATTCATGAACGGATTGTATTTCCCTACCCGAACGCAAGGATAAAACCGGAATATACGCACACGACGCTTCGAGTATAATATACAGTTGAAAAGCTCTTTATCGCATTGGTTGTATATAAACAAATTTGCTAAATTCTGGTGTTCACTTCCATTCCAGACGAAAAGATCGCTCAACATGAAGCCGAGAAGATCGGTGCCAGTCTTCGTGTACTCGTGTGGTGTCTCAGTGTTGCTCATAGTTTTCGGGATCGTTGCCATCGCGGGGTGGCCGTACTTGTTCGATCACATTTTAAAAAGTCAATTGGTCCTCACACCGACATCGCCGACGTTCGATGTGTGGAAACAGAATCCGTTTCCGCTGCAAATTGACTTTTACTTTTTCAACTGGACCAATCCGGAAGACGTCAACAACAGAACAGTGAAGCCGAAATTAGAGCAAATCGGTCCGTATAGCTTCAAAGAAGTGAAACAGAAGGCCAACATCACTTGGAACCAAAACGGAACGGTCACTTACAGGCTGAGAAACAGTTGGTGGTACCTGAGTGATCAAAAAAATCAGCTGAGTGATGCACTGACTACCGTAAATCCTCTGGCTTTGGTAAGTTTTTGTTTTTTATTATTTCTAAGTTTCAATAGGTGCTGTGCACTTGATAGTTCACCTACTCAATTTAAATGTTTCTAGCTCGTTAACTTTGAAAAAACCAATGAAAGTAAAAAAAATTGATTGTTACCTACAGTCGCTCAGAAACATCAATAATGTACATTTTGTCCCGCCTGATACGTTCGGTTATCGCCTCGGTTTCCTAATTTAATTTGAGTTTGAAAAAAGGTTCCTTATGAGTAATATGAAGTTGATTGTTTGAATAACCGTCATAATAATATTACCCAAGCAAAATGTGTTGCGAGGTACAGGTTTCAGATTTATCAAGTATTTTGTTCTAATATTCTTTTACTGAAACAGGTCTCTATTGGACAATAATAACGCATTCAATCAAACAACATCAAATTACAGAATATTAAGGCTTGTAAGTAGTGGTGGCAATCTTCGCTGTTTCGGTTTAAAATTATTGTGTTCTGTATTGGATCTGGCAGCGCAGGTTGAATGGTTGGCACTGGTTTTTAAGCTTTTGCCTCTTTATCAGAAGCTTCCTAGGGAAAAATTCAGTGTAAATAACTACAATAGAATAATTATTTGTGAAATATACAGGGTGGCCCAACGAAAACACAACAGAGGTGTTCTTGTGCATTTCACCAATTTTTTTTTAAAAAGCTCGGACAGGTCGCTTTTTATATGTATTGGGAGGACATCTGAAACATACAATGGCGAATTTCTATCTCAAGCCCCCTCACTCCCACCCACCCCAACTTCAAAATTTCAATTGACACCACCCACCTTGCGCGATCCATCGAATTAAAGCAAATTAAATTCTCTTTCTGAAAACATGTTTCTGAAATTTTTAATCCCACCCTTCTTCCTAAAATTCTCTGACGGTCTCATTTTACATTCTTGACCCCTCAATTTTCTTCAGTTTAGTCAGCGTCATCCCAGTAGCATCAGAGAAGACAATTTTCGCTGGGAAAAGTGCTACTCAAATTCACCCTTTTGCTCTCCCCCACCCCAACCTCAAAATTCAACATGACACCACCTACTTTGTGATACATTAAATTAAAGGGAATACAATTATTTTTCCGAAAACAATTTTTTTATTATCAACTCCTCCCCCAATTATTTGAACATTCGAAGTGTTTTAGGAGGGAGTGAGATTTTTTGAAAATTTTTATAAAACTTTGTCTAGGAAGAGAATTCAATTACCTCCAATTTGATGTATCACAAAGTATGTGGTGTCGTTCTTGGTTTAGAAATTGTGGTGGGAGTAGTAAGGGTAAATTTGGGTGGCACTTTTTTTTTGACAGAAAATTTTCTTCTTCGAGGCTGTGCAGGATGATGTTGACTATACAATGAAGAAAATTGAGAGGTCAATAATATGGAATTGGATACTCAAAGAATTTTATGGAAATATGGGGTGAGGTTAAAATTTCAAAAATATTATTTCAAAAAGAGAATCTCATTTGAAATTTCAATATTGGGGTGAGTAGGAGTAATGGGGCTGAAGATATAAATTCGCCAATTATGTTTCAGATGTTCCCCTCGGTATAAAAATTGACCTATCCGAGCTTTTTTCAAAAAAAAAAAAATGAGGTGGAATGCCTAAAAACTCCTCTGTTGTGTTTTCGTTGGGCCAGCCTGTATTGAAACGTAAATAAAAAGAGACTTGCAATAGTAAAACATCTGTTGTGACACCACAACACTTTCCCGACTACTATCAAGGAACCTATCGCAATTCGTGTTCGAGACGCCCCTTCGGGTGAAGAGTTGGAATTTGAGAGGAAGATTGAAACAAATTTGCAGCAACTTGATTATTACTGAAACTAAATCAAAACTTGAAAAACATTTGCAAGAAACTTTCAATTTTTCCGGAAAACTCTCAAAGCCTTTTCCAAATCATGTCATTGTAAAAACTGTCAATTAAGGCCTCATTTCAAGCATGGGAGCAAAATTGTTGGAAAATTTTCAAGAACCAGTTACCTCTTGCTTGAAAAATTCGTTGGTGCGTTTTCAAATATTTTCCAATCCAAAGAATAATCAATATCTTCTTTAACTATGACTCACAGCAAGTCTGCATAAACATTCCGTGGGTCGAAGTTTGTGCTGCATTCTTTTTTAATTCACGGGATGTGCAAGTTTTGTTTTGAAAAATTCACCGCCAAAATACCGAGATTGTGTGACATTTGAAAACTGGCCTACATGATTCCCAATGCCATCTTCGATATCAGTTGGAATTTCTAGAAAAAAAATCCCCGAGTAGGAAATAACGTCTTACCACGGGTTCCACCAAAAAATTCAAGAGCGGTTTAAGCTAAACCGAGTTCAAACGAATTTTTTTCTGGTCAATGCCGGTAAATTCATAATGGAAAATACGTTAAATCGCAAGTATACCACCCTTTCGTGATTTACTCAGCGTGAAACCTGAATTTACATTGATTATTTCGCCAGAATCCATCAAAAGAAATCTCGAGTTAGCTATCAGCTGGTTAAATATTTTGGTGGAACCCACGGTAAGGCCCGGTATTTCCATCTCCGGATAAAGTTCCGGAGATGGAAATACCGGGCCTGAATAGAGTTCTGCGTCCAATGCGGGTATTCCTGGTCAAAATACGGCTGCGCGGCCGTCTCGAATAGTTGAGGCCGGGAAAAATTTCAAAATTCGTAGCGCAAGACAAGGAGACGGCGAAAAACTCCAACTGCAGACTGAAATTTGAAAGTGCTGGAGCTCCTGGCAAATCACTTTTCAATATAAAATGACATAGAAAACATGACTCTTTCGTAAACCTTAACAGGATCAGTCGCCATGATCACGCTATCATTCTTTACTGTTGAAAAAATAATGTCATCGGCTAGTGCTGAAAATTTGTTATTTTTTTTGCACCTACAACAACATAAAAAAATTAGCGCGTTTGATAGCTTCTCCACATTTTTGGCATCAGCTCATTTCATTTATGATGTCGAAATTGTGATAGTCCTATTTTTAGGAGAATGCCGGGCAAAGAAGTGAGCAATTGAATCAGTAGAGTTAGGACTACCCAGCAGTAAAAAAGCAACAGTATAACCTGTTTACTGTTCGTTCTTTGTGGCGTGACGCGAACGTATCGCGAGCGTAGCGTTGGTGTGAACCGGCGCTAAAGGTCATTTAAACAAAAGATGCACTCAAATTGGTTGATAATACCGCGGGTTAGAGATCTAGTTTTCACGCTTATCGATGGCTTATATACTTACATCAGAACTGATAAATTTTGTAATAACGTTGAACTTAATTGCAATTGATTATACATAAAATTGAAATTATCATCTTCAAGAACGTTGCAGGGAGGATGCTGCGATGAGAAGTCCTGCGACAGATATAAAATGCTGAGTTACAAAGTGAAATGCTAATAATGATTTTGATAAAACGGAGTATAAAAGTGTAACTTCCAACCGGTGGTATCGTAAAGTGCTTCTTGATACAATGCTCCCATAACTAGTGACCCTAAATAACTCGCGATAATATCGTGCAAATATATTTTATTTAGTCAAAAATGAGTCTTCGTACTGGAAAGGAGGTGTATTTACGGCGTAAAAGCTGTTCCGAATAGATATGTAATCAATCTTAGAAACTGGACCGTTCACAATGTCCTCCTCATAACGAGCGTTCAGTTAAATATAACCGTCCAAGTAGCCTCTGGAAATTAAAATGTAGGGCTTAGATTTTTTCTAAAATAGACTATTTGCCGGTAATAGTGACAACGACGCGACGGTTTTGAATGATTACGTTTTCATAAGCTCGCGCCTACTTTGAAGCTAAATTTTATTGAACCTTCTTTACTCACACCGGGCGTCCAAATAAAAAAGGGCCGTGTCCCCGTGTCTTCGTTTGTGAAGTAATTTTCCGGAAAAAAACTAAGCTTTTTTCGAGAAGAAAATTCAACCGATATAAATTCAATTGTACTGTTTCAGTTTCATGCAAGGTGAGTCATGAATCATGAATCCTAAAAATTCGATTTATTTGAAAAGTGCATGCAAAGACCGTATTAATTTTTTGTTCTCTATACATCATTACTTCAACCTTACAACCTTGAAATCTTCTGCATACAGAGTGTCTCAGAAATAATCGAAAGTATTTTAACCATATCCTCCTAAGATGATAAGTGCGGCTGTAAATAATTTCAATTTTTGTGACACCCTGTATTTATTTATTTACTGTAATCTATGCAGTTTTCTACGCTGACTACAAAAATGTTTGACATTTGCTTCAAATTACTCTTTTCAAATAAATAAATTTCAATTGCGCCGAAATAGTATACGTTCAACCCTACAGTGTAATTCGAGCGAACTATGATTTCCCGAATTTCTTCTTTCCAAGAGCGTCGCGTGGCGAGACTCCCAGCCAACTCGAATCACTAGGGTTGAACATACTTTAGTATTCTGGGCAGTGTATCCCAAGCTATGAACCCTGTATTTTACCTGTGATCAAAATGACTTGCTTACTTGATTACTTGCTGATCAAAATTCTTGATCAATTCTGCCAAACAATTTTTTTCTGCATGTTTTATTAGTTTCTGAATATGAGAATGAGTTTTGGGAAATATGTATAAAATGTCTATTTCTAATCTTTGACATTTTTTTCAAGGCCGGTCCTGGAAATTTCAACCTGCTCAATAGGGTGGTGTGTGAGCTATCGGTAGAAGAATGAACCCACAAAACTTCAATCGAATCCATTTGGTCGTTCTAAGAATATGGGTTATCAAAAAATTCGACAAAATACATGAATCACCGGTAACTTCGAAACGAAGAGCGTTAGAAAAATTTCAAAGTCAGATCCTGATTCGCCTGGAAAAAATGGACCTACTGTTAGGCTCATTTGGTGGTGAAACACCTTGTGTTTCCGGTTCAATAATAAATGCTACGATTATAGGTTGAGAACTTATGTATTCTTATTAAGCGGGAACGGCACTCACTATATTTACCTAACAAATTTAATTAAACAAATTATTTTATCTTATAAAATTGTTCATCACTTGACCTGCTGCACTAATCTACCTACGCGAGATGGAAGAGATCACGTTTTGCAAAATTGCAATTTTACAACAGCTGATACACTTTTTCTGCAGCATGCACTTTCCATGAATTTACTGCATCACGCACTTTTCATGAACTTCAGATGCAGCATTTCCAAAGTTCATCTTGATAACGTGCGTTTCATGCTATTGGGCTTTCGGCGGTGTAACAAATTTGTTTTTTTTTCTATCATTCGTGCGAATGGTGGAGATATTATGTATTACGCAACAGGTCCATGATTACGCATGATAAGCATAATTAAGTTATTCAGGTTTCTAGTACTTGGCAATGCAATAGAGGGAAGGAATTTGAGATTCCTAAACGTGAAAAATTACCTAAACTCGAAAGCTTCCGTTTTGTGCTGCTGTTGCCTTGGCTACGCATGCAACCTGAGAGAATTGAAAATCGGAACTTTCGAAATAAAAAGTGAGCTAAACAGAAAACATTTTTTTTGACATTCATATTATATCCAAACATGCAGGATTGCATTTCAATTAGGATGTCTGTATCATAAATCTCCCTCTGCAGGTTATCGACGCAATTTTCCGTTTCTAAGGTACAAAATTGGCTGGCATTTTTATAAGTATTTTTTGCATTTTCTAAGTTTCAAGTCATTTTGGTATAGGTAGGTACTAACATGCATGGAACCAGACTGATTTTCTCTTTTGATTTTTGTAATCATAATTTTTTTCAACTCAGAAAAACACCAGTCTCTTGTTATTGCTGCAGTAGATCCATCATGAAAAAAAAAAACTGAAACTATTCCTTGCTCTCAAAATGCACGATGCGATGATGTGTGACGTCAAATACACTGCTGCTTCGGGCAAGATCGGTCGAACAGCTGATCGCCTCCACTTATTTGTAATTTTATCGTGGCACGTATGTTACCCCTACCGTTTCTCTTCTATGTAGTATCGGCAAATTTCTGAACTCATATTCTGCTCAGAATATCCCCAAATAAATAAATAATATCCCTATAAAATAACAAGAAAGCAAACTGTCCTATTGATATTGACATGGGTGTCACACTTGTTGCAGAACGTTCAATCTCGGCGTTGATCGACTATTCATGAAGATGTGGCCCTGCTGCAATCGGTCGGTTAGGTAACGCCGCAATGTTTGTAAAAGGTGTCTTTTTGGGTGATTCTCATTGCGAAATTCCAGTTGTGGCCACAAGTGATCAATCGACAATCGCGTAGATAATGGGAGAGTGGCAATATTTCCCCCCAATATTAACATCAACAATAATAATTTCATAAGACTATCGATCCTATACAGGGTGTTCGGGTTTGGCTATTACAAACTTTGAGGGATGATTCCCCTTCAAAAATAAAGCCGAAAGAACAAAAAACTCATGGTCCTAAAATGCTTCATTGAAAAGATACAGGGTGTTGGAGTTAACTTTTTTAAATCGTTTTCTCACCGTAATTTTTGAACCGTTGGACCGATTTTATTCAAATTTGAACCAAAGTTCAGTCAACTGAGTCTTCATAGAATCATAAACCACAATTTATCAAAAATTTCTGGGGGCGTAGATAATAGGAGACTGTCCCCTATTTTCACCCCTGTTCCCATCTCCCCTAATTATTTTTCAAAATTGTTAAAATTTTAGGATTCTACGTTCAATTTATAAGAAAAAGTTACTCTTGCAAAATTTTGATTACAGGCTTCATTTCCCAGATATTTGGGTTTGAAACTTCGGAAAACGCCTCGAAATCGCGACTTTCAAAGGCCTAAAAATTAAAATCCGAGAAAACTCATGATTTCTTAACTGGAATAAGTTTTCTAGGTCGTTTAAGTTGATTTAATGCCATTTTTTCGCTAAGAAACGAGGCGTTTTCAGACAAAAACAATTTGGGCTCTGGAAAGTGGCGATTTCGAGATGTTTTCCAAAGTTTAAAAACCAAATATCTCAGAAATGAAGCCTCTAATCAAAATTTTGCAAGAGTAACTTTTTCTTCTAAATTGAACGTAGAATCCTAACAATTTTGAAAAATAATTAGGGGAGATGAAAACAGGGGCGAAGATAGGGGACAGTCTCCTATTATCTACGCCCCCAGAAATTTTAGATAAATTGTGGTATTATGATTCTATGGAGACTCAGTTGACTAAACTTTGGTTTGAATTTGATTGAAATCGGTCCAACGGTTCAAAACTTACGGTGAAAAAATGATTGAAAAAAGTTAACTTCAACACCCTGTATCTTTTCAAGGAAGCATTTTAGGACCATGAGTTTTTTGTTCTTTTGGCTTGATTTTTGATGGAGAATCATCCCTCAAAGTTTGTAATAGCCAAACCCGAACACCCTGTATAACTTATGGGCGTCAGATTCAAAAATCACCGGATTGTCGGAGAAGTCAAGACTAGTCAAGATGACTTGATCAAATTTGTCAAAGTGATGTTCGCTATGCTGAATTGCCGTTTCAATTCAATTGTTGTGGTCAGATTTTGACACTGACACATTTCATTGTTTTTTGTTTTAAAAGCCCCGTTAAGAACGTTCCATTTAATAATGAGAAGCGTTGGAAGGTGCAAAAGTATCCGCCGGAATGATTTCGTCGCAAGTGACCTCGTGATCTGAACTTATGACCTCTTACTATCAACCTAGAGCCGCGGACACGTGAGCTCTTGAGTGAATTGGTCTATAAGTGTATAGACCCAAAATTGAAGATTTTTATGCAAGAAGGTCATCATTCACGCCAGACGGGCTAGGGCAAGGGTAACTAGGTATTATAATTGACATATCTAGTCAAAAATTCACGATTATTCACCTTCTTCCAGGATCATGGTCTGTGATCCTGGCTGAAATAAAGCGGCTCAGGTCAGTGGGCAAACCTGTGACGTAGACCCCAGAATGACAATTTGACAACACAGCCTAGTTCAGGTGAAGGTTTTATGTCATAGGGGCACAAATTCTAACGTAACCTTTCTTGTATCCAGATAACATTAAACATCAAAAATCAGCATGGTAGACGTTGTCGTAGACGTGTAGTTCGCTGTATTGCTTCGTTTTTCTTCAACTTGCTTGAAAATCCTCGCCGTTGAATAACAGCTTGAGAAGCACTTCGTAACGTGGGTGTGTGAACAAACGGCCGACCATCGCATTGATCATGCACCAACACTTCATGCTGAACGCCGTCTAGTGAGGCTCGAAACACAAAGCAAAAACATCCTGCACATTGTTTAGTGATATAGTAATGCAGAAACCAGAAACAGCAAATAAAATTATGCTACAATCAATGACGTGACAATGAGTCAATATGATAATTCAAGCATCTTATGTCACCAGAAAGTTAGAGACGTCACGGCAAAAATCGTATGTGCAAAAATCCCCACTGCCATATTGCCACGTCTTGTAGCGAAATTGTGACATCTAACGTCACCAGAAAGTTAGAGACGTCACGGAAAAAATCCCCACTGCCATATTGCCACGTCTTGTACCGAAATTGTGACATTGGATGTTGGCTAGTGGACTTTCAAATAAAAATACACTATGATCTAAAATTTTATTTGAAATACATTCAATGATTTTTTGGCCGAAATAGAGACCAAAGTCCATTTGTAGGCCCTGTTAAAGCTGTGGCCCTGCAATGTTATCCCATTGTCACGTAACATTCTGAAAAAAATGTTGACACGCGCGTTTTCATTTTGCGTACTTATATTATAATTCGTGATTATAATCGAAGGATTGTATTTTCAAGACTACCCATAATTAATCTGGTATTCAATTGTCTACGAATGACGTCCTGAAAAATCATAAACAACAATTTCAAATTACGAAATTTCGTTACGAAAAATCTTTCACTTTACTTTAGGAGTCGCCCGAAGGACAACGGAAATTTGTCTAATAAATATGCAGTGCAACGGTGGAGCTCATACCTGCCAAATCAATGTTATTTTCATTTTCCAAACGATAACAACTAGTGCAACCGTGAATATGTAGTTTTCATTTGTTTTTTTTTTGTCACGTTTTAATTAATAACTACATAATTATATTTCAATAATTATTACTCACGGCACCTGACCGATTTGAAAGAGTTGAATGGCTCATAACGTAAACATTATGTAAATATGAATGAGTTTTTGTTTCTAGAAGTGAAACGTATATGAGTGAAACGAACTTCATTTCAAGTAAAAAATGGAACAACAATTTTGTGCTATCCCCTAAAAAAACAAACTGATTTATCCACTATGCATCCGAGATATTTTACCTACCTGCCTGGTCTTGTGAGCAAAAATGTATCTATAAAAAATTCACAAATTCTACAGTTAGGTCACCAATGCGACAACACCTTTGTAAACAAAATTTCCGCGACCGCCAAAACCTAATTTGAAATCCCCCTTTTCTTGGATTTATTCACCGATTTGAAAGAGTTGAATGAGTCATAACGTAAACATTATGTAAGTGTAAATGAGTTTGCAGGAAAATGAAAATTTTGTCAGGAAAATTTGAATTTTCCGGGAAAACCTCGAATTTTATTCCAAATCATCTTATTGTAAAAATCGTCAATTAAGGCTTCACTTTGAACTCCATCATTCAAGTCCGGTCTCGAAAACCCAGACCGGTTTTACATTTTCAACCGGAAATTTCCCGGGAAATTGAATAAAAAGTTGGAAAATGTTCAAGAACCAGTTACCTCTTGTTTATTGCTAGCTCTGTGAAAATTCGCAACACTCGCAACGCAGCTGCGACGCAGCCGCAACGTTTCTAACTGGCTCGCAAGGTCGCGAAAGGCTTGCTTGCGTTGCGTAATTTCATAGAGCGGCCTTAAAAAAAACGGTAAAAATCTGTTCACGGAATAAAAAGTTGGAAAATTTGCAATTTTTCCAGAGAGGAAAACTCGAAAGCCGGGGGTTCGATTTCAAAAGTGTTTCGTTTCCTCCAAAAATCACTTTAGTCTCTTCTCCAACTTTCATTCCCAGCATGTCTGCACATAAAATGAATATTTTGTAGGGCTCACGCTCACCGCATGTCGAAGTTTGCGCTGCATTTTTTCTAATTCAAGGAATGTGCAAATTTTATTTTGAAAAAATTACCGTCCGAAAACCGGAACCGTGTCGATTTTGAAAATAGACCTACACGACGCCCAATTGAATCTATTTTCGATATCAGTTGAAATTTTTCAAAAAAAGTCGATCCCCGAGCAGGAATGAATTTTTGTGTGGAGTCCTGCTACAAAAGCGAGTCATTCTGGTTAAAACCCGAACGAGAGGCCTTCTCGGGTGGCAACGGCCAGGTGAAATTTTGAAAATTCATAACGCCCGACTGGAAAATGGTGGAAAACTGCAACTGCAGCGTTAATTTGACACTTTTCTGGTTTGGTTCCAATCCATTGGATATATTTTGAATAATCAAATGGTAAAGTTTAGAACTTTGAACTTGCCGTTTTTCAAGGGCTTTCAAATGACATACTGTAAGTCAAGCTCCGTGAGATATAGCTTCTGACGTTTTTTGACAGTGACACTTTCGTTTGACAGATGACAGCCAAAAACTAATGGGCTCTTTCGTCTCTCCAGAGAAAAACCATGTCCTCGACAATGTCCGCATACCAAATTTCAAGTCGATCGGGTCAACAGTTCGGCAGCTATCGTGAACAATTTTGTGCTATCCCCTAAAAAAACTAACTGATTTATTCACACTATGCATCCGCGATATTTTACCTACCTGCGACAGCACCTTTGTAAACAAAATTTCCCCGACCGCCAGAACTTAATTAGAAATCCCCCTTTTCTTGGATTTATTTTCTTATTTTCAACACATTTGTTTCTTTCCACAGACTGCTGCATACGTGACCCGTAACTGGAGTTACTTTATCAAAAAGGGCCTCTCGCTTACGATGAAAACGATGGCTCCGGCTGTCAATATCACCCGAACAATTAGCCAAATGCTCTTTGAGGGATACGAAGATCCTATGATAAATACCGCAAAATCGCTGCCATTTCTTGTCGGCAGCGCCCTTCCACCGTGGGATAGATTCGGCTGGTTTTATACGGTAAGGCATATCACATACAGAAACAATAATTCTTTATGAAAAAGGGGCAGGACCGTACCGGAAATCTAGAGGAAAGTTTGATTTAGGAGTTTCTGCTGAATTATCGGTCAGGCGTGGTGAGATTCCGCTAGGACTCGCTTTACAGTTGAATTTCGAGGGCCCCTGATGAGACCTGCTTTGTAGGTCGTTTTCGTTCCCTTATCTCCTTTAGGTTACAGGGACAGTCCTGTCAATCCATAACTATTTTGATAGCTAATACCTAGTTATACTGACTACAATATTCGTGCGATTATAGAGTGCCTCGAACTCTCGGAAGAATCGCAATCCCTGACAACTTGCAAACTTTGAGAACTACTTTCAACTGTTCTGAATGCATTTTTCCAACGGCTTAAATAACATTGTCGCTACATTGTCGCGAAGGAAAAATGGTCCGACTTTGGACCACAGTAACTTTTGAATGACACATACCATTCCGATTCTGTCTTGACGGTTAGTGAGCTCAGTCTATCCGTTATCCACCTTTAGGACGTGAAGATCAGGAAGCTTAATGTGAAATATATACAGGGTGAAATGTAAAACAGTGCAAAATTTTAGCAAATTCAACGATATTTCATGAATATGATAATTATGATCCATTTTGTATTGCTGTTGTGAATCCTCTAGCGAGCCTGTCATCTTCAAAAACTTGAACTGACCAACAGCATCAAGTTCAGGAGGTCAAAATTTGGTTCAAATGTAAAAATCTGATCGAATTAAATTTAAAAAAAAAACCTGCGTCGCCCATTTTGAAAGGGCCCCCTTTTTGGGGCCTTGATCAAGGTATTCCAGATGGTCTGTGAGTTGCTACAGAGTTGCTGAGAACCGTTTAAGAAACAATATTCGTGAGAGTAACATAGTCTTCCTTGTAGCAATAGGATAAATCAGCATCCGCCAAAAAAAAAAATTATAAGGTCAGAACCAGATTTTCGACTTCAAAAATTTCAAAACTGAGCGCAAGCCAAAACATCACGCTTTATGATGCTTTCATTTGCATTTGGGAAAAAATCCACCTTCTAAAGGTGGATAACGTGAAGACTGAGCTCACTAACCGTTGAAACAGAATCGAAATGGTTTGTGTCATTCAAAACTTATTGTGGTCCAAGCTGGACCAATTTTTCCTTCGCGACAACATATTTGTTGGGCAGTTGAGTTTCTGCCATTTTTTGACAGTGACACTTGCATTTGACAGATGATAGCCAAAAACTAACAGTCGCATCCCAGGATGAAACGACTTTATGCCACATTTCAACTCGATCGGATCACCAGCTCGACAGTTATCGTGCGAGTTTACAAACATACATACATGCATACATACAATACAATACATACATACAGACATATATACATACATACATACATACATACATACATACATACATACATACATACATACATACATACATACATACATACATACATACATACATACATACATACATACATACATACATACATACAGGGTGTTCACGATAAAATTCACCCCCCTACAGTAGATTCCCCTTCAAGATATTTCGAAGAACTGAAAAAATTTTTTTCGCGATTTTCCCCAGGGACCTTAAATCGATCCTCTAAAAGTTTCCAATTGGTACCGTATACAGGGTGTGATATGTAACGTTTTTATTTTAAATGCAACACCCTATATTTTATTCCGTGATTTGGTGAAGCTGGTGGTGGTGTGGTTAGTTAGCGCGTTCGACTACCACTCCAGAGGTCGCGGGTTCGATCTCCGCCGGGGACGGATTTTCGGCCTCGAAAACAAGCTCCTTGGTTTAGTTGGAATGCTTGCTAAATGCAAGACGCGCCGTGTGTCGCATAGCACGTAAAATACGAACGATGGTGCCGACCCCATGCGATGTTGGTGGTCGTTAAAAATCCCTACCCTGTGTTGGAGGTTCGGCAAAATTTCCGGTATAGTGGAGGAAAGCATTCACCGGCGTCGGTATTAGGCCTCGTTGCGGAAATAGGCCGACGTTAAATAAACGATAAAAAAAATACATATATATGACACTTATGATTTATTTTGACTAGTAATTTGTCGAAAAAATTATAAAATAGGTAGTCAAATAATTTTGTTTCGCGCCAAGATGGCTTTGGTTTCTACAGTTCACTTAAATAAAAGTTATCCTCGCAGCATTTTGTCTGAAGAGTTCAACTCTGCATGAATAAATGGTCTAATTTGTTCCTAATACAGAGTGTCGCGTAATTTTCAATTTTTAATTCATTTGACTACCTATATAATTTTTTTTAAAGCTTCCTTGTCAGAATAAATCATGAATGTTATATATCTTTGTAATCAGAAAGAAAGGCTTCATCAAATGACGTAATAAAATATAGAGTGTCGTATTTGAAATAAGAAAGTTACATGTCACACCCTGTATACGGTACCAATTGAAAACTTTTAGACGATTGATTCAAGATCCCTGGGATAAATCGTTGGGAAAAAGTTTTTAGTCATTCCAAAATATCTCAAAGGGGAATCTCCTAGAGGGGGGGTGAATTTTATCGTGAACACCCGGTACATACATACATACGTATATACACACACATAAATACAGACAGACACACTCTGGAAGTGGTCTTAATCGTCTTGGGGGACCTCAGAACAGATGTGTCCGTCGTTACCTAAAATTTGTTTCTACACAATGAGTCAGTAATCAATACTTCCCTAACTTTTAAAAAGTTGGAAAGTGAATGATTCCTCACAGGTTGGAAAATAATGTCACTTTGGGACCACGGGTATTTATGCCTGAACGAGGCGACGCGACGTTCAGGTGCTTAGAAGGTCTTTTCTCATTTATCCAACGTCGATCTATTTCCACTACAAGGGCCTATGATTATTAATTTCAAGTTTAAATACATCTCAAAAAAAGTTTCAATGGTTAATGAGGGGTTTCGACCCCGAATCCGCCCCCCCCCCCCTCCTCCTTATTACGCCACTGGCGGGGAGTAAACCAACATAGAAAGTAGGAAGTTCAGAAATCGGCTTTATGATTGGCCTCAACATCACGGCTTTCAACTTGGATTCTGGATTCTTCGAGGAAAGTTGATGAAACGTAGTAGGCAGGTCTCGCTGTTGAGCCACTGTACCCCTCCCAGACCAGACGGACTCACCGAGCCACAATGTGGTGCTTGTATGTTTCAGGACTTCAACATTCAACAGATTTTATGCAGAATAGGACCTAACTGCATAGAAAGAAAATGTTATAATAGAAAACTTATTTTTCTTCTGTTTCCAGAGGAACGGTTCGACTCAATTCGATGGTGTTTTCAACATGGGAACCGGTGAAAAAGACACTACATTCGGAAAACTTTACACCTGGAACCATCAACCAAGAACCACCTTCTTTCCCGACGGTTGTGGCCTCATAAATGGATCAGCTGGCGAACTGTTCCCTCCCAAGCCCAACAAAAAGTCAATTTCTTTCTTCTCGGCCGATTTGTGTCGAAGTATGAAATTGGACTACGCCGGAGAAGACGTACACCATGGCATTTTGGGTTACAAATACGTGGTTGGAGCTGGATTGTTAGATAATGGTAGGTTCATTTCCCCTAGCTTTGGTGGAATCCAAGGCAGGCCTTCATTGGCATAGAATAACAAGCATGTATGGTAACTTTCATGATTGCACCTCTTTCGTTTCATGAGTCATCATTTTCACCTTTTCAGCGCATTCTACTACCCCTCCAGCTGCCCCTTCGTATCCACTATTGCTACCCTTGTTTCTTCATAAACAAAATCGGTTTAGCGGCTCCGGAGTTCGGAGTTTTAATGAAAAAACGATTTTTCTATCCTAAATTTGGAGGGCTGTATTTCCGTTATCAGTCTCTACCTGCAGATAAAGTTTCCGCAATGGGGTGTTATATTGGAAAAAAAGTAGTTGTTTTTATTGAGTATTCCTATTGTTTCTTATCTAATTAAGCCTTTCATGTAACACGCACGTTAATTCTTGCTCTAATTATCTAGAAGAAAAAAAATTTCACTAATCTGTGACGTCACGTGGTGAACCATGCGGCAAACCAAACGTGACCTACTTTGCCGACATTTTGGCGTCTTCGAATCTGAATCACGTTTTGTCAATTTTGACGTGCAATTCAAAACTTCAAATCACATGACATTTGTTGTCTGAATTAGAAACGACTGCACTAGCGAGAACAATTTTGAAAAAACGTCCTTTGAGTGGCTTTGAGGAAGGCAACCATGACGGCCACCAAGCTAGGTTAGCGCCGCAGATTAGTGAGAGAGCTTCTGGTAGCATTCCTGAATTTTTCTGTGGGCATCCCAGCAGGGTTTGTGTTTTGATAAATCGGTTTTCCTGGATCTAATCACGTTGATATTGGCCGAAGGGAACTTTATCCGGTGTAAATAAATAATAGGCAGGTAGTTATATATTTCAATACATTACTCACTTATTTTCAGAACAGCGAACTCGGCCAGGCCGCTGCAAAACGGCCCTTAGCGGTAAACTCTCGGGTGAAATGAATTGGGGTAAACGATGGGGGGTATTGGGAATATTCGAATGCTTTTCAACTAATTTTAACGTGATTGTAATCAGAAAATTGCACTTACATTGGAACACAAAACACTCCAAAATTGACACAGAAGTTCCCTTATTTTCGCAAATTTTATTTTTATCACCATCTGTGACGGTCTAACTCTAGCCCCAGCGTGACTGGTGTTGCTGTGTTGCTGAATGCTGCTAATGCTTGCTTGCGGTAACACTTCACTTTTTTCTTGGCATTTTAGCTGTTTGTCAGGTTGACAGGCTGACACGATGGGATGTTCGGAGTTCACCGCGTTCCCGATTCCGTACGATATCTAGCGAGAAATTATACCGCGTCATTTGGCGCCATCTGTTACGCACACTGGTACCAGTAAGCGCGTGACGTCACGCGAAATTTTATTTATTTTTTTTCGGGGCCTAAATGAGCGCAAAAAAAATCAAATAAAAAACAAGTGAGCTGTACGAAGGCTCTAGTATTTGAATTCATTTTTTCCCAAAATCCGTGGAACACCCCATTAAACTAATCAAGTAAAATCATGGGTGTTATTTCAATATAATATTTTTGAACCAGCATGTATTCCAAAAGACCCAATTTTCTGGAATAACGATATCGTGGTTAATAGAAGATATAGGTATATCTTATATAGGTGTCCCGAAATTAATGCAACAAAATTTACAGGGAGGTAGACGCGTACATGACAACTTGACGCGGGACAACTTGACGCCAGGAATTTTGAAGCGGCCGACTTGACGCCGGGACAACTTGACGCCAGGACAACTTGACGCGGGACAACTTGACGCCGGGACAACTTGACGCCGGACAACTTGACGCCAGGAATTTTAAAGTAGCCGATAGCCGACTAAGCGTCGGGACAACTTAACAGCAGTAGGAGCTATAGGACCCCGAGCATTACATGAAGGCTCAAAGGTGCTTATTACTGAAGTTACGAAAGCAAGGAAGAAACGCAAGAAGGCCCGATAGACCTTCGAATACCAAACAAAGGCACAAGAGTGCTTACTAAATGTAAATGAAAAAAATGCAAGAGAGCTCAGCAGGGGTTCAAACACAATTTATTATTGAAGACACAATGGGGTCCAGTTGGGCTATGAACAACACATGAAAGCAAAAGGCATATTTTCCGGCATATGAGGACACAAGCGGACTAAGTAGGGCTTTGAATACCAGACGAAAACACAAGTGTGCTCTCGATTTCTTGAAAGCTCCCTAAGACACGGAAAATTGCAAGGGGGCTCATCAGGACTTCAAAAGACATTGAAGGCACAAGGGGGCTCAATAGTGCTTTGGATTACACAAGAAGGCAAAAGGGGCTCACGGGAATTCTAAACACGTAAAAAAACATAGGGAGACTCACCAGGGCTCCAAACGGTACTTGAGGTTGAGAACACACCGGGGCACCAAATGTTACACGAAGGCACAAAGGTCTTTATGAGGGTGTTTACTAAAGCTTCGAAAGCGATGGAAAAATATAAGGGGACTCAGCAGGGCTTTAATCGACATTGAAGAAACAATGGGGCCAGTAGGGCTTTTGGAATCAAAGAAGGCACAAGAAGGCTTACCTACAGAAATTCTGGAGGGGTGAAAAATCATAAGGGGCTTAAAACAAGAGTGTCCAATTGGGCTCTGAATAAGGGTGCTTACAACGTCATATGGAGACATAAAGGGTAGATACTACGATTCCGAAAGCAACATGAACACTCAAGGGGGCTCATCAGGGCTCAAAACGACATATAAATACACAAAAGGATCCACTGGAAATTCGAGTTGACACAGCAAGACAAAGTGGGAGCTGCTTCAGCTCTAAAATATCGTAAGACATGAGGGGGCTCCTCAGAACTCCGATCACCTCAAGTAAACACAAGAGGGTTCATCGGGGCTCCGATTGACAAAGAAGAACTCAAGAACAACAAAATCTAAGAAGATAGATTGTGGCTCGATAAAGTTCCAAAAGCAACATGAAGACACAATAAGGGGGCTAGTCAAGGCTTAAAGCGACACATCAAATTGTCCACGCATCAGGATGGCCGTTGTCAAGCTGTCCTGCTTCGACCAACTTGATGCCGGGGCAACTTGACGCCGGACGATTTGCGCCAGGAATTTTGTAAGAACAGAGTAAGGAAACATTCGAAAAAAATTACAAAACGGGACTCATCAGTAGTCGAAACGACACATAAAGACAGAAGGGGGTTCACTGGGACTCCGAATTACTCAGCATAACACAAATGAGGGCCTCCAGATCTCCAAAACACAAGAAGACATGAGCAGGTTCGCTTAGACTTCCGAAAACCTTGAGAAAACATCAAAGGGTTAATTGGGGGCTCGAAACGACACAAAAGGACACAATGGGGGCCAGTAAGGCTCCAAAGTGAAAAAGATACAAAAGGGCTCGATAGTGTTCCGAAACTACCAAGAAAATACAAAGGGGTCATCTGGGCACAATACGGTACCTAAAGACAGAAGGGGGGCTCCGATTGACACAGCAAGACATAATGGGTCGCTAGAACTCCAGAACATGAGAAAAGTGAGCATGAGGGGGCTCGCGTTTTCCGAAAACCACAGAAAACATGAGGAAGCTCATCGTCAAAATGACACATAAAGACACAAAAAGGCCTATTGAAGCTTCGATTGACAAAGCAAGGCATAATGGGGGCTCCTGGGAGGGCGCCATATAGGACTAGAAACAAAAGAAGATACAAGGGGGTTCATCAGGGCCTCACACAACACCACATGAAGGCACGATCCGAGGCACGATCGATGGGGATTATCAGGTTTCAAAACGACAAATACAGACAAAGGGGGTCCGTTGCGTTTCCGACAAACGCAGCAAGACACAACAACAACAAGGGCCGCTAGGATTCCACGACATGAAAAGATAAAATGGAGCTTATTGCGGAGCTTGAAGCGTCGCCATAGACGCATGGCTCAGATTGACCCAGCAAGAAAGAATGGAGGCCGGCAGGGTTCCAAAGCACAAGAAGATACAAGGGGGCTCGATAGAATTTAGAGCTTCACATGGAAACACAAGAAGGCCATCGAGGGGGTTATCAGGGTTCTTAAAAACACTATGGAAAAACAAAGTGGCTCCAGTGAAGTTCCGAAAACAACACGAAGACACAGGTAGGGGGCTCATCAGGGCTTGAAATGACACATAAATAAGTCGCATGAGGGCTGTGACTCCGAGGTATATAAACTGAGGTCACTGGGACTCAAAAACGTAAAACACAAGAATTAGGCATAAGAGGCTTGCTAGTTCCGAAAAACCACAGGAAAACACAAGGGGGCCAGTTGGAGGACAAAAAGACACAAACTGGACAACAAGAGTCCCAAAATTATGATAATTCCCAGCGTCAAGTTGTTCTGGCGTCAAGTTGTCTCGCGTCAAGTTATCCTGGCGTCAAGTTGTCCTGGCGTCAAGTTGTCCCGCGGCAAGTTATCCCGCGTCAAGTTGGCCGGCGTCAAGTCGGCGGCGTCAAGTTGTCCTGCTTCGAGGTAGACAATTGAAAAATAAGGGGACTTCCTAAATGAAAATACTTTCGCAATCGTAATAACGAAGATACAGGCCTTCAAAGTTGGTTTTTCAAAACAGTTTTTTTGCATAACTCCTGAACCGTTAAGCCGATTTTATTCAAATTTGAACCAAAGTTCACTAAAATAGGTCTCTATTGAACAATGATAACGCATTTCATCAAACATTTTCAGGAGCAAAGATAATAGGGGCAAACCTTCCCCCTTTTTTCCCTATTTTCCACCCCCTTGAATATTTTTGAAAATTGTTGCAATTTTTCAATTCTACATTCGATTTAAAGAAAAAAGTTACTCTTGCAAAATTTTGATTAAAGGCTTCATTTTTGAGATATTTGGGTTTGAAACTTCGGAGAACATCTCGAAAACACCACTTTCAAGGCCTTAAAAATTAAAATTCAAGAAAACTCAAGATTTCTCAACTGAAATAAGTTTTCTAGGTGTTTCAAGTTGACAAATTACCATTTTTGCTTGAAAACATTAAGCTTTTCAGAAAAAAAAAATTTGGGCCCTGAAAAGTGGCGATTTTTGAAATGTTCTCCGAAGTTTCAAACCCAAATATCTTGAAAATGAAGCCTTCAATCAAAATTTTGCAAGAGTAACTTTTTTCTCTAAATTGAACGTAGAATTCAGAAAATTCAGCAATTTCCAAAATAATTCAAGGGGGTGTAAAATAGGGGAAAAAGGGGGAAGGTACCCCCTATTATCTTCGCCCCTGAAAATGTTTGATGAAATGCGTTATCATTATTCGATGGAGACTTTGGTTCAAATTTGAATAAAATCGGTTCAGGAGTTACGCAAAAAACTGTTTTGAAAAACTAACTTTGAAGGCCTCTGTATCTCCGTTATTACGTTTGCGAGAGTATTTTCATTGAGGAAGTCCCCTTATTTTTCAAATGTCTACATCCCTGTGAATTTTGTTGCATTAATTTCGGGACACCCTGATGTATAAAAAAATTTAGTTCTCCTAGGACGCGTAGACAGCTATCGAGTAAAACGCGATTGCCTTGGAGGATGAAGCACCCTATACACTATGCTTTTCATACAACTACGTTTTTTCAGTGCAAAATCCACTCTTATGCCTGCAAACCTTTATTTCTTCGCTTCCTGCTCTTATATTTCATTGAGAGAAATTCAAGGTCGAGTGAGACTAGTGAGAGTACTATCAAGGTCGTAGAAAAAGTAATATTTTATTTTCAGGCACGGTTTTGCCGGAAAACAAATGCTTCTGCAGCGGGGAATGCGTTCCATCCGGGGCAGTTAATGTTTCAGCGTGCAGATTCAACACGCCAACGTTCGCCTCACTGCCCCATTTTTACAACGGCGATCCATATTACACAAACTTGCTGGAAGGACTGGAGCCTGAGAAGTCCAAACACGAATTCTCCATCACTCTTGAGCCAGTAAGCATTTTTTTTTAATTCAAGTACCTACCGCAACTTTAAAATGGCAACAACACCGAAACGAGTTTCTGCAAGTTTTGCATGCACTTGACAAATGCAAAACTGTTATTGTTGCATGCTTCGCGAGAAAAAAGTCCGTTTCTATACCGCCAGTATTTGGGCCTTGTCGCGTAAAGAATCTTGCAAAGTGACAAGCGCTTAATACTGTGGATAAAATTTCCCCACAAGGATACCCACGTTGGGTGCCACTGCAGAAACGAAGTGCGAGTTGGCGCCTGAAGTAGGGTTCACATCACAGCCAATAATTACTTTTTACTGTTCTAGACTACCGGGATTCCCTTGGCCGTCAACGCCAGATTACAGGTCAACATGTTACTCCAACCATATTCCAATATTGAGTGAGTAGAAAAAATACTAACTTGACCCGTAGTATTTTGGAACAGCTAACTGAGCAGAGGTTGCATATTATTTAATCAAAATAGCAACAAAAAATTGAATAAACAAAAATGGGTCAATACCGGTTTGCCATTATTTTAAACATCGGAAGAAAAAAAAACTATTATTAGCTTAAATTTTTAGTTTTTGTTGTTTGTTAGAGCTGCCAGTCATCGAGAAATAAGAAATAAATAATAAATAAGACGTATTATAGCTGCTCAATATTTGTATCAATAGGTGATCATTTCCATTTGACGTCCATCGCGTATCACAATAAAACTAAATTAAATTTAATAAAATATTCAAACTGTACAAGGTAGTTCAGGTTTAGCACTTGATATTTTAAGAAGATATTTTCTTAATCGTTCTGATCTGGAAAATATACCTAGGTGCGACAATATGCCCCTTACTCACTTTCTAAGAAAAGTATGTACGGGGTGTTCACGCGAGACCCCCCCCCATAAAAAACTTCCCCTTTAAGAAAATTAAAAAAAGGAAAAACTTTCCTGGAACAATTCTTACCGTAGTTTCCGAATATGTGAAGTATAATTCTCTATTTCGTTCCATATACAGGGTGTCGCAATTTTCTTGGAATTTTTCCGAAACACTTTGTATTTCATCACCACAATCGAGGCACATTGTTATCGTGATTACAAATATGCATGACACTTCTCAAAATTTTTCTGAAAAAAAATTGAAAATTCACGGTGGGACCTCAAAAAAATATATTTTTTTGGAAAGATCGATTCATTTCAGGAATAAAATATGTCCCGAATATTTGTTCAGTCATTTTATGTCATTCCATGTCATTTAACAGTGAAATAGAATATCCTGGACATATTTGAATTCTGAAATGGGTCCATCATTCTCAAAAAGTAGATGTGTTTAGAGATGGCATTGTAAATTTTTCAATTTTTTTTTCAAAAAATCTAGAAGTTCATTGCATGTTCCTAATAAGGATAACAATATGCATCGATTGTGATGATGGAAGACAGAGTGTTTTGGGAAAAAATTAAATAAAATTGCGACACCCTGTATATGAGACGAAGTAGAAAATTGTACTTGACATATTCAGAAACTACGGCAAAAATTGTTCCAGGAAAGTTTTTTCTTTTTCAAATTCTCGCAAAGGGAAAGTTTTTTATGGGGGGGTATCCATCTCGCGTGAACACCCTGTACAAGGTGTCAAAGTTCAATTTTTCGTTTTTTTATATAAATAACTCATGCAGTTCAATGAAATTCGCCTTAATTTGTCATAGGTTATTTGCAGATACTGCCTACCTGCATGTCAACTTTCAATCAAATCCAACCAGTGGCATCGGAGTTACAGGATTCGCAAATTACGTACTCCATTTTTTTTCAGCATTCCTGAGAACTCCGATGTCACTGGTTGACAGGCAGGTAGACAGGTGTTTGCAAACTAACCTAGAGTAAATTATAGCGAGTTTCATTAAGCCGTTATGAGCTATAGGCACTCTGCACATTTTGAATATCCCACCCATTTCAGCACCCTCATGCGGCAGTTGCGAACATATGTGTAAGGAAAATTGTCAATATTGAAGTTTATGAATTGTTGAAATTGACATTTGCAGGTGGTATGATTATTTAAATGGCATTATTGCTGTTACGGAAACCGATAACTTCCTGTAGGAAATGTAAAAAAAATCGCTACTTTTGGCGCTGAAGCAAATCCGCAGAGTGCCCATTATTCTTCAAAAAACGATGAAAAAAAACTTTCATGTAGGTATTTATTTGCCTTAGTAAGCGAGTAAGGGACATATTGTGGTATTTACAGGGTGTTTTAGGGATGATAGCAAAAAATTTGACTGCGATCTCGTCAAAATATGACGAAAACCTACATACCATTTTGCAAAGTTCGGCCTAATGGCAAAGATACAGCCCGCCAAAGTTCACTTTTTCCGTATTTCAAAAATTTGTAACTCAGGAACGTTTCGACAAATCTAGCTTTAATTCAGCAAAAGTTGGTTTGTCGTAATTATCTATCAACCTGCCAAATTTAGAAAGAATCCAAACAGTGGTGTAGGAGTTATGAGGGTCAATAATTTAGAAGCATCCGAAAAAAAGTTGACTTAAGGTGACTCCTCATAACTTCTACGCCACTGATTGGATTCTTTTCAAATTTGGCAGGTTGATAGATAATTATGACAAATCAGCTTATGCTAAATCAAAGCTAAATTTGTCGAAACGTTCCTGGGTTACAAATTTTTGAAATCCTAAAAAAGTGAACTTTGGAGGGCTGTATGTTCATCATTAGGCCGAACTTTACAAAATGATATATAGGTTTTCGTCAAATTTTGACGAGATCTATCCACAGTTAAATTTTTTGCTATCATCCCTGGAACACCCTGTATGATTCCGATTCAGAACGACGAGGAGAATATCTTGTCACAATATTCAATGTTAAATCTGAACCACCCTGTATAGCCTAACCTACCTACGTCATTATTGTTGTGTTTACATTTTTTTGAGGGAAATGCGTCTCTTGCGTCCATGTCATTCCCAAGCCTTGCCATAAGGAGTAGCAGACATTATATGCGGCCTTTTTTGTTTTTAATTCTTTGTTATTTTTTCTCGATAGTCAAATATTCCATGGGTGAAATCCATAGACGATACTGGATAAAACTTCACTATCCTTACTTATTTTTGAGTGAATTAATTATAAATAATTCCCAAGTTGGAAGTTACTTTGTCTGTTGTAATTCATAGACCATGTACCTACTTGGATGCAATCTAGGATAAGGCAGTGAATTTTTTTGGATTAATTTTTCCATTCGAATAATTTCGATGGGATTGTTCCATACGTGATACCTACTCACCATCTATTCCTGAGTCTGGGTGGAATGTTGCGTTCCATGGGTGGAAAATCCAAATGAGTGAACTTATTTTTCCAGTTATAAATCTTTTAGTTGTACTAAAGTACACTGCTGGACAACGAAGTTGTCGGTATCGGACAAATGGTTTGACTTTGAAGGCCAATAACTTCCGATTGCCGAATGCGATTCCCATTTTGTTTATTGCGTCCCCTCCATGGTTGCGTCATTAGCCATTAGCCTAATGTTTCTGTAACCTATCCTGTTATAGATAGTAAATGTTGAGAAACTTCACGTAAAACTTCTACAGCATGAGACGTGAAATGCTGCGAAACTGCATCGACTTCATCGTACCCCAATTGTAAAAGAAATACATAGGTATTATAATATAAAAATTATGGAGTGTGGTGTCTTGCCTGAAAACTGTTTTGAAATTACCGAGATTAGAAATCTAAGACTAAATACAGGGTGTCCCACGAAGTAACCGACATAACTCAAGGGTAGATGTACTTTCTCGAGGCAAATCAGAATCTGCCTTCGAAATTTTCCTGACGTTCCCCGTTTCCGATATACAGGGTGATTTATGTGTTCACCCGAAAAGTTTCGTTGGCCGTATCTCATAATGAATACATCTCCCGAATACATCTCTCCCGAATACATGAATAGAATCTATTGAAATTTTGCAGGTATATTCTAGAACCAAGATCCTTTGTAGCGCTCTATTCACTTATGAAATAAATACAGGACCGTACCCAAAATTTTGTTTTCCGAGTTTCTGTTGAAAAAGTCTTCCTGCATAGATTTTTTTCAAAATCTGATGTCATATTCGGAAACTACATGAAAAATGCTACAAAATGCGATTCTAAATTATTGTTTGGCACTGATTTAGCTGATCCGAAAAAAATTATTAAATATCTGAAATTTTCCAGGGATATTTTTAAAAATTTTCATTTAAATCAGCGGAACGCTATTCCAAATGGTCAAACAAAGTCACTATTTCAATTGTGGTGCTCTAACCAACCACAAATAATTTCAATGAATTTGCTACCTCCAGATTCCTACCCAAATTCATGTTTCCAGAAAATCTCCTGAAATTATCCTCATTTTGGTAGAACATCAGAATTGAAATTGTTACTTTGTTTGATCACCTGAAATAGCGTTTGAGTGATTTGAAACAAACTTTAAAAAATATTCATGAAAAATCTCTGTTAATAATTTTTTTTCGAATCAATTAAATAAATGCCATACAATTTAGGCATCGCATTTTGTAGCATTTTTCATGTAGTTTCCGAATATGACATCAGATTTAAAAAAAATCTATACAGGATAACAGGATAGCAGGATTCCAACAGAAATTCGAAAAACAAAATTTCGATCCTGTATTTATTTTATAAGTAAATAGGGCGCTACAAAGGCTTTCGGTTTTAGAATACACCTGCAAAATTTCAATAGGTCGCGGGAACATAACCATCACCCTGGCACCCGCTATGGCAACGTTGCAGGCACGCCGGCACAACGAAGCCGAGAACGAAGCGCCTCTTGCCAGCTTCTTGCCCGCGTTTGCGCATTGCGGGGTGCCAAGGTAGCGCAGTAGATTCGCTCGTTTTTACTCATTGCCCAGCCAAATCTTGAGTTCAGCGCATTATTTTTTTTAATACAGCGACAATTCTTCGATAATTTATCCTTGTATTTATTACAACCAAAGAAAATTATATAACCAAGTACTAGTGAAGATAACATCATACCATAGACCCATCTTTAGGCAGCCATTTTTGTTCCCGCAACCTATTCGCTCCGTGCACGACGCCAGCGTCACCTAGCGTACGCAACTTTGTAGGCGCAAAACGTCACTCATGTCATAAATTACAGATGGCTGAACTGTCATAAATGGCAGATCGCTGGCCTGGACTGTCATTATTTTGTGGTTAAGTGCTTTGTCAACAATGGCCGCTTTCATAAGACGGGAGCAGCTACCGCTACGCTCCTTCGGAACTGTTGGCGTCTTACGAACGCATTGTTGGAAGTAGCGGTGGCTGGCGGTGACACATCCAGCGCCGCGTCAAGAACAGCCGAAAATATAATCTGGTCTTGGAGAATTTCACCCAGTGCTATAGCTCGATGGTCTATATTTAACAAGCGATTCACATTAGCTGGGAGAAAACTTATAATCTTCAAAAATTCAAAACAGCACGTAAGGTAAACAGCACCGAACAACACTCTTGAACCCATAAAATGTCAGAATGGCACTTGCGAACGTCAAAATTTAACGTTTCTCTCATTTTTCCACCTCCCACTCCTATCGCTCACTATGCTACCAAAATGTAGCGAACTTCCGAGCCGCTACAAAACATGGCGTCCGCTTCGAGCGGAGCGGAAAAGTAGCACACCGTTCACAAAACAAATCGGTAACAGTTCCACAACTGTTGTGACTTATGAATGCGGCCATAGACTTGGTCATTGACAAATTGTCAGTCAACCACGTGGCATCTGTTGTGACCTATGGTTGTCAATTATTTCCACGGTCAAATTGACATCAATGACATCAAACATCAGAAGATTGACAGCCCAATCATGCAGCGCCGAGACATCAATGTTGCTCTTTTTGTCCACATAAAGCGCTGTGATCGGTTTCGTTACCCCCACTCTGTACTTCGCACGGGGCGAATAGGTTCTATTGATGTATTCCTGAGATATGGCCAATCAAACTTTTCGCTTGAACACATCAATCACCCTGTATATCGGAAACGGGGGACGTCAGGAAAATTTCGAAGGCAGATTCTGATTCGCCTCGAAAAAGTACATCTACCCTTGAACTATGTCGGTTACTTCGTGGGACACCTGTACATATAAATTTTAGTTCACAGGACTATTTCAGTCACAATACAACGCGAATGTTTAGTGTGGGACCAAGCAGAGGGTGCTTTCTTATGCTTAGGTGGTTGTCATTGATGCCTGTTTTTCGTACGTTGAATTTCGTCAGAATTTCATCAGAATTTTAGATGATGAACATGATTGTTCTATTTGCATGTTCAAGTCCCTGAACATGGTACCAATGTAGAACTTCAGTTTCCGAATGAGGTAAAGCCCCCTGGACGTTATTTTTGTGCTTGTGCTATGTCAGTGCTATGTCAGTTTAGTCAGCGGAGTCATTCCATGTCAAAACGATCACTTTCTGCACATGGTGACGGATTTCCATAAATTTTTGATATGTTGTAGAGACATGAAAATAAGTCGACCTGTATTCGCCGTTTTTTTTTATAAATTTGTTCTTCGGAATTACAATTTTTTAAATTTTCCACTTTGAGTTGGATCCTACCCTGAGAAAAATCATAGCTCTTCAGTCCAATGTCCGATCTTGAATATTTTTGTTTTGATTCAATCACAAAAGATGAAGAATTTTGGACATTGCACTCTTTTTTTGACAGATGTTGAAGAAAAGTATGAAAGTCACTTTTCCAAAAAGAAAACGGTATACTGAAGAATGGTACATCTTTGATTTTCCCAATTTTTTGATATATTGTTCTCTGAACTTTTCTAAATCGAATCAGAAGTCCAGTAACATAAGGCGATTTTTATGCTGAAGTTGAAACTAACCGAGGGCTCGATGAAAAAAAATATGGCAATGTAGAGAGTGAAAAACTGAATTAGAGAAACCAAAGTTCCATTTTCAACCACCCTTATTTTTTTTTTTGTTATAAGAATGTGATTTCTTGATAAACAATAAATTATAATAATAATAATAATAATTTTCAACCACCCCGGGAACCATGGAAAAAAATGGAGAATATTAAAAAACATGCGCCGCGATCTTTCTTCTGAAACGGTGAGATCTAGAGCAAATGTCAACTTTTCACAGCCGCCCGAGATGTCATTTCATTTGAATTATTTGTACTTTTTTATGCAGTATTGCTCAAGCCACTGAGCAAAACTAACTGGTTAAGTACAAAGAGAAAATAGATCGTTCGAAATTTTTTTGCCTTGATAGTACATCATAATCCACTTATCCAGTAATGTACTTACATAGAAACATTTAAGATGAATAATGAATAGGTAGATACGTTGAAGAAGATAGTGAAAATCATTACTTTCATATTAGTTGTGCAGGTAAATGGTAGAAAGGATCTTTATTAGTTTAGTTGGAAGTCAAGCGACTTTACGCGATCGACAATAATCTTTTTGACGTAAGCATTGCAGGCGTGCGTTTTTACTGAAGCACCCATGTATTACGAGTTGTATCCGTCACGTCTCGAAGTATTATAATACTATCGAATTATTTCTCTCTTAAGTGGTTAATTTTCTTGTTCCAGATTATTCCAAGATGTACCGAAAGCGTTCTTCCCGATGATATGGTTCGAACAGAAAGTGAGAATGCCAGAGGACTTGGCGTTCAAATTACGATTGCTCATCAACTTGCCAGTGATGTGCCTATCGATAGGCATATTGTGCCTCTCCATGGGTCTACTCTTGATGTCTTGCTCAATCTACAAAGCATGCACGACGAACCTGTGCGGAAGGAGCAAAGTAAAATACCCATATGCAGAACAACAAATTCCATTAAATAAAGAATCGAAATGTGATAAAATAGAAGCAAGATAAAGCCTATTCTGTGCCTTAGTTTTCTATGTAATTTATTTAATTTATGCAAGTGCTGTGTATATAAACATTCCTTTAGCTCCTAGATAGGTATATTTTTTAAAATAATATTATTTGTTTTCTTCATTTAATTAAATATTTTATACCTACTGCTACTGCTGATCTCACTTTTTGTTTTTGAACACTCCTGGGCGCTTGGAAAGAACATGGAAGTTATTTTCCCGAGTATTTTTCCCATTTATTATTGAACGGGATGTGATATGTACCTAGACATTACTTATCTAGATATCTGTAGAAACAGCAATATCTTGAAAAGTAGAACATTTTTTCCTAGTTCAAGTGCCTCTATGCCACCAATGAACGATAACATGAAAACCGAGTGTTTTATGATAAACACAGATTTGTTTTTTGCTGCTTCTATAGTCCGGTGGTTAAGCGTTCTAACTATGCATTTTGAGCTTAAGCAATGCGCTTTTGGGGTTTGATTGGGGGTCCCTCAACCTTAATTTCAAGAGTTGGAGACATCGGTGCACTCGATGCGGAGGGGGTCTGGGGGGCCCTTGAAAGTTGAAGGTGCGAGGCTTCCCACCAAATCACCATACCACCACGTAATTCCTACTGGGAGGCCATCAAACGACTCTAACCTGTACATTGACAACATTTGTTACCATGTCCAAATAGTTCTTCACACTGAAAAAAATTAATTCTTATGACAGATCGGAAAAAACAGTTTTCCTCAATTTTTAATCCCCACAACGAATAATCTGCCAAGTGTGGTGTCATTTTGGAGTAAACAACATCCTCTGATTTCATTCACCGAGTCAAAATGTTTGTGAGACCACCGTGCAAAAAATGACACGCCAAGAAGTGAGCATTTTTGAGCACCTCATTTAACAGTAGTTTCTTGGCTGATACCAATCGATATGATTGATAATTTTGTCATGGATCAATAACTTGATCTCTTTTGTAACGGTAATGCATGTGAATGAAACTCGACACGAGCGTGGAGGCCTGGAAAAAAAAATTTTTCTCCAGCGGTCGAATTTATTTCACGCCTACTGAGCGTTAGTTTGTTGGGCTCAGGCAGGCAGCGTTTGAATAGGTTTGAAGACAAAATTTTCATATCTGTCTATGCAGCTGTGTAGCATAATTCTGGAAACTGATTTGAGAATCATCAAAGATTATTTTGACAGTCACTAGGTACCCCCATGGGGATTAACTGCATGGATCATGGCTGACGAAGGAAAACATTCAACTTTTAAAGTGTTATTTTCTTTATCCCTCTACCAACCTTCAAGGTTGTTATCATTTTGTACGTGTAAGTTTTCTTATGTTTGGAGAATTTCATCAAAACAACCGTGAAAATGACTGTCAGAGTTGCAGAGAATAAGATCTTGGACGTTGAATTCCCTCCGCCGTTAGCCATCACCTCTGCAGTTAACCACCATGTGGGTACTGACCGGCAAAACAATCATTGATGATTCATAAATCGATTTCCAGAAATCAACTGCTCAACTTTTCAGATAGATATGGAAATTTTGCTTCCAAAGCTATCCAAACGCTGCCTGCCTGAGCCCAACAAACTAACGCTCAGTAGGCGTGAAATAAATTCGACCGCTGGAGAAAAATTATTTTTTTCCAGGCCTCCACGCTCGGCCCGAGTTTCATTCACATGCATTACCGTTACAAAAGAGTTCAAGTTATTGATCCATGACAAAATTATCAATCATATCGATTGGTATCAGCCAAGAAACTACTGTTAAATGAGGTGCTCAAAAATGCTCACTTCTTGGCGTGTCATTTTTTGCACGGTGGTCTCACAAACATTTTGACTCGGTGAATGAAATCAGAGGATGTTGTTTACTCCAAAATGACACCACACTTGGCAGATTATTCGTTGTGGGGATCAAAAATTGAGGAAAACTGTTTTTTCCGATCTGTCATAAGAATTAATTTTTTTCAGTGTGAAGAACTATTTGGACATGGTAACAAATGTTGTCAATGTACAGGTTAGAGTCATTTGATGGTCTCCCAGTAGAAATTACGTGGTGGTATGGTGATTTGGTGGGAAGCCTCGCACCTTCAACATTCAAGGGCCCCCCAGACCCCCTCCGCATCGAGTGCACCGATGTCTCCAACTCTTGAAATTAAGGTTGAGGGACCCCCAATCAAACCCCAAAAGCGCATTGCTTAAGCTCAAAATGCATAGTTCGAGCTTTTTTTGGCGCTCAACCACCGGACTACTATAAACTATTTATAAAACATTCTTAAAATTCCTTAGGATATTTAAGATTTTTAATTTCTCAGTTTTCTCTTCCAGCTTAAAACTGAATGAGTTGGTCCCAAGACTTCATAAAGAATGTGGAAGGAGTTCAGCTAACAGCGTTCTCGGCCTGGTACCTGGTTCGTCTCTAAGCCGTTGGGAGACCCCGGCGCCACCTTCAAAGTTTCGATTCCGTTTGCGCCTGGCCGAAAAGATGCCAGAAGTTCTAAACTGTCTCATGATTGAAGAGTTTTCTTGGGCTGATGCAAAATTTCAAGTATAGACAATTTCCTTATTGAATACATTTTATCAACTTCTTAAGGATTGTACCCTCATGGTACCTACGTGCTCTCAGTAAGCTTTATGTCCCGTTCACGATGTAAATTCAGTACGTTTGAGTGAGACCAGTTAATCGGAACTTTTCTTAATGTTTTACGACGCATCAACTACTAGGTTATGAGCGTCGACGGGACATTCAGCGGGTTTTTGGTACACGTTTCTATCAAACTTTGATTTGCCTACTGTTAACTATGTGAGACCTCAGTACTCTGATAGAACTCAACTCTGTTGTCAGAAATCTATTTTTTTTTTGTAACCGCTGTAGTCAGACAGATGCAGATTTGGCACAGTAAGGTCGGAACAATTTTTGGAATGTTCGGACAACACAAAATTTCCATGGACAAGGCGGGATTCGAACCCCCGCGGTATAACACGACTGGCTTGGTGCGCTAACACCTAAACCACTCGGCTACCGGCTTTCTGTTACGTTCACAGAAAATGTCATGGCTTTGATCGGATTGAAGAGTGTTTACTCTGATCATGGCGTTTGCACATGAATACACGATGCTCAGAATACTGGAGGTTCGGATTACCCTGGGTTCGGATTAGGGGGTTTCTTACTGCAATGTAACTTTTTGAATTGATCGTGCGATCTTGGAGGATGAAGTATTCGACTGAGTCAGGACGTTTCCTCCAACACATCTTTTACTGGACTTTCAGAAAAATAATGGGTTGCTGTCATCGCATCCCTCCACGTGAGAACGCATGATCAGCTCAATAAGTGACACAACTGAATTAACATCGTGAATGAGATATGCGTTGGGTTGGCTACTACTTTTAGGGAATCATTCCCAAACTACCGAGCTTGAAACCTACATCCTCGTGCCCGTGAAACCATTCAAATCGTTTTCAGGGTTATGGCTCCAATATCTCAAATTATACAAAAAATTGTTACAAGCAGTTACAAGACACAAATGGTCAGTTTTGACTGCCAAACTGCAGTCTGGTTGAGCCACTTGTGCGTTCTAATGGCCATCTCAGAGCATGTCTATCAAAAGAAGAATTTGAGGAGGTAGACCTATAGGTCCCGAATACAGACAGTAAATTAGCTGACTGTTGCTGACGCGTAGAAAAATGCCTCACAAATCAAGAAATATTATCTTCAATCGGTAGAAAAGGAATTAAAGTAATGCCGACAATGACAGCTGATCACGTTATGAAGTAGTTTTCCTTTGGTGACATTGAACCAAATTCCGGGTCCTGTTGTATTGCAAGCAAAAGGTGAATGGATAATCGAATTGAAATTTTATGCTGAGTAAACAAGGGCTCAGCCAAAACTAAAAGAAGTCTGGCGCCAATAAATCTGGTGAGTACGCAGGTCACATCTATTGCAAATTTAAAATGAAACGAATAAAAGTGTCTGTAGATTAAAAAACTAAGATCATTCATTAGCTTCTCGATTAGATCCTTTACCACAGATTTCTGTCCAACATGTACCAGACATGTACCTGCGATGTAGTCAAAAACCGAACGTTATCTGTGCGAAAAGGAGAGAGGGGGTGCCACTTTTTTTAGGAAACACCTGCACAACACCTAATCTTATTTAATTTACTTATCAGCTCGTCACCCCATCCGCGAGCCGATTTTCCCACACCAGCCGACGAAAATTTTCATTTTGAACTGCGGATTTCTAAGGTTGTTCATGGCGGGCGTAATGCGTTCAATTTAGGAAGCCTACTCGGTTGTACTGCTGTACATGCACACCGTAAAAGACGTACACACAATGCTGCCTGCCAAGCCAGTGACTAAGGTCATTCCGATAAATGATAGCACTCTTTAAGTTGGTTGTCCAATAGATAAATCTCTTATTCAAACACAACAAAACGAAATTATCCTGCTATTAGTGGCATTTCCTGTAGTGTGCAGATCTTTTGTGAGTTCTCTTCTTAATGAAAGAAACGAGCCCAGTCCATGACGTTCAACTTTACCAACAATGCTGTGATACAAGAGTAAGTTCTATTTTACAATCTGGAGCACTTTATTTTGATGCACAATTATCTAGTTTGCGCTCATTTTTTGAATGTCGATTAAAATGGTTTGAAGTTCTTGTTAATAATTGTGTTAATGTGCCAGTCTTACTTCGATAAACAATGTGACACGCTCTTTGTTCAGTTTTACGTATTTTGAACGCATTATTTGCATATTCAAGTATAAATTAAGTATTTATAACAGCCCAAGTATATAATGAGAGCCTTCCTACTTTTTGAACGTTAGCATGCTGTATATATTATTATTTTAAAAACTGCACAAAATAAAAGGTTTATCAGTGATTTGTTTATGTACCTAACGTGTTTTCTAGACACACTGATAGAGTAAATCAACAGAAGCGCAAAGCTCTTATTTGAACTAAACTGATAATAGACTACTGTGTTGTGAAAAAATGAAATAATTTTTGAAAATTCAGATTATACGATAATTTTTTCAAGGCAATTTTCTTTTGGGCATCTTGACAGCATTTCAAAAACTCGACTCAGTTTGTCAAAATTCGCGATTAATTCTATAAAAACACTTTCTGTGATAACCGAGAACAAACATGTGTCAATGAAAAGTTATCAACCTCCCAAAGAGCGCGCATTTCCTAAAACTTTTAATTTGCAACAACACATCGAGTGCAAGATACTACTTAAAAAGCAAAATAAATTTCAGACAATGGCCTAAAATTAAGCGGGCAATTAACTTGAATTAAAAATACCGTGCTTATAGTAACTGACGGAGAATGGAGAATGTACTATGTATTATAAACATCAGTGATATCAGGCTGGTTCATAAGGTCATGTAAATTGAAAAGCAAGTATCGACAAAATTCAAAATTTCAAAACTTCCAGTTGAAATGAGCACATTACACGAGTAGGATTACTTATTTATAATAACAAAGGTGCAAAAGGTAGACATCAAGTGAATGAAATGTGAGGATTGTTTTTGAAATTTGAACGGAGCGCTATGGAGTCTCCCTGCATTTTGAATAAAACCGAACCCCAAAAAGAGCCATTCGATGGGTGCGTTTAAAAAGGACTCCCTTGTTAAATGTTCATTCTGAAACTGTCCATTTCTTCCAGGAAACACAAGATGAAGCGAAGACGAAAAAGTTGCGGTAGCATCATAGGCAACTTGTGTCTGCTAGTCCTAGGAATAGTGCTAATTAGTCTAGCCCTATCAATTTTTGTGTATTTCGACAAATTATACGACTTCATCATAAACAGTGCCTTGACGTTTAATCGTGAATCGGAACCGTTCAAAGTGTGGAGGAAAAACGATCCGCCGCTGGAGATGGACATATACCTGTTCAACTGGACGAATCCGGAAGACTTGACCACGCCAGGAATCAAGCCAAGATTTGAGGAAGTTGGACCGTATCGCTTCAAAGAAACCAAAGAAAAAATCAACATTACCTGGCACGACCACAACGACACCATCAGCTACATGCACAAGAAGATGTACTATTTCGATCCGGAAAATAGCGTGCGAAATCTGAGCGACGTCATAACTACAATCAACGCAGTTCCTTTGGTATGTACTATGATGGTACTATGTTCCGATCAGGAGTATTCTAGAAACATAATTATTTTCTCAATAATGGTCGTATAAGGATTCGTGCACGCGTGTATTCTTATTACCATAAAATCTCTGATTTCTGATAGCTAAAATGTCGAAATACATGAGCACACAAAATTCAACAAGTAGCAAAGTCCTCACGTGGGTGAGTCTCATGAGCGCATTTTCGGAGTGCAGATGAGTACACTGTTCACTGTTACCTGTGAACAGATTGTCTCAAAACTACCACAAGAAATCATCAATCTTTATGAAAACACGAGTAGTCAATAATGAATTAAAACAACAGAATGACATCAACCAAAACTAGAAAATATCCTGAATGAGTGAGAATTATACCTATATCGATCACAAGCACGGAGCCAGAAGCAGCTTGTTGAACCGCACAGCGCCGCGACTTGAAAATCGCATCCGCATATAAGTGCATAAGTATAGATTCCGCATAAGAATAGAGATATCTTCCTTGAGAATGAATCAATCAGGTTGATTTTTTCACGAAAAATTTCTTCATTTCTTTCTGCATCTTTTGTTAGCTGGATGTATGCATGTATCTAGAACAGTTTGCAAGATTTCTCGATGTAGAAGTTCACACTGTAGCCATAAAAACCGACAAACATTGAATCGCGAGGCAAAACCTTTTCTTAAAAAAATTATATCTTCTATTGCAATGAAGGAATCAAAATGATTCTTTCACTGAAAATGTATCCATCAATTTCCGCATAATTCGTTCGCTGCATGTGTTCATGTATCTAGAACGGTTCGCAACATTCCTCGATGCAGGAGTTCACACCGTACCGTTGAATACCGACTTTTTAAACATTTTATTTTTTCTCTTGCAATCGTGCGGTCTGACCAAATATTTTTTGTGTCTATTCTCATCCGCAGACAATCAGCATTAATTTGCAAAAAAACCGATACCGCTACGACTTTTCGTTTAAGGGGAGTTCAATGGCAAGACGGACAGACGGACGGACATCAAAGCGCGGCTAATAGCGTATTGCTACGAAAATGCGCTAAAAAGATTGCATTTTTACATTATTTTGAAACATAGATCTAAACTAAATCTAAACTGACCTCGAGACTGACCAATGCAAAGCAAATGACCACGTGGCGTCAATCTCTGTTGTAACGCCGGCGCCACGGCGTTGCATTTACCTTTTAGCTACGTGCATGAATAGAAATGCAAGACTTGTAACCATACGTTGCATCAAAATTACCATGGTTACCAATTAGTTCCATCACGGGTGATTTTGTTACTGCCCAAGTCACTGGAAATTTCCAGAAGTGATATCTCCTAGACAAATAGAGGTAGAGCCGTAATTCTTTTTAGCGCATTTTCGTAGGAAATGCGAACAATTAGGAAAGGAAGGAAAATTTTTCGTAGGAAAATTTTTCCAGCGCACAAAAGATGCAGAAAGAAATGGAGAAACTTTTCGTGAAAAAATCAACCAGATTGATTCATTCTCAAGGAAGACATGCGATTTTCAAGTCGCGTCGCTGTGGTTCAACAAGCTGCTTCTGGCTCCGTGCTTGTGATCGATATAGGTATAATTCTCACTCATTTAGGATATTTTCTAGTTTCGGTTGATGTCATTCTGTTGTTTTAATTTATTATTGACTACTCGTGTTTTCATAAAGATTGATGATTTCTTGTGGTAGTTTTGAGACAATCTGTTCACAGGTAACAGTGAACTCATCTGCACTTCAAAAATGCGCTCATGAGACTCACCCCCGTGAGGACTTTGCTACTTGTTTTGATTCCAATCGGACACATTATTGGTCATTCGAGAATGATGTGCAGATTTTTCACTTCCCACTTTTTTCAGTGGTGGGGGGTTATTTTGACACATTAACACTTTTGACACTCTTTCCTTTGGCATCCTGTAAATCGTGGACAGAGTCGATGGTGACGTGAGTCGACATATCGTCTTGTAGCTGAAGAAAAGCTCTACCAAGCACCATAATTTTTTTTTTAATCGGCCATCTTTCCTCGAAGAAATCGTTGCTTGAAATCGGAGCAAATTTTGATCTATGCTTAAATTTTGACGAGCAGTTTGGTTGAATATCGATGGCTTATTTGCAATAGGTCGCGGGAACAAAAATGGCGTCCTAAAGATGCATGCGGGTATATGGTATAATGTTATTTTCACTAGTACCTACTTGTTAATACAATTTTCTTCAGTTGTAGAGTTGTAATAAATAAAATATATAGATAATTTATGGAACAATTATTGTCGCTTTGTCAAAAAAAAAATGAATGTGCCAGACTCAAGATTTGACTGAGTAATGTCAAAAACAAACGAATCCCTACAGGGGTACCTTATTGGCACTCCATCATGCGCAAACGCGGGCATGAAGCTGGCAAGAGGCGCTTGCGTTGTGCCGGCAGGAACTGCTCACGGTAGATCACTAGACAAAGAAAGTAGATCCAGCTGGGCCGTGATTGGCGTCGCATGTATCTACTTTCTCTATCCAGTGATCTACCCGGAGCAGCTCCTGGCGCATAACGAAAGCGGCTAAGAAGCACGGAAATGCGCAATGCGCTGTTGCCACGTCAGGCATACTTGCAACGTTGTCATAGCGGGTGCCAAGGTGACGGTTATGTTCCCGCGACCTATAGGACCTAAACCTCAATTTTTACGAAATTGCGTTTCGTGGTTTTAATGGATGCCCAATATTATTTTGCATCCAATGAAGCCAAAAAACGCAATTTCGGAAAAATTGATGAGGGTTACGTCCTATTGCGAATAAGCCATCGATATGCAAGGTAACGCTACAAAAAAAAAATCGGAAATTTCCTTTGTTCTCAGGACAATGTTGGATCGCGGCACTTGAAAAAGGCGAGCCTAACGTCACACTAATATCGAGTACGCGGTCGTTATTTGCATGCTATCTTAAATCCCCAATACATACCTCCCTCCATGTCTAACTGTGTCCACGAGTCGTTACGAGATACAGAATAGCCCTAGTCCCTGGTCAACAGGCAACAAAACCTCTGCTGCAAATGGCTTAACCTCTATATTAGGTGACAAAATTACTTGTTGATGCATTTTCTATAGCAACTTACGCTGATTCTCTGAAAGAGAGGCCCTTCGAGTTGACCGACCACGAAAATGCGGTTGCTCTAAGCATAAAAACTCAGTTCTGTCCAAAATTTGGAAGGATTTCAAAGTTCAAACATTCTTCCACAGTTGGGTTACTTTATTCTTCGTTCATCGACAATCAACTTGTCGTATATTTCTCTGCCTTCTTACAACTTCTTGGGTTCTATACAGGTGACCCCAGAACGTAGAAATGGTACTTCATCATGAAAATTCAATAACGAATGGGACCTCTGCAGGCGCCCCTAACTGACATCTCCGTGACAATCTGATCTAATGTAATAATTAGCAATATCTCTGATCTTCGCCGTCGCCGTCCATTTTATCGTGTGAGGTCAATCAACTTATCCATGGTACTTGCTGGTGATCCTCTATCTAACAATCGCCGCTGCATGTTGTCCTATACGTATTCAATGGGGTTCATATCAGGCGACATAAATAGCCACACCATGCGCCTGATATTGTTTCTTTCGAAAAACTTTTTTACAGCCATGGTTCGGTGCAGACAAGCATTACGATCCAAGAATAAAAACTAAAAATTGCTGCCCAATTTAATAGGCTGTGATGGTAAAATCATAGACTCCATTAGGTATAGACAATACAAATAGAGAAGACCATAATGTTATCACCACCGTCGTCACGGATATTGGGGCATCAAAAATCAGCCAACCTTTTTTAGAATGATGGACTCACCTGGTTCCTACGCAACCGTAAAAATCCGTGACGACATGTGTCTTTTCTATTTGTATTGTCTATACACACCTAATTTGAGTAACACAGGCCTAAAATATCACAAGGTGCAAAGCTTTCAAGGTGAGATTCTCACGAAAATATGACAAACCTCACGAAAATATGACAAACCTGATTAGTTGAAAAAAAAAATGGCTGAGTTATACAGGGTGTTTCAGATTTAAATCGCGTCCTTTCAGGAAGTGATGGAAAACGTCAAAAGAAGTAGACTTTCTCGGAGAAATATATGTCAGAAACAAATAATAACGGAGATATAGGCGTTCAAAGTTGAACTTTAAATATCGATTTTTCGTCATAACTTTGAAACTTCTCAACCGATTTTGTTCAAATTGGAACCGAAGCTTACTGAAATAAGTCTGTATCAAACAATAATAACGCGTTCTATCAAATTTTCAGGGACGTGGATAATTGGGAGTGCCCCCACTTTTTCACCCCTATTTTTTTAACCCTCGGGTAATTTGGTAAATTGATCATATTTTTGAATTCTACGTTTAATTCGAAAAAAAAAGTTACTCTTGCAAAATTTTGATTAGAGGCTTCGTTCTCGAGATATTTGAGGTTGAAACTTCGGAAAACATCTCGAAAACACCACTTTCAAAGGCCTACAAATTAAAATCCAAGATAACTAGTGATTCCTTTATTGGCATGGGTTTTCTAGGTGTTCAAGTTGCCAAATCATAAGTTTTTCTAAGAAACGAGAAGTTTTCAGGGAAAATATTTTTTTGGCTCTGGAAAGTGGATATTTTGGTGTGTTTTCCGGAGTTTCAAACGCAAAAATTTTGAAAATGAAGCCTCTAATCAAAATTCAGCAAGGATAACTTTGTCTTTGAAATTGAATTGAGAATCCAAAAATGTGAACAATCTACAAAATTATCTCAAGGGGTAAAAAAATAGGGGTAAAAAAGCAAAGGCACCACCATTATCCACGCCCCTGAAGAATTTCAATGGACCTCGTTATTATCGTTAGATATCGACTTATTTCAGTAAGCTTCGGTTCCAATTTGAACAAAATCGGTTGAGAAGTTTCAAAGTTATGACGAAAAATCGATATTTAAAGTTCAACTTTGAACGCCTATATCTCCGTTATTATTCGTTTCTGGCATATATTTTTTCGAGATAGTCTACTTCTTTTGACGTTTCCCATCACTTCCTGGAAGGACGCGATTGAAATCTGAAACACCCTGTATACAGGGTGTTTCCAAACTTGAGGTAGAAAATTGAACAGCAGTTAGGGAAATGCCCCAGAAATTTTCTGCATGCATTTTTGAAGAAAACTGGATTTTCAACATTCACAATTCACCCTGTATACCAAATAAAATTTCAAAATAACGAAAATAGAAAGAATCGAAGTACCTCCTTTAGACCCTCCATATTTTCAAAAATTAGAACCCTACATGTTTTCAACATTTTTCTGATACTTCAGAAGCATTTTCCTAACTGCGGTTCAATTTTCTACCTCAAGTTTGCAAAGACCCTGTACCCTGTACATACGTTGTATACATGTGAAGTGAATCTGCATTTCGCTTTACAAGTCCTGCGACCTGCGTATGTGTGTAGCATGACGTCACGAATTGGCTTTATACTACAAGACTTGATAAATGTACAATCTTTCACATCTTATTTCTCACCATGGAGGTGGTAGGTGAACGTATTATCTTTTTCATCTTTTCTATGCAAGAAATTCAGTTTCCATAATTGACACGAATTATTATTGGTTGTAACCGACTGAAAAGGTCGGTTAGTAGAATCGGTTTTACGCCGGCGGTAGCTCAGTGGGCTCCACCTCTGGCTTCGAAACCAAAGGTCCGGAGTTCAAATCCCTCCGGGGCAGGTGGCTTTTTTCAATGCGCTCTATACTTAGTACTTTGGCGTGTACTAACCGAGCGGTCACGTCAAGGGAAAAAGGGTGAAACGGAGGAAGTTACCGGAGAAAGGGCGCAAATAAGTTAATACTTGATGCGTCCCTAAACACTTGAATTGAAAAGGGCTCTTTTCTGAAGATATAAAATTCCAATAGTTTTATTCCGTCGTCTTGATACGTGAACAGAAGTTTCCAGACCTGAAGGAAGGAAATTACCAGAGACAAACACCGCATTATTCTACAGTAAACTCAAGTAGTTAACCACCTTCAATTGGGCATGGTGACGTCATTATTTGACCAAAGGCTAATGCATCTACTATTACTACTATACATATTACAATTCTTCCAAGGATAATGTTCCCCAAGGAAGATTCATCGCAATGAAAAGAGAACCGGCACAATACCGATAGTATGAGTACAGCTGGTCTCGACAATCGGAGGAAAAATTGCTCTGCAAAAATCAACACGAAAAAATTTAACCTTTGTCCTTAAGACTTTGACAATAAGAACAGGCGAGTACTTTCGAGTACATTCGTAAACTAATTATAATTAAACTGCGTGGACATGCAAGATAAGAAGATGGATCCAGATAAAGCACGTTAAACCTCGCTCTGCAGCTAGATTTCAATGACTAGTGACTAGAAAGAAAAAAACTTGACCCTTCTTATCTATCGGAACAGTCATTCACATATTTCGTGCTATCGTTTGAAAGAAATATCTACCATTTTCGAATGAAGCACATTTTCGCAAGCCGGTTTAACGCGTGTGGGATTATCTTGACGATAGCTTTTCGACAATATCTATTACGTCTATGCATAGTTTATAGAACCGTGTAATCGATTTCGTAATATTTTTTCGTCGTAATATTTTCCTAGTACCAAGTTGGTAGTTAGTGTTGGTCAATGGTCTAATCATCTACCTATCTATGTAGGACTACAGAGTGTTTCTGTAGTAAAAAAAAAACGCATCTTGACATCTTTAACCTTTTCGAAATAGATACAGTAATACAGGGTGTCTCAAAAAAAAGTATCGCATTCCGAGTCCAGAGCGGTATAATATGAAATTCATTCAAGAACACTCGCGATTAGCTGTTGGTCAAAACAACCCAAGCTACATGGGCGTCAACGTCAAGTGTTACAATAAACTGTGTCTGGTCGACGGACGCTTCGAAGATCTGACTAACAGGAGATTTAAGGTTGAGCTGCAAGATTTCCTTCTGTCTAAAAGCTATTACTCCTTAGAGGAGCTTTTCAATGAGTGAGTTACTTTTATCTATTTTTTTATTTTGTAAATATGTATTTATAATTTTTTTTTTTATGACGATATCTATAGAGCTACTGTTTGATACATGTAAGATTCTCACAGACAATAAATTACTATTACTATTACTATTACTAACAAGAGAAAAATGTTTAAAAAAATTATTGACGTTAATTTTTTAAGAAAAGAAGGGATCAAAGGGTGGGATTCATCCCCCTCAATTTTCGCTATTCAACGTGATTTCGTGGAACTGTTTGTGATAGACCAATCCGTAAAAATTATCAAATAGTGTGTGTGCAGTGAATTTCTGCTTACGATACAGGTGAGTCACAAATCACAAAAATCCAGTTTCCTTCACTGATGCCTGTAAAATATTCTATTGATGCCTAAAATAATTTAGAACAAGGCTTGGCTCTTCTCGTTATCATGGAAAAAATTTTAGTGGTGTTTTTGAAGGAAAATGAATTTGTGAGATTTATGAATCACCCTGTGTATGAAATAGAAGTACACACCCAGTGATTGATAATTTTCACTGATAGGTTGTATCAAAAATAGTTCTCGAAAATCACTTTAAATAGCGAGAATAGAGAGGCGAAGTCCCACCTTTTGATACCCCATATCTTAGAAAATTAACGTCATAATTTTGTTCAGTATTTTTCTGGTGTTCTTAAGTGGATTCCATAATACCATACCACTCTGGACTCGGAATACAATACTTTTGAGACACCCTGTATTTTGACATAGTCAAAAATTTGCAACTTCGTGAAATACTGATATTTTTCAAATCTAGAATAGCTACCTAACCTATTTAACTATGCAATAAAGAAACGAAGGTGATCATTTCACTAACGTGAAAATTTACAACGCGAGCAGGGCTAGCTGTATGATAAACATTAACGTTGGAAATTTCAAAATCTTCTGAAAACTCGACAACAATAAACAATAACACCATCAAAAATTGAAAGTGGAAAAGTTTTGAGCAACAAATCAGCAACGGTTTTTTCACTTCTGGCATCGGCAGTTGAACAGACGTAGACCTCTATTCGAAATGACATGCAGGCGAGGGGGCAGTACATTATATATCTCAAATTGACTTGAATCTGCCGCTTCAGTAGCAATTTTAAGTGAATATATAATTTTTTACAAATATGCAGAGTTTTTTTGTAAAATTTTCAGCAACAAAAAACAAAATAGCTATTTGACTGGAGCGTCTTACTTTATTTCGGATACCCATTTTCTTCAGTGTTTCGCTAGAAGCATTGTTGATTGAAATGGAACTGCAAGAAAAAATAACATTTTGAAAGAGGGGCTTGTGCGGTGTTGTGCGTCCGACTACCACGCCAGGGATTGTGGCGTGAGTTCGATTCGAACCGCGAACGGTCGGATTTTCGTCTCGAAAACAAGCTCCTTGGTTTAGTTTGAATGCTTGCTGAATGCTTGTCGCGTTAGCACGTAAAATATGAAGGATGGTGCCGACCCCATGCGATTTCGGTGTTCGTTAAAAATCCCTAGCTTGTGTTGAAACACACGGGGTATATTTATCATCAAATTAAATGAAATCAAATCAAGAGATTGAAATTATTCAAGTGTGAAATATTCAATTCAACTCAATTCAACAATAATAATTCAGAAAATAAACGAACTAGCCCTGCAGGCTCAAGAATGAACATCTATCTACTTGACTCACTCGGTTTAAAGCGTGGTCACCCCGCCATTTCTTTACATTTATTGCATGCGAATAAAACCGCAGAAATTACGGGACTCTCATGGCTGAATTTATGAGTAGCTTGAAGGGGGTTAGAGGTTACGATTAAAACTGTAGGTCAGTAAATGAGAGCGCACTTTTAAATCTAATTCATGACATTCATAGTGGGTACTTGGATTTTTTTTAATGCCTACACCTAATAGACTTTTCAAGTGCCTAGATGCAGATAGGTATGTATGAGTAGGTAAAGCACCCTTGAGACTTGAGCACAATTGGTATACATTATAGGCCTTGATATAGGCACATTGCAGATTGCAGGCTTCAAAAATCACTTGCGCCTTACAAACTCAATAACTTATTTCCTGTATAATGTTGTAGATTTCTGTCCCTGATTTCCTGTACCTAGCATTATAACGGGTAAGAGTGACAGAAGATTAATAAAAGATAATTTAAAAAAAAAACGTTATTTCACTTTAACAGTTTCAAGTGGCTTCATTAATCGAATAAAGCGTAGGATTCTACTCTCGTGCGCTATCACTCATTTGAATGCTTTACGACACTCGCCAAGGCGCGTGTCGGCAAACTGCATTCTTTTGAGTAATACACTTATTATCGTACTTGAGTCATTCCAAATGCTAAATTAAGGCATACGTGAAGAGAAATGGAAGTAGATAACTAAATTTAACCAAAGATTGCTTTTAAATTTTCAATTGGCTGCTAGGTACCTACTTCAAAAGGTGCAATTCTTAAAAATTCATCTCTGCTGCTACGTAACTTCCATGTGAGCTGCTCACAGATTGAAGTGGACTTTTTAAAAACAGTGGCGTTTTAGAATCGCTGTAAAGGTCTCAAAAGCATTGAATAATTCGAACAGACTTGTTCATCATGGCATCGGACTCGGACACAAATACATCTTATTCAGAGTTATGGTAAAAGTCATGCAATTTTATACTTTTATCCAATCCTATTGAATGATGCACGCATTATCACGCGCATACATGGCTGCATTTTTCAGTAAGACTGGATAAAGCATAGTATTCTACTCGCGGGTAATGGCAATTACTCATTCGGATGCTTTACGACACTCGCCAAGGCTCGTGTCGGCAAACTTCATCTTCATGAGTCAAAAGCAATAATTACCCGCTTGTTAAATAATATACGATTATAGCTGTGGTGCAGGAAGTTGTCCGATCATATGAATAAAATGAAGCCAGTAATACGGTTTGGTTTGTTTATTGTTTAGATTATTAGTTCAAGTACAAGTGACCTCAATAATGAGGTGTTTCAAACCGTACGGTGTTCAGGGTTCAATAGGTACCTATGTTAAATTATTGTGTAATTTATTGGCGTTAACAATTTGATGTTGAATTTCAGCTCTATATTATTTATATTTATTTAATCTGATACAAAATAATGATAAAGTGCTGGACTGGCAGGGCCTTGCGTGATCAAGTTAGTTCGTGTGTTGCTCCATCTGTAGTTGAATCTAATGAAATTTGGACCAAAGCAACTTTACTTGAACAAAATGTCACCGTTGCAATTTTTTGTCATCCCTAAAACTAGAAATGTACCTATTTAAGACTCATTTTAGAATAAGGTAATACGTAAAAGATGTAAAGAAAGATATTTTATCAATATTTTTACCATATCTGCAGTGATTGCGGAAACGAGACTTAGGTAGGTGTACACCTTAAAATTATCATGAAAAGGATTTGATTGATATAAGCTTTTGAAATGTTTCTATAATTATTATTGTTATTACAATGTTTCTATTTTATCGCAGGTGGGTAATCAAAAGTATGTGGAGTGGTGAGATTTGCAGCTGATATTTTCTAAAGAAAATCTATCTCAAAACACTCACAAAAAGGTACCTACTCGTAAAACAATTGAACGCTCTTACCTACTATTTCCGTGACTGAGATAAAAATAAAAGAGTTGGGTACTGATGACGCGCCCATATCCTGAAATTAACTTAAAGCAAATAAAACTGAAAACTGGACTAAATATTTCGATTTTCGAGGACATCTCAACATACTGGTGGGCCTAACTAAACCTTAGATGGAGTCATAATTGTTCATTATTTAGAAGTTTAACGGACTCCTTTCTTATCTACTAACCACAAGTGTTTACTTGTCTACTCGGCTAGGACCTATACCTATTTGTGATATATTTGTCAAGTAGCTACCTAGACTTACTGGAAATAAACTGACGCAGCAATTAAAACATAGGCTCCAAAATTTCGTTCGATTCTACTTCTTTTCTGTAAAAAAGTAGTTGCGAGATTAAGATGGAACAATCCATATTCTATAGATTTAACCAATTTGTTTCAATCAAAACGCTGAAATTGGCCAAAAAATAAACTCCGTAATAATAGATTAGCCTAATTATCTTTTCTGGAACCGGCGGTTGATATTTCAATAATCTAAAGTGCTGTAAAATTGAAGTGTAACACCTAAAAATTCCACCGGAGGCCAAAATGGTATAGCAAATTCGGAGGACTAATTCGAAAGATTTTTTCTTGTGAATAACTGATTTTTTGCACTACCACTAACACATGCTACATGCAGTTTTCCATACAAGTCGCGTAAGGTTCCGCAAAATCTGAAAAGTTTGCATTGCTCCTAATTCTGTAAAAAATACGAGGAATCATTTCAGCTGATCCAGGGAGGTCATGAAACCAAAATCTTTTAATGGTTTCTCAAATTTATTTTTTCCTCTTTTATTTACAGGGTGATCTTAGGTGGCCCTCGTCCTCGAAATTTTAGTAGGAAACTTGATAAAAACCTCGATAAAAACCACTTGATTTCGAACAAATCATTAAATCTGAATATGTCAAGATTTTTCTTGCTTGTATGGGAAATAAAGACGGAGGAGCCCAATGACAACTGCAAATTTTTGAATGAGAATCAGCCTCTTGATTACTTGAAAATGCTCGTAATCAATACTACAAAAATCTGAACAATAAGTGAATGACAGACAAGTCAGGTTAAATTACTTACTTTCTGATTTTTGTAGTGTTGGTTACGAGTATTTTCAGGTGATCATGGAGCTGATTCTCCTTCAAAAACATGCAAATGGTCTCCTTCACCCTCCGTCCTTGACTCTATAGGTACAAGCAAGAAAATCCTTGATGTAGTAGGAATGAATGATTTGTTTAAAAGTAAGGTGGTTTTTATTGAGTTTCCTCCCAAATTGGATTTCGAGGGTGCTTCAGATTCGGGTCACCTTTGATAAAGCTCTTGGGCAGTAATTATTTAACATCAGCACAAGCATTTGCTCAGATTTCAGAGGAGTAGCCAGGAAAAGTTTGCTTAGCGACTCCTCAAAAATATAAAAAAAGCCTATGATTATTTTTCTATTAATTTGATTGTTCGTCTTGAGTCCATTTTTGAGCTTTGGTACTTTATCACTTGAGCTTTATTGGCTTACACATTAGGCATAAGTTTGGGATCTACGTAACTAGTATCCATTGGAATCTTCGGTTCACATGGTTTTTCACCAATAAATTTGCTAAGAGGGATTTTTTAGAGAAATTGAATTTTTTCTACTTCGTCACTCACCCTGTATTATAGTGAATGGAGATCTAGTTCATACCCAGTAATTGATATTTTCATTCCCAATTCTGCCACCAACAGTTGAATTATAATCTTTTAAAATAACGAAACTGTTCAAGGGGTCGAAGGACCACTCTTTGACATCTCTAAGTTACAAAATTAGAAGTCGATGAATGTTTTTATTTTTTTTTGTGGGCTTCGGAAAAAGTTCTATATACGTAATACTAACTGTCCTGGAGCGAAAATTGAGGGATGAAAATTTCTGGAAAAGAAGAAGGAGAAAGAATGAAATTTTTAAACAAGAGCCAAAGCCTTCGCGTGTATGGTATAGTCTGCTATACAGGGTGTTCGGTGTTTAATCTTGGAAACTGAAACAACGGATAGAGCATCGAAAAAGAAGGGGACTTTCATAATTGATTTTTTCTCAGAAACCAATAATAAGAGAGATATACCTAGCCCTTCAAGGCTGAAATAAAAATATCGTGTTTTTTTTTGCATAACTTTTGCACCGTTAAACCAATTTTGTTCAAATTTGGATAAACATTTACTTAAACAAGTCTCTATTGAACAATAATAACGCATTTTTTCAAAGATCATTAGGGGCGAAGATAATAGTGGGTATTCTACCCCCTTTTCTTCTATTTTCAAGTCCCCTAATTATTTTTGGGAACCGTTCCAATTTCTGGATTCTGAAAAGTGGTGTTTTCGAGATGTTTCTCAAAGTTTTAAGCCCAAACATTTCGAAAACGAAATCTCTGATCAAAATTTTGCAAAAGTAACTTTCTTTTCTAAACTACTCAACAATGAGGTACTTGCCAATGTACTTGCCAATGGACTACAAACCAATTGGACTGGAAATACTTTCAATCATCAACAAGAGTAATAAATAGTATTTCCTAAAAATTTCTGGAAAAGATATCCATTGGTTAAAAAGATTTTATTTTCGATTTTTTTTTTCAAAAGTTTGGTAACAGCAGGGAAACTTGAGTGAAATTTTCATGTCGGTATTTTTCAAATATTGAAGCCACTCTAACAGTTTTTTGAGTTTTCAACCCAACAGTGCTGTTTGTTTAGTTTTTAGCTCGGTTTTTAGTATATTTGTGACGTCACAAATATATTTTTAAAAGAGGCACTACGGCCGCAATTTTGGAAATTTAGGAAAAAGAAAAAATACGGGGTACAATATTTTTACCCATACTTTCGATTAGGCCAATAAAAAAAAATCGGGCAAGTACCCTATTGGAGTGGCCCACCCAAAATTTTCAATGAAGTTCAAAGTGCCCTAGCTCCCGAAACAATAGGACTAATTCCAATTTTTTTCTTTTCTCACATACCTGCGCTCTTTGTCTATCAGAAGATTGAAACAGAATTAAGCTCAAATCTTCCGTGTTGGTTATACAGGGCATCGCGTAAAACCCTGCAAAAACTAAAAAGTTTGAGTAACTCCCAATTTGAAAAAACAAGTTATTGAATATGTTTAACTGGTCCAGGGAGGTTGGTACACCCATATCTCGAAACGGTTTTTCAATTTTCCGATTATCTTTCCTCACTACAGGGTGATTTGGAAAAAACAACTTTTTAATTTTTTGGTCATAGCTTTTTTCGTTATTGACCGATTTTTATGATCTGTAGCTCATATTAAAGCTAAAACTTCAGGGAATAAGAATATGTCTTTGAAATTGATGCAGAAGAAAACTTGAAATGGAGACTCTGCATCAAAAATGACTCAGATCTGAATAACCCCCTGAAATCAGATCTGGAGATGGAACTCGTCGGAAATCAATTTTCTTCAAAGTGAACCATTCAAAATGATCATTTTAAGATATACCTCTTCCTGTATAAAATAAGGTTTCTTGACGAGGGAATTGAATGATGGCTGCATGTTTTCAGGAGAAAAGCAGTGTCCCTCTTACCTGAAAACTTATGTTACCTACGTTACGAATATCAAAGCGGGTAATTATTATTGAACCGAGAAAAATCCAACAATGTTTCTAAATTCAATCACCAGCTTTGTTGTTCGTAATGTAGGTTACATTAGTTTTCAGGTGAGAGGCTGAGAGGGACACTGATTTTCTTCTGAAAACATGCGGCCACAATTTAATTCCCTCGTCAAGAAATCTTTTTATACAGGGTGTTCGGGTTTGGCTATTACAAACTTTGAGGGATGATTCCCCTTCAAAAATAAAGCCGAAAGAACAAAAAACTCATGGTCCTAAAATGCTTCCTTAAAAAAATACAGGGTGTTAAAGTTGACTTTTTTAAATGGTTTTTTCACCGTAACTTCTGAACCGTTGAACCGATTCTAATCAAATTTCAACCAAAGTTCAGTAAAATGAGTCTCCATCGAATAATAATACCACAATTTATCAAAAATTTCTGGGGGCGTAGATAATAGGAGACTCTCCCCTATTCCTGCCCCCATTTTTATCTACCTCAATTATTTTTCAAAATTGTTGATATTTTCGGATTCTAAGTTCAATTTAGAAGAAAAAAATACTCCTGCAAAATTTTGATTAGAGGCTTCATTTCCGAGATATTTGGGTCTAAAACTATGGAAAACGCCTCGAAATCGCGACTTTCAAAGGCCTAAAGATTAAAATCCAAGAAAACTCATGATTCCTCAACTGGAGTAAGTTTTCTAGGTCGCTTAGGTTGACTCACTGCCATTTTCGGCTCAGAAACTAGGCGTTTTCAGAGAAAAACAATTTGGGCTCTGGAAAGTGGTGCTTTCGAGATTTTTTCCAAAGTTTAAAAACCAAATATCTTGGAAATGAGGCCTCTAATCAAAATTTTGCAAGAGAAACTTTTTCTTCTAAATTGAACATAGAATCCGAAAATATTATCAATTTCAAAAAATAATTAGGGGAGATGAAAATAGGGGACAGTCCCCTATTATCCATGCCCCCAGGAATATTTGATGGATTGTGGTATTATTATTCGATGAAGACTCAGTTGACTAAACTTTGGTTAAAATTTGATCAAAATCGGTTCAACGGTAAAAGTTACGGTGAAAAAACGACTAAAAAAAGTTAACTTCAACACCCTGTATCTTTTTAAGGAAGCATTTTAGGACCATGAGTTTTTTGTTCTTTCGGCTTTATTTTTAAAGGGAAATCATCCCTCAAAGTTTGTAATAGCCAAACCCGAACACCCTGTATACAGGAAGAGGTATATCTTAAAATGATCATTTTAAATGGTTGGCTTAAAAGAAAATTGATTTTGGGCGAGTTCCATCTCCAGATCTGATTTTGGGGGTTATTCAGATCTGTGTCATGTTTGATGCAGAGTCTCAATTTCAAGTTTTCTTCTGCATCAATTTCGTAGACATATTGTTGTTCCCTGACGGCTCGATACCAAGTTGGGGCTGAGACCGCCGTAAGTGCGGTTGATTATAGCAACGGCCAATCAGACCGCTCTATTTGGCAAGTTACGCCGTCCTAACTTTTGCGCCTACAACTTGGTATCGAGCCCTTAGGCTTTAGCTTTAACATGAGCTACAGATTATAACAAGTGAGTATGCTTTCACGTGCGTGAGTCTCAGTAGCGCATTTTCTCAAAGAGGCATATTGTGAACGTAAAGAAATTTGGTTGAAGGAGAAACACCATTCCTTGCCCACTTTCTTCATTCGAAACTCATTGTGATATTTTGTTATCAGAATTGCCAATTAAATAGATTTGAATGAAAATTCTTTCACTCATCAATATTTTTTTGTTTGAGGGTGGGAGCTGGGAGCGGCGACTGATGAACAGTAGTCTATTCTTTCCCATTTTTAGTCGGCTATCCATATAGTGAAAGAATCAGATCGCTATGTCTTCGGGTTTATGTTTTCCATTTGTCTCTTACTTTGAGGGCGGGGGGTGGCAGCATTCGGCAAAGTAACTGTTGCACAGTTTGAGTTAGGAGTTTCTAAATGTTCAAGTTGGGGGCGGGAGCTGAAGGCGACTAATCAAAAGTGGCCTATCTCTTCAAGCGAACAATTAGATCGCTATGTCTTCAGGGTTATGTTTTACATTTATCTCTTACTTTGGGGGCGGCGTGTGGGAGCGGCAGAGTTTGGCAAAGAAATTCTCCCACAGTTTGAGTTGGGACTTTCTGAATGTTTGAGGTAACATTAAAATGTAAATCAGTGGAAATTATTGAAAGTTGCACTTTTTTCTTTAGGATATGGAAGTTGGAGGCGGCGCTATATCAAAAGTAGCCTATTCTTTCCCATTTTTAGTTAGCTATCCATATAGCGAAAGAATTAGATCGTTATGTTTTCCGGATTATGTTTTTCATTCATCTCTCACTTTGAGGGCAACTTGTGGGGGCGGCAGCATTTGGCAAAGTAACTGTTGCACAGTTTAAGTTGGGAGTTTCTAATTTCTAAATGTAAAGAAAATATGACAATCAGTGAAAATTGTGAAAATTTTCTTTGTTTGGGGGCGGCAGCTGGAGGCGGCGGCTAATTAAAAGTGGCCTATCTTTTTCCAATTTCAGTCAGCTATCAATATAGTGAAAGAATTGGATCGCTATGTCTTCAGGTTCATGTTTTACATTTATTTCTCACTTTGGGGGCGGCGTGTGGGAGCGGCGGAGTTTGGCAAAGAAATTCTTGCACAAGTTGAGTCAAGAGTTTCTAAATGTTCGAGGTAACATTATCAGCTGAATCAGTGAAAATTGTTGAAAGTTGCACTTTTTTTCTTTTGGGGGCGGAAGCTGGAGGCGGCGCCATATCAAAAGTAGCCTATCCTTTCCCATTTTCAGTCAGCTATTTATATACCGAAAGAATCAGATCGCTATGTCTTCGGGTTTATGTTTTTCATTTTAAAGTGATTGGGGGCGGTTTTCAGCAGTTTTTTCATGTCGGCGGCGCATATTGAAGACGGAATGTCTCTTGGCTTACGTTTATAAGTGGCAACTGAGTATTATTCAAAAAATGAGAACACCAGAGCATCAGGTTTGGTAGAAAGTGCAATATTATGTTATTTCAAGTTTATCGGGGGCGGTTTTCTCTATGTTGGCGGCGCAATATAGACATCCAATATAGCCTAGCCCTCCTTTGGGAGTGGTAGCTATGAAACAGCGAAAAACTTAGAGAGCTAGGTCGTCTAGTTTGGGAGGAGTTCGAGGAACGGGCGGACGGACAAAGCGGTTGCAATAGCGATTTTCATCAAGATGGAAAATGGGCTAAAAATCGGTCAACAAGGAAAACAGCTATGACCAAAAAACCAAGAAGTTGTTTTTCTCGAATCACCCTGTAGTGAAGAAAGATAATCGGAAAATTGAAAAACCGTTTCGAGATATGGGTGTACCATCCTCCCTGGACCAGTTGAAAATATCCAAAAACATGTTCTTCCGAATTGGGAGTTGCTCAATTTTTTTAGTTTTTGAAAGGTTTCACGCGACGCCCTGTATAACCAACAAGGAAGATTTGAACTTAATTCTGTATCCGTCCTCTGATAGACAAAGAGCGCAGGTATGTGGAAAAAGGAAAAATTGGAATTAGTCCTATTTTTTCGGGCGCTAGGGAACTTTGAACTTCATTAAAAATTTTGGGTGGGCCACCTCAATTGTTGAGTAGTTGAAATTGAACGTGGAATCCAAAAATTGGAACGATTCTTGAAAATAATCAAGCGAGTCAAAAATAAAGAAAAAGAGGTGAGAGTACCCCCTATCATCAGGTGATCCTACTTCCTGTCTGTTTTTCTTGTTTAATTCTATGATATCATGGGAAAGACAGACGGTTTTCTGTAAATTTGTTTCTTTTAATAAATTGCCAACGTTTCAACCTCGTGCACATCTTTCTTTCCCATGATATCATAGAATTAGTACCCCCTATTATCATCGCCCCTAATAATGTTCGAGAAAATGGGTTCGTATTGTTCAATAGAGACTTGTTTTAGTGAACTTTGATTCAAATTTGAACAAAATTGGTTGGGCGGTGCAGAAGTTATGCAAAAAAATATGATTTTTTTATTTCAACCTTGAAGGGCTATATCTCTCTTATTATTGGTTTCTGAGAAAAAATCAATAATGAAAGTCTCCTTTTTTTTCGATGCTCTATCCGCTGTTTCAGTTTCCAAGAATAAACACCGGACACCCTATGTATTTTCCTATATCAAAATAAGTAAATGAGGTAGCAAACTGTATAAATAATTTTTTGGAACAAAATCACACGATACATATTCACGTAATCAGCGAAAAAGCAAATATTGATTTGATGAAATAATATCTAGGTCGAATCATGATAATGATGTTATCGAACCAAAGCGCGAAATAAATGCAAGACTTCAAAAGCTCTTGGCTTTTTTATTTGCATGGTAAACTCAGGTAAGTTGCATTTGCAACAGCAGAAGAGTGGAGAGTTGAATTTCTGTACTATTCTCGCGACCATTCTGCTTTTCTCTGCATTGCAATGCAACATGGCAACTGGCACACCTGTGTACTCTCTGATTAGTTTCTAAAATTTAGCATGACGACTTAGCTCAGACTTTTAAAGCGATGATAATGTTGAATTTGTTTTGCAGGCAGTGGCGTACCAAATTCGCGACTTCTCCTTTCTCGCCAAACTTGGCATATCCATGTCTCTGACGCGATTCTCCAGTTTGTACGTGACAAAAACTGCCGGAGAGATCCTCTTCGACGGTTACGACGAAACGATCCTGAGCACCTTGAGCAGCATCCCTTTTGTAAACGTCAAGGACAAATTCGGGCTGTTTTACGGGGTAAGTTTGTCAAGTAAGTTATTGATAAGCGTAACACGATCCAAAGCCAATGCTTTATTCGCTGTCAACAGTGAAAGGAAAGTGGGCTGTGTGTACACCTAGTAATTCGAGATTCGCGCTTTTCAGAAAAACGGAACAGAAGGCGACGACGGTGTGTTCAGCATGTACACGAAAAACGACAAAAATTTCGGACGGATCCAGACGTGGAACTACAAAAACCGATCGGACTATTACGATGAACATTGTGGCGATGTGCGTGGCTCGGCGGGCGAGTTCTATCCGATCAACCGCAAGAGGGATCATTTGGAATTCTTCTCGTCGGAATTGTGCAAATACGCCATTCTCGAATATGAAAAGGATGTCGACATAAAAGGCGTATTAGGATTTAAATACACCGCCAAGAATATCTTTGATAATGGTGAGTGGTCGCCGGGTGTGTCGTCATGGAGCTGGCGGCCTCCAATAATAATAGAAGTTTCATATTTTACGCTCCAAGTGAAGGGTGAAGGCTTCTCAGCTATTGAAACGATACAACGAGACAAAGAAAAGAAAATTGTTTATAATTTCAAATTCCTACAGAGAAGTTTTGCCTGTCTCTTGGTAATGACGCGATTAATATGCAAGAGCATTTTCCAACTCATCCGGTTGAGTTCAGATCACAGAGTGGTTCAACTATTTTTTTTTAGAGAGGGATGGAAGAAAAATATACATAATTTATTATGTACAGGTGTTCCATAAGTATTGCGGAATGATTTCAAGGGGTGATTTTCTGTGATAATCCAACGAAAAAGATTCTATGAACATCGTTCCGAAACGGCTGTCTGACGGTGATTCGTGTTATATATTTGGGAAAATCTTCCCTTCTGCAATAATGTCAAGAAGAAAAAACTTTCTTTGAACGATTTTTCCCGTAACTTCTGAACTATCTCCTGAATAAAATCACGTACTATTTTCCATCTCATCCGTATACAGGTTTTTTTAATTTTTTTATTCGTTTATTCAACGTCGGCCTATTTCCGCAACGATTTCCAAGCGTCCACAGTGGGACTCGAACCCAAAATCCCTGGCGTGGTAGTCGAACGCGCTGACCAACACACCACAAGCTCGATCCTCCAGGGTTTCGCTTAATCTTTACTAATTTTTAGAAACACCCTATATTGCATCATCAAAATAAATGCAGTTGTTGCAGAATTTGAAGTTTTGGTTGAAAGCAAATGTGAGCGCTGTCGTTGGCTCAGATATCCATCAACCCCCGGTTGAAATTCAACCGGCGGTCAATCGAACATAACCGGTAATACTGGGACCAATACGACCTCAAGAAAAAAAAATCGATTGCCCCAAACTTGACAATAAGTGTAATGTTTAAATCCTCTATTTATCAAGTCAAACGAATGGCTGACTACTTGAAACAACGTATTAGTGACTGAAACTCGTACTTACTTCATTATCAAAAAGGAAGTCGTCACGTTTATACACTGAATTTACTCTATCATTAACCACTTTGAGCAGCAACCTAATACCTACAGCCTTCCGCTTTTCATTTGGATCGCCTTTCGTCGAAATTCCGAAACAACTAAAATCCCTACAAAATGCGACTCCTTTTGCATGAGAATTGTTTTACTTTGAATGAATGGCTTGGCAGAAGTTTGCAAAGTCAATTAAATCCACTGAAATGGCAATAAACCCAGAATTTCTCTTTTTCTCTGTTTGGCAATTCCACATTCAACTCGCGGAATCATTATACAAATTGTAGGTAAATAAGTATATAAGTATAAGTAATACCTAATAATGAAGGAAATTTTTTACGTTCCTTTTCATTTTCATTCCAGGTACATTACGTCCGGAAAATAGCTGCTTCTGCAAAGGAGAATGCCAGCCCTCGGGTGTTCTGAACGTCTCATCGTGCAGGGACAATTCCCCGACATTTTTATCCATGCCGCATTTCTACAATGCCGATCCATTTTACACCGAATCCATTGAAGGACTCAACCCCCAAGACAAACACGAATTTTACATTACATTAGAGCCGGTAAGTTTATGAGGTAATTTTTTTCCGAAAGCGTATCTACCTATTATTATAGGTAACGTGTCAGGAGGGTGATTGAGAATTCAACGTGTGTCCATGACGAAGTAGCTTCTTAGAATAAACCTATTTGTTGGTTTATCTCAATCGAGCTGTTTTCATTGAAGATATTTACTAGACATTTTCATTTCGTTTTGGGCGAAAGATTCCTCTCGATTTAGATGAAAATAGTAAAATAATAACCTCTTCTGAACTTACAGAAATCCGGCATCGTAATAGACATAGCGGCCAGGATGCAAGTGAACATGCTGCTACAGCCGATCGACTACATCACGTAAGCTCTGCAAAAAAAACCAAATTATTTATAGTACAGGTGCCAAGGATGAAAAAAAAAATGAGATAATAAGGAAATAAGTCCCAACAGGCTGGAAATGATTTTTATAGTTCAGGCTATAGCATATTAATTTTCCGCCTGGCGGAGATGACGGCTTCATGTCGCCATCATCAACAAGATGTGCAAGAAACTGATCTGTGAAGAATATCTCAATTTCTAGTCGTCTAATAGAAAGTTGCAGAATGGATTTTTTGTAGGATATTAAATTGTGAACACTTTGATGTATCAATCATCTCTGACGTATGGTTCTTGAGATAGAGCGTCTGGAAATAATAGTATATTATTCAACAAGCGGGTAATGATTGCTTCTTACTCATAAGGGTGCAGTTTGCCGACACGAGCCTTGGCGAGTGTCGTAAATCATCCGAATGAGTGATAGCCATTACCCGCGAGTAGATTAGGTACTATGTTTCATCCAGTCTTATTAGAAAATGCAGGCATGTATGCGCGTGATAATGCGTGCATTATTCAATAGGATTGGATAAAAGCATTTTTCGTAACAGCTTCATGCCGTTCAACTTTGAAAACTACAGTTACCGTAGTGACAAAGATATCAATCGAGGTCCTCCAAGCTAGAAATGTACAAATAGTTTCTCTTACATTTACATAGAAAAAGCCTCCATTTCAATGAGCATTTTTTTAATCCCAAAGATTGGCAATATCAGCCATGCAGCCGTGCATGACATCGAAATGACAGCACTCATTGGCTGAAGTGACAGCTGAGTGACATGATTTCACAGAAGGGTGTTTATTCCAGAAAAAACTTGCCAATTTCCACCACAATGTGGTATGTGGTTTGTGACTACTGGCTACCAACCACTTTACAACAAAGTATTAGTAGGGGCTCATATTTTACTCATAAAAAAAATTTATACAACTCACTTTTCATATTAAGACCTATTGTCACACTCGTCAATTGAAGCACTCGTCGCTTCGTGTGACAATACGATGCCTTATAAAACTTGTGTCATAATACACTATTAAACTTTCAAGGGCTCGATACCAAGTTGCAGGCGCAAAGTTTGGGACGGCGCCGGCGTAGCTCGCCAAATGCAGCGGTCTGATTGGTTGGTATCCACCGTTGCTATGGTAACCGCACTTACGGCGGTTTCAGCCCCAACTTGGTATCGAGCTGTTCGTCTTCAACTGCAAACTGAGAAAGCTTCAATTGAAAGAACTCATGTAGTCATATGCAGGTGTACCAAATAAACTATAACGGAGCTCACTGAAAAGTAACACAGTTTTGCATGTTTGCCTGGAAAATCCTTCGAAAACATACTTTACGTCCAAAAACGATATGCATTTATTCATTAAGCTCAAATGAGTTTATCAAGGGTAGTTTCAAAGTCACAGCTTACATTCTAGATGTTAAGAGAGTACCTACCACAAAAATCGTTGATTTTCACAGTCAAGAGGATGGGCAAATGTGGGTACCACGGGAGAGTTACAACAGTGACTTTTTTCTCAATCTGCAGTTAAAGACGAAGAGTTTGAAACTATTTGTAAAGTCCTAGCTTGAAGCACTCGATAGATATCTATCTTCAACTGGAATTCTTTTGTCGCTACGGTAATAGTCCGGTGGTTAAACGCCAAAAAAAGCTCGAACTATGCATTTTGAGCTTAAGCAATGCGCTTTTGGGGTTTGATTGGGGGTCCCTCAACCTTAATTTCAAGAGTTGGAGACATCGGTGCACTCGATGCGGAGGGGGTCTGGGGGGGCCTTGAAAGTTGAAGGTGCGAGGCTTCCCACCAAATCACCATACCACCACGTAATTTCTACTGGGAGACCATCAAATGACTCTAACCTGTACATTGACAACATTTGTTACCATATCCAAATAGTTCTTCACACTGAAAAAAATTAATTCTTATGACAGATCGGAAGAAACAGTTTTCCTCAATTTTTCATCCCCACAACGAATAATCTGCCAAGTGTGGTGTCATTTTGGAGTAAACAACATCCTCTGATTTCATTCACCGAGTCAAAATGTTTGTGAGACCACCGTGCAAAAAATGACACGCCAAGAAGTGAGCATTTTTGAGCACCTCATTTAACAGTAGTTTCTTGGCTGATACCAATCGATATGATTGATAATTTTGTCATGGATCAATAACTTGAACTCTTTTGTAACGGTAATGCATGTGAATGAAACTCGGGCCGAGCGTGGAGGCCTGGAAAAAAATAATTTTTCTCCAGCGGTCGAATTTATTTCACGCCTACTGAGCGTTAGTTTGTTGGGCTCAGGCAGGCAGCGTTTGGATAGCTTTGGAAGCAAAATTTCCATATCTATCTGAAAAGTTGAGCAGTTGATTTCTGGAAATCGATTTATGAATCATCAATGATTGTTTTGCCGGTCAGTACCCACATGGTGGTTAACTGCAGAGGTGATGGCTAACGGCGGAGGGAATTCAACGTCCAAGATCTTATTCTCTGCAACTCTGACAGTCATTTTCACGGTTGTTTTTATGAAATTCTCCAAACATAAGAAAACTTACACGTACAAAATGATAACAACCTTGAAGGTTGGTAGAGGGATAAAGAAAATAACACTTTAAAAGTTGAATGTTTTCCTTCGTCAGCCATGATCCATGCAGTTAATCCCCATGGGGGTACCTAGTGACTGTCAAAATAATCTTTGATGATTCTCAAATCAGTTTCCAGAATTATGCTACACAGCTGCATAGACAGATATGAAAATTTTGTCTTCAAACCTATTCAAACGCTGCCTGCCTGAGCCCAACAAACTAACGCTCAGTAGGCGTGAAATAAATTCGACCGCTGGAGAAAAAAAAAAAATTTTCCAGGCCTCCACGCTCGTGTCGAGTTTCATTCACATGCATTACCGTTACAAAAGAGTTCAAGTTATTGATCCATGACAAAATTATCAATCATATCGATTGGTATCAGCCAAGAAACTACTGTTGAATGAGGTGCTCAAAAATGCTCACTTCTTGGCGTGTCATTTTTTGCACGGTGGTCTCACAAACATTTTGACTCGGTGAATGAAATCAGAGGATGTTGTTTACTCCAAAATGACACCACACTTGGCAGATTATTCGTTGTGGGGATTAAAAATTGAGGAAAACTGTTTTTTCCGATCTGTCATAAGAATTAATTTTTTTCAGTGTGAAGAACTATTTGGACATGGTAACAAATGTTGTCAATGTACAGGTTAGAGTCGTTTGATGGCCTCCCAGTAGGAATTACGTGGTGGTATGGTGATTTGGTGGGAAGCCTCGCACCTTCAACTTTCAAGGGCCCCCCAGACCCCCTCCGCATCGAGTGCACCGATGTCTCCAACTCTTGAAATTAAGGTTGAGGGACCCCCAATCAAACCCCAAAAGCGCATTGCTTAAGCTCAAAATGCATAGTTAGAACGCTTAACCACCGGACTATAACTGCAGTTTTGATCTACAAACGGCACGACGCTGTTACAAAAAATTTGAGTACCTACCATATGTTATAGAGAGACTGTTGGTATATCAAACTGTTCATAATTTAATAGGCTACAAAAAATCACAGATGCAACTTTGTCATACAGCCAGAAAATGAGATACCTATTCTACACAAAACCAATTTCTTGCACTTTTTGTTGATGATGGTGACATGAAGCCGTCATCTCTGCCAGACAGAAAATTAGTATGCTATGGCATGAGCTCTAAAGATCATTTCAAGCCGATTTCCAGCCTATTGGGAATCATTTCCTCATTGATCTCCCTGATTCCTGTACTAAACGTCAGGCGACTTAGTCCATCCGCTAGGTACTATTCTGTATTTTTTTAGAGGTCGAAGAGTTTTTTTTTGGAATTCCAATCAGTCAAGGTCCACAAAATCATATTTTTTTGGTGGCAACGCTCAAAAGTGGTGTGGTCACCCTGTGCACCCCCATGGGGGCCAGCCCCCAGTTAATCGAATTTCAGTTCTGTAACTCGGAGGATCGACACAGAATTACAAAAAATTCAGGATGCCATGAAAAAACTCCCTCAAAAGTCATCCACAATGAAGATACAGCCCTTCAAGTTTCAAAAAAGGCAATTTCCTTGGAGGTACAATTTCCACAATTTTCAACCGATTTTGCTGAAAATTTGGCTAAGCCCCTCTGTAACAAGCATCTAGAAGGGGGAATTTCATTTTCTGGGTAAATTGTCCAGTGGCGGAACAACTGGAAATTTTGACAGAATGCTGTCCCTCCTCAGTTCTCAAGTCCCTGGTCAACTTTGGACTCTGAAACTTCCACTATGTATCGAATACATTATTCAGCTACGATGTTCCCAAAAAAAAAATTTTAACACAATTTTTTCATATAAAAAGAATACTAGGATATTCAGCTAAAAAAATAAAGCAAATCTTCCTCTTCTATGTTCAACATTGAACCCAGAAACCAGCTCTGATTCTAATTTTTTTGGGAACATCGTAGCTGAACAATATATCCGATACATAGTGAAAGTTTCAGAGTTCAAAGTTGACCAGGGACTTGAGAAATGAGGAGGGACGGCATTATGTCAAAATTTCCAGTTGCTCCGCCACTGGACAATTTATCCAGAAAATGAAATTCCCCCTTCTAGATACTTGTTACAGAGGGGCCTAGCCAAATTTTCAGCAAAATCGGTTGAAAATTGTGGAAATTGTACCTCCACGGAAATCGCCTTTTTTGAAACTTGAAGGGCTGTATCTTCATTGTGGATGATTGCACTGAAATTCGATTAACTGGGGGCTGGCCCCCATGGGGGTGCACAGGGTTACCGCACCACTTTTGAGCGTTTCCACCAAAAAAATATGATTCTGTGGACATTAACTGATTGGAATTCCAAAAAAAACCTTTTCGACCTCTAAAAAAATACAGATAAGTACCTAGCGGATGGACTAACTTGGCTAAGACAAAACTTTTATTTCCAGAATGTACCAGAAAGTTCCTAAAATTTATGTGCCATTATTTTACTTCGACCAGACGATAATTGTGAAGGATGACTTAGCGTCTGTCATGATTGTGATACAAAATTTACCTGAAATTAGTAACGTGGCTGTTTTAATCTTAGCAGGTTTAGGATTCATGTCTCTTTTGTGGTTGATACTCAACATTTACTGCTGCCATAAAAAAAATTACGAGGAGCAAAAAGTACCTCAGAATACTTATGAAGAAATTCCGCTTCGTTCTTGAAAGCTGGATTATGATAAAGACACGCGCCATTTTATACTGTATTAAAAACTGTTGTTATAATGATAGTTTTTAATAAACTTGATTTTTTTTTATAAGAGGTGTGTATCAACTATTGGTTACTGTCCATGCTTACAACAAATTGTCAAGATTGGAGCCATGTGAAACCGACATCATATAGGTGTATACATAGGTATTTTGCGATTTGCACCACGAGGGCGATTTTGAATGATTGTACGTCAAGTCAGAACCCAGGTAGACCGATCGCGGTGTTTCCCGATCTGATTTAGTATACTAACCATATAGTCCTGTCCCTAGCAGTACTTCTGTAGGAAAAACGATGTGATCAAATTATTTTTTTTTGAATCGTTAGAGGATCATCCCAGGACAAATAATCACTCGGGTGCTTTCGCGATTTCTGGTACATTTTCCAGCAATATCGCATCAAAGTTGGCGGCTGGTCAATTCTTCAGTTCGCTGATATTTCTTGGAGTTTTTGCGATTTTTCTCAAATAAAAGTACTAATCTACCCAAAAAAACAATTCCGGATCGAATGGTGCTGTCAGATTTTGAGTACTTACGTTATACCGGGTGAAAAAAAAAAAAAAACGAGTTTTATAATTTTTTTCCAACTTTTCAGTTTCTTGGCCGATTTTCACAAACTTCATGTCAAAAGCTCGCTGACTAAATCGTCTACTAAAATCAATTGTCAATATAGCCAAATTATCAAAAATCAAGATGGCGGCGGCGAACCCAAATAAAAATGTGTCGTATTTCGAGATTTTTTTTTTGATTTCTAAACCTCGTAAAGAACGACACTGATAGTGGATTCTGGAAGATTCAGCTTTCTTCTGCAATTTGGGACTAGATTTATTTGATTCGCACATTCCACTGTGAAAATATAGTGAATTGAAGGAAAGTCCACTCGTAATTTTTTCCAAATTCACAATAAATCAGCAGTTTTAAAACCTCCCGCGAATCCTTATTTCTGGAGCAATATCTACACACTTGGTAGTGATCGTAAGCTGTGTGCATAGGCTACAGATACCGTGTTGGTGCATGGCCGAAGTTTCGAAATTTCAGATGATAGATGACGTAAATGGTGGAGGTGCGCATGTCGAATATCGAATATTCTACTTTTTGTTCTCACATGTTCTGAACTAAATTTCTATAAATGGTTGGAATAATGGTCAGCTGGATAATCACGCAACGAGAGTCAAATGTTGAAAGAGTCGAAATGTGAAATTTTCAAATAGACGACTTCACTTCTTTGGAGAAAATAAAACGGTTCTATCCGTTGGTCCAGGAATCTTAGCTGTTAAAATCGCAAATAGCGAACAAAAATGAAAGCCAGCCGGATTTTTGTATATAAGCTCAGTTAAGCATGTAGTTCAACATAGTCAAAGTTCTCAAGAATCCGGTGTGAGCTTCGGTCGTTGTGGCCTCGAGAAGAACTTGAGGATCAGTTTTTCGCGTATATCTCATGAACAATGGCACTTGGGAAGAACGTGCTTGGGAAGAAATTGTTGAAAATTTTATTGTCTATAAGAAAGGTCCTCACACGTTTCATCGTCAGTCCACTCTTTCTTCGTTAAAACACAAGAAAATTAAAATAATCCAGATGCTCGATGCTGAAGACTGTATGGACCTTGAGTTTTATGATGGCGAAGTGCCACTTGGTAGAGGTGTTGTTTGATCTATTTTGTTTTGACTGTAACTATTTGCCATCAATACCAATTATGCCGGCGGCATATACAGGGTGAAATAAAAATAAGAAGTTGAAGAAATGTATCTCAAGAACCAAAACAGGTGAAGACAAATAAACCGCCAAAAATATTTCTAATTTCATGGTCATGAAGTCGTCGTAAACTTGGATCAAATATGTTGAGCCGTTTCTGACATATCTGACAGAAGACTGAAGTCGTTACGAAAAAAAAACTAGTTTTCCGTCTATATCAGTAACTCTTCAGATATTGAATCGAGACTTGGTGTTTTGAATCGAAACAATGATAAATCACATTTAAAATGGAATAATAGTAAAAAACACAGTCAACTTTTTTTCTGATGAGTAGACGAAAAAATTATTTTTTCCGGTAACAACTTCAGTCTTTTGAAGATATTTCAAGAACAGCTCAAGATATCTGATTCAAGTTTACGACGACTTCATGACCATGAAATCAGAATTATTTATGGCGATTTACATGTCTTCACCTATTCTGGTTCTTGAGGAACAAATGTTCAACTTTTTATTTTTATTTCACCCTGTATATGCCGCCGGCATAGTTCGTATTGATCGCTTCAAGTTTCAATCAAGAAATAGTGGACCAACCAACACCTCTACGAGGTGGCACTTCGCCATCATAAAACTCAAGGTCCATACAGTCTTCAGCATCGAGCATCTGGATTATTTTAATTTTCTTGTGTTTTGACGAGGAATGAGTGGACTGACGATGGAACGTGTAAGGACCTTTCTTATAGACAATAAGATTTTCAACAATTTCTTCCCAAGCACGTTCTTCCTAAGTGCCATTGTTTACGAGATATACGCGAAAAACTGATTCTCAAGTTCTTCTCGAGGCCACAACGGCCGAAGCTCACACCGGATTCTTGAGAACTTTGACTATGTTGAACTACATGCTTGACTAAGCTTATATTAAAAAATCCGGCTAACTTTCATTTTTGTTCGCTATTTGCGATTTTAACAGCTAAAATTCCTGGACCAACGGATAGAACCGTTTTATTTTCTCCAAAGAAGTAAAGTCGTCTATTTGAAAATTTCACATTTCGACTCTTTCAACATTTGACTCTCGTTGCGTGTTTATCCAGCTGACCATTAAGCCAACCAATTATAGAAATTTCGTTCAGAACATGTGAGAACAAAAAGTAGAATATTCGATATTTGACATGCGCACCTCCACCATTTACGTCATCTTTCATCTAAAATTTCGAAACTTCGGCCATGCACCAACACGGTATTTGTAGCCTATGCACACAGCTTACGATCACTACCAAGTGTGTAGAAATTGCTTCAGAAATAAGGATTCGCGGGAGGTTTTTAAACTGCTGATTTATTGTGAATTTGTAAAAAATTACAAGTGGACCTTCCTTTAATTCACTATATTTCCACAGTGGAATGTGCGAATCAAGTAAATCTAGTCTCAAATTGCAGAAGAAAGCTGAATCTTCCAGAATCCACTATCAGTGTCGTTCTTTACAAAGTTTAGAAATAAAAAAAAAATTCTCGAAATACGACACATTTTTATTTGGGTTCGCCGCCGCCATCTTGATTTTTGATAATTTGGCTATATTGACAATTGATTTGAGTAGACGATTTAGTCAGCGAGCTTTTGACATAAAATTTGTGAAAATCGGCCAAGAAACTAAAAAGTTGGAAAAAATTTATAAAACTCGTTTTATTTTTTTTTCACCCGGTATAACGTAAGTACTCAAAATCTGACAGCACTATTCGATCCGGAATTGTTTTTTGGGTAGATTAGTACTTTTATTTGAGAAAAATCGCATAAACTCCAAGAAATATCAGCGAACTGAAGAATTGACAGGCCGCCAACTTTGATGCGATATTGCTGGAAAATGTACCAGAAATCGCGAAAGCACCCGAGTGATTATTTGTCCTGGGATGATCCTCTAACGATTCCAAAAAAAATAATTTGATTACATCGTTTTTCCTACAGAAGTACTGCTAGGGCCTGGATTAATAACTGCTAGTTCCACAAAAAAAAAGGTGATAGGTGATCTTGATCAGGCTGATTGCAGAGTAACTGAACTTTTTTCTTTTGTATGCTAGTCGATTAACCACAGAAAATGCCTGAAATTTGTACTAGACCCATCATCTTTTCACTATTGACACATAAACCAGCATTTCAATTGATCATTCAGCTACAAATTGACAAACAAAAAAAGCGAACGAACTGATCGCGTATTATCTTTTTTGTGGAACCCACGGAAAGTCTGTCTACCTCTACTGGTGACCTGATTCAGCATTTAGACATTTGACCGATTCTAGAATCGCAGCCCAGGACTAAATCAGATGAACAGTTATGTTTCCCTAAAGGAACCTCCATGCCTGCAGGATAAGAGCACACGAGGGTTTTTTTAGAGGTCACTATAGCACTATTCATACATTTTATTCAAGTCTGATTTGTTATGCACTTCATTATGCACTTACTACGAAAGATTTCGGCATCGGTATTAAGGTGAAATGAATCAATCAGTACTACTTTTCTTGTCTGGATATAGCGATACCGAAAACTGTTCTTGTTCACAAGCTTTAACAAGTACCTAGTTAAAGAGTGGAGCTCTTGATTGTATAAAAATATGTCGTTGAATTTTCTTTTGCTACAACCAATTACTGCACCTATTTACTTACCTACTTATAGTACGGTGGTTAAGCGCCAAAAAAAGCTCGAACTATGCATTTTGAGCTTAAGCAATGCGCTTTTGGGGTTTGATTGGGGATCCCCATACCTTAATTTCAAGAGTTGGAGACCTCGATGCGGAGGGGGTCTGGGGGGCCCTTGAAAGTTGAAGGTGCGAGGCTTCCCACCAAATCACCATACCACCACGTAATTCCTACTTGGATATCATCAAACGACTCTAACCTACACATTGACAACATTTGTTACCATGTCCCAACAGTTATTCTTCACACTGAAAAAAATTAATTCTTATGACAGATCGGAAAAAACTGTTTTTCTCAATTCTTCATCCCCACAACGAATAAACTACCAAGTTTGGTGTCATTTTAAAGTAAACGGCATCCTTTGATTTCATTCACCGAGTCAAAATGTTTGTGAGACCACCGTGCAAAGAATGGCACGCCAAGAAGTGAGCATTTTTGAGCACCTCATTTAGCAGTAGTTTCTTGGCTGATACCAATCGATATGATTGATAATTTTGTCATGGATCAATAACTTGAACTCTTTTGTAACGGTAATGCATGTGAATGAAACTCGACACGAGCGTGGAGGCCTGGAAAAAATATTTTTCTCCAGCGGTCGAATTTATTTCACGCCTACTGAGCGTTAGTTTGTTGGGCTCAGGCAGGCAGCGTTTGGATAGTAGCCCAGGAATTTTAGGTTTTAACCTCAATAAAACTGGAGAGGAGCTGAATTTTTGCATACAGCCTCACTAAGGTGTCCTGAACATCCCACTGGAATTCCCAACTTTTCCCATGTGCGCGTCATGGTTTTTTTTAGGGGTAAAGATCCGATGCACATTTCTGCTGGAAACATCCAGTTTGGCTCGGAGGAAGTTGAAATTTGGCATACACACTTACTAAAGCGTGCTGAACAACATATGAGAATTTCAAAACTTTTTATTGTAAGTGTCATGTCTTTTTAGAGGGAGAGGTAAAATGTCTCTTTTCGCTGTACAGATCGCAGTTGGCGGCGAAAAAGGCTGAAAATTGGCATAGAGACCCAGCAGAGTGTATCGATTGAAATCCTGATTTTCCCAAACTCTCCCATTCACACTTCTTGTTTTCTCAAGAGAGAATGTGAAGAGCACATTCCCGTTAAAATTGTTCATTACAAGATGAGAAGAGCTGAAAATTTGTGAGAATTTTCTAGTACTAATGCTGGTTAATATACTAGATTTCCTTATTTCTCCGATGCGCTTCATGGTTTATTTATTGAAAAGATGTTTATAACCTACTTTTCGCTGGAATCATCCAATTAAGGCTGAAATGAGCCAAAAATTTACACGTAAAAATGAAAAAGTGCGCCGAACAAAATACTGGTGTCCTAAGTCTTTCTTTTATGCGCCTTATACGTTTTTCTTAATTTTAGTAAAAAACCGGTAGGAATGTGCCAATTACGTAACTCATATAGATGTATTTGGGACCGGCGGCTGTCAGTCTGTGGCTCAGTGGATGACGCGTTGGAACAATAGCTGACTGTCGTTACGGATCGGGGTTCGATTCCGCATTGGGATGAATTTTTTTTCAATAAATATCTATTTAACTACATTCAAGGAGGACTGAAAAATCTGCCAACAGGCTCTGTTGATTATTGCTGAATTGCTGAACTGCTCAACATAATACAAAACTACGTAATCCTTTGAATAAGCTTGCCAACCCTCTCGAGCGCGCCAATTTCAAATCGATAACAATACTTACAATGCACAGTCTGATTTTTATACTACCTATAATCAGATATGATTGTGTTGGTCATTGAAATAGTCGATGTTTAGGAGCTAAGGACGGAAAGGCAAAGTTGTTGCCTTTGTGGTGGTGGGGCCATTGATGATGTGGTTCGAAAGAACTCTGAAAGACTATAGTTGGGACAATACTCATCAAAAAGAGAACATGCGACATGGCAAAATGTCCAGAATTACTTTTTAGCTGTGAAGCGCGGAGGCGGTTGACGATTTGTTTTTTTCATTCAGTTCTTTGTTTTTCAATAATGTGTATAAATTCAAAATTAGTTTCATGCTAAAGTCAACGGTTCTTAGAGGCTTTTAAGTTCTTTTCTAAATAATTCTACATTGATCGCTCACTTTCTGTCTATAATAAGTGCTGAAAGTTATCTTTTTCGATATGACCTTCTTATGATTCAATTTTTTTTTCATCAAAATGACTTGTGATGCACTATTGAGTTCACTGTTGACGACAGCTCATTTTCACCAAAAATGTCGCTTGATCCATTTCTGATAAGCATGGTCCATTGGTTCTTTGACCGTCCATCTAGCAATTTCCATCAACTAGGTACGATCTTTGTCTTTTAGAGTTTGCATGGGTTGCTAGCTGCTAGACAAAATTTTAGACTTTTTTACAGCGATTAATTCCCAATTGAAAAACTGTTTGTAACTTATTAACGTGGTAAATCTTCACATTAAGTTGAAATCTCGAACAAAATATTCATAATTCGTGACCAGTTCATCATTCAATACCATCTGCTCTGGGTGACTAGCTTAAGCCGCTTATGCCTTGGGGCTAGAAAGCTCGCTTTTAGTCTATCTATAAATGGTCGATACATCAGATTTTTCAAGGCGGCAAACATCTACTTCCTGCTAAAACTAAAACCCTAGTTCTAATGGGTTTTGGAAATCCGTGCATTCAAAATGGGATGAAAGGAAAAAATACAATCAATAAATAATCAAAAGTATATTGTGAACAAAAGAAGTTACAAACAAAATGAATACAAATCATTGAATCAAAAAATCAAAAAAAAAATTCATAAGAAGGTCACATCGAAAAAGACAACGTTCATTACTTATTATAGACAGAAAGTGAGCGATCAATGAAATTATTTAGAAAGAACTTAAAACCCTCTAGAAACCGTTGACCTTAGCATGAAGCTAATTTTAAATTTATACACATTATTGAAGAACAAAGAACTCAATGAAAAAAAAAAAACAAATCGTCGAACGCCTCCGCGCTTCACAGCTCAACGGTATTTCTGAACATTTTGCCATGTCGCATGGTCTCTTTTTGATGAGTATTGTCCCAACCATAGTCTTTCAGAGTTCTTTCGAACCACATCATCAATGGTACCACCACCACAAAGGCAACAACTTTGCCTTTCCGTCCTTAGCTCCTAAACATCGACTCTTTCAATGACCAACACAATCATATCTGATTGTAGGTAGTATAAAAATCAGACTGTGCATTGTAAGTATTGTTATCGATTTGAAATTGGCGCGCTAGAGAGGGTTGGCAAGCTTATTCAAAGGATTATGTACTTTTGTATTATGTTGAGCAGTTCAGCAATTCAGCAATAATCAACAGAGCCTGTTGGCAGATTTTTCAGTCCTCCTTAAATGTAGTTAAATGGATATTTATTGAAAAAAAAATTCATCCCAATGCGGAATCGAACCCCGATCCATAACGACAGTCAGCTATTGTTCCAACGCGTCATCCACTGAGCCACTGACTGACAGCCGCCAGTCCCAAATACATCTATATGAGTACTTTTTATTTTGCTTGTAGTTACACCATAAATAATTATTGATACTTCTTTGGCCAACCGGTTTCGCTGTTAAGCATCGTCAGGGTTGAGAAGTGACATTTTGTTATTTATAATTATGTTAATTAATTAATAATTATAAATAACAAAATGTCACTTCTCAACCCTGACGATGCTTAACAGCGAAACCGGTTGGCCAAAGAAGTATCAATAATTATTTATGGTGTAACTACAAGCAAAATAAAAAGTACCTATAACGTCAACACCATTGGAAGAAGGATGGAAGAATTTTTTCAATTTACATCTATATGAGTTACGTAATTGGCACATTCCTACCGGTTTTTTACTAAAATTAAGAAAAACGTATAAGGCGCATAAAAGAAAGACTTAGGACTCCAGTATTTTGTTCGGCGCACTTTTTCATACTTACGTGTAAATTTTTGGCTCATTTCAGCCTTAATTGGATGATTCCAGCGAAAAGTAGGTCATAAACATCTTTTCAATAAATAAACCATGAGGCGCATCGGAGAAATAAGGAAATCTAGTATATTAACCAGCATCAGTACTAGAAAATTCTCACAAATTTTCAGCTCTTCTCATCTTGTAATAAACAATTTTAACGGGAATGTGCTCTTCACACTCTCTCTTGAGAAAACAAGAAGTGTGAATGGGAGAGTTTGGGAAAATCAGGATTTCAATCGATACACTCTGCTGGGTCTCTATGCCAATTTTCAGCCTTTTTCGCCGCCAACTGCGATCTGTACAGCGAAAAGAGACATTTTACCCCTCTCTCTAAAAAGACATGACTCTCACAATAAAAAGTTTTGAAATTCTCATATGTTGTTCAGTACGCTTTAGTAAGTGTGTATGCCAAATTTCAACTTCCTCCGAGCCAAACTGGATGTTTCCAGCAGAAATGTGCATCGGATCTTTACCCCTAAAAAAAAACATGACGCGCACATGGGAAAGGTTGGGAATTTCAGTGGGATGTTCAGGACACCTTAGTGAGCCTGTATGCAAAAATTCAGCTCCTCTCCAGTTTTATTGAGGTTCGATCGATTTTTCGTCTAAAATTCCTGGGCTATAGGTTTGGTGACAAAATTTTCATATCTGTCTATGAAGCTGAGTAGCATAATTCTGGAAAGTGATTTGAGAATCATCAAAGATTATTTTGACAGTCACTACATACCCCCATGGGATTAACTGCACAGAGATCATGGCTGCCGACGGAGGGCATTCAACTTTTAAAGAGTTATTTTCTTTTTTCCTCTACCAACCTTCAAGGTTGTTATCATTTTGTACGTGTAAGTTTCCTTATGTTTGGAGAAGAAATAATTTCATAAAAACAACCGTGAAAATGACTGTCAGAGTGACAGAGAATAAGATCTTGGACGTTGAATTCCCTCCGCCGTTAGCCATCACTTCTACAGTTAACCCCCATGTGGGTACTGACCGGCAAAACAATCATTGATGATTCATAAATCAATTTCCAGAATTAAACTGCTCAAATTTTCAAAAAGATATGAAAATTTTGCTTCCAAAGCTATCCAAACGCTCCCTACCTGAGCCCTGCGAACTGACGCTCAGTAGGCGTGAAAAAAAAATTCGACCGCTGGAGAAAAAAAATTTCCCAGGCCTTCACGCTCGTGTCGAGTTTCATGCGCATGCATTACCGTTACAAAAGAGTTCAAGTTATTGATCTATGACCAAATTATCAATCATATCGATTGGTAACAGCCAAGCAACTACTGTTAAATGAGATGCTTGAAAATGCTCACTACTTGGCGTGCCATTCTTTGCACGGTGGTCTCACAAACATTTTGACTCGGTGAATGGAATCAGAGGATGCCGTTTACTCCGAAATGACACCACACTTGGCAGTTGATTTGTTGTGGGGATGAAGAATTGAGAAAAACTGTTTTTTCCGATCTGTCATAAGAATTAATTTTTTTCAGTGTGAAGAACTATTTGGACATGGTAACAAATGTTGTCAATGTACAGGTTAGAGTCATTTGATGGCCTCCCAGTAGGAATTACGTGGTGGTATGGTGATTTGGTGGGAAGCCTCGCACCTTCAACTTTCAAGAGCCCCCCAGACCCCCTCCGCATCGAGTGCACCGATGTCTCCAACTCTTGAAATTAAGGTTGCGGGACCCCCAATCAAACCCCAAAAGCGCATTGCTTAAGTTCAAAATTCATAGTTAGAACGCTTGACCACCGGACTATTTATTCATCAACAAACCAATCTTGAATCTCTTGATCTTGCTTTTGATGGGAGTCATTTATTTCATACAAATTGGCACCCTGACTTACAGTTGTGAGAGGCAGGGAGGTATACAATGGCGATGAAAAGCAAAGCATATTTTGAATAGGGCTCATTATTCAAAATCACTTCACAAAAACCCGCCCAATGATTCTCAGAAGATGAATCGGTATCGGTAAGTATAAACATAATGTACGTAACTTATTATAAATAAATAGTAGTTTCAAGTTGATACACAATTTTGGACACTTTCTTTTTTATGATTAGGTTGATATATCTGTATGTAGGTAAATGACCTTTCTCAGCGTTTCAGAAGTGGGATACTGACTGAGTGCCGCAATTTTTCGCCACTTGTAAAAAATTTATTGATATTCTTCTTCTTATGTAAAATGCAAACAAAATTTCCAATTTTTCGGGTTGTACGTTGGACTTCAAGAGAAATAACGTTAATGTTGGAAGAAATCAAAAATCATTAATCACAGGCACCTAAACAAATACGTAGGGTAGCAACAGACGTGTCTCGTGTTAACCATTTTAATAATTTGTTTGTATAATTATACTGTAATGATATAATGAAAGTGATTTGTGTCAATCAATGATAAGCAATGAATTTTTGCGTGTTTTTTTTTTAGTATATTTCCTATATCCTTGAAAAACCGAGTTTGCAAATCATCGGTTTGTTCCGATTCACGCCGCAATTGTTCATTGTATGATGGTCAAAAGTATTGCACAAGTGATTACATATTCAGTTGTTCTCTTTTTCTACCTAAAAGCTCATTTGAGCGAGGGCTTCGACCGTTCTCAGCGATGGTTTCCAGGGTTCAGGGTTGGTTGAAACCTCGGTTGAAACCAGTTGAAACAGACCTAATGTGTCACCGAGTGTGTGTCACTCAATCCCAATAGTTCTTCGTAATAGGTGGTATCGTCGAGGCGGCCATTTTGTAGAAGCTAATCAAAAACAGCTGACTGAGATCTGTCACATACATCAAGACTGACATGGCGAAGTTGTCAAGCAATTAGTTGTCAGTTTCTGTTGAGATAATTTCTTCGACTTGCTCGATAAAGTCATCAGGATTTCCGCTGTTCAGATCATTCTTGCGCTCGATCTCCACGGGATCTCATCACTCTAGGGTAGTAAAACAGTGAAAACCGATGCTCCCATGCGGGAGTAGGTGGTCGAACAGCCATATACACAGCGAACAGTGCAAACTACCATCTTCTGAGTCATTGAAAATATGAACTTTATGCCTCCATGACTTTATGACACTCTAGTTGATGTGACAAAAGTCAGTTTGATTAGCTTCTACAAAATGACCGATTTTCAGGAGCGTGACGTCACGCCAATACGACCTATAGGCGCATATGTGCAACTTCAGCTTAGGCAAACTGTGCTACGTTCGGAAAAAACTTACATATTTATATAAAATGTTTAAAACATTGCGTTTCTTCGTTTATTGTCAAATAAGTATAGTCTTTACTGTAAATTAAGTATAAAAAAATTAGCTAAATGGCAACTGCTAGAAAGTTAAGGAAGGTGCAGTGAACGATCAGTCATTCGTGTAGGTATTATTTTATCGTCAAGTTAGGCAACCAATGTTACATCCGAAGTGATTCGAACACACTTGCCTTGTAGCATTAGCTGCTTTCTTTCGGCCAGGATCACGAATCATGATCCGGAAATCTGCTCACGGAGTTGCTTGGCTGTGTCACGTGCAACCAATCCAACCAATCCACTCAGCGGATTTCCGAATCATGATCCGTGATTCTGACCGAAAGAAATCAGCTATTGTTTGTGTACAAAGTGTAGCAAAACGTCGTGTTTTTTGTGAAATGAGTTTTTATCATAAAATAATTATTAAAAAGCAAAATGGCAAGTGCTGGAAAGGTGCACAGTGGTGCAGTCGACAAGTCGACTTTTCGATAAAATATGTGAGGTAAACACATGGAGTCAACACGAACGGCAACGTCAGTGCAGATAAAATGAGCCGTCAATGAGCTATTGCAACCTAGTGTACACTTTTACCGCACAGACAAGCGGTTTATGGCGGAAAAGTGTACACCAGGTTGCACTAGTGCAGAATACCAAACAAAGCTATCATGACATGATGTAGACAATCCTGCATCCCCTCTGTCAATTTTACATCATAGCAACTGTCGAAAAAGTGACAATTCTGGTTCTATATGTCGTTCACGTTTTACATTCAGTAGAATGACTTTTTGGGGCAAAAATAAAGTGACAAGCTGGGGGTCTACGACGGCTACGGCTGATGGCACCTGCGAAGTTTTGGAGCGAAACTATCAGCGGCCATCAGCCCTATCCTCCCAGCGCTCCAGCTTGTCACTTTATTTAAAGTCTTTCTACTGAAAATAAAAAGTGAACGGGATATACCCTTGGTTGGACCAGTCAGGTCGGTAGGTACAGTAGGTACAGGTACAGTCACAAGTCATAAATGGAAACGCTACTTTTTTACTTCAATCTATTTTGATGATCAAGTAATTAAATTGAATAAAATATACTAATCCTCCCAAATCCAGTGTAGGTATCCTTCTCTTATAATGATTATATTGAATTGTTTTGGTTGTTTTTGTGTAGGTACTACTACTGCTGCTACTACTACCTATCTACCTGTGTAGAAAATTTCACATTATGTTAATTCGTTTACTATAGACTTGAATGATGTGAAAAATATAACTAAAAATTGCAATATTAATATTTGTTATAATTCCTCTACCTTCTATTGCAAAGTGTTTCTTGGACGTCGCACTTATTCGCCTATTTTTGGCTCAGAGGCGTCATCTATAAAGGTATTATCCCCGGGGTCATTGACCTCTAACCCTTCCTTTCCAGTGAGACCCTGTCTTCTCTTCCGACAACAACAATTTGCCATTTATATTCCACTTATAAAGAGTGTTTGAGTATCACTTGCAAATCTTGCATTCCTACCGATTGTACCTCGTGTATATTTCTTAAATCAATTTTCTTCAACCGTCATCCATCATGGGTAAGATCTATGCATGGTATGGTCAGTGATTTTTGAAAATTTCGAAGAAAAACGACAGCCTTCCAGCCATGGTCAGGTCTTCATCAGATGTTTTGGAAACGGTGTCCATTTTTTAGGTTATTCACTGACCGTACCTGTCACCACAGGAGGTACTGACAAAGCGTGATCCCTGCTGACAAATGAAAGATTGATTATTAATGCTGTCATCTGTTTATAATCTACTTAATTCAAAATAAAATTTTTCTCGGTAACTAGCAACTGGCAATAAGCAATAGGCAATATTATTTGGACTAGCCATGGACCATGGGACGTGCATGGGACTAGCTCTCAAACTGAAGCAACAATGAGCGCTTTCCATTTACCGACACAAGTCAACTTGTGTCGACACACATCGGCACAAATGCGTTCCATTTGATTTTTGTTGCTGTGTGTCATCGGCACAAAAGCTAAGACAAGCCGACTTGTGTTGACACAAACCGACCCAAAGTGTTTTAAATGGAAAGCGCCCAATAAGTTGGTTGCGTATAGACAATACCGAGGACAATACAAACAGAAAAGACCACAGTCGTCACGGATTTTTACAGTTGCGTAGGAACCAGGCGAGTCCATTATTCAAAAAAAGGTTGGCTGATTTTTGATGCCCCAATATCCGTGACGACGCTGGTGATAACATATGGTCTTCTCTATTTGTATCTCCTAGATTTGTATTGTCTATACGTCGTATGTACGATCTTTGACAGTAAAGGTAGGTGAGTGTGAGTGACAATAGCTGCGTTCCTTTTATCATCTGAACTGAGCATTCTCACTTCAATTGCTAGTTGTGTCTCTCTCCCTCTCATGCAATTCTCGCTCTTTCTCTCTCTAACTGATCTGTGAGATTATCTGAGATTTCGTGCAAAAGGAATGCAGCTAATATGGTAGACGATGATGACTCTTTTGAAGAAATAATCATAATGTGGTGGCTTTAGAAGAGAAAAAGGCAAATTAGAAGACACTGGATTGATCCTGCTTTTGCAGAACTGATAGTCCCTGGGGCCAATGTTTGTGTCAAGGAACTTGAAGCGGTATGATACTAGAAAAACTTCACCACCCTGGCACCCTGCTCGTATTGCTCAACTACTGACGCGATATATCGGTTTTCGATATGCAGAAATATCGCCGACAATAAAAATTGCAGCAACAGGGAATGATTTCTTAAAAACGATATCGTATTGCTTCAGTGTGAGACCCTCCATTTGATTCCATGGGAAATGCCTTTAGCAATGATATTGCCGGTTGCTTATTGCTTGTTGCTGGTTTCTGATTGGTTCAGTGGGAGACCCGCCTTAGGCTATTAGCCTGTGTCTTTTGCACACGTTGGACACCTTATCACTACGCCACTGAGAATATACTTTTAGGAACGGCGATTCTCGGGTGCATTCTGGAGCAGACGCGGTCTTTCTAGACTGTTCACATCAGACCGCAGTGTGCAACTGCGAAACTCTGGATATTCCAGAATATACGCGATGGCTTGGCGATTGACATAACATGGGAGATGGCGATATCAGCCGAATTGGCGGAGGTGCTGCCGTTCCGGAGCACGGGTAGGTAATGCACGCGAAAGATGTAGGATTTTTCGGGAGTCGCCGCAAAACAGTATCCCGGGTCATTGCGGAATTTTCTTGAGGACCAGTGAAAGATTCCAGAACAAAGTCTGAGCTACGATCATTTTGATTTTTAAGCCAAATTTCATGATTTTGACGCTATTTTGGCCGCCATATTGAAATTTCTGCCCAAATAAACGGTAGAACCCTAATTAACATCTTGCGTTCACTAACCCTTCAAAAAGGAAGTGCGCTACTGAGCCTCATGCCCATGAGGCATATTCGCTTGTTGATCTTGCTTTGAAAATTCTCATTCCAGTATAATAATATGGAGCGTCGTAATAAACGTGCTTGAAGCGGCATTATACGCAAATTCACCTCAGCTTGCAGAGTTTTATCTTGTAAATCTCCTTACTCATGAATTACCTCTAGTTATTTTTGTTGGAAGATGATAAGAAATTATTAATTCAGTAGAACCTGTATTGCTGGTTGGTAGATATTATTTGAGATATTATTCTACTGCTACGTTTGTTTTATCTTAAATTCTCAGAGGTTGACAAGGAGCTATTTTTAGGAAAAACGAGCCAGTTTTGCGATCTCGTTGTTTCATTTTGTCATTTTCCCCCGGTTTCTTGTTTGTTTTTTTCAATGTTTTTCTCGTATCACGTTAGTCAGCTGGTATCATCTATACTACTGAAGAAAGTGTTTAATCCATGGTTTAGCTTTTCTTCAGTCTTCACATAATATTATTACCTACTTTAGCCAACTATGTATTAGCGAATGTATCATTAGCGATATAGTGTGTTCCAGGCTTCTATGCACAAAACCATAGGGTTCTCAGATTCAATTCAGTCCTATTGATGTATATCTCAGGTTATAGTAGTCCTCGAATACAAGTCATGGTCGGTGTTTTCTAGGTAATTTTTACCGCTGCGCACCATTCTTAGCGGCTTTGGAAGCAAATCTCACTCGTGCTGATTTTCATCACAGTCGCTATTCGTTATGAAACGGTAAAAATTGCCGATGAAACATGCACAGACCAATTGTTTTATTTTTTATTTTTTTTATTTAATTGTCTTATTTTACGAGGCGGCATTCAGCTATAAGCTGCTCTACCATGCAACCTCGGAGACAGCACAAAATATCCATGGATGAAGTAGGATTCGAACCCACACAGGGCAGCGCGAATGGTTTGGCTTGCCATCACCTGTACCACTAGGCTACCACCGCTCCTGGTGGTTTATGACTATTTAGTGGTATTAATATTAAACATAATAGGAAGTTAGCGATTTCATTGAACGTACGACGTAACGCAACGTAGAACGTGAAAACTTCCCTGTAACTAATGAATTGCACATAACACACTCGCCAATTTTCACGTTGAAAGCTACGTTACGTCGCACGTACGTGTGCACGCAAACTCCACAATATAATAGAGAGTTTGCGATTTCATCGAACGTGCGACGTAACGCAACGTAGAACGTGAAAACTCCCCTGTAACTAATGAATTGCAGATAACACACTCGCCAATTTTCACGTTGAAAGTTTACGTTACGTCGTACGTACGTGGGCACGCAAACTTCCCAATATATGAATATCACGCAGAATCGAATTAATTCCAGCTTCGTAGGTATTTGCTAAATGATGGGAATTTACGTGATGGGATTTATCTGGGGTTTTATAATATAAATTTAATTGAAGACATTACATCACCATGTTTCGCCGAGGGAATTTTAGGCAAAACACCAGTTGTCTTGTCTGACTGTCAGTCCACTTGGCTGACTCAATTTTCTGAATATATTTTTTCATTTTGCTGTTACAGTATTTTCCGTGCGGTGCACCGATTCGTAGGCATTAGGGGTGTTTTAAGAGAAAGTTCGAGAAATCCACTAGAGCTGCGACTTATTTTATTCGGCTTTTAGCGCACTTTCCCAAAAAATGGGAAAAAAGCGCTTTTAGATTCACTTTGTCCGTCCGTCCGTCCGTCCGTACCCGGGATAACTCCTCAGGGAAGAAAGATATCGATGTGGTGTAAACGCTGATCAATAATACATACAGAGGGGTGCATAGAAAACGGCCACCGCTGTAGCATCGTTATTCCTCATCCGATCTTGAAAATTCGAAGACCAGTTTGAATGGTTTTATGTCTTCTATGATTCAACAGTAGAAAATATTTTTTTTGTAATGATGCTTCTGAGCACTGATAGTCAACTTTTGTTTTTCAAATGGCAACAATATTTTTTTAATTTCTTTTTTGATTCCTTATGTTTATTTGAATATAATGATGCATCAATATCACACATTTTATTATTAGACACGAAAAAAAAAATGAAACTGCGAAATTTTTACACATCACAGTAGCATCACAACACCCACGATATGCACGCGATCTGGTAGGCTGGGTGCAAAATGATGTTCAAAAGCACATAGTAGGTCAGGCGTTTGATTTTTCAAAATGTAAATGTCAAAATGTTTTCAAAATCCAAAAGAAGCTGTCCGTCTCTAATACGTCTTTATTCTCTATTTTCAGCTTATTACTTTACACATTTTTAAGTAGGTATTGTGACCTGTCAGGACAAAAACGTCTTATTGATTTTTCCTTCCCACAATACACACTTGAAAATATATAAAATAGTAAGCTAAAAATAGAAAATAAACAAGTCTTAGAGGTAAACAGCTTCTTTCGGATTTTGAAAACATTTTGACATTTACATTTTGAAAAATCAAACGCCTGACCTACTATGTGCTTTTAAACATCATTTTGTACCCAGCCTACCAGATCGCGTGCATATCGTGGGTGTTGTGATGGTACTGTGATGTGTAAAAATTTCGCAGTTTCAATTTTTTTTCTTCGTGTCTAATAATAAAATGTGTGATATTGATGCATTACTATATTCAGATAAGTATAAGGAACCAAAAAAGAAATTAAAAAGATATTGTTGTCATTTGAAAAACAAAAGTTGACTATCAGTGCTCAGAAGCATCATTACAAAAAAAATACTTTTTACTATCGAATCATAGAAGACATAAAACCATTCAAACTGGTTTTTGAATTCTCGAGATCGGATGAGGAATAACGATGCTACAGCGGTGGCCGTTTTTTATGCACCCCTCTGTATATCCAGGATGTCAAGTTGACTTTCGGTAATTGATGCCCCGCCGCCATCTTGTATTCTCACTATTGAACATGTTTCTAAGTGATAGAACTAGGAGAATTATGCCCCAACGAAGAGAGATAACGATGTGGTGCAAACGCCAATCGAATGCGTACGTGACCACCATATAAAGTTGATCAATATTTTTTGTCACTTGGCCGCCATCTTTGATCCGCCATTTTGAATTTCTCTGAAAGTGGTCTGATTTGAGTGAAATTTGCAGGCGATGTGAACTTTTATCAGGATATATCCAATTTTTGACAATTGATGCCCCGCCGCCATCTTGTATTCTCACTATTGAACATGTTTTGAAGTGATAGAACTAGGAGAATTATGCCTCAACGAAAAGAGATATCGATGTGGTGCGAATGCCAATCAAATGCGTACGTGTTCATCATATAAATTTAACCAATGATTTTTGTCACTTGGCCGCCATCTTTGGTCCGCCATCTTTGGTTCGCCATTTTGAATTTCTCTGAAAGTGGTCCGATTTGCGTGAAATTCACAGGTGATGTGAACTTCATCAAAATACGTCCGATTTTGGACAAATGATGCTCTGTCGCCATCTTGGCCGCCATATTGAAATTTCTTACCATTTAACGATTTTCATGGAGCTTGGGACTTACCTCTGTTTCGTATGATCATTCTTATTCTTCAGCCAAATTCCAACATTCTGCCCCCATCTTGGCCGCCATATTGAAATCTCTTATTAGTGGAACGATTTTCATGAAACTTGGAACTTATCCTTGTCTATAGAACGATCATTTTGATTTTTAAGCCAAATTTCATGATTCTGACGCTATTTTGGCCGCTATATTGAAATTTCTGCCCAAATAACGGTAGAACCCTAATTAACATCTTGCGTTCACTTACCCTTCAAAAAGGAAGTGCGCTACTGAGCCTTATGCCCATGAGGCATATTCGCTTGTTGTTTGTTATTATTGCAAAGAATTCTTACTTTGATCAATGTTTCTGATGAACTGGAATTTTCCAATAAATAGTACCTCGAATAGTACTCATCTAGGCAAATTTAATAATAAAGCTAGGTCCGCACGAACGATATATCGCTTCTTTTGACATAACGACAATTATAACAATTGCATTTCACCGGTATATCACCGAATTTCTGCGAATATGGCGCCCGTACGGACCGAGCTTAACAGCTCAAATCACACTTAATTCATTTTTACATTGTTTTCTAACTCAAAAAAAGGCGTTGAAATATATTTTTTTAAAGTTATTTTGTTTCAATTGAGTTTTAATTTTATCTACGAAAAGGCGCATCTATAGGGTGGCAAATACGTTAGATACGCTGCTGTTTTTGTGGGCACAAGAAAGTTATCTATGGTGTTTTATACCCATTTTCAAAAATTTCTGAACAGACCAACTCCCCAATTTTTACTCTTATCGAATTCTTCGAAAAATCAGCGGGAAATGTCACTGTGAAAGAGTGACAGGAAATTTTGACCAAATGATTTTGATTTTCGATAGCTCATTTTGAAGCCTTTGGAAAACTCTATTTAAAACGTGTGAAGGTTATGACATATCTGTCATCTGCCAAAAGCTTTAAGCTGTCAGAGTCAAAACTTTGACGTTCAATAACTCGGGGGGCGGCGGAGGCGGTCCGCCCCGGGCCTCTGGGTCTCAATCATCTGATGGGGCCCCCAATTCCTCTTGTTTGTGGAAAATACTGCAAAAAATTGGGATAAAATCCAAAAATTTCAATTTTTTCCTTCGATGATCTTTTTTTTTTTCGCATATTACTTTGGTGAGAAACATTATTTTCCTATTTTTTCTATTTTAAAGTTACCTTGGCAGGCCCCATGACAACAGGTTTGAGGGCCTACACACAGGCAATAGAGGTGTGTCTGTATCACGGAGTCTCTGCGGATTATTTTCACTTTAGGCTTTAGGGGCCCCGGATATCACAGTGCCAGGGGCCTCAAGCCTTTTGAAATTTTGTGTTTTATTATTCCTTTTCAAAAGACGGGAAAGACAAAACAACAAAATTATCTTGTCTGCGCGCTGCAGGTAGTAGAAATTCATATTATTCCTAATTTTGTATATACGACTAGATTGTAGATTGTAGATTAGAGGTGGTCGTTTGGTCTCGGAAGATCCTTTCTGCGACTTCCTATATACGACTAGGTTTTAGCATTGAGTCAACAGTCCAAATCCAATTCAACATCCAAAGCTGGAACAGAAAACTTCTTGTAGGTACTGGTGGTCAGTGGCATAGCCAAGGGGAGCGAAAGTGGGCGAATGAGACCACCTCCCTACCTCCCAAGCGCCCATGGCACTTCATTCCACACTAAACCGATACAGAAAAAAATTCTGGCGAAAATTTTCAAGAAGCGCAAATATCTTCTGAGAAGAAGTTTGATTATCAAGTAATTTTGGTGAAAACGTCGAAAATCGAAATCGCAAAACGTACGAAATATACCGATTATCATCAGCATCATTATTATTATCATGCCTAAAAAATTTCGCATGCGGCGCTACCTTTCCCTGACTTGCACCCTCACCGTTGCCTTTGCCCTCTACGCCCTCAAATTCTGACTACGCTACTGTGTGTTTTATAGTCAAGTTAACAACACATTTTTTGTTTATTAGGCTTTTGCTCAATTACGGCGGGGCAGGGCGGGCCAAAAAGTCTGCCGACCCCCCTTTATATTCTCAACTTTCACTCCTTAGGGGCCCCATCTCACAATTCCGCCCCGGGCCCCCAATTCCCTTAGTCCGCCACTGCTGAATAGATTTCATTCAGTCAGTTATTGCTCATAGGTATGTACTTCCAAACCAATAAATTTTGTTATCAAGTATAATACAGGTTTCCTAAATTGAGCGTATCTTTCTGGCCCGTGACGTCACGTTCGATTGCGCAGTAAATCGTCGCAGTCCTAGTGTGCCAACATTGCCCCGATGCCATAAGCCTAACGTGTGTTTTGATGGTGTTATTATTGGTATCTATACAGTTTTCACAAGTAGTTATGGAAAATAAATGTTGTGGGCCACTATGCAAGTCCACAAGTTATACAGCGAATGTGTCCCTAAGCACGGATCCATAAAATATGACGTGACACTCGAAGATATACAAAAAGAACCACAAGCCCCTCAGCGTTATAATAGTAGGGAGCTTCCTGCTTAGTTCATCAAGTATCAATAATTCAAGGGTACACTTGGCCACATTTTTGCATCAAACACTTCAAATTTATAGTGATGGTCATAATACACCATAAAAAATATTAAAAGTGGGACATGGGACACGCATTTACTTGGGCCGCTATTCTTGAATCGTGTGAGAAAAGTCCCTGGGAGTAAAATACATTACGCAGTACACTGATGTAGCAAATGTTGCCTAAAATCGTGGTTTTGAGGCAACTTTCGCTACACAAGTGTAGTACGAATTATATAAAACTTCCAGGGACTTTTCTTACACGATTCAAGAATAGCGGCCCTGTGCTTTCTGCGCACGTCCATATATCGTTGATATATCCATTACAAAAATAGTTGTATACGCGCATCAAATGCCTCTCTGGCAAATTCTTCTCTGCGGAATATTCATTTGCAATATTCATTGAGAAGTTCGTTATATTTTTTAGCGACTTTCCCAGCATGGTTGGCTTAAAAATTCAAAAAATAAAACGCACTTTTAACACGGCGGAACAATGTAAATACGGTATGTTCATTAAAAACTTCAATAAAGGGAGGCTGTGACGCAGGCCATTCGATCCGAAAACGGCCAGGTTGTCATCGGTCCACGGCCTCCCATTATTGAATTTTTTAATGAACATACTGTACAAATGGCGCGATCACTCATGGCACACTGGGCGCAGAACGGGCCAAAAACAGCTGCGTGGAATCGCGGATTCTCCATCTCTCTTTTGAGGAAACCTGTATTGGAACAAACAGTGTAGTTATGTACAAAAATAATATTGCATTATCAAAGGCAATGGGGTCTTATACGAATTTTTTTATTCCTTCAAACTTAAGTACAATGTGAGATTACCACATCAGACATAGCAACATAGTATCTCAGAATCAACTACTTTCCTTGAAAAAAAAGTTGGAAATCGAGGCGCGAAGCAGAGCGGTTTGATTTCAACGTCTAGTGACGTAACTAGACGTTGCGTGTTGCTATGGCAACGATGCTGTCGTTGCTGCTGATACGTTGCTTTCATGTCGACCTTTTCCATGCTTTGTTTTCATTTGCGCTAACGCTGCGCGCGATTTCACTTGATTTAAACCGATAGACAGGAAGAAGCGATACTTCAATTACTTTTTTCTCGGCCGATTTTTTTTTATTTGTGTTTTAGCTGCACAGTTGCTAATTTTATCTATTTATTAAAGGGTCCATACCAACAATAGATATTTATTGTATTAGGAGTATAATGCTGGCCTTACATTGAGCATCAAATGCTGCAGCTTTCTTTGCAGCAGAATTTTGCCCATCCAATCAGAATTCTGCTGCAAAGAAAGCTGCAGCATTTGATGCTCAATGTAAGGCCACCATTAGTGACACTTTATGTGACGGAGTATGGATGTTTAAGCGCCGAGCGCAGCAAGGCGAATTAAATCCATACGAGTCACATAAAGCCACTTATACTCCGAATGCAATACAATGTTTTATTTTTAAACAATCATTTTGTACACGGAATATTAAAAAAAAAGAAAATTGGAAAAAGACTAATTTGCCTGGCGTCGATCACGATGGTTTCCATAGGCGACAACCACGCTGCAATCAACCCACTTTTACGCCGGCGGAGGTATAAGTACTTTTACGCCGCTCAATGCTGGTGTCATAGATATGCCCCTTGTACCTTGTCAGCACAGTCACAAAAGTGCCATGTTATATGACGTTTGAAAATAAAATCGTATTTTGTGATTCTTGTATACTAGTCCGGACGTTAAGGTCAAAATTCAGGGGACACCCTTCACTTTTATAACAAGCAATGCCACTTGGCACACCTGTTGCCGAGACCATGTTTGATCAATTAAGATCAGGAGCCAGAGTCGTACATGATGCAGGCGCCGTATACAGGGTGTCGTATAGAAAAAAGTCAAAAATTCGTATATCATCAACTGAACCAGATGGATTCACGTGAGTAGGCACATATATTCGCAATATATTACTTATCAAGGAAGAGTCAACAGTTTTGGAAAATCTTGAGCGGTTCTTGAAATAATCCGGAAAACTGAATTTTCTTCTGAATATTTCATTTCTCGGTAAATCAGTGAACTTACAAGATATCGAAGTGCAACTTGGTAAGTTCACGGCGAGTATTGTCATGGATGAAAAACGATCAGGAGCCAGATGCAGGGCCTGCTATTTGCAGAAGTAAGACAGTCAACTTTTTTATTCTTCGCGACCGCCATCTTGAATCTCCGTTTTACTCAACAGTTGAAAAAGTGACAGTCGAATGTGAGAATGTTGGCATCCAGTCACCCTATCATGAAAAAGATGGCCTTGAAGCAAAGTGAGGGGTCTTCATCGAGAAAACATTGTCAACCAAGATTTTTATGGTAATACGCATTTGCAGCGCCTGTGATGGCAAATGAGAGATTTGAAAGAGCAGAGTAAGTTCTTTGTCACAATCCTACATTCATTTTGAGCTGAATTACTAAAATTTATAATGATCGGTCCAAAGGTAAACTCTTGATGGCTTGCTGAACAAAATAGGTGACGCTTTTGGGTAAGAAATGCAGAAAAAATCGGGCTATCATTATCATGTTATCCCTCACGAAGAGAAGGCTGTTGCAAAAACTGTAACAAATCAACGCTGGAATGTTTTGTGAGATTAAAGCCTATATTTTTGAGGCAATAAATGTTGTACACATGCGTCCGGTTACCAGAGAGAAGACATGGAAGGCGTGCATGCAGAAAAAAAAATCAAAATCCTTATTCACATATTTCATTCAGAAACCCACCAAAAGTTGATGACTCACAATATTACATCTATTTTGAGATTTAGTACCAAAATTCATCATCATCGATCCAGAGACAAAATTTTGGTAGCTTTCTGAAAATATAACGTGGCTCAGAACTTGAAAAAAAAAATTTTGCATGCAAGTCTCTCATGTCTTCTCTCTAACAAAGGGATGCATGTGTCCAACATTTTATGGCTCAAGATTATAGGGTTGACTCTCCCAAAACATTCTAGCGTTGATTAGTTCCAGTTTTTGCAATAGCCTTCTCTTAGTGAGGGATGACATGATGATGACTGCTCGATTTTTTTTGCATTTTTCACCAAAAAGCGTCACATATTTGGTTCAGCAAGCCACCAAAAATTTACCTTTGAACCGATCATCATGAATTTTGGTAATTCAGCTCATAATGAATGTAGGATTGTGACAAAGAACTCACTCTGCTCTTCCAAACCTCTGATTAGCCATTACAGGCGCTGCAAATGCGTATTACCATGAAAACCTTGGGTAACACTGTTTTCTCGATGAAGAGACCCTTACCTTGCTTCAAGGCTATCTTTCTCATAATGATGTTAATAAATGTCAACTGTCTCACATACCGCTGTCACTTTTTCAACTGTTGAGTGAAATGGAAATTCAAGATGGCGGTCGCGAAGAAAAAAAAGTTCACTGTCTTAATTCTGGAAATAGCAGGCCTTGCATTTGAATCTTGATCGTTTTTGATTCACGACCATACTGGCCAGAGAACTACCAAGTTGCACTCCGATATCTTGGAAATTCACTGATTTACCGAGAAATTAAAAATTCAGAAGAAAATCCAGTTTTTTCTCAATATTTCAAGAACCGCTCAAGATTTTCCAAAACCGTTGACTCTTCCTTGATGAGTGATATATTGTGAATATATGTGCTTATTCACGTGAATCCATCTGGTTTGGTTATTGATATACGAATTTTTCACTTTTTTTCTATACGACACCCTGTATACGACGCCTGCATCACCTACGACTTTGGCTCCTGATCTTAATCGGTTAAACATGGTCTCGGCAACAGGTATGCCAAGTGGCATTGCTTGTTATAAAAGTGAAGGGTATTATACCTTAACATCCGGACTATACGGCCCCATTGTACAGATAATTTAAATTATCCAAAGACGTTGCAGAAAGGATGGCTACGATGAGAGGTCCCGCGGCAGACATGACGACGGTTTTTTGTATGGCAGTCGGCATTTCTTGATATTCTGCGTCGGCTTCAGTCCGGGCCTGTGTTTGAGTACAAAATGTATGCAAAGAGTAAAAAAGAACGATTTTTCAAGACAAATTTCATGTTCTTTATTTTGAGTTAGTTTACTTAGATACTGTCGAAAATATTTACGTACGGCTGGAATAGGTCTTTCCAATCTCTCCATGATGCTTGATGTGCAAGCCCGAGCAGGAAATAGGAGTCGTCAAACAAACGTCTCCCATAAGAAATGAGAGCAGTCAAACAAAAATTCGATGACCTTCAAAAGTCCGTGAAAAGCCCTATTATTTTCATAGTCACACTTATAATAGCAGTACTTAGTATAAAAAAAATAGTAGTAGTTGCACTCGTATATGTACAGGGTGCTTCCAAAATGGTGATACAAACTTCTAGGGGAGATTCTCCATCAAAAATGGACCAGGAAAAAATATAACTTCGATGTCCCAAAATGCTCCGTTAAAAAGATACAGGGTGTTCAAGTTGACTCTTCAAAATCGATTTTTTGACATAACTTTTGAACTGTTTAACTGATTTTGTTCAAATTTGGAAAAAAAGTGAACCAGAATAGGTCTCTATCGAATAATAGCAACGTGTTTGGGAAAAAAATTCAGGGGCGTAGATAATGGGGGGTGTCTTTATATTCCCCCCCCCCCCTATTTTTTACCCCCCTAGCTATTTTCCCAAAGTGTTCTAATTTTTGGATTCTACGTCCAATTTGGAGAAAAAGTTACTCTTGCGAAATTTTGATTAAATATTTTAATTACCATTTTCGAAATATTTGGGTTTGAAACTTTGGAAAACATCTCGAAATCGCCACTTTCAATGAGCCCAATTTTTTTTTTGAAAACCTCGTTTCTCAGAAAAGAAGCAGTGGTTCATCAACTTAGAAATTCCAGAGAACCTATTTCTGCTGAGAAATCCTGAGGTTTTTTTTTATTCCAACTTTTAGGCCTTCGAAAGTGGCAATTTCGAGTTGTTTTCCAAAGTTTCAAACCCAGAAATCTCAAAAACGAAGCCTCTAATCAAAATTTTGCTAGAGTAACTTTTTTCTCTAAATTGAACGTAGAATCCAAAAATAAGAACAATTTGGAATAATAGCTAGGGGTGTGAAAAATACGTGACCGGACAATTCGTCCCGCGGACAATTCGTAGCGGACAATTCGTCGCGGACAATTCGTCCCGCGGACAATTCGTCCCGCGGACAATTCGTCTCACGGACAATTCGTCGCAAAATAATGTTTTGCCCTTTGTCTTAACTTTAACAAGTCCCTTTGTCTTTCCTTGTTGCTTTTCGAACTTTAGTAAGCCCCCTTATTCCTTTTTGTAGTATTTGGAGCCCTACTGCGCAATCTGGTTTCTTCATGTCTTTGGAGCTCTGCTTAGTCCCCTTGCATCATTCCGAGAATTTTTGCTAGTACACCAAGCTTTGGGAGCATCAGTAAGCCCCCTTATACTTTCATGAGATATTTGGCCCCTATCGAGCCCCTCATCTTCTCTAGTGTAATTTTTGAGCTCTAATGAGTCCTCTTATGTTTTTCATTGCTTTCAGATTTCCATAAGGCACTTTTTTGCAGTCTTGTGTTATCAAGAACTTCACTGGGCCCCCTTATTCTATATTCAACGTAACTTGAAGCCCTGCTGAGCCCCCTTGAATTTTCCATGAATTCCGGAGCAGCAAGCAGCGTTATGCCGTCATGGCATGTTGAAGCCCTATCGGGCCCCTTCAGGTGTAGTTGGAGGCCCGTTGAGCCTCCTTATGTTTTTTCATGACTTTCGGAGTAGGTACCAGTAAGCCCCATTTCGCGTTATTTTGTTATACAGAGCTCTATGGGGCCCCCTTGTCTCTTCAATACCGTTTGAAGTTCTGTTGGGCCCCCTTGCATTTTTCCTATAGGCTTTTGGAGCAGTAGTAAGTCCCTTGTGCCTTTATGTTATATTCGACCCCTAATCCCTTGTTTCTTCAAATATAATTTGGAGCCCTAATGAACCCCCTTAGAGCCCCTTAAGCCCCCTTGTGTCACCAATATCATTTGAAGCCCTACTAAGCCCCCTTGCATTTTTCCGTGACTTTCTGATTTTTATTGAGCCCTGCGTCATTTGGAGCCCTAAAGAGCTCCCTTGTGTGTTTTCGTGGCTTGTGCGTTCTTGCATTGCTGGAAGCCCTAGTGTAAGTCCCTTGTGCCGTATGTGATATACGGAGCCCTATCGGACCCCCTTGTGTCCGCAAGTGTATAGTTTGGCGCCTAGTGAGCCCTTTTGTTTTTTGTCTGGCTATCAGAATTCCAGTAAGCCCCTTGTTGCCTTCTTGTGTTATTCGAAGCCCCATTGGGCCCCCTTGTTTTCTCAACGTCTTTTGAAGCCCTGCTGAGCCTCCTTACATCTTTCCGCGACTTTCGGAGCAGTAGCAAGCACCTTCTGCCTTCAGGAAATATTCGGAGCCCTATCGGGCCCCATTGTGCAAGCAGGTAAGCTTGATTATAAAGAGCTTCATTGGATCCCCTTGTCGTATTTTCGTGGCTTTCGGAGCTCTATCGGGTCCCCTTGTGTAGTTTGTGTAGTTTGGAGCCCTAATCAGTCCATTTTTGTTTTTATTGGATTTCAGTACTATCGAGAGTACTATGCAGTGAGTCGATCCCCTTTTGCCTTTTCTCGTTATAAAGAGCCCCTTGTGTCACCAATATCAGATGAAGTTCTACGGAGCTTCCTTGCACTTTCCCGTGATTTCTGGATTTTTCATAGGCCCCTTCTGCCCTATGTGTCCACTGGAGCCCTAACGAGCCCCCTCATGTGTTTTCGTGGCTTTCAGAATTCCAGTAAGCCATCTTGTGCGCTTTTGCATTTCTGGAAGCCCTAGTGTAAGTCCCTTGTGCCTCCATGTAATATAGGGAGCCCTATCGGACCCTCTTGTGTCCGCAAGTGTAGTTTGGAGCCCTAGTGAGCCCCCTTGGGTCCATAAGTATAGCTTGGAGGCCTAGTGAGCCCCCTTGTGTCCATAAGTATAGCTTGGAGCCCTAGTGAGCCCCCTTGTGTTTTTCCATGACTATCAGAAGTCCAGTGAGCCCCTTGTTGCCGTCTTATGTCATCCAGAGCGTCAGTGGGCCCCCTTGTTTCTTCAATACGTCTTTTGAAGCCATGCTGAGCCCCCTTACATCTTTCCGTGGCTTCCGGAGCAGCAGTAAGCACCTTGTGTCTTCATGTGATATTCAGAGCCCTATCGAGCCCCCTTGTGTCTTCAAGTGTAGTATGGAGCCCTGATGAGCCGCATTATTGTGTTTTTTCGTAGCTTCCGGAATTCCAGTGAGTCCCTTTTGCCTTCTGTTGTTATATAAAGCTCCTTGGGCTTCCTTGTGCTTTTCTGTGATATGCGGAGCCCTATCGGACCCCCTTGTGCCGGTTAGTGTAGTTTAGAGTCCTAGTGTGCCTCTTTCGCTTTTTATGGCTTCCAGAAACCCAGTCACCCCCCTTTTGCCTTTTTTGATTATACAGAGCTCCATTGGGCCCCCTTGTTGTATTTTCATGGCTTTTGGAGCTCTATCGGGTCCCCTTATGTATAGTTTGGAGCCCCAACCAGTCCACTTGTGTTGGCTTTTAGAGTATCATACAGTAAGCCCCCTTTTGCCTTTTCTTGTTGTGAAGAGCCCCCTGGGCCCCCTTGTGTAACCAATATTATATGAATATCTACGGAGCCTTCTTGCATTTTCCCGTGATTTCCGGATTTTTGTTAGGCCCCTTGTGCCCTATGTGTCGTTAAGAGCCCTAATGAGCCCCATTATGTGTTTTCGTGGCTTTCAGATTTCCAGTAAGCCATCTTGTGCGCTTTTACATTGCTGGAAGCCCTAGTGTAAGTCCCTTGTGCCTTCATGTGATATACGGAGCGCTATCGGGCCCCCTTGTGCCCGCAAGAGTAGTTTGGAGCCCTAGAGAGCCCCCTTGTGTCCATACGTGTAGCTTGGAACCCTAGTGAGCCCCCTCGTTTCCATGAGTGTAGCTTGGAGCCCCAGTGAGCCCCCTCATGTTCTTCAATGCGACTATCAGAATTCCAGTGAGCCTCCTGTTGCCTTCTTGTGTCATCTGTAGCTGCCGTGAGCCCCCTTGTTTCTTCAACGTCTTTTGAAGCCCTGCATGTTTAGCCCCCTTACATCTTTCCGTGGCTTTCGAAGCAGTAGTAAGCACCTTATGCCTCTATGTGATATTCGGAGTCCTCTCGAAGCTCCATAAGGCCCCCTTGTGTTTTCAGTATCGTTTGAAGCCTTGCTGAGCCCCGTTGCATTTTTTCGTGGCGTTCGGATCTCTGTCGGAACCCCTTGCATTTGCTTATGATTTTCAGATCCTTTTATTGAGCCCCCTTGTGTCTTCATGTGTAATATAACCCCCTTACCTTCCGAAGCCATCACTTGCGACGAATTGTCCGCGGGACGAATTATTGTCCGTGAGACGAATTGTCCGCGGGACGAATTGTCCGCGGGACGAATTGTCCGCGGGACGAATTGTCCGCTACGAATTGTCCGCGGGACGAATTGTCCTAGGGGGGATGGAAATGAGAACACCCCCCATATCTACACCCCTGAACTTTTTTCCTCAATACGTTGCTATTATTCGATAGAGACTCAATTCAGCTAACTTTGTTGAAAATTTGAGCAAAATCGGTTGAACGGTTCAAAACCTATGTCAAAAAATCGATTTTGAAGATTCAACTTGAACACCCTGTAACTTTTTAACGGAGCATTTTAGGACATCAAAGGTATATTTATTTCTTGGTCCATTTTTGATCGGGAATCTCCCCTACAAGTTTGTATCACCATTTTGGAAACACCCTGTAGAGATCACGTACCGGAACCCCGAAACACCAGAACCAGTGAAAAAGTCATAAGCGACAATTTTGGAAATGATGACCTCTCCAGCCTTTGGCCTCACCACAGCAAAAAACATAGCGGAGATTTTAGATAATAATGTTGTGGAATATTATGACGGGTTTATGCACTAAGATAAGGCGTAAGGAGTAACGCTTGAAAGTGCTTGAGTGGTAACATTGCTCGTAGGAATTAGCCTGGTTCCAGGTGTTACTCCCTCATCCCCTTTTTCTCTCAGCGTTTTTGGTGTATGTACCCGGCAATAACTTCTGGCTCATAGGCATTAAAAATTGCTTATCCGAATTTGATTTAGATTTGCCCTGATTTGCTATTTAAATGCAGGGATGGACTTGCTTCAAAATAAACAATTTGTCTCGCAATTTGTAGTATAATACCTAGGTACTCACTAGGCAAGAACTAATTGTATTTTCATACTTTGACGTAGAGGTAGACAGGTAACTTAATTCAACTTGCTTAGGTAGATGTTCTTGTGTGTCCTTCTAAACTCGCTTACAAACTTGGTTTAATCATTCCAGTTTTGAGGACGAGTCATGACTCTGCGATTAGTTGAAAAAAGGACAGGAACAAAGTCGAAGATTTCTCATCCTTTGTCTATGAGCTACAAGAAAACTTCGGAAAGAATCCAAATATGGGCGCAAGAAATTACTAGACCATGGACTTTGATCCGATTGGCCGCCATTTTGTTCAGAACACTTCAAACTACGAATCGTCAATTTCCTATGCTAGAAATAATTACACGCCAAAATGTTTTCTAAACACAAATATTTTTTGTTAATACCAAATGCAAAACGATATCTACGGGTTGTTTGTCTTGTGGAAGTGATAAAATGGAAGTTTATCTATTAAAAACCTCAAAATTCTGGATGATGAAATCCTAATTTCAATTTCATAAGAAGTGAGTTTTTTGCTGTCATGTTCCTGGTAAAATTCATGAAAAATGTGTTTTATATCGGTGCTCAATGATAGTTAGATCTAAAAATACTTTTCAAATTTGATACCAAAGAGTAATTGATTTGTGGAGATGTCTTTCAATTTTGTTTATTCTTTTTCTTATTGTTGTTGGTGCAAAAAACGCCTTCAGCATCCTTGCCAGTTGAGTCCTGCCTCCTGAGAAAGCGCTCAAGGTAATTTCTTCTAAAAATCATCCCAAGATGACTTTTAGGCAAAACGAATAGCGACGGCAGATTCGGCAGACTCAAAATTACTGAGTTCTGATTAGAAGAAAAAAGACCGGTTTACTGAAAATTCCAAATCGTCAATGATATCAATTAACCATTGCATCGCCGAAGAAAAAAATTTAATTTGTGTGTGTGTGGTTAGTGACGCGCCTACCTACATGGCTTTGTTCATTTCTAACTATGTAAGTATTAGAATAGGTATAGTTTATTCTGAACTGCGTGATCTTGGAGATTTCACAATAAATAAATAGCAAACTTATAGGTATAGGTATGCACGAAATTGCATAGGTAGGTAGAAATATACATGTTTCAACTCCAGAAATGCATTTCACTTAATCGATTTTTGTATTGCGTTTGAGAAAATCAGCCAAAGTGGATTCAAGAGCTTGCCCATTTGATCTGAACGAGACTTGTATAATATTGGAAAATGGAAATTGCAGGCTGACCTTTATAAAAATGAGTTTCCGTGAGATTGGCTTCTTTCGTTTATCTGGCTGATGGTTATTCCAGTTTTCACAAAACAATTCACATGGAAAATTATTATTTCCTCCCCAATTCATTCAAGGAGGTATAACTGTGTCATCCTCAATGCCACTGGAATCTTCCATTTTTGTATTTTTTTTTCAATACATGTTACATATGGAATTTATACCTCCAGTTCAGTCGTTATTTAGCTAGGCCATTTTTAGTCATTGCAATCTGTCAGTAGATATAAACCAAATTTTCAATGTATGTAACTTACTCTCTACTGCAAAATATGAAGATATTTGGTAAATTCCACAATAAAACTTTCAAAATGGCATTCAATAGTACAGGTACAATAATAATTAGTTAACCCTGCAGTCTCGAGATTATCTCAATAAATTTCGACCAACAAATTCTGGGATTTCCGAGGGGATTTCCAATGCACCTACTGAATAATGAAACAAAATTATACAGAATTATGGAAGCAGGAATAAGGGAACCTAATTGAAATCAATAATAACTTTGTTAGCTGCAATTCTGATAGACAGAAAATATATACCCAATGACAAACTAAGTCAACAAACCAAGTTACTCTAATCAATCTAGCGTGCAGGAACAGTACCTATATCTACCTCAGTTTAATCCCAATCAGGGCCAATTCTGTATCAAACCCGTTTAAATTTAAAGGCCGTTAAAATAAAATCAGCCAATCGTGAAGCCCATTTCTTATCGTTCCTAGGTGACCGACGCCTTTAAAAATTTTAAGGGGCCTTTAAATTTTACAGAATTGCCACTATCAAAGGGAATAATCAAAGTCGAAAAATAAAAACAAAATTGAATTAAGATGTAAATCGAGATGTAAATTCGCCCAGCTCTTGAATCAGAATGAGAATATTTTGGAGGCAGAAAGCACACCTTCTTCATTCAGTTTTGTCTTTCCGCTATGTCGAGTTGATCACCTCATCTGATCTCTCCTTTCGTGTTTGCTCAACAAAGACCAATAAAAATCTTTGAGGTTTTATTGGGATGATGGGATGATGCGAAGGAAGGGCCGCATCCCAAACCTCTCGTTCGCACAATAATCTCAACAAGCTCGCCCGTCCTATCTCCGGCAAATCCAGGACCTATTGTTCGGGGCTGTAGCGTATATGGTGTATGCATCAAGATTGCAAACTTCAAGGACGCAACGGAGTTTAGGAACATTACTGGGATCTTCTGCAGCTTATTAAGGTTATTAGGCTTAGTTATCGATTAGTTTTAATAACCTTGCGTCTTCGCCATCAAAATTCAAACGAGCGTATACCTATAACTTTAACGCTATATAACTTACAAATTAGTTAACCATCATCTCCTCCGCACTGGAGGAAGTTGAAACTTCGCTTATAAGATCACACAGTTTCCAGAATTGTCACCGTGCAGTACCGGCTTCAGAGAGGATAATTGGCTACGATGAGCTGGCGTGGAATCCAAGTGAGAAAGAGTAACCTGCAAAGAAAAGTTCGTTATAACCTTTTGTTCACGTTTACGAAACTTAAATCAGAATTTGAAGTACATATACCTACGAGTATACATACAGGGTGCTCACGCGAGACGGATACCCCCCTATGAAAAACTTCCCCTTCAAGATAATTCAAAAAAGAAGAAACTTTCCTGGAAAAATCTTTTCCGTAGTTTCTGAATATGTCAAGTATAATTTTCTATCTCGTGCCATGTACGGCATTTTTTTCGCATTTTTCCGAAACACTTTGTATTTCATCACCACAATCGATGCACATTGTTATTCTAATTACAAATATGCATTAAACTTCTTGATTTTTCTATTGAAATTTGAAAATTGATGATGTCATCTCCAAAAACATCTATTTTTGAGAATCATGGACTCATTTCAAAATTCAATTATGTCCAGGATATTTTGTTTCACTTTTAAATTACATGGAATGACATAAAATAACTGAAGAAATATTCAGGACATATTTGATTCTTGAAATGAATCGATCATTCCAAAAAAAAAAAAGCTTTTTGAGATGCCACCGCAAATTTTTCAATTTTTTTTTGGAAAAAATTTGGAAGTGTCATGCATCTCTGTAATCAGGATAACCATGTGGATCGATTGTGCTGATGAAATACAGGGTGTTTCAAAAAAGTGCAAGAAAAATGCGACACCCTGTATATGGCACGAAATGGAAAATCATACATGACATAGGTATTCCGAAACTACGGAAAGATTTGTTCCAGGAAAGTTTTTTTCTTTTTTGAATTATCGTGAAGGGAAAGTTATTTATGGGGGGGTATCCGTCTCGCGTGAGCACCCTGTACATCAAGGAGTAGATAATGCCTAAAAACTAGGCAAATTACCCTAGCAATCAGTTGCCACCCAGGCATTTATTAGGCGTCATTCCTTATAGTACAGGCCAGTAAGATATCTACCCGGAAATTTCAAATAACGAGCTGAAATTTGGAGGGTATCTTCATAGACTCACTAGAAACAAACCCTCAAAAGTCCCTAGAAATCCCATTTGGGCAAAGGCCGATATCTTGATTTTTCATACTACTTTCATTTTTTCTGTTTTTAGCCGCCTATTTATCAACAAAACATCACAGTGACCCGGTTTTTTTGATTTTCTACTTCTCCAGAGATTTTTTAGGGTGGATAACTCTAACTCAAAATCTATAAATCATTAATTCAACTCAAAATCACAAAGTCAACACACAAAAATTACCAAATATAAAAATTAGAGATCTTGTTGAAATAGTCCGGATGTTAGACGAATCTTCCAATTCAGAAGTGTAGCCATCGGCGAGTGACATGCAGCTCTGTATACAGGGTGAAAAAGAAAGAGGAAAAAAAATGTAACTCATAAACCGGAAGAGATAAAGTCGCGTAAACGGGTATACATAGCCTTCTGTTCATGCCCATGAATCGAAGCTTCATCAAACCATTCCAGATGTATTGAAGCGTTCCTGAAATATCCTGAAAAAACTGGTCTTCTCCATAAAAAAATAATTTTTAAGTAGGTAAATCAGTGAATCATCAAAGTATAGGAGTAAAACATCATAGTACTTCATTTAGTAATGTAACAAATTGAAAATGATCGGTAGCCAGTGCCTAGGCCTACTATCTCCAGAAAAAACACATTCACCTTTTTTCCTCATCCCGAGAACCATCCTGCGTTCACTATTCACAAAATAATTGAGGAAGTGACTGGTAATTATAAGGTTGGTGAGGTATAATCATTTTTCCACAAGAACAGTAATCTCAATACTGAGAACTGCTGCCTTGTGAACATTGTCATTCGAGTTATTCTTGGCTCTACAGACTTTCTTTGCTCATGATGGCTAAGGTGGTTTTCGAAAGAAAGAATTATTACGTTACGCATTTTTATGCCTCACATTTTTTTCAAGTCAGGTCACAAAAATTTATCATCATAAGTGAAGACCTTTGTCCATGCCAGTGTAAAAATTGCTAAAATATATAAGGTTTCGTCGTTATCGAATGCATTTTGAGAAAAATCTATTGCCACGGGAGGTGCGAATTGACATGGAAATGATTTGATGCAATTTGATGTCAACTGTGATGCTAAGAAAAATTGGTGAGATGTGTCCACCTGTGGCATCAAAGACGTTCTAGCGTGGAAAGATGGAATTGCAACTATATTTGGACCTCGATCAGGGCAGTAGGCCAGTAGGCGAAAGCACCCTACACTTTATGGTTAGAACATGGCACTTGGCACAGTGATTGTTTGGAATATACTCTTTCAATTCAGAAGTGTAGCCATCGGTGTCAACTCTACAGCCCCTGTATATAGGAAGAAGAAATAGAACAACCACGAAAAGTTTAACTTAGAATATTTCAAGTCTTCATCGTTCTTTCTGCGTCGATTGTATACATCTTACCAAATTTGCGCAGCATTGCAGTTAACATTGCCAACACCACATCTCCTCAAATTATTTCCAGGTGAAATCGCACATCTTGTGGTAATCGAGGTGGTAATATACTCTTTCCAAGCATTCGATGGCAGCAAACCCCATTCATTTTTGTAATTTTTGCACAGAAATGGTACAAATTTAGTTTGGCCAGCTGCAGCTGCCAGGAAGGAACCTCTTCATTAATGATGATAATTTTGGTGGACTGACTTGGCAAAATGTGGAGCACAAGAATGCTTGATGTAATTCATTCTTCCAAAAACCGTATTAGCTATCATGAGCAAAGAAAATCTCTGAAACCAATAAGAACTCGAATGGGAAATACAGGCCCAAAACATCGAATCAAGAACCGAGGCCATAAAAATTGCACCTAATGATTTCATGAAATTGCAAGACAGAATGCAAAACACTTCAGTGTAAGTGTCGCAGAAGCAGTTTGCGGTGTTCGATAATGAGTATGGTTTCTGCACTGAGAGTACACACGGAGGTAGATGAAGATGAAGAAATTCACCAATATGCTAAAGATGGATAGGAGTATCGCATCACTATGCGGATTGTCCCGTTGCGGGGCGCCGGCGCATCAACTAGAGGAAACTTTTCTGCCCTATTTACACTTGGTTGTAACGAAAAATAAAAAGAAGACTGTAGAAACTGATAAAAAGTTGAGGTCATGTTAAAAATCAAGATGGCGGCGTTTGCCCAGGTGGAATTTTTTGGGACTTTTCAGGGTTTGTTTCTAGTAGCTCCCTGAACATATCCCCAAAATTTCAGCTTGTTATTTGAAATTTCCAGGTTCAGCCAACTTTTGTTCTAACTGGCCTGTACTATTACGTCTTACGCCTTATTTTGGTCTATGAACCCAGCTCGTACATCTATCTATGGTGTGATCAAATGAATTCTTAATTTAGGCAGGCTGTGGCGGCCTGGTCAAACTCAGGGGTGCGAAGCTGCCTTTGGCTAGGGCACAGCCTGCCTAAATTAGGAATTCATTTGTTCACACGATATATAATAAACATTTTCGCAAAGAAACTGAAAATCACTTCCTTCAAATAGCTTCGAGTGTACCCGACTTCTCACATGCGAAGATGGTGCTAGAAATTCCGGAAATTTCATCAGGATAAAACAGAGGAGTCTTTAGCGTATAACTTCTAGGTGTAGATACTAGATACTCTTTATATTTCCACAAAACATGCAGAAGCGAGGATATCTCCTTAGAGAACAAACTATTCATGATATTGAAGCAGTAAAGCACTTGTTAAATTTTTAATTTTCCGAGAGAAATGAGAACCTGTTTCCTAGAATACTCCATAAATTTTGTTCCAGAGATAGTACCGAGAGTTCATAAATTAAATGGGTCAAGGGTGCCTGTGGATTCAAAAACGTCTGTCGAAACTAGCGTAATCTTTTTGTAATAAATTTGTCAAACTTTGACAAGTTACGTCCCATATCATTGATTTCTGATCTGCCATAAGTGCACGAGAATACTTCAAGTTCAAAAATACTCCTCGATCATGTAGGTTTTGTGCCCTGTCGTGAAAACCACATTTAAAATGTTCCGAAAACGAAAACTACGACTGGTTTGACAAATTACGATAACCAAAAAATTACAGACATCAAATGAACGATGCTAGTTCCGACAGATGTTTTCAAACTCATAGGCACCCTTGACCCATTTAATTTATGAACGCTCGGTATAATGAATAATACGTGCTTGAGGCGTGTTTATCCAAATTACACGTACCTACTCGCGGTTCACTTTAATTTTTCCCGCCACAAAATGGCTGCTTGCAATGTTTATATTCATGTAATCATCATCCATGCTATAATGAAAAGTGACAGCCAACAGCATGGCCAATTGCTTGACAACTGACAACGGACTTATTTTAAAGTTAACTCGCTCATAAAACTTTTGGTGGAATCCGCAGCTAGCAGTTTATTGTATGTACAAGGTGTTACGTATAAATTACACCCCAACCCCTGGAGACTTGTTGGACACCCTGTATTTCACTATAGGGACTGATTCAGCTTTTCATCCTGATTATAAATATGTTTCGCACTTATTAAGTTAGTTAACAAAACACATGTGGAAAAATTGATGAAGTTTTAAAAAATATCGAAAAATGCTCGTTTTTTCAAAAGTGACTCAGTGAATTTTTTACCATTTTGGGTGAATGGATTTGATTATAGTTTGAAACTTTTACCTTACTCAACTTCACTCTACAAACTCTAAAAAAAAAAATCGATATTTTTTCTTTCAACTTTTTTTTCAATCTTCAACAATTTTTTTCACGTGTTTTGTTAACTAGTCTATCAAGTGTTCTATATATAATCAGGATGAAAAGCTGAATCGATTCCTATATTAAAATACAGGTGTTCACTTTTAGAAAAAAAATTCGATGTCTCATCCTGTAAGAGGTACACTACAGACAATTTTAGTGGAAAGACTTGACAACTACATACGGAAAAAAATCATGTGAGAATCTTTTTTCTTTTCAAAATTATGTTAAAAAGAAAGTCTCCAGGGGGGGTATAATGTATACGTGAACGAACACTCTGTAACTACAGGGCACTCTAAGTTTCAGGTTTTTGTAGCAATGGAACCTTGCACTGCCACTTTCACACGCCGAGGGCGCCACAACCGTTGGGGGCAAATTCGTCAATTTTGACGGCGTTGACGCTTCAGCGACCGACACGCGACGTCCGTCATTTCATGTCTTGAAATGACATGTCATAAGAAAGTCATTACGATACGCGAATGATGGTGAGAAGCTCCATTTCGATACGCATTTGTTTACCCCCAAATGTTGGCAATATCAGCGGGCATGACATCGACATGACAGCATTCACTGACAGAAAAGACAGCTTAGGTGACATCACTTCGCAGAAGGGGTTTATTTCAGATAAATACGGCTCATTTCTGATGATAAACTGTGCTTTCACCATCAAGAGCTATTCCCAACAATTTTGTTAGCAGAGGCACATATTTTACATTTTTCTATCGAAAAAAAGCATGGAATAGTTGCAAAATAGGAAAAATTGTATATAACACACGTTTTATAAGACCTATTGTCACACTCGTCAATTGAATCACTCGTCGCTTCGCTCCTCGTGCTTCAAAATGACGCGTATGACAATTGACAATACGATGTCTTATAAAACTTGTATTATAATAAACTATTTCAATAAACTAATCACGATTATACAGCGTGTTCAACAATTATTGTCCTTGCCGCCTTTTCGAAATTTGGCCCGCATTAGACATGCGCCGCTTCAATGAAATCATTTTGGAAATACCGTAGTAACGAAATTGATAGAAGTCACGTCACACTGACTAATAAAAAATCTGAGGTTAACCAGTGACGGCATTGACGGCTGATCCATTCCCGTTCCGTCAGGGGTCCTATTTTCGGGAAACGTGTAAAACTCGGTCCGCACGGGCGGCAGATTCGCAGAAATTCGGCGATATACCGCTGAAATGCAATTGTTGTCATTGTTGTTATGTCAAAAACAGCGGCATATCGCCAAATTTCAGCGATATATCGCCCGTGCGGACTGAGCTTGATCCGTTCCTAAGCGAAGCTGCTAGGCAACCAGGGCTGTGATCATAGCCTTGACTGTCACCTAGGCAACATCACCTGATGACCTGTTCCCCGGTTCCGAAAATAGGGCCCCTGGGTGCTTGTTTACTATTTACCAGCAGTCAGAGCCGTCACTGTCAACCTCAAATTTAATATCAGTCAGTGTGACGCGACGTCTATCAATTTTGTACTACGGTATTGGCAAAATGATTTCTGTGAAGCGGCGCATGTCTAATGCGGGCCAAATTTCGAAAAGGCGGCAGGGACAATCATTGTTGAACACGCTGTACCTACAGGGCGTAGTAAAAATACTGTTACTAATTTCAAGGATAGATCACCAACGAAAAATGGATTCGAAAAATGCATGATGTTGATATTTTACAATGTTTAGTTTTAAAGTTACAGGGTGTTCAAGTTGAACTTTGAAAATTGATTTTTTTTTGGCATAACTTGAAAGCGCCAAATTTGATTACAAAACTAACACAACACTTTTGTGAAATTTAATGGCTCGATAATGCGCTCACTTCGATTTCCAAAAAATCCCGTCCTTTAGAGGGCACGTTCGACGGAATGGCTTTCACATACGCTCATACAGAAAAGGTGGTGCAGCGTGGAAATACCGAGCTTTGTTTACAGCCACTGCATCATGCACATCCAACCGCGGGTATCCCCACTTCATTCCGTTCAACGGACCTTCCGTCAGTGGGCTTTCTACCTACAAAAGTAGGTTGGGGCCCTATTTTCGGGAAACGTGTGATCCGTTCCTATGCGAAGTTGCTAGGCAACCAGGCCTGTGATTGGCTGTCACCTAGACAACATCACCTGATGATCTGTTCCCCGGTTCCGAAAATAGGGCCCCTGTAGCTCCCTCGGGGCCGTAATTTCGGAGCCGGGGAATAGCTCCATATGCGATGTTGCCTGGGTGACTAGGCGACACCCAATCACAGCCCTGGTTGCCTAGCAACTTCCCATGTGAACAGATCACCTGTGTCCCGAAAATAGGGCCCCAGGAAGCACTTGAGGAAAAACAAGTGAGTATGCCTTCACGTGCGTGAGTCCAATAGCGCATTTTCTAAAAGAGGCATATTGTGAATGTAGACATTTGGTTGAAGGAGAAAAACCATTCTTTGTCCTCTCTATTCAGTCGAAACTCATTGTGATACATATTTTGTTATCGGAATGGGGTATACTTGCCAATGAAATAGATTTGAATGAAAATTCCGAGAAAAATTCTTTCAATCATAATTTTTTTTTTGTTTTGGGGCAAGAGCTGAGTGCGGCGACTAATCAACAGTAGCCTATTAGTGGGAGCGGTACGCAAAAGCATACCGCATTTTGGAGTGCAGTAACGAGATTTTGCATGGGCGTACTTTATACCAAAACAAGCGATTTGACCCGCAGCACACGATATTTCGTCCCTTAGGGGGCCAATGGGGGCCCTCCAAATTTTCAAGATGCAAGAACTTTCACAAAATGATCATTGAGTATCGTCATGTATGTCATAAGTGATAGTGGCGGGGTTAACGGCCAAAAATGGAATGATTGTGCATTTTGTGATCAAAGCATGAAATTTGGCATACGTGTTCAGAAGACCCTCCTTTGCAATTCCAGATGTGGCGCCACGCAAGATTTTGCACCAGAGGCACTGTATTGCAGTTAATATACCTGCTAGGGGTAAATCCTGCAAAAATGGTTCCTGGCCGGTCTCTGGTACCGCAGTCGATATTTTTTAGCTCTGTTTAGCTAAAACTACATATAGAAATGAGTGAGGAGTGCATTTTCACAAGCAAACTTCCAAATGCTGTCTTTATACGTTGTTTTAACACATTTTAAGGCCAACTTTGTTTTAGTACAGGAAACATGGTAAAAAAATTGCCCAAGTCTCGGTGAAAATATGAACGTCCTGAAAATTTGATATTCTGTTCAGAACTAAGTGTCCTACTACATATCTAAAATTTTCACAAATCGCACCCCGAGGCTTCGAGTTATTGGAGGGGGGGTAAAAAATTGCAACTCAAAATTGAAGGTATAGAACCCGATGGAACCCGTCAATCCAATGGATGCAAATACGTCATAGTTCGACGCATCACATCCCGTTGATACAATTTTGGCACAAAAAGTGTCGATCATTGTTGGAGGGGGGTCGCGGGGGAGGGCGAAACTCGGCTGGGTGACTCTTTTTCTTCCTGGGCCATGAAGAATCGATCACGACAAGATTGGTATCTTTTCCGACTAAATTCAATGTCCTGAACTTGAATCTGATGTATAAATTTGGACAAAAACAAGTTCAAACAAGTTAACTTGAGAAAACCTGTTTTTTCTTTGACAATTTTCACAAAACTTTTTTTCACTGTTAGAGGCGTTCATCTTTGAAAATATTTCAGAGGCCATTAGATTGAACTGTATTCTTCACGAAAATCATTCATTTGATCTGTAACTTTGTTTTTCGAGATAGAAAAAATCGATTTGAACTTAAGTCGGCACAGCCCGTCGTCTACTACTGACCAGAACACTACACCATGCATCTTCAAATGAAAATTGCCCAAACTATCTGAAAAATTATAACTCATCTTTGAAACTTTGAGGATCTGTGCAGAACTGAATTTCCTATAACATAAACAAAATCGTCATAAATCGCTATGCAGGGTATTGAGTTATTACTTTAAGATGCATGCTGTAGTGTTCTGGTCATCAGTAGACGCCGGGCAGTGCCGACTAAAGTTCAAATCGGTTTTTCCTACCTCGAAAAACAAAGTGACAGATCTAATGGATGATTTTCGTGAAGAATACAGTTTAGTCTAATGGCCTTTGAGCTATTTTTAGAGATGAATACCTCTTACAGTAAAAAAAGTTTTGTGAAAATTGTCAAAGAAAAAACAGGTTTTCTCAAGTCAACTTGTTCGAACTTGTTTTAATCCAAATTTACACATCGGATTCAAGTTCAGGACATTGAATTTAGTCGGAAAAAATACCAATCTTGTCGTGATCGATTCTTCATGGCCCAGGAAGAAAAAGAGCCACCCAGCCGAGTTCCGCCCTTCCCCACGACCCCCCTTCAACAATGATCGACACTTTTTGTGCCAAAATTGTATCAACTGGTTGTGATGCGTCGAACTACGACGTATTTGCATCCATTGGATTGACGGGTTCCATCGGGTTCCATACCTTTCATTTTGAGTTGCAATTTTTTACCCCCCCTCCAATAACTCGAAGCCTCGGGGTGCGATTTTTGACAATCTTAGATATGTAGTAGGGCACATAATTCTGGACAAAACATCAAATTTTCAGGACGTTCATGTCTTTGCCGAGGTTTTGGCAATTTTTTTACCATGTTTCCTGTACTAAAACAAAGTTGGCCTTAAAATGTATTAAAACAACGAATAAAGGCAGCATTTGGAACTTTGCTTGTGAAAATGTACTCCTCACTCATTTCTACATGTAGTTTCAACTAAACAGAACTAAAAAATACCGCTGCGGTACCAGAGACCGGCCAGGAACCATTTTTGCAGAATTTACCCCTAGCAGGTATACTAACCGCAATACAGTGCCTCTGGCGCGAAATTTTGCGTGGCGCCACATCTGAAATTGCGAAGGAGGGTCTTCTGAACAAGTATGCCAAATTTCATGCTTTGATCACAAAATGCACAGACCATTCCGCTAACCCCCCCACTATGAAGCTTACGGGTCTATTGAAGATGTTTTCATCAAATGTCGTCGTGTCCGATTCATTCTTCACATTTGGAGAAAAAAATTCTTTGGCAGAGGTCAAAAAAACTGTTTTTATTTTTTCTGCTATGCAAGGAAACGATAAATTCATATGTTTTGTTGCGTTCCCAACTAAATCGCGTTCCGTAAGCCCAAATATGAAGACAATTTTCTCGCAATATCATTTTCCCAAGAAGAGGTGACCTCTTCAGTACACTATTTTCAACAGCATTTTTTTCAATGTTCCTAGTGGATAAGACTGTCAATTTTCGCTGATATGAGAAGCTTGAACTCTTTTCTTAGTAATTTTCATGCAACATGGCTTCAAAACATACAAGAGAGCCCTAAAACTCTTTTTTTTCTGCTGGGCCGTCAAATTTTTGGCATGTTGATTTTGTAGTAGGGGAGACGAGCAAATAAATAAGATCTAGTCTAGGCAAATAAGTTCTACTGGAAAACATACCTACTTACACCTAACGACTCTGCGTTTTGTTGTACTGCAATAAAACACGGCATGGAAGAATATTTTCTGTTGAAACCAAATCGCCTGTGCCTGCAGCCTGGATTGAATACTGGTCCGCGTCTCTCCTACTATAAAATCAAAATATCGTAAGTTGGACGGCCCAGCAGAAATTTTTTTTTTTTGGGCTCCCTTGGGCGTTTTAGAGTCATGTTGCTTCGCAACCACCAGGAAAAGAATTCAAGGTCTACATTCCGGCAAAAATTACGAGTGATATCCAGTGGGGACATAGAAAGAAATGCTCTTGGAAAAGAGGTACTGAAGAGGTCACCACTTCTTTGAAAAATACCATTACAAGAAAAATTTCTTTATAATTAGGTTTAGGGAATGCGATTAAGTTGGGAACGCAACAGAACATATGAATTTATCGTCTCCTTGCATAGAAGAAAAAATAAAAACAATTTTTTTGACCTCTGCCAAAGAATTTTTTCTCAAGTGTGAAGAATGAATCGGACACAACGACAATTGATGAAAATATTTTCAATAGACCCGTAAGCTTCACTTATGACATACATGACGATACTCAATGATCGTCATGTGAAAGTTCTTGAAAATTTGGAGGGCCCCCATTGGCTCCCTAAGGGACAAAATATCGAGTGCTGCGGGTCAAATCGCTTGTCTTGGTATATAGTATGCCCATACCAAATCTCGTTACTGCACTCCAAAATGCAGTATCGATGTGTTTTTAGGTGTGTACCGCTTGCACTATATTCTTTTCCATTTTTAGTCGGCATAGCGAAAGAACTACAAGATCGTTGATCGTTTTTCATTCATCTCTTACTTTGAGGGCGGCGTGTGGAGGCGGGAGGCGGCAGCATTCGGCAAAGTAACTGTTGCACAGTTTGAGCTGGAGTTTCTTAATGTTCAAGGAAATATGACAATCAGTGAAAATTGTGAAAGTTGCATTTTTTTTGGGGGCGGAAGCTGAAAGCGGCGCCATATCAAAAGTAGCCTATTCTTTCTCATTTCCAGTCAGCTATCCATATGGACAGGGAGCTTCAAAACTTACGTCATAAGGTACATGATTTTAACCCTGCAGGTCTAATGTGCGTTGATAAGGTTGTTAAAAATTGCTTTGTCTTACATGTCAGACCGGGAGCTTTAGGCTGGTATGCGAGCCTGTCAATTTTCGAAAAAATGGCCAAAAATTTATGTCATAAGGTACATGAATGAAACCAACTGGATTTTGTGTGGGAACATCCCCTTGATCAAAGATCTGGTCGTAAGACAAAAATTCTGGGGGCTTTCGGTCCATAAGACAAGTTTGAAATTTTCAAAAAAAGACCAAAATTTATAATTTTTTTCACAGACGTTTTGTTGACTAACCCACCAAGTGTGATATATATTTGTGATCAGAATGAAAAACGGAATCGATTTCCATGTTAAAATACAGGGTGTACGATTTGAGAAAAAATTTTCGATGTTGCACCCTGTAAGCGATGTATCATTGAAAAAATTTGTGGGAAGATTCGAAACCTGCGTGAAAAATCATGAGGGAATCATTTTTCATTCCTCAAGTTATGTCAAAGGAGAAGTCTCTAGGAGAAGGTAAATTTTGGCATTTTTTGAAAATTTCAAAGTTGTCTTATGAACCGAGAGCCCCCAAAAATTTTGTCTCATGACCCGATTTCTGATTAAGAGGATGTTCTCACACAAAACCCCTTGGTTTCATTCATGTACCTTATGACATAAATTTTTGACATTTTTCGAAAATTGACAAGCCTATACCAACCTAGAGGCCCCGGTCTGACATGTAAGACAAAGAAATTTTTAACAACCTTATCAACGCACATTAGACCTACAGCTGTTCGGCTAAGCAAATGTTGCACAGTTTGATTGTGAAAGTTGCACTTTTTGTCGTTTGGGGGCAGAATTTGGGGGCGGCGAATAACCAAAAGTAGCCTATCTTTTCCCATTTTTAGTGAGCTATTCATATAGTGAAAAAATTAGATGGCTATGTCTTTGGGTGTATGTTTTTCATTTTAAAGTGATTGGGAGCGGTTTTTAGCAAATTTTCCTACAATTTTACCATGTCGGCGGCGCATATTGGTGATGGAATGTTTCTGGGCTTACGTTTATAAGTGGCAACTATGTATTATTCATAAAATGAAAACACCAGAGCATTGGGTCTGGGAGAAATTGCAATATCATGTTATTTCAAGTTGATCGGGGGCGGTTTTCTCTATGTTGGCGGCGCAATATAGACATCCAATATAACCTAGCCCAGCTTTGGAAGTGGCAGCTATGTAACAGCGAAAAAATCAGAAAGCTAGGGCGTCTTGTTTGCGAGGAGTTCGAGGAACAGACGAACGGACGGACGGACGGACGGACAAAGCGGCTGCAATAGCGATTTTCATCAAGATGGAAAATGCGCTAAAAATTGAAAGGAATCACCTGCCGAAGTTGCCTGCAAGGTCACCGAATCCGAGACTGATCACCGTGTATTAGTGATATATATTAGACTGATATTAGTTAGTATGACAACAAAACTAAGACATCTGCACTGAACTAATGGACAAGGATAACGGAGCGGACCCACGACCACATACCACATACCCCACGACTAGCTGACCTAGGTCCTAGGTTGTATACATACCAAATGACTCAAATGAGGAAAAAAGTAAAACAGGCCCATGTGAGAAAAACAGGTAGGTAGATCAGTAACTAGGTCTAAATACGCATCAATGTAGTACCTACGTAGGTAGGTACAGAAGTACCGCTACGTGAGATTGCAGGTTGATTTGCAGAACACGGAACAGGCGTTCATTGGAACCGGAAGGAAACACAAATCAATCGAAAACCAATGGAAGTGTTATTTATACTCGGTTATAGTGTTACAACGGAGGGGTTTATTGGAGTGAAACCAAAGTAAAATCGTGAATAAATGTCTGCTCTTCTGCTCACCTCTTGAAGTTACATCATATCCAATAATTTGTTGTTCACCTCCTGATAAAATTAGACCAATAATTCCACATCACATCCTTGAGTTCCACATTGTAGATCGAAATCGCGGGAACAACGGTGAAACATGCCCAGATTGAATGGCGTAACACTTTGGCAAATTGGCTTGATCTCATCCCTCACCCATCATAATCCGTATCCATATTCATAACTCATGCTGAACCTTGAGCCACTAACGAGAGCAATAAGCAACTTACCGTTTCCGCGGTACCGCTAACGCTAACACCATGTCCCAACCTGCCAATCCCGCCAATCTCCATCTCGAACTGTCACCTATCAACATGACATGACGTCGTGACGTGACTGACAGCTGACAGCACTGTGGTACTGTGGTTGTTTAGAGATGGGCTGGCATCAAATCACTGTGTACTGTGGGCTGCGGCCACATACTTAAATAGCTATACCGCTTATGAACCTATTGCGCATTCTGCCGCGCCGCGTAACAGAAGGAGTTAGAGAATGACGCCATTTTGATGGTTAATTTCCAGTGTATCTCAAAATACCGAGCTATATAGCTACCACAAAATGTCTTGAGGGCCGTGAAACTGATCAAATCTTCTGCAATTTTACGATAGCGATCCAGTTTTCTCAAGTACCATTACGTAAGTGTATTTAGTTTTCTTAAAATTACAAATTAATCACGTCGAGTTGGATGGTTGGGTGCCACTGTACTCTGAGTAAACGAAATGTCAAGTGACAGCTTTTTGACAGTGTAAATAAACATCACGTAGTTAACCGAACTTTTGGACGCTGGAATGATCGCACACCTTTTCTTCACCTGTTGATTCCCACCTGATGTTATTAGTGTTGATTCCACGTACTTTGAGGGAGAAGCAAAATAATATCGTGCTTAGTCAAGTGGCCAAGTAGCAGAGTGGTGCCAATCCACACCACCCAAAATCCCTAAATAACCATCAAGATGGCGGCGCCCATTATTACAGGTGTCGGACGTCTCTCTTGCGCGGTATAGCTATGTAAGTATGTGGCTGCGGCGTCACCAGAAGAGACCAAAACCATTCGAACCATTTCGCTTCAAAATAACCAACATCAACATACATACCCTATACACTCACATCCGAGTCTCGTGTCATGAATGATGGATCACACGATTCTGACAATTCGCAGGAGCAATTTTTCGCTCAAAATTAAATGAACAACTCGGAAATGGTACTGATTTTACAAAATTTCCAGTGGGGAAAAAATTAGGGATGATTAAAGGGGCGCAACCACCCCTATCTACGCCATAGGGCTGTTCTCACCAAATGTGCTGTTCGAGGTTCATAGGCATTTAATCAGTGAATACGTGTAAGAAATTTGACGCGAATCGGTTGACCAGTATAAAAGTTAGGTGAAAAGAACTGTATTTGTTTTCCAACTTTGAAGAGCTGTATCTCCGTTATTACGGGTTTTTGAACAAAATTTTTATATGCGTATTCCATTATTTTCTGATGCTCTATCGACTAGCAACATCTTTGCGATTAAACACGGGACACCCTGTATAAGGCATCAGCCGGCAGCTCGCGGCAGTATTGAATTGGAATGCGAAGTGGTAACGCGAGCGAAACAAGCGAAGTACCTGCGAAATAATTCCAAGTAGATAATTGTTGGCGTTTATTGTTGTAGTACGCAGAAATAAACAGTGTGTGTTTTACGATCGTCTCAATTATATTCGAACCCGTACGCGAAATATCGTAACAGTATAAATTGACTCAGAACTGCATAAGGAAGATAAATGGTGGTAAGCGTGGCAAAATACTCGGCATTTCTGGGTGCTCGGGGGTCGAGATTCGAATCCCACCATGCACAGATATTTTTATTTTATTTTTTTCTGGAAGATTTTTTGGAGGTATTTTTATAAATTCTTGAAGTGGTACTCATCAAAATTAATGCACTTCTCAAATTTCACTCGATTATCATGAAGAATTAGAAAAAATCGGTTGTGTCACCCCAAAACTTCCCCGACGAGTAGCAAAGGAACGGATGGAAATTTTTGTATCAGATGTCCCTTCGGGTAGGAAGTTAGAATTTGAGAAAAAGATTGAAGAACTGGAGATATTTTCCTCAATAAGGGCTTCATTTTGAGTTCCATAGCTTGAGTCCGGTCTCAGTAACCCCAGGCCGGCTTTACATCCTCAACAGGGAAATTCTCGGGAAATTGAAAACAAAATTGTTGGGAAATATTTGGGAACCAGTTACCCTCGCAGTTACCTCTTGTTCAAACAAAAATTGGTGAAAACGGTTCACGAGTTGAATAGGTACCTGGGGCAGAGTTCTTATTATTTGCACTTCAGAGCCCCAACCTGTAGACACCAGGGAACCTATAAGGCTTCAACCAACCCAAGAAAACACAAAAGCGTCGCTTTGGCCTGAAACGGCAACATCTGAATGTCACAAGTGGGGGCCCCATCAAGGCTTATTGGAACGGCATCAGGAATAACCATGGGGCTATGGTAACTACCGCATCATACAACAAGGAAACTGCACACATTACAGCTTGAATGTATACGCCAACGCCCAACTAGCCCAGTCAATCTAGACTTTATATAGTGGCGGGGTTAACGGCAAAAAATGGAATGATCTGTGCATTTTGTGATCAAAGCATAAAATTTGGCATACGTGTTCAGAAGACCCTCCTTTGCAATTCCAGATGTGGCGCCACGCAAGATTTCGCACCAGAGGCACCGTATTGCGGGTTATATACCTGCTAGGGGTAAATTCTGCAAAAATGGTTCCTGGCCGGTCTCTGGTACCGCAGTCGGTATTTTTTAGCTCTGTTTAGCTAAAACTACATGTAGAAATGAGTGAGGACTGCATTTTTACAAGCAAAGTTCCAAATGCTGCCTCTATACGTTGTTTTAATACATTTTAAAGCCAACTTTGTTTTAGTACAGGAAACATGGTAAAAAAAATCGCCAAAACCTCGGTAAAAATATGAACGTAATGAAAATTTGATATTCTGTTCAGAATTAAGTGTCCTACTACATATCTAATATTGCCACAAATCGCACCCCGAGGCTTCGAGTTATTGGAGGGGAGGTAAAAAATTGCAACTCAAAATTGAAGGTATAAAACCCGATGGAACCCGTCAATCCAATGGATGCAAATACGTCATAGTTCGACGCATCACATCCCGTTGATACAATTTTGGCACAAAAAGTGTCGATCATTGTTGAAGGGGGGTCGCGGGGGAGGGCGAAACTCAGCTGGGTGACTCTTTTTCTTCCTGGGCCATGAAGAATCGATCACGACAAGATTGGTATCTTTTCCGACTAAATTCAATGTCCTGAACTTGAATCCGATGTATACATTTGGACAAAAACAAGTTCAAACAAGCTAACTTGAGAAAAACCTGTTTTTTCTTTGACAATTTTCACAAAAGTTTTTTTCACTGTTAGAGGCATTCATCTTTGAAAATATTTCAGAGGCCATTAGAGTGAACTGTATTCTTCACGAAAATCATCCATTTGATCTGTAACTTTGTTTTTCGACATGGAAAAAATCGATTTGAACTTTAGTCGGCACAGCCCGTCGTCTACTACTGACCAGAACACCACACCATGCATCTTGAAATGAAAATGGCCCAAACTATCTGAAAAATTATAACTTATCTTTGAAACTTTGAGGATCTGTGCAGAACTGAATTTCCTATAACATAAACAAAATCGTCATAAATCGCAATGCAGGGTATTGAGTTATTACTTAAAGATGCATGCTGTAGTGTTCTGGTCATTAGTAGACGCCGGACAGTGCCGACTAAAGTTCAAATCGGTTTTTCCTACCTCGAAAAACAAAGTGACAGATCTAATGGATGATTTTCGTGAAGAATACAGTTCAGTCTAATGTCTTCTAAGCTATTTCCAGAGATGAATACCTCTTACAGTAAAAAAAAGTTTTGTGAAAATTGTCAAAGAAAAAACAGGTTTTCTCAAGTCAACTAGTTCGAACTTGTTTTTATCCAAATTTACACATCGGATTCAAGTTCACGACATTGAATTTAGTCGGAAAAGATACCAATCTTGTCGTGATCGATTCTTCATGGCCCAGGAAGAAAAAGAGCCACCCAGCCAAGTTCCGCCCTTCCCCACGACCCCCCTTCAACAATGATCGACACTTTTTGTGCCAAAATTGTATCAACTGGTTGTGATGCGTCGAACTACGACGTATTTGCATCCATTGGATTGACGGGTTCCATCGGGTTCCATACCTTTCATTTTGGGTTGCAATTTTTGACCCCCCCTCCAATAACTCGAAGCCTCGGGGTGCGCTTTTTGACAATTTTAGATATGTAGTAGGGCACATAATTCTGGACAGAATATCAAATTTTCAGGACGTTCATATCTTTGCCGAGGTTTTGGCAATTTTTTTACCATGTTTCCTGTACTAAAACAAAGTTGGCCTTAAAATGTATTAAAACAACGTATAAAGGCAGCATTTGAAACTTTGCTTGTGAAAATGTACTCCTCACTCATTTCTACATGTAGTTTCAACTAAACAGAACTGAAAAATACCGCTGCGGTACCAGAGACCGGCCAGGAACCATTTTTGCAGAATTTACCCCTAGCCGGTATACTAACCGCAATACAGTGCCTCTGGCGCGAAATTTTGCGTGGCGCCACATCTGAAATTGCGAAGGAGGGTCTTCTGAACAATGAAGCCACCCGCATTTGGCGGGCCGAAAATAATCCGGAGGAAAATAATTCAAAGCCGTGAAATCGAGGTATGAGAATGTGAATATTCAGAGTCAAGGCATCATTAAAAGATGTCGCTAGCTATTTAATTCATTCGTGTAAATCCCGCAAAGCTCTACAACATAATTTATTTGCTACTCATCGACAATTCAATAACCGTCCCTGCTCGACGTCCGATGAAATGGGGAATTGGTTCATATGGAGTAAAGCACCCGCACTTCAACCAAGCCAGTTGCCGCCGTGTCATACTCCTGCCGTTAAAGCGCTCCGTTCCGTGCTGCCCGCTCGCTGCCGCCATCATCCGATGTTCACGTGGTGTCACCCGGTGTCCCAGCGCAGTGGATTAATAAATTACCCATTGGAATTTCACGGCTATACGCCGTTCGCGATCGTTTTGGATGCAATAAAATATTCCGAGTTGCTGGGAATGGAGGATATCGCCGGAGATTGACCGTGGTACCTGGACCAATCCTCCTGGGCTGCCGTCCGCTCCCGACTTGTCGCGTCCGCTGCCGAGTGCTTCTGCGGGCCTGTTAGCGAAGAGTTTTAGTCCCCTTCGAGGAAGCTGAGTTAGAACCCGTTGATGTTGCGTCGCGACCCTCCTAGAGGCCGAAGCGTCGAAGCCCCAATGATGAGCCCCAGCCCACTTGGAAAATGACGAGTCGATTCCCCCCGGCTGATGTGTCTCAAAGGCCCCCTGGAGAAAGTCGAGTTGGAACCCTTCGGAGTCGTGTTTTGGTCCCCTTGGGGGCACGCTGAGTCGAGAACCCTCCAGGTTGAGTTTTGACCCTCCGAGAGACTGATGAGTTGCTTCCCCCGTTGAGTTGCAACCCGTCTCTAGGATGTCGTGTCAGAGCCCTTGGACGTTGAGTCTTGATCCGCCTCCAGGTGTCGAGTCAGAGCCCTCCGACGACGAGCTCCAGCCCTTTTTCCAGGTCGATGTGCCAAGGCCCTTCCGGGGTTGAGTTTCGACCCTTCTCCAAGTCGTAGAGTTGGGACCCGTTGACGAAGTGTTTCGAACCCCCTCCAGGATGCTGAGTCGCGTTCCCTCCACGATGAGTTCTAGCCTACCTCGAGGATGTCGAGTTAAAACCCCTAAATGATCCAGGCCCGATAGAAATGAGGTCTCTCGTTTCGGTATCTCGTGTGGCGGAGTGATGACCTCGACGAGCGGGAGGTTAGTCTTGCGCCACGACAGTTCCGGATATTTCCATATAGAGCTTGTTACGGGAAGGAAGACGTTCTTATTCGAAACTGATGAATTTAATACGGTACCCAACGACGCCATCGTTCAAATAGGGACTTTGTAAAAATGAATTGTTATTAGGGCTCGATCAGGAATAGGGTAGACGGCGATTATTTCGCGTTAGGGCAATGATTATTTCGACGCCTCTCCGCATCGGCTTTTCGGCGAACACTCTGTATAGTCAATTCTCTGCGTTTTGTTTCTCCTGGCTGCGGCCTTCTCTCACAAACTGCTAAACAACAACGAACTAGCGCGTATACGGGGCGTGTTCAAAACGTTCTCCAAATTAAATTTGTATCTTGACTAGAGTAATTGTTTCGCGCTCACCATCGGTTTGAAAGTTTTTGGAAGGGCGAAATTTGGTTCAACATTTCCGGTTATAGACACGCGCGACCGCGGGAATCTTTCTAAGCGTTGGGGGCGACTCACGGTGAAAAAAGGGAATAGGCCCCCACAAAGGCAGCCATATCCAATCCTTTCCAAACGGGCAAAAGAGACCATGGCCCAAAAAGAAGCAACAGCCTTTGAAAAGAATGCCACAATTAGGTGGGCTACCATACACACACCGGCCCACAAATCTTGGATAGCACTCGTGGTCGAAGTCACTCTTCTCTTTTCAGTGTCTAGAAGCCGGGCCTAACCCTAACATAACCTCTAACACTAACATAAATGTTGGATCTGATTTAATCACAAAAAGAACTTTGAACCGCGAAAACCAGTCAGAATTAAATGTCGGTCAAGGTGTAGAGTCAGGTGTTCGTCGGAGGGTTGGGGTGTTGGGACGTCTGAAATAATTAGGGGAAAGTTATCTCTTCGGGAATAGGTTAGATCTTTCAGATAATTTAGCCTGCGCTGTGATGGTAGGACTAGGTATAGGAGCGAGCTATTATTTAAACATTTTGAATTGTACATAGAGGTCAATAGATTGATGTTATGTCAAAACTTTAACTGTGTCTTATTGCGTTCAAACTCGTAGTCAGACCTATCTCAACAATCTCGAGAACTCTATAATCGAACAACAAGAAGAGAGGCACAACGGGATGTCGTCCTGATACTAGATGATCATCGGTCAAGCGGTTCCAAAAGCGGGAAAAGTGATTTAATTCAAATAAGTTGAATTAAATGCCAGTATAATGGGTTGCCTACCCATTCAGGGGTACAAGACGATAGCTGGGGTCGTTTCAACAAGTATGCAAAATTTCATGCTTTGATCACAAAATGCACAGACCATTCCGCTAAACCCCCCACTAATATAATAAATACCGGGAACAAATTAGTCCAAAGCTGATTTTTGGTACAGTGAGTCCTTTGACACATGAGAACTCACTAGTCAACTTTCTCGGGCCTTCACGCATGTGCTTCATGGTCTTCCAGGTCTTCGAATGTTTTGTTTGAGTCGCTGTAAATTGTAGTACTCTCCTGAAATTTGCACCACGGCCGCAAAAATGATCCGATGAAATCGTAATTCCACGCATCATACCCCGCTGATACCATTTTAGCACAAAAAGTGTCGATCATTGTCGAAGGGTGGTCGCGTGAGGACGAAGCTCGGCTAGGTGGTTCTTTCTATTTTCCTGGCCATATAGAACCGATCCGGACAAGTTTGGTATCTTTCCCGAATGAATTCAATCTTCTAAATTCGAATCCGATGTGTGAATTTGGATTAAAACAAGTCCGAACAAGTTGACTTGAAAAAACTTGTTTTTTAACAACCATTTCGACAATTTATTCAACTCTTCAAGTTGTTCATCTTTGAAAATGTTTCAGGAGCTTTCATATTGAACTGTTTTCTTCACGAAAATCATCCACTCAATGGAAAGCTCTGTTTCCCAAGATTAAAAATCAATTGGAACCTGAGCCCATAACCTGAATAACTGAGGAGTTATTTCAACTTATTCTCAAAGTAATCATCATTGTCCATAAACTTCCCTAGTTTCACTCAATTATTAATGATAATGGAAAAATACAGCAACTTGAACAAATACAACAATGCATTGGAACACAGCTTTGAAAACATAAATAAATCACTTGAAAAACAAAAAGAAACACAAGGTGAACAGCCAGAAGAAACACAGAAGTAATCAGTGATGTGTCTTGATCAAGCGTTGAAGGTTCCCAATGCCAAGCCATCGCGTATACTTCTGGAAATGTCCATAGCTCCGCACTTGTATCTACATCGCGACATAATGGATAAGAGAATCTAGAAAGATCGCGTGTTTACCAGAATGCACGGGATCGCCGCTCGTAACAGTATTCTTCACGAAAATCATCTACTCATCTACTACCTATCTATAATTTTGTTTCTCGAGATTAGAAAATCGATTTAAACTTGAGCACAATCGGGCACAATCAGTATAGAAAACCTGCATCAGGGACGCTTGTTGATTGCGGCGTTTCATAAACACAAAGCCAGTACGCGGGAAAATCCAACTCAAAAAAAAAACTTCGAACTTCCAACACTGATGACAATTTGCTGATAGTGCTATGGATTATGGATTGGGTGGGTGGGTGGATGCGATGGATAGTCGTGGATTATGGATCATAATCCACCACAAAGATTTACGAAAACAAGCATCCTCAAAACCTGCTTAGTTAGCACAATGACTATAGGTACCTATATGTTTCCGCAAATCAGACTTCTGAACTTCAATTCTGGCTTTATGTCAGGAGTTCTACCACAATCAATACAACACAATAAACACAAACTTATTTGGTGCCAACAAAGTTTGTTTCGCATTTTGCGTGATGGTTGAGCACCTATTTTTATTCCTTTTTTTTTAATCATTTTACGGGCACTATATTAGTTCATCTCGATTTTGCCGACTGAGCTTGATTTTGCCGACTGGATGTTCGCGACTAGGGGGGTGTCACACCCCCCACACCTCCCTTCAAGCCGGCCCTGTAAGTAGGTAAAGGTTGGATCTAGTCATCGACGTCAATTTTTTTTTCAAGCACTGTTTTTGAAAAAAAAATTAACGAATAATAACGATACATTTCTGTTGGAAAATAAGGCTCTACTGAGAGAATGCGTGAGTGCATTTTCTCTAGCAATCGACCGGCGCCCTAACAGCAAAATTTGAGTGCTTTTCAACGGAACCGGCCTCAAAATATCGCGCTCCCACTTTGTTTCCCACTCGACCGCACTTGATTGTTTAAATTAATTTACTTAACTCTCGTGGCTCATTCGTGGCGAAACATTCTTAGAAGATGATTTTCGTGTGTGACTCAATTATTTCGAAGCCATAAAGTAATTGATTCCTTAAACTTTCCCACTCACATCCTAATCTTTGCCCGGTGAGACTACTTAACAGTTTCCAGCAACTTTCTTGTACTTAACACATATAGACACTGGGTAGCCCAACTTGTTTATCTAATTGTTCTACATTTCAGCATCTCACGGTGATGGTAACAACGATCTTAAAGTTCCCCAAAGTCTTAAAGGTCATTAAGGTAGCTAGCTGATGCTCCGCACGGTTCTCCTTTATAATGGAAGGAGGCGAGACGCGGTGGGTTAAATTAGTAATGTGGCATTCGCATCGAGTGACTTTTGTTTTAACATGGCCAAACTTAATTTAATTTTCGTTTAATTCTCTCCCTCTTTCCCTATGCGTCGCACCGGCTCGGTAAAAAGCTTATTTGGCGTTGGCAGAAACATATTAACGGCAAGGGAGCCGGGGAGCCGAGTATTCTTGTCTGCTGCTTGTTATTCATATTGAATGGAAATAATGGGATATATACCTACATGCATAGATACCTCTGCGATCTGCGTGGAATTACTTGCAAGGTCTGAATATCAATCTTCCAAGCTTGAGACAAGATGAACATTAGCGCTAACGCTGTGTGCTACGCCACTACCTTATTGTCGCGAACTTCAGGCGAATTGTTTGCATTTTACCCTAATTACTACGAATGGTGACAAACGTAGATACAATTATTCTCAAACAACACTGATGTCTACATTCATTTCATTCAGCTCGGTTTTGCAATTATTCCCAACTCCAGTGTCATTTTAATTGCATGTATGCATGCAGCTTCTCATTGATTTCAAAAGCTCTAGTTTGCTATTTGCAGTATTTGCACTATTCATTTCATCAATACCTACCGATAGGTAATAATGATATTAGGTAATTGTTACTATTATAAATGACACTAAAGGCATTCGGCATAGAAATGATATAGACCGAGAATACTGTGCCATCTTCATTAAATTGCGGGTCGGATTTCACAAAGGGTTATATAAATTGAATCCTAAGGCTGGGAGTGTAAAACTGGTCTGAGTGAACTGGAGCTGCTACGTCCATGAAGAAAAGGGTCGTAACTTTTTTCTAAAGAATCGGATTCCTTGGGTTTTATTAACAGATGAAGGAGAACGGCAAAAAAAATCGCATAATATCGCCTGCAGGGGCAGCAAAACTTGAGATACGTTTCTAGACAAGACACTCCATCGGGTGCGATTTTACCCTCGTCTCCATAGATACAAGTGCTCCATAAATACAAGTCGTTGATCTTCCAGGATCCGTTTTTAAAATAAAGAAAAATGATATGTGTGTTGTTACTTGCATGTGGAATCTTCTTTCAACAACTCCTACTAAAAGTGGAGATTTTTTACTTGCTTATGGTGTGGTGTGTTGAAATCGTCAAATCATTAAAGTGTACTTAACTGATTAAAGTTATTACTTGGGTAGCTTTTAACACCGATCGAGCCAACGATCATTATGAAAATAAAAAAATTAGAGCCATTTTTTTTTGCCTTCGAATCACTATTTATCTACTTCGAATCTCGCTTCGAATATACAGGGTCATTCAAAAAAGATGTCTACAGATGATGTATTGGTTAACGATAGCGAGTTGCAAGAAAAACTGTTGTGTTCAGCTGCTTTTTCTGTTCAAGTTTAATATGTCAACAAAACTACTTCACCAAAACTCTGAGTACGAGGGCACCTCAAAATTTGGAATAAATTTTTTTCCACTCCACAATATTGAGTGATACGTCATTGAAATGGTCTCAAAAAGTTTCAAATAAGAAGTGCGAAGAGTTTCCGAAAATTTCCAGCGGTTTTCATTTTATGATAGGAAACAAAAACCTGGAAAAACACGTTTTTATGCATAAAATGAGAATCAATGAGAATTTTTTCAAACTGTAAACTGCATTTAATAGAACTTATCAAAACGGTCAGTATGATGTGTAACTCAATATGATTGTTAAACCAAATCTGGTTAAACCAAAATATTTAACCAGTTGATAGCTAACTCGAGATTTCTTTTGATGGATTCTGGCCAAATGATCAATGCAAATTCAGGTTTTACGTTGAGTAATTAACGGAAGGGTGGTACTTGCGATTTGACGTATTTTTCATAATGAATCTACCAGCATTGAGCAGATAAAATCCGTTTAATCTCGGTTTAGCTTGAACCCCTTTTAAATTTTTTGGTGGAACCCGTGGTAATAAGGGCTGAATTCGAAGAGTCAGCGATATCTCCCACTTGAAATCGAGCCGGAGATATAAAGTAGGTACCTAGATTACCGATCGAGTGATAACATTGGTGCCGGTAGCGTGGCTCGCAAGATGAGAGCTCTAATTTAAAAAAAAATCGTTTCTGTGAACAACCCTGCATTGCAAAAGCCTATTTTTCAGCCTATTTGGTACCACCCGTACTCTCCTGTTTACCATTTTTTATCATTTGAGAATGAAATAAAAAATCGCTCTTGGGTTAAAAACCAACATAGAATAGAATAGAATAGAATGTTTATTGTTTAAACCAAAATGGTGTACAATAATAAAAAATATAAATAATGTAAAAATAAATGAAAAATCACTCTTGGGTCAAAAATAAAAACCAACATGCAAATAATGTGCCAACAATTTGTTGTGCCGTGCCGAACTCAAAACATTTATCTTTCTATTTACATACTTACTCAAAACATGTTCTGTGTGTGATAATGATAAGCCAAATTAAAATAATTTTAATATAGGCTGCGTGCCCCTTTACCTTCCTGAAAATAATAACTCAGTGTCTTGTTGTTTTGATGTGATCTTTTTTTTTAATTGATTGTAGAAAGTCACGACCTTTTTCGACAAATTGGAAGCAAAATCAGTAATTTATTAGCTTTAATTTAAATTGTTTTCCTCATGTTTATTCAATATACAGTATAGTATACCTACCTATGTGTGTATGTATGGAATTGTGTCTGCGTTAAGTAGTAGCACAGTGCACAGTACTGCCGTACTTTGGCAAAGTCTATTTGCAAAAATGTCATTTTGCAGGAGAAGCGATTGAAGTTATATTTCTTGCCAAGACTGTATTTCTTCATGAAATCAAGAATCAAGAATCAAGAGAGTGTAACAAATAGATCTACGTGAATTTCAAACTTGAAATCCACCTTAGAAAAAAAATACAACGGCTTACAGTGTTTTGCCGTTGTTTCGTCAGTAATTTGTGTTGATACGAGGCGCACTAACGTCTTTTGCCAAATCATTAACGCTCATTTTGCCTACGTATGAGAGATCGAAAGCGGGAAGAAAAACTAATGTATTTGTTACGAACGGCGATCCCGTGCATTCTCGTAAACACGCGATTTTTCTAGATTCTTCCATCCGTATGTCGGATCACTGTGGAAACTGCTGGATGACCCACGGGACCCATCGTCTGCAGCACCAGTCATGTATTGAAATGCGAAGTGGTAGTGAGCGGATAGAAGCGATAGTCCCAGCGATATTTCTAAGCGTAAATAATTGTTGGCGTGTATTTATTGTAGTACGCAGTAATAAACAGTGGTGTTTTAAAACGATCGTCTCAATTATGATCGAACCCGTACGCGAAATATGTAACAGTTTATACATTACCGTGTTTCGCCTTTGTGAATTTATGCGTGTAGCTTGTTTTGCCTGTGTTTATTGTTTCATTGTTTCATCAATATTACATTGTTTCACCACCCCATCATCTTGGCTAATCTTTGTCGTACAATAATAAGGAAAATACTGTTGGATACAAGGTAAAAAGTTTCAGTAGAACTGATCCAACAACTCAAAATCGCGATTTTTGCGGATACATTACTTTACCAAAGTACGGCAAAGTAGTAATTACATGTGAATGATATTTTGTTTTGTTGCCCGAACCTTCCTTCGGAGTCTGTGCTTCGGATAAAAGATTTGGCATTCCAGGACGTACGGTTTTGAATGTTTGGAATGATAATTCGTGTAAATAATAATGTAATGTAAAAATTCAAATACACTAGAGCCATCTAGTGGGAGTGGTGGGGTTGGTACCAATAAATATACGGCAATTAATGACACAGAATATTCCCTTCGCGAGTGTTCTACAAAGCCTTGGACGATATCAGAAGGGGAAGCTCAAAAACTCTCACTTAGTGGGCCCTGTCAGGTCGAAGCCTCCGATTAGCGTTCTCGAGCTTTCTATCATCTTCCAGCAATTTCCATAGTGGCCCGGCATATGCGGTTTCTAGACCACTCCTGAATAATCACGCACATTACCCGTATAATCCTGCCGTGCTCTAGAACCGGCGCCGGCGCCTCCGCCAAAATGGACGGATGTTTCTCGATCGAGCGTTGAAGGTTCCCAATTAGTCGTAGCGGTACACCAAATTATTCTGCACTTCTAACGATTTCGATTATTTTCGGCACAGATGATCATTGGACCTATTCAAGCGTTTTGACTCGCAGCACCACCAAATTTGCCCCTCAGGAACGGAAGGGTGGGGGTATCTTCAGAATTTGAAGCTCCAGGTCTAGTATGGTCCAATGAAGACCCACAAAGGCAAGTGAGTAGTCATTTTCGATTGATTTTCATCCGCTGATGTCGATTCTGACGTGAAAAATGAGTTGCGCAATCATTTGACTAAGATAATTGGTAATAATAAGAGATAAAGATGAAATCAAGTGGCATCTATTGAGCTCTGTGGAAACTTGTTTTTTGTGATAAATACATGAAACTTGGTGTGACTGTTCATTATTACTTACTTCCCAAATATGGAGGGAGCACCACGCGTTCCGACAGATGACGTCGCGACGGAACTCGCGACGGAATATCAATAAACAGTGGTCGCCATTTCCAGAACAGACGATAGGAATATTATAATTTCTTTGATTTTTTCCATCAAGCCATATGCTTTCAAGATTCAATAACATATTTCTGTCGATTTGGGGAAACGGTGGGCTACGCTACCAGTGGTAAACCAGGTGCCTGTAAGGGGAACTGTGAGGTTTCTTCACCCCCAAATTTCCGCGGTCAACATCTTCGGATAAAACCGAGGATAAAACTAACTATTTTGAAGTCTGTGCATACGAATATGTTATCTGGTTAACATTTCTCGTGTTTCGTCCTTCTAGGGACTCCTCAGTATGTTTATACAGATCTAGCGATCAAATGAAAGGCACTCAGAAAGGTACTTTCGATTACTGGAAAAAAGTGATCTCTAATGTTGTACCATATTAGGTACATACTCGGTTACAGAACTCTTACAAACTAAACTATAAATTATTATAACGATTAATCACCTGTTAAAATTAGGTATATGCCACCGTACTGAAAAAAAGAAATCGCTTTGTATGAGACCGTATCAAATGATTGAACCATTATTGTTTATTTGTTGTTTTTATCCTTATCGGCATTTCTTATGTCATAGGAGTTTGCTGAATTTGATTCCCAAATATCACAAGCTGAGAAATAGTCCGGATGCTAGTTGAAAGTACCTTGCATTTTTTGATGAGAGTTTGCCACTCGGTGGAAATGTTCTTTGCATCTTACTCTTTCGATCCAGAAAGGTAGCCATCAGCGCCATCCATGCCGGCGGCGTATACAGGGTGATACAGAAAAAAAAAGTTGAAAAATTATATTCAATTAACCGAAACATGTGGAGACGTGTCACTCACCACATACATCAACTATTTTATGCTTATGGAGTCGCAACAAACTGTTCTTGATTACCTTGAACCGTTTTCGAAATATAGGGGAAAAACAGAAAAAAAAATCAAAACACTCTTTTTTCCATAAATAAGTGATTCTTCGAGATATTGACACAATACTTGGTATTTCTACAAAAAGTAATGTTAGAAATAATATGAGCTGGGTAGCCAATTTCTAAGCCAACTATTTCCAGAAATACGATTGTCAACTTTTTTTTCCTCTTGAGCACCATCTTGAATCTGCCCTGTGTGGCATCGTTGAAAAAGTGATTGGTTATTATAATAATGGTAACATAAAATCATTGCATCGCAGAAACAACTCCCTCATCATAATTTAGTGACCTCTTCGGCAAAAAAGAATTGTCATTCACGTATTTTTTGGCTCTTCAAAGCTTTAGTGCCCATGATGACATTTGCAACATCTGGAATGGTGAAATATATTACGCATTATGAACCTTGATGTACTTTGAGGTAGCCTACCAAGTTTCACCATCATCAATTGAGAGGTTTGTTCTTAAAAGCTGTTTGAACAAAATTTGTGTCGTTTTTTTTATGAAAAATACAAAATATTGGGTCTCCCACCCTCACTTGATCCCTCACTGAGGATAGCCTGAAACCGAAAGTCTCCGAATTTTTCATGATAATGGTTCAGTGGGAAGTGTTCGTCAATGTTTAGTTGTCAAAAATTGCATAGTGGCGTTCAGATTTCAGACAGAGAGCGACAAAGAAGTTCATGCAGTAAAAAAGACATAAATTACAGTGGAGAAAAAACTAGTCCAGAGCTAGACTGAAAGCAGTCTGGAGACCTTGCTTTCTATAACATGAATGTGCAATTTGGTACACTGTTAGAGCTTTAAGTTAGTAATGCTTCAAGCCTTTCACCCACGCTTGAGAGTATTACAGAACCTGTGTATTGCGGGAAGCCTATCTAAAAGGGACATTTCCAGGATTTCTCCGTTGCATTGAAAGCTGTGTCTTTTTTCACTGCATGAACTTCTTTGTCGCTCTTTGTCTGGAATCTGAACGCAACTATGCAGATTTTGACAACTACACATTGAAGAGCAGTTCTCAGTGAACCATTAGCATGGAAATTTTGGAGACTTTCGGTTTCAGGCTTTCCTCAACGAGGGATCAAATAAAGGTGGAAGATACAATATTTTGAATTTTCCATAAAAAAATCAAACAAATTTTGTTCAAACAGCTTTTGAGAATAAACCTTTCAATTGATGATTGCAAAACTTGGTAGGCTACCTCAAAGTACATCACGGTTCATAATGCGTAACATATTTTATCATTCCAGATGTTGCAAATGCCATCATGGGCACTAAAGCTTTGAAGAGCCAGAAAATACGTGAATGGCAATTCTTTCCGGCCGAAGAGGTCACTAAATTTTGATGAGGAGGTTGTTTTTGCGATGCAATGATTCCATGTTACCATTATTATAATAACCAATCACTTTTTCAACGATGCCTCACAGGGCAGATTCAAGATGGTGCTCAAGAGGGAAAAAAAGTTGACAATCGTATTTCTGGAAATAGTTGGCTTAGGAATTGGCTACCCAACTCATATCATTTCTAACATTACTTTTTGTAGAAATACCAAGTATTGTGTCAATATCTCTAAGAATCACTTATTTATGGAAAAAATAGTGTTTTTGTTTTTTTTTATGTTTTTCCCCTATATTTCAAAGACGGTTCAAAGTAATCAAGAACGGTTTCCTGTGACTTCATGAGCATAAAACAGTCAATGTATGTGGTAAATTGAACGTCTCCACATGCTTCGGTTATTCAAATATAATTTTCCAACTTTTTTTTTCTGTTTCACTCTGTATACGCTGCCGGCATGGATGGCGCTGATGGCTACCTTTCTGGATCGGAAGAGTATGATGCAAAGAACATTTTCACCGAATGGCATCTTATCATCAAAAAATGCAAGGTTCATTCCATTTTATGCAACTAGCATCCGGACTAAAACTTTGTTTCTATAGCACAAAGCACTGTGCCGGGAATCGAATTCAAGAATTCAAGTTTTTGATATAGGTGCTTTTTTCAGACGTATTTACTTTATTCATATCCTAGACTTTATTCATACCCTAACACTAGAATCACAGAAATTGCATTTACTCCTTTTTGACCCATTTCAAACAAAACGGTATTCCAGAATCGGTTACTTTACTAGGTAGTCTGAATGATCTCGCGCGGTTGTGAAATCTGTATAAACCAAACTAAGGAGTCCTTAGAAGGACGAAACATGGAGAATGTTGACCAGATGACATAATTATTCGTATGGACAAACTCAAAAATAGTTTTATCCGAAGATGTTGACCGTGGAAATTTGGGGGTAAAGAAACCTCACAGCTCCCTCTAGCAGACACCTGACTCACCACTGGTAGCTCACCGTTTCCCCAAGTCGACAGAAATATGTTATTAAATCTCGAAAGCATATGGTTTGATAAAAGAAATCAAATAAACTATGATAATATATCGACTATTTTGGAAATGACGACCACTATGTTTTTTGACATTGCGTCGCGACGTCATGCGTCGGAACGCGTGGTGCTCCCTTCATATTTGGAAAGTAAGTAATAATGAACAGCCCTACCAAGTTTCATGTATTTATCACAAGAAAACAAGTTCCTACAGAGTTCAGTAAATGACCACTTGATTTCATCTTTATCTCTTATTATTACCAATTATCTTAGTCAAATGACTGCGCAACTCATTTTTCACGTGAGAATCAACACCAGCGGATGAAAATCATTTGAAAATGACTACTCACTTGCCTTTGTGGGTCTTCGTTGGACCATACCAGACCTGGAGCTTCAAATTCTGAAGATACCCCCACCTCTCCGTTCCTGAGGGGCAAATTTGGTGGTGCTGCGGGTCAAAACGCTTGAAAAGGTCTAATGATCATCTGTGCCGAAAATAATCGAAATCGTTAGAAGTGCAGAACTTGGACGATTTTAGGCCTGTACCGCGACGACTAAATGCCAATCAGCCATCGCATATCCTTCTGGAATGCACAAGATCGCTCCGCACTTCTACACCGCGATCTAATGGATGGAAGAATCCAGAAAGATCCCGTGTTTACCAGTATGCACGAAATAGCCGCTCGTAACAATAGAATTGGTCGCCATGTCCTTTTCATCCATCATCACGAATTATTTTTCATCCAGTTGGTCTAATTGCAATGCCTATTACGTTTTACGTTACGGAGAACTTTGAGCCTAAACAAATTCAAAACTGACTGAAACTCCAATGGCTGCTGACTCAGATTGAATGCCGAACGACATACATATGACTGTGCTTTAGTCAGTTTTGAATGTATTTAGTCTGTTATCCTACTAGTTTAGTTTGCCGGTGCTCAGCGTTCTGCCAACTTGCAAATCGGCAAATTTTGAAAAAGTAAAACTTGTATGATTTTTCATTGTTGTCAATGTCAAGGTAATTCAAACACGGTTCAAGATATATTTCAGAATCCTGTGCATACAGGGCTTTCGGACATTTTTCAAATCTGATGTTACTGGAAATGAGACAGTCAACCATTTTTACTTCTTTGCCGCCATCTTGGATCCGTCATCTATGCAAAAGTGGAAAGAGAATATGGTGATTGTCAAAATAAGGTTAATAAGCAACCGTTCAATTACAAAAAGAACAATCCGGGATAAAACAATGACTTCTTCGCCGAAAAAAACACTTTTTAACACTACTTGATGGCGATTAGCCAAGGTTTCCAAGCTCAGATTTTAGGGGACTTTTTATTTGTTAATTGTTAGTTTTGCGCAACATTTTTTGTTCCGCCTAAAAACTAGACAGGTGAGTGGTGGTAACTGCCTTGATCACCGTGGCCGCAGTATTATAGTATATTATTCAAGAAGCGGGTAATGATTACGTCTTACTCATGAGGATGCAGTTTGCCGACACGAGCCTTGGCGAGTGTCGTAAAGCATCCGAATGAGTAATTGCCATTACCCGCGAGTAGAATACTATGCTTTATTCAGTCTTATTGGAAAATACATCAGGCATGTATGCACGTGATAAGGCGTGCATTATTCAATAGGATTGGATAAATTTTTATTATGCATGTACCTAACACAGCACAATGTAGATATCTAGTGTACTGTAGAAAAGTCATTGATTTTCCTCTTTAACACGTCGTCTGCACGGATTATACACATTGTCCCGCACTATCTTACAAAGCTTAAAACGTGGTAGTATGTATTGAAATTTAGTGGCTGTATTGCATCACTATTATTTATGAGGTATGCAGCCTTAAATAAGTCAGGATAAAGTGAACTCTTCACCTCTTTGCTGCCTATTTAGCTAAAATATCACGTGTAGGTATACCTACTGCTTCATGCTTCATGCACTCTTGACTATTCAAAAGGTGTAGGCATAGGAACTAGGCACCTAGATAAAATAAAAATATAAAATTCTCTAAAATATAATTATAGATTTGTCCCTGGTTCAGTGTTCATCACGATCGACGATCACTGATGCACGGCAAATCACACGATTCCACCTGTTTCAGTTTATAGGTTACAATACAACTTTCGAGGCTTAATTTTTTTATGGAGAATAAGCTCCCGAAGTTTGTGGCACTAATTCAGAAGCGCCCTTTGGAAGACACTTGACTGTCTATAATTTTTCAGGGAAAATAAGTTTGTTATAATGCCAACTCCGCTTTGGTACTACAACTCATAATATTCCTCAAAAATCTTCGACAATAATAATTCTACTTGTTATATTACTGATGATGACTATCGAATATATTTTATGGATAACTAACTATACAGGGGTGTTCAAGAAAGTATGTTTATATATTTATGAATATAATCGTATCTCTTTTGCCCATCTGGGTGTCGAGGTGTCGGACGCACCGAGCCGCACTATGGATTTATGCCACTACCTACATGTCGTTCATGTGCGTGTACAGGTAATGGAGCCCCTTGGGCAAGTACACTACGCTGTGCTCGCTCTCTTTGCGCGCAGCTATCCACTAGTCACCCATCCAGGTTCTGGCTTCTACCGGCGAGCCTTGACTTTCGTTATCGTAGCTTGTGTGCATATCCACAAGCCGTACAGCCGACTTAGAAAGTATGTGCCATAGCTTAATGCCAAATGAACGACATCGAGGTGAGTTCTAGACCAGGAAAAAAGTAATTATCTGGCCATTGGTTACAAAGATCCAAGATATTTGTATTCCAATATTTTCAGGCTAAAAGCTAAAATTTTGGAAGACGATAATTTTATAATGGTTTGACATAATCCAATGAAATTTGAGAGCAATAAAATCCTCTGTTAAGACCATCATACACACAAGATGGTCGGTCTATAGATGAACAAAAATTCCAGGATCGAGCATTGGAGAAAGCTTGTTTGCAATTTTTTGACAGAAAAGTACATTTTCTGATGGCCTTGACAGCCTGATGCTTGAAAAACAGCACAGGAATATAGGATTCAGAATATAGAATTTTGTAGCGGCGCCGCTGGAATATTTTGGGCAGGGGTAGGTATAGATATTTTTGGCCTTGAATTTTTATCGCGGTGAAATATTTGGCTGGGATACTAACTACCAGCTGGAATATCTTTGGCCTGGGATATTTTGTCGCGAGTTTATTTTTTTGACTAGGATATTCTGTCGCGAGAATATTTTTCTATTTATTATAACATAACATACCACACCACAATACACAGGTGGGTACAGTTACCTACCTATACCTACGTGGATTTTTTCTGTCATGCAAAAGTGATGCTGAAGATTTCTCCTGAATTCCTCCTTTCCGAATGCATCGCTTTACCAAATTGTTTGGTTACTATAAATGCGCACTACAGAAAATTCTAGTTGGAATAGGTAGGTAGGTAAGCCTACTTCTCTGATTTGAAATTTAATACAAGGGTGAACTGCAAAGGTAAGTAATGGACTTGGTTTTCAATTAAAAGTAAGCTTCCTATTTTCTCATTTCCCACTGAAAATCCATTATTTATTAATCGAAAGCCTTTGTTTTAAAGATTGCCCCGTTCTCGCTTTTATGCTTGCCATCAAATGCAGAAATTGAGCAGCTTCTTCACTTGAAAGGAGTTTATATTAATGACTAAGTTCTGTGCTTTATTGAATGAACTAAGATAAAAACAGTGTCGATTTCCACTCGCCGAGAGATAGTTTTCCTGAGCCATGCGGTCACCCCAATTTAGAGAGACAGGCATTCTGGAGACAGCCGTAAAAAAAAAACTGATATCGAACAAACCGGAACAAACCAATACACACACATCGAACGAATTTAAAGTTGGTCGACGTAGTGCGTTCAGCTTTTGATTGATGATTCTAATCTGTTTTGACTGCTTTCTATTGAAGTTTTTTTTTTACACGATTGTTTACGATGCGTCCGAATTACTAAACAGAACACGTAAACTTTGTAAATGAACTTTGCGTATCACTATCACCAGGACTTATCGGATATAAGTGAGGTCCTCCGGGGTCAACGAAAAAAAAACTCTATACTTTAGCCACGCAGTCCTCAGAAACATGACACAACCGGGAAAGCCCTCAACGGTGCAACTTCTCCTAGATAAAGTCTGGTGCCGTAGCCTGCTGGGTGTCTAAGCGCAATCTATGAGAAAACATGGATTTCAAAGTTCTCTTCTTCGCGTCTTTGGTTCTGCTGGTGACCATCAACGGGGTAGTTTCTCGAAGTGCTGCGGACACAAGAAATTACTACGACATCACTACTGCCGATGGCGAGGAACCGCACGAAGTGGAAATGGACATTGTCATCTCTCAAAATGCGGTGGATGGAGGTGGATTTGCTGAAGACAACGCCAAAATTGCGAGGGTACAAGAAATCGATTTGCAACAGTTCGAAGAGCTGGACGTTCAGCCTCTGAAGAAGAACGAAAAGACGAGATGTATAGGTCCCGCCACTTTGATGGCGATGTGCTTTTGATCTTGTGATTCTGTGTGAAAACCAAATATTTTTAATATATTTTTTTATACTAATTCCTAATCAAGTACAAAAATTATGTGAGTATTATCAATTATTTTATACATTAACCTATTTATCATTGTATTAGATTTTCTTATATTTATGTTCTATTAAATATTTATTATTTTATGGTGTTTTAATCAAGTGGCGCGTTTTTAGCACTCGTCGCTTCCATCTTTTCAATTTCAATAATATCGAAGTGCTATTGAACATGCATCGGTTAGATTTTGAATGTTAAGGGCCCTGAAAAATTAAATTTGGAAAAAAAATTGTTTGACTTCGCAAGATGTCTGTTCTTGAATGAACGTACATAATTAGAGAATCCAATTTTCAGTTGCCAAAAATTCGGGAATTTTGCAAGATATTCAGTTACTAGAAAAAAGGAGGGTACTTAGCTACCTAAATCTACCGATCGAAAGGGTAAACCCAAATGCTACCGACAAAACTGATTGTATTGCGACCAATCCTGAGTATTTTTCAACTGTCTTTGTGCGAACTGCAAAGTTGGGGTAAAAATAGGCCAACGGTCTTAATCTCGGTCTTAATGAAAAAACGTTTATAAGAATAATTCAACTTTGTAGACCTGCACATTGATGCTTGAAAAACAGTATAGCAGTTTTTCAGAAGGAAAAATCTTCTCATTTTCAGAAATAAAATCCGTTTTTGGAAATATTTTAAGAAACTTCATAGATTTTGATCCTGGCTATCGGCCTTGTCCTTGTTGATTGATGTCAGCATCAGTTGGTGTTGATAGTTTTGTTTCCCGAAAATGCACACAACACCTTGAAGTGTTTCTGTGTATTTACCTACCTGCTGCCTAATCATAAATAAGTAGAACATGTCATTCCTCTTGGCAAACATCTATTGCTATTCAAGGTAAGTTTACCACTTGAAAGTGTTTTCGCTAGACAACATGGCTAGGTATAAACAATTGCCCGTCGAGTTTCTTCCAAGAAAAAACTGAAGTGACCTACCTACATATTCATTGAACATTCAATCCAGGATGTAGGATTCAAATCTAACAAGATACGATAGGTAGGTACCAAACGCAACACTGCACAAACGACCTACTCGAGTCCAGATCGACTCAGCCGAGTCAATACTTTCTGTAGGGACAATGCGAATTTAGAACGAAAATCCCCCGCAACACATCACCCGAATGGATAGTTTCGAGCTCGTTTTCGACTCGCAATGAGATTTATCAACAAAAAGGCTGTCAAAAAATGCAGCCAAAATTCTGACGTCATCAATGTTGAACTATAACAGTAAAGAGCTAGTTTTGCACGATTTTTTCCCTGGAACTCTAATCAAAATCATCCATGATTCAAATCTATCAGATTAATAATTCCATGCATTAAGGTGAATCCTCAAACTCGCTGAAAGCGGTTTCTTTTTCAGTGAATCTTTTCTGATCGACGGAATTCGAATTTTGATGTGACAGATGTCAAATTTCAATAAATCGGGAAAAGAATAAATTTTGAATGAAAAAATACAAAGAGGTAGGTACCTATGTATTTACACAGCAAATTAAATAATCGCCAGCTAGCAGTTGCGTTGTGATTTATACAGGGCTGAGGGTGGAACTTGAGGGGCGAGATAAAGCCAGTGAGATCGAAGGGGCAACATGCAAGGCCAGGGGGGGGGCTAGCGCCACAGGTGTTTTTTTTCACAATTTGGTGGGGATGTTGGAATGCCTCCTAGTTCCTTCTAGAACATTCTCATTCGTTTTTCTCTGGAAGTTGGTTGCACGTACTCACAATTTTTCTTATTTTAGAATGTTACGTCAAGAAACGAATAAGAGGAACTAAGAGTTTAAACATAGGTGAGTGAATGATTTTTAAGCCTCGCCAGACGTAGTGGCGGAGGGTATTTGTGGCCGCTTTTTTGTTCATGATCTTTTTTTTGCCCTGCATCAACTTCTAGGTTATTGGCTACGTTCACACCGTGACTTTGGTCCGCGACCTAAGCACTAAATTCGACCCAAATAAATCAAGTCCACGTGGTGTAAACGATCGCAGACAAGGACCAAATTAGGACCAAGTAGCTTGGGTCAGGTCTCCGGCTAGCCGTGGACTGAAGTAAATTTAGTTTTTACATTTATTTAGTTGAAGTTCATATTTTGAAATAGGTCGGCCGCGTTAGTCTTCCGGTGAAAACGCTGGAAGAGAAGAATTCCTTTAGGTGGAATTTGGGTCAGTGCTTGGGTCAGTCCAGTTTTAGTCCACCGGTGTAAACGTAACCAATTGACTACGATTACACCGGTGGACCAAATCCAAACTGACCCAAGCACTGACCCAAATTCCACCCAAAGTAATTCTTCTTCTCCAGCGTTTACAAAAGTAGCCCAACGCGACCAACCTATTTTAAAATATGAACTGAAATTAAATAAATTCAAAAACTAAATTTTAGTTAGTCTACGGATAACCGGAGACCTGACCCAAGCTAAGTACTTGACGCCAACTTGGTCCTGGCCCATAACCGCATAACCGTTTACACCACGTGGACTGAATTTATTTGGGTCGAATTTAGTGCTTAGATCGCGAACCAAAGCCACGGTGTAAACGTAGCCATTAGTAGATTTTTCTGTGTGAATTTTTCAGTAACGATAACATTTTTACGATAACGATAACGATAACGATAACGAAGACATTTCTGGAACAGTGGGGATTAATCAGTGTGGTTTTGTTTCGATGGCTTTCTCGTTTCATCCCTTTTCCCGGGGCATCACCGCACGATAGTAGATGCCCCAGTACTAGGAAACGCGTGGAAAAGTCCATCTGGCCCAGTGTGGATTTAAACCCGGAACCTTCGCCTTTGAAAGCGGGGCCGAGCTCACCGTGCTACCGACTGAGTTTCATGATCTTTCTTCTTTCCTCTTTCGTAGCAAAATTTTACGAAACTCGTCTGAGAGAACGACGCGCCAATATGCACTGTAGTTTTTAACTTTTTCAATCTTTGAATGTAATCAAGTTATGTTTTATTTTTTTTTTAATGGAGTACACATAGAGACCTTCGTTATGGTGCAACAGCGGTCAGGAAACAATTGTATAATAATTAATTTATAGACCAGAAAACATCTTGATCAGCTATAAATGCAACATGCTTTACAGCAAGCGACAAACTTTTTTGTTGATGCAAATTTCTATATCATTCAGCGAAGCAAATGAAGCCAAACATCAAGGAATCTTTTTAAAAAAAATTTTTGTCTCTTTATTTATTTCTTTTCCTAACGCCTATGAACTTCAATACAAGTAGCGTGAGTGGCAGGATAAATAGAGATGAAACTATTTTCCGCTAATTCTATATCGAAAAGAGCCGTATACCCGGTGTACATCTCAGATCAAAAAGTTTATTTTTACCACCTTTTGCCAGAAGAAATCTTTTGCAAGCTTCTCCTATTGGCAGAATCTATTCAAACCACAGCTTGATTGAGGGTGACGTCGATACTCTGTTTTGCACCCCTGCCTCCATATACAGGGCTTTTTCAACACTCGACCTTTCATTGTTGGTCGTTTCAACGAAATCATAATAATAATATTAATAATAATAATAATAGTAGGAATAATAAATATCTCGAAAACGGTTGCTCCAATCATGGAAAAGCCAGGGAGGTTTTCCTCCAAAAAAGACCGAAAAATCCAAAAAAATAATTATTTTTCAAAAATATTCAGTGGCATTGAAGATATCTGGGTAAAAAGGAGCTCACCCCCTTTCACTGTAGAACGCAATAATTGTGAGTACTAGCTTATGATGCGATTCTCTAAAAAATTACATTCCATAAAGGCTCTGTTACGCTGTTATTACCTAGGCAACAGCCAATGACCGACACGAATTTCTACATAACAGAGCGTTTATGGAATGTTATTTTTTACAAAATAGCATCATATCATGTATTTGACAAGTATCTGTGCCAAATTTGGGCATAATCTTGATTCAATGGCTTAATGGTTCAAAAGTTATTGCAAGAAAAGAAATTTTTTGCTCAACTTTGAAGGCTTATTGCTCCGTTATCATGCGCTTCAGATATATAGTTTTTAGAACAGGTACTCTTTGATTTTTTTGATTTTTTATCGACCCTGAAAATTTTTCTCCTTAAACCTGGACCGTCCTGTATAGAATCCACTCTATGGTGGATGTGTGCACTGAATTTCTGTTTACGATACAGAGTGAGTCATAGATCACAAAAATCCAGCCTTCTTTATTAATGCGTGTAAAATATTCCAGTGGTCGCTAAAATAATCTAGAACACAATATGACCTTTCTCGTCTGCATAGCAACAATTTTAGTGTCGTTTTTGAAGGAAAATAAATTTTTGAGATTTATGAACCGACCTATAACATTAATTTATCAAATTGAAATAAATATTTATATTAATTTTTTATTCCACAAATAGCATGCACCTCTAAATTGACTCACTTTAATGTTCTAGATGGGTTAATAATTTTTACTTATTAATACCGTCAGGAGCAAAATATCACATTCATCAAAATTTTTGTCATTCGAAAAAAAGCGACAAGTTCTTGTTTCATTGTAAATATGGCCTAATAGAATAAAAGGCTTGGCTCCTAGCTTCATTTTGAATGAAATACGCAAGAGCTCCTTCATGGCAATGTCACTTTTTTGGAGTAACAAACTAACAAATAATTTGATGTATGTTATACAGTGCTCCAGACAGTATATCACGAACAGTTCCCTTAAATCACTCCGAATGATGAAATTAGAGGGCAGCGAAGTCCTACCCTTTGACCCTCCCATATCTTCTATCTAAACGAGTCATTATTTTTTTGAATATTTTTTACGTGTTCTCAAGTGGATTCTATATATCATACCTTTTTTGAGACACTCTGTATAACCATATTTCCAGATTTTATATATCAGTAAGCTCGTCAGTAAGTATTAAGTATAAATGACAATATCGTTACACCGTATGAATGTTTGGCACCACGCCACTCATCGCATCGCCTGGAAATTTCAAATTGGCTAATAGAAAAGGACCGGGTGCCAAATACATGACTTGATTACGGTTTTTTCTAATTATCCTTCCCGGGCGAACTCATTCCGTCGTCTTTTCGGAAACAATAATATGGTTTTATCGCCGCTGTGTTTCTCCAAAAATACCAGCTTTATGGTCTTTACTCTTTTGTGTTTAGATGAAGGCACAAAAACTTATTACTTTCTGTGGGGGTTGCCGAAGAACTCTTTTATTTCCTGATGGTGATAGCTCTACCCCTGCGGGTATTTCTGTGAAAATTATAGTGCCTACGTAAGTACAAGAAACTACATCTAAAAATTCCCTATTCATTTCTCAAAATGGGTCAATTTGGCAATCGTTGCCGTTGTTTGTATTGTTACGTATTTCGCGTATGGGTTCGTTTATAATTGAGACTATCGTTCAAGAACACAAACTGTTTATTACTGCACATACTACAATAAATACACGCCAACAATCACTTCACTCTTGGGAATATCACTGGTACTACTCGCTTCTGTCAGTTCGCTACCTCTTCAAATTTAATACTACTCCGTAGGCCGAGGATCGATGCTTTATATAGCTTCGACTTTTAATCTCGAATGTTCTATAGGTCCTCCAGCAAATTCCACAGTGACCCGGCATACGGTTTCTAGGCGACTCCCGAAAAATCCTACACATTTTGCGGGCATTACCAACGTACACTAAACCGCCACCTCCGCCAAATGGACAGATGTGTGCTGCTCGGCCGTTGAAGTCGCTACGTAAATTTCATTTCCGAAAAATCCTACTCATTTCGCGAGCATTACCAACAGTCAGTAAATCCGGCACCTCCGCCAAATGGACAGATGTGTGCTGCTCGGCCGTTGAAGTCGCCACGTAAATTTCATTCGCCAAGCTATCGCGTATATTCTGGAAATGTCCAGACTTTAGCACTTGTTCACTGAGACCTCATGGGATTCGTCTGGAAAGATCAGTTGTGCTCCAGAATGCTACTCGTAACAAATCATTCATTATTGTTACTTAGATCGTTTAAGTTGGTTAGCGAAAAAACTTGAAAACAAGAACAATAAATAAATAAATAGGTACTAATTTACAGATTATGATTAGAAATTACAGGTACTTTCCTACCTATTTGACAGATAGCAATTGATTCTGTTTCAGGATAATTTTTTCTGAAGGAAATCCAATTTAGAAGACAACTTACACCTTTGTAAACTCCAAGATTGAAAATTCAATTGATCGCCGGCAAAAGACAGCGCCAAGCATACGCTTTCCGAGAAAATCCTCAAGAAGTTCAGAATTCTCCAGAAGTTTATTCACCGTCGCCGTTAAAAGATCAAGGATAAGATGACGCTTTGTTGTTATGATAACAAATCAAGGAAAATGATGAATTGTAGCACAAGGAGTGACCTACAAATTCGACGTTATGTTCTCGCACATTCAGGGTGTGAACCAAGGTCAAAATGAGGACAGGAAGACGCAATTGACCCAGTTTTCTTGACGATGGACCGTCGTTACTAGACGTCACCACCCTCGGCCCGGCCTGCTGGAAACTCACCTGCCCTTGATGCCCCCCTATCATCATAGCTGCAGTCTCACGAAGAAAACCAAACCGACGAGTGGTGGTAATGGTGGTATAGTCCTTAATTCGCTAAACGGACAGCTTAGAAAAAATGGAACGGAAGTGTCAAAATCAATTTGCAAAAACGTTGTTATTTATTGCGAGCCCACGAAATCTAAACGGCGACATGACACAAGGATATTATACACATACAAAGTAATTTATTCCAGATAAGCGTGGGGGCTCAAATCTTACGGATAATATGCCACCACCAACACCGCGATAAAACAAAAGAAACGCTAACTTTCCGGCAGAATCAGTGAGAATCAGTTCGGAACTTCGAAAACAATGTGCTCCGATAACAAATCAGAACAGAGGTGAGTGTGTTTGATCATCTGGATTAATTAGTGCTCACCTTTCAAGTGTGAGACTTGAAGGGGGGTATTAATTCTACTATACGAAAGGGTGTACCTACCTAGTTTTTGAAATTGTTGCAAGCATGAAGCTTTTACGGTTTAAGCTCGCGCTCAATAAATTTTGGTCGTAATTTTTTTATTGAAAGACAAATGCAAATTCGGCTCTGGCTTTGAGAATAGCGTAAATGTGACAATAAAATTTACTGCGATTTCTTCCAGCGGCGTGGACGACGAGGATCGGGAGTTGACAACGAACAACAATACCCATTATCAACCCCTGAAAGATGTGGAACAGCAACAACAGCACACTAAAAAGTACACATTGAAAAGCATCGCCGCACAGGTGAGTGAGTTTTCCGGGTTTTCCGAACTGTGTGTGTATACCTAGAGTTTTTCTCCAGACCTTCGTGACGAGTGCAGTCATGCTCAGCTCAGCCAGTTGTGGAATGCCGGTGGGTTATTCGGCAATTTTGTTGCCTCAGCTGAAGTTGGCGCAAAACGAAACTCTACAGATAGATGACGAAATAGGATCATGGATAGGTGAGTGAACGCTATTTAACTATTCGATTTTCGTCTTCAATAGATCTTCCATCATGTTTATTATACAAAGAGCGCGTCGTACATGAAGTTTCGAAACCTAGATTTATGTTTTCCTCTGTATGAAATTCTAAAAAACGGTTCGACAGGTCGAATTGATTTATTTTATGAGAAACATTTTCGGACAATTTTTGTTTTCCTACCCCTTCCTGTTCTCAAGCAGTGAAATTATGAACACTTTTTCAAATTGCAACACCTAATTTTTTTTACAGATTTGGATAGATTGTGAAATTCTCATTTCGGAAAATTGCACATGTATGCCTTTTGGGCTGATAGTTGAGGCGGTAATAAATTGTAAAATAGGTAGTGTTGTTGGTTAATGTTTCCACCGGATGAACAAGTATTCTTTCAAAAAATTTGAATGTCATCTTTCTATTGTAGGTATTTAAATGAAAAAAAAATTTAAAAATACTTTTATATGGTCCGGATTTTGTTATGAGTTTCAGCGTCAATAATAAATTATTTCAGAAGCGCTATTTCTGCGATAAAAACGTCTTATTTGGTGACAACATAAACTGGTACCTAACTCCACCTATTTGTCCACATTTAAAAATTAATATCGTCCAAGCTATCAGCCCAGGAGGCCTGCAAGTGCATTCTGAGATCAGAATTTAAAATAATAGGGAGTTGCGGTTTAACAAAAAGTGCCGATGACGTCACTGCTTCAAAACATAGAAATGATCAGAACGTCTTTCTTACAAAAGAAATCAATTTGACCACTTCAACCGCTTTTCAAAAATTCCTACAGGGGAAAAAATAGATCCAGGGTTCGAAACTTTACACGCACTCAGAACTTCATTCAGAAGCTCATTTTTTCACCGTAACTATCTACATTTGATCTTGTTGATTCCAAAAAATATCATCTCAGTCTCAGAAGTATGAATAGGATGATTCGTCGTGGACAAAATAAAACAATGTGTAGGTATCAATTGTGTACCTACCTGCCTAATAATAACACACCTAGCTGGATGAAAAAATTATAGGGTTTTGCCAAATTGAGCCTGAAGTGGGGCTGAAATTCTACTGTCACTAGCAACTGTGTTATTTAAATCCTTATACTCGAGCCTAATGAAAATGAACTGGAAGGTTCCGTTCATTATAGCCGACGCTAAGCCCTCTTCTAATGTTTTCTTCCTTCGCAATGTTTCCAACATAAATAGCTTTTATACGAAAACTCTTTATCCTGTTTTCAAAGCAGCATCGCGCACTTCCTCTTCCACTTGCATTCTGTCCAGTAGTCTGAGATTAACCTAATCAGGAGTTTAAAAAATCATCAGTTTCCATCACTGGACCAGACGTACAAGTTCATCGCTCCAAAATGCACAAATCATCTGATTCGTTTTTTCCATGTTTCGCAAAAGTCAGGGTTTCATAATACCTACCTGTCTACCTAATTATTTATTCAAGATCAAAATATCGGATTTTCGCCATCAGACTGCTCGGCGGCATCGGTCATCAACCGCCAAACAACTTATTATACCTACTTTATAAATCCAATGTTATAAAATGCGCCAGGCAATCACCCAATTTGTCTCCATTAGACAAAGGTCGTTCACACCAAGTCCATCATCACCTTCATTGTTGACCGTCTTAAGACCGTCCCAAAAAATAGGTCAAGATCGCATTTGTTATGTTCTTGTTGCAAATTTGCCGCTGCGACGCAAATAAACATTTCAAAGGACTTCTGGTTAGCAGCCTTCGTGGGTTTTCCATAAATCTGGCCTGATATTAAACGCAAGTATTTAGTTTTGAGCTCTAATCTTGTGTTAGCATCAATAATTTACTGTGCTTCAAGAGAAGCTTCCCTGTTAGAAAAATTCAACAGGCAAGAGATCGACGCGCATTGCACTAGTTAAAGAATTTTGCTGCTTCGCAATCTTTGGTCTTCCATTGGCTACAAAACTTTTTTTTCAATGAAACTATACAGGTGTCCCAGAATTAGTGTTACAAAACTCACAGGGAGATAGAAAATTTAAAAATAAGGGGACTTTTGTTGATAAACATACCCTTCCAAACGTATAATAACGGAGATACAGGCCTTCAAAATTGTTTTTTAACAACTGTTTTTTTTGCATACTTTTTGAACCGTTCGACCGATTTTATTCAAATTCGAACTGAAGTTTATTAACACAAATCTTGATTGAACAGTGATAACTAATTTCATCAGACATTTTTGGGGGCGAAGATAATAGGGGGTACCCTCCCCCTTTTCCCCCTATTTTCAACCCCCCTGAATATTTTTGGAAACGGTTTCGATTATTGAATTCTGCGTTCAATTTAAAGAAAAAAGTTACTCCCGCAAAGTTTTGATTAGAGGCTTCATTTTCAAGATATTTGGGTTTTATTTAAAACATTAGAAAACATCACGAAATCGCCACTTTCCAGGGCCCAAATTGTTTTTTTTCTGAATTTCTGGAAAACTCCATGTTTATCGGCGAAAATGATGGTTTATCAACTTAAAACACCCAGAATAGAATAACTTTTTTCTTAAGATTGAACGTTAGATTCAAAAATTGGAACAATTTTCAAAAATATTTGGAGAGGTCAAAAATAGGGGGGAAAGGGGGAGGAAACCCCCTATTATCTTCGCCCCTGAAAATGTTTGAAGAAATGCGTTATTATTGTTAAATAGAGACCTGTTTCAGTAAACTTAAGTTCAAATTTGACTAAAATCGGTTGAACGGTTCAAAAGTTATGCAAAAAAACTGTTTTCAAAAAACAACTTTGAAGGCCTGTATCTCCGTTATTATACGTTTGGGAGGGTATGTTTATCAACAAAAGTCCCCTTATTTTCCAATTTCCTATCTCCCTGTGAGTTTTGCAACACTAATTCCGGGACACCTGTATACAGGGTGTTTCGGTGACCTTGCATAATACTTCGGGAAGTGATTCCTCTCAAGAAAATAAGTCGAAAAGTAAGAGTAACATTTTTTCCTAAAGTGATTCCTAAGGGAGTTACAGCCCCTCAAAGGTACGCAGTAAAACAAAGTTTTCAATTATTTGCTGTAAAACCGTCACATGTAGGAAGTTCAAATTCAGTCTAGTGAAGTTTCTCAACAGTGCAAATGTACATGCAAAGTTTTAAATAAATTTAACCAGTGGTAGTGAAATTAGAGGAGATTGGGATTATGTTGAAAATTGTTCTTGACACGTTCCTGTTTTTTCACTTTTACTTTAGAACGGTGCATTCTACAGAAAAAATGCAAAAGGAATAAAAGTTTTGGACTGAACGAGTCTATCGGAAATATCAAGTTTGAAGCTTGTACCTTTGACAGTTCTTGAACAAATAATTAAAAACTTTGTTGCACTTTGCACCTTTGAGGGGCTGTAACTCCCCCAGAGAGCACTTGAGGAAAAAATTTCACTCCCACTTTTCGACTTCTTTTTCTGAGAGGAATCACTTTCCGAAGTATTATGCAAGGTCACTGAAACACCTTGTATTTTTTATTTGATTCATGGTGAAAACCGTAGTAATTAGATTTTCAGAATTTCTTTCTAGGCAGTTTATTACCTCATTACGATCTTAAGATGAAAGAAGTGTGGAAAGGTTTCCACTGACGGAACAAATGACTTTTCAAATGAAAAGTACATACTAGAAGGTGGTAGTTTTCTTCAGAACTGGAAGCTGTAGACACAGTGTTCCGCTATATTATTTTAGCTTTTCAGTGAACCTTTCCACACGTCTTTCATGTTATGAACTAAGTCGACGGTTCTTTAAGAAAAAACATTTTTTATAAATTAACATTGAGCTTGCCGAAAGGCGAAAAGAAACCAGCAGGGTTTGGCTATCGTTTGATGTCTCCCGGTTGCCGAGGTGTGTTGCTGAAAATCTATACAACTCTCTTGGTAGTTTTACAGAAAACTCACGTCTGGTATCCTGTACTGAAGAGCTAATAAAATAATATAGCAAAACACTGTGTCTACAGCTTCCATTTCTGAAGAAAACTACCACCTTCTGGTATGTACGTTTCATTTGAAAAGTCATTCGTTCCGTCAGTGGAAACCCTTCCACACTTTTTTCTTCTTATGAACTAAGTCGACGGTTCTTTAAGAAAAAACATTGTTTATAAATTATCATTACGATCTGTTATATGGAAATGCGCTATAGAGAATCACGCTCGTTAAGATTTTGGTACTTTTTGATCAAGTTCCAACATCTCTCCCAACGGGACGCCTCGAACAAAAACTTACCACTTACCTACGACGTCCCTGGATTAATGTATATAAATCGTATAAATGCCCAACTTTTTCGCAGTTGTAACTAGTGTAGGCCTGTGCGAGGAGAGAAACAACCATCTGCCAAAATAAATGTATCTTTCTTGACTCGGTTGCTTGAACTGCACTGCTTGATTAATTAATGATTAAACAATGAGTCGATTATGTCCAGTCGAAAATGGAAACCCACCCACAAATTTTACTTTTAATTTTATTGTCGAAACGGTTTAGGTGTGCCATCTCAATTGAAGAGTGATTCTTGAAGCATTTTTCCTTAGCTTTTTGAATCCGATAGCAGTTTTTTAGAAAAGCGGTCAGAAAATGTACTTTTTGATTAAACAAAAAAGGGGCACATTTTTTCTAGCCCGGCCCTGGATTTTGACTTACCCGGTATCGGTATGGCTTCGGGGTGAGTTTCAACAGAGAAATATTACTGGTAAATTTTAATAAAATATCTCCAGCTGTTTCAGAAATATCACTCATCAAATTTTCATACGAAACACAATACACCCTGTATCTTAATAACCATTTAAGAAAACAAAATTTCTTCTGTGGATCCTGACTCGCCTCAAAGTCCTCTATCTCCCATTAGCCTATGTAAGGAAGGTCACTCATGAAATACCCTGTATAAAGTTTTGGAATATTCTTCAATTACCCCGAATCAAAGCAGTGCAGGCGTTTTGTTTTGTCGACTTTACTCGGTCCTCGCAACAGTTCGAATTGAATTTTTTGGGAACTTCGCATAGCAATATGCTCTTTTACGATTGTGCTTTAACGTTTTGCATAAAGCATCAAAGGACAATGTTGGGCAGTAAAAGTTCCAATAAAAGAAATAGGTACCTACTTTTGTGTGTCATTCTCATCTATAATCACGTCACATTGAAGACGCCGCCTATACTCGTAAAAGAATGGAAATAATAGAACATCGGGAAATAAAACTTTTTCGGTGGATATGTTATACGCTCCGGGCATTTTTTTATTTAGTGTAGATAGCAGAGTCGACCTTTTGTCGTTATTGCCGCGAAAACCCCGGAACGTTCAATTACGTCCTGCCTTCAGGACAGACTCTGCGGAATTCTACTTTGTTCTGTGATAGGTAGGTGTACGTACCTACTGAAGTTCTTGTGTGAAACCGATCTAATGAACAAAACTTTCTTCTTGATCCATACCATTGATCAGAAGTTTAGAGCAAAGGTATAAATAAGTACGGCGGGTTGTACCTGCAGAAAAGTATTTCAATCAAACGTGGCGATAGGTAGCAGATAGGTATACCCACCTACTTAATTAAAACTTTTCTTGATATCTTGATAGACCTTACGCTTTCCATCATACACCCTACGTTGACTAATCAGTCGTCTAAAATCAGTTGCAAAACGGTATAAATAAGTAGGAGGTACCTACCAACCTACTAAAAAAATTTAAATTTCAAAAACGTATCCCGGTAAAAAGATTCTTTTGAAAGGCTGTGTTTCACGTTGCCACTTCAAGTTTTCTAGCACGAGTTTTACTTACCTACATGTTTGTTTTTTTGAGCTAGCTGAGATTTTCCCTCAGATTTTCCACAAAGTTGTTATGAAATTCCTCTGGAGTGAAAGCGGATTTCTTTGGATAAAATACAAGACTTTTATTTCCCCTAAACGCCACTTAGGACAAGATTAATGATCCACTTTTAAATCGCAAAAGGATTTAATACATCAACTTATTAATCATTCGGCATGATGGATGAAAACGGCCATCATTAGCCATTAGGACATTCGCCAGTTCTCAAACGTAAACCCGAAAATTTACGAATTTCGGCCGGATGTTTGCCCCTTTTGCGTTATATTATTGACTGGTTGTCGATCAATCACAAGCTAATGGCTCCAGCGCAGCATCGTCCTCTAAACTCCAAACGCAACACATCGAATACAAAATGTACTTATCCTGCCCGGACTGATTAAATTGTGATTAGTAGCAGAGCACTAATTGATGGCAACCGGTAAATTTTGATCTGTGTCTCTAGCGCCACTGATTTATGCCCGCCGTGCATCCCGCCAGGACTCGGGATTAATGCCCTGGCGTCTCGTTTCTATTTTTTATTTCTTTTTTTCTTTGCAGTGAGCGTCCATTCAGCGGCCACCCCATTCGGGTCTCTGTTGAGCGGCGTTCTAATGGACCATTGCGGTAGAAAATTAGCCCTGCAGATCGCCGCTCTGCCCTTAATAGTTGGCTGGATGCTCATCGGCCTTGCCCAGAACAATGCCGTCCTCCTGCTGGGACGTCTGATCGCAGGACTATCAGCGGGACTCACAGCAGCTGCTGGGCAAGTATGTTATTCTTCCTAGACTTGAAATCCGGTAGTCTAATAAAATCTTCGAAGAATAAAAGTCAGCTTTTATGGCCACGTATACTTTGTGCCATCGGCAAAGCCATATAATCATGTGCACAGTGTAGGGTGATGTCAAGATACCTCACAGCAATAATTTCCGGGGTTAACAGTCACATTTGTTTCATTTTAACTAACTATTAACTACGTTTATGTTTTTAGACTTTAATTTTTTATTTCAACTTCACGTCCAACTCCTGAAATCTCACATCTTCCCACCTAAAAAAGAATCACCAACTACTAGGTACTGTACCTATGTGCAACACTAGCAGGGCCGAATTACCATGTTGGAGCTAGGCCCCTGGGCCCCTATTTTCGGAAACCCTGGGAACAGATCATCAGGTGATGTTGCCTAGGTGACAGTCAGTCACAGCCCTGGTTGCCGAGCAACTTCGCACAGGAATGGATCACACGTTTCCCGAAAATAGGGCCCCAGGAGCCGTATTCTCTAACTCGCTATGCACTCGAACCGACAGATATCGCTATCGGTAGTCAGGCAAAAGCCAATCACAATGGTGCTTGCCTAGCTTGCCTGCTTAGATTATGACTAACGCTAGTGTGATTCTAGTGAGCTATGATTTCCAGAATTTCTCCTTTCCGAGACTCCCAGCCAACTAGAATCACACTAGGGTTGAACGTACTGTTACGAGCGACGAATAAGGTCGCAGTGTGCAAGTGCGGAGCTCTGGTGCGTTCCAGAGAGCGCATGTAGGCTTTAGCCAGTGGAATTGCTTGGGAGACCTGAACGGTCGATCAGAAAACATCAGCCGAATTGGCGGAGGTGCTGACATTCCAGAACACACGGGAAGCACGCGAAAGGTGTGTGATTATTCGGGACTCGTCTAGAAACCATATGCCGGGTCATTGTGGAATTTTTCGAGGACCCATGGAACATTCGAGATGATTAGTCGGGACCTATAAGCACTATGGATCGCCCACAGCACCACTATTGAATACAAGGCGATAGACAGCGGATAGCAAGCGAAGTAGTAACCTGCGATATTCCAAGTAGTCAATTGTTGGCGTGTATTCAATGTAGTACGCAGTAAAAGAGCAAAAGAGATATACTCCGTCGTGCAAGTATGGCGTAAAACGTTTAAGGCACCACGGGCGTTAAGAGCATCACACCTATGGTGTACGTACAATCGTACATCCCTCGGGCCATAGGTCTTTGGGGTACTTTAACCAATAAAAGTTTTGAGTGTCTGAAGTCTTGAGAACAGATTTTTTTCGTGCAAAAATAAAATTTTGTTTCATTTGTATTATAGGTACTGATCAGCGAAGTCTCGGAACCTCATCTGCGAGGGATATTTTCCAGCGTGCCTTTCGCCAGCTATTCCTTTGGAATCCTTTTAGTCTACGCTCTGGGCTCCCTGCTGCATTGGCGTTACGTCGCAGGTACTTACATCCAACTTCGCCACAACAAGCAGCAATATTTAATTTCATTCAAACCAATTCCAGGTCTCAGTGCAATTTTGCCGGTGTTGGCAATCATAATTTTCATCACACTACCTGAAAGCCCCGTCTGGCTCATCCGACAAGGCAAATTAGAAGCGTCTAGAGAAGCTTTGTTGTGGCTGAGAGGCGGTAATATAATCCAAGTAAGTTAATGGATGGGGGTACTGATGAACTACGAACCTACTAATCTTGTCTCTTCCAGGCGAAGCGAGAAACGCAGCATCTGATTGGAAGAGTCGAAAGCGAATTGAAAAACTCGAACAGCGCCAAGAAGACGACGTGGAGAGTCATCCTGCAGCCGGAAGTGGCCAAGCCCTTTATCATAATCAACGTTTTTAATGTGATGCAGATCTTGTCAGGGACTTACATCATTGTGTTCTATGCCGTGGACATTTTAAGCAACATCAACGGCCAGAACATCGATCACTTTATGGCGGCCGTTTTGACGGCGGGCGTGAGGTTTATTTTCTCTTTAATAGCGAGCCTTTTGTTGGCCATGATTGGAAGGCGTGCGCTGGCCATGACTTCTGGCTTGGGCACGACGATTGCGGCACTTTGTTTGGGGACGTTCCTGTATCCGGCTAAGGATAACTGCTGGATGGGGAACGGCTACTTTGCCGCCCTCTGCATGCTGTTCTACGTAGCTGCCAACACTGTAGGTTTCATGATATTGCCGGGAGTCATGCTAGGCGAGCTATTCCCCGCCAAAGTGCGCGGCTTCGCCGGCGGCCTCACTTTTATGATATTTAATCTCGTCCTTTTCGCCGTTGCCAAAGTTTTTCCTTTGGCCAAGAGCATTGTCGGAGTGCACGGGGTCTTCTGGATATTCGGCACTTCGTCACTCATCGCCAGCGTGTTTTTGTACCTCATGTTGCCAGAAACTAAAGGCAAAACGCTGAGCCAAATCGAGGATTACTTCCTGGAACGTAATATCTTGTGGGTCAGCAGAAACAAAAAGCCCGAGAAAAGTAAGACTGAAACCACAGAGCCTTTGGCAACGTAGATATTGGGGAATTATTGATAATAATAATGTACCTATCTACATTTTTGAATTTTTGTTAATTCTATTGTACCTTTTATTTTAATATTTATTTCAATTCCAAATAAACCTATTTATATTGAAACCCTTCGTGCTAATTTACCCAGACCAGTTATTTGAATAAATTAAATTCAGAATACCTATCTACACACATCAAAAGAATGTTTTGCACCTATACTATTGGATCAAAATAATTGAGAGCGACTCATTCACATCCACATAGAGGGTGTGAGTGAGTAAGTGAACACTTGGAGCGTGGATAACTGAGGGTGACTCATACTTTCCATCCTAGTTCCACGTTTTTCGCCGCAACGCTCCAAGTGTTCACTTACTCACTCACACCCACTGTGGATGTGAATGACTCACTCTCAATTATTTCGATCTAATAGTACCTATAGTAGCTAGTATATCTCATGAAACTTGACTTGCGGTACGATAATGTGAAAGCCCTTGAAAAAAATGTATACTGTTGAAAAAAATAAAAGTCTTCTGCTAGTGTGATTTTTTTCTTTCTAACCACAAAAACATAGAAAATTGACGCTTCTGATGTTGTCTCTCACATTTTCGCATCGCTAATTCTATTTATGAAGTCGAAATTGCGATATGTAGTGTTTTTAGGAAAATGCCAGGCAAAGAAGCGAGCAAGTTTTCTTGTTCAGTTCAACAGCCGTTTTTAGAATCTTTCCAATCGACATATTACTGATCAAATTACTGAAAACATAGGTTGAACTGTTCCTAACAATAGTTCAAGCTCGAGTTCAAGATTCTAATGCGGAGCCCTACATGAAAATCCTGTAGAAATTGTTTTATCAAAAGCGGTAAGGGTTTCAGTTCTCAGTTGTACCCGTTCTAGGCGAAATGAAGTATGCAGCAGCAAAAATATTCCGCGCAACCGTTCCCACGGCAAGCGATGGTCAGATTATTTTGGACCGGCATTTTGCTTTTGGACTCTTCACTGGAGTAGACTCTTTTATGAGGTCATGGTCCTTGACAGTGAAGATTTAAACCGCGCGTTTTGATCAAAGAACTGTCAAGCCACCTATTTTACCGCGCACAACGAAAATTCGTCTGATAAGTGATTTTCACGTGTGGTTTCGCATGCAAACTCTCAAAATATTGTTAGAGGGCAGTTGAAGCTATTTTTTCCTAGTGATCTTATCAACAATATCGATTGGAATATTGTAAAAACCGCTGTTGAACTGAGCAAGAATAATTGCTCACTTCTTCGCCTGGCATTTTCTAAAATATGACTATCGCGATTTCGACTTCATAAATGGAATGAGCAGGTGAAAAAATGTAAACAAATTTTCCGCACTAGCCTAAAGGTGCGTTCAGTCAGCTTATGTAGCCGCAAGTTTTAATTTTAGTCGCAAGCGCAGCGACGCCCATTGGCTCTTATGAACCAGCCTCCTCGGAACAGCCAATAAGCGATGCAGCGCTTACGGTTAAAACTAAAATTGCGGCTAAATAAGCTGACTGAACGCACCTTCATACTTCCATTTTACTAAAATTACTCTATCGAGCATCACAAGAATGTCCCAATTCGGGCAATTATTTCACCAATGTCCTCATTCTGACCGAGACAAAATTTCAGGGTGGTCCACTTCAATTTTGGCCAGTTTAGTAAGCCAAACATAGCAAACATCTATTCAGACTATTTATAGTGCCTTCTTGTGTTTTCCTCCAATTCCAGTGAATTCCTAGCTTAGCTAATTCAATAGACGTTAAATGCAAAATTCCTCCTTGTTTGAAGTGATGAGGTTTAAGTTCCTAACGAAATAAGATAATAAGTATACAAGAATGATTTCAGGAATAAACCAATTTCAAAATTTAGAAAATGAAATGTTCAGCAGGATTTGCTATTGTAGGTATAATATGAATTCCCCTGGAATTTGTTTTGAGACTAGGCATTGTCGTTTTCCTTTCAGTCAGTACCTATTCAAAAGAAACGTTTTGCAATTCAAGGTTGGTTTTCAAAGCAAAATAGAAATAGACACTAATAATTTATTTTTGCTTACACATGCTTATAGTGAAGATAAATTCATCATGCGTAACAAATTCTAACAACATCATTGTGTCTCTAGTGTTGGTACTTATTATTTATTTCAAAACTGGTATTAGTCAAGCAAGTTGTGATTCGTTTATTTGGCTCATCATTTTCGACCAACAATAACAGCATATGTTCTTGTTATTGTCTTGAATCTCCACAAGAAACGAATCTCAACCTGTCAAGTTTCAATCAACAATAATTAGAATGTTTTTACTGTGGCTTGCGGAAGGCTTTTCCAGCGAATTTGGCTTTGGGGCCCAGCTCCTCTTCGATGCGGAGAATCTGGTTGTACTTGGCCAGACGTTCAGATCTGCAAGGAGCGCCAGTCTTGATTTGGCCGGTCGAAAGACCCACGACCAAATCGGCGATGAAGGTGTCCTCGGTTTCGCCGGACCTGTGGGAGACCATGGTGCCCCAGCCATTGGATTTGGCGAGGAGATGTGCCTTGATGGATTCAGTGACTGTGCCGATCTGGTTGACCTTCAGCAGCAAACAGTTGCACGCCTTTTTCTCGACCGCAGTGGCAATGCGTGTGGGATTGGTGACGGTCAGATCGTCGCCGACAATTTGGATGGTGGTGCTGCCGGTGATCGCGGTCCACGCGTCCCAGTCGTCTTGGTCGAAGGGATCTTCAATGGAGACGATGGGGAAGTCCGTGACGAAATCCATGTACATGGCTTGCAGTTTGTCAGGAGTGAGCCACTTGGACTTGTCGGAGCTCTCGTTCTTGAAGTCCAGATCGTACTTTCCGTCTTTGAAAAATTCGGACGCGGCCACGTCCATGCCGATCTCAATGCGACCAGTGTAGTTGGCCTTGGCGATGGCCTCGCTGATCAACAGCAAGGCATCTTTGTTGTTGAGAATGTTGGGGGCGAAGCCGCCTTCGTCGCCAACGGCGGTGGCGTCCAGGCCGAACTTATCCTTGATGACCTTTTTCAAGTGGTGGTAAGTTTCGGAGCCCATTTTCATGGCTTCGGTGAAGGTATTGGCGCCGGTGGGCAGGATCATGAACTCCTGCATGGCCAGTTTGTTGCCGGCATGGGATCCGCCGTTGATGACGTTGAACGCCGGAACCGGAAGGATGATGTCCTTGTTTCCGGCTAGATCGGCGATGTGTTTGTACAGAGGAATGCCTCGTTTGGCGGCACCTGCCTTGCAAACGGCCAAAGAGACGCCCAAGATGGCGTTGGCGCCCAGTTTGGATTTGTTTTCGGTGCCGTCCAAGTTGAGCATGAACTGATCGATTTCCTCCTGTTGGGTAACTTCCAGGCCCGCCTTGAGCAGCTCAGGGGCGATGATGGTGTTGATGTTAGCGATGGCTTTGGAAACGGCTTTACCGTGGTAGTGCTGCTTGTCCTCATCGCGAAGTTCCAAAGCTTCGTGCACACCTACAAACCATTCAATTTTAGTCATCACCCTTCATTTGAGGATAACTATAAATGTTATAATTCCATAGAGGATTTTTTATTGGTTTGGGTTGGTAAAGGTAAAGGATCAACATAAGGGTGTATCTTGGACTGGTGTCTGATACAGCCCAATGCAATAAGTTCAGGAAAAATCCAAGGTAGCCCAACATTTTCTTACTCCCACAGTTCAACAGTTACCTTAGCATTTTCCGACAGAACCATTGAAATGTGGGAATCAATTGTCTTACTTTCGTGATAACCCTGTTTAATGTTTCATATCATATTGTTCAAGCTGTTGACGGGACGCGAGCGCGCCGCATGAGCATTCGTCTCGGTCAAAAAACGGGCCAACAGGGTGCAGCTTATAAGCCTCGTACGTGCTGCAGATTTCAAGAGATACTGAGGTGCGGTTTTCTGCATTTGATAGAGAGAAGTTTCGCAATGCCAACCGTATCTCGAAAATTCCAGTTCAATAATGAGCAAATATAGCAAGTGGTGACAAGTTTGAAACATCACCAATGAAGTTTTTTTAAAAATCTCAACAAAAGAATGTTGCCTGATATATTTTGAATCCAGGTTTGGAATTTCATTCGAATAGAATACCATGACTGTAGACCATATGGCAGGGTAAACTGTGACGCGGGTTTCGTTGTCCCAAATCTGATCAAAGCTCAACGCCTGGCGTAAAATTATAGGTTTTAGAAAAGTCTACAGTTTCAAATTACGATTATTGCATACCGAGTCTTGGTAGATAATCAAGGTAGATCAAACTATCTTCAGGCAAACTCATTCAGCCGAGTAGTACGGCTCGTAAGCGTTTCAACCTCGAACTTGAACTTTGTGGTACCAATGTAAAACTTTGCATGAACGCTCCCTAGGCCTTTAGGTGATTCCAGAGCTAGCAGCACCTGGTTGCACCTTTTACAACCTGAACTAAGTATTCTAACCTAAGTTGTTAGTGGTATCTCACTTTCGCGCATGTGATTTCTCGCTCTTTCTCTCTCTAACTTACATCAGTGAGTTTTGTTGTAAAAGGAAAGCACCTCTTGTTGTTATCTCTACTGAATTCTAACCTAATTCTAAAGGAGTGAAGCGGATCGAACGTGTGACGATGATAAAAACGCGCTTGATTGAAGCCATTTTGGATCCGATCGAAACTCTAGCGGATCGAAAGCAGCGATATAAACGTACTCAATAAGCATCATTCGTTGCGCGTACAATACTGGAGCATTCAGCTTCAATTTTCCACACAGCAAGCGATGCAATGCGATACCTGTAGGGCTGTACCTGTAGGTAGGCACTAGGTACCTATGCACAGTGGGCCAAGTGCCGTAAAAAGTGGCCAAAAGTCGAGCAAGGTCATTTTGATATTTCGGCCCAAATTTTTGCTATTATTTAGAAAAATAGTTGATTCATAAGTAACCAATGTCTTGAGATTCCAAAGCAATTCATATCTTTTGTGTGATGCCTCAAACACAGGACTTTAAAATAACTCTACTGATAACACTTTCATAGCATTTTGTGACTGAAGTGGTATTGCCGACTGTGCTTTTCAGAGGTCAGATATCATTCTATAAATTTTACCATAGCTCACTTGAAGTTTTTTAAAAGTAAATCATACTTCACACATGATATATGTTCACTTGTTTCAGAATTATACATTATTTCGAATGGCGATGTTCGGGTCATTTGTTTTCCAAGAGTTCCATTTTTGCAGTGGCTTACAAAAAATGTTCCACCTTGCTCCAGCCTACAACTCCGTTCACTAAAAGCTACACCTTTTTCAAGTTGATTTCAAAAGAAATTGTATGCGTCCACGTGCGTCCCCGTGATTAACAATTTTTTCTTCAAATATATGTATGAAGAGACAAAAATTCAAAATTTCTGGAGAACGCTGATTTTCACTGGACTACTGCGAAATCATGTTAAGATTTTCAACAAAACATTATTCCAATGATATTGGAAGAGCAGGGTTGTTTTTAGGGGTGTTTTACATAAAAAGTGAAAAGTTCTGTTTTTTCGTTACGAACATGTTTTCTAGTTTGAATTGTATTATCACTAAGAACTTGAAGTCAGAATTTTTTCCAATATTTTTCCCATATTCACCTCAATATTTTAGGACGATTTGATGAATTTCAATTTTTTTTCTCGTTATTTTTTTTCCAACCCTTGAATCTCACACCCAAGGGTCAATGAATTTTATTCAATATTTTTCCCTCAATCGCCTTGATATTCTGAGAAAATTCGCTGAACTGGAAATTTTTCTGTTGTTCTTTTATTTTTTTCAACCCCAAACCCCAATTTCACCCCCGAGCACAATTGAAATTTTTTCAATATTTTTTCTATAATGACCTCAATATTCTAAGACGATTTGGTGAGTTTCAGACTTTTGGCCGCCGACAACTGATTTTGTCCCACTGTGCTATGGTATGAAATATTAAAAGTACAACAGTGTGCTCAACAGTTGCACAAAAGTACAACAAACTGCTCAAGTTTAACGGAAAAAAAATCACCCTTTATGAGTTATTCTATAGTCCAATCAAAAAGTCATGGCATTCAAATTTTCATAGCATTTATCAACTGGTGAAAGATTTTTGGCTTTGATAACAAAATATTCAGTAATTCAATCTATCTAGTCGATCTAACTGTCTTGTTTCCAAAGCCAGCTCCAAATGAAAATGTTAAATTTTATTATTTGCACGGACTATGCAGTAAATAAAAAGTTGGTATCGTTGAAATATGAGAGAACCTAATAGAAATAATAATTGGAGGTTGAATGTTGGATACCCGCAACAAAATTGTGCTGATGTACGAGATTCTGGACGTCAGTACTTACCTGCAGGATGTCGGATATTGGATACATAGCGCCGTTTTTTACAGAGATACGATGTCGGTTGAATTAGAGCAATAAATAGCCAAGGTATTTTGGATTTATAACCTGAATAAATGACCAGTCGAAAGTATTCAAAACAGAGCCTAACAGTCTCGGCTGTAACATACCAAAAGTCCCCTAGAATCCTGTGCGAGCTTCCCTATATTTTCAGGACTTCATTTTCAGCGATAATTTTTCAAGCCTATTCTCATTTATGAAATTTTTTGTGTCAAAATGATAGCTTTGAAAACTGCATAAGGGTATCTATTCACGAATGAGTAATATTTAAACAAAAAAGTATCCATTAAAAGCTGCACAAATGAGACTCGTCTAAGCCGCGCAAATAAATCCCCGCAAACCTCCGATGAAGCATTGTGTCCAGACCGACGTCTCTACGAGGCGCAGCAGAGCCACCGCGCGCCGGATCACAAATACACAAACCACTCACACTTTCAACGGGCAATTATTCAGCCCAGAACCCGTCGAAAAATCTCAAGCAGCTTCCGACACTCAGTACAAACTTCAGCTGTTAATAAACAACGATATGTCAACCCTAATGACATGACCCTCCCCATATCGACGCACATGGCTCAATTGACTTTCGACAAATTTGAGATGTCAATAAGGGACGTTAACGGAGCACGGAAAAAAAGTGAAAAAATGGGTGGCCCAGCTTTTAATAATATTTATATTGGAAAGGCCCAAGTCCAGTTTTTTTGTTTTGGTCTCTGACAATCAAGTTTCTGTTGTGTTTCAATATACCATTTTGTGTAACTTCTTTAGTTCTTTAGTATCAAGAAGATTTCAACTGTAAAATGTCAGTAATAACTCTATTCAAGTTGTAAAACCTCTTTCTTACATGTTTTGTGAAGACCTAGTAAAAGTGACTTGAGGTGCGATTCTCTGAAAAATTACATTTCATAAACGCTCTGTCATGCTGTTATTTCCTAGGCAACAGCCAATTGCCGATTATAATAACAGAGCGTTTATAGAATGTTATTTTTCACAGAATCGCACTATAACTTACTTTCAATAATAAGCGGTTCAATTATAAAAACGGTGTTTTTTTTCCACATCTTTGAAGAAACTTTCAAAGATGTTGATGAAACTTGGTACATGAGTGAGTAGTATCTGAAGGGTGGAACGTTTGGTTAAAATAGTGTTGGCGTTAGGCAACCACGGCCTTCACAACGAAAAAAAAAAACTGAAAAATATTAGCATTTCTATGGATTGCATGACATGAAAATTTCAGGCTGCGGTGGATTACCAGAAGTAATGGGAATTTGTGTACACATATCTGCGAAACACCCTGAAAGTGTGTGAAACAAAACTCAGCTCAAAAGGACGTTTCGTTCATCAGATATGATTTTTCTGAAAATAAACGGCGAATTTTGTATCGTAAATTTCTCTGTAAACTCGTATTTTATGACCGATTTTGATGGTGATGGTGGCCTTGGAAATAAATGTTTGGTCCGAAAATAGCTGATGCCAGTTGATCACAGCCGTCACAATGGGAAAAATTAAATCTTGAAGATAATTATTTCGATAGAAATAAAATAATTATCCTCCAAGGGCGTTGCAGGAAGGATGTTACAATGAGACGTCCTGCGACATACATGACAACTTTTTTTGGAAACACATACGATGAGTTCTTTTGAATGCAAAAAAAAATCGTTGTTATAGGCGAATGGTCACTCCTTTACCAAAAGTGCTCATTGCCCACTTGCCTAATAGGCACGAGAATTGGTCATGAAAGAAAAACCCCCGGAAAAGAGGGAAGCTCACACGGGATTCTATGGGGTTATTGGTATGTTACATCAGAGCCCGTTCAGGATCATGTTTGTCATACTTTTAGCCGATCATCGAATTTATTCACGCTTATACTAAAACAGCAGACAAATTTTTATTGTGATCAATCATCTGAAATGAAACTGGACCTAGTTTTGATGATTTTGAAGATACTTATTGCAAAAAATATTATGTTTCCTATCAATTTCGATTCCCCCCTCCCGATTCCTCAATCGAAAACCGATGGACATAATCAGCAGAAATAAAATAATAAAGTTCAAAAATACAAAAATTTTACATGGCACCTATTCAGAGAAAAAAAAAGCTGTATTGTTTCTGCAATTTAGTTGCCTGAATTATAATCCAAGTTGGATGTCTTGTTTCGTCTGTTTTCGATTTAGAAGGTTAAAAACAAAAACCGCAGTTTTTCGGTTTACTTATAATACGTATCTTCAAAACAATCAAAGATTAGGTATGTAAAAATGCACAACTTTGTCCTAATTCAACCTGCTTCATATTTCAAGATAAACGAGATATTTATTAATGAAAATCAAATTAGGATAAGGTTCAGACTGGTTCAAAAAGACTGAGGAATTCCCCCCGCACAAGAGGGCATATTGCGAAGTTTTTCAAAGGAGACCTCTGAAGCTACCGGGTTTTTATTTGATTCAAAAACCACGTTACCAAGTTTTTAGGAAAACAGTTGAGACACCTTGCGAAAGCGAAACGAGACTCGATTTTTCCCCCAAGATGTATAACTGGTGGCCTAAAAACGTAATCACGTTGTTTCAGGGAATAAATCAAGAGCCCGTATGAGGGATACGGAAAAATGAATGATACGCTAGTCGTTTTTTTGAGGAAAAAAATCAAAGGTTAGAACCAAAACTAACATTTTGTTCGCAAAAATCTTATGAATCGTGCGGTTTTTTTGCCCACTCTGTATACTTTACAGTTTTTGGGTTTCACACAAGTCAGTTTGAACAAGTCTATCTCCTCGGATTGAAGGAGGGTAAGGCAAACCTTCGGTGCGAAATTCGAGGGGTTCGGCAGGAGCCCAGACAGGTCTTGATGGTCCTTTGGGGCCTTTTTTGCCCTTTCCCTTCTTTCCTTTCTTTCCTTTCTTTCCTTTCTTCCCTTTCTTCTCTTTTTCTTTTTTAGCTTTTTTGTCCTTTTTTCCTTTCTTGCCTTTTTTACCCTTTTTTCCTTTTTTTCCTTTCTTCTTTCCGCCAGCAGGAAAGTCAAATTTCCATTTGGGGTCTATGTTTAAACAAGGGGCTCTGGTGAAAATTGACGGGCGTTTACGAAAAATCGCCCGGGACGCTCTATACCTAATGGGATTTAAAATGCTGAACCCTTTTTATGAGATTTGAAAAAGTAAAAATTAAGTAATAACGACAGTCCGGAGGTCTTTGTCATAGAAAAAATAAGTAAAAAATGATCGCAATTTCTGTCAAGTCCCAGCGAAGAATTTGGTAAAACCAGAGTGTCCAGAGCGATTTATCATATCATGAGCAAAAATGCAAAAATTATTCTACTGTATTACACTTGGTAAATATAAAAAAAAAACTAATGATGTAATGAGTGTGTAATTAATTGAAATTATTGTTCTGATATCAGCTTGTAATAATTATAAATTGGAAAAACAACATTCTTTCTTTAAAACTGATCACCAGAACAAAATTTCAGAAGGGTTGTGGTTGTATCAAAGAGTAAATAGAAAAGGTGAAGTGCTTAGAACATCTGAAGAATAAACATTCAATACTAGGCAATCATAAAGATAAAGCTGATACAATAGCAGTAGCTAGCTACACAAAAATAAAAAAATATGTGATATCTGCCTATCATACAACTAGCAGCTACAAATACAGCTGGTAAAGTGTTCAAGTTCAAAAGTTTTTTTTTCTTTCGAAACCCTCAACCATCCATGTGGCAGACTAAGTGGCATATACAAGCCGCGTTCGGCATGCCTCACTCCGTTGACTCTTTTCACTACAACTACCATTTGACCATGGTTTCAGGAGTCCTGATTTGTTGAACCAATGTAGTGGAGTGAAAAGAGTTTAAGGAATAAAAAGAAGTGAGCATGTCGAACGCAGCTACAGTACATCGGCTGGGAAAGGACTTCTAGCAAATACATATCAGAGACGAGGGTGGATGTGAGGTAGCTGGTGGTATGGACGTTAGGAAATGGTAAAAGTGTCAATATGAACGGATAACTTACCTGTACTGGCACCAGAAGGAACTGCAGCTCGGAATAAACCCAATTCTGTGATCAGGTCAACTTCAACTGTGGGGTTCCCACGGGAGTCGAAGATTTGGCGAGCCAAAATACTTTTCATAGGCATTTTGAGTGTTGTGTGCAGTATTGAAAGGGCGCGCTAAAAATATAAAACATGTTTTATTGGATTCATCACTAGAATTTGGACGTTCTAAATCATTTTTAAACTATTTTTTCAACATGAGGTGAGACGACACAAAAATTTGGCAGTTACCGAACTTCAAAAATTGATATTTTGTGTAGTTTCATATGTTTCAAGCGACTACTTTTACATAATTGTAATAATTTTTGAACGTGAGTGAACTGTTACAACACTGAAAGGTATCAACTGTACTTATATTACAATGTTATCTAACAATTTGTAACAGGGCTAAACCTTGAAAAAAGGTATAATTTCAAGACAATACAGGCAATAATGCTGTACGGTACTGAACAATTGTTATTTTCAAAATACTAAACAAAATAATTAAAGAAGATACGTTTAATTATAGTACAAAATCAGAAGATTAATTTAGGCAGGCAATGACCTTCATGGAAAATCGCGAAAAGCCACGGGAAAAAATTGCACACAATTAGTGAATACACTACAATAAACACTAAAGCATATTCTTCTAATGGAATGAGTAATTGAGAAATACTTACAAAAAAGGGAGCCTGCAGTTTTTCTGTCCTCCTGCCGAACTAGCACCCGGCACGAACGTAAGTGTCAAAAATTTCAGAATTTGACCTCTCCTTGGGATTGACAAGATCAAAGCAAGGTGAACGGGGTGCTCTCGACGTCATTGTCATTACAGTTCCCTGCAATACTTCAATGATGGTCTTTTCCTTTATTTTTGATTTTTAAATGTCTATTATAATGGACACAATTGAACCAAAATCGGCCGAGTTCATATTTTGTACATATTGCCATTTGTGAGGATTATTTGGTAGATTATTGATTTACGAGGCGTGTTTTCATCAAACCAATATTGCACCCTGTAGAATCCTCCTATTCCTGCGTCAGAATTGTGAGAGCATTCCACAGATGTCACTGCCATCGTCGGAATCGATTTTCTGTTGCATAATTTAAATTTTTGAATTCTAATCTTGAAGCACGCCAACAAGTTAATAACGTTGATATCATACTGCAAAATAATTATCTACTCACTTATTTTCCATTCAAAAAATTTGATTATTGAAAAATAATTTTATTAACGCTTTTGCGGCTTCATCACGTAGGGGAGAGTGGGGTAGATTGTGGCTTTTTGTCCACTCCCTACTTGTGGACACGTCATGTGAGGGTTACTGCAGGAAGGAAAATCAATTCAACCGGACCGACCGTAAAAAAAGTCCAGGGCAGTTTGGAGAAATGCTTCAAAAAGGGGGGTCAAAAAGGTGGGAATTTGAGCAACGGTGACCGTGTCATAAAGGGGACCCGAAGCCGCATATTTTACAGTTACGATTCTACCACCATTCTCTCTTCTTTATGCAATTTTGAGTCGATGTAGATACGGAAGAATGCGATTTACTTACGTTAACTATTCCATTTTCGCACTTGAACATCGCCCACTGACGTTTCATTCACAACTGTCAACGTTTGACAGCTAGCCGACCGCTACGTGCCACATTCCGACATCGCTCATTGCAAAAAAGAAGGAATAAAACACAGAAAAGTGGAAGAAAACCCCGAAAAATAGGTGAAGTTGATAGGCAACTAACAATACAGCCCAAGAACAGCGAGAATAGAGTGACGACAAGTAAGGAAACTGGGCGATGTTCAAGTGCGAAAATGGAATAGTTGACGTAAAAGTCAATCGCATTTTTCCTTACCTAAATCTACTCAAAATTGCATAAGGAAGGGAATGGTGGTGTAATCGTTACTGTAAAATGAACTCTTGAATGTGTTTTGAAATTTTATTATTCACTATACAGGGTGTCCCATAATTAGCGTGCAATACTTCACCAGCAGATTCTGCGACCCAAATTAAGAAAAAAAGTTCCCATAAACATAGGTCAAAAAATGCTTCATAAGCGAGCTACAGCGCTACAGCCCTCTAAAAGTGGTACCCTGAAGATGGTTTTCATTTAATATCTGCGAAACTGTCAACAGCAGAATCATGAAATTTTGCACATCGGCCAATCTTTTCATGTCTAATAATATGTGATGATAACAATTTCAAAATTCTATCCAGAAATGGGTCAGACTGTGGGGGGTGGGGGGTAAAATCACCCCAACTTTTTCAAGTGCCATTTTTTTTGCAACTTTAGCATAAAATTATGGAACCCCAAAGCATTTTGCATTAAAAATGTTCTCTTGTTCAACTTCGATAGGAAGCACCGTTCTCGAGTAAAATCGATTTGAAACTTACCCTACATGTCATAAAAATTCATAATGAAAATTACAAAAAAAAAATAAAAATTGAGCGTAGGCCATGGAACACGACAACTGTGTTTGGGAAAAAAATAGTCGAGACAGGTGACAGGCCAGAGTACGACCATTGCAGAAGCCTTACACGAAGTGCATGTCTGCCAGCTCTTGGTTTGTGAAACGTCCCATTTTTACAAAACAGTACCCGCAATAAAACATCTTTAATTAGCTTTAAGGGGTTTCTGTTTCGACTTAGGAAGTTGTTGACGGGAACCGGTCTTATTTTATTGTTTTCGTTAAGAAGAAACTCCTCCAAAAAGAAAATGTACGGGCATTGCTATCAAATTTTGAAAATTTTTGATTTTGATTTTTGAAAATTCAAAAACTAGATAGAGTCGACAATGCATCTTTTTCCAAGAAAGTCGCATGCCAAATTTGAACTTTCTATTTTCAAAAAAAAGGGTACCAAAGATGATTTCTCGTAGACATGAAAAAGTGAATTAGTAGAAATCATTTTTGGTACCTTTTTTTTGAAAATAGAAAGTTCAAATTTGGCATGCGACTTTCTTGGGGAAAGATGCATTGGCGATGCTATCTAGTTTTTGATTTTTCAAAAATAAAAATCAAAAATTTTCAATTTTTTTTCGAAATTTCCAAAATTTGATATCAATGTCCGTACATTTTTTTCTTGGAGGAGTTTCTACTTGACGAAAAAAATAAAATAAAACCTATTCCCGTCAATAACTTTTTTAGTCGCATCAGAAACCCCTTGAACACAACTTTCAAACACACTGTCACTTATTTCATAAATCTGTCACCCTGTCTTGATCATTTTCCCCCAAACATAGTAGTCGTGTTCTATGGCCTGCGCTCAATTTTTTACTTTTTGTAATTTCATTATAATTTTTATGACAGGTAGGGTAATTTTCAAATTGATTTTACTCGAGAACGGTGCTCCCTATCGGAGTTGAACAAGAGGACCTTTTTCATGCAAAATGTTTTGACGTTCCATAACATTATGCTTAAATTGCAAAAAAACGACACTTGAAAAAGTTGGGGTGATTTTACCCCCCACCTCCCACAGTCTGACCCCTTTCTGGATAGATTTTTGAAATTATTATTATTGCATATTATTAGACATCAAAAGATTGGCCAATGTGCAAAATTTCATGGTTCTGCTATCAACAGTTTCGAAGATATTAAATAAAAGCCATCTTCAGGGTCCTACTTTTAGAGGGCTGAAGCTCGCTTATGAAGCATTTTTCGACCTATGTTTATAGGAACTTTTTTTCTTATTTTCAGCCGTAGAATCTGCTGGTGAAGTATTGCACGCTAATTATGGGACAGAGTTTACAGTATGTACAAAGTGAGTCATAATTTTTGAAATCCAGTTTTTTTTCAAAAATACACGCAGAAAGTTTCCTATGGAAACGAATCGTTGCTTACTTGTTGCTCCACATCAGTTTAGGAACCTCTGGAACTTTTTACGGGTGTTTTTAGAGAGTTCGGATTTTCAAATTCATTCACTAATCCACTATACAGAGCGAGTCATAAAAAAAAATCCGAATTCAGTACATACCTTTACAGGGTATTCCGAACCGACTGTGGAAAAGTCCAAGGCTCTTTAGGAAAATGCTTCAAGAGAGTGCTGAAATTCATTGAACAAAAATTGGTTCTTAATTTTTGCAGTTGGGGGGTCAAAAATTCCGAAATTTAACCTCCTCTATTTTCTTCATCTGTACCGATTTTTGCAAACTCCTAAAAATCAATGATGTAGTTTCGCTTCTGAACTTGTGAATGTGTTTTAAAATTTCATTCACTATACAGAGTAAGTCATAAATTTTCAAAATGCAGTTTTTTTTTAAATACACGCAGAGCGCAAAAAGTTTTCTATGTTAACGAATCGTGTTATTTGTTTTGTTGCTCTACATCAGTTTAGGAACCTCTAGAGCTTTTTACGGGTGTTCTTGGAGAAATCGGACTTTTCTTTATGACTCACCCTGTATAATAAATGTAATTTCGAAACACATTCTACAGTTCAAAAGCGAAGCTTTACGATTCATTTTTGAGAGTTTACGAAAATCGGTACAGACAGATGACGAAAATAGAGGGGGTTGAAATCCCGCTCTTCGACCCCCCATTATTCCAAAAATAGAGGACCTAAATTCTTTCACACACTCTTGAAGCATTCGCCAAACAGCCCTGGACTTTTTGTACAGTCGGTTCGGAATGGGTCATGTGCGAGACATGTAGCGCCGTGTAAAGCATGAGCGTAAAGTGGAGCTTTCGGTGGTATATTAGGTGCATTCCTTTTACAACCTGAACTAAGTATTCTGGTCTAAGTTGTTAGTGGTATCTTACTTTCGCGCATGTGATTTCTCGCTCTTTGTCTCTCTAAGTTAGATCAGATCAGTGAGTTTTGTGCTAAAAGGAAAGCACTTATTGTCTAGAAACTGTCACGAGTCGGAGGTCTCCTAGTGACGTCAAGTGCCGGCCACTCTAGTCGGTGCTAGGGGGTGGGTGTTGTGTTATAATTTTGGACGCCAACCAGCTGCTGGTTGCGTCACAGGAGCGATGGTAATTTAGCGGCTGGTTCGCCTCAAAACCTACCTCAAAACCAGACACAAACGTTCGCTACTTTTCAGGTGGTTGAGCTTATTCAGCAAAGGTCATTTCACACGATTCAAGTAAAAGTAAACAATGATGGTAATATTCGTTTCTTTGCAATTCAAATAGAATTTTACAGAAGGTAAGTTGGATGAATGTAAGTAAGATAATGGTAATTAATGAACTACTCAACCAGGTATCAACACAGTAGGTAAATAGAGATTGAAGAAATTAGAGATGAAAAGATGTTCACGATGGAGAACACTTTACCAACCCGTAAACGTAGTAAGTCCTACCTAAGTAACTAAACCCTACAGCTAGTATGTTGTGCACAATTTACCGAGGAGGAGAATATTTAATTAAATAAGTGACTAATTTTAGCGAAGTTGGGTGTGTCTCACCAGAACCGCATCTGCTGTGGATCCAACGGCTGTAAAGGCACGGCGACCCTTGCAAGGAACCAAACCCTGAAGCTGTACAATGCAGCTGCTAGCGGCGAGTGGGAATCGTCCCTGGGGTTGTCCGATCTGCAAGTCGTGTGCTGCCTGCTGTTAGTTGGCACTTCAGCGTGGTGAAAGTGAAGGTTGGAAATAACCAGTGCGACGAATGGCGTTAATCAGTGATTAGATACTGCTGTGATTAACTGGATGGTGGTAGGTAATTAACTAGTGGAAGTTAAATGGCTGTGGCCAACTGGCTGCAACCAACTGGCGGTAGCCAACTAGCCAGCAGTTTGGTAGCGGATTTTTTCTAGATACGGCTATTCAAATCCCATTACAGCTGACCAGAACAAAATGGTGAACGTATGGAGTTCAGAACGTTTTGCGACAGTCACAGTTTTTTCAAGAGACGTTCAAAGATAAGGTCTACTTCGCTTCTGAGCATGTCCCAACCATTACAGCAATAAAGTGATAAAAGTTACTAGACTGTTTGATTTTCGCGCGTATCGAAGAAACTTGTTACGAAGCATTTTGAAAAAGTAACAAGACACAAGAAGTACGCCGGCGTGATGCGAACACCCTTAACATTCCCTCCACTCTGCCAGTCCACAAGTGGTTCTTATTTTCACCACCATGGGCTCTGTATGTCCTACACCTTGATAGCTGAAGGTCATGCACGCTTTGCATACTAACCAATACATATTGTTACGTATTTCGCGTACGCGGGCTTGACTATAATTGAAACGATCATTTCAAAACACACACTGTTTATTACTGTGTACTATGATAAATACATGCCAACAATTATTCAGGCTCGAGAATATCCCAGGTCCTATTCGCTTCTATCCGCTCAACTACCACTTCGCATTCAATACTCTGCCTAGGCCGATCCGTGCTGCTTATACAGGTTGATTCAAAAGTGTCGGACTATCTTGAAGGTGTGTAATATGGAGGTGTAGTGGAGTGCTGGAAAGTTGTTGAAAAACTTCTGCCTTTTAATTTTGAAGTTATGGAGGAACAAAAGTTGGTCCTTCGATCGCTTCTATTTTCATTGTTTCAAAAGATTTTAGTAAGCTGTTCATGGAAAAATAATAAGTACAAAAGAATCAACCCCTGAATTTGTATTAAATTTTTGTTTTCTATCCAGGGTGAATAATTAACAACAAAAATTTAGTTTTCCTCTCGGTTTTCCTGAAAAACCAGAAGCAAAAGAATTCTATTGAAATGAATTGTGTTTTGTTGTGCTGTACATAGGTTATGGGAACACTGTGACTGTTTGAAGGTAATAAAAAAAAAATCGGGATTCATGACTCACCCTGTTTACAAAACAGAAATTCAGTACAGATTCAGAGGTTGATTTTTTGTACTCATTGTTTTTTTCATAAACAGTTTACTAAAATCTTTTGAAACAACGAAAATAGAAGCGATCGAAGGACCAACTTTTGTCCCTCCATAACTTCAAAATTGGAAGAGATGGAATTTGTTCAACAACTTTCCAGCACTTTACTACACTTCCATATTACGCACCTTCAAGATGGTTCGACACTTTTGAATCATCCTGTATATGCCTTCGACTAGTAAGTGTCCTCGAACCTTCCATCATCCTCCAGCCAAATTCCACAGTGACCCGGCATATGATTTCTAGGCGACTCCCGAAAAATGAGCACACCTTTCGCGTGCTTCTCGTGTGTTCTGGTATGTCGGCACCTCCGCCAAAATGGACAGATGTATCTTAACCCACTGCTGAAGTCTCCATTCAGTTCCAAGGGCCAAAAGCCTACACGCTAGTTCCGGAATGCACTAGACCTCCGCACTTATACACTGCGAGAGTCTAGAAAGATCGCGAGTTCTCCAGAATCGCCGCTCGTAACAATATGTATAAAGGTATGTTCTGAAAATGAAGCCTATTTTCTTGATTAAAGCAATATACAGCTTGAAAGCGTTGAGTGAAAAATTACAAGAGCCGCGTGACATTTCTGACAATGATGATGGTTTTATCGGCATTCACTGACTCACATGGTGTAATAAGAACTACGGCTTTATGCTGAAGAATTTTTCAGACATTAAAAACAAACGGACACCAGAAGAAAGTCCTTCCGGTACTTCACTATTTATGCAAGAAGACGAGCCGCTCTACAAAGCTGGTTTCAAAAGATCCTTGTAGCGTGGAGTCGTCTACCCGCCAATGACAAAAGGTTACCATGGCGTCTATTTTCATATTTTTAGTCAACGTTAAAAGTTCCGTTTTGTCAATTTTTTTAAACCAATACACTCAATAGTCATAAGACTGATAGGTACCCTACAGGATAGACTGACACACAGACAAGATAGTCTGGAAGTTAGTGACATGGATCTTGCACTTAGTGACAAAAGCACGCACATTGGGGAGCTCCCACGAAACCACATTTTAATATCGTTATACCTCATAAAGAGGAAACGTATGCCTATCATAAACTCAACAGCATACGTCGCCATGTCGCCAACATTCTCTGCTGTTGAATTCTTCTGCTAGTGCAAAAAGTTTGTCTTTTTAGCGCATTTTCCATCTTGATGAAAATCGCTATTGCAACCGCTTTGTCCGTCCGTCCGTCCGTCCGTCCGTTCCTCGAACTCCTCCCAAACTAGACGACCTAGCTTTCTAATTTTTTCCCTGTTACATAGCTGCCACTCCCAAAGAAGGGCTAGGCTATATTGGATGTCTATATTGCGCCGCCAACATAGAGAAAACCGCCCCCGATAAACTTGAAATAACATAATATTGCACTTTCTACCAGACCTGATGCTCTGGTGTTCTCATTTTTTGAATAATACATAGTTGCCACTTATAAACGTGAGCCAAGAAACATTCCGTCATCAATACGCGCCGCCGACATGAAAAAACTGCTAAAAACCGCCCCCAATCACTTTAAAATGAAAAACATAAACCCGAAGACATAGCGATCTGATTCTTTCGGTATATAAATAGCTGGCTCAAAATGGGAAAGGATAGGCTACTTTTGGTTAGTCGCCGCCCCCAGATTCCGCCCCCAAATGATAAAAAGTGCAATAAAATGAAAAACATAAACCCGAAGACATAGCGATCTGATTCTTTCGGTATATAAATAGCTGACTAAAAATGGGAAAGGATAGGCTACTTTTGGTTAGTCGCCGCCCCCAGATTCCGCCCCCAAACGATAAAAAGTGTAACTTTCACAAATGTTACTGATTGAGATGATCCCTTGAACATTTAGGAACTGCCAACTCAAATTGTGCAACATTTGCTCAGCCGAACGCTGCCGCCCCACACGCCGCCCCCAAAGTAAGAGATAAATGAAAAACATGAACCCAAAGACAAAGTGATCCAAGTTTTTCGCTATATGGATAGCTGACTAAAAATGGAAAAGGATAGGCTACTTTTGATATGGCGCCGCCTCCAGCTTCCGCCCCCAAAAGAAAAAAGTGCAACTTTCAACAATTTTCACTGATTTAGCTGATACTGTTACCTCGAACATTTAGAAACTCTTGACTCAAACTGTGCAAGAATTTATTTGCCAAACTCTGCCGCTCCCACACGCCGCCCCCAAGGTGAGAGATAAATGTAAAACATGAACCTGAAGACATAGCGATCTAATTCTCTCACTATATTGATAGCTGACTAAAATTGGAAAAATATAGGCCACTTTTAATTAGCCGCCGCCTCCAGCTGCCGCCTCCAAACAAACAAAAAATGCAACTTTCACAATTTTTACTGATTGTCATATTTCCCTCACATTTAGAAACTCCCAACTCAAACTGTGCAACAGTTACTTTGCCGAATGCTGCCGCCCTCACACGCTGCCCCCAAAGTGAGAGATGAATGAAAAACATAAACCCGAAGATATAACGATCTAATTCTTTCGCTATATGGATAGCTAACTAAAAATGGGAAAGAATAGGCTACCTTTGACATGACGCCGCCTCCAACTTCCACCCCCAAAAGAGAAAAAGTGCAACTTTCAATAATTTCCACTGAATTACATTTTAATGTTACCTCAAACATTCAGAAACTCCCAACTCAAACTGTGGAAGAATTTCTTTGCCAAACTCTGCTGCTCCAACACGCCGCCCCCAAAGTAAGAGATAAATGTATAACATAACCCTGAAGACATAGCGATTTATTTGTTCCGCTATATAGATAGCTGACTAAAAATGGGAAGAGATATGCCACTTTTGATTAGTCGCCGCCTCCAGCTCCCGCCCTCAAACAAAAAATGCAACTTCTACAATTTTCATTGATTGTCATATTTCCTTAAACATTTAGAAACTCTCAACTCAAACTGTGCAACAGTTACTTTGCAGAATGCTGCCACCCCCACACGCTGCCCTCAAAGTAAGAGATAAATGGAAAACAAGAACCCGAAGACATAGCGATCTAATTCTTTCGCTATATGGATAGCCGACTAAAAATGGGAAAGAATAGACTACTGTTGATTAGTCGCCGCTCCCAGCTCCCGCCCTCAAACAAAAAATATATTGATGAGTAAAAGAATTTTCATTCAAATCTATTTCATTGGCAAGTACCCCATTCTGATAACACAATATCACAATGAGTTTCGAGTGAAGAAAGTGGGCAAGGAATGGTGTTTCTCCTCCAACCAAATTTCTTTACGTTCACAATATGCCTCTTTGAGAAAATGCGCTACTGAGACTCACGCACGTGAAGGCATACTCACTTGTTTTCTTTTTCACCTACAAGAACATGAAAAATTTGGGCGTTTGATGTCGTTTCTCACATTTTCGTATCAGCTCATTCGATTCATGAAGTCAAAATTGCGATACCTAGTCCTATTTTCAGGAAAATGTCAGGCAAAGAAGTGAGCAATTTTTATTGCTCAGTTTAAGAGCAGTTTTTGCAATATTGCCATCCGATATTACTGATAACATTACTAGGGAAAAATAGGTTGAACTGTCAAACAAAATTTCGAGATGCTCTGGATGCACTGCGCCTCCGCCATTTCTGCAAATGTGTCTTACTCGCGCGTGTTGATCTCCAGCGTTTTCGAACCTGCCGGAATCTCACGGTACCGCATCGCCTCGAATATATCAGGGTACGTCTTCGTCTTTAATCTCGAATGAAGTGGAATCGCTCGGCAGCCTCGAACTCGTAACACTTATCAGCATACATCGATACTGTGTTGTATTTTTGCTAGAGTTTCAAATTTTTCAGTGGGTATGTCTTCTTGCTGTATGCGAAATGCAACTTGATAGTTGATCCTACGTCAAGCAGTGAAATGTGACGTCACGATGTAGCCACAAGATTGGCTAGGTCTTAAGGATGACATTTCCTAGTGTTTTTTCTTCAAACGTGAGTTTCATGAGAACCAGTGGAGTAAGAGACTTGAAAAAAAAATAGTGATCTAAAATCTAGAATGAAAATTAATAAGTATTTAAAAATATCAAAATTCTAAAAACTCGAATTTTTTTTTCCAAAATTTTTATATTTTTTTCAAAAAAAGTCCCTCATTTTCTTGTCAGCCCAGATTTGAATTACTCATTTTTTTGTTGCATTTTTAGCTGCTCAGATTTGGCAAAAACTCACGCCACAAGAATCTTTCGCTCTGCAGCTAATCCGCAGTCTGTTTCAGCCAATTTTTATGCTAGGAAATGCCGTCCTTGGTGTTAGAGATTTCACCTACCAATGAGAGCACTGTGAGACGAAAATACAATGGTGGAGTGTAAATGCATGCAATACCTTGATGCAATGGTTGTTCGGGCCTATGTTATGGTATGGGTCTCTGTGGTATGGGTCAACGTTATGGGTTACAATTGAGTTGCTAGATGATTGCCAAACTTATTTGAACATCATCAGATTCACTTAAGGTGCGTTCAGTCAGCTTTTTTAGCCGCAAGTTTTAATTTTAGTCGCAAGCGCAGCGACGCCCATTGGCTCTTATGAACCAGCCTCCTCAGAACAGCCAATAAGGGATGCAGCGCTTACGACTAAAATTAAAACTTGCGGCTAAATAAGCTGACTGAACGCACCTTTACTTACAGCCTGCCTAGCATATTATAAGCATATTATATGGCTCTGTCATTTTAGCTCTCAGAATAAGGCGTCCATACTTTTGAAATCGCGAATAACGACGACTTGGAATTTCTTCATATGCATAGTTAGTTTCTATTCGAGTTTTCATATAAAATAATCAACAAAATCATTTTTTTTGTAACTTTTAAAATAATACTCCACCTTCTTTTTGAAGTTCAGTGTACCTTCAAGGCTGGTCGGATACCTATAGGTCTGTGCCTCTGGCTAATCATAATTGATTGAGTATGGCATAACCATGTACCTACCATCGCCATAATTCCAAGAAAAATAAACGCTCTGTTATGAATGAAAAAAATTGAGCAACATTGTACGTATATATTACAATGATTGAGAAAAGAAGTGCGTCACTTGAAAGTGATTTATTAAGACTTGATAACTATACTTGGTTGTAAAAGACAGCACAGCTCTAAGTATTCCACAAGCACTATCAAAAATTATTTATTGGAATTTTCATGTACCTAAATCATCCAAGTATTTTATACATATTAAGATAACAATGGCAATATGATATTTAATGATAATCACTGATTATGATCTTTGAAATTCACGGAGAGATAACAGAGGCTAGCCTTCAAATAGACTTTTTGCTGCCTGGCTTATTCTGCGTGGTGTTCCAATGAATATCAATGTTAACAATGAATATCATCTACCCTACCTACCTAACTACCTAATCTATTAACAAGACGAGGTTCGTTCCTGTACAAAATTAGAAGTTATTAAGAAATATTGAACATTTTGGAAGTTTAAGAAAGCTGCAATAAAAATTAAGTAACAAACATAAAAATAAGAATACGCAAAATAAGAAAAGAATTACAGAGCTTTTGTGAATGCGCATTTTAAAATATTCCGTATGATTTGCTATTCTTGTAAAGTTCCCATTCAGGGATTTTCCACTGATAATATCAACACGTAATTTTTTCATTCACATTGTAGGACGATCTAGCTCTACCCTCGCTAGGTCAACGTACCTACCAAGTGATACTAAAACAACTGAATAAAGTTGAAGGAATTCAAATAATAAGTGTAGGTAGGTCGGAAGGTAGGTAGATACTTTAATTTCATCGAATTTTCATCTGCATAATAATAAGAACAATGTAGGTATTCTGTAGTGTATTATAAAGATATGTACACACAAGGTGAGAGTACCTCAGTCACTTTTATAGAGGAATCACGTTTTGGGCAGTATGCACATTTAAAATATTGCGCCAGTTCACTAGCGACATAGTGGCCAAGTGAGAGTTACAATTATTACAATTGAAGAATGGCAGCGCTTTGTTTGCATCTTGGGTTTGTTCACAAATCCGCATCGCTATCTTTTCATTTTGCACTCAGGGCCGCTATTCTTGAATCGTGTGAGAAAAGTCCTTGGGAGTTTTATATAATCCGTACTACACTTCTGTAGCGAAAATTGCCTAAAAACCACGATTTTAGGCAACATTCGCTACATCAGTGTACTGCGGAATGTATTTTACTCCCAGGGACTTTTCTCACACGATTCAAGAATAGCGGCCCAGAGCTCGGCTCAGCAATCGCAGAATGCCTGTTCTCGCCTCTCTGATCTGAAGTCGTGACTCGTGACTCATAGGAGCGCGAGAGAGTGACGCCACCGATTGCTCTCACCCACCACCAGTAGTCCAGTCAAAATAAGTTTTAACCCGAAATAAATTCGGAAGTTGAATGAAATTTAGTAGATCGATGCAGAAACTATCGGGTTGCTCTTCGATATCTTGAAAATTCACTAATTTGTCGAGGAGTAAAATATTCAGAAAAAAATTCAGTTCTTCCGGAATATTTCAGAAACCGCCCAAGAGTTTCCGAAACTGTTGACTCTCTCTTGATAGTCAATGATATTGTGAAAATATGTGCCTATACTTACTTAAAACTTAAAACCATCTGGTTAGGTTATTGGTATGAAAAATTGTTAACTTTTTTTTATACAACACCCTGTATACGACGCCCGCAGTACTTGCAAGTTTGGCTCCTGATCTTAATTGGTCAAACATGGTCTTGGCAACAGGTATGCCAAGTGGCATTGCTTGTTATAAAAGTGAAGGGTGATATTACCAACACCCGAACTAGTAGGGACTTTCAACGACCAAAAGCATCGCATGGGGTCGGCACCATCGTTCACATTTAATTTTGATAAAAAAAAATCTCCAGGACAAAGACGCGGTTTCCACCTCACCATGGGTCACAGCAAGCGAATGCCTTATAGAAACTATCATCAGTGTCAGAAATGTCACCGGTGGCGGCTCTTATGATTATTCACTCAACGTTAACACCCCATCTCTCAATATCGCACGATTACTTCAATAAGTGACATTACTGAATTTACATCGCGAATGGAATGTACGAATAGTCTGCCTTCTTATGATGGCAGTGTTGCAGTCATATAATTTATTTAGCAATAACCATGCATGAAAGAGAAACAAAAAAGACATTTCGATTAGTATGATCGATAAGTGCAGGTAAGGATGCCACCGAGGTTGTGCTGGCTAATTTTGGTTTATTATTGGGATAATTAGCCAGCGGCCTTTTCCCAAAAGAAAGTTTTTATAAGGTGTTTATCTCTTAAGCTTTGCGTTGGTCAAACTTGATGTAGTATGTAGTTGTTTCCGTTTGATGTGATAAGTGCGTTGTTGTTGTTGTTGTTTCCGTTGTTTCCCACTTAACAAAGAACAAAGTATATACCTACACGGGGTGTTAGGTGTTTGCAAACTTGTGATAGAAAATTGAACCGCAGTTAGAGAAATGCTTCAGAAATGCTTTTTTGGAAATATTGGGTGTCAAAATATCGTCCTTCAAGACCCCCGTTATTCGTTGTTTCAAATGATTTCGGTAAACTGTTAAATAGACTGAGCTTTTTTTTGAACCTTTGAATGTGTTTTTGAATCGGGTTCACCTCGGGGTTCACTATACAGATGAGTCATAAACCCGGCCCTGAAAGCCAAAATGCATGCAGGAAATTTTGTATGGAACGAATCGTATTATTATTTGTTACTCAACATTATTTTGAGAACTGTGGAAACTTCTACGAGTCTATGTGGGTGTTAAGAAAACTGAACTTTCAAGATACAGTGTGTTCTGAATTTCCGAACCGACCGTAAAAAAGTCCAAGGCAGTTTAGGGTCCAGGGAAAAATTTCAAAAGTGCCAGAAACCTATTGAAAAAGATTCAGGTCTTTTATTTTTGCCAATAATCGCCAAAGGGCGAGACTTCAACCATCTTTATTTTCGTCATCTGTACTGTGGTGATCGGCCTAGCCTAAAATTAAAATAGTTAACTTAAGCATAAGAGCGTAGCTGCAGCTGGTGAAATTCAGGAAGTAGGAGGGGAAAGATGCATGGCTTGAGGAAGCCGAGAAAAAGACGCAAGGGTGGTTGGTGTGTGAATGTGACGCAGTGAGGACACCTTGCTTTGCGCTCCTGCTATTATTGTTATATTATTTGTTGATCAAGCTGTTTACGGTTTAGTGATTGTGAGTTTGATGGTGATCGATCGTTGAAGTTAGAAAGGCAAGTGATCACTGATTTGATTTATTTGACCCTAAATTGAGGTAGCAGGTATTCAGAAGTTTATTAGCAAAGATCATTGTGAAGTCAAAGTCGTACTTCAATTAACTAGGGTACAATCTTTATTATGAATGTTCAGCTGTTGGAACTCAAGTACAGTTGTAATGTCAGATTTAATCGAATTTCAAGAAGTAAATTACCTGGGCTTTCCCACCTGTGAAGGTGCTTCAAGTTGACGTGGCTTTTCTTCTCTATGCGGTTAACCCTTTCAGATATAAGCTTTAGTCAGTGCGTTAAAATTCTAAGCTCAGAAGAATTAGAAGTGAGAGTTAGACGCGAATAAGAAAGGGTTAAAGTCAGGTGCGGCATTGCGGAACGAACCAGCAAACTCCAAGTGATGTCCGGAGCCTACTAAACTGACGCTATCTTCCCAAAGAACCGGGTGAGATGTCACCATGAATTCAGGCTAAACGAAAGCAACAATTACCTGACCCAAAGGGTTAATCAACAGGCAGTTAGCGACAGGACAGAGTTAACCCGAATCGTCTGAAAAGATATTCGAGGCAATCAAGCTCTGGCACCTGGCTGCCAACCATCGCGAAGCGGTAGAAAATAAGAGCGGAAAATTGCGGAAATTAGGAAATGCAAAGCGCGAGAAAT